>JAFREQ010000007.1:3855857-5141143 GCA_025331565.1 Holacanthus passer
ATTACTGAATAATAATACCACATATCAGGTAATCCACTGCAAATATTTTAATTGTCATTTACTTTGTGACAAATAAAAAACTGAACAACATATACAGCTGCATTGCTTCATTTTGGGTCAAATAACTGCAAGTCTTTCATCCTGCTTGGCTGCTCTAAGCACCAGGAGTGTGAATAGAATAGAATAGAATAGTGTGAACCAGTGTGAATAGATGCCGATTCAAATCCATGCGACAATTGGCTCGACTGGGTTTTTCCAAATGACAGCTCACTTGATGATTCTTACGAGCTATGCTCCTTACATGCTCGCCAATAACTTATTTGAAGAACTGGGTCTCAGAGATCGACAATGTTATTTTAAGAACGCAAAGTTAACTTGAATACATCAGTTTTGGACAGTTTTGAACTCTGGATTGATTCTGTTCATGAATCTGGCGAGCCGTCTCCTCTGCAGGGAAAAGCTAACAAAAAATCCTTCCTTCCTTTTTTGTCAGAGAGAGCAGGGCAAATCAATGCACATTTTGAATAGTAAAACAAAATAGAAGATCAATATGTGGCGGCCGATGTTGATATTGTGGGGCTGCCACAAATAGATCAATGCATAGGAAACACTAAGGTGAAATTCTAAACTGGTATGTTGCTGGTCACCGTTTTAAATGTTGACTTATTTATTGATGATGACAAATGGTTGTGTAGACAAATAGTATATTTTTTGACAATTGTAATATTGATATATGAGGGTCTTTCTTCAGGTGTATTTCATGATGAAACAGGTTCTCTCTTCTCAGGGTGGGATAGTGATGTGGTCAACCTCCTGCCACTACGACCAAGTGGAAAGAAGGGAGTTGTTAAGATCAGTATCTGGGAAGCTGTAGACCATGCAGTCAAGTTTCGTAAGGTCAGAAATTGCATTTTCAAAAATTTCCATTTTTATTTCCATTTTATGCATCCAATAAGCAAACAAACAGTCCAAAAACAAATGTGTTGCTCAACTATCAAGTCTTCAACTCCAAGCACAGGAACAGGTAACGAGTCACATAATGGGGTCACATCATCTGTCCATCCAGATATTAAGACAAGTAATGTCCCACAAATACCAGAATAAATTGCAACGAATGACATTAAGCAAAATGGTCAATTTTCCATGACGTCTTCTTACAGGAAGCAGTTTAGCTGAAGCTCCTCATCATTCAGGATGAATGGTGTTGAGGTAATACAATCCTTCTTGATTTTCATTGCATTTCAATGTCACTTCCACATTGAGGCCTTGTGATTCTTTGGATGCCACAGAATTGCAAGTCTGATACATTATGGATGCCTTGAGGTACCTTGCCACTGGGGACCGCAGTCTCGTGTTCATTTATTCTCATTTTCAGTTGTCCGTTGTTCTTGCCTATGCATTGCAGTTATCAGGGAGATGTGATAAGGTTGACCACACTGATGACCTCTGTGATGTTTTATTCTCTTTGTGTGACCGATGAAGAAAACATTGATTTCATGAGCACATGCTGAACAGATCCTCCAGTACTACATTATGTTGGATGGTGAGCTTCTTCCCTGGAAGGCAAAGTCTTCCCCTGCCAGCGTTTGATGAACTTTTCAAAGCACATTACGTGTGTGGTGTCTCCTGTGACCAGAGCTTCCACTGCATGTATGCATCACCCACAACACTGATGTGGGTGTTTCTCACAAAAGTCCAGGTGTCAAGGACCTGAGGGGAAGGTCCTCACCTGAAGAGTTATGATGTTCAGATGCTTTGTTCGCAGTTCCACAGGATTTTAGACTGTTGACTTCTAAAGTCTTTTTGCTTGCATGTCAAAGATAAGCCCTCATTATCCTCCAGGATACTGAAAAGGATTCTGACCTGCTCACGTATGGCCAGTGTGTTTTGTGGGTCAGCTCACGTTGCAACTGATTAGATATCATTATCTAAGTAAAACTGATTTTGATTTAAAAAATATTGTTGAGCGTCATCGAGTACATTTACAATGTTAAAGAGTTAAATGATCAAGCAGGTGTAGGATAGCACTAAAACTGTCAAAAAGTACCAGCTATAGAAACATTTGCATTCTCCAAATGTCTCTATATTTGGAATATGTATATACTTTTGACAGTGTTCAGGGAACACTGAACACTGAACACTGGACCTAACATACACTATACACACCGAAACTGGTGGTAAATGTACACTGGTAGAGTACATGGCTTTTACAGTTAATTCTAATTACTACAGTTAATTGAATTCTTGTTTCTCATATTTCTCAAATATGGCTCAAAGCTATCTATTTCAACATTTAAGAGAAATAAATCAGACAAGGAGGAGAGAATGAACATACAATGATATGATCTCTCATAGAGATTAAACGTCTCAGATTTGTCTCATGAAAGTCTCAGACTCATCTCACGTTCCTCCTCGACTATAACCAAGACATGAATGAGATCATTGGTATCCTACTTCTCAAATATTGATAAAATGATGATCTCTATTCAACTTTGTTTGTCTTAAGTTGGGCTCAAACTGCAGGAGTTTTGGGATGAGTTATCCCTGTGTCAGCCCTGGCCCACATTATCTGGTAATGTGAGGGACTTACAGATCCAGATTACAGACTCATCAGGCCCCCATAGTTTCAAACATGTTTGATATTAAGAGTTACGATCTGGGTGATTGTGTCAGAACCTTCCGAGTGGGACCACCGCAGCCAATAGGAGAGATAATTCTACAAGGAGACAGATGTGATAGAGAGCTGACGGTGCTTCCGAGCAAACACTCTGGCCCTTGACACTAAAGTTACCTTCCATGCTACTTTTGATAGATATTAAAACTAAATCTCACATCCAGTTCTTGACGAAGAGATCACATACAACCATTTTCTCATCCAGACTGGTTTAACTATCTAATTTTTTTTTTTCACTGCAAAGCATTACTCCAACAAGTTGTTGCACCACATCAGTCTCAATTTTTTCTACATCTACTTCCCACGAGATCACATGACATCATGGTGGTACATTGCACCCTGGAGCACGATAATAATATCCTGCAGTGTGTGCATGTTTGAGATACCAGGGAAGAGCATCTGTGAAGTTTCTCCATAGGTGCATGATGCAACTTGATTTCAAAATGGGATTTTAGAAAACCTGTAGTCTGAGCCCACCCTTAGAGAAGTCTACTTATTCATCTCTCTCTCACGTTATTATTGCTCCTGAGGGATCCTCAGGAGAAGTAACTCAGACACAAATGATTACAGAGTGATTCGAAAATGAGAAGCTCCAGTTAGTCTCAAGAGATGTGAACGAACAGACAGGCAACAGATTTCTTTCCTGTGGGACGACATGGGATAATCAAGCCAGGAATCTAACAAAGAAAAGTGGATACTCAGATGACAAATGGATATTGTGAAATGCCAATTGGATTGAAAATGGAAAGTGACTTTAGACTCCTGAAAAAAAAGAAGCCTAATATGTTATAATTGAATGCTTAAATGCAAACGCTTCAATTGAAATGTGCAGAACAAACTATTGAGATACAAAGTTGTCTTTTTGGATTTCCATTTGCCGCCTCCCTTTTCCATTTCCATTTGGCATTTAACGTTTGGGCTGTTAGCAAAGTCTGAATGTAATTGAGCTCCAGAGGCTCTAATTTGAAGAAATTTATTGACAACTGTGTGATTAAACTTCAAGTGAAGGTGTTACTGTAATGCAAAACTGGCTAATAGGCTTTACCCTCACAAAAAAGTCCCTCAGGAATATGTGTCAATTGTGAAGGAGGCCTGTGGGGATTAACCAGCTAAACTTAGGCACTGCCTGGTTTGGATTGTATCAGTCATTTCAAAATTCTTTTCTTTTTCACGTTTAATTGTCTTTTTTTTTAAATTCTGTGTAAAATTATCCTCCATATTTTAGAGCTCCTCAAAGAAAGACTCATGTCCAAAGGTAAATTTAAAAAAAACAACACTGTCAGTGTCTGCTGATCTGATGGCTAAGATACATACCATTTAGGTTAAATACCTTTGGAGCAGAGGTTTTTAGTTGCCCAATGTGAGACTCTGTTTTCTCTGCGTGTGTGTGGTTCATCATATGTTTGTGTGGAGGCCTGTCCTGCTCAGCACTGTTGATGAGTAGATCACAGTTGGGTCAAAAAACAGAATGTTCTCTTCATGTTGTGCCTTTCTGGTCAGGCTTGGAAGAGAGGAAGTACATACAGATCACTTCAGACTGGCTTCATGAATTTTTGCCATTATTATTGATGACTTGATTCTGTTAAGGATTTAATTAAATGCGTCATAATTACCTTGTAATTATAACGACAGTAATAGACATTATCCTAACAAGTGTCAGCATAGACAAGCTGAATTCATTGAATATACAGTATCTCATAAATAAAGTATTGAGAAACATAATAATACAATAGATAATTAAAGAAGACATTAAGACAAGAAATTGCCAATGGAATTCATCAACCGTATTTTTAACTGTGCTGTAAATGATTTTTATTGACTTTGATTTATTGCCTGTTCCTCTAACAGCCTGTTTTTCTGAGCTGTGGGTTTGTTCCCTGATAAGCAAGTTCAGAGATATGTGCCTGGAGCAAGGATAACGTCATTTTTGATTAGAATCCTTGACACAAATCCCTCGTCCCTTTTGAAGTTGCAGACCCTCTCTCATTTTCGCTGCTTTTTTCTTAGGGCTGCAGGTGTTTGGTCATGATACTGCCTCGGGGATATGAAAAGACATAGATACAGTAAAGCGAATTTATGAGAACTTTCATCTCGAAATGTGGCTGAACTGTGCGATTAAAATAAGCCTCCATTTTAATGTTGTTCATATTTGTGATATCCCTTGGTTCTCACTAGCTTTGCTGCCTGTGTTCAAACCTCCAGAGGTTCTGTACCAGTTGTATCTGTATTGTTTCATGTAAAGTTGCCTTGAGTCCAACTTAAGGTTTCAGTTATCTGCATGTAAAGTTAATTTAAGCTCATGCTGATCAACTTTAAAGACAACATATGAAAGCATGGCACTCAAGCAACCAGGTCATGAAAATCTCTTGGTCTTGGTACAAGTAAAGATCACAGCCACACCCTCACAAAGGAAGCTGGCAGCAAAGAGAGAAATGGTTCAGGATCACAGGTTTTCTTCTTCCACTTCAGTCCTCAGAGGTGTGATGGGTGGTGCTTATTGATAATACCAACACCATTTTTCACTCTCAAGCATCCATTTCCCCCGTGAACGTTCAGGCTAAGAGCAGTGAATTGGCAAATGCAGTTTTACGTTGTATGCTTTGATACAACCCAGGCTCAGGGAAAGTAACATGATGGAAGAAAACAGAATTAGGATTATTAAGGAAATAAAGGAAAACAAAGAATAAATGAAGTGGTGTGATGAGACTTGTTGCTCATGCAGTCTGTTTGCAGCTGGATCAGGTGCCACTGATTGGATAGGAGTAGATAGCTGATCGAGCTTCCTGAAATAAAAGGACAGAAGCGAGTAAGCACACAAAAAGCTACATTGTTCATAACAGCTTTGACAAGCAATTTTGCTTTGTAATATATAAAAATGCATTGTTGTGTTGTGCTGAAAAGGAACCCATTACCAAGAGGGCCAGCGAATGTAGCCACTGCTGTAAGGATGCTTTCTCCTTAATGCTCCCAGCACAGCCATTAAAGTCCACCAAACAACTCCGCTCAGCCTGTATCCTCCAGCTCTGATGGCTCCTCTGTGGTCATTTATCAGTCAGCAAATGTTAGAGCCAGAAAATACAAGGGCAACTCGGGGAAGGGACAAGTCTGAGCAGAGGTGGCAAAATAATTTTTATCTCTCTGCCAAACTTTGAAACAAGAAACTTGGACAGAAGATTTGTCAAGGTCAGCCTATAGATATATATATTAAACAGTCACTGAGACTATTCTCATGAGTAGAGATATCATTTTATCTTGCACAACAGAAACAAAATCATAGAGCACATATGAGGTGAGCAACACATGTAAATCTCCAAATAGTGTCTTCAGTGTTTTCAGACACACAAGTTTCTGGACATGTATGTGCTCACTACAACAACCAGCTGGACAAGAAGTGCCTTTTTTTAAAACATCTGTTCGCCGTCAAGTCCAACACAGCAATGTTGCAGACTCTTTGATTCACCGCTTGGATTGTTACACAATTATTAGCAATTAGCGCTCAAAGTCAGACGCGTTCGTCCCCATTCATTTGTCACTTAGTTGATTCATTTGTTAAATGGCTCATTACGTTTTGGTTGGAGTGTGTGATATGTTTTAGTCATTAGTACTGAGATAAGAAATGTTGTCTTTCTGCAAATCTGCCCATAAGGTCCCCTGAATCTGTGATGTGTATTTTGCATTACATCACTATGTTTATGTAAAGTACTGTGCGCTGTATGTGTGGTTCATGTAAAGGAGAATATTTTCCTCCAATGTTACCGGATATTGAAGAAGTGAGAATCAGACATCTAAAGTCAACATTAAAAGTGCAGTGTGCACAAACAGATGTTATGTTCGCATCCTGTGTTACTCACTGAAAGTCATGATGAGAAGCTGACAAACGCGTTGAAGGCATTTCCTTCTTCAAAACATTTGCAAAGTTGATTAAAAAGAAAATCTAAAATGTATTGTTTACATCTATGTTAACAGTCTTCTTGCCTCCTTTTGCTGTGTTTCTTTCTGTGTTGCTGCCACGTGTAGATCAGCTGGATAGCATGAACCCATCTGCAGGACCGTGTGTTGCTTTACCCCCGTGCACATGCATCATCATGCACATTCGTGATAGCATGAAAGGTATAGCATACCTTTCATTTATTAGGACAATGAAAACATTGTTTAATACAGCTTTAGGACTCAACCAAAAGTATGGGAATATTTTCCTGAATGTCAGATATAAGCTTTAAGTGCAAGCTCAAAATTCAAAGATGTATTCACTTACAGTATTCATTCATCTTATTTTGCATATGTTTTGTTCAATTTGCTTTAATTTGATTTTGATCAAAAAACAATGTGGACAGATAGCAGGTGCAGGTGGACGCAGAGCATTCTGTGGAATATGCCCCAAATCTAAGAGAACAATCAGAGAGCCACGGATCTGATTCATTTCCAAGGCAAAATAACCTCACAGCATGAGGCTGGCCGCTGCCAAGCAACCCCCCCCTCCTCCATCCTGATTGTACAAAATGGATGCACCTGTGAACCAGCTGCCCAAAATCAAGGTTGTTCCTCATTTCAAGTTCTCCCCTCTGTTGTCTGAATATATGCTTGAAATAGATAATACAGTGCATGTATGTGTCTCCCTGTGTGTCGGTGGTGTCACTGTCACCCTCTGCACTGCAACACGCAATCCTGGTGGACACACAGAGGCCACATATGCATAAATTTACTGTGCGAGCTCACTGAAAAGGTTAGCGTGCTTGTTGGCTAGTGTTCAAACGAGACAAGAGCGGTGTAGGTGGCAAGAGTTGTGTTTGGTGATGAGTGGGAGTGAAGGAGGTTGCTCGGTGTCAGAAATCACTGAAACATCTGTTACCTTCTCCTGTTACCTGCGCACTTGATGGCTGGTGAATAATGTGTCCTCTCTGACGGCCCCGCAGGTGCACGACGGTGCTGTCCGTTAAAAATAGTACGAATTGGCAGATTATTCTTTTGAGATCTGAATGTCGCTTCTCTTAAGGTTGTTTGCTAAATGATTAAAGAATTACGGGAATGTTGAATTGCAACAAGTGCAAAGAAATGGCCGCTTTCAACATTCTTATTGTTCACCAGTGAAGCCTAAACATGTTGAGGTCAGTTGGTTTTCTACAAAGAAGCATACTGGATTTTTGAAGCCAGGACAGATATTGATATTTGTGGGTAAAGAAAAAACAAAAAAACAACATGTAGACCCATACAATATATGTGCAATAAGCTAACATCGGCCTATTGATCTGTCTCATGCTAGTCAAGGGTAAAATATCTCTGGACAGATTGGCATGACATTTGGCAGAAGTCCTCACTGAGTTGTCTAATTATTTTGGTGACCCCCAAAAGTCACCTGCCTGACCAAAAAACTGGTCCATGGCAAATATCTTACAGATTATGATGGCTAATGTGACGTTAGGGGTTAATTCAAATTGGATCCAGGAGTGAGACACAGACCAGGGCTGAAGGGATGTATTAACTGAAATATCCAGGAGACAAAAGAAAACAAAAGGTGATGAGAGGCTGGTGGAGCAGAGTTGCTTTAGTGGTTGGAGGCGTGCAGGTGGAGCAGGTAGGTATAGGGATGAACACAGGGGAGACAAAGCCAGCGAAACACTGGAGATAGAGGAAACACTCAAGACAGTCATGAGGTGATGGGAAGCAGCTGTGTCCACAGAAAGCCCCAGCACCTGAGACCACACCTCCAGCCACTGAAACAGTGCCTGAACAAAAAAACTATACAACCCAAAACCAAAAACACTGGAATGTAAAACTAAAAATGTACAGAAAATAAACTAGAAAAAAAACACAAAAATCAGCCAAGAACTCAAAACCGTGACAGGCCAGATGTCCGTGAAATGTCCTGTGAACGTTCACGGTCCCCAGAGGATGAATTCTAATCTTTTATAATAGCACCACTATCAAGCTAAGGCGTCCACCTGTACATAAGCAAGCACCATTAACTGTTACTGTGCACGCAGGATGAGCCCTTTTCATTTGGACACCCCGGGAGTTTTTCTTGTTTCTCCAAACAAAATGTCTTTTGCCCTCAATATATTTCACAGGTCTATGATTTTAACGACCACACGGCCTTAAATTTAGTATCAACTGCATTATAACAAGAACAAATATATAAAAGTATAAAATGGGACCACGGTGACTTGTGTACCCTCGTGCAACAGTTTTATGGCTTATGTATCTACACAAACTAATATGTCTGTGACTTTAGCCAAAGTAGTTTTCTCCCTTCAAGCCTGGAGAAGTAAAATCTTTCACAAGGAAAAAAGTAATGATTTAAAAAAACACAAAGCAGCTGTTGTTATTTGTTTACGATAGTTAATGTCTTCTATAATTGGAACCTCGGATCGAAAGATTAGATTTTTAGAATTGTTATTTTATGAAAATGGTTCAACTTTATTAGAGATTCCGCAAAACAATTTCATCCACATTGTAAAGTAATAAATGATTGCGCTACATTTACAGATGTGTTCACTCATTTGATCCAAAACATGCAGTAAATTCAGAACATGTATATCTATAATCGAAGCTTGATTGGATCCAGGCTGAGATGTGCACAAACTGCCCATTCATGAGGTTTTCCAGGGCTTTTATTCACCCAGGGTTGTTGTCGAGGGTCATCACCTCAGTTATGGTCCTCATATAAACAATCACCAAGGGCAGAACACAGACACAAAGAGTCTGAGCAGCTGAAAGCAGTAAAAGCCCTGAGCATCATCCTTGTTGTGTTCGCTCACAGGGCTCCATTTTGTTTCCTTTGAGTAGCTTTATGGTTCAGGGGCATCATCAATTTTCATCCGTCTCTTTTCTGCCCAGGTGGTCTGCGGCACCTCCATCGCTCCGCCTGTAAACATCCCAACAAATATGGAAAGATCAAGTGAGGTTTTATCATTATCAGCCCTGGCAATGTCATACAGAGCTGTGGTTTCCTCTGCTAGGCCATTAGCAGTAAATCAAATGGAACATAAGCCACTAATGAACGGAACTGCGAACACTATTTATACAGCGTATCTGGTAGGGCAGACCCGGTGCGATGATTTGACATGCTGACTGAATGCTTCTCAGTATGCTTTGGGAAGGCCATTTATCTCATTCTAGTTTATGTTCAGTCTACTATTAGTCCTTCGCAGTAGAGCCGGAGAGATGTTTTGGCGTTCTCTCTGTCCCCGAAAATTAAACTAAAGAAAGGCCTCTTGAAGTTAAGGTATCAGCCAAAGAGGTCAAATACATTAAATTTCGCACAAAGACAGGCCACCCTTGGCCTCACTGTATCCCTGCTGGAGCCTGCCTCAGCTCTGCCTTAATCTGACAGAAAGATCCCAGCCAGGCACTTTTCTTGGGGTTAATTGTATGTGACATCCATAATACAGCTGTGGTCAATGGTTATCTTCACTTGGGTGGAGAGCAAGTTGTTTCACTCCTGTTTTAAGTTCTCGAATGCTCTTTCTTCGCAAAAAAAAAAAAAAAAAAAAAAAAAATCTCCTCATTAGGCAATTGTTCTAAGAAAAGTTCAAATGCCTAATTAATTTAACATAGGAAAAATTGATTAATTTGACCTTTTGAAACGAGCTCAGAGATGGTGACGCACTACAAACACCATCGTGATTAACGCTGATTAGAAATATTTAACATAAAGGGATCACAATATGTTTTGACATTTACTTGTTTTGGGGGGAAAAGTGAAAATGTCCTGGTATCTTCACATATATTAGTATCACTCTTTTAAAGACTCTAAAACTAACACTGCTCATAACAATATGATCTGTTGAAACCAGAAGGTGATTCTGCATTGGTCTCTATACTGTGCTGCTCGGCTGAACTGCTGCACTAATGATGAGGCTCGGGGAAGGCAAACTCCCACGGCTATCTGTGTCCCTTTTATTAAGATGGAGGGGGGAGACAAATGTGGAGGGGGGAGGAACTGATGGGTTAAGCATCTTCCTCCAGAGGAACTTTATCAGCGGCTGAGAACCACGGCAGTAAATTTTAATTACCACTCTCACACACACTATAATACAGATGCACACACTCGGTATACACCTGTTTCCATCCATGTGATTTTTTTTATATATAACCAAGAGGATGATGGTGTGCTGGAGTTTGGGCTTGAAGTTTTTTCCTCTCAAAGCAGGAACATAATTGGGTCAGTCTTAGACTCTTGGTCACTGTGGCTGCTCTGTAAACCTGAAGTATTACTCCCATTAGCCGCAGTTCTGTTCCCTTGGGCCATGGGGGACACATAGAAGGTAATTACAGAACATAATGTTATTAATTACTCCGAGCACTCATGCTAGCGTTGGAGCTGAACTCTCTGCAGATGAGGTTCTCAAAGCCGGGCGGGCCGCAGCACAATGCCCAAGGTTAAGTGACCCACTCGTCTCTGTCACTGGATGCGGGGAATTGTCTCGGCTCGTCTGCGATTCTCAAAACTGAGTTTGTTTTCCTGCCGCCGTCGCCGCCGCCGCCGAGCTAAAAAAAGAAACAAGGAAGATTTATCCGCGGCGGTCCCCTGCAGTCATCCGTGTCCTTACAAAGAAGAAAAACAAAAAATTCACCAAGACTGAAGCAAGTGGTCAGATGTCATTGTGAGCTTGCATTTGGAAGAAAAAAATGAAACCAGACCTATTAGTGAGAATTGCTTTATTATTATTGTTATTATTATTATTATTAGAGGCTGATTTGTCCTGGTGGGTAATGAGACTCCCCTTGCACGTCACCATTGTCATTAAGCAAACTATCTCCCCATTATGGGTGTGAAATTTCCCACCTCCAGCATGATCTCCCCATGATTTCCTCCTACATGCGGAGTTTATATATAGCATATTTTAATCTCATTACCCTAGTGAGCCATATGCGTCTCTGTAATGATGAAGATACAAAAGTAGGTGTTATGTTTGGGCTCAGCACAATATGGCAGCTGGGAAACTATCGGGGAAAGCCTCAAGCTGACACAAGCTTGTTCGTCAGTGATTCACACGTTCTATTTTTGTAACATATATGAAAATTATATGTTATAAAACTATGACATGGTCTTTTTTGCTCCAATGTATCATTAATTCCTAATGTATTTTTTTAAAGGGATAAAGCAATGGCACAGCTCAAAATGAAAAACACACATTCACACACACACATTCCTGCAATATAATGGGTCAGAAATCCCAAAAGCAATATTCCTCCAGTAAAGTCAACAGTTCGATACGATTATGACTACAGTTCCCGGGAAAATGAATTATTGTATTGAACCAGAATTAGCTATAATATCTCTGCAAATGTCACTGTTTGCTTTCATGCATATAGTAAAGAGAGAATATGGGTCCCTCTGCTATATCCTAGACTCCACCGTGTATCACTGGGTATATGCTGTCCAATAATCAATAATCCTCTCTCTGACTTGTAATATGATTAAATTATATACATATTCTATGTGCTTCAACCACTAAATATCTGCTATTTCAAGCAAGGCCATCATTGCATCTCACAATATTTCAGGTGTTGGTCACATATATTCGATATATTCTGAAATATTGTTTGATCATCTATCGTGAGCTTTGTACAGTGAGTTTGAGACTGGGAAAATGTCTTCACAATCGTAAAACAAACATTAAGAAACCCAGGATTTGACTTTTCCTAACCAGAAGATGCTTTATCCTAAACCCAGTTTGAGCCCTTGAGCTTTTATTTCATGCTTTATGTAGTTGTTTTATTCAAGTAGGCGAGAAGCTGTCAGGAGTATAAGGCTGCTTCGAGATTCCACATTAGCAGGCAACCAAAGAATCGCTCCTATTCATACTGCACTGATTTCAAATTCAAAGCTGAGCAAATAAAATACATTTATTTAACAGCTTGTCATTGCAGCTGTATCGGACTAGAAGAAAGGGGGGGAAAAAAAGGCAGTATGCTAACAAAGCCTGTGAAGGTCCTCCAGGAGGGAGGAGTGATACCTCCCTTTATTCTCGCGGGACTCTTTGGCAGTTATGATACATTTACTTACTTACCTGAACAGAAATCATTTTCTTTCATCTCTGTTCATGCCTTACAGAGGATCAGTAAGATACATCTCTACCCGTTTGAAGTACTGTTACCTGGAGACACGCTGCTGGGCCGCCGCACTCAGCTTATTTGATATACTGAATTTTATGTCAACTGTGGCAATCCACTCTATGCATCATGTCTAGTTTCAAGTGCGGGGAGAGGATATAAGGACGTGATAGTGCTATTCCTTAAAGCTACGACTGCTGGACTGCCTGTTGCGATGATGTATTGTCATGGAGGCAGTTTACTGTATGATCAGTAGGCAGGGGAAGTGCAGGAGACCATCAGAGATAAGGTCCGCGTTAGATAATCTAAGAGCATCATTATGTTGTGACCACGGCTATCAAGATCATCTCAGCGTCACAACAGAGTCAAAAAGTTCTTATCACCAATCTCAAATTTGCATGTATGAAATGAGGAGGCAGAGACTGGTACAAAGAAGGGTCTGAGTTTTGTCCCTCAACATTTATGGTTGTTGCTACAATGTGAGTTATTTGCCTGTATATGTGCAGACGGTGTCCTCTCACCGTCCAGCTGTCATAACGCCAGTGGAAGATCATAGGTTCCCTTCACTTCTAGGCAATATTAGGTTTTGTGGCTCCACACCGGCTGCCCTTTACCTCTGATTGGTGGAGCTTGCTGGGGCCATAAAGAGCCTGACAGGAAGCTCCACAGACACAACTCATAGATGAAAAACTGTCTCTGCCTGATGTTCAAATGAATCCTTAAATCTACATTTGAATTTACAGGTGATAATGTGTCATTTCAGTATTCTCTAAGAGCACTTGCATTCAAGATCAATCAAGGCTAAGGCAGCAAAGGACAAGAACTGATATTTGTGACTTATAACTATATTTCAGTCTTGAAATCTTGATGCTGTATTCTATTCTATTGTATTTATTTGTTTACGATGTAACTACATCCTTGAGCCTGTATCAGCAGATTTTTGGCCTCTTGAAAAGCAGCCACCTGTTTATTGACACCTGAAATTTGAAGACTTTAAACAAGCTGTCACCACAACACTGTATTATCATGTCATAATGTTGACATGGTTAGCTCATTATCACACAATTACCGATTTACACAATGAACAGAGAGCAACGTTGACTTTCATTTGGAATTGTGTTTGTGGCCACCTGACAAATGTCAAAAGTCTAATAATCACCCTCCTTTTAGCTCTGATTTTGTCTCTGCCACCTCCTTTGGGAAATATATTTTCGCAAATTTCCCCATTGTGGGACGAATAAAGGAATACCTTAGTGAGAGTGAACCTGAAAATGAAGTTGAGGCCCAAAAACCAAAACACTGAGCTGAAAGACACTATAAGGCCCCAATGAGTGGAGGGGAGCTGAAGATTTGGATGATGATTTTCTATTTCATGATGACTTTGAGTGACCCCTTTCACATACAAGCAGTCATGGAATTGATTGTTAATCTAAAATTTTTGAGCTTTATTACTTGAAATTTCAGGTATCAATAATATATAATAATAAAGGCTGCTTTTCAGTAACATTAGTGCATTAATTCTAACACATCTATGTAAATAAATAGTCTCTGTCTTTGTTTGAGGTACTTACTAAATCTCCCCACTCCTGAAACCAAACCTACGCCTTTGGGTAAAAGCACGACTTAACCTGAATCCCTAGTGATTAGCTGGTACATGCGTGTTAATTTTCTTTCAAAATCATGTATTTCCCCGTGAAAGAGACGTTAATCCCCTTGAAAAAAAAACACTGAGGAGATAATAATCCAAAAATCCCATTCGTCAGTGGGAGACCATCCGAGCTTCTAACAGGTAAGAGCGGGTTTAATGCGTCATAGTAGCACTTTGTTCCAGTGCAATCAAAGTGTCAGACATTACTGTGGACTGTGTTCGGCTGTTTGCAAACACTGTTCTAATGTTTTAATACCTGGTAGCAGAGTATTGTTCCCTGTAGGCTTGTTGTGTACCACCTCCTCACAGGCATTATTTTTCTCCTAACAAAGGTGGGTGTTTAATAGTGTGAAAGAAAAGGATGAAAGACAACTGTGAAGATGATTGTAGCACACTCAGGAACAGAGGGTGCTTAAATTGGATTCTTAAGAGGGTTCTCTGTCAGTAAATGATGTTTTACCCAGCTTCCCTTGCAAAGGTCCCGAAGAATTACACTGTCAGAAATCTTATTTTGATGAAACTGCAAGGCCGCGGGCTGCAAGGTCAGTCAGCCAATTAAAGGGAGCTGTTAAGGTTCGCTGTCTTGTTTCTATGTGTTACGTAACATGGCTCATTTCACACATCGTCATGGATGGCAAGTGTCAATATTGTCTGCATATGTGTAAATAAAAGCATGGCTCTCGAGTCCTCGGAGTCATTATTGGCACTGCGGGTCCACTTGAAGGAAGTGGCGAGTCTCCAAAGGTCAGTGTGCTCTTGAGCTTTGTACCTCGCTCACCGGCAGGTTTATTCTCCGACAAAAGGCCAAGGGGAGAGTGGAGCGCTCTCGGTGTGAGCCAATTAGGGCTTGTTTATTTTCCTCTGCTGTCTAATAAACGTCACTTTCTAGTTTTAATGGCTTGGAAAGAGAGTGTGATTAAAATTCAGCCCGCTGGTGTGACCAAACGTGAAACAGAGCCACATCTTCTACCGAGGCCCTTCATCATGTAGAATGGCTCTCGGCACAACGTTGTTATGGGAGGTTATGATAATAGAAATATTTATAACACCCTTCTGACCTCTGTGTACAAGTACAACAGCCACGCTGAGGACAACACTACTCACAAGTAAAAGCAGAGAAAGCAAACACCTTGAGGAGCTCGCTGCTTACATTATGTATTCAAGTGCAATCCAAATTTCAAGAACCAGAGAGTAAAAATTTAAATATGTTTTATTCCACAACTTGTTCCTGCCAGGTTAGGTTTCTTTAGACTACATGTTATTTTAAATTTGTTACTGCTGTATCTGTCTCCATATATTGTGCGATCATTTTCATTTATCAATAACACAACAAAAATCATTACATAAGAATTTGGATTGTGAAACACACCTTAATAATATATTATTGAACACTAAAGCTCGACAACTTACCTGTATTTAATATTTCCGACATGACTCTCTTCACTTTCCTTCTAACGACGCTCCTGCTTGAAGCGTTCCAGTCTCATTACAGCTGTTGCTGTTGTTGGTGTTGTTTTTCATCTGTGACATTTAAAAATGTCAATAGAATGCACTGTGTCTAAAACATATGATAATTTAGCCGATGATTGTCTCATGCTTATTGGGAGTTTTCTGTAGCTCAGCACTTTACTTTATCATGTTGTTTTGACCAACTTATTATTTCCAACAATTCATCCACTCAGCAGAGGCTTCTATAAATAGAACGTGCAATGCTTTCTTTTTTTTTAATTCATTTGGATCCAATGCTTAATGGCCACTATGCCAGACTTTTTTAAAGTAGGTTGAAGTTCCCATTAAACCTAAATAGATGTTGTTACGCCCAGCCTAGGGGTTACTTGAACGCAACATGAAAGTCCACCCTTCACATGAATCCAAGCAGTCACACAACGATGTTTAAACAGAAAATGATTAATTTATTCACAATAAAATAAACGTGACAACAAAAGGTGCCTGAGAACAGGATCTTACCTCCCTGACTAAACTTACACAGGAGAAAACACGTTACAAAAGAAATGGCAGCTCACTCCTACCAAACATTCCCACAATTCAGGTCTAAGCAGCGTACGAGCTGTGTTCAAAAGTGCCGGGTGGACTTGAGTGAAGGATGGACCGCCCACTGCCTCTCTGTGTGCCACTTGGCGACGTCCTGCTTCCTCCTTATGAGTCCGATTCGCCAATAGAGCGACCAATCACGCACCGAGCCATCAACCCCGGCAGCCAATCCTGTGCGCGGGACGGCGCATCCTTAAGTGGCAGTCACCTGCTGAAACACACCGATGTACATAGAAAATACACAGGATAAGACACAATATATGCAAGCATACGACCACAGTCGTAACAATGTTGATCGCCACCTATAGACCAGTATCTGGCAAATTCTTCTATTCATATTCTTCATTTCATTTTAGAGTTTGCCATTTCGTGGAAAGCCATGAAAACATGTTGATTAATTTTGCATCAAATGAAACCGCTTGAAACCGATGGTGAGTTCTGAGGTCCCGGTCCGACCGTGTTCACCCGGAGCTCCAGTAGCACTATTGGCTACTGTGAATGTCAATCAATACAGTCTGTCCTCAGCTTCTTGTTTTTACAGGAAATACGTAAATGTGTGTCCGCTTGCTGTTTCATGGGAACTTTAACACCACTCCATGGCTTTGGTGATATTGGACTTGTACTTGCAAACTTTGAAATATTGGAGAAAAAGTGTCAAAGTCAAATTATTAATAATTAAACATAACATGTCAGAGTAATAGTACAATACCTACTGTTATACAGAGATGAGACAAAAGTCTTGCAAGTCTCGAGTCTTGGCTACAAAGTCCCAAGTCAAGACCAATGAGTCCCAAGCCATGTCCATGTCCTTACTTTGTATTTTATGTTCTGAATGAGAAGCAAATTTGATGCCATTTAACTACTAAATTTACAGAAAGAATTCATTCTTTTAAAATGATAAATTGAAAAAATAAGAGCAAAGTGGAAATATTGGTAATGTTATTCCTGTGTCCAGGGTTGTTGTTAAACTTAATCAAAGATAGTTATTGTTGGTACAAACAGCTCAATTTTTTTTTGTGCACATTTTGATCACAATCCATATTTAAAATTTTAGCTCAGCAGCCAAGGACATGAAATGCTGATTAAATTTGTATCAGACATATTGAACAGCTGTAACGTGCTGACTTTGCACACCTAATTTTTCATGAGCTACTTGTTTCAAAAGACTGATCACTCCGTTGGCCTTGTTGAACTAAAACCCAATTTGAGATGAGACTAATTAAACTACAAACACACACCATCCACTCGTGATATTGGGGTTATCTCACAGAGTGATGCTTCTTATACATCAGACATCTTTGGCCAAGTCCAGACACCAAATCAAAGCATCATTTTGGCCTTTTGGCAGGTAACTTATGCTGTTAACGTTAATTAGCTACAACAGATATGATCTGCCACCGGAGCAGTTTGTCATTTTAACTGGCCAAAGATAAAAGATTAGACATCTGCTAACCTCAATGTTTGATCATCTGAATTTGATAATGTTTTTTTTTTTTTTTTTTTTTTTTTGTGCATTCCCGCCTGCTTGTACAGCGTGATTGGCATCTCTTGTCAGGACAAAGCAGAGTTGACTTTTTTTTCATTTTGTCAAGTCTAAAGTCATTATATTCACGACAAGTTCCCACCTCTGCTATTGTATATAGACTCTTTTGTCTCTGCAACCTTGTTACTGCGAACAATAGAGAGAGAACGAACTGTTTCAGAAACAAGCTGAACTCACCCTCATGAAAAAAGTCAATTATCACCATGTTAACTGGCTTCATTTATTTATTCATCTTAATCTGTAGAGAAGAAAAAGTAATAAAATTGTGTTACAAAAATAAAGATACTATTCAGAAATTGAAAGCAGAACGTAGGTAAACAGAACACTGATAAATGTTTTTGTGACTACTGAAACAAAAAAAGAAGCTGGTCTGATCTCAGGAAGCTCGTTTCGCCGGTGCCCATACTGGCAAGGCCCAATTACCCTTCTTTTCAGCCTGGACTCAGCAAAGACTAACAACCCATGCCCAAAGATCCCCAGCTGTGATTGTGGGGATAAAAAGGCCAGAGATAGTTGAAAACAAGCCCTGTAGGTGATCAGTAAAATCTTGACAGCAGTTCTAAAATTTATTTGCAAGAGGTGTAGCGTGGAAACGCTGGAAAAGGTCTAATATGGTCACGTCTATTAGATTTAGATAAAAGCCCGGTCTAGATAATATGAATTGTTTAATTTCTGTGATTAAACGAGCCTCACTAAAACAGTTTCCAAGAGCTGCTATCCATAACAATGAGCTGGTGATGTACTATCTGCAAAATTAAATCATGGTATTGTAAGCCAGAGCGAAAATGACCTCAAAGTCAGAGTGAGAGCACCGCTGAATGCTTAATTAGGCAGTTAGTGTTGGCAAGCTTGCTGGCTAAATAATGGTGATGGTGTAGATCCAAAACAGGAGCAAACATTTTGCAGAGCTTTCAGCTGTAAACCGTGCCGGCGCTGCCAGAGGGCTTTCTGTACCAAAAAGTCTGACTGCTGGCTGCAGCACTCGCCCCCATACGGACTCAATTCAATTCAATCAAGCTTTACTGACACGGCATTTTGATTAAAAAAATATTGCCAAAGCAAATTCACATGAAATCAAGAAAAATCTGAATACATGAGTGGAGGAACTTAACAAAAGCAGCTGCTTCTGCACAAAGGGTCACTGAATGCTTTGAATGCATGAAAATGATAAATATTATATGCTATTGACATCAAAGCCTGTATCACAAAACAAGTTCAACTTAGTCCAGCCACTGAGCCTAACATTGACGATGGCAGATAACAGGCATCACAAAGCTGGTTGTCAATTTGCTCAGTTAACCCTGGGTTTTAAAATCCAGCTCTGAGCACGCTCCCATAAAAGCAACAGCATCTGAAGTGTGACTGGAGGACTTGTACAGCTAAAATAAAAGGGAAGCTGTAGAAATCTGTGCAAAAAAAAGGACTAAAGGATAGAAATTATGTCTGAAGAGGTCTGCCTTTTTTTAAAATGATCATTTCATCAATTCTAAAAAGCATCTAAACAGCATAAAAAAACATTGAAAGAAATCCCATCGAGAATAAAATAAATTAGTTAAACATAAATGACAGAAATCTTGTGCAGTTATGATTATATGCATATGATTCTCATTATTTAGGCTTTCATGGTGATTTAACCCTGTTAAATCTGAGCCGACTTCATGATACTGGAAAAATTGAGTTAAGCCTAATCTCCACTTTGGACCTATGTTCTTCACCACCATTAGCCAAAGATGGGAAAAATAGTGTTCAACCCATTCTGTGTAGATCCACAGATTTGCAGAATGTATGACAAGAAGCGTTGAAGTTATTCTGGAGAAGTTGGTGATACAACACTTTATTAAGACACTTTCTTTTTGGTTTATGACAAGCAGCTTTATATTCTCCTGCGAGTTCTGCTACATGTCCAAGGACATTTTTTTCTTGTAATATATTCTCATCATTTCATTTTTGTGCTCATGGGCACAGAATAATATTCTCTGTCTAGTCACTCTTTTCTATGGTGTTTCAGTAGTCATTTGGTAAACACAGAGTCTTTATTTGTTTGCTATTTGGGATTTTACAAAGGCCGAGGTCATGAGCCCAAACACCTACACACAACCCAGCACAACTTCAACCAAACGCAAAGCACAGTACGTACAGTTTTATATCGCTCTGGAGTTTTCCTCTAAATAGACAAAAGTATAATTTATCCTTATATTACTGTTGTATGTCAGTTAGTGATATAATACAGTTATGCAAACATATGATTGGACCATTGTGTGTGCATGGTGTGAGAGGAGAATTAAAAGCTCATATGATGTTTGAGGGCCTTGAAATACTAAAAATGTTGAGGATGCAACCTCAGCAGTAACTGTGAGAGCTGACGGGGACAAACTGCATTAATCTTTACAAAATATTCAAATATAGAAATGAAGTTAAGTTGGTGCGTGCGGTTGCACACACACTATATATGTGTGGGTATATGTCGGTGTATCTGAGCTTATTTTTACAGCCCCACACGCTCTGTGGGGAGCACTCCTCAATATGTTTTTAGTGAGCCTCTGTCAGCTGGCTGGAGCCTCCAGATAAGGGCTGTTATGTGTTGTGTAGTTAGTGGTTAAGTATTGGTGTTCTCCACAGCTCCCTGTGTCACTGTGTTATCTGAAGGGTCCCAGCGAGCTCCTCAGGCTCAGCTCTCCAGGTCGCAGTAATGAGAGGGGATAATTACTGATCACACTTTGCAAATGGAACAGCAGGACAGTATAGGGCATCTAATGAAGCTCCCTCCCCCCCAACATCATATATACACAAAAACCGTTAAGAGCAAGATAATGACAAACACTGCAATTCTCCCTGGACTTTAGCGAGCAGGAAATATGCATCCTGTAATGCTTCTAGACTCAATCTTTTTTTTTTTTTCTTTGTTAATTGTGTAAACACACCCAGGAACTAGGACAGAATCAGAGATAATTGGAAAACAAAACAACTGCATTGATTTTGCAGGTATGTTCAGCTGCTGAGCTGCGGGACTCTGCTCAAAAAGGGTATATGTATGAGACTGTCCTCCCAAGAAAATAGTGCCAGCAAGTAAAAACACAAGTTTAGACAAGTTTATGTGTAGTCATCATAGGAGCAAAGGTGGAATTCAGGTGACTTTATAAGAGGGTGACAAAGTCCACAGAAGGAGGAGGTTGGAGTGGAGTCAAAAAAATGTCGGACTCGAACACGAGAGATCGCTGTTTGTTTCTTGTTTTCCAACGACAGTCACTGTGAGTTTCTTTTTTACCACAATTGCTCCTGAAGCATAATCAAATGTTTCTTTTTGTAACAATGAAGATAAAGGTCCTCTACTCTTAACAATGCAATCATTAAAACACAAACCAAGATGCTTTTCTAATTCAGTCATTTTGTGCCTGCACCAAACCTTAACCATAGAGTTGTTACATATTTTTTCAGTTTTGGTTGATACAGACAAATAAAGTCATCCTGCTTAGAAAACTACTATGTGTCATTCTCCAGGGCAGTTAGAAACCAAAGCATTTTGTAATTTAGTTGAAGGATTTGTTGCATTTTACTAGTCTTGATTGCTGAGATACTGAGCCACAATGACTTCACTTGAAAAAGTTTTAATTCATTCTTGGTCTTATTTTTGTAGTGATGATGCATGGAGTCCCACAGTTACGAATCACAAACAGGAAGTTCAGCTCAATTACCTGTATCTAAACCATTTCCTTCAGATTGAAATCTATGATTTAAGCGCCCAAAACGACCTTAACTGATCTTTCATTGTCCATATTTGTTTTTGCATTTTGCATTAAACCAACAGATCTCATCTAGATGTAGTCTTATTAGCGACGTTTGCGACGCCCCCTGGACTCTGTTGTGTAGCTCTCGTAACCCAAGAAATGATGTCCAAAACTGTGGAAATAGCTTTGGCCATCGCCCAAGACATAAAACAACTGAATTTCACTTTACGGATTAATTTCAAAGAGTGGACTATTTTACAAGCAGGACTCCCTGCAGCCCCATATCCCAGTAATTAAGTTGGTGTGTAAAATATCATCACAGCCAAAAACTCTGATAATTAGAACCAGGTTGTAAAAAAACTAAATTCCTCACAATGCTGTTTCATCTCATTACATTTAATTGATGATCACAACTGATGATAACGAATGGGCTTGAGAACAACCTCTTTGACCTTGAGCCCCGATTGCACCTGCGCCCCTTTCTCCTTCTCCTCCACCTGTAAGTCGAGGAGAAACATTGTACCAAGCCAGGAAAAACAAAGGCACAGAGGAGACGGAGCACTTTGTCAGATCAGCTAATTGAGTATTTGGCCCAAAGCAGGAGCCATTTATAAGACCCCTCCTCCCTCCAGGCCTGCCCAACCGACTCCCATTCCTCTCGCTCGGTCCAGCTGTGTGCTGCTGTGACACAGGGCTTTGTCACCCCTGTTCCTGTATACCCCCCTGCCTCTTCCTCATTCATCACAGCAGAGTGATACCTTGGTTTAAGGGAAGGTGATAAAGATGCTTGCAGGCCCACTGTGGACACAGCGAGACCCTCCAAGCTAAAGTGCCCTGATCAATCAAATGGGTCAACCTGCCCTTCTGGTATCAGACTCGAGGAAACGGGACCATGACTTGACAGAAAACATTCAAAACTACAAACAGACAGATTCTCACACTGATTCAGGAAAACAATTTCCCACCCTCGAGTTTGTCGCTAATCTCAGTTGTTGTGCCCATTTTGGCCAACTCAACTCTTTTATTATGTTTGGTGCGGCAGGCAACTACTTCATCTTTGTTGAGGATGACAATTAAGGGGGCACCAATGTGTAATCAGAGTGAGTGTCCCAGAATCATAATAAGTGTCTGCACTGTCTCCCACTCCTTCCCATTTGAACAGCTGTGACTCCAGCAGTGCTCTTGGCAGGCTTCATCCCCCGTTGCCTCATTTACTTGCAGCCTCTGAAGTATTTATTTGGAACAGTATGCAGCTCAAACAACTGGAGATATTTGTACTGTTGTTTTTAGACCTTGTCTTCTGTATTTTATGTTATTGCATTTTTTGAAAAAAAAAAAAATAGGACTTGTCCCAGGTTATCTGATAGCTGCATTAGTCTTATCTCTTTCGGCGTGATACTGTCTCTGCAAATATTCACTTTTATTCAATTCACTTTAAAACTGTGTGAGAAGATGCAACAACTGCGCCACAGGATCAGGACCTAGAAAGTGAGATTCTCTTTTTTTTAGCTGAGGGTCATTTGCCAATTCAGCAGGTCACATGGTTATTACCTCATTTTCATTAGCGATCAAAAACACACAACACAAGATGCAATGTTGTCTTCAAACTTTTTTTTTTAGTATATCCATATTCCTTTATAAGAGAGGAGAAATGACTACGAGGTTGGTGAGATAATATCATTCAAAAAAATAGCCTGTGGTTGGGGTCTGTCCTTTACAGTAAATAAGGACTTTTAGACGCATTGTTCAGTGATAATCATACACGTTCAAAAATATTACTGTGTCCACCTTAATGCTTTGTTCTTCATTTTGCTGAAAGCTTTTGCTGTTATGGCCAGAACCAGTTATTATAATATATACAGTATATACACAATACATCATAATAACATTAATATAACAACATCATTTGCCAACCACTAACTCTTCCTGTCATTTCAGGGCTTGCTGTTCCCTCCCTGCTCTGCAGTAGTACTCAGTGTTTCCAACCGTCAGCCATCACCTGACATACAGTATTTCCATGTTCAGCACCATGTCCACATCAGTGAAAAGTGATTACCAGCAGATCTTTCATTTTTTCCACTCGCTGTCGATCTGGTCTATTCTCAGTTTATCCATTTTTATACCAAAACCCTGTAATTTATTGCCAGTTATGAAATACTAGTTTGAATGCAAAGCAAAAACACCCTGTTTGTTTAATTTAATTCCATTAACCATGTCATAGTCATGATAAATTCAGTCCACAGTGGCTAATTAATGGGAACAGTAGTTTTAGAAAGTCATCACTTTTTTTTGCTTTGTTCTGGTTTCCGGGCCATCAGTCCACTTCACAGGACAAACCTCAAACATCATCTGACAAAATGAGTCAGTGATCTCAGTGGGGAGATGCAGTGGTTGCTCAGAGGAATCAGGAGGAGACGATGTCTCTTGTCCCCTCCACTGTGCTGTTATTTTTTAGAGACATTAAAGCATTGCTAGTCTCTGTAATCGGCCCCTGTGCTATAAAATCAGCATGGTAGCGGCTCTGCTTCATTTCAAGTGAAAGACACTCACAAAACGCTATTTAAAATGCTGTTATGACATTTTGATTTACGTTTTGTGTTAAACTTGAAATGGTTTTGATCGTTTTTGGCACCCCACTGATAATGTGCCCTCATCTATCACCTGCACTGCAATTTGCACCTCTCCTCATTAATATGGATATTTCGGAGTGCATCGCTGGATCTTTGTGGTCTCGTAGCCCAACGCCAGGATTAGGTGTTTGGTCCACAGGGTCAAGATGCTGCGTTGACCATGAACTTGAATAAACAATTAATGCTCGAGCGTATTTAAAAGCAATTTGGAGATGGGCCCGGAAAGGTCACAGCGCTGTTGGTCATATTGAAGAGCATTAGAGACGGAAATACAACAGACAGATTTAGAAAAATATGTGTACAAGTATACAGTGTGGACAAGTGTAGTTCTTATCTGATCAGTGCAGTACGTCCTTGCCTATATCCTAAACTTTTCAGATAGAGTAGTGTGGCCCTGCAGGGAACCAATAAGTGGTTTGAGCAGACTACACACACACACACACACACACACACACACAAAGTAAATAACCTTTCTGCTGTGCCTGACCTTTATTGCCTGACCTCGCTGACTCTCCTTTTAGAATAATGTACTACATTATATTCTAACATATTAGTATTTTAAGACAATTTCAAGTGCATCTCCTAATAGAAAAAAGAAACATCCAAAATGGCCAAAAGGACAGACCTTCTGACTCCTCCCCTCCCTGAGCCTGTGTCTCCTCTCATTGGCTACAGCTTGTGGCATGATCCGACCCATCCCCGACACAACCAGATATGAAGCCTGCTGGATATCTTTTGGATGTCTGTGAGGCATCGGGATGCTGTTTAAAATCTGTCTTTGAACAGTTCACACATAGCGATCGTCGCTCATGGGAGCGAGCACCAAGCAAACGCCAATTTGCCTCTGATCTGGGGGTTTTATCTCCAAAAACTGGCGGCGAGTTGAAAATCAGGACTGAAGTTTGGTGTGAACTTGACAGACTGATTTTTAAAGTTTGTTTAACCAAAGAAAAGAATTCACTTCTTGTTTATATTGGCACCTGAAATTGCTGATTTCCAAAGATCTCTGAAAAAAAAAGTGAGTTCTTGACTCACTGCTGAGCACAAGGTCCGTCTGCAAAGACAGGCCCGACATATTTTCTTATCTCATTAACGTTTATTTTAGCAGATGTCTTTGCAGGCCGGAGCCGAGCCGCAGCAGTGACTGTGCCTGTGGAAGAAGAAAGGCTTCTTCTCCTTGAGAACCCTGAGGACCTCCCGTCTAATGAAATGCTGTCAAGGTCCAGTGAGCTGAGCTGCCAGAAGAAAGCTACACAATGGAGAAAAGCCCGACAACGAGCACAAAGCGAGAGGCAGATAGCAACCCCAACTCCTCATACACTTATTACATTTTGGGAACCACTCAGGCAGATAACGGTGGGAAGCCGCCTCACGCACAAAAACAGAAATCTGTTGCTTCCTCTCAACCAGATACATTATTTACTGTGTACTGTAACGGCAACAGCTGACAGCAGTAATTAATTTAGATAAAGTAACTATCCTTCGAGCCAAATAACTATTGTAGACCAGCAGAGAAGAGAATCCCAAAGGACTCAGGATGAAGACGTTCAAACTTTACGGCACCAGATTCAAAGTTTTACAGCATATGCACAGATGAGTTGCAATGTACAATCAAATTCTTTGTTTGCTGTGAAAAACACATATATATATACTCATATATACTGAATAAATATGAGGTCGCAGGCATGTATCACAGATCTGGTGGCTCTGGCTATCTGGATAAATTAAATCATTCAAACCACCTTCTACAGAAGCAACAGGGCTGTATTTCATGAGCTCCACACCTCACGCTGACTTTTCCAGCTAATTAAACAAGACGCCGAGACAGACAGAGAAAGATGAGGACTGCGAGGGGGGAACCAACCTGCAGCTGGTGTAACAGAAAGGAAAGATTACTCTGTCATAAAAGAGAGAGAGGGAAAGATAAGGTGCTGTTATTTATAACCCTGCTTTAGTCTGTCGCAGTTGTCGGGGCAGCATTTTCATTCTCATTAAAGAAAAGCTTTACGCTGAGACGGCCGAGGCCACAGTTGTAGCGGTTTGTTTTTTCTGACAGCAAAGAGACGTCACCTCCAGTCGTCCCCTCTGTGTCCTGTGACTATCAGCCGTTTCCACCGTTGTGTCTTTCTATTTCGGGTCGGAGCAGATTAGAGAATAGCGCAGTATGAGGGGCCTGTGGTGCAATCAGTTTCATGGTTGGCCTGCAAAGAATCGCACAAAGGAGGCACACATGAAAGCTGTTGTTTCACCCACAGACGTAATGATAATTGTGCAACTCAGTCACACATTCTCCCGCAGCTTGTTTTGGCAAAGGAAAAATAAAAAGCCAAAAACATTTCTGAGTGTTCATTTGGAAGAACGTCTGAATCGAGAGAAAGGCAGACCGTGTGAAATGAAAAACTAAACATGATAATGGTGGTGTTTTATCTAATTTAATGTTCGATGATGACTGAACATATAACATATGCCGTTGTATTTGATATGAGTTAACATGCAAGTTTGCTTATGATTCCAGCTTTCTAAAGACTGTCCTCACTTCAAGAATGACAGCATTGATTAAAGTGGTTTAAAAACCTATGTTAACTTTTCAACAGGCTCCAAACACTCGAGACGCCACCAAAGGCTTGTTAAAACACTTTCTGTCTTTTATAAAACAAATCTTGAAGCAAAATTGAATCTTCCAACTCAAACATAAGGGAGTTTTGAAGCCATGGATGAACTCAAGAAAAGCATCAGAGTGAGAGTTGACTATCAGAGGCAGCCGTAAGATAAACTGACCAAAGACAGAATCTGAAAACACGCTCACCAGTGACCTCCAACCCAAACTAACTCCAACCACAAAAGAGCCCTTTGACTTTGCTGGAATGCTGTTGACTAATCTTAACTGTAATCTTCACTCGTCTATACAGTGTTGTAGAATAGTGGAATTTGCATCACAGTTTCCCAAAGTCCAACATCAAAAAAGTATTCATCAAACAGAGAAAAGCAGATCCTCACATTGGAGAAGCTGGAACATTTGGCATAAAGCTAAAATAATTTAAAGCCTTATCACTTATTTTATTGATTTTGATTAACATATTGATTAACTGACTCATATTTTCTATTTTCTAACCTGCACATAGTCAGAACTAACAGTGACAGATTTGAAAGTGCTGATATGGGATCGTGTGTGTGTGTGTGTGTGTGTGTGTGTGTGTGTGCGTGTGTTTTCTTGGAATGCTCATTTGGTTAACTTTAAAAGGAAGTGAAAAATAGCTGATTTTAGATATGAGGATGTGTTGAACTGGGAAACCAATCCTCTTACGACTGATAGCTGGTTTGACAAGATAAACACAGTGTTTCTGGGGATTTCCAACACTTGAGGGATCAACTATTTGTGAGGAACGCTATTAAAATCTTTCAAACGTCACTATCTATGAGTTGCATGATGGTAGCACATATTGTCAGATGACAGAAAGCAATACATGGGACTGTAGAGTTTGGAAAGAGCACTTTTAATTAATGATGCTTTTTCTTCTGTGCTACATTAGAGAGAAGCGCTGTGGGTATTGCCAGTCACTGCAATAAGCATTTATTAGATTCTATAGGTTGAATTAGGGCGAAACAGCTTGTGTCTATAAAATAATTGCTCTGACTAAACTCTACCAGAAAAGCAAAATTAGATCAAGTTCAAAGCCTGGGGATGACAAGCACGGGACATGTTGTCGGGTTCTGTGATTAAGACTGCAACACAAACCCTCAGAGGAGTGGATGGTTGCTTCATCTCACAGTCGTCTTCGTTAGCTGGATTGTCTGGTCCAGTGCATGGGATGATTACAGCTCTCATTAAAGATGGACTCGGACTGTGTAAATCCCCGGACAGTCTTGTGAACAAGGAGGAGAACTGACAGAGCGTGCTGCCATGATACATACTGTCTGTACTATCTGTCTCTGGAGTCCACTGCCATGGTGAAGACACAGTCTGGGAAAACAGCTTAATTCCAGCGCCTTTGGCTTTGTGTGAATGTGTGTTTGACTGTGGCTCTTTTCTTCTACACCTAAAATAAGAAATAAATGAATGCATTTCTAACAAATATCACAATAAGATCATATACTTTTATGTAACCTGCCAAAGTACAGTTTGAGTTTGCTGTCGGCACTGTCAAACTGTGTTCAATCACGAAAACTAGACTTCATGTCACAATTTTGACAATTACAGCAAACGGTTGTACGGTTAGGTCAGGCAGAAAAGGTTCAGCTGTTTGAGGCAAAGAGCTTGAAGAATCTCAGCAGCAGCAATGATTCAGCAAGGTGAACTAATCCCCTCTTTAAAAATATTTGTGCATATTAAATCATAGCTAAATCAACAATACTAAAATGAGCTAATGGTGTTGGCATGAGTGTTTTAGCAGAAGGTTATAATGGCTGCACTGTTGACCTGCGCAAATATGATTGAATCTTAGGAGTCAACTGACAAACACACAGCTGTGAATGAGCCAGTGAATCTGAAACATGAAGAAACAGCTGATGTTAATACCTCACTGATGCAACACAAGTGTGACTTCAGCTCCTCACGTATATTCACTTGTATTCAATTGTGTGAATGACTGTGCAGGTTTTCAAGTCAATCTTACTACGTACTTGTGAAAAGTAAACTCAGTCTTTGTTCTGAAGGTCCAAGGTCAGACATCACGAAGATGCAACTGAAGATGCAACATGTTGCTCCATATACAACCTCGATTTAAAAACAAGTCCGGATGCTGTTTAAAACATGAATAGAAACAAAATTTGCAAACTGTATTCACCAACAAAGTATTGACTAAGTCTTTATACAATCATGTGTTTGACAAAGTGTTGAACCTCTCTCCATCCTTGCTTATGAATGACTGAGTCTTTCCAGGATGAACCTTTCATACCCAATCATGATACTATCACCTGTTACCAATGAACCTGTTTACCTGTGGAATGATCCAAACAGGTGTTTTTGGATCAGTCCACAACTTTTACAGTCTTTTGTTGCTCCTGTCCCAACTTGTTTGAAACATTGTGCTGCCATCAAATTCAGAATAAGCAGATATTTACAAAACTCAATGAATGATTTACAGTGAACAATTCATGATTTACTCAGCTTCCCACATTTTTTGGAATCAGGGTTGCATTTCTTCATCCCAAACTGTGATTGTGAAATTCAACCATCACCAGATCCATCTGTCTCTGTGGCTGCTTGGGACTTGGGGAAGATGGGACTTGTTTATGTCCTGTCTCAGCCCCTAACATGCTCTCACTGGTTCAATAAAACCAATAAAAACAACTTTATAAAGGGCTGGATACATTAAAACAGACAAGGATGTGGTTCTATCTTTACTGTATGTGTTGGTGTCTGTGGTTGTCTCTTCACATAGACATCGCTACACGTTCCCCTTTATCATAACTTTCTTGGGCTGCATGCAGGTTTCTGCACAGAGGTATGGAGGGACCCTCGCTGACATGGTCAGATGGCGAAAATTATGTTACGAGGACCCTCACGGCCATGCCATGCTGCTTAGCCATGTGATATGTGGTAGCTATCCGTGACCTTGTTCGGGTGATTTTCTGCCCCTCAGTGGAAAAAAAAAATAGTTAATAGAGCTTTAACTTAGTTGTCAAAGGGTAAATAGTGTACACTTTGTTATTCTCTGATGGTGAACTTTTCCAGTTGCTAACTTCAAAAACTCTCCATGCAGGTTGTTCTGTTTTGAAATAAAACCTCCCTCCCTGTTCCACCATGAGGATGACCTGATAGAAAGTATGGGAATTCAAGTATGTCTTGGAAGAAGTGTGTCTGGTCCCACCTCCACTCTCACCCCGCTGTGTCAGAGAGGACACGGTGGCTGCCCTCACAGTGGCCGTCCATCTGTCCATCAGATCTCATTAACAGTTCAATTGTCTGCAGGGAATCGGAGGTAGTCAGGGAGAGGCTTGCTGGTTGGAATGACAATTAGCATACAAAGGAAACTCAGTGCGAACAGAAGTAGCCTTGGCAAAAGAGTCCAGAAGTATGTAAGTGAGTGCAGACGATATGAGTATACTGTGGCACACAGAATGTCAGGATGAGAAAAATGTTATGAACATATGAACAAGTCTGTCGAGAGTTTCCAGCACGAATGGTGTTAAACTCAGTCTCTGTCTATTTATTTGCTTGAGTTGAGAATTGCAAATGGTCCAAAGGGCTACGATATGTATTTATATTATTCACACAGAATGAATAAGATAAGATAAGATAAACCTTCATTCGTCTCTCAGTGGGGAAATTTGCAAACTTTTATACATGTAAGATGATAAATGATATATGAATAAAAACATATGGACTGATTGAATACACAAATTGTATACAGTGCACGGTTCAGAACACAAAAATGTGTTCACAGAAATTATTTAAGGGGAGGTATGTCAAAAGGTAGAAAAGAAGCATCTGTGTTTTTGTAGCAGCTCATTTCATGATTTAGTTCTTTGATATTTATGTTGCTTCAGAAAAGTTGCATATACTTCAAATCATTTTGTTGAATGTGGGCTTGTCTACCTGCATTTGAAATGACTCTCACAGAGAAGGTTCTCAAGCAACTTCAAATTTACCCTTTCCACAAAGCTTTCAACAACAAACCTGCTGTCACGGCTCAATCTGTCTGGATCCAAACACAGAAGCGAGCGAGCTGCCGGGACACCAGTGATGGATGATATTTCCTGGTAATCTGGAAACTTGACAGTATATGAGGAACCAGTGCTTGAGAGGAGAGGTCCTCTCTCCCCTGGACTTCTGGGAAAGGACATAACAAGCTATCGACTAGTTCTCAACCTACCAACCACAGAAGGTAAAAAAGGTTCAGCTGTCTGAAGTTCACAAGTACAACATTTTACTGAGCGAAAACCTTTCAATCTAACGAGGATCTTCCTCAGGTGTACAAGCCAAAAGGTCACTTGATTGGTAAGATGCCACTGAGATGGTGCATCAGTCCAAGTACATGGACATGAATGTCCATAAATAGCAAGTCAACAATTGAACATTTCTATTTCTTGAACTACAAATATGGCTAAGTTATTTTCATCCTGAGTCTCGGTAACTTTTTGCAGTGCATTTGTGTTCACGTGATCCAACTAAATTTATCTATTTCGCAAGCAACATATGTTTTCCAGCAGTGCTCACATCCATATGTCTCCTGCTTGCTCCAGCGGTCCTGCTCATTTATCTCCTGCACATCTGCAGCCAAATGGCAACAGTCAAGATTAGCCTGTCGCAGGAGGAAAAAACCCATCTAACTTGTGTCAATTGAGCCAAATTAGAGCATATCTGAGAGATGTCTAAGTTGTGTCATTTAAACACTTCAGACGTACCCTGAAAATTGATGCAATTAAATTCCTCCAGGCAGACTCTAAAGCACATACAGTATCTCAGCAATTACAGAAAAACACTTGACCCCTCTTATTCCTCCATTACTTTTCGTAGAAAATTACCGACTCTGTTGCAGACGGCACAGATCAACCTGGCGGAGGAGCTGCTATTTATGCGTCTTGCACACGTAATATCTCAAACTGAGATTGTATCTGATGCTGCTTATGTCTATTTTTACATGTAATTTACTTTCTTGTTTCAAACTGCCATATGTTATGCACATCCAGGATGAACATATTTTTAGCAAAAGTAAACTAATTCCCAGGAGAGACCTCGCAGAGAAGATCTAGAAACACCAGTGAATAGTACTTGACGATATTGAACATAAGGTTATAAGTGGGATTTTAAGAATGCCCTCATGGTAGTGAGGAATCTAACAGGATAATTTGCTGTAATGGGCATCAAGGGTGCTCCGAGGAAAGAAGGGAAAGTCTTAACCACATCACAGAGTCTTAACATTACTCTGACTTCAAAGTGATATGACCCAATCTCTTAAGAATCTTAAAACTATAATCAGTCGAAGAGAAATCAAAGTGGATTTTACACTAAAGGCTTTTGATGAAATTTGAACTTTTCGTCCTTGCATATGATTTGCTCTGCCGGAGTTCACAGGGGGTGCAGTGTCACTTTTCTTTCTCATTTCATACAGCCTGACTTATTGTGTAATGTCAGGCCCAATCGCTGAATAAAATATGGATTTGGAACATTATGAATACATTATACATCTGTGTGTTATGAAAATTAGGAATTCTTATTATGAATAATGTGGATTCTTCTTGTTTTGGCAGCTTTCAAAGTTCAGAAATACACGTTGGCTGCAGAAGCACCACCAGACTGTGTTCTTTCCCCTGATGATGATCCCATGATAAACGGCGGGGCTCATGGCAACGTACTGATTCCCCTACAGACACAGACACACACACACACACACACACACACACTGGAGAGCCTCAGCCTCTCTGAGCTGCCGGCTGAGCTACAACACAGGTACCACACAGAAACTTTCACAAAGGGCCATGAATGTGCTTCTAGTCAAATCTCCTGTGGACTCTCCATCACAGACTCAGAGATCGTGACCTTCTGCTCTGTCTGTGATCTGCTTTATGCAAGATTTGACTGGCTGCATGGGAATAAAGCCTCCATCTATGTAGACGGATACCAGAACAGCATTCCTTCAAATGAATGTAAAACTATGAAACCAAAAACTATAAAATATAAATTCCTCCCTTTTCATTTCACATTTTTTTTCCTCACACGAGAACACAGGATATGTGATTGACAGTGCACATATGTGCTGTAGCAGACAAAGAAATATGCAATTTAATTCCAATTGGACTTTAACTATTCTTGACTAGACCAATTTTCTGAACATATTCATGAAATCCTCAGAAATACAGCATCTATGTTAGAATAATGATGCAGTGATGTGCAGCTGCATCACTATTCATCAAACTTATGCATTGCAAAGAAAATGATAAGAAGAGGTCACTCCCACTTTCATTAAACCATAGCAGTCAGGTTGCAGTCATGGGCATCCTGATACAGATGCATCATCAATATTTACTGGATACCAAATATTCATGTAGATTTTTGTTCTTTTATTTGCTTTTAAACGGAGTCTATCTGAACATGGTAAAATGCACAACACTAATTACATTGATACTGTACTTAGAGAGGTGGTCTTTGGTGAGCAGGTCCTCCTTCTGATCCTCAGTTAATTTCAAATGAGGGTAAAATCCAATTAATTGGATTTTGGCTTCAGGGTCAGTAGTCATGCAGGAGTTCGATGAAAATTACACCTCCAAGGATAATAGCTGAATCTATTTCAGGAGGATATTACAATCAGGCATAAAGCCGGAGCATGTAGGTTTACTTCAGCTGATTGCTCCTTGTTCTATTCATATATGATGTATGCTTCTTCTTTGGTTTTCTTTCAGTTTTGGCGTCTTAAGGCTACACTTTTGGCAAAGACTGCTTTGCTAAGTGAAACCAACCCTGAATGAATTATTCTTGATATTGGAAAACAGCCCTTGCCCTTAATTTGTCACCTTTTTTAGAAGAGGAAATTGATTAGATTGCTCCACGTATAATTGCTTTCACTCCCACAGTCAACCTGGAATCTAGATGTAAACTTTAATCCATTTCCTACCGTTCAATTAAGTGAGAGATTTCAATCTTGCCTTCTCACATTGTGATCATTCTTTTTTTGTATTTAGGGGTGAAGGACTATTTATTTTCAGGATAAGAGGGGTGGGATATTATGAGAAAAAAAAAACTTTTCTACTCATCTTTACTCTCTCATCTTCACAGATCTGCTTGAAAAAGAGAAATCTCAATTGTAATGACTTGTTGTTAAAGAAAACTTCAGCACAATGCAGGACTGATTCAAGGGCAGCCAACTCTCAGTTTATCTCTGAAAGGACATTTGCATAGCTGAAGTGCACAGAGAAAAAGGGCACGTTAATGTTAGTGCAGTTGCTTCACACTGAGAGAAAAGAAGTGATTTCAAGGTTGGGTTATGTGCAATGGGCCACACGGAGATAATTTTCTTCTTATGCTAATTTTGTTTTTTGTTAGCTTCTACACATGTTGCAAAGTCATGAGGCGATACAGTAATGAGCATGTCATGAAGTTGTATAACCTCATGTGGTATGAAAATATCATGGGAATCAGATCATTTGATCGCCAAGGCTTCCTTTCAAGACAAAACCCTCCAAAAAACAATGTTTATTTAGATTTGAGTAGAAAAGGAAAATCATTGCAATGCACTCACTCCGCTTTGGAATAAACGCTATAAAAAATAAAGCATTCAGAAAATGTAGTTACAAATACAACAAGGCCGTTGTCACAGTATCTCTCGCCACACTTCTTGTTTGTATGCATGTTGATTATTCACTCCAATTGAAAATGAACCTGAACTGTTTCTACTAACCAAAGTGATTAAACCTGCAGAGAATATGTGCGTTTCAAATTTCATGGAAATCCATTTAATGGATCTCGAGACATTTCACTCAAAATCACAACCTTCAGTTGGCACAAGACGGAAAGTCATGGGTTCGCCAAAGTCAATTGGATTCATCCTCTGTATAACATTTCATGGCAATCCATTATATAATTGCTGAGACATCCGAGTCTGGACCAAAGTGAGACCACCCGCCTGCCGACACACCGACATTGTCATCCATAAAGCCATGCCAGCTAAAAGTATGGGTTAATATTTATTTTTGTGAATAAGCTCTTAGGACCCATTTTCAGTGTGCATCACTTTGTAACAGTTTGGACTTGTCATGAAGCAGAGCTGTAGCACTTTAATTGGCTCTGTGTATCTGGTACAGCTACAACTCTGACATGCATTTCAGGAGTGGAGGAGAGAGTCAGGAACATCAGCCTTCCAGTGATATCTAATCATGCAGTCATTTGAGGCTAATAAGAAACCTAAAATAAGAGTCCTGAAATTGGGCTCCATGTTATTTTTGGCATTGCTCCCCTCTACTTCATCAAGAGTAACTCTGCATGCATGGGTAGCTGCATAAAATTAGCATATAGTAAAGAAGAAGGAGACTGCCATGAGGAAGGATGAGCCGTGTTTCATTAATGGCTGATCCCACAGTTCAAAGTGGAGTGAGTTGACCCTAATTCATGTCGATGGAGGAGCAGACGTTTTTCATCGTTTTTTGAGAGTTTTTCGACTGGCTTTAATATGTTGGACAGACTCTTACAATGGTTATAATCAGGATCCCAGGTGAACAAAGGGTCAGATGTCCCAGGCCCTAACTCAAGAGAGGGCCCAAACATGCCATCTAACCTTTGAAATATATATGAATATATAGTATTGATTGAGTCACATAAAAGCCTGTTATTTGTTATCTTCCTAATTTTCCTTGACATAATGTTGAAAACAATTTTACTTTTCCTTCCTGTAATGCAATTTAAAAAAAAAAGGTTTGGTCTGTCTGTTTCTATAAGGTCAACAGTTTGACATCGAGTCAGCCCCTGCCTCTCTACAACAAAATTTAAAATGGTCAGTTATCAAAAGTCAGGTGTTTAAGAACAAAAGGAGCAAATGATTGGAGATCATCTTGTTCTTGGCATGAGCAAGACACACGCCAGTCCTGGCAATACCTTACAACCTCCAACTAATTCTATTTCCAGAATTAGGTGAGAATTATCACCAAACTCTGGTTAAACATCTAGGAAGTTGGAGTTAGAGGAGACCAAAACCTGAACTGTAAATATTGAATGAATTTCACATTTGCAAGATGTGTGAGCAGGCAATTGCTTACTAACTAAAAATTAGGCACGATAACTTTCTAATATGATAATATATCACGTTTGTGTGTCTGCTGGCCTATCAGGGAGTTCTTCTGCCCTCAAGTGGCCAGACATCAATGAACAGAGCTTAATGTAACCCTCAGTCATGATTTGTGACCCTCAATAAAATAGTTCTTTTTTTCCACTACTATCTCTATTCAATATCAGCACTATAGTGATAAAAGTTGTTTTTAAGTCTCCCATTAAATGTTGAATGTCAAAAGAGCAGATCCATTAACACTGAATATTTCTAATAGAGACATATTTGTATATGTGTGTCTTGATATCTAGGTTTTGTCCTTTGAAGTGCAAATGCAGAAATCTGTTATCAGGTGTTTGTGTCCGACCAGCGCACGAGAAACACGAGCTGACAGACGAGAGTCACCGGATGAGAGTGTGATGCGGAGCAGGTGGGAAGGCTGCAGGTGGAGACAAATTAAACTGTGACGTTCCCTGAAGACGTAATGATGGGTGGAAAAGAGGAAGTGCAGACATTGATTTACCCGGTGAGCAGGGTCACTTGTCCTTCCCTGCGCTCGACTAATGTCCACTGAGGAGTCGAAAATTAAGCACGCTCTCTCACCTAAATGATACAGCATATTGATTGGCCTGAAGGAAGGTTGTGCTTTAACGTACACGTATTTGTCCAGAGCTGACCTTGCTGTTAGTGTAACAGTGTCTTGCCACAGGCAGGTACACCAGGTAATTTTACTTCAGGTTTACACAGAGGGGCTACACAGCACCAGTGACTTACCTCTCTCATAGACGAATCCTAATTCTCCATGAGGCTGGTGCTTAGGTTTAATAATGAACTATAGTCACACTGATGAAGAATTAAAAGATAACTGTGGTTATTTCTCTTATTTTTAGAATGATTGTGTTTAACATTTCAGTAAATATTTTGCTATAGAGCTTCACGCAGCCCAAGACTGAAAGGTGCATTTCTGACAAAAACAGGAAATTGCTGCAATAGAAAATCCAACCTCAGGTCTTTTGTGAGGTTGAGTAATCTTCATTAAATGTTGAACTAACAAGCCATCTAGGAGTTGTTGACGCAATATAGTCTGAGCCAGAAAAAGAACTCCCCTCATGACGGCACTTGAGCAAAAGTCAGGGGATCATTCAGAATTGGTATTTTCCCATCAGGGAACCATTGATGTCGCGACCAGATGTTTCAGTGGATAATTGAAAATTTGACCTGCTGGCAACACAACAGGAAAAGTCAGGAGATCATTTGGATGCATCCTCTGGAGAGCGTGAATATCTGTAACACATGTCATGACAATCCATCAGACAGTTGATGAGATATTTTAGTGTGGACCAAAATGGTGGACTGATGGAATGATACTGTCATCTCTGGAGCCACAGTGCTAATGTGGCTAAAAGTAGAATTCAATTTAAATAATAATAAGAAAAAAAATCCATGTAATACATCTTAAGACACTGCACATTATTGGACATTATATTTCTCAAAATAACATCTTCCCCTGAACTTTAAATCCATCAAAGCAGCCTCATGGTTAAACTGTTGAAACATGTTAAACATGATTTGGACATGTAAACATACTGATGTTAATTACTGACTGGTCATGATGAGCAAAGGCCAAAACCAGAGGGCTGCTGCTCCACAAGTCCAGATTCTGGATTACAGCACTTATTCATACATACAATGGATAAAACTGGTGTAAGAGACTGTTTTCTTTTCCTTATCTCCAATGCTGATATGTACTCATCTCACAAGATGATACGGTCCATAAGTTTGTCGCATTTCATCTAAAATGAAAACACAGCAATTTCACTGTCTCTTACAAGAGAGAGAAAACACCAGGACATAGTCAGTGAAAAAGATGAGTTTAATGAACTGTAAATAACATTCAATTTCCGCCCGCTTTCTGTGTCACATTCTGAATATTCTACTGTAACTGCAAAGCCTGATAATGAAACAGGACCCTGATATTGAGCCTCACACACATCATGTACGCACAGTGGCACAGTAATATGTTTTGACAGAGCTGCACTGACCAGCTAATATTGAGTATAAGTGGGCATTACAAGATGATAAGGTCAGTGTCTCGCCCTGATTTCATTGTATCATCGAGAGAAGTCAGAGGCTCCCGGGTTTAATTTGAACAGTTAACACAATGGTTCAACAAGCTTGTGCTCACTTCACTCTGTGCTAAAACATGATTTGCTGGTTGTTTGATTAAAAACAATGTCCTTATCAAATTAATGTGCTTGATTATATGCAATTACACCCTTCTCAAACTAATGGTAGTAATACTGTTGTCCTGTTTGTACTTTGTTGCTTCTTAATTTGCAGCCATCAAATGAATCTATGCACAATTACCATTAGTGATAGAAACTGTAGTGTGTGTGTGTGTGTGTGTGTGTGTGTGTGCAGTAAATGTGTTCAGTCTTGGGCAATTAGGAATAAAGTAAAAAAAACAAAAAAAAAAAACGACACACATCCTGGTTCTGATATTATCATAGACACTTTCTGATCAATTTCACCCTACGTCACATCCCCCTCCTTTTCAGGAATCACTTTCATTCTGTTCAGTCCAGATAGCTGGAACTCATTAGACTGCTGGATGAAAAACAAGCAAAGGAGGTCACGGTTTGTCTAACGGAACGATTATCAGAGGCAGACCACCCTCGTACGACTTATCACAGTCAGGATACCTTTCTACAAAAGGCAAAAACAAACAGTCAGAGCAAAATCCAGCAGTGCAATCAGGCGTTGCTCTTTAATGTCCCGATGTCATTCGTTCCTGAGCGCAGAGGCTACGGCACAGAGCAGGCTTTGATAAGCTCCCAAGCAAAATGGCATCTAATTAGATATGCCGCTGGCACGGTCTCTCAGTGCTCATAACTGTATAGCCAGTGAACAACAAAAACAGTTTGTCAGTTCGGTCTTACACAGTATGGACGCGGTCCCTCAGGAGCGCTGTAAATGAGATTTCTTATTTGAAAAACAAAACGGATACTAATGACACAATACATTACTCTGTGCACCAAGCAATGTGCTACCAAAGCCTTGTTTGTGCCTGGGGATTATCTATTGTTTTAATTAAGAACGAGGTCACTAATACAGTTCCCTGTGGACAACAACTAGCCAAGACACTGTAATGAGCCCGCTGAGAGCGACCACGGTGCTCCAGAGATTTGCCATCCTGCATCATCCAGTAGCCAAGAGGTTAGACATTAATATCTACAGAAACCGCCGTCTCTTGAAGTTTGTCATTTGTCTTTATCCTCGTTTGTGTCGCCCAAATGATGTCTATCTCATCTCCATCTGAAATCAATATACAACGTATTATTTTCATCTCGACAAGGAAACAGTCTCACAATCCTGCAGTGGAGGAATGACTGTTCAGGTCCTTAAGAATAGTACAGATACATTAATATAAAAAGACTAGATTACAAATAAAAGAGTAATCAGCAAAATGTACTTAAAGTATCTAGTAACTCATTCTGCAGAAAAAAATGTGACCTGTAACTTCATTATATGATAATTAATGTGTAGCCAGCTACTTTAACTTATTTACACACAGTTAGGTGTTTTAGTGCAGTGGTCCCCATCTATAGGCTGCAAGACATTTCTGAGCTGTGATATGATTATTAGGGCAGGGAAGAAGAAAGATAAAGTTCTGCTGCACCATATTCTTTGGTAGAAGTGCTCATAGATAACATTGATAGACACGTGATGGGACGAGGAGCCATAAGTAGATGCTGCTCTTTTGTGCAGTAATGCTTTTTATAAGCTCATAGACCCTGAAGACCCTCAAATCTTTACTCATTGTAAGTGCAATAATCAAGTAAACGTACTGAGTTATTTTCCACCAATGCTAACCTGGATCATACCTGGTATTTGTATCCAGTCATTATGGATAAATAATTTGCTAAATATAGTATAACAGTCCCTTAGATTAGACCTGAAAGCCCTTCAAACCTCTCATTGGGTCTGAGAAGCACAATGATTGGACTGGTCTCTCACAGGCAGCCTCATGCAGTTTGTGCTGTCTGGTGTCTATAATGTTATCCGCTTGTTGTTTGCTAATAATAAAAAAAAAAAAAAAGGGTAACAAGAAGTGTATAATGTCTCTAATAAACCAAAATCAAATGGGACCAACACGCTGCACAGACTCTTAAGACATTTAATAAAAAGGCTTAAGGCTTTTTTGTTTTCACTGTAATTTTTCAGCACAGCAGTTCAATTTTGTGAGGCAGGAAAATGCACCTGATTGCACCTCCCACAAATCTTTGCAAAAGGATGCAGACAAGAAAAGAGAAGAGCTCATATCTCATAAGATGAATGTCTAAAGCGTGACCATGGCAGCCATACTTTGTTGGACATTGCCAGCAAAATGGCACAAAAGGTTAAGAAGATCAGACGGTTTGGATAAAGGTACCTGTTTCGTAATTTAGGCACAGATTTTGCTATAAAACAGAAACACCTTCCATTCATTGCAATTCAATGACATTGTGAAAATCAAATATACCAAAGCAATTTGAATTAAGCAACGCAAGGACCAACATTGCCCAGCACTCTCCTGAGATGCATTTAATGTGTTTAGAATTATTTATATGTAAAAAAAAAAAACATCTTCATAAATCAAACAACAGAAGATCAAAGATGAAATATCCTCAAAATGACTTTATTGAAAGAGACAGTGCGAAAAAGTTTGGTTACTGACGCTCACACCCAAAATAAAGTTCAGATTATTCTAGTCCCATAGGAGCACCACCACGACCCATATGTCCTTCACTTCCAATTAGTCCAATTTTCTCATCTTTCTTTAATATCCCAAGACCAGTTTGCTGTTCAAACAGCATCTGTCTAGCAGAGCATTCGTCTCCTCCAGGCTTAAGCCTATTTCTAATTAATCTGTCCCTCCAACAGTAGAGAGAGGAGGTCAGAAAACACGCTGAAGGTGACTGGGATTGGGCGGAGGTCTGTTTTCACATAAAACACATTTCATCTTCGGGGAAAGCCAGAGAGATTTTGTTTATTTTGAGACAGTTGATTCAAAGTTTACATCATGACCCGATTTAATTTAGCTGTGTTTAAAAGTGCTGCAGCCTGAATGACACAGGACATAACAGACTTATACTGGAGTCTTCTCTTTTCTTTATACACAGGAACTTCCAACATTTACTTGCCTGGAAATTCACTGTCATCAGTCTTAACAATTATTTTACCTAATTCACAAAACACACAAAAACAACCTATTCAGAAATGAGATCCTGCGGATAAAATGAAAGTATGACTGAGTCAAATTTACCACGTCTAAAATTTCTTTAAATTATTACATCAAAACAACGTTTTTGGAATAAACATAAGATATAATCCAGAATATGATTCATGAACCCTGAGAAGAGACACTGTGGGAAAAGAGCTATTTCATATTAAAGCTTAATCTGGGATTTGCAATGGTTCTTGCCGGATGGGACCTTTACATACACGAGGAAACAGGCAGGAATAAACTCAACAAACTTTACTTGAGTATTTGCAATTTATTCTACTCTGCGACAACTCACAGAGTAATATTGAACCTTTTTAATCCATTACATTTGTTTAACACAAACACTATACACTTGTTATTTATACATGCAATGCATATGTATTATTATAGATGCCATTTAATGTAAGTTTAAAATTATTTCAAATCAGTTCCACCTTAGCAAGCTTCATGAAAATGAACGCTTACATTAGAACACATACATATCTAGTCCAGTCTTACATTTATCATACAATCCCCAAGTTCTAAAATTGTTTCTTTCACTAGATAGTAGCCAATGTAAACAATGTCTGTTTTTTGAGTGCATGAGATAATTATGTGCCCAAAGCCCTGAAATGTATCATCTTCTGAAAGGGTCCATTCTTCACAATGAATATTTTTATGTTTGATAGTTCAAGTTCATTTTGCTGGTCGATTTTTTTTTCCTCCAGTAGGATTTTGAATGCATGGTCACCTACTTTTACCATGATAAGAAGAGATCTGGTCAAATTTGATAAAAATTGCTCCATCCTGCAAAATCTCAGACTAAGGAAATGAAAGGAAAAGACAAGTGGTCAATGCAAATAGAGCCTGATTCTCAGCACAGTACCAGTTTTTTAGGACTTCCCTCAGCATGTAGCTCTCTCAAACATTCATATTGTGAAGAAACATCGAGGAGGCTCTTCCTCAGTTGCAGAGCAGAAAGAAGATGCTGACCACGCAGACCAGAAACGGTGACCATGGCAACACCTGACCCCGTGGACTGGTCTTCGTTAAGACTGTGCTTCACTGACCATGGATGACCAAGGATGATGGGCATGACAGGTAAAGCACTGAGGTGTAACAGAGGGAGCGTTTCAGAACGTGCAGATCCTTACACATCTTTGATCCAAGGCTTTTTCCTCTATAGGAGCCTCAAGACAGAGTGAAAATGTGTGATGGACCGAAACATTGTTAATGACCCATTCCTCTGAAACAGAATCAACATGCGCCAGGAGCGAGCGGCTGGTTGTTTCAGCAGGAGCTGAAGAAGGTGTAGATCAAACTGGTTCACCGTTGTCTCATCGTTCACTGATGATCTTTTAATGGACAAGGCAAGAATAAATGACACATTACAAACATGTTCTTTAGGTATCCATTGTTGTGCTGTATGTCTCATTGTCTCTGATGGAGCTAAAGGAAAAAATAAATAAATAAATAAATAAATAAAAAATCTGGTCAAATTGAGAGGTAAACCCATTTCACTGATGTCAGTTAAACCACGCAGAAAGAGACAGAAGAAAAAGTCCTCATTCCAGCCGCCTCCTCCCCCTGACGTACGAAACACAACAGCATAATCTCCCTCACCACGAACACCTTGGCACGCGGCCCGAATCGTCCTGGTCACCTCTCTCGCAGACACCGGACGATCGGAGACCTTCATCGCCTCGGCTGTAAACAAGGAGTAATTATCACACAGGAGAGCTGGCTGCTCCCGAGCAGGCGCCGTCCAGACGAGGACTTTACCTGACATGAGAGTGATGATGAGGCCTGCACAGGTGTCCAGATGGTGGACACCCACATGGGCCAGATGGTGGCCTTTGCTGGCTCTTATCTAAAGGAACTGTAAATATTGTACTGATCATAACGTTAACAGCTGTGTCACTTCTTTTTTTTTTCCATTTACAATTCCCTGCATAATGCTTCCTTAATGTCAGAAGGTAATAGTGAGTAGTAGGATTTCTAGAGTTCACAGGACTATAAGCTGTATAACACGATGTTAATTTAGGATAAATTAGGAGGATCCAAATTTAGGATAACTTTATGAAAAGCTACACAGGAATTAAACCTGTCACTCCTATATATACATATATATATATACATATATATAATATTTCACATTTTTAAAACCATGCTTGAACAACCATCTTCCTCATGTTAATCTATTTTTCTTCATTTCAAACTCCTTATTTTATTTGTAATAGCAGTTTTCAATTTAAAGATGAATTCCGTCTCATCTTGACCTTAACCATAAAACTTGATATTCACAGAAACCTGGAACTAAAACAACTTTGAATAACATGCTATGTGTGCCCATTATATAAATTAATGTAAACACTACAGTAAAGAAAAAATGTAGCTGCCTCGATGAAGTGCCAGAACTATACAGCAGCTATTTTATTCTAAAGAGCTGGACCTTGATCTGCGAGTTGTTCAAAGTTAAAGGTAAAGGAGGAGTGAATTTTTTGAGGAGGTGTTCATCGATCGGCTTGCTGATTTCTGAGTAATTTTGTGGAAGAGTGTGAGTGTGAGAGAAGTAGCTGGCAACAATTTCTCTCTAATTTTGATGACAAAAACGTTTGTGTCGCACGTCGATACTCATTGGTCTACGTGCTTCGACCCTTTAAATTTGAGCCTTTACAGAAACCTGTCGACAGCTGAAATAACTCCTGACCTAATGTTTCTATTTTTAACTACATAGCTGCATAGACTGACAGACATTAAAGAAATCTATTCACTTCATGTTGTGGTATGTTATATTGGTGATTCTCTGAGATATTCCAGCCACATAGTTTGCATTGTAAATGTAAGAGCTGTCTTAAATTATCATCTTTAGATAATGCGATTTCAAGACATCACTCTTCTGGAATCTTACAATGGACTCGGTCTTGCATGTGAAAGCTTTACATTAATATGGATGTCATGTTAATCCTCCCAAGCGTAACGATGCTGTTCTGCAGCAAGGATATATCAGGATGACACATACAAAGATGTGGCAAAGTTTCCCTCATTATATATCGTGTGCCTGCTGAACAGTATAATTGCAGCAACCAAGGGAGCAATCGCCAACTTCTGTCACTAAGTGTTCATCCACTCATATGAAATGTAACAGCTCGATGGTACCTGCTGCCGTCCTTTCATTTCTAATTCATGGTATTAATATTGCTCGAGGCCAACTCTGGGGAACTTCATGACAAAGAGTGTAATGGACTTCTCTCTCAAACAAAAGTGTGGCTGTGGAATATTGATTCGGGCCTGTATCGTCTCATCACACACGGAATAACAATCAAACATTTTTATTCTCTTTATTTTCTCTCTCCCGCCACACTTGATTGAATGCGCATTTCCTCCCGAATTCCACATAATAACTCGGCTATGCCTTTTGATCTAACAATTTTGAAAGAGAAACTGGAACTATGATTAACCTAATAAAAGAATGATGCTCACTTTGAAGTCCGTGTGCCGAGATATCGGAGAGCTTTGGCTAAAGATAAGCCGAATGCTGTTTGTTTTTTGATCTCAGTGTTCGAGATAAATCATGTGAAACACAGCAACCTTTACTAATTCCAGCAAAACAAAAACAGGCAAATCCACCTCTGTCAACATTTGATGTGCAACATAAGAAGAAATGTTACAGTTTGTGTGTTAATATTTCAACATCTTACTTACTTAATTATGCACAGTCTTACAGACATAATACTTTAACACCTTTCTGTGACAGTTATATGTGTATAGCTTTCAAACTTAACAGCACCCTGCACATGCATGAACAACATGTTGAAGGGCATATGACAACTATATAAAGTAAGGATGTCTCAATTGAGTTTTTTGGGTTTAGTATATGATTAAATATCTATCTGGAACATCTAACTGTCTGGAAAGAACAGCTGCTGCATTTGGCCCAGTTTATTTTTCAAAAAACTTTTTGATCTAAATGCTCAAAGTCGGGGTTTGAAACTACTAAATCTATAAGCTTAGATTATTGATCTGATATGAATGATATGAAAGTTCAACTGGGAGAATGCCACTCTTAAACATTATTCAATGTGGCGACCTTTTTACCACAGAAGATGTATCACACTGGAGTTGTTGGACTACAGAAACACTTTGAAGCACCACTGTACAACTGTGAGTGGACAGAGTGGAGCATCTCTCAGGACAGGTTGCAGAGAGCACTTAAACCAGACAACAGCCGAGTTTATTTTTAGTCTCAAAAGTTATTCACAGACATTAGCGTTAAATATAGGCCATAATCATGATCCAAGCAGGTTGCAAACAAATTGAAAAATTTGCAGATCACTTGAGAGATTAAAATGAAAGAAATTTGACTCGAGGCCAAGCCATTTTCGAGATAATTGCAAAAATGTAAACTTGATGATTACAGCATCACCTTGAGGTCAATTATGTCATTATATGTTCCTGAGTAGTGGGTTTAATTTGCAACCCACTCGCCATTTTCTGGTGTTTCTAGGTCTTACGAGTGTTGCTGCACAAACACTTTCAGGAGAGGAAAAACAATAATAAAAGACATTTTCAAAGGGTCACAATAAGCAACCTTTGACTAATATGACCTCAATAAGCAACAGAACATACCACATACATGAACTGCCGCACAGTCGGCACGTAGGAAGTGGCCACATGGGGACTGAACCCTCGACCTTTGTATATCAGAGAAGATGATCTCTTTAGCCGTAAAACGCTTACAGCAGTCAAACTGTTCTGAACAAAATCACACATCAGGGTGTGTTGGCAAATACTTTGCTGTGTGTTTGGCAGAATAGAAAATGCTATGAATGCAATATAGTAAACAAATTCATATAATCTAAACAACTTAATATTAATATTATACATAAATAGCTGAAAGACTGATCACATGATTGTTATCAAGTTTCTAAAATCACATTTACTGTCAACCTAAGATGAAATATAATAATACTAGTCAGGTCAGTCATGAATACAGTGTTCTGATTAATGATGTGTGTGATGCCTGCAAACAAAGCCCATCTCACTGGTGGAGGACTGGGAGGAAGAGAAGATACCTGACAGACCTGACCATCACCACTTTGCTGTAATATATTACATATACTGTGTGTGCAATGTGCTACTGGTTTCGGCGGGATTGGCTTTTTCCATCAAAATAAATTTATATTCACAGTTGCTAAAACATTGATCTGTAACCAAGCACTGACACAGTACCAGTCTTCTGCATTGTAATTTGATTAGATATGTCGCTTGTCAGCTTGAAGTGCATGTGTCCACACACTTGACTGTTTAAATCTAGCTTCAGTTGTCAGCATATTTTACCAGGTTTGTGTAATGGCTTATCAACTCTGACTGAAATCAGGTGTTGCACAATAATCCTCCTCTCTGAAACATTGAACAGTCTCATTCATACGTTTCAGAAAGCTGTGACTCAGATTAGGAATATTTAGCGTTGTAGAGTAAAATGTGTCGTGTGCATCAAGTTGTTCTGGTTGTTTTGTCGGAGGCTCAGCAGTGAGCAGCAGAATCAAATTGATTTGATTTTGAGGACAAAGTATTTGTCTGTCAGTTTCAACCTGTGTTTCATGCTATATTTCGTTTTACGTCTGAGAGCTTATTTGATCGCTCCCCCTGTCTTAATCCTGCGGGTGTGAGCTTTGTCATGCAGTGTGCCGACAAATTACATCAAACTGATCAGTAATACACTTGAAACAGTTGATTGCTGAGGCTCTGCCCGGGTGCTGGAGAAGAGACTCTGACCGATTGTCGAACTTCATATCCAGGAGCAGCAAAGCAGAGTCCATGTTGCAGATTCCATGTGCATGAGAATCGACCAGGTCTTGCAGGGTTGAAAGGGTCATGAGAGTTTACCCATCCAGTCTATACTGTTTTGTGGACTTACCCCAGGGGAGTCCGGTGGGGGTTACTATGGAAGTATGGAATACCAGGGCCGTCGGTACGAGCCATCCAGACCTTACGTAGCTGAAGTGAGCTGTGTCCATACTCTTGTCACAGAGTCAAATGTGTTTTTAAGTGGGAGTTTGGATTTGCCAGTTTTGTCCCTTGTCACCAATTACGTTTGTGATCTTCAGGAATAGGATCTCAAGGTGCCGCTGGGAGGAGGATGGTGTCCAGTTTGGGGACCTCAGAATTGCTTCTCTGCTCTTTGCAGGTGTTATGCTTCATCAGACCGTGACCTTCACATGCAATGCGGTGGCTTGCAGTTGAATTTTAAGCAGTTATATTTTATCTTAAATGGACAGTCAACACCTCCAAGTCTGAAGACATGGTTCTCAGCTGGAAAACAGTGGATTGCTCCCTCTTTGTTGGGAATGAGTTGTGAAAATGATCAAATATCTCAGGCTCTTGTTCATGAGTGAGGGAGCCTGAGATCATGTTGTACCGGGTTTTGGTGAAGAGGGACCCAGTGATTTTACAGCCAATCTACATTTCAACCTTAACCTATGGTCATGAATTTTGGGTAGCGACCAAAAGAATGAGACTGTGGATAAAGGTAGCTGAAATGGGTTCCCCCCATAGGGCGGCTTGGCTCAGCCTTAGAGATGAGGGAAGGAGCTCAGACATCCAGAGGGAGCTTCAGTAGAAACACTGCTCCTTCGCACACAGGATCAGGATCCCTTCTTCTGGAGGTTTTCAGGGCAAATCCAACTGATAGGAGACCCCAGGGTAGACCCAGAATATGCTGGAGAGATTATATATCTCTTCAGGCCTGGGAACACCTTGGGATCCCCCTGGAGGAGCTGGAAAATGTTGCTGGATAGAGGGACGTCTAGACTACCCTGCTCAGCCTGCGACCACCATAATATGGCCCCGGGTAAGCCTCAGAAAATCAATGGATGGATGAACTACTCACACCTAGGTAATTGTGCAAATTAAAATAACACATGCAAGATATGAGGTGAAATTTAAATCACTGTTTGCATAAATGGAAAAAAAAACTGCAAGTAAGACCGCTAAGCTTTTATATTAGATTTTAATAGCATCAGTGAACTGACTTTCAAAAAGAATGAATAACCAAAGGAATACTGCAAAGGCAGGGAAGCACGGAAGGAAGATGACTCAGATAGATAACAGGGTGCAGACTCAAGCAGGAAGACATGATGAACTGAAAGGGCAGATTACTAGCAGCTAACAGAACAGCTGTGAGGGAAGGAAGCTTTACACTGAGTCACTGCAGGCAGAGTTACAGATTTAGGGGGTTAAACATGCACTGATCGATACCTTGAGACATTCGAGACATTCAGTCGAAGAGAAACTGAAATTAGCACAGCTGTTAATTAAACTCAGCAGGGGGGTTTCATGTCGAAGTCCGAGTGAGGTGGACAAGTATTAATCATCTACAGCAAGCTGTCCGCTACACTTTATACTCCATCTACAACTGTACTTCAGCACTTTCTATTCTTTTAACTTTTAGCTCTAAAGCCGACTGGAAAACATTTCACAGCTGACTGAGACACTATTAAACGAAGTGACTCCAGAACCAATATATCAATGTGAGTAGGAACATAAGTCCTAGCAGGGAGACTCGACTCGCACACTATTTCTCTGTCACCATCAGACTGCGGCTAATTATTTCACACACCTTAAATTCATACTGTACCTCCTGCTTTTCACAGTCTTTTGTCATTAAAGGACTTACTCCCTCCACCTCCCCAACAAAACCACCGGGAGGCTGCATTACAAAGTTTCTTTTCAAAGATTCCGGCATTTCCTTTTCTAAGAAGTCTATCTCTGTTGAACCACAGGGGGGCTGTTTACTCAGTTTTTTCATATCTGAATCAGAGTTTGCAAGTCTGTGGGGATTATACCACTTTGCCCTATAGAAAAAAAAATGTACAATGTGTTGTGGTCTTCTTGGTGCAGATTTTCAGAGACTGTATTGATAAAGAATGTCTCTCTGTTTACTTCCTGGTTCCTACTAATAGTCAACATTGGTTTCTTTTAACCAGGACTGCCATCGTTCTCTGAGCTTAACCAAGTAGTCTACAAGCCCAAACCACAATCTTTAATATCTGTGTCGGATTAGAAATGGTTTTTGCAATACTTTTGGAAAGTGCAGACATATGAGGGCATTGGATCTGAAAATGTTCTGGGGTTCAATCACAAACAATGTTGTTTGTTTGTGGATTGATCCCACTCACAAGTCTAGTTTGGCACATAACCCCCCTTAAAATGGGAGAATTGTGATTTTTACACTTTGGTTTTTATGAGAATTAAACAAAGATACTGTGTACTGTTATAGATGTGCTGATAGATGTTTCTCCATTTCAAGTCTTAGCCAGTTGTTGGCCGGAGCTTCATAATTACCATACATACATGAGCGTGATACTGATCATCTCATATACCACCATATACGCCTTTTATACTTCAAGGCTCATGTGGCCTCTCGTTCATGTCAATTCGCTCTGTACAACATCAGGAAGATCAGACTCTTCCTGTCTGAACATGCAGCACAACTTCTGGTAAAGGCTCTAGTAATATCATGCATTGACTATTGCAACTCCCTGCTGGCAGGCCTCCCCACATGCACCTCTGCAGATGATCCAGAATGCAGCAGCATGTCTGGTTTTCAACCAGCCAAAAATGGCACATGTCACACTGCTGTTCAGACACTGGTTTCCAGTTGCTGCTCGCATCAAATTCAAAACTCTGACACTTGTCTACAAAACTACAACAAAACGACTCCCTCCTACCTGAACACTCTCATTCAGGTCCACACTCCCTCCTGCTCACTACGCTCGGCCAACGAAAGGTGCCTGATACAACCACCTCAAAAGGACCTGAGGTCGATAGCCAGACTCTTCTATAAAAATAAAAAAAATGTGTTGTTATGCATAATGTATTCCCTCCTCACTGCCTGTAGGCACAGGCCCTATCTAACTTGAACTTTGTTTTATGGCACTTATCCAGGTTGTTTTCTCCTGACTAGATCCTTGCCTGTGTTGTATCTACTTTCAGATGTAAGTCGCTTTGGATAAAAGCGTCTGATAAATGAAATTGTAGAATTGTACCTCTTTTCTACCATGAACATGGTACACAGTCAAAAAGTGTATATTGTTAGTGTGTAGTATGGAAACTGGGACACAGAGTTAGAGTCAGGGATTGTGTATGTGTCGCTTTCATGTGACTTCTACATTATAAAAAGTTATTGGTTCTTGCATACCAGCAAATGACGAGCGCGTCTTCAGCTTCACTTCCACTCGTCACCAGAGAGATGAAAATCAGGAAATAATGTGTTATGCACAGATAAATGTACAGGCAGACATACATGAAGGTAAAACTGAGCCTTACTACCTGCGAGGCTTGTTTTAAAACACTGCAATTTGTGCAATCTTTTAGCTGAGTCCAAGTACCAGCAGGGGAACGTGGAAGTTCACATTTCAAACTGTGAATACACAAAGGGGGAACACAGCCAGCAGCAAAGCAAATGAGACACCTTGTGGTGAATTTCCCAGTCAAATACGCCGTCCCGTGTTTCTTCAAAAGAACAGAGATGCAGGAGGAGAAAAAGCCATTTTGCTTATAGAGAGCAAGGCTGTGTATCCAGGCACAACTTCAAAATCTGTTGTTGTGACAATGTCACTTGGTGGTTATTTACCACAAAAAATAGTTTCTTGACACAGAAAGTTTTTTAAATGAGGACAGAAACGTGAGCTGAAATTTTACCAGACCACACACAGATGCTTTAAATGGCAGATGTCACTGAATATGGTGACATCATGTTCACTGTCTGTGCAGGACGGGCTCTGGTGCTCTTAAATCTTCTGTTGGAACAGAAGGGTAAAGTTTAACAAGGCATGAGACCGAACAGGCCTCTATTAAAGTCAGATACCTTTTCTCAGGTCTGAATAAGAGACCAGACCAATCTAAAGCTGCTGTCGGCACCTATAGTTACAAGACTGTGCTTGTAAATCTATGAGGTTGTACTTAAGCACAGAGATGTTTTTTTTTTTTTTATGTGACTTTCCCCACCATTGGATGGATAAAGGAATATCTTATCTTTGCCGACTTGCTGATGTTCTGCAGATGTAATGTTTGCCATCTTACTTCAGCATTTTGACATGACATCAATTGCTTATTACCACTAAACACAGAGTTCAATTGAAACTGATGGCAATTTTTATTGTTTTTATTAGTCATAAAGTATTGAACAAATGAACATTTTGGCCTGGTGGTGACAATATATGAAACGCCAAGGAATGGAAAACCTCAAACCTCACGATGGTGTTAGTGAGAAAAAAAAGTATATATATATATATATATATATATACACACCTATATATATAATCTGGGGTCCATGAATGTCTGTCTAAAATTTTGTGTTAATACATTCACGATGCTGGTATTTCACTGGATGAGTGAATGGAATGGAAAAAGTCATTTATATCCATTTGTATTAAGTCATGTGAATCTAGTATGAATGATGGCTTAATTGTTTGCCGTGCTGTTGGTACCTGCTACGTTTTGTTTCCTTGCCATTGTAGCATGCGTTCAGGTTCCAGTTCTCATTCAGCATGTGCTGTTTTGTGTTCTGGTTTTGGAAGTTCATTATTTTTATTAATAAATTCAAACTGGCCCTGTCAATAACAACCAAATCCGACTTCTTGAGAACTTGATGCACTGAGCTTGAAGCACTCTTCCCGGGTGAGCAACCAACTGGGAATACTTTCAAAGGAGGACTGAACGTGAGGAACTGCCGTCAAAGATCCATTGTAGCGAGAAATATATTTTCAGGCTCAAAAATCTACATGCGACAGATGTCTTTCTTCAACCGTATTGACAGACAAGAACACTGATATTGGACGGTTCTGCAAAAACCTGGATCACATTCGCAGCAGTCTTTTACATTCAATGCCAACATGTTTAAGAATATTTATGCATGGAAACTATGGTTAAGCTTAGGGAAAGTTCAACCTCTTTACCTTCACCTTCCACCATACAACATAACAATCGTGAGGCGGTCTAATATGAATGTGAATATGAATGTGAATCCTGGGAATACTGGGCTGTTTTCTTTTGCTTTGAAGTTGAATCAAGAAGAAATAAAAAAATGTGAACCATCCAAATAGAGATTTTTATTCACTCTAACAAAAGCTCCACCCTCCTAATGTTCAATGATGAACAAGGGGGAAGTGGCGCCACGCGGCCCTCCAGCCAGAAACAACAGACAGAAACCGACATTTGAAGAAGAAGGGCGCACCATCCGTTTGCCCTTAAACTGTAAGCTGCCTTTGTGAATTTAGATGCTGCTCTGCTATGCACCTCCACACGCAAGCATCTCCCTGACATCAAAAAGACTGGCAGCCTTCCCACACTTCTCATGATGCCCATCACATCGTCAAACACCTCTGTGAGCAGAGAGGGAGGGAAAAAAAAACATTCTGCATGAAATCAGCGTGGCAGGTTATGATCCAGGCTCGAGAAAAGAAAAAACAACCTGAAAGTAGGTTTGTCTCAGCTGAACTCCAAACACCTCATTATGTGGTTCATAGAGAGGGATTTGGATTGCATTACTAATGTGCAGTTTACTGTACATTATGTTGCAGAACCACATGATACTGCCCACAGGATGTGAGCTCTGTTGTGGAAAGAAAAGCCTCCAAATGAAAGCAAACAATTATTTTTGGGGGGTTGTGCTTTGAAGTCTCTGCATTTAGCCGTGGTCACCTTACAGTGCACATAGCCCCGGACCACCTACAGATTTTGAGCATTTCCTGCCCTCAATTAACCACGCTGAATAATTTAAATCACACTGAATTCTGAGAGACCAGATTCGCTCGAGGGGAGGTGGATAATGCAGAGGACTTTAGGAGTGTAATCAATAAATTACACACAGGGTATAATTAGGATTTGGTAACTTTGCATATCTCATTTAGACACACACATGCAGCGTGTGCCCTTTTAAAACTTGCCATGTGCAACAAGGTGAAGAATTTAATGTTTGTCTCAAGAATATTGTGGCTACCTCGGATTATCACCAGACATGAGAGGTCAAATATGACAGGTGTCTTTGTGATGTTGTAACAGTTCACTTTGTTCTAGTTGTTTGGTTATAACTGTTCCAATTTCCTGCCTTTTGACTGGATTGTCAAAGAGAATGTTTTTGATGTTTACTTTGCATAGTTTTAGTTCATTAACTTCATTTAACCATTATTATCACAAATGCTTCTACATCTATCAATGCTGCCACTTTTAAAAATCATGAAATTAACTGTTAAAATTATCTGATTTAAGAGATTGGTTTTGTCTTGAGCCAAAATTCCTGGGCAAAATATTTCATGACTTTGTACAATAATTAATGACACAAGACTGAACTAACGTGCTTGTCATAGTTTTACCATCTGACCAATTTAGAGCAAACTTTTAACTTCTTTTTTGATGTACAAATCATTACTAAAATTTGGCCTAAATCGCAGACTTTCTGTCGCTGCAGTGGACACTTTCATGCCAAGAGTAGAAAGTGTGAAACCAGTTTGCGACTTGCCTTCATCAACGTGACACTAATTTAAAAGTTTTTTAAGCATCTACATCTCAGTTCCCCATTTTCCTGCAAATTTTATTTCTTTCTCTCCCTTCTCTTTTTTTTTTCTCACTATGTTCTTGTCTCTCATCATTCACCCTAACTATGCCTTCAGTGGAGAATCTGTCTTAGGCCAAAGAGAAACACAACACTGCTCTATCTGAGGAGACAGCAATGGGAACATGTCCAGCGAAAATGGGTGCAATTAGTGTCTCAGAGATGGTACAACAGCTGCCGGACAGAGACATTTTTCAAGGTTGTCCCCCAAAGCCTGAACAGCACAAATCTAAAAAGTACTGTGGAAAGCATTAACTACATGGTGCGACTGTGGCACAAATAAAATGACACTGTGATTATGCACACGTACGTGGATAGCAGTGACAAACAAGGGCTCTCGCACTTGTTAGCACTGTGATCCTCGAGCTGCTCGACTATTCTCTGTGTGAAAAATGAAGTCGGCGCTCGCTATGACAGAATCCATTCCGTGTAGTTTCCTAAAGAGGGAAATACTGGATGAACTTGCTACTTCGCAGACAGCAGGGAGACAGAAGATACAATGAAGCGTGAAGCATAGCTTGAAATTAGAAGGTAAATGTGAGCTGTCCGGGCCTGGAGAAAGTCTCCCACAACGCTTGAAAAAGACAGATATGAGGGTGCTTTCATTCAAGATTTAAGGCTGACAGACAGCATGAAACATGTCAGATGTTTGCTGCATGTAATTCAAAGCTCGTTAGATGTTTATAGACTTTTAATGACGAAAAAACAACTATTTCAAGACTTAAAATCGGTCATGAAATATGACACGATATCGTCTGTGTAATGAGACAAAGAAGTCACAAAGCGCTCCTCACTTTCACAGGCACAGTAATCGTGTAGCTGGCTAATTAAATACAACCAAAACTGGAGAAGAATATATAGTATAAGTGCATATTTCATGATGTTCCTCCATTATTTTGAGGTTCAGCCCCGCTCACAGACGTCAGCTAAACAGAGTCTTTGGGTAGAATAGAAAGTGATTCATCATGTCTCATATAGAAGAAAAGCTGCAGAGAAGCTTTAGCATATTGGGGATCTTATTAGAAAGAAAAAAAAAAGAAAAACATTAAGTCTTTGAATTATAGAAGCGAGTAGCCTCATTTTTGTCCTCCCTGTGCACGCTGGCATCCAACACAAGAGACCCCGATCTTGAAAGCACCTACAAATCAGCTAAGAGTGCTGTTAAATATTATATGATAAATAGTTCTATTTTCATGTTGCTGGGAGAATCTCTGTTTTATCAAGCTGTTTTCCGCAGTGAGAAAGCCAGCGATCAGGCCTTCATCTTATTAACTCCTTTATTAATTGAAAGCTAATTGTCCCATTATCTTTTCAATTAAACTGGTTGATATAATGGCAGCATCCCTCAGGACCATGGGAACATAAACCATACATGCAGAGATATTTTACATAATGTATTTGAATCAAATTAAATTACCACTGATGTAGAGTTTCAGCAGCGCAGACATTCCTCTGAGGTTTGGGGCATTTATGATTGCAGACAACATCTAATCGGAACATCTTGAAAAAAAATAATATGTAAATGCTGAACTCTTTTCAATAAAAATGAGAAATCTGTATTTATGATATGACTGACAGCAGTAAGTGTAATTGGTTTTATACAATCATGCACTTGCCGCAAAAAAAAATACTGGAAATTGCTGGCGCGTGTCAGTCGAAATCACCTGACAGGACACTTCAAACATAGATCTGCTCCTCAGTTTAACAGCTGTTATAAATCAGACCACAAGGTATATTAACCCGCAGGCAACCTCAGCTTCGACAAAATGCTGAACGCACTCTCGATGTTGAAGAGAGATGCAGTTTGGACGGCTACTGTCATGAAATCAAAGCTTGATTGTTAACAGGTAGTCTGTAACACCGGCAAATTGAGCTCTGACACTGATGCAGAGATTGATCTGACCTTTCCGCAGATGTGTGCAGAGGATCTTTGAGTAAATTTCAGGAAAGAAAATCTCCCCCGCTGCCTCAATCAAGCACTGCTGCTCTGTTCCAAAGAGAACTGTCTCTCACGCTGTGTGTAGCAGACTGGGGTATTATTATTGGGTTTAAAATGGATTCTACAGTCGCACTGTGAAATGTGACCTCCATGTCAGAAACCACTTATCAACACCGTGTGTTAAGTTTCAGGGAGTTGATAAAACTCAGTCGGCCTGTTAGACAGAAAGCTGGAAGTTAAAAAATGCAGTTGTGAGATGAGTCTTGCAGGACAGAGCGCCTCATGTAAGTGAGACGCAATGCAGCAGAATAGTAAACAACAATGACAGTGATGGAGTAGTAGCTTTGACTGAGTTGATGACATTGTACAGTGAGTGATCTAACAAATTTCTCCATTCAGCTATGTCCTATCTCAGCAGGCGAATGATAGAGATGCAGCGGACAAAGGTATGACAATTAATGCAACTGAAATATTACAGTAATAACTGGATGCTTGGCCTTCATCCTTAAAGACAGAAGGTCTGGACCCTTAAATGTGTCAGTATGTGTCAGTATGTGTTTTGAAATGATTTACAATTTAAAGTGATGTTTTCACCACTATTTAAGTGATTCTTCACCCCAAGTCCCTTTGGCTTATTTTGTCGACCAGCATCAGGTGTGAGATTGGAAACCTTTGAAAGGCGAACAGATTCAAAGAACATTTGTGAAAAGAGTAAAAACGCATTAATTTCCCTATTTGGTTGTTTTGTGTCCCTTTTGCAACATTTCATGGTCATTTCACTTTGTGGTTGTTTTTGCATCGCTTTGCAGCCATTTTTTTGGGGTGGTTTTGCTTCTATTTGTTGTCGTTTGGCATCATTTGTGGTCATTTTTGTAGTCTTTGTAGTATTTAAGCAAATTATGCAGGACATCTTGTTCTGCTTTCAGATAGTCCCCATTGCCACAGCGGATCAAGGCCCTGTCCAACCTGGTACTGACGCATACGCATATTTGATTTGGCAAAGGCTTTTACACCGGCTGCCCTTGATGCAGCCTTCCCTATTTACTTGTGACTGGATTTAGGAAAGCACTGGATTGTGGATGGGGAGCAAACCCAGGTTCATTGTCTTGCACACTCTGACATGAGGACAGAAGGAGGTGGTGAGGAACCCTGTGATCAGTAGACGACTCACTCAGCCTCCTGAGACACATCCGCCCTCAATATTTGCAGAATAATTTCAGGAGCTAGGAGGGTGAAGGGTTCATTGGCAGGTGGGTTCTGCAAAAGACACCCACTGCCTCTGTGTAAATCCAAGTAATGATACTTCAGTATATGTTCAGCTACATCAGAGTGAAAAAAACAAAAAAACAAAAAGGTCACACAGCTTGGCGTTAATAATGGCATGTTATGTAACACACACACACACACACACACACACACATACATATGAGAAGCCGATGAGTAATAAAATTCTACACATAGATGGGGCAATGTGTTGCTCAGTTTGTGTTGTGGGTTCGACTGCCGTCAGATCAAGTTTTGTTCTGTAGTCTTTGGTCCCAGTTATAGACTTGCAACTCTATCTCCACAAAACAATATTTAGATGCTAATAAATGGTTTTGCCAAATAGGTTGTGGAGGACACACAATTGGATGGTCTGCCTGGTTTATGTTCATTAGCTCTGTTTTTTTCTGGTCCAGGATGTAGGCGGATGATTTGTGCAAGTACAAAAACGCAGTATTTGAGGTTTGCATCTGTGTGGTTCAGGCTACTAAAACACATGGGAGAAGGGTTAGGACAGGGAAGGATGTTCAGTAAATATTTTAGAAGTCCTGCCTCTTTTTCAATATTTAACCAAGGCCATGATTTTGCCCTTAGATTAACCTGGTGACTCGAGTTACATAAACATGAAAATATGAATCATGCTTAGTAGATATTGTCGGGGAAATGCATGAAATGTGTTGTCAGTTTATGTTTGTGTAACATTACGCAACTTTGCAGATATATTCATTTGAAAAGTCTCATTATTTAAAAAAAAAAAAAAAACTCAAAGTGAAGAAGAAGATTTGGAGGTGATCTCCCTCTTGCAGAGCACAAAACTGGATTAAGCAAAAGCCAAAAAAAAAAAAAGTCTTATATTCATCAGCATATTTTTACTATTAAATGCAAAACAGTGAACTACAATAAATGCAAACTACTCTAAGTGTTACTGTGCTAATAATTCTAAGCATCCATTTGGCTACTGGCCAGAATGTGAACATGCCAGAAAACAGAACAAACAAAAAAAAAGGATATGTGTAACAATTAGGTCAATTTGTTTTCTGTTGGCACGAAATAAACCCTCGCCACTCACATCATCGCAGCAATGAAAACAGAGAATATTGGCACATTATTTAGCAACATTAACGTCACTTCCTCGATGTGATTTTTGGGATCCACACTATTTTTCCACACTCATCTTTCATACTATTGTTGTAACCATAAGAAAACATGATGCACCAAAGGGAGTGTTCACCAATACCTAAAGTGTATTATTTCTACTAAACGCCAGGCTGCTGAATCTCACATTGCAGGCCAGAAATACCCAGAGGCGTCAAACCTGCCTGTGGTGTCTGCGTTCACTGCAGCGTCACAACCACAGTGATGCACCACATACTGTGTTTCCAGATTAGTAGGAAATACACAAAATATTGTTTTTTCATTGTTTCTTAAACCTAATATGCATTTTATTCCACTGATAAGAAGAGTTGTGGAGGGAAGCTACTGAGAATATAAATTTGATCACAGAGAAATAAAAGAAACACAGAAGGACAGAGAGATGTGATTTTAGCCTCAGAAAGGGACGACTCAATGTCATTTCAGCCAGACTGTCCCACTTCTATAACACTAATGGAAGGTTGCCTTTTAAGATCCTATAAGTTCCTATAAGAGACACCTTCCTCCGACTCTTCTCTTAACCTTGAGGCTCTGCTTAAACATCTTTCTTTCCTGACTGTGATTCTCCTCCTAGAGTCTCATCTTTCTCCTGCACACCGTCTCTCCCTGCATGTCCAGATTGTTCAGCAGCTCCCAGCCTGCTTGGTTTTGGCGAGGCCGTGCTATCTGCTTCTTTGTCTTCCCCGTGGCTCTGTCTGTCTCCTCCAGGACTCCTGGTGCTCTCTGTCTCTGAGGCGTCCTTCCCTCTTCTCGAAAACTTTCTCCAGTAAAGTAAGCTTGAATTGTGAGTGTGCCGTTGATGGGTCCTATAGGTCTTCTTCTCAGCGGACGCTTTGACTCACAGGAAAAGCACAACAACACAAGTCAGTTGCACTGAAATGTCTTAGTAAGCTACGACAGCGTGAGGGCCTGGACACACCAGGATTTAAAATGACGACATTTTGCAGTGAAATCAATTCATTCCTATCGAACTGGTGCAATTAGAGGAACTGCCTGAGGAGTTGACCATTGGTAAACTCTGACAGGTGAATTAGTGCCGTTTACCAAAAGCAAGACCTTTGAGTAGATGAAGAGCTAGGGGGTCAAAAATATGGGGAAGCTGTTGTAGCTTATTAGCTGTGTTGCCTCATTTACTTTTATTGAGCCTCCTCCTCTCATCCTGACAACTGTTCCACAACAGAGCAACAACAGTTCTGACACAGGAGTTGATGGTACAAATCCAGCTTTGAATAAACTGTATAAACTTATTGTCCCATTAGTAGTCGAGTAACCCAATGAATTTTCTAGCAGACCATTAGCAAACTCGTTAACTTTGAGGGCATTTGTTTTACATTTCAGTAAGTTTTTAGATGAAATGGTGAACAAACTGCCAGGAGGAAGTGAATTCTTTTTGAAGCTGACAAGGAAATGTTAACTCGAGCCGACATGCACAATACCAGCAGTCATGGAATGTAAGTACATTTACTGAAGTACTGTACAAATTTGAGGTACTTGTACTTTACCACTTTATGCAGCTCTATATTTCTACTGCACTACATTTGTCTGACAGGTATAGTTACTAGATACTTTTCTACTATTAAGTGTTATTTTATGGGTTGAAACAGCTCCCCTGCTGTTTAAATTCAGGAAGCTATTTCAAAGACAATGTATTGTAAAAACTGTCATTGTCAAAGTTGATGTTACAAACACATGATCTTATAGAATATCATGTATTGCTGTAGATTAAACCACCTGTCAGTATAGAAAGTAGTTCAAATTAGCACAACCTTAAAAAATCACAGCAGTAAAAAGTGACATGCACATTAAAGCAGCAGTTAAGATTAATCCCAAACATCATATATAATGATAAAACACTAACAGGGACCATTTTCATACTTTTACTTAAGCAGGGTTCTGAATGCAGGACTTTTACATGTGGTGGAGTATTGGTACAGTGTGGTATTAGTACTTTCACTTCAGCAAATGATCTGAATACTTCTTCCACCCCTGAATACCAGGATCCTGACGCTGAAGCAGCTAATTAAAATTCAGCCATCATTAATTTTATTATTTGCACCTGTGCTTTTCAAACATCAAAATGTCTTCCAGGAAAAAGCAGACAAGGTTTTGCAGGTGTCTCTGGATTGTCTCAGCATTATTGGAAAGAAAACTCTGCTCTATATGAGACATGCTTTAGCACATTCATTGCATTGTTGCATTAACACCACATGATTGAAGCCTCCTATATATTTTACATGCTGCTGGTCTGAGATGGGTTTCCTCGTCAGCCTGACGAGCCCCGCTGCCTGCCTCACCAGCTGCACCTCATCAACCCGTCTCTGCAGAGTCGACGTAGAGGACTTTCTTTCTGCTTTTTTGTTCAAGTTGATTTATCTGTCCTTGCATGCCTACCAACCTGATTTCAACCCATCTGCTGTTCACCGTTTCCCCAACGTTTTTTCCTTGTCTTGTGGCCACGTTTGCTTTCTGCTGCCCAAACTGTGAAAGTAAATGCAAACAACTGTAACCTAAACACGCACAACATTGTACAATATCATAAAATAATCATTTGCCGTATCACATGTTTTGTCATGGACATCAAGTGAAAAACGACCATCTGCATTGTGTCCCTGTAGAAATACTCAGTGACCTTGGGGGAGGGGGGATATTAAGAAAATGGGCTGTTCAAATTTCAATTGGTTTGGCTTCCTTCTCTCGTCCCCTTGTAGTGACAACCCAATTTATCAGCCGGAGAGCACAAAGAAGAAAGTGATTACATCATAGGCCAATGAAGATAACACGAAGACATTGATGGGACTGATGTTGAGAAGTGATTACTGCCAGCCTTAGTTTTCACAGTCAGACCTGAGAAGATTTTTTTTTTTTCCATCAGTTCACTCAGCTCAATGTTCCCTGCAGGTCCTTCACATTAATTGAAAAAAAAAAAGAAATTGAATAATCAGTCTGAGAGTCTTCTCTTATATGAGCACATATAAATATGGATCCAATGCAGACTTTGCAGACTGCATGAAGGCATTGCATGATATTTTAGTTATTCTTTTACAACACAAAAGAAGAGAAAATACAGAATATACCAAATTAAAAGCATCCTTGATTTTTTGTTGATAAACTCTAAATTTATCAGGGGCATCTAAAAACTAGATCTCAGCTAAATTTGGAATAAAGGAGTTTTGGAAAAGCACTTCATAACTCCTGAATCCTGACACACAGAAGCAGCTCATTTTTCCTCTATATCCTGTACTAGATTTCCAATAATGCTGACCTTTATTTCAAGAAAAAAATAGCAGTATAGGCCACACCCATATCTGATTTTCACATACATACAGAACAGTTATATATTTGAATGAGCCTGAAGAAAGCTGTTCCATTTGCATTTTGATACCTGTGTCTTTGCAACTGTATTTTGATGAACACACTTTTACACCGTGGACCTGAGAGGAACAAAAAGCTGGACAAAGGAGCAGAGAACACACAGTAGGAACTAAAAATAAGTTTATCCTGCATAACTAAAGAGGAATTTAGGGTAAAGACAAATAAATTAGAATAAAACCAAACAGGGTTGAAACCAGAGGAGACTGACTGACTGACACCAGCTTGTATATCTTGCAGCCAGACCAGGTGAGCTGCCTCTCCTCAATCACCTGACTCTGCCCACCAGGTACCTGGAAGGAGAGGCCAGCTCACAACAGTTTTAATGACAAACTTAACATAATTTGATGCCATTTTAGAATTTGGTGCAACTTTGTCTAATGGTGCAAGAAGTGCATGATAATTTTTTTTTAGCTGGGCAAAACTCAGAGATCATGACAAACACTGAGGAGCTGAGCATTTAAGTATCCTACAAAAAAATAAGTCTGAATTTTCACAACCTTGGTGCTAAGTAAAGAAAAAATCATCTGTTTTATAAATGTTGCCTTCTGGATTTTCCATCTAAAATAAAAATGTGTGCTATTTGGAGTTATACCATTTCATTTCACTCTGGACAAAAAAAACAATATATTTAAGTTGGTTTTTGATAACTTTATTGTATTTTGTTTTTTAAACTGAGAGCACCTATCTGAGGTGAAAGCATCAGTCATTGTGAATAATAATGTTTGCAGGTTTAATCTATGATGCCCAACCACAAAAGCAAGAAGGAACAGCTGTGCCTGTTACTCTATTAATTCCAGAGATTGCTTGTGCAAACGGTGTGAAGAAATGTGTTGAAAAGGCTATTACAGCAGTGTTTTCCAAACTTATCAAAATGACAGGAAATGATTGAATATTAGCCCATTCAAGTGAGTCTCTTTGTTCAGCCGTGTGCACTGGTGTACAGCTTTGTCTGACTTATTAGCTTTTTAATACTGTGCATAAATCCATTTACAAAGTCTGTGCATGTGCATGGTGTGATTTGTGTGTGTGTGTGTGAGTGAGTGAGCAATTCCAGGTCCAGGTCCCTGAGCCTGCTGCGTGTGAGCAGAGAGCATAAAAATGATTGGTTACAATATGGAAATAAATTAACAAAAAATGCACATGTCAACATATGAAAAGGTAAAGAAATTAGTGTGTAGCTCATCCGACTTTTTTGCGAGAGACTGAAGTTTGCATCCCATCACAGATCTGCGTGATCTAACCCTAACCGTATTCAAATGATTTAACTAACTAGCTTTAATTGAAAAAAAAAAAAAAGGATTTGAGTTTATCTGCCATGATCTGCTGGTGGCACTAGATGAGAAGTCATTAGGATCCCCAAAGCCATTGGAATTCATCCTCTTAGCACCATAAATCTTTGGATCAAACTCTGACTGTCATTACCATCGCTAGAGCTGTGCCCCTAGCATGGCTAAAAATATAGTGCTGGTGTAGGATGTTACACAAGGTTGTCATTGATTTTTAGATTTTCTTGGTCAGATTTTTTTTTTTTTTTTTTTTTGCTTGAATGCAGGTTATAGAAATGCAAACAACATAAATTCAGCCTGTTTCTTTTCTTTGTTTGTATTGCACAAAATAATGAATAATGAAAATAATGAACTAATGTTAATGTTTTCTTTAACTGGACCCAGTAGCAAGACACAGATGAGGGTGAAGGGTTGAATGGATTTATTTAGTAAAGAAACTCTGGAAAAACATAAAGGACAGGTGTTTGGCTGGTGTTATTGGTGGTAGAGACACTGGGGCTCCATGATCAGAGGCACACAGGAGAGACAAAGCCAATAAAACACTGGGAACACTGGGAACACGATGCACAAGTAGACAGGGACGACCTGACAGCTTGCAGGAGAATGAGAAGGGTTTTTAAGCCAGTGATGAGGTGAGATTGGAGGCAGCTGTGTTAATCAAGGGCCCCAGCACCTGAAGACCACGCCCCCAGACACTGAAGACCATGCCCCCAACACTACAGGAAAAACCCTGAACCAAAAACACTTTTAGTGTTTAAACTCACAATGCACTGAAAATAAACTAGTAAAAACACAAAAATAAACTAATAGACTGAAACCATGCCAAAAATAATAATAAGATAATTATGTTTACTAATAATTTAATTTATAATATTTAAAATGCTACTTTATGTTTCCTAGAAAAATTAATCAGTTAAATCACAAGCACTGAAACTCAGCTTTTCATATGATAAAGTCAGAAACTCATTTTTTACCGCTGCAATCCATTCCCTCGCTACAAACCTTTATTGTATTAACTTTTTTTGTAGGGAAGTTTTTGCATTATTTGTCAAAACAACTGCCCGACAGAGACTTTAACTTATTGACAACGTCTAGACAGTAATTTTCCAGCTTACTGCTGAGACATTAAACCCATGACAGCCTGAATTGAGGAACTAATCGTGGAATTAATAAGATGTGATGTGGACTGCTTTTAAGTCGTCGAGTGCTGAACAATCTGTTTAGCAGACTCGAAATCGCTGTGTCACAAGCCTCCTCCCGCTGTTTACTTATTCACGATTCTTGCACATTAACAGCAGTTGTGCGATATCTCCTGACTCACTGATTTTAGAGCATGAAGCCTCAGTGAAAACTAGGCCTTGTAACTGGGCCAACTCTGTCAGCTGCTACACTCAGGGGTGCTGCGATTGCGTCTCTGTTGTTCTCGAGGTTAAGTTGCAGCTGACTCTCGATAAATTAGTTAGTGTAATAGAAATAAGAGGCTTTTTGCAAAATTGACTGATTCAAATCTGCTGCGTGTCTGCGTTCTCAGCGGAGGGTCCATGAAGATGAGCTCAGTCCGTGGTGAGTCTGCTAATGATTCAAATAAGTCTGAATTCTGGGGAATACCAAAAAAACAAACAGGGCAAGCTACAGTTAAATTAGGTCCTAAAACAAAATGTTCATATTGTATCAAACCAGATTTAAATTTGCTATCCTCTAATCATTTCCTAACAAAAAAGGAGAAACATTACTCTGTGACTGATGCCATTTTTCTCATTTCTCTTTCTCCCAAAAAGATAAGATCTTGGTTATTTATACAGATTGTGGTGCAGTCATAAATATTAAAGGCTGATACATGAGGTCACAAAATAAGATGACCTTCACAATTGATTTGTGCTTTTTTGCCACTGATGAACTAGATTGATGAGACTGTGACCTGCAGTCTGAACATTATGGTGAAGAGAAAGTGAGGCTCTGGCTTTACCAGTTGATCCAAAATAGACAAACTTTCCTCGTATGTCAACTTTCCTTGGCCGGGTGTCGGGGGCTCACCCACAGGGACGGGGTGAGAACGTCCACAGGGAGCTCCGAATTGAACCGCTGCTCCTTTCGGGTTGCGAGGAGACAGATGAGGCAGTTCGAGATGCCTCCTGGACGTCCTCCTATAGAGGTATTTCAGGCATTTCCAACTGGGAAAAAACCCCAGGGCAGACCCAGAACAAGCTGGAGGGATTATATATCCTATCTGGCCTGGAAATGCCTTGGGACTCCCCAGGAGGAGCTGGAGGACGAGGCTGGGGAGGAGGATGTCTGTTCAGCCTGCTGCCATTGTGACCCGGACCCAGATAAGCAGCGAAAAATGAATATGAATATGAATACTTTTCTATTTACTATTTCACTGCTGTAAGTAATTGAAAAAACACATTAAAACTGTGTTAGATCAAAAACACAACTGACCTGTGATCAGATATTATAGCTGAGGGTTGTGTTTATGATGTTGCCGTCACCTCGAATTTAAGATAATCACAGCTCCAGCTCACGCCACTGGAAGACACAGTGACACTCTTGATTAGGGACTTAATTGTTAATGTCAAGTTCAAAATGTTAAAATCCTGCGAGTGATGACCTCAAGAAATTATTTTACTCTACCGTGATGATCTGCTACAATTTCATTTAGCAGACGCTTTTATCCGATGGAACAGCCATCAGGGGCAATTTTGGGCTTCAGTATCTTGCTCAAGGACACTTCGACACATAGACTGCAGGGGCCAGTGATGGAACCACCAACCTTGCAATTGGTGGACAACCGCTCTACCTCCTGAGCTACAGCCGCCCATCTTCTGATGTGCAGTGTTGTTGGACTAGTGGCTGAACAGTTGTGTATCTGGACAAATAATACATCAGATTTAGTCCCTTGGGGATTAAATAGATCATTATTCCCCTGGTGATTACATTGTTTAACAGGATTAGCCATCTGTTGATAATGTTTATCATCTCTTTATCCGGATTAGTTCTTGACTGGATGATACCTATACACATCTTTTTGATCAGAAGAGTTCATGGATGGGAGGGGATCTGCCTTCGTTCTCCTTTTTTATTTTATTTTTTTTTTTAGATTTCCACACTGCGTCCAGTTGTTTTCATCTGTCCAGCCACTTGCTTCCTCCTCCTCCCTTTCTATATGAGGCAGGTATCTGGGCCATGTTTTGGCACCTCTGGAAGAGATTTCTCTCCCTCGGCACAGAAGCCATGTGTGGCCAGTTATTCTGCAGTGGCATTTCCAGCTCCCCTGGGCAGGTCTTCCTCGCTGAGACAGACTGCCGGCAGCGAGAGCCAAGAAACCTTATCGCAGCTTCCTATCATCTGGCCTGCAGTTGACTGTTTGTCCCTTCATGGATTTTTATCTGGAGCGGTGGCGCTGCAGCGTGTTCATGCAGTGGATGTTTGAATAATGAGGCTGTGTGATAACATCAAGTGCATGTGTGAATACCTGGTCTAGGTCAAGCAAACGATGCCAATAATGCCCATATCATTCATTCATTTAGTGATTCAAATAGGTCCAGTGGATTGCATATTGATGACTGTAGATGTAGAAAGTGTTGATCAATCAGAGCTTTGTCGGCAAGATTAAGAAAGCGGACGTATCTTCCTGCATCCATGAAAAGTCATGAGTCAACTAACAGAAAAAAAACAAGCTTTAAATTATATATTTATACAGATTATTGTGAAAAACGTTCACTTATCCATGTACCCACAATTGGAAATGACACATGTAACTTGTTACTGGTTGGTTATCCCATCACTTAACCCTAACCTTAAGTCAAGTCAAAGTTTATTAAAGTATTTAAAGTCTCAAAGGTCTGTATATAAAATAAAACAATAATAAACAATATTAGCAAAGTATATAAAAATGTAAAAAGTGAGATAAATAACATATGAAATACTATAAACAACACATATGACATAAAATTCTTGTATGTAAAAATGTGTAACATACAGTACATATATGTAAGCATGTGCACGTCAAACTGAATATAAACTGGATAATTTAGTACTTAGGGCAGATGAAATGTGGATGAAGGCTGATGTGAATAGATGCATTTAGAGTTTACTTTTAAATGAGATCTAGCACGTACAGGGAGCCAGTGTACTGAAACAGGGGTCATATGATCAGATTGTACAGTTCTTGGTTGATATCTTATCAGCGTGTCCACATGGTTGATTTAAGTCAACCAGAGACCACCAAAGGGTGTTCCAGGAGTTAAACCTAGATGAGACAAATGCATGAGCAAGTGTTTCAGCATCAACCACCCAGACCAACCAGATGTGAGCTAACACAAACTAAATGAATAACAAGTAATGAAATGGCAAATGACTCTAACAGTCTAGTCCTGGCCTTAATACAACAGTACTGTAGATAACAAGATAATCAAATCAGACTGCTATTCTGCATGGTTAACCATCCAGGACCAGTTCAACTCAGGATCCCCGGAGCAATTAACTTCTTGGGTATGTTTGACGTCAATCCTGCAACTGCAACACTGTGACCGGTCATTGCAATAGTCTGCCTTATCCATGCAGGAGGTGGTAGATGAGGTAGATCATCCTGTGAGATTTGAAAACAGCTCAAAGAGGCGATATCATTGCTTCCTGGTTTCCAAGAAAAGAGATATGAAACTCTAATCCTAGATCTTTACCTACTTAGTGCTTGCGCCACATGCAAATATGAGGTTGTCAAATGCTCAACTCTGGAAGTTTGATGCACCCCTACAAGTGTTCATTGTGTTCTTCCTACTGTATAATTAAGAAGAAAATGGAACTGAAGTGTATGTGCAAACAAGCCCATTGACACAGGACAGAGAGCATAATTTTACGGATGCAAAATTCAGCCTCTCAGTCCTCGTTCCTCTGTGTTAGATGGCACTTCAAAATGTGAAACTGTAAACCAGAGGGAGATTTTAGTCAAAGCCTTTGTACAGTCTTTTAGCCCCACCACGATGTCTCTACAGGTGTGTGTGTGTGTGACAGATGGTGGATTCTGTGTGGTCCGGGGGGGATTAAATACAAAGGGGCTCACCTGCACACCTACGATGCACAGCCGCTGAGGTTCAGCCACAGAGCAGACAGGCGCAGCGGGGAGCAATAAAGCTACACACCATATGGATTATTTTATCTTTCCCTCCCGTCTTATTTCCCTGTCCATCAGTTTGCAGTGACAGGCTGATGATGTTGTACAGGGCAGTATCCAGACCCACGGGAGAAAGCCTGCCTGTCAAAGACCATCTGGCACCGCATCATTATTCAGAGCAACCCCCAGACCCTCAGGACAGAGGCTGCCTATCATGTAACACCGAGCGCTGTGAAACCCTACGACAAAACAATGCTACGTACTTTAGCAAATGTCCCATTAAATGCAGATAAGCGCGGGTTCCATCTGTTTAACATTCAACCGCACACATTCCCCAGCTACCGAAAAGAAAAGAGCAATTTCCACGGATAAAATGTGAGATTGCAGTAATATGGGTGCTTGGGGGATCCCAGCACCCCACATCAGTGACTGAGCAGCCCTTGAAATAGTCATTATCCAGCTCTTGCAGCAGATCGGGGTCGGCGCTCCGTGCTGCGTACATGGAGACGTCATGTATGTACACCCTCATCTTCAGGAGCGGTTCCTCTTCATCTTCAACACCGGTGAACTTTCTCTGTCCGTTTGCACTCTCAACATTTTTTTTTTCCCCTTTAATTCAAGTTAGCAAACTAATTTTAATTTAAATGGCCTTTTGTACTTTGCTGTCAAATCTCGGTCGCCTAGCAACAAGACTGACCTGATGCCGCTCGCATCCTTTGATTTCTTGCTCTCTCGCTTGTAACTTTTTCGTCTGTGCTTTGCATTTGAGCTGGAGTAAAAAAAAAAAAAAGAAAAGAAAAAGCCCGTATATTCACAGACTCACAAACAGGCACCAGGAGGGCGGAAAAAAAAGGACAGAAAGTTCCATCTGATGGCAGCATGTTTCCATCATTATCCGGCGTTATCTCTGAGGAGACATCTGAAATCAGATTGCAAACAGTGATATCTTTAGAATGAGAGTTCGGTTTGAGGTGAGGCAAACTGCCATCTGCTGTAGCTTCCTTTATAATTACATACTGGAGGTTACTTTGTCATTTCCAGGGGGTCACTGACACTAAAGTGCCTGACCTTCCTATCACCATCAGATATGATGTGAGGATAAGTCATCAGGAGAAATCGTAGCGTTTTAACAACTGGACTAATATTAAAACCAAGCGAAGCCAATCAACCTGCATTCCGACTCCGAGAATGCAGGTTGCGAGGAAGAGATTAAAACACAATCAATGGTCTCCTCCCCGCGTCCTTTTTTACACAGACAGGTTAATGGTGCTCGGAGGGAGACTTCAGCATTAGTCCCCTCGTTAAAGACTGACCTGCGCTGATTTATCTGGAGTGTGAGTGAGGTTGACAAAGCAGCCAGATTTAGAAATGGATTAATCATGAGGTCAGTAATGTTTGTAGAGTTTGCTCCCAAATCTTAAGGGTCCCCTCTGCCTGAGCTTCATCGCTTTAGAGAACCTTACTTCGGACTGAATATTTCACAGAAGTGGTTCAATGCCAAAATCAACTTTTGCTGCCTTCTTACTCGATTTTTCTTCTCCTCATCATTATTCACTGAGTCAAATGTAGTGAGTCTTTTATTTCAGATGCTATCCATAAAGCACCCAGTGTGGTTTGTGTTTGAAAAAGTAAAAAATGAACTATTCTCACTTTGTACTGTTGAGTTATAAGAAACTTTTTTTTTCAAACATAACAGTATAGACATCATTATAATACTTTATATACATGTTGAATATAATAATTTAGTGGCAACAGTGTGAACATAACAAGCATGAATGTGTGTGAGAAAGAGAGAGAGACAGAGAGGTCAGTGGGGAGGTTGGAAGTGGAATTAGAGTCACATGTTTCAGTTTCACATGTGAGGTTTTCTCCTGTTACTCAAGAGTGACAGTTAAAAATCAATGAAAAGCCATAACCTTTAGGCCGAGAGGCAGCAAAATGACATGATTGCACTTCATGAAGACAGGTGCTATTGTGTCCCAGTTCTTGGTGTGGGTAAGCCAGACCAGCGAAGCCAGAGACAATGAGTCGACTTTGATCAGGGGAACAGAGGCGTTCTGGAGCAGGCCACCATTCGCTTCACCTTCCCATTTCATCTGCGCCGTGCGTGGGAGGGAGAACACAGTGGTGCTTTCCTGAACCCCGCGTTGAGAGACATGAATGTTGAAAACATACTAGACAAAGATGACGCAGGTTAAAGACAAGCACATCACGGTGGAGATGAAGCATTTGTTGTTGTTTTTGTAAAGCTGCCTCGATCGATATTTTTAGATGAACAGTGGATCAAAAGACTGTGTATAATGTGAAAGGGGTCGTCATTGTCATGAACCCACAGAGAGTTATCACAGTACTTTGTGGTTCCTCTCAGCTCTGTGGAGCGTTTTATTCTCTCAGCTCATTGTTTTGGTTTTATGGCGTGAAACTTTACTGTTCTGGTTCAGTCTCATCCCTCTCATCAACCTCATTTCCAACCACAGCAGACAGCTGTTTTTTATTTTTTATTTTTTTATTGAAAAACTCCCTGTATGCTGGGGATGTCAGGTTGCTTGGGAAAGCACAAATCATGGGATGGAAACTGATATTTCTTCTACCAGAAGATGCTGCAGTCAGCTCCAATACGTTTCTTCAAATCGATTCATATCATTGTGGATAAAAATGCTCTTTCTGAACTGTAACTGTCGCTTCCTCCAGTCGGACCTGACATATTGGACTAACCTTTGTGGTCTGTCTGGGTTCCCTTCAGAGGAGCTTTGTCACAGATACTGTTGTACAGAAGCATCTCTCTTTGGGTGGGGAGGAAATTCCAGAATGTGACATAGTGACATTTACTCAAACTACATTTTATCTGACTTACTTTTTGATATTATATAAGCACATTTTTACATCGTTGATACAGTACTTACGTTTACAGTGCCAGCTATTTCCCTTTGAGTTGGTTACAGAGCTAAAAGGAGAGTGACTATTGGACGTATATTTGTCAGGTGACCAGATGAATTCAACTCCAAATGAATGCTTATGTTGTTTCATGTCTGCTGGATGTGTAGATCTTTGATCACACACTAACCATAATAACTTTACAATGTGATAACATGCCAGTTTTGTGTTTAAAGACACTAAGTGACCCAAAAAATTAGTTAATGCAGATCAACATTATCATCCAATTTGAGTCACACTTCAATAATATAATAATAAATCAATAATCAAAATCAATAATACAGTAAATATGCTGTCAAATCCAATGAGAAAAGAAGAAGAAGAAGAAGCTCAAAGCCACTTTTACGTCACGTTTTCATACATGTTTCAGACATGGATGAAAGTGCATTAATTGATTTTTCCTAAACTTAAATTATTCTTGCAACCAGATGAGAGACAGATTACCAGCATATCTGAATACATGAAGCATATATAAAACCTACCATATAAATACAAATAAACGTAATGCAAATATAGAAAAAAATGCCAACTTTACTTCATAAAACATAAAATACAGCACAAACTCATAACATAACATGAAGCGCATGAATCCATCTGACCCATTCATCAGCAGTTAAAACATCATCACTTCGCACGACCCGTCAGTCTTGAATGGCATGACATGAATGGCTCATCAGCTGCGTGCAAGATAAAATAATCGGTCGCCCTGTTGGAGCTTCAGAGGGGAGAAGCTCCGACTCTCCAGAGATGAAGAGGACACTCAAACATCTTTGAAATTATTCTCTTGGTTAAAATGCGAGGCAGCTCATGCAGTTTAACATCAATGATCCCACTGGCCACTTTTGCTGTTACACAACCTGTTCTTTTTACCTGTGGAGAGATTTCCAACCCGTGTAATGATAAAAAAGTAACAGCTGAATCTACCAGGGATGCTGTCGAACCTTTTACAAGCTTCTCATAAATCCCAAACCAGTTGAGCTTTTCTTTTTCTTTATCTTTTTCTTTCTTTCTTTTAACCTCTCAAGTGACCTGTCCTCTGATCGCAGTCCTGGTGGGAGTGTTGTTCTTCCTCCTAAAGTCAGCGCACAGCATTTTTAGTTTTCATGACATTAAGTTGTAGAATAAATACATACATAAAAATCAAAATACTGCAAACAGAGAAAAATTGCACACAGTTCTTCTGTTTTGATAGTCATCCAACTCCATAAATCACACACTTATATATTTACATCTCATGTAACAGCCTCTCTTCAACCTTGACTGCTTAATATTAACACTGATCAATAAAGTTTTACTCTTCAAGGCTTTTACTCTTACTCTACAAGGCTTCAAATTGCACAAGCAACGATTTTCTTTAATACCGCAGATGCATGTACATAAAATTGCGCCTAAGTAAAATCAAACTGCCCGAGGCCTGTAAGCTCGAGCCTTTCCTGCAAGAATGTGTGCTGACATCCTGCCTGTGGTACTGTACATACTGTGAAATTTAAATGGTGAATCGATTAATGAGTGAATGTGGGCACAAGCAAATTGTGGATGTGAAATACGCTGTGAGCTGTTTGAGTCTCTTCTTGAAAATTTTCACTTGAGTGCTTTTACTTAAACTTCCTTATTATCTTAAACCAGAAAAAGCTAAATGTACTGAATAAAGTTTGTGGAAGTGAAAAGCTATGGGAAGGTGAATACATGAAATATCTCCGGCCCCAGCGTCCAGCCCCACCTGCCCCTCTCTCCACTTGGGTAACGAAGCAGGTGTTCCTGAGCTGTGTGAGTGAGGGAAAATGGGGTTGCCCCGTCCTCGACCCGGCGCTGTGAATGATGGATGTTTTAACAGAGGGGGCAAAGGTCAACGCTGAAGCGGGTCACAGAAAAAGATCAAAGCAGTTCTAGTTAACTACGCAGGTTTGCTCTTCATCATTTTACGCTCTTCAGCTCGCTCTCTCCAAGTGAAATATGAGGATAGAGTTCACTCTCTGTCCCTGACTCCCACTCTCTTTCAATCCTTCTCTCTCTCCAACTCACTCACTCTCTCGTACAACCACACAAACACAGATTCTACAAGCAAGAGTAAAGTACAAACAAGTACAAAATAGTGTGAAAGATATGTTTGTGGTATTGTGTCGCCTTCTCTTCATCAAACTAAACACTTGCTCACTTGGCATCCTACCTGATGCCGGGGGGGTTTACATAGGGGTACGTGATGCATCATGTGACCCTCCACCTCCTAAAACAACATTCAAGTAAAAAAGAAAAGAATAAGTTAGACATCTGGGCTGCAGCACCCCCACCCCTGGATGTCTGAGCTATATTATTGTATTTCTTCTGTCATGTTACATCCCACTTCTTCCGGTCTTCGATAGTCCTTTGTCTGTGCTGAGCTGTTGTGGCAGGAAGGTTTGTACCTAATTCAGACAGTTTCTCAAGCATGAGAGTTCAAATTCAAATGCAGTTTTCAACCAGGAAAATGTGGTTCTGTCACGAGTGACGTCTCTGGTCTGATCATATGGTGGTGTTGAGATGTGATTTACACGTCGTAAGGACATAATGAAACTTTTTGTGTACCACAGTTTAAAATAAATAAACAAATAAATAAATAAGTGCAATGGTAATTGTTTTGCTGTCGTTGGCTTGGCAGGAAAATCGCATTGAAAAAATATCATGAACAGGTGCAGCAGCTTCAATTAAATGAACTAATTATTCAATCTCTCCCCGAAGTCCATCCAACAATATGCTGAAATTAAACAGAAATCATCTGTTACTAATTCATGTTTTTTTTTTAAGAATTAATGAATGCTTTAAAAAAAATTAAAATAATGTCACCATCCTTCCAAGAAATTTGTCTCCATCATGTCTTGTTAACCAGCACTCTAAAATCCTTGGTGTATTTTTTCTTTAGAGAAGCTGTGAAGTAGAGATCAGTCTGCAGGTATTTTCTTCTTCTTTGACAACAGCTGTGCAAATTTAATTTTCATGAAATATACATCAAATTAAAACCATGCAACCAAAGTCCAAAAACGGATTCGCAAACCTAAATCAATTAGGATTGTCCTTTGCATGTGTAGGTGATATTATATTAACATTACATTAGAGTGTAAATGTCAGTGGTGTAAATGTAATCCATTCATATCTCCCATCCACTCTACATCATAGTATATATAGTTTATAAACACAGCATGTTATCTCATTTCAAAATAATGAATGCGTCAGTTCAAAACAGCACACGCTCGCTCACAGTGATGTTAATGAAAACCACACAATGAGTGAGCTGCACATATGTCTCTGTGGCTGTAAAACACCCGGGATCAATACGGTCCAATCGTTAAAAAGAGGAGTTTGGTTTGTCCTCTCATCAGCAGAACACATTCAGCTGTACAATGGGAGCCGCTGTTAAAAGCCTTAATTTTGAGTGTTGTGCTGTTGTTGAGGGGGAGGACAGCTTTATGGGATACATGTGTTATATCATGTATCACTCTGTGTGGAAGGGAACACAGACACACAGAACACTTTTGCATCTTTCTGTGGTCTGAGTTTTCATCAATATGATTGACAGCTCCATGTAAAATATACTTTCTAGACGATGTCTTTAAATCTGAATCAGGTTCCGAAGCCTGCGACCCACATGTGACTGTACCATGGAACTCGAATCCCATTTCACATCAGCGTTGCCATGTCAGTGAGCAATGAGAACTGTAGGATGGATGTGACATCTCTTGTCATTCCTACACTGAGCAGGCATGTCGCTCTGACAAAGCTGTCAGCTCAGATCGGTGCATGGGTTATAGTCTCGGACAAACATTACCTACTATCAAAACAACTTTGATATAAGCTCAGATTTTGAATTTGGCTCGAATGCCCCGTGGTGTGAATGCAGATTTTCGAAAAGTTGAAAAATGATTGATAGTGTTGTCCATCATGCTGTAGACACTGAGGGAAAAAAAAGGTTATTTATAGGTATTGACAAAGGGAATTAAAGTGTCTCACAGTGGTGCCAGGCAATAAACATCAGAGAGGGACAGTGCAGACAGTGGATGTCACGGCTGCACACTTTGCTTGTACAGCCGCTCTCAATGTTCCAGCTCTCTTGAGATTTACACACTCCAGCTCCACTCTTAATGAGAGTGCTAATCATCCAATGCACTGGACCAGTCAGACAATACTTTATCTATCCTCGGGGTACAGACGTGAAAATAATGATTCATTAACTCAGGTGAAGAAGGGGATGTGATTAAATCAATATTTTTATTACAGCCCCCTCTATCTGACCCTCTATTTAAGAGCACGAGGGTCGTTTCTTGTGTTTGTTCTCGTTACTGTCATTGACGATTATTATTGACACGTCAAACTCAAGGTCCTTCCATACACTTTGTTTTTCTTTGTAAATCATTAAATTAATTAAAAATTAGGATTATTATCAAATAGCTGGAGAAGGTCCTTAACTTGTGTGACTCACTTTTCATTTTCAAGCCTTTAAACTAATAGAGAATTTCTTTTTTTCATTACAGTAGTTGCCATTGGAAACATGTATTAATAAACCCTCTTCAGACACCGAGTCTGTAACACGTCTGGCTTTTAAAAAATGTCTCTGTGGCTTTGAAACATAGGTAGGTTATGGTTGTTTCATAGTTTTCAGCAGTGACAGGGTGGTTACAGATATTCAGGGCTGATATTTGGCACCTATTTCCCAAGAGAGGGGCGTTGGCGCTGCTGAAGAGCCAGTGAGTTGGATTAAAGGTGAAAAAGTGGATCCTCTCTCTGGCTGCATCGGCAAGGACTTTAAAAAAAAAAAAAAAATTGAAGACTATATTAATGACGCTCGCCCCGGCTTCTCACTAATTGATCCCCTTTCCTCATCAATTTCATCATCTATTAGATAGTATATAAAATTCAGACAGTGTCCAAGCTTATTAAAAAAATGACAAGACATTCTCATTTAATGAAGCTTCGGTGAAAATCTCTTCCCGCTCTAATCTTCTTCATCCTGCTTTCCCCTCACAAATTCTGATGTCACTGATCTTTCCGCCTTCCTTCAGTCGTTCAGGTGCTTGGATACTGTTCTGTATAAATATGTGATCCTGTCATTCAGACTGACTACTGCGCACATCACCTTGCCCTCAATTCACCACCACCATCACCTTCAGGGTTTTCCGGGAGACTCGAGTGAGTTTCCATCTTTCACCTGCTGGTTTTATTACCACCTCTATTGTTAACCTCAATTATTATTGTTAATCCCCTCCAACTGATTTCTCCTTCTTGAAAGTCTCATTAGCTCAAATGTTGTATGAAAAGCTTTGCTTGTGAACAGCTGGTGTGGATGGGAGTTGAAAATCTATGGAGAGGGATGGTCTGATAATTGTCATGAAATTTTGTGCATTCACATATTTGACTTTAGTGATCCCGTGAATTTTAATCTAGCACCATTGTCGGGTAAATATATATATTTGCCTACGACTTTAGTTCAGCAGGTGAAAGTGAATGAAAACACATTTCAGACTGACGTGAAATGACTTAAAATTGGCTCGTTTGCAGTATTTTACGGTTCATTAAACACATTTTTTAATATTTTCTTTGTTCATAAGAAATGATATTCAAATGACAAACGTATTAAGGTTCAGAAGGCAGAAAAAAGACATTTAATATCTCTCACTGCGTATTTGACCTTGTCTGTGTCGTCACTCCATCATTGTGATGGTATTTAAACGAGACGTCAGCTGTGTTCTAACTGTTACAGACGTATTAGTAGGTCAGACTTAGAAAAATTGCCACTGTAACTTTTACAGAAAAGTTAACTCAAAGGCGAACATGACACTAACGTCTCAGCTTGCCAGCACATTTATGTAACAGCAGATGACTGAAAGGGGCTTTGGTTATTCCATAGGCTAAGAAATGTAATTCTCATGCCATTTGGAAACATAAAAACGGAGAAGCCCTCGGGACAGCTGCACGGATGAGTGACAAATGTTATGAGGATGTATATGTGAGACTGTCGGTCCCCGCGGTGGAATAACTTAGTGAATCGACGTGAAGCCGTCAGTGAATGACACGACGACGAGGACACAGGAGGGTCCACTCCATCACACCTTGGCAAAGCAAACAGTCCTGACAGAAGCTTCTTGTGGCTGCTTCAGCGGGCTTTGAAGGATATTTGTCCCGGCGAAGAAGGGTGCTCGAGAGTGAAATAAAGGAGCCAGGTATAAAACGCCTCCAGCTGCGTTTGAAGATGGCGTAACTGATCGAGACCTGGCCGCGACAACCGGAGCCTTTGAAATAAAGCATTAGCTTATAAGCACAGGGAGGCTTAACTGCAAGTGATAGACATCTGTGTCCACTTCCTTTCTCATGTTGCAAGATCCTCAAGCTGACACAATAATCAAAGGTAGCTGTGCTGACTCTTCTATCAAGGGCTTTCCATTTGCTTGTGTTCAGACCTGTGAATATGCATTCAATAACGAGGGAGACATCAATGAGGGAAATTCATCACTTTGACTGGCCGTGCCCTTGTCCCTTGATGTCTTAGGTAGATTGTGCATGTGTACAAAAAGCGTGGATCTGTCAATCCTGCTGCCATTCTCCCTCATCATCTGTTTAACTGAATGAGGTTTAGCAATACAAATGCAACAAGTTTTTTTATTTTCTCAACAGACCAATTGTCTGAGACTTTAGGAACACTTCAGCAAGAAAAAATTAGCTCTGGACTAAAAAAAAAAACACGTAATACTTTATTGATCCCTGTCGGGTAATTGTCTTTCTGCTTCCTCCTCCGCAGCTACTAAGAGGTAAGAATCAGCAGCAGAGCTTCTGCAGCCGCGAAGGATTCAGCATTTTGCTCAAGGACATGTGGATGACTTTCTGAAAGGTGGATTTTTTTTTTAAGGCCCAGATTCTCCTTCCTGTACCGTCCCGCTGTCCTGATCTATGGGTGTGTTAGTTTATCGTTAAGTGCTGTGAAAGTTTTCACCTTTCAAAAGTCCCTGGACACATGGTGCCACTCCTGCATTGTCACTGGGCGAGTCGAGGCAAAGCTGAATAGGTGCACTGACGCTTGGCTCTGTAAAGGGCAACTTTTAAGGATCACCAGACGTAGCATTTGCTACCACACTCACTATGCATTACAATGGCTCTCACAGAGAGAGCGAGTGTCACCTCGTGATTCTACATGCGGTGATATGTTTTGGAGTAATCAATTTTGTTCACTGTACCTGCACTACCATTCAAAGTATGGAGTCGCCTGCCTGCCACAAAAGCTTGATTTGGTACGGTCAGATGCCTGAGAGGACTACTCTATATTTTTGAATGGTCTGTCATGCTTTCAGGTCCCAGAAAGTCCTCTTTTACAAATAGATGATATTTTGTGTGAAGGGTTTGAAAAAAAAAAAAAAAAAAGTAATGTTTTGTACATGGAGAATAAAACGATGTACAATGGTTCAACCAGACTGAAGACTGAAAGAGCAGAAAGAGAGAGATACCTTTGAGAAACAGTGAAATAAGAATGTAAGAAATCAGCAGAAATTGAAAGCTTAGTAACAAAATATGTGCAGATTTAAAGAGTAAAAGTTTTAGTGTCAAATGCACAATAATGTGCAGGTGTGTTGCTTCAGCAAAGCTATTCTTAAAACTTCAAAATAGAAAGAGAAGGTTAGTCTAGAGTAATTGGATCATGGACTATTAGCTGCACATGCTACAGACTGACAAATCACCATTGAAATGTATTCAATCTAACCACAGCGTCGGCTGCACAGGGCCCAGCGGAAAACAGGTTCCCCAAACATTTAGAGCCAAATCCCAAGGACTGTTGTGGTTCAATAATGATCAAGGGCCACTTAAGCTTTTCTGGACAGGATAATAAATTCAGAATTGAAGGTTATTTCAACAGTATTCTCCCATTTCATGCAACACTGTAAGGACATCAACTAAATGGAAGTTTAAATCATTTAATTGTTCTTCCTTTGGGGGCAAAACTATTTTACATGTAAATAATCCATGTTAAATTAGCCATTAATGAAGGAAAGAAGAAAAAAAATTAATACAACAGGTGATGAACTTCTGACCAGCAGCTTATGTAAGGGAACTATTGAGACTCCTTTCCTGCAGTAACATGTCTCAAAAACCATGTGATGGATTGCATTGAAATTTGGAACACACATTCAGTCGATCCCCGAGGATCAACTGTCATTTTGTTGATACACCTGCAGAACTAATGATAATCCCATCATTTACTGCTACCTGGTAAAATGCTGCACACTAACACCACAAATTAAGATAAACATTATAGCTGCTAAACTTGAGAATATGAGCATTTTTAACATTCAGCTCAAACCACAGCTTCACCCAAGTACAGAGCTGCCGGTGACGCTGTGGACTTTCTACAGCTGAATTTGCAAAGTCTGATTTTTATTAATGTGACATTTTTAGTACCAATAAATAAGTGATTCTCAAAATTCTAGATTTTTCCTTATTCTCTTTTGTCTTTAATGACACAAACACCCAAATTAGGAACTTCTTGAAACAAGCTGTGGGAAAGAGGTTGAAACAATATCGCTGGCAGATGTTTTCACTTCTTTTATGGAAAGACATTTAGGACTCAGTCAACAGACAACAAACTTGACCAGATGGAGATTTTTAAAATATAGACACATCTTGGCTCAATGTGAGTTTATGAGTTTGGCAGCAAAACTTTTAAATGCATATATGAATAAGATGTATCCTGCATAGTTTGATTAATCTCTGCAGTGAATTTCACTAGATTTGTGGCATTTTCATGCGATTATATACTGCACTTATGCATATTTCTTGGTGCTGAGCCAAACCGCAGATACAAATAAGGAAAAATACAGCTCACAGCCCTTCTTACTAAAAAATATATTCAGACAACTTGTCATTAACTGTGCATGAAGGGCCATGCTAAAAAAAATTAATAAAATAAAAACTAAATCCCAGCGGAGAGGCTTGAAAGTTTCTCTGCAGAGATAGCAGAACCTTGCAGGACGTCCCTCTCTGCAGCACTCCATCCATCATGCCCTTATGCTACAGCGGCTAGACAGAAGCCGCTGCTGAATAAATGGCATATGACAGCTTGCCTGGAGTTTGCCAAATGGCACCTAAAGGACTCCAACAGCATGAGGAGTAAACAATCTCTGGTCGTCTGAGACAAAAATTTAATTCTCTGGCCTGAATGCCAAGCACTACATCTGGCAAAAATTTAGGTGCTCTTATAGCATCCGTAATGTCATCCCTCAGGTGGAGACTCACAGTGGCAGCAACATGATCAGGGGTTTAAGGAGCACTGAGGGTTTCCTCTTTCATCGCAGCAAGACAACTCATATGTGTCTTCAGAATGAGAATGAAAAAATGCCTTTGAATTCCAACAAAAGAGAATAGAAAACTGTGATGACCTGGCATTCATGTATGTTCAAGGACACTCTGTTTCAGTATAACAGGGCAAATTTTGAAGAATAGCTACAAATATCAAAGTGTGCAAAGCTGACAGAACACTTGAAGCAATTTATGAGCTGATCTTATCATAAGAAAATCTGATTGTTGTCAGAGGAGCAGATCATGTTTGTTAAAATTTTCTAAAATTGTAATTCCCAGTATTAAATTCTTACGTTTATATGGGCTCAAGTCAAGTAAAACATCAGGTTGGCATTAGATGCATTATTTCCTGGCTAAGAACACCGTGTATACTGTACTGAATTAATTGGTGCAAAACAGTCATTTGTTCATTTTTGCCTGGCACGAATCCTGATAAGAAAATCTTGGCACCTTTGGCTTCATTTTAATCTTTCAGTTTGTCCTCGTTTCTCTGTTTGCTTCATTAATGCAAACTCCTCTGTATCTAATGAAATACTATGTAGTGGTACACAGTACACTAATTTGGAACAAGTTGAAAATTACGACGTGTTTTCTCTAGGCATTAACTAGCGTGTGCATAATGTGGGCTTATTTTAATAAATCCCATCGGGCAAGTGGCTTTTCTGTACAATGTCTCACATCTGACACGTCTTAACACAAATAACCTGCTTGAAATGAGTAAAATCTGTTGCATCCACGCCGCGTATCAAAGCAATTTTGCAGCTGGTTAGCAGGAATAGTTCAAAAACAAAAGCATTAGTAACTACATAATCATTTAGTTGATGCAGGCTACAGTTCAGTAAACGAAAGGGAATATTCCCCTGCTCTGTCTTAATTAGTTCAGAGGTGGAACAAACAAAACTGTGCGCTGTGCAAATGTGCACTGATAGCGTTTACTAAATTAAACACCATATTCTTGAGGGTGCTTACTTGGGATGACATTTCCCTCATGGTTGCATGCCGTGTAGCAGAAATACACAAACAAGATACAGAATCAGCTATCAGTGAAATTACAACATAAATTTGATTCATGCGGCTCAGAGCTGGTTTCTTGAGAGATTTGGCCCCGTTTCTATTCAGTATACGCTTCAGAAATATGCTATTTAATATACTCAAATGTGATGACGAGAACAAGCAACTGGGTGTGAGAAATGTCTTTGAAAAGGAAAATGCTGCCCAGTGTTCGCATATTAACAATGAGGTAAATAATGGGGTAGGTTATCTGCTCCACTTTGGGACGGAGTATTTTTCTCCGCATGCAGCAGGTTGTTTTCTATTCTGCTCTGAGCCGATTCGCTGTTAATTGGCTGAAAATGACATCCAGAATGTCGGCGTGTGTGCGCGCAGTTCATTAAGCCGCATAGATAAGCTCATCATAATTTTCACATTGAACCGGGTCCTTTCTGTGTTTCCTCATTTATATTATTGTCTCATAGCTGATGATACCACCTCAGCTCATTTGGGCGAAAACAAAACATACAATCATGACAATGACGGCAGCCCTCAGCGGCCGAGGCAATGTGGCATTTTGTTCGGCTTATCAGATTGGTGAACGACCCATAATGCAAATGTGGACCTCATCCTTCTCCGCGATTGGCCAAATGTCCTGTACTGCATTTCACACCAGCAGCCTGGAAAAAAAAAAAAAAAAGTAAGGGCCCCTCCAAATATTAATTAAAGGACATCTCATTCGTCCTCTTCCCACCTCCTCCGCAGTGGACATGACTATTAGCTGTGAAGTAATTAAAAGTGGCACAGACATATGAAAACCTTACTAATGACTCCATAAACCTTTCATTCTGGGACTATCAGCTGCTCAGCCAAGTGGAAGGAGCTCATTGTGCCGTGCTGTGAGCTCAAGAGCCGGCAAGACGGTCATACCACTGCCCAGGAGACAGGAAGGGGATTATTAGTTGTAAACTGGGCGACTGAAAACAGTGCTGAAGTGCTGTGTGGATGAAACTCAATCCCTTTAAGCTGTTGTGTTTGCTTGCACTGGTAGTTAATCGCTGGACATTCTGTCAAATCTTGAGCAAATATCCTAAGATTAGAAAATATATGAAACATAAGAGCCACATAAACTAGGACACAGAAGACGACATGAGCCAGGTCATTGTCTTCCTCTGTCCTGAAGTGGCGCACGCCTCCCACGAAGATGCTGATTGTCTGAGTGTTTCGCCAAAGACTTCATCTTCGTATATAATTATCTATTAATTGGCGAGCTCTCTAATCCTAATGGGACTCCTAATTAGTGCTTTATTAAAGGCAGGTGCGCTGGAAAGGTCAACCACTCAAGCCCATATGTTACTGTAATAACACGTAGACAGTGGGGGCATGATTTATTAGACAGAAGTGCAAAATGCTGACTGGTGCACGTCTCACGAGAAATATTATATTATATTTGGACAATAAAAACAACGCAAAATACATGTACTTATATATACAGTAAAATATATACAGTATCTATAAGTGATCACTGTCATTGTTTTTCTTACATTATACATAGTAATTGGGAAAAACTCCTCATTGACGAAAAGAAAAAGCGGCATCTTCGTCAGCGAGGTGCATCTGATCAGAAGTTTATTCCTGCATCACTTTGATCAATATCACACTATGATATAAAAGGGAAGTCACTGATGTTCCCATTGTACACTCACAAGTCTCACAGCTGCTCCCCGTTCCTCTTTTTTTTAAACTACCAGCAAGTGATCAACCCTGTACATGTACGTGTGACTTCTGCTTTGACTATTGTAGAGTCAGACACTTATGGGCAAACACATCAAGTGTGTACACAGCGTGTGTGTTTCCTGCAGTTTGGCCTTTGGTAAACTGTCCTTTCTATATTGAAGTCACAAAAAGAGAAAAGCTTATTTCTAAGTATTTGTCCAAATCTCTCCAGAGAATCGTTTCCAAATACTGACATGTCCCTCTGAACGGCCCGTTTGTAATGTCCATTGTGCGGCACGTCCAAGGCCACCTACGTTTTTCTTCAGATGAGCAAACAAGAATTCAAGATGGCAAATCCAAATCCCCAGTCTGTGGACATAAAACACAAAGAACACTAGATAGTGCGACTTCAAACCACACACATTTTGGCCTGACTGAAGTATTAAACTGTGGCCTTTTCATGGGAAATACTATGACGAGGTTCATCGGTCAGTGCAACACTTTAGTCCAGACTGAAATATCTCAACAACTATTGATGGATTGCTGTGAAATGTGGTCATTTGGCCACGGTGTCCAGACGATGAACTTTTCCTTTGGTGCCATCATGAGTTTGACATCTGTGGTTTTACGAGAACAACTACTGGATGGATTAAAATGTGTTACAAATACTGTGTCCGTGTTCTCGACTGAACTTTTGTACTTCCAAGCTGTGATTACTGCCTCAACGTATTTATACTCTTTGACAGCAATGCGTCTGAAAAATGGAGCGAGACTGTAGAACCAAACTATTTGTTGATGAATTTACAGCCAGTGCAGACAGGTGTTTGCAGTTTACCTGATTGGACTTCCCTCACTGTAGAGGGCTGCATGAGCAATTTTCTTGGACAGTTCAGAAGTTCAGAAATTACTGCTTCTGCTTCACACACAGCCGATCCTGGGTTCCAACCCCCCCAGATTAACAATTTATTTCCACTTCCTTAGCTGTAGTTTTCCTCTTTCATTTTTGCAGCTGTAGCTTTCTCCTCCATGTTTACAGCTCTCTGAGCAAACTCAATGAACACGTCGAGCTTTTTGTCAACATGTATCTGGTATCAGCTCTAGTTCTAAAATTGTCAACGTGACAGTTGTCGCTTTCTGGGCACATCCGAGGAGATTAGTCTCCTCAGATGAGATAGGATAGGATAAAGTAAAAATATAGAATGTACTTAAAAACTACAAAACCCAGGTTACTGTAAAGTTAATGAAAAATAAGTTAAAATAAGTAAAAATTCAACACCATTAGTCAGGAAACAAGGGACTCTAAAAGTTTAACAAGTATGAGGTCAAGTTAAATGTCCCACTTGATGCAGCCCACACTTATTCACTGACACTGTGTCCTCAGACCTCACTGCCAGTCGATCCAACCAACCAATCAATGAACACCTGAGTCTCACCTGAACTGCAGGTAAGGCATAGTGCTGCTCCCCACTTCAGTGGGAGATCTCACACAACCATCCTCCTCGTCTTCAATTCTCAGCTCCCGTCTTCCTGTCTGGTCCCTCCTCTCAGCCACACCACCGGTCCCTGTGGCCACACCCTGGTGTCTGATTGGTTAAAGCAATGTCTGTCAAAGGTGAGAACTGAACCAGGTGCAGGTACTTACTTACTAGTGGTAACGATGGTCACACGCCCAGCAGCAGGAAGTTAAAATGCATTAAAAGATCATCAGGTACTCTTCAAACTAAACATGCAGTTAAAGCCAAGCACAGCAAAAAACAAAACACAATATATAAAATAGCCATAGCAAAGAAAAAAAAAAAAAATGAATGAAAATTTGAGCAGACAACAGTGGCAGGAAGTCTGGCTGTCTTGTAAGTAAGGCACCTTCCACCAACATATGAAGGTCTTCAGTGACATGACATCTGCTGCTTTCATATTCCTTCGACAGGCTTTGCCATTAATGATTTTACTTCAGAGCTGCTGCTTTTCGTAGTACATGTGATGAGTTGACAGGAGAACAAATTTGTCTGGTCAGCAATCGTCTCCAAGTGTTTCCTTCGCTGACGTGCTGTACTTCTCCAAATTATTTGACAGCAAACAGCACATGTGATCCAGTGGAGGCAGAGGAGCATTAGACCGGTGCTTAAATCTGCTCTCTTCCAGCTAAATGGAATAGAAAATCAAAAATGTTGAAAAGGTATCTGATGTAGACCCACTTCCCATACTGTACTCACTTCATCCCCGACAATGCTACATTCCAATAATTGATCCCATTAAGAGCATGCGTTTATGAAATCTAAAGAAAAAAGAAGAGGAAAAAAAATAGAATATGGCAAGAAGAATAATAGACAGATGGATTTGCAGAGTGTGACACTAGAAGCCAGGTTCAGACATTTCTGGTCTCTCCACTTCATCTCATTCGTCCAATCACTGCATGTGTTTGGATCTTCAATTGCACTTCTTCCCATTCATGAACTTTTTTTTCTCCTCCTGCAGATCACGCTGCCAGGATCTGCGCCCGCCTCCATGGTGCCATCCACAGCATCCGCCAAAACTATTCTCATTCATAAATCATCTTTATGTCATATTCATGTGATGAAGTCTCCTCTAGTTGAAGCAGTTTTAGGAATTTCTAACTAGTTTACTGATCTTTTCAGGGAAAATCCGGGTCAGTCTCAAATTATTACTTTTTTCTATATCATTTCTGGGGAACCTTAAACATTTAATTTAGGCATCAGAGACTTTTTGCCTTTGCCTTTATTTGAGGGTTGACGCTAGAGCTAGACAACATCAGAAGAGAGTGAAGGCTCATGAGTGGAATCAAACCATGGATGTTGCAGTTACATGCATGTTACACCTACATCAGCCAAAGCAGCTTGTCAGCAGCTGCAGTTCTTCATCAGTGTAAAAAATAGGCTTTGGATTTCACTTACGCCCATGAAGCATGAGTGAAGCACGAGGGGTAATGCAGCCAGTGCAGGCAGCTGTATTGATTAAAACTGAAGTGCATCAGTTCTGTTTGAGGCGTGTGGGACTGAAAAACATGGCTGCAACACGTCCGGTGTAGACAGGGTGCTAGACCACCAAGCCACAAGGAAGCTCACTGTGACGCATTAAAGAAAATGAAATAAAATGCTTCCATGCAGCACATGCAGGGACAGCTGAATGATTTGATATGTGTGACAATTATAAGAATCATGTGCTGCAGCCGCCGCAGCCATATCTCAATCCAACGGGAGATTTTGTGTGTTAGACGGCGGCTTCATCAAAATACCAAATGAGGATTAATCTTTTGGAAGAATGGTGTGCAATCCTTCCAAAGGAGCAGCATGCCAAACAATTGGACAAGAGATTTTTTAGAGAGACATGTGAGACAAGCGCAAAGTATTAATTTGCATAACGCCTAAAATGATTTAGTACCAAAGGTGCAGAATGTCAGAAATGCTAATGCTGTAATCTTTGCACGCCACACTCTCCATTCAGATTCCACCTGTAATCTCTATGTACTGTATATGTGCCGCGCATGCAAACAATCCTTTGTGAGTGATTGCAATACAACGCATTGATGTTGGTGCAGGAGCGATTTCACAGTCGGAATTCGGGCTCGGCTCTTTGATCCTTAATCCTGTGATTGATCGTGGCACTTTAACCTGGAGGGCCCCGCTGTGTCCTCGGTCGACCTGCGTCCATCTCCATCGCGTTCACTTAGACGGACGTATCCTCTTGATGTGAAAAATGGAAGGGTGTCAGATGGAAGAGAGAGACAGCCTCTCCGCCACTGCGCCTCACACAGCGCACAGGAGAGGGTGGAGGCTGTAATGGATGAAAGAGGAAGCAATATATTAAAGGGGAGATGTATTGCTGCTGGTGTTGTTCAGCTACTTACTTAGTTGATCAGCGAGAGAGATTTTTTTTTTTCCTGCATCCTGCTTTGTTGTGCAGAAGTGCTCGATACGCCTGTTTTGTGTAGTGTTTGTATTATGTCCTCTGCTGCTGTGCAAAGAGCTCAAATTATTTAATCAGATCTGTTAAGTGTTTTGTACCCGTGAAAAGCAGCAAAATAATAATTCTTCCTCAAAGGTATGCTAATAGAGATTCCGGCGCTGAAAGCAAGGACACTCTAAGAGCTAAAATATTTCTTGTGATCTATGTTCAACAAATAGAGGATTGAGTAATATGTGTTTAAACATCTCTCTGCAGGGCTGGGGAGCGCAAATCTCTTTTAACACCAATTTGTGATATTTTTTTTTTTTGTGCAAGAGAGGCTGCTTCAAGCCATATTCCTGCAAACTCATTTTGCTTTGGCGGCCACGTGGCTGCGGTCAGTGTAATTAGTTTTCAGTGCAGTATGTTAGATGCAGAATCTCTCTCTTATGATTCCTCCGTCGAGATCTTGAATTTCACCAATGGCATCAAGCACAGCCTTATATTATGCATATTATAAGACTGTGCTTGCTTTCAAAGACATACACAAGTGTGAAGTATGTAGGTTGAGCTGAACTATGTTAAAGATTGGAGGAATGTATTCAATATCGTACCTGGTGACCTTGTTACTCTGATTTCTTTGTCACAATCTCCTTTTCTGGGTCATTACGCCGAGAGGCTCGAGGAGCCGGTGAAGCTGGGCAAGTGTTCAGAAGTTCTTTGATTCAGTTCTCCGCTGCTGCCGGGGAGGTGAAGGAACGCATTTTGTCATTATAGGTGACCCAGAGCTTGGCAGGATACAACAGGTCGTCCTTAGATCCCAGCAGATCTGAGATCCCTTTTGATTCTCAAGTTCCCTCCTTTTCTTTCTGACATAGGTGAAGTAATCTGGATAGCGAAAGACTCGGGTGCCCTTGTAAAGAAGATCTTTTTTTCTCAGGCCAACCAGGCATTTTCCTCCTGGCAGCTGAATTCTGCTGTTCAGCACCAGGTTAAAGAGACACAAAGCCTGTGAGTAATGACTGTTGTCTGAAACAAGCAAGAAGGCAGAAGTTGCATCTCTGGATGCTGTACAAAGACTCTGACTGCGGTTTGCATTCCATCTCCTACCCAAAATCAATCTTGGTTTCATTTTTACCATGATCTTTCCTAAATCTTCTCCCAACCTTAAAGTTGCCCTGAGGAGTTTTCCTTTAAGTTTTCCATTCAGGGTCGATCACCAAATGCATCATGTGTATCCTCAACTCCGAATACGTTTATTTTCTCTTACGATTGCAAAACTGTTGTTTTTTTCATGAACAACTTAGAACAACTTAATTGTGGTTAAGGTTGGAGGACAAGGATTTTATTCATCAGTTTGATCTGCTATTGTATGTTCTAGGCTGACAAACTTTTCTTTGTGCACAATCTTTGTTAGCCCTCAGCGTAGTCTGAACCTCCATTTGTTTGCTCTACGTACATTTGGTTTCAAAACTGATTGATGAGGTTGAGTTCATCTCATTTAGCAGCTTTGTCTATTGTCTGTGTTTCCAGCAAAACTGCATCTGTGGGGTCAATCTCCTAATTGCATATAATTACTGTCACGTTTGGGGAAAAAAAACACACTCCTCAAATCAAGTGTGTCACAACCTGGCTCACAGCTGGACAAACGCAGGGAGACCACATGACTAAAAATAAGTTTATTTTACAAAACTAAACAGGGTGGAAGCCAGAGGAGAGAGCGACTGCCTGACTGCCACCAGCTTTTCACTCAGACCAGGTGAGCTGCATCTCCTCAACGACCTGACTCCGCCCAACAGGTACCTGGAGGGAGAGGCTGGCTCAGAGGTGAGACCTCACAGTACTCTCACCTCACAGTACAGGTAGAGGAGGGTGTAAAGGAAGGATGCCACATGTAAAAATAAAAGGTCTGGGAGTGGAGAGCCAGGCAGAGATTTTCTAAATATCTCTATTTTTTCTACCCGCTTTCTTTCTCCTCCTCATGCTCTAAGTACAAATTAATGTTTCCTTTTCGCTGCTTTATCCAATTTGTCCGTCAGTGTATTCCCATAAGAGAGGCCCTCTAGCTTGATAACAATGGCTCGGTTATCCAAGGACCGCAGCGACGTTCCAGGAAAGGAGCCAAGATGATGCTGTAAAATAAAAGAGGAGCTCGGGCACTCTTTCTTGTTTACCATTTCACTTGGACAATCGAAGCACCCCCTGTTAGATGTGTTGATGAAATGTTGATGCTCCTCTATTGTAACGTTGTCCCACAGGGAAACTTGTGAGCAGCATGTGGGAGCAGGGCAACAGCTCAATGCCACTAACACGTTTATGCTGCTTTTTTTTTCTTTGCTTTTTTTTTTCTGGCGCTCAACAAGTGGATGCGGGCAATTTGAGTGTTCTTCATGGACACATATATAACTACATAACGGCTGCTTTGAGAGCTGTTACCATGGTAATTTTTGCTTCACACCAAGGCTCTTGCCAAGAGCACTTTGGCATGGAGTAAGAGATGTGATATCAGATACCGCATTTAACGAACTTAAAATCTTGTTAGGCCGGCCAGTCAGAGTGAATGAATTATCGTGATTTATTATTGCACAGAAACAAAATATTCGATAATCGGTTTTATTATAGGCAGGAATGCATGTAGGTACAGATTTAAAAGCTTCTGTCACGGAACCATTCTTTCCTTCTAATTCCAAGTAGATAGAAGTTTTAAATATATGTAAGTCTGGTAAGTGAACTCCATCCAAACTTCCCCAATTTGTTTGTGTTTTCATGAATTAATGAGTTACTCACTCTCAAGGGCAAAATTGCTTTTCATCATGTTGGTATCTAGAAATCACAGAATGGCTCAAAAAGGTCTTTGAGAGGACTTGTTTAGTCCATTAACAGTCTAATGGGCAGTGCTTGGTGGAAATGTTAATTCACTTCTGAGCACCTCTGGAAAGCTTGAATAAAAAATTGACTCAGCTGCTGACTTGTCGAAGATCGTTTCTTGTTTAGATGGTCATACACATTCGCATTTACAGTCTCAAGCTTCAGAGTTTGACACCTTATAGAGTTATTGGAAGTATTACCTGGACAGCAGCCAGCGCTGGAGTCAATAGACAAGGCAGATAGGCCTAATTTGTCTTTGAGTGTTTTTTTTTTTCCTTCAGCCTACTCATTGTTTTCAGCTCATCTTGTCAAATGAATCACTTATTCATTCTCTGGTTTGTGTATCATCACTCACCCATGATGGCTCTCTGGCACTGTGCACCCTATTGTGCTCAGCTTTGCAACAATGGGTGCTTGTATTGTAAAACTCATACTATGGCCTCAGAAAAATTTGGATTTGAACAAATCGGTGTGGATCGATTCATAGTTAGGGGGCAGCATAGCCAGACACCAATAACGCAGTTGTTCGTTTGCAGTTCTAATTAAAGCTTCTCTGTGGAGGTTTTGATGTTCAGAGATATGGAGCTGTTTTTTTCCTGAGTGCTTTGTTTATCTTGTGCTATTTATTTGTGCTATAACCATTCCACCAACAAGTGGCACCAATGCACCAAGATGTGGCAGCAAAGACAAAGACAGGGAAGGAGAAGAATGCTCGCAAGTAAACACAGATTTAGTAAAACCATGCTTAAAAGAATACTTTAAAAAATGTTTTATGAGGGAGGAAATGCATCTCTTCGTAAACAAAACTCCACAGGGCACCTTTAATGTGCTCGTATTAAACTCCAGCTAAGCCTCACTGTTGCTGGTTTGAGGCCAGTGTTATTTGTGCACCCAATAAGGGCAGTTATGGCTTAAGAGGTGGAGGGCGTCATATACTAACAGCAAGGTTAATGGTCCAATCTCCACTTCATTCTGTTCACACATGAAACCAAACGGTCAGGCTGCCATTAGTAGGTGAGTGAGAAGCAAACTAGAAAACATGTTTGACATTCATCTGAAACATGTTCAATATTTGCTTGAACCCTGGACTCACAAATTAGCTAAAATTATATCTTAAGGTCAAAATTATTAAGAGAGTTTGCTATTGGTCAACAGCATAAATTTGCATATTTATCAAGGTGAACCTGAGGCGAACGCTCCAGGCAGATTTACTTCACTGCTGCCAGTGAATATTAATCGTGATTCTATTGACACGACTGGATTCGGAGTGAGAGTTTGTCATCATAAATGCTGCCGTAACCAGGCAGGACTTTATTCTATTGTCTATCACGTCCTGTATTTGTGAAAGAGGCACTAATTTTGACTCTATGACAACAGCCTTTGAAACAGGGCTTTCTGTCCCACTGCTGGTCTGTGATAAGTAATTGTCTGTCATTACTGAGTCCCACCCCTCAGGAGCTCCCTGGGTCCCTTCAGATAACACTGTGACAGGTGAAGCAGGGGAGAACACCAATACCAAACCAGTAGCTACACAATGAACTACACACTGCAGCCCAGTGCACATCTGCTCTACACCTAACAGTCCTTATCAGGATGCTCCAGCCAGCCCTCAGAGGCTCGCTAAACACATATCGCCCAATCCTCCCCACTGAATTAGTACACATGGTTAGTTTGCACGCATGTGTGCACTCCCAACACAACTAATGTACATTTGTGTGGTGCAAGTTTTCCAATTTGCATTTAGATTTCAGAAATATTATTCCCCAATTCTCCTATTTTATCACAGAGTCGCCGAGTCCCTACGCCCCATCAGCTCTTTTTAGATTACTCCCTCTCGCGCCGGAGCAAAGTCTGACCCAGCAGGTACCCAGGTGACGCCAGGTGAAGCTGGAGTTTAAGCTCGTGCAATGTGACAGATTGCACATCCTTTTTCTGGAGTTTAACTCTGAGCAAACTTCAGTCCACGCATGAACATTTAAACACACGTGTCAACAAAAGTTCCGTCAAACAAACACGGTGCTGATGTTTGATGAAATGATGACGAAAGCCGTTGTGAAATTAGAAGTAAATGATTTCGTTATTGAAATGACATAAACAATTTGACCAAAGCTATAAATTAACCTATGAAGCCTGAAAGAATGAACAAAGGGGTCGTTTCGCCTCCAAAGTAATATATTGAAAAAGTGATATTGCTGCTTACGGATGTGTGACTGACAACAGACATTAATAACTTGCCAAAATGAGATCCTGCCTCGCACACTTTACCTCTGTGTATTCTTGCACAGAAGAAAAAGAAAGTCGCAAGCTGCAATTTTAGTTTTTGTAGAATAACCACAGACGAGGTCTCTCATAGGGGAGGTACAGTATATTACCATTAGAAAGCATTGTACAGACAGTGTTATTCACTTGTGTGCTTTCCAATAATGAATACACAATATCCCATTAATCTCTGCCTGGAATTCTCAGACTTGCAGATTTGGTTGAAAGGTATTTGTTCAGCTGTGGACAATTTGACCGTCTTTCCTGTGTGCCTCATTTGCACCAAACTTCTCTCTCATATGTTCAGATGACTCCCTGTTTTCTAATCGCAGGCAAACGCAACTGAATCACCCATGTTTGCCCATTTACTTAGCACTAACAACAAATAACTGTGGCAAAAGAACACGATCTCAGTAAAGGTCAATCCTCATTTTTTGGCCGATGCGTAAGCTCCCTCTCTTTAAATAAACTGTCCATGGCTTGCCTGGGAATTTAGCTTAAATCCAGCAGCTCATACATGTGAAGAACAAGATCTTTTCATAATCACATGTCCTATACACTCTCCAATCATACTTGTCCACGACTTATCTGTCTCAACAGATGATGCATTTCAAACATTAAGTGCTTAGCTTTTAATCATAGGTGAGTTTTGAATGTTTAGCATGAGTTCACGTTCCTCAAATATTGTGCATCTCTGGCTCTGCCAGCGGGGTTTGCGAGCTCAGGGACAGTCTGTGTCAAGCTTGCTCAGATTTGTTCCGCAGCATCGCATGAGTCGAAAACTGAAACGCACACTGCCGCAACAAACGGTTAAAACCTTGACGTGAGTGTCCCGACTGAAATGAAGTTCAAATATTCCTGACAGTAAATCCTACAGCCTCAAAGCAGCTTGTGTTGCAGAGACCCGAGTCTGTCCGCAGATAGACAGAACAGTTCCACGGATCCACGCCTGCAGGCTGGGATAATGCCAGCGCCGATTGAAATCTTTGACTCAGATCCTGGCCCTGTTTGAAGTTGCATGCCCTCTCACTGTGCTCGCGTTTTCTCTGGGTTGCAGGTGTCTGGTCATGATACCGCCCTCAGAACACGAATGCAGATAAAATGAACTATTACCCACAATTTGATTGAACTGTCAGCTTCAGCACTCTTTTTTTTTGACAAACCTGACAGCGTTGTTTCTTTCAGTCCATTTTATGTGCCAACAATAGACTCTTGCTGTAACAGCCTCAGGAATATAATAAAAAAGCAAGGTTGATTCCTGTGTCCTCTATTATTTATTCATTATGAAAACGTGATTTAGGAGCCGTGCTGTTCGTCTGTAGTGATAATGTCTGAATGGGTGTGCAACCCTAAAGAAACAAGTGGATCTGCCGTTGGATCAAATCCTCCTTGCCATGCTAAAGTTAGTTCAATCATTTTTTTTTTTTTTTCAAAGAAGCTGTGCTTTGTAAAAAAGATTTACAAGAGAAAATGTTTCACAGAATTTAAAAAAAAAGGCATTATTAAGTACAAATCTCAGGAGCTCAGAGGGATAACGCCATGAGGAAAAGTAATGTGTTGAAGAGGGAGGAGGGTTACAAGACCACATATGAATTTGTCTCCCCAGCAAGGTGTTTGCAAGTTTGAAGCAAAGCCTGGAGGCAAACAGATCAGGTGTTTAGGCCATTAGTGAAGATCAAACTCTCAGAGTGGAGATTTGACGTCTTTGGGACTGTGAGCACATTATTCCTCCATGAAAAACCTCTGATCAGAGTTTTGACCCCTGGACATGTGGAATAAATCAATGATCTTGTCGATCTGAGTACAGTTTGCTCTGTTTCGGTTCCCCACAGCAGGTTGGTGTGTGTCTGCGCCGGTCAAACTTCCACATGTGTGTCCTCGTACAGCTCATTTCAGCAACGCTCCATAAGCCAAAGTAGTCGGGGTTGAACACACTCAGCTAAACTCTCAGCCTCCTGCAGCTCTAACCCCAGCTCTATTCATCTTCATTTCCAATTCAGACCTGGTGCTCTGTTTTTCCATCCCTGCATCTGTAAACATCACAGTAAATATGAAACCCCGCTGCGAGAGAATTGATTTTTTACAATCTGTGCAGCTTCGTGCAGCAGCCTCCAAAGCATAAAGTGAAACTGCTCAGCTATTAGTGGTTTAGTCTGTAGTACACTCATGCGTGGAAGGCTGTGTTTTCGCAGCGCGTGAAGTTTCTGTCTGCCGTCCGGGCTTAAGTTCAGATATAACGATACTCGCTGATCGGCATTTTAAATTTCTACAAAGTGAAGCAGTATGTCCTTGTTTAAAATTTAGTTCTGAATTGAATCTATTCAACGAGTCCCAACAGCGGACCTACCATTTGAAATTCATCCTTCCAAAAATATTAAGATTGTAACAGTGGGGTGGAAGGAAAAAGTAGCACACTGTAGATACATACAACCAAACATGACCTCGGGAAGGAGAACACTTGTTTCAGAAATACAGCAGCACCTCAAGCACCACATAATTCAAATCCAATTGAGTGCCACAGATTTAAGGCGATATCACTCCGAGATGGGTAACTACACACATGCCATAAAAGCCATCCAGCAGATGTGAGCCAGTGTGTGATAATGTGCTGTTGTCAGTTTAATTTACTCACTTATGTGAAGTGAAGCAGAAACAGACTAACCTCTGTATCCGCCTCATGTTAACTTGGCTCGTAACCCTCAACTCATCATAACCCTTCTTTTTCAATTTTTGCTCTTATGGCCTTCTCCTCTTTGGCTGTTTCTCGGCCATCTCTCCTTCTTATAAAGTGATCATACGTTAAAGCCAGGCTTACCACCCCTCTCGCTCCCCCCCATGTCCACTCCTGTCTCCTTTTCCCAGAGCAAAAGCATGAATGCCACCTGTTGCTGATTGGCTGAAACAGCGGTCTGAGACACTTTGTTTCCCATCTACAGAGCCAGGGCTGTGTACGAACAGAATGAAGAGCCGGCAGACTGTGAGGAGATATTTGCTGAATTTGACAAAATGGCATCATTTGATTCGTCCAGTCTTTGCATTTTATAATGTTAACAACTGATGTGCTCTTGCAGCAGAGATCACCACATTAAGTTCAGAGTATTGCAATCGTAATATGCAAAGAATCTCTGCTGGTCAAGGAATATACAAAAAGGCTTGACTCAAATTGATTGTTTTCTCAAATATGCATGATAAAGGAAAAGTCATCGCACAGAGGTCTTCCATGTTTGTCTGGATAGTCGGATTCTCTCTATCAAATGTTTCTTTCCTTCCAGCTCCCTTATAGCATAACTCATCATGGTTCACATATTGTACGGTATTATCCATTAGGATGGATGAACACCTTTTGAATACACTCTTCCAAGCCCTTCTGAAGCTCTCACTGTCCGTACCAGAAGGCGCTTTCTGAAAACTGAGGCCTCTTAGGATCATCTTATTTCTGATGTATTCTGAAAGAGTGATGGCCATCTGTGATGAATCTTATGTAGCTCTTCCCATGTCTCCAGAGTCCACGGTCTCTTTATGGAAACTGCATATATAATACAGAGGACTTTAAATGTTGAGGTAATTTCAACATTGAGTTTATTCAGAAAGCAGTTTTTACAGCAAAGTACTGACTCTGATTTAAATTTACATTAGATGAACAGTCCTCCAACTATAGGTCACAGAAAGTAATTGGACAGGTTAAAGGATGAGTCTGGTGATATTCTATATTTCTGTTACTGTCAACGAATCACATGAAAAGGCCAAAACCAGCAATGTATTGGTCTGTCTGTCAAAGCTTTCTGGCCTCTCTGCTCTCAAAGCCCATTAGTTCCGACTGAAGAACTAAATCTTTAAAAATGGATTATAAATATATAGTTTAATTTTTGGAAAAGGGCTAAGACATATCTGACTTTGCAGATGGAGGACAATGAATTTATTGTTTGGTTTTGATCTTTTCATTGCTGAAAAATTGTTGAAAAATGTAGAATATCTTCTTTATCTGCCAGGCCTGTACTGCAGCCATCTTCACTTGTTGCTCATTATGGTCACTTTTTGCCGTCAGCTTGCTCTTTAGCACATAAACTGTGCCAATTTGATTAAGGAAGTGCTGCAATGAATTATTATTTTCATTACTGACTCATCTGTCAATATTCTTTTAATTAACAGAGAGTTATTTAGGTTTTGAAATGTCATAGATAAAGTGTGACTATTTCACAACTTCCCTTAGCCCATTGCTTATTTATTGTCCAACCGGCAGTCCAAAAGAAGATGGAATTTAAATCACAATGACATAAAACAGAAAAAGAAAAACTCACTTTTAGATACTGGAGCCAAAAAATGTTTGGCCTTTTTGTTTAATGAATAGATTGAGGTCATTTGACTGACTTGGCGAGTCCACTGTGTTCACGTCATCAAATCACGGTCTACTTTCAACATAGAATCACGTCAGTTCATGAAACAGTAACAAAATGTAACCTATAGGTGTACATGGTAACAAATTTTCCATTGTTTTGTGACACAGCATGACTTTCTAACTAATATAGTTTAACTGGAGGTCTTGTTCGTGCCCACACCACATCCACCATCGTTCTCATTCCGCAATCAAGTTCACAGTTATATATGAGCATAATTTCAAGCTTGCAAAGTTTAGGAAAAATCTTGTTTTGGGTTTAAAGAATTACTTCCTCAATCAATATTCACTATTGATTTCACACACAAATCAAACCCTGGTCTGTGTCAAAGTCCTGTGTTTGACCCACCCATCCACCCTGGCCTCCTTCTCATATAGACTCTCATACTACATCTGTCATTATTAGTTTCATAGTCATGTGTCATTTCAATGTACCAATCTGCCTGGTCTTAGTTCTCTTGATTATGTCCTGCCTGCCCTACATCAGTCCTGTCAAGTTCTGTCTGCCATAGATTTACACACCAGGTCCCAGTACTTTTCCACTCAGCCCGCCTCTGCCTCACCTCACCTGCCGGCCACCCCCACCTCATCATCCCACCTGTGCTCCCAGCTGTTTTCAGTTTCCAATCAGCACTTTATATAAGCCACTTCACTTCACTCTCGCTTTGCCAGATTGTTCTTTCCCTCATGCTTGCTCATGTTCATGTCTGACTCTCAGTTTAACCTTTTTGGTTCTGCTCTCCGTTGCCTGCTTCTTTCTGGATCAGCCTGCATCGAGGCATCGTCAAGGGCTTTGGAGGCATCGGGGGTATCTTGCGGTACAGGGTGGATTTCCAGGGCATGGAGTACCAAGGAGAGGACGATGAGTTCTTTGATTTGGATGACTACTAGGTAGTCGGGGACTGATATTGGGAGAGAAAAGAAAAGCAAAAGAATGAATGAAGAAAAATGGGATTCGCCCAAGTCCTCTGTTCAAAGTTCATGTTCATAATTCCTGTCTGCCTGTCTCTGTGGCTTTTTGGCAATCCCCGGACATGACCCCTTCCATGAGTTTGACGTTTTGTAGCTGAAGACTTCTTTTGTCTTTAATAAAGGACATTACCAGTGATCTGTGTCATTGTGTGTTGTGAGTCTGACCCCACTCCCCGTAACAGAAAACATTAATAAAAAGAAGTACTTACTATTTTCTGACAACACTGCAATTTAGTATTGCACATTGTAAATCAATCAATCAATAAATAAATAAATCTGAGTCTGTGTGTGCATGTGTGTGTTGCAGTGCTTTAATATATGATTGCACGGCCATCTTATCGATCTGGGGGTTGATTGAATTGCAAAACTTCGAATCAAAATTTAATCAGACTGAAATCCTGCCAAATCCCGACCCTGTAGTCACTTATAGCTCTACATAAGGAACTAATACATTGGGGATTTTGCCAGGCAGCAGCCAACATCTCTGAATTATTTTAGGCAAAGACTCCTTTACTCCTCTTCAACTTGTGTCTAATCCCCATTGGAGCTTTGCCTAACCCCCCGGTCTAATAGAAACAGAGCTCTGACTGACACAGGGGGCTGACCACTCTTCTCAAAGTTAATTGAATGCTACAATTATAATACCACAGTGCTCAACCTCTCTCCCCAACAAACACACACTCTTGTGCACATGTGCACAGACACACAGCGGCATGCAGGCATTTACCGGTTAGAAATATAATTAAGGATAAACTGGTACACGATTCACATAGCTAATAAGTATCTGCACACACACACAGAATCGCATACACACAGTTTCAGTCAACAAAAACACTTGCAAATCTGCTGGTCATAAAAAAAAAAGCAAAAAAAAACAGCTTTTCTCCAAACCTCTGCACGTCCTTAACTGAACATGTCAAAACAGTTCTGAGGTTAAACGTTCCCATGGCTGTGTTTAATAAGTTAGGGGAAATCAGAGAAATGTGCCTGAGGGTGGAAATTATGGTTTCCTTTTTCGGGGGAAGGAATTTTATCAAACTTGTCCAGCAATCTGTTTTGTAATTGGCTTCAAGATACAGACAAACTCCAAACACATCTCCGGGAGAGAGTCAGGTCTTCATGGAACTCACTTGTTAAGTATATCCAGAGGGTGTGTTGAAACCCTCCAATCCTGTGTCTGTGGGATATGGTGTATCTGAAATGCACTATATCAAATACTTACATGAACTATTTTGATGTTCCTCTGATTGGACATGCTGCACATGTAGACTCTGATAAAGAACAGCCTGTAGAAAACATCTGTATACATTATTATTTTCAATGCAAAGCGGAACGTTGACAATCTACGACTAAGCAAACTGAAAACTTCCCTTTCAAGACAAATTCATTGTGGATCGTTTGTGTGTGTGTTGTGTGGATAGTGATTATGTCTTGGATGCCAGTAGCTTTATCCACCACTTCATATTTCTTTTTAGAAAATAGCTATTCCATTTTGTTTTGCTATTCGACTGATTAACCAAAAATGACTTTGATGAAGACAATAAGATGAGGGTCAAAGCTCAGCAAAGTAAATGTAGCCTGGATATTATTTCTTTCAAACTTCCAAGGTCAAAAATTAACTTTCACGCTCAAACTCAAAACAGTTAATGGCAGTCATGTGTCAAGGCTGGCACGAACATGAACAATGCAGCTTTCAATATTTTCAAAAACTTTGATTTGTAAGTGTGTTGCTTGTAAGGAAATGATTTCAACATGTTTGTTTGGCCTTGTGAATACACACAAAGCATTCTGGGAGAAAAACTGCACGTAAACATGTTTGTTTATAAGAAAACTCCTTCGGGTTCCTTTCAGTCAGATCACATTCGAGTTATGTTCTGTATAAGTCGCCTACATTTAGTTTGAGTCATCATCAGGACAGAAGCTGTGAACACATTTCTTGGGGAGAATGGCAGGATGTGTTTGGGGAATCAGCAGGAATTGGCAGCCATAATAGAGACAATTTGAGAAGTAGTGAACATCTCATGGGAATCGTGTTTTATTACTGCAATCATCGGTGTATCATAATGTGGTCTTGTCTCGTAGCTTTGTGGAAGCCGAGGCTGAGACTGCGTGGAGACTTCCAACTGGGGAATTAAGTTAGGCCTCGACTCGGCTGTGTGAGAGGAAAGCATAAGAAGGTGGACTGTCAGTCTTGTGTCGGAGCAGCTGTGGGTTGTACCGATGCCACAGTCCTGATTTCACTGAAGCTGATTCGTCTGCGAAATGAGATTATCGGCCGATAATTTTTGTTGAGCCAATTATCGGTCTGTCAACAGACAGAACGTGAAGATGAAGACGCTTCCAGGATACCTGTTAACAGCGATCAGTCATGTAGAAAGCTGCGCTCGAGGATCCAGACCCAGGAATCCACAGGTCATTAACAATGACTCAGAGCATCTGCTGGTTCATAATAGTGAAGGCAGCAGACAATGGGGATCAGGAAGCAGCCTCGGTGGTGTGAGGTGTAATTGATTAGAGGTGACAAGACTTTTTTTTTTCTGTTTTAAAGGGATGGGAGTAGGTGGAAGAGAGTTTCATAAACATCTTGTTAAATACTACTGGACCTCCAATATCAGGTGACTGGGGTCTGACAGGGCAGCGTGTCTATAACCTCAGATAACTTGATTATCTCGAGGTATCTACCTATTATTTGGATATGTTGTAATATTTGATATGTTTTCCTGAATACGCAGTTTAGGGTGTGGGTTTACAAATGCTACTGGCTCTGGGGATGATGATGTCTGTCAGTCAGTTCAACAATCCGCAATATTATATTTTAACAGCTGAATGTATTTCCTTTAATTTACATACATGCAAGATGAATCATGTTTCCTAATTTTTTTTTCATATGTCCTGTGAAAGTTCTCAATGTCTACTAGCATTCATGGTTCCCAGATGATAGATCCTAATGATTTTAACAATCCCCTGCATTTTACTCTCACAACACCATGACCATTTTCTTTTGCATGCAGCAACATACAGACACTTTGGTACAAGCAGTTCAGAAATTGTGGTTTTGAGTGGAATATCTCAACGGATTGCCAAGAAATTTGGCTCCCCTCAGGATGAATTGCAAATATTAAATCTGTAAATCACTTGTCCTGTCTTTTCCTTTGAGGAAAAAAAAAATCAGAAACCAAAGAGAAATTTACATTTTATATTTGTTGGGTTTCATGATTTCGCCCTCGAGTTTTGCATTCGACACAGTACTATTATTTCAGAACAGCCATTTCAGTCTTACATAAAGCAGTAATGTCCATGTTCTTTCATAAGCAGAGCAGAAGGTCACACAGATCCAGACAGCAGCCTGTGAACAACACATTAGCTCACTTGCTAAACTCTCCTTATCTAACTCACTAACATGAACACACATCTTTTCCTGCACCGTAGCCTGTTAAACGAGCAACCAGACAACTTCCCCCTGTAAATGTCTAACTGCTGGTGCCAGTTTGCAGGCGAGATAACTGCTCAGCTGCAGCACATTAAGCAGCATGTAAACACACAGGTAACTGTCACAGCAACATAACAGTTGTACAAAGTGCATCCTGTAGTACATACCAATCCTCAGATGATACTGTTTTTGCAGGTAGTGTGCAAGTAAATTACATACTTCCTCACTTCCTAACAGGACGTCATGCAATATGTGTTCTGTGCAAAGGCAATCAAACTCCGACTTTAGGAAGATGCTGCAGATTAAACGATGAGACAGCAAGATGTGTTTCCAGTCCACAGGCCACACAGATGTTCATGACATTTCTGTGTCGATCTGCAACGTCAGTCTGTCAGCTCAGCCACCACAGACTGAAATATCTCACTGCCATTTTGTACAGACGTTCAGCGTCCCCATTTAATGAAGCCTACTTTCTTTCTATTTTGTTCATTACCTGACTTTTTTCTCGTGCCACCACAAGGTTGATTTTTATAAAAGTAAACTGTCTCTACAGCTGTTGGTTTGATTACCGTACAGATATCCACGGTGCACATGAGATGAATCCTAATTACTTTGTTGACCCCCTGTTCATCTAATTACAACAGCATTTATCTAGTAAAATGTTTCTACGTAAGTTGGATAAATGATGGATATGCTTACATTTTAGTCCATTCATGTTCCCTAGAGGATGAACGTCAGTGGATTTGGTGATCCACTGTTCTTTTCTTTCCTGGACTTCGGTGATCCCCTCATTTTTCACCCTGCATCACTATGAAGGCAAAAAGTTCAACCTGTCAAATGCTTTGGTTTATCTAACAGTTCAGTTTTCTTTACAACGAGCCTCACAGAGTCACTGACGGGCTGCAGACTCTCAAGTCTCGTTCTTTGATATCATTTGAGTTTGCTCGGCTTGTTTAGGTTATTTTTAAAGGATTTCTAGTTATATTTGAGTTAGTCTATAGATCAACTTTCATCTGTGAAAGGAAAACAGATTGTTAGACTATAGATCAGCATTCGTCTGTGGAAGAAAAATAAAGACAGTACTTTTAAAGTTTCCTTTTATGATTGACTTCATTATTGGCAATTAATGTCCACTGTGGCTTATGAATTTTGAATCACTGGACGCCGTTGCAGATAGTTGACATATTACATTTTGACACAGGAGGGTTGTTTGTATTTTTGGGGGAGGAGACACAAGATAGCTGCCTTGAAATAGATGATGCACTGCCTGTAACAACAGGGAGGAAATTGAAAGTGAGAGAAATCCTCTGACAAGGCTGATTTGTTCTTTTCTGTGCCTGAAGCCTTGTTCAATTGATTCAGGCAGTTTCAGAAATCCAAGGGGTAAGTGGGGACAGACAGGCAGGAGAAAGACAACTAAGAAGGTCAAAGGAGGCTGAGACATATAAGTGTAGCAGTCAGAGAGTAGAGTGCATGCAAAGGGAAATGGAGGGAGATACTTATTGTGCTGCGTGTGGTGACATAAACAAGTTATGACTCTGAAACTGAAATAGTAAAGTACAAGCAGCACATTTTCTTGAGCTGCAACTTGTGGTGATTGTTACATTTCCTTGTAAGATGACACAGCAGTTACAGAAGTGACGAGTGAAGCAGTTCACTCCCACAGAGACGGAAGGGTTTTCACCTCTTTCTAATGACATTAATTATAAAGTCATCCTAATGATGTCTCTTTCATAGGAATTCTTGGGCACGGATTTTTCAGGTCAGGATTCTCAGTCACAGTGACAAGTGCAACAATGCTATTTCCAAAAAATGTTGTTTTCAATTTACATTTGAGGGGAAAAAATAACATAACATATCCCCATTTGAAGGAATGAGTATATATATATGTGTGTGTGTGTGTATTTATGTTTTAATTCTAACAGAAATTTAACCAAACTACTTTCATGGTAGTTTAACTCAGATTTATACACAGTTAACTTTGTCCAAAGACTCATCAAGGAACTTTTAAAAATCAAACCAACCACCAAGAGATCCAACTTTCTCCTCCTCCTTCTTCTTCGTGTCTTAGTTTGAAAAGTTGTTTTTCAGAACTGAGCTGGGTTTTACACATTAGAAATAAAACAGTGTGCATGAGATTGAGCTGAAGCTTAATGGATCATGTCATGTGTAAAATCTACATAACTTTTCTAATGAGTTAATGTGTTTATGTCCTATCATTTTACAAAGCTTAATCACTCAGCTACAGGCTATCTGGCTTCATTTGAATCAAAATGATTAATATGTCCACAAACTTGTTATTTCCATCCTTACCAATATTTTCTGCTTTGCTTGTGACTGTTTCAGGTCAGTTATGATCTTTTTTTTTTAAGGTTATGTAACTGTAGATATTCCCTTACACACAAAATGATTCCTCTGTTCATAGCTGTCAAATGTGTCTACATCTGCTGCTCCACCAGGTCAGAGGGCTTCGCAGCAGCAGGAGCGACCAGGTGCAGTCTTAAAAAGGGAGTCACTGACCTCTGACCTGTATTACATGTGTGGGTACAGACCTAATCATGCTGACATGCTGACACTCAACCTGCATCCCAAGTGGCTGAGAGTTTGGTTTAAGGTAGATACAATTCAAAGCAGGTCGATAATACATGTTTTCTGCTCAGTGATTTTTACTTTTTGTATAAAATATAGTCCGTGTGTACTAGTATAGTATTAATAGGTGAATATTAATATATAACTGTAAGTCTTGTATGAAGTGGGCCCATTAGCACTGTCCTAGGGTCTCACTGCTCGACATCAGGAACAACACTGTGAACACTGTCCACATGAACATCTGGTGAGTGCTGCAAAATGATATTAGAACTGAGTTTAGACACGTATTAGACAAGTGCTGCTGTATTTGGTTACACTAAAAAATACATATATTTTAGGGATTTTAAAATGATATGGATGCACAAAGGTCTTAACAAGAAGGCTTTTTGTTTCACCAGTTTAAACTGATATTATTTTATGATTGTTTTACACTAAGGCAGCTTTAGTGCACCAAGAAATATCAGACATCATCTCCATTAATCATGTGGCTGCTAAGAAACATAAGCTTAGTAAAACCAGTGTCACACACTGACACAGATAAACTGTGCACGATATGAACGTGATGATGTCCTTAAGATTAAGATTAGCCGATGATCGGTGCTCGAGTCAACTTGACAGCTGTCTCGCTGCAGCTCGAAAATTACCTGCGTAGTTAGTTAAAGCTGGATCATTTAACAACTGAAAGATGACGCTTTGTGTTGGTGTTTTTTGAACAGCAAAAATTTGCAATCTATTCACGAACGTTTCAATTAACAAAACAATGTAGACGTATCACCTCTCACAAACCATCTTTGGCCTAACATACGGAGAGAGCCATGAACACTGACCCGATGACAGACAACAGTTTCATTTTGTGGTTAGGCTTTCTCCAGAAATAATGTTATTTGACTACAGCTGATTAAATCTAAAAAGACACCTTTAGTATCGACCCTGCTTATGATACGATGTGGACAGTCTGTGCAGGGAGGCTGCAGCGCCAGGACATCATGTGACATCATTATGGGAATATTAAACAAACAATATGTCACACCCTGTAGAAGTTTGGAGACATTTGCTCTACAGCTGCTTAAAGAAACTGAGATATGTTAGTGAAGTGTCATGAGGAATGATGTACAGTGTCAGGGCGAGCAGATGATAAATGTCACAGTATTTGTAGCTATTAGTTGATTGCAAAGCGAGCACATCGAGACATAAGCCCTCACAGGGGAGAATTAAGTGCATCAGGCATGTTGTTAATGCAATTGGTATTCAGTTCGAATCGTCTGACAGCCTTTAATGTTCATGTTGTCCCTCTGTCAGGGCAGGCTCATGCGACAGGGTCATGTCAAAGCTGGTAAATAGACTTTGATTAACAGGATCGTCTGTAAATTCATTCTTAATGGTGTTATACATAACCGAGACAAGCCGAGTACCCTATTGTCATATTAAAATTCGTTTCCATAAAGCGTTTCCTCTTTTTTTCTTTCTTCCGCAGATGAAGTCCCAGATACCGGATATGTCTATTTCACTCAGATTGACTGCTATTGTCGCAGCTCACTGGGCTATAACATTTTGTCATTTTGTACCAGCGTCTCTGCCAACGCCACGGCTGCTTTAATGGAGGAATTTGTATTCAGAGGCATAACTTGTCACACTCAAAGTTTTCCTCCCAAACAACAGCAAACATGACATGACAGAAGTTACAGTCAAGGACCTCAAGATTTCAAGATTTCACGCTGCTGATGTGACAATACGCAGAAATTTGAAAAAGAATGAAACTTTGCTGAGGAAAACTTAGCAGGTGTTCGCATTGACCGCCAGTATTTTTATCTGAATGCATTCATAATCCTGATGTAAGCTGTTTTCTATGTGGAGCAAGTGGTAATAATCATATCAGACAGCTGCAAGATGTTCACTCATTTTAAAGGGTGAAACCATTTTATTGAAACATAACATCCCATTTTACATTCAAATACATTTCTTATTTTCATGTCAGTTTTATTTGCGTTAAGTTGATCCGAAAGCACAGAACATTCACGACTCCTCGCCCACCTCATCGACAGCCGTAACCACAGACCCACACTGCAGAGCAGCACACAGAAACAGATGTGCAGCACTGAAGACGAGGCTGAGGCAGATTTCTTACATCTGTATAGAGCTGTTTTTCCACGGAGTTCACCTGTATGGCTGGAAGAATGCTGACACTGTATCAAAGAACAGCTACACAATGCGTAATGCAGTGAGAGGTTCTGCCTTCTGTTTGAACCATATATTGTGTGCACTGTGTCACACTGTGCTGTTTGATCATTAGTTCTGCTGCGAGCACATAAGAGAGGTAAAGTGCTTTGTTTGTGAATACCTTTTATTAACAAGTGTAAAGGTGCTGTAAATGTCATGTTTCCATGATGAATTCCTCCCAAAAGCAAAAACCCCATTAAGCCTTTCCCAGAAGGTTACATTTTCCACGGAAGGGGCCTGAAGGAGAAATCAAATTCCAGGTTACTGAATCCCATAGGTCCTGTGGAGACTGTCACCTACTGATTAGTTCCTGTGTCTCTGTCCTTAGCGCCAGACAATAGCCTCCCTGCTGTGAATAATTAAGGTTTGCGGGCACTCTGCTCCCTCGTTCCCAGCGCAGGATCACTTAAGATGAGCTTCTCTGGATGTCGTTAGAGGTTTCAGACATGTTGAGAGACGTCCAGAGCCAGCCAGCTTTTCCTCAGCCATCGTGCTGATTTTACTGTAATGCTGCTGAATTTTCACTCAGCAGATCTGGCAGAGGTGTACAGAATCAGTCCTCCCCACCTGAGCCAGACAAGGATTTTATGCTGCTCTGACTGACAGGATGAACAGATTGAGCAAAGCAAAGACAGGCAAAACCTTATATCAGTAGATTTAAAATATGGCATGTCCTTGATGGAACACAGGCACCTTCAAATACCTTGTTTAAGATTCATGTACTGTATGAAAAATTTAAATATGATCAAATGCTGTGTAAAACAAAAATAATGCAGAATATGACAATTTTCTAATCGTTTTTGACAGATATATAATTGAAAACAGCACAAAGACAATATATTTAATGTTTGAACTGTTTCAACTTCATTGATTTTTGTAAATATCTGCTTATTCTGAATTTGACGGCAGCAACATGTTTCAATCAAGTCGGGACAGGAGCAACAAAAGACTGTGAAAGTTGTGGACTGATCCAAAAACACCTGTTTGGATCAGTCCACAGGTAAACAGGTTCATTGGTAACAGGTGATAGTATCATGATTGGGTATGAAAGGTTCATCCTGGAAAGACTCAGTTGGTTGGATTGATTGGATAAAGGAGATTACTACACAACATAAAACTGTTGTCAGTGAATACAAATCAAATAATTGCATTCTGCTTATTAATATTGAAATTATACTGCATTCTTTGAAGAACACCACAGCATGTTTTTAATGCACTTAATATGGTGCATAGCTTAGCAATGACATTGAATATAATTGGGCTGGTAGGTGGTACAGGGAAATGGAGACGTATAAAGGCTGAGTCTAAAGTATTTACTGCAAAGGCACCCTGAGCATCTCCCTTTTTATCCGCTCTGCTCACCTTTCATTTTTTGGAGAAAAGCCCTCAGCGCTCAATGTTTAAAAATTTACAAGTCACAGCAGAGAGACGCCTTCAGTCATTGCACCTCTTTTTCGCTGCTGTACTGTGATGAGGTCTTTCTCCTGCTGGATTTGTTGTGCATCAGTAAAATGGAAGACACGTTGGCAGTGTTCTTCCTAATCGGTTTCATAGCCAACAGAGAAAAAACAGGAATATATACAGCTTTGACTGAAATAGACAAACAGAAGTGTCTCTTCTTAAGAATATTAGCAAAGTCATTAGCCAAGACAGGCAAGTGACAGCAGTCGTTGCCTGTGCCATCTTTTCAAATTAAAGGCAGCAGTGCACATCATGTTTTCAAGCCTACGGCAAAAAGACTGCGGCGATATCAACGCTTCAGTCAAAGCCCTCCAAAGCCACTGAAAACAGGCTTCCTATACCCGGCAGCCTGAAACACCTTGTAACATGATTCATGATTTTGACAAAGATAACAAATCATCTTTTCGACTAATCTTTGTAACAAAAATTGCAAAAATAAAATGCAATTTTCACATATACAAAAACGGGCACTTGTGGCCAACAGTGCTCAAACCCACACTTCTTTGGACTCATATTACTTCACTATTCTTTCACATATGAAATTGACTCAAAACAGGTCACAAAACCTGGATCTTTATTTGGCTAAATTTGCTTTCTGATAGCTGACACAGAGTTTTTCTAAACTCACGGTTTACGTTTTGATGATACAGAGTTGTGCATGTGTATCTAACCTCACTGGCGCCCCCTATCTCTCCTCTTGTTTCAGTAACTTCACTTCCTGCCCTTGTGTGTTTCCTACATTTTGGCCCACACATCAACCCCATTATTAAAAATATATGGAAACTCACTCATCTGTCACACTTCTATCATCTATCCACTGACTGACACAATTGCATATTCAGCACATCATTTAATTTTAGTTGCCTGCTGTTGTGCATGTTGTGCTGTAGTGCATAATAACTGGTGGACAGTTATTATGCACTTTCCATCTGTTGTCATAAAGACTGTTTGCATCCCTAAAAACAGGTTCCTTGTGGTGCAGTACAACTACTTCAACAGCATTCTTGCTTGCACTGGTCACCGTCTAAAACAGGTCTGCAGTCCATTTCCCCTCTGCTCACCACACTCGCATAAATCACTCTTACGCTCTTTCTGTGTGCAGCACCTCTCTTTTCCCGAACCTTCAAAGGCTCGCTGCGTGGAAGTATAAGACATGAGTCAGAGGAGGAGAATCAAAGCGTGCTGTCCATAAAAGCTGTTCCGTGGTTCACGGTCTTGTTTCGATTGTCCTATAGTGCAACACAACTGCTGCCGGGACATCAAAAGGCTGAGAGTGTCTGGGTGAATCATGCTCGAAGAGGATGGGTAGGGTTTTGTTTTTACCCGAGACCGAAGAGAGGAGGATGGCAAAGTCACAGGAGATTTACGAGGCAGTGTTCACCGCTCTTTAAGAAGATGCATAAGGGAGTGTGCTTAATGATTTATTACCTTGTGCCACTGTGGAAATCAAAATGGATTTTAGAATCTGCTCAACTCTTAAATGCAGACCTGGAGGAATGTGATTTATGAAAATGACAACAGGAGCCCTGTGTGTTCCACTGTGTGTCTTTGCAAGCATGTGTGAAACGGCATCTTGGCCTCATTAAGCACATTCAGGTTATGTACGCTGCAGTGGATTTTTTTTTTTTTCTTTCTTAATGCAAGTGTTTCATAAAAAGTTGTTTTCACAACTGTTACGTGCCTGTCTCATTATGCTATTTAACAAGGATGAATGGCAGACACATCTCCATTCACAGGATCAGTTATCCAAACGTACAACCTGGAATAGCATAATAAAGATGAAGACAGCCGGTGTAAAAAGGTTGCAGCTCGTGCTCGGTTGCACTGATGGTGTTTCTTATGAGAATGCAAAACATAATGTTCTGTATTATCAGATCTGGTGTCAGGTTTGGTGTTTTTGACAACTTGATTGTCAGTATTAAAGGTGACGTTACGCTCGAGATCATATTTTAATTTGGGGCGTCTATTAGAATAGCATTACTTGCTTTAATGTTCAAAAAACACATTAACACATATATAAACATTAACACATATAAAACACATATTATCTCATACTGTTCTACAATTCTACAGTTTCATTTAGCCGACGCTTTTATCCAAAGCGACGTACATGTTCATTGCTGCAGCCCCTTTATTCACCCTCTGTCTGCCTCTTTAAGCAGTCTCACACCTCTGCCGATGATTTTAACTTAAGTTTAGGTTTGAGTTAGGCTAAATGAATTCTTGCAGTTTGACCATCACATAGCTGTATTGTTGCCTTCAGGGCATTTCTATCAAGTAAATTTCACATACAGCAGCAACACACATACACACACACACATACCAGCGAGGATCACACAGCAGAACAGGCTTCTGCATAACAACCAACCAGGTTATTTAGTTGGCTTCAAATGAGGTTTAACATTCCCACAGTTTCTCTTGGCTGTCCCTCAGTATCACAACATTAGTCCAACAGACTGTGGGAGTAGCCTCATTATCCTCATTAGGCCATGCTACAAAATAAGAAATACAAATCATGGCAAAACCTATAGCTTTGAAATATGAATTTGGGTCACAGACAGTGGGTTGAGCATGTACCATGAGCCGCCCTCGTTGTGAAAGAAGCTCTGTAATAAAATGCACACACAGTTTTGTCGTCGTCGTCGTCGGGAAGTCTGTGAGGTTAATCCACCGGGTCTTGACATCTTCAGACGATGATGGCAGATGAAGATTTTTGTGTTGGTTTTTTTGCACACATCAGCAGAACAATCGATGTGCTTTGCTCCTACCTTTGAAAGTTACCGGAGCCGGTGTTGGCGAGAAAATAACGACGGCAAGCAGTGAGGTCGAGTCAGTGCCTGGGACGGTCATCTAGTTTGAGTTCAGTCATGAATCTGGTGGTGCTAAGCCTCATAATATAGAAGAAGTGGAGGCAAATCAGACTGGCATTTTGGAACACACATTTTCTGAAAGGTGGAGTCTTTTCTCATATTTTGAGGGTCTCTAGACACACTGGGGACATAAAAAAGTGTATTTTGCATAATATATGATTTTCAAAGCTTAAACTAACAAAAAAACATAACGAAAATATCTGTTTAGGCCCAAATAAAAACAGTCAAGCAAAAAAAAAAAGACTCCAAGAAATGTAACTACTTGCTTGTGTCTGAGTGGGGATAGAACCTAATCCTGAGAACATGACAGCTGCGAAGACAATGCAGACGGAGGCAGCTCTGCCTCTTATGAAGAATTAATCATTTAATAAACACAGTGATCTCATCTGAGAGGGGCTAAGTGTTGAAATGCGGAGAGCTTTTTTCCTTTAAGCCCCCTCCCTTTGAAGTAAACATCCCCCTGCTGGTGTTCAGACGCTCGCTTCAAAACCAAATTCATGCATGAAATTGTCTCTGAAAGCCAGAAGTCTTAGCACACAGTCAAAGTGTTAGTCGAGTCAGTGCTATTGATCAAAAACCCTGTCGACCTCCTGCAGATATATTAGTGCCTGGTGCTGCACAGAGAGGGCAGCTGTAGTGTATGTGACGTGTGAGGGTTCGATACGTGGTGGTTGGATCGCTCCTAATGAGAAGAAACAGCAGGAAGGAGACGGATACCTTTCTTAAGCAGCACTTTACTGTTCTCCACACTTCATCGGCTTCACAACAACAACACTTCCTTAACTCACATGTGACTGAACTAACTAATCAAGAAGTGAGAAGGACTTTGACTGAGGTCAATGTGAGGAAAAACGCAGAGGTAGAATTAGGTGCTGATGAAAATATTAAACATGCAAATAGTAGTTTCAACAATATTTTTAAAGATATTTTTACTAAATTAACTTAAATACAGTGTATTAGTATTAGTATTAGTTAATACTGTGAGTGTTGGTCTTGACAATGTCCTAAATTGGAGTGAGGTTAAATGCACTCTGGGCCTTATTCACTATTATTATTTCTCTCTCTCTCTCTCTCTCTCTGTGCCCTAAATAAGTCTTTAACATGAGTGAATGTTGAAATCATACTAAGGGCAGCGATCTTCAGTGCTATGTGCAAACCACTGACCCCAAGTGTTCGATAAGTTGAATTTTGAGCAACGACATGTGACGGCGACCTGTGAATGTGCATTGTGATGTGGTGTCATATTTCTATTATCAGTTTTGTTTTGTCACTACTGAACTTTATTGCCATCACCTGGATTTTTAAGATATGTGGTATTTATTCCACTGAGGCCAAATGGTCTATCTCACAATGTTAACAAAAATAATCTGTGTATCCCCCTGTGATTCAAATTCACTGAAAATATAATGTTTTTTCCTTATAAAGTTTTTTTTTTTTTTCTTAAAAGTTGCCGACAAACAAACCAAACAAATATAACTTCCTTGGTGGAGGTAATAATAATAATACAAAACTCAGTCATATAATATAACAGCAAAGGACTGAGAGAGCTAGAGGAAGTTGATGGGAAATAGTCATATTTGCTGCTGGACTGTGATGACAGCTCTGGCCCCGATAAAGTTCTTTGATGGATGGATGGTTAAATAAGCAGTGTGGCGACGGGAGAGACACTAAGAGCCTGGCAGGGGGCTACATGCTGAATCCACATGGACTGCACATCACATTTCTGCAAGTGAAAATGGATGTTTGATTATTCAAAATTACTAACCAAGAGCTATTATTAGCTGTGGTGACTGGAGCAGAACGTCAGGACATAAAAATAAAATTTTAAAAAAGAGATGGATGTAGATACATAACTGATGGAGACCTGTACACTCGTGCCAGATGTGGAGAACATCCTACTGCAGATATCAGGCATCACAGTGAGAGAGGCCAAGTGATTAGCAGCTGAAATGATATCAGTGCTGAACTGTACATGATTGAAGTATCCCAAAAAAGACTCATCCAACAAGATGCAGGATCTTCTAATCACAACATTATGCAGCAACAAACTTTGCTCACACATCATGATAAAAAAAAAAAGAAGAACCCTGCCTCTTTTGGAATATTTGTTTTGCATTTCCCTGACATCTGTAGTGTTTTATTTTATTGGCATAGAACTAACCACAAACCATAAGAATCTGTGCACATGAGTTAATGCTGGTCCCATAGTAAATGTTCATTTGATAAAATAAGAAAACATTGATGAATACAGCAAAAGTTATTTTGTTCAGTACAAGATAAGATCAAATATGCGTGTACCAGTGTTTCATAAATGAGGCCCATTGAACCATTAGTTGAAATGTTGGTGGCACAATAAAAACAGTCGTGAGAAACTTCATTGCCGCCGACTGCTGACAAGTGAAATGTGGAAAACGCTCAACGTGAGATTTCCAGGATTCTACAGACAGACGTAAAAAGTGATGGAAGCAGCCGTGAGATCGCTTTGTGCAAAACATAAAGAAACTGGTTGATGTTGAGAAAAGTGCCGCTGTGCAGAATGCTGTGCAACCAGCCATCCAGCAACTGGAAGAGAGATTGTCTGACTTTATTAAGCATCAGGCAATAGAATCAAATTTCATGGTGTGGTTTATTCAGTCTCACCCGTCCCTGAAAATAGCTGCAACAAAACAATGTTAGTGTTCCTTTTTATTTGCAGATTGTACATGCGGCTTCCAACCGTGGAGGCAGAGGAGCTATACGAGGAGAAGCAACAGGGCAGAGAGCAGATCCTGCTGCTCTCCGACCAGACGCCATCCACTCTATCATCACCTCCATCTTCCCCGTCATCCATCTCCTCACACATCTTGTTCTCCCAGAGGGGGAAAAAAAAAGAAAATTTAATGCGCCTGATGAGGCCATTGTTGAGCGAAAATTTCCTCTCTGATCTCCTGGATGCGGGAGTAAAATGCTGCAGACGGTAACAATATGTGCATCATTTGCAATTACCTGCACGCTATCCTCAAAACAAATGACACTTAATGATAGCAGTGCTTATGAGGGACATAAAGGAGCTCATGAGCAAAATTAGACGCTGAGGAAACATCAGCGTCTTGTGATATATTTATTTATTTCCTTATTTATTTTTGGCAGGAGCAAGCAGAGGGATATCTTATGTAATTCTCACAATGTGTATACAGCAATTATTGTAGCTAAGTAATGCAGCCAGTGTTTATGTAGGGCAACATGAACATGTCTGTGTTTGGAAACACTGCAGCTCTGTTTATGCACGACAGAATGAACAGATGATGTTTGGAACTGCAGCTTCTGGTTTGCTACCCAGAAAAAAACGCAGATGCTGATGGATGATGAGAGACGAGTCATGGATATAAAATTCATGCAGTCGATGCAGTTATGAAGTTCTACGTTGTATTGACGCAAATACAACATTAATGCAACATACCTCATGCAATATCAGCTGCTTTCAACAAAAATGAAAGCATCATGTGACATTAATAACAAACATGTCAGAGCGAAAACATTCCCTCTGGTAGCTCTTTTATTCAGAGGGAAGATTTTAGACTCTGTAAAATCCCTCAGCTGCTCCTGATAGAACCAAGCTAGTTGTGTTGCTCTCTCTGAAATGAGACCTTCAAATAGGCACATTCCCCCTGTTTGTCCCCGTCGCTGGTGTCACATCTGGCCAGCTGTCCAGGACGATGTTTGTTCTTTCAAACAATACAAACATGAAACATACAAATAAAAAGACAAAAAACAGGTTGCAAATAGTAACTAAACTATATAATAGTTCCATATTCATTTACAGGCTTTTCCCAGAGTTTTCCGCCGCATATCATTGTCTTCATCATCGGCTGGAGGAGCTTGCTTCTCATGGAGGTGCCTCAGCTTTCATCACTTTGGTCCTGTGATAACAGGAGGTTGTGTGAAAGCTTCACAATATCCATGACATTCAGTTGACAGCTCAGGAACAAGCTAATAAGCAGTGACCTTGAGTTATTTATTTATTTGTTGTTGTTGTCAAAATACAATTTCCCACATCAGAAATGAACTTTTATATGCTTTATTACAAACTTTTTTTATGGCGCGTCCAGGTTGTTTTCTCCTGACTAGATCCTTGCTTGTGTTGTATTTACTCTCAGATGTACGTCGCTTTGGATAAAAGCGTCTGATAAATGAAATTGTAGAATTAATTATGTGTAAAAAAACAAACAATAAAACATATAAGAAGAAAAGGGAAATATTCCAGTTTGTATATTATAGGACAAGACATATTCCATTATAACATTATAAAGCCATTTGTCACTTTCAAAGTAAACTCACTTTCAAACATGAAAACCAATACTCAAACTACACCCACAGTATTTTTCACACATAAGTGTGAAATAACCTCACTCCAACACTTGAAGGTCGGCCAAAAGCAGCACTTCACTCACAAACCCACCTTCTGTCACTAAAGTTTATTTTTTCCAATAAAAAAAAAAACCTTGGATATTTGTTCAGAGGAAAATAAATGATGGAAGAGAAGCGGAGGAGGATGGATGTTGTTACAGGTTATCATGGGAAACAATATGCAGGTTAACTGTTAATTCAAACAGCCATTACGCATAATTTAAGTACACTAAAGTTTTTCACTGCGGCACCGCACAGAACTGCTCCAACACACTGTGTGAGTCCTAGGAAGGTCGGCTTCAAACAACTAATTGATAAGCAAATGACTCCACATTAGGGAAGTGGGAATGAAACACACCTCCACAGCCGGTTATTATTCTCACTCATTACTACATGCAAAGTGCGTCTTGCACCTCCCACCCATCAGTACAAATGAAAAGTAGTTTGAGGACTTGCTTGCTGGTGTTGGATAGCGTGGATGCTCAGATGCTCATTAGTGTCCAAAAAACTGTCTTCCATTGTCCCTTTGATAGAAAAACGACCCCGGCTATGACCCCGGCGGACTCCAAATGTCCTGGCACACCTCCGCTACAACAGGGCACATTGTAACAGTGGCCAGTATAACAATTATAGTCCAACAGGGGAAATACAGTGGAGGAGGTTTTCAACTGTGGATCCCATTCTAACATATATTGCTGCTTGCTCTGTTCATCCACCTGCAGCATCATCTTGCATTGCTGATATATTCAGTAGAATCAACTAACTAAAAAAACATAAATATCATAATTGTAACTATATTCTCCAAACCAAGTGAAGCACCACAAACCTACATGCATTTGTTCTGTAAGGTCAGAGCTTGCACATGCATTTGTGTTAGCAGGCACTTTGTTTAGAGTCTGTCAAACACTCCGCTAGTTTCATGCTGATGAACAGGGATTAACAGGCGATCTTCACCATTACAGACTCACAGACTCCAGACTGGACACATTGGTACTGTACCTTCATACACATGCGTCCCCATCATTCAACTGGAGGAGCAAAATTGTGGTTCATGGATTTAATATAGAACATAGGACAAGACAGGCCAGCATGTGTTGAATGAACCAGTTTGACCCAATGACACCTAACAGTAGGATTGTACTGATGCTGAAATACTGAAACAATATGTGAGTCAGGATCCAGCTGTGGAGATGGGACAAATCACAGTCGCCACTTTCAAGTGTAACGTGATTATTGTTCTTGTTGTTGTTCTTGTTGTCATATTCCTTTTATTATTTGGGATGCAGTTAAATGCAGTTTACCCACCTTTTGTTCAAATGCAACATAAGGTGCACTCACCTTTGGATGAGTTTACCACCTTTTATTTTAGCCTACCACCACACCCCCTCTGTAATTTTGTCCAATTATTGTTAATATCTCAGGCTCATTTGCTGCCCTGTTCTCCCTCACCCAACGCAACAGCAGACTAACCTGGAACAGTCTTTCCTGAACCCCTATTACAGCACGTACTCGTCCAGTATGTTCCGTGTCCAACCCTGCTTCGCCACAACTGGCTCGAATCAGTGCAACTCTGAGCTCAGCGCTCCAGGTTAGCTGAGGCTGTTTCTCAGGTGGGAAACACTGACCCATCAGTCGAGGAAGTCAGTAGGCCGAAGCTATGGGCCTCTTCATTTCTGTAGCAGACAGGCATCACAGTGGTGAATATCAGACAAAATGGGAAGCAAGAAAGAGGCAAAAACAAAAATGCAAAGTAGCCAACTTTATTGTGGGAATCAAACTATTATCTTAAAGTAAGGATGGATTGTGAAGAGATATTAGTAAAAATTTCATTACTAATTCAAAGTTTTGCTGGTAATGAATTTTTGGCTGCGTCAGTGAGCTGACAGAAGCGGCTGCCTGAAAAGAGCCAATTTCACATAAATAAATAATTTCAAATATGAAGAAGCCATTCTTCTTATAATCGTTTCCTGTCCTGATCCAGCCAATTCTAGTCTACTGCTCCAGATGCATTCTGGGTTTTCAGGGCACCCTCAGTCTAAGGTGCCTGTTAGGTGGAGGTGAGGTGATGTAGAAATTTGTTTTAAATTACAATATTTTTTACTGACCCCTGCACCCACGGCCAATTATGTATTTTTCCAAGTTTGCTCCCCTATTTTCAAACATAACCAAGCACCCAAGGGGTCTATTACACACTTTGGCGTGAGACCGGGCTGCCTCTCCACGAGGATACAAGGCTTAACTTGGCTTTAATGGACTCTGTGTTTGTGTCCATAATTAATAATTCCACAGGCAGGATTTTAGTTTAGTGAGTCTGCAGGCTACATTAACTCTGACTGCACCAAACACTCCATTTGTACCTCCTGCATCCATAATTCACTCATTTTTTTCCTACACACTGTTCTTGTGTTGCCTCGGGCACTAATATCCACTCACAGGTGTGTGTGTCTGTCTGCAGACTCACACATTAGCCCACACAGATGCCCATGTTCTGCTCCAGCCCCATTTCAGGAACTTTCTAATGTCCTTGTTTTTCTCTTTTCGCTGTTTTTCAGTCTTTTATATCTGCTGCGTTTCGGCCGCTTACATCTGTCAAGCACTTTGTGACAAATGGGTTAAGTTTTCATATTCTCTCTCTGCTGCCACCTCATTCTGAACTTTCCGAACAGTCTTAACATTAGACTCTGAGCCCTCAGGGGACCTTATTACTTATTCTGTCACTTCATACACAGACTGGATTAAATAACACGAAATCTTATGAAATCATTTAAGAGCTTCAACAGCTTCCATGGAAAAAGAAAGGACAAAAAGAAAGGAAGGATCAAGGGAGAAAGAAAACTGGAGACTTTTGTGTGAAAAGTCTTCAGTTATTTGGGTTTATTGAGAACATTAAAGGCTGTAATGTAGTTACAGAAAAAAAAACCATAAAGGTGCATTAAAGATTCCATATTATGCTGATTTTCAGGTTCTTTTTGTTATTTTGTTTGCTTGTACACTTTAATTAGAACCTATTGGAATTAATATTGCTGTAGCACCTCTATTCACCCTCTGTCTGAAGGCTCTGTTTTAGTCTCTTTAAGGCCTCCCTCCTGAAAAGCCCAGTCTGCTCTGATTGGTCAGCTCTACAGAACAGGTACAGCTTGTCCTGTTTCTGCATGAGCTCTGCCGGCAACCACAGCCCCGTTGGGGGCGTGACTGAGGGCGATGACTATATTGTGACATCACAACCTTAAGGAAGAAAGCTTATTTAAAGACTGAATATGGGATGTGTGATTTCTGTGTACACTGTCAGAATATATATATATATATAGCACCTAGACCTGCTTTATAATCAAAAATGACAACATCTCATTTTCTACAATATAAGACCTTTAATGTTAATCTTGTTGCAGCTTTCTAATACAAAGAGTAAACAAAGTTTAACTCACGGCCTCCATTAGTAAACAAGCCAACCTGGATGCCATCTGGCTCAGTACTTACCACTAGCTACAAATTTCTATTAGTCAATTCCCAGGAAGGGAAATGAATCACTGGTTACATCAGCTGAGCAGATGCCAATGAGCACTAAGCCTACAGATATCCAGCAGTGGCAAATCAGCAGCAACAAGCAACAGCAGGAGGCTACATACATCGGACAACAGCAACAAACAATAGGATTTGCTGCAGGGAGTAAATCATATTCAGATGGTGGAAGAATTACACACAGCAGACACAGAGCGTACACAAATCAAGCAGAACCACAAACACAAGGTTAGGCAGAAAGCTGGTTAGCAGCAGATCCCAGCAGCTGTCCTGAACTAAACTGATGATTGGATTAAAAGAAACAGTGACTTAATTCACGGCGGGTTTCAAGAAAAAAGAGTGCTCTTACATTTTTATGTTGTTTTTTTTAATAGAACAAACAGCAACACCTTGAGCCACCTGAAATGCAATTTCTGAGAAACTACTGGGGCAGAATCCATTTGTTAGCAAAACTGTAGTGGAACCCAAAGTAGGCACATTTTAGCATTTATGTCTGATACAAAGCTTTGTTATTCCAGTGGGTCCACATTTTGTAATATATAAAAGAATAACCTTCCAAAAAATGATTATGTTCACGTATCTTTATGATTACTCACTTATGTCAAAAAGAATGAACAATGTTCAAGGAGACATGTTCAATTTGCATCTTTGCCTGATCACAGTCCAGATTCCCAAAATGTACAATTTACAATCACATAACTTGTGATATAAGACATAGAGAAAGATCAGATCCACACAGGACAAGTTGGAAGCAGGATTTTGTTTTCTGTAATAAATGACTCAATACACTCAATAAGGGTCACAATAAACATAAATAAACTAAATAAAATAATCTGGTTCTATACAATGTTTTCCCTGCTGCCTCTCTGATGCCCATATCTCACTCCTCACCCAATATTATCACATCTAACTCAGTGAATTAATGGCTTATTTTGACCAAACCAGAGTTGGTGATTGTTGGAAAGATGAACCAAGATGGTTTGGGCAAGTTTTATTTTGTTTTTGTTGAATTTGAATAAAGTGCGTTTTAAAATGATCTGCAGGAAAAATCACCATTTTTGTCAAAGGTGCCTGGTGGCTATGAGCAGAGTGATATATCAGCTGTTTCTGGTTATACAAAAGGATCTAACTCTTTACAGATCTTTTCTATAATGCCATCAGATGCTTAGAATAACAATCTGGGCCTCTCAGGGGCAAAAACAAGCGCTTTTACTGAATCTACTTTGACAGACACAGTTGCACTCAAGGATTAAGTTGCTCTACTGGACCAATTCAAAATCTAAAATCCTCTGGGATTAGCTCTGTCATCTATCAATTAGACACCAAAATATGTCCAAGACTCCAGGTTTTAAAAAACTGGAATTACCCTTTAAGAGAAGAAATAAAACACTATTGCATCACAAAAATCGTTTTTAGTGCACACACAGAGCAGAGTTTTAAGAAAACCTGTGTTTTGCTTCTGTAAAAATGTGAAAAAGCAAAGCTGTCCTTTACTATACCTGCACGAGAAATGACAAATTGCTCTTGGTGGCGGTGTTTAAATCTGTCTACCCCCTCAAAAGCCTTTGTATCTGAACATGTATTTCATTTAAAATTACTTATAGTATTGACCTTCGTGCCTGTGCATTGTAACTGAAGATTAACTAATGACTACCTGTTAAATATCCCCCAATTTTTCTTGGCAGGATAATTAATGAAGTAATTAAGCACATGAGTGCAGAATCATCAGAAAAAAATTCTAGATAGTTTTCACTCGTCTCTTTCTCTGTCCTCTGCTCTATTGTTTCTTTCTCTGTTCTCTTTCTCATTGAGCTCGGACTCACCAGCTGTGCTGTTGTTGTCCAACAAATCCATTCATTTCACCAAATCTTTCTAAAAACTAAAAACAATCCAGCACAGACCAACTATTAAAATGCACATAAAAAAATATGTTATTTTCACTTCTTCCTTTTTTCAGCAGTTTGAAAATAACCTGAGGACATTTGCCTGAGGTGAGACTGAGCTTCAGTACAAGCTACACGAAGCAGACATCTCTGCTACTGTCTTATAGTCTTTGAGGGACATATGATATTATGATTTCAGCTGTACCCACTGAATGTGAGGTTGTTTGAGATGCACAGATACGCAGACGAGGAATCCCACTAGGTGGCGCAAATTAAGGCGATCAATCTCCATGCATCGAAAATAAATCTAATTCTGACCTTTATCAATCCACAAATGTGCAGAGAAAGAGGGAAACTAGAGCACCTGCAAGAAAAAAAATATCTCAGTGTTATTGCCTTCCACTTTTCTGTTAACTGGAAATGATTAACCCTTTGTTTCTTAAAGGTCATCCCTCTGTTTTGTAGGCTCTACTCACTGTGGGTAAATTATACCTGTTTTCCAAGATATTATCAAGCACCTATTTGGTGGAAATGATAAACCTGCAGCCGGTGAAGCATCGTGTGATGCATCGTAATAGAAGTTAGCCTAACCACGTTTAAGGTGTATAAAAGAAGCACAGGTGATAAAATGGAATTTCGTAAATGTGTCTTGGGTCTGACTTTGCTCTCTGGAAACATCATAACTACTGTGTTTAACATCACGCCAACACAGCCCAGGTAATAACACAATATTACCGTATCTGCACCCACACAAACAGCGACTGTCAGCTCATCGTGTCTGTCAGTGCAGGGGAGCTTAATTCTAGGTACATTTCTTAATCTCGTGTATTTGCATATATTTAAATATATATTTTCTTAAATTAAAGAAGATATTATATGTTTTTTTTTTCAGACTTAACAGTATTGCTACTGAAGCCTAGAATAAACAGAATGGGGTATGAGTTAAATGATGCTTTTTATCATAACTGTAATGTGCCTTTGAAGCATTCATACCTACACAAAGCCTTTTCTTTAGCCACATCCACTGACGTCATTATGTGTCATTATGAAGTTAAGACTGCTGACTTTATGTAAAGTGATGAGGAATGAGCTTGTGATGAAGACCTTGCCTGGAGCGCCTCAGTGGATTTATGTCCTCGCTCCTAAGCCAAACAGCCCTCCACATACTGTTAGACAAGGTAGAAGAGGGAACAGAGGGAAGAGAAAAGGATTAGATAGATATAGAGGAGGGGACGGAGAAAAGGACTAACATGGAAGCTGTTAAAGGGCTATGTCACCACTGGAAAGATGGTCTTTCTTTATAAAACTGGGCTGTCGATGGAGCAGAAGGATGCTGTTTTTGAGGGATGTTGTATTCCGTTTTTCTCAAAAGGTAGAAAACCTACAACCAGAATGCACTGGGCCCGCTGCTTTTCAAAGCCCCGACAAACAGCCGGTGGGAGATACCAACAGTAGACCAAACTCTGATAGCACCACGGGTAACAAACTTGGACAGTATATGTGCAAACGCTAGTATTGAACAGGTCTCATAAAAGATTCAAGTTCAAAAAGATTCAATCATTTATTGCCACATCAGCTTTAGAACTGATTTCTCTCGGTGCGCTCACAATAATACATCTAAATCCCGCACAGTACACTCAGGAAAAAACATGTTCAACAATCAGAATAAATATAATTAATTCAGCCCATGCCCTTAAAGTGACAAGTGAAAGTACATGTGCTTGTTGTACAGGATGCAGACTGCTGCAGGATGGATGTTATTGTGGAAGTGAAATGATCTGCTCTGGTCTTTCACATGGTCTTTCACATGAAGGTGAGCTGATTGAATAGAGGGTTGGTCAAGTGAGAGGAGTCCTTTTTTAAAATCTTATAACCTAAATGCAGATGTGGTATAGACCACACTTTCTCTTACTGCACTGTAGAACTGCCTGAACTGTCTTAGAAAGAAAAGTCCTTTTGTGAGCAAATAACAAGATAAGTAAGATATTTTCCATGTCCTCATTTCTCCATGTTTGCATATAGATACAACAAAACTCATACCTCAATTTACAAAGGCTTGACAAATAAGTTTATTTAAATTGCTTGGCCTCTTAACTCAGTTAATTTTGGCCTTAGTTTCTGTTCAGCCTTATCTTCGTTCTGTCTCGGTTCATGTCTGAGTTCTGTCATGTTTCTGCCTTTAATTTAGTTTTAGCTCTATGTTTTGGTCCCAGTGTTTTTCCACCGACCCCGTCTCTGTCTCACCTCACCTGCAGGCCACTCCCACCCTATCAACCCACCTGTGACCCAGCTGTGTCCTATCAGCAATCAGGACTCTATATAAGCCGCTCCGCTTCACTCTCCCTTTGCCAGGCTGTTCTTGATGTTTTCCAAGACTCTCTAGCACTTTCTTCTAGTTTTGTCTGCCTGTTCTCCGTGGCTGTTGGCTTTTTTGTGGCTCAGAGACTCTCTTGTGTTGCTTCACCTGCTGCGTTGTCCTATATGCAAAAAATAAAAGTCTTTACCTCTTGAGTCCTGCCCCACTCCCCATTACAGACCTCCTGTTTCTGATTGCCTTTGATCAGACAGTTGTACCGACATTTCCTTGCAATTGATTTACTCATTTCTGAAGTCTTTACGAGCTAAAGACTAACGGTGCAACCAGATTTAGTAAATCACAAGTTGACAACAAGCTAGTGGTTACAAAGAATTTTAAAAGGGACTTTACACACAAACTAAGAAATGAGTTTTCCTGGTGCAACCCAATCCTGAAGAGACAATTTTAGACATTAAAAAAAAAAAAAATCACCCTCCTAAAGGGAAGCAGCACTGAAATGCCATAACAAATGAGAGTTCCTGGTACTTGATTAATTATTTAATTTGGTCGCATCTTCTTAAGTGTCTTTGCATAATTCATGTTATATTTGCGACAGTTTGCGTGTCATTACATAATGCAAAACCTTTTGATGTAAACATTACGACAACAGTGCAATAGCGTTTTATTGTCAGTTTTTCAAACGTGCACAAACTTTAAATCATCCCGCCAAACCATATCCATCCTGTCCCGCTTCTTTTATTTCATAAACACACTGTCACTAACTGAGGCTGAGGTGTTTGTACTAGGCTTCCTTTAATGTATCGTCTCTGTTATTAATGCATGTCGGGACATTTGAGCGTGCTATCTGTTGTGATGGACTCCTTCCCCCCTCCACAGACCTCTGGGATTAGCTCTTTGATCATCAGGAAGTTATCGGTTTGTCGTAATACCTTGTCACATTAAACACCATCCTCCAGTCCCGGAGATATTCCCACTCGCTTCAGTGACATTTTTGGAGGCTATCAACCTCGGCTGGTGCTCTGCGAAAAGTTCACTCTTCTCTGTTTGAGTGGGGAAAAAAAAAAAAATTAAAAAGTGTTAACCCTCCCTTGATCTTGACTTCTTAGCAGCTAAAGACCTGCTCCTTCAGCGACTGAAGGAAGAAAGTGGCATCAAAAGGTTGTCTTGAAGTCGTAGAAGGAAATCATTTTGTAACATTCAAAGATCTTCGCAGTGATAGACCTAAAACAACCCCTCAGTGATGATTTTCTTTTGAATTCATATTTGGGCAAGTGCTTGGTTTTAATGCTGCCTCACTTATAAAGCAGCTTTTTATATATGTGGGGCTATAATGCTGCTTCAAGTGAAAGTTTCAGAATTTTTAAAGAACTGAGAAGACGGACTGTGCTTCAGCAACATGTTTTCAAGTTTCAGACAGTTTCACAGAAATTGTCCCAAGTCTTTAGGGTTGCCACCTTCAGTGTGGGGACACCTTGCCATTGGCCCCATCAATCGAGGGGTCTGGTTGTGCTCATCCATGAGATTTTAAGACTCTTTATTTCCTGCATTCTGGTGAATTTTTATGCACCAATTTCTGCTTTTGATGCATCAATTTCAAAGTGTCTGTTACTGACATTAAGCATGTTGTAAAGAAAATAAAGAGTCAATATGAATATTTATACTTTGTATCTCTATTGTGCCGTAACGGAGAACTTCACAACTAAAGCTCAGTGCAAGTAAACAAGATGTATCAAGGCAAAAACGTAACCTCCATCATACGACATTGGCCATGACTGGAATAAAGAAAGGAGATTTCATAAACCTGAACATATCCTTCAGTGCCTCTGAATGTTAGAATTAGCTTCCAGACTAACATTAAGATGCTAGCATTAGCTGGCTGGTGTGGTGGCTGACACTCACAAGATGATGAATAATATCCTTGATCGTGAGGTTTCTTATAAGCATCTCTTAATATGACATTTCCTCATTTCCATCGTGCTCCACTAAGAAGCAGACCCTGATTGGTTCCTCCTGTGTGCATTCAAACTGCTGATTGGCTCACAAATAGAACCTTGTAGAACCAAGTTTTTAGAGGTTGTTTCAAAATAAAAAGTCCAAAATACACATAACTTAAAAAAAAACAACACAACACATAAATCACATAATGCTAATAAGTCGTCACAGAATTGGAATATGTGAGTAACTCAATCTTGAATTGTAAAGCGACAATGACGACCTGTGACAGCGAAGGTGAAAACACACACAGTGAATCAGAAAATGAAGCTTGTAGGACGCGTACGATGTTTCAACAGCACTTAAATAACAACACATAAACATGCAGCACGCAGGTGGATTAAAACTATATGTATAACCTACATATAACATGGATTTCTAATTGTTTTGTTCACCTGCAAATCGACACAAACAAGCTCATTATTATTCTGTATCGAGGTGAACTCTACGCTGACAAGTGGTTTATTATTTTCTGCAGTCTAAATATTTTGGCACATTATTACTGAAGTCAAAACAGTGAAACAAGTGGGTGTCAAGCTGTGTGATGAAATGACTCATGGAATTTTCTGAGTGGGCAAAACATGAGCATCTACAGCCGGATCGCATTAGATACAATGTTCTACTTATAGAGCAGATTTGCCCCATTGTTTAAGATCTCTGTTTTTATTATCAGTCGTCTGACCTAAAGTATCTTTGATCCGTACTATTATTTTTTCTTTCTATCTGCCCAGTCAGATCAGCATCCTGTGAGAAATCTACGGGTTTATAAATCACATGAATAACAAAGGAGATCTTGTTGTTTGCTTTTTTTATTAACTGCATCCACAGTGAGGGCCATTATCATAATCTTACTCATAGTGTCACTTCAAAAAAAAATTGGATAAGCTCAAGTTCAAACAAAAATGTGGACAAACTGATTTATACGTGTTTGCTCGCCTCTGCTTCTTTCCACTGCGCATACGCACAAACACACACACACACACACACACACCCAGTCCTTGCCTGGCAGACTTCCCCGGTTAACTGGGCTTGTAAATCATCTGCACAACATCAATGGAGAAACATTTGTCACCTCCAACGCCCGCCTGACTCAGCATCTCTTTAACTGTCCTCAAGGAACAGCGCGAGGCATGTGGGATGTCGACGGGGTCAAGGGGTGATTTTTTAAAGAGAATGATCAAACTACCAATTCTCCTGCTTGCCAGATGGGATTTTATGGGGAGAGAGGTGAGTCGCTAAGTCAGGTTCAGAGATCTTGAACCAGGGCTCAGAGAATTAGTTTGCTTTCGGGGTTTTCTCTACCAGAAATACCCAGATATTTTAGAAGATGATGGTTTTCTAAACTGACATTTTGACAAAAGTTAAATTGTCTGTCATAAGAGGATACTAATCTCTGCATAGGAAACAACCATCTCTAATGAGGTTGAGGGTTCAGAAATTGTTAAATTGTTGTTAATAGAGGAAGAAAATACAAATTAGCCTCTGATGATCAAAATTACAGTTTTTCAAAGTGTCAAAGTTGTAATTTACCTTTTTCCCCAAATTTCCCAAAAAGCTTTTTTCTGTTTGTTTTATCAACATAAACTCAAATAAATTCCTGTTTTTGTATTTATTCTAGTGAAAACTATTCGATATAACGATTTAGCCATTTTATGTTATGCAGCAGCTCCAGTGTCAGGATCTATCTATCTGTTCTGGTCAAAGCCTTTTCTACTTCTATAAATAGGCTCCAACAGGAAGTGGTCAGTGTTTAACAGCCACAGTTTAAAGCTGTGATGTCACTAAAATGGATTCTGAGTGGAAACTACGTGACTAATGGATCTCAACAATGCAACCCACATGGTTATGTTAATCTATAACCCGGACTGGAGAGCCAAGTGCCTGGAAGATAATATGTCCACTGTGACCCCGGAGTCTTTCCCCATGATAAATCCATAGATGCCCTCCTCGGTGCCTGTGCAATTATCCCGTGTCATTTCGCCAGGGGCCAGGATCTCAGGTAAATTGTCCCTGCTGTGCACAGGCTGTCTCCAGGCCCATGAAGACCCGTGTTAAATCCCGTGAGGCCGATACAGACGCGCTGACTGGGATTCCTGTTTGTCTGCTCGTAATAAAAAATAGGCAATGAAGCAGAAAATCACCATGTGTAAATAACAGTCAGTCTAAGTAATGAAGCTTGATGGAAGATTTAAAATAATAAAAATCGCCACATGCCAGTGTTTATGGATTCGCTATGAGATGTAGCACAGCTGCGGAGATAACATATGAAACTTTATTGATCATCATATTAGCTTCTTTTTCCCTGTTAGAATTTATATAGCCTTGGCAATTGTTTTATTTTTAGTCTGTTTGCATCAGTTCCAGAAGATAATGAGCTGCAATTTATCGTAAAATATCTCATTTGAAGGCAGAGAAATGAAAAAGTATGAGAACCCATTAATACTTGAAATTCGAAACTCGAAAAAGGCAAATTGCATGAAGAAAATGTTCAGTCTGTAATGGTAGCGGTAGGATCCAATCGCGGCACACTGTCAGAACGGAGAGGATGACTTCCCCAGACAGCAAAGGTAAGTTGAGGCACAGTTTTGTGATAATCAGGAAATGGTCGGGTTTGCAGAAGAACAGGATAATCACCTAGACTGGCCGGCTGAGGTGGCACCACTGTGCAAATGAAACACACTTTTCAGATCAACGTAGCAACGGGAGCAGACAGGAGATGTGGTCGGGAACGGAAACAGTCCAAAAGCCAGGTAGTCGATGATCAGGGCAGACAAACCAGAAGGGATGAGACGACGGGATGAACCAGGGGCAGGCAAAGGGTCAAAAAACTGGGAGGAAAGTCTAACAACCAAGAGGCTGGGTTGATAGATGCCAACATGGGCAACCAGGAACAGGAACACAGATACAGGTACTCGTAGTCAGTGATGGGAAGCAGAGGTCAGGATCAGCGGGCAGGGTCAGCAACGGGAAATCAGGCAGGCAGATAATGCCGGAAAGTCTCGCATGTGGCAAAGAACAATCTGGCAAAGAATGAATGAGTCGGTGGGGTTTAAATACTGGCTTGATTGTGATTGGTTGCAGGTGAGAGCACAGGTGAACAGATGAGGTGGGAGTGGCTGGCAGGCGAAGTGAGGCAGAGGCGGGGTGAGTGAGAATAGCAGTATGGCAGCGACACAGTCTATATGCTTATGTAACATTTACGTAACCGTTTCAGTGTCTTGACATGCTGAGTCTTAGAAAATGACTTTATATGGCAGTAAGAGCTGGAATTGAAGTTATTTTACTGCACAAACAGGTTTACAAGAACAATAAAATAAGTGCACACAAGACACATTAAATAGAATGTATATCACGCAGTCATTTGACATTATTGATATTACATTTTTTTATGGACTTTCACCCTGAAGGACTACATCCTGCACACAAGAGCAGAAGAAGAAGGCAAATATTTAAATATCAAATATGTAAATGTTAAAGGATTGTGCTGAAGAAATGGGACATCTTACGCGGGTGAAGCGGCACGCCGGTTTGGCTCTGATGCATAATTTTTCTACAAGGCTTTCTTCATCACACAGACAGGACAGCCTTGTCAGACTGTTGGTTTTATTCTAATAAATAATGCATTTGAGCTGAAAGACTTTGCAGCTTCACCTCTTTTTTTTTTTTTTCTCCTCGCAATCCAGCACCTCATTCAGGTGTGCGTCCCCCCCCCTCACTTTTTCCAGAACTGGTTCACTGCCATCATGCGGTTTGTGAGAGCAGAGGTCACACTCGCCCCCTTCCCTCTGCTCGGCCCTGCCTCACATTGTTTATCTTACCCCCCCCACCACCACCACCTGACTGTCAGCAGCCTCGACAACAACCAGGGTGGGATGTCTCTAATTAAACACTGGTAATGATGAGAGTATGTAAGAGGAGGGGGTGGGGGGGGCACACTCATTACACTGAGAACAGATGCTCACACCAACCCCTGCCAGCCCGCCTTCATGCCCACAGTATGAATACATACATATAGATCGTTCTCTCTCTCTCTTTCTCTGCTTTTAAGCTTAGTCCTCAATGCCAACGCAGCCCACACTTGGATGTTTATTCTTCCTCTCACACTCTTATTGAAATCACATTTTCTAGGTTTTGTATCAAACACCATCACAAGTCTGTCTCTTTATCTCAACTGCGTCTCTTGTGCATTATTATTCCACACGATATTCGATGACAGCCCACACTCGGTGAAGACTCTTTTTTCTGTTTCCAGAGTCACACCCACATTGTGCTCCGCTCCTGCATTCAAATGCGAGTTTCAGACACTCGTGAGGTTGCGAAGTGGAAAACGGCGTTAGCAGTCAATGCAACAAAATAAGGTCAGGTTAAAGATGAAAATGAATCTGGAAGAAATGTAGCAGAGGTCAAAGTATGTAGTTGTGTTGAGGGACAGGTGAACGACTGAGTGAGGCTGGATGAACAGAGGTGGAACTCAAATATCTTTGAATTTTCAGTACAGTCTCTGGCGCAAGAGTTTTGTTCTTACATGAAGTTATAAACCAGCGATTAAAGGATCATTTATTACATCATTTCTGTCAGTTATAACGTTGAAGCAAAGTAGAAAACAGTCGGACAGATCATAAATGAGCCAAAAGGTTATTTAAGGTACTTTTTCTGGAGGTAGAACTGAAAGTGAGTTCATCAAAATGTTGATAATAATCCTTCGTTTCACAGGAAAGATCCATACTACAAACTAGTTCTAAGCCTGGTTTGAGTTTGTGTGTTCACAGTGGATGATGAAAAAAAAAAGATGAAGTATATTCAAAGTGGACAGTTTGCCAACTTAATGCTGTAGAGTTTTTCTCTCACAGTGCGATGCACAAAGAAAATGGAGGAGCTGCTCACGACTGAAAAAAGCTGTGAATGGTGGTGAGAGAAAAAACCATTGTGCTTTTCTCTTTGTAAAGTTTCATTTCACTCTAAACTCACAGTTTGATTGACCTCCAACGTTGCACATTGTATAATTTCATGTTCATTTAAAAAGCTATGTAAATTTTTTAGTATACTGAACAAAATACATCTTAAAGTGAGACATGGGCCTTGACACAAGCACAGGCAGCATGCTAATTACATTTGTGGAATTGCAATTGATAAAGTGTCTGTAAAAATACAATTCGCTGGAAAAATGGTGACACTGTGGCTGCACTGATAATTGCTTCTGAGTGATGTCCGACAAACTGTGTTTCCCATGAATTCTTTGAAAAATGAAATTATTGACCGTATAAAGTCAGAAGCCAAACAGAGGCAGCATCGACAGTAAATGGAGATACACAGTGAACCCAGTTACTACTCCAGCACCGGTGGCAGCAGCTGCACATTGTGCTCTTATCCCCCGCGTTGCTCGCATTATAAATTCTCACAGTTAGCATCGAAGCTTTAATTTATAGCCTAATGTTGTCATCAAGGGGGCCGTGGTCTGCGCTGGCCTCTGCCATCAATCTGAGAGCCTGCAGGTAATGGCCGAGTTGCATATTGTCACAATTCCAATACATTATTTACTATGAGACATTAAAAAGTAATGCGTATTAATAAACAGGCCCAAGGCCAGAGGGCGCAGCCACATTCAATTCAGCTGTATTTCTCCTCGCTTTCATGAAGGAGACACTTTATAATAAATGTATTCCAAATCAACACTCAAGGGCCTTTTCTCTCGCTGCTTTTGTGAAAGATTATAGTGGCCATTGTAAACATATTTAATACTGAGTAATTATTCCATTATTCCTTTTACTCATCCAGTTTTTTCTTAATATAACATTGTCAATTTATAACCCTGTTAAACAGATATTTTCCAGCATCCTACCATTATATTCAGCAGTTAGTTGACGTCAATCTGATTTGACTCATCCTCAGACTCCTCAGTTCTCAACAGGTGAGTTAAACTGGTCAACTTTGTCATCTAAACACTGTTGGTGGAAAGAGCCGCATTTAATCTGGTCCTCGCATGTTGCAACACCAAAAGCCAAAATCTAATAAGGATCATCATGTAGCAAAACAAATCACGAATAAAATTTAATACTCATCACTGTGATAATTCAGATCAGTTGATGTCCACAGGCTGCTCTCCACATTACCTCAGCAGCCTGAAAGCATGTCACGGAAACTGAAATTTTAGTAACACCTCGACTTAATTGCATGTGCATGGTTTGAATATTAAAGCCTGTAAATGCTACAGGATGCACCCAAGAGTCTGTCTTTGCAAACCCACGCTGGTTTGTTCAAACCCACAGTACTTTATTTAACATTCTACTGGGATCCCACAGCTTCCAAAAAATACAAAAAATATCAGGCAGAATTTTGGATAAATGTGTATAAAAGCGTACTGAGTGCAGTCCTGTGGAGTCGTGTCTGTTCCAGTCAATACAAGCATCAAAGCGCTTCAGCGAAGTGTGAGAACAAACAGCTATGGATTATAATATATGTAACAGCCATATACACTTTCTATTTTTAAGCAAACACAGAGGGAAACTCAAAAGTTGAAGATTTTAATGACTTCTTGGGCTAACAGCTTTCTCTGTTTCTGCGCTCACCAGCCTCTAAATCACTCGCCTCGGGCAAGTGTGCCAGCTGAAAATCCCCTGCGTCTCTTGGATCAATATCAAAATAATGAAATAGACCATATCAGACATCATTGGGTTTCACCACCCTTTTCATCGCATTTGAATTTCAACAGAGATAGATTGTTTTTGAATCACTACATAAATATGCATCAAAGCGAGTTAGGAATAAAAATACAGTTTTGAATTTCTACTGGCAAATCTGGTATAAATGTAATTCTGTAGTTTGGAACAGCCCTGAATTAACAGGGGGAGAAAAATGCATTCGTAAAGTCATTGAGTTCCTCATTTGATGACTGAATAGACTGGAAATTATGCAAATGCCTTTTTACTCTATACACATTTCACTGCTCTTCTAACGTGCAGTCTGACCATAGCAGGGAAACATTCGTCATTAAAACTAGATGGTGGAGCAAGTGAAACAAACAGATGCTTTCTTCCTTCAAAAAGGAAACATCTGTGCCCTTGTTACCCTCTGCTTTATGTCATTTTTATGCCGGTCAATTGCTGTAAGTGCTCCCACATCTGCTGCAGTTTATATAAGATGCAGATGCGTCATCTGCTGAGGGAGAGCCCCCCATGGCTGAGTTAAGTCCTCTCATCATTGATTCATGCTCCTGGGGAAAACTGACAAATTGGAACCCTTGCTTCTGTAAGAGGCCCTTATGGATCTGTCCATGTGGGGAGGAGAGGCGTCCTGAGCTCACAGTCAAGTCTGTGAGCGATCAAGTCTGTTCACTTAGAGGACAGATACGGCTCAGTCATGCATCACGATTGTGTCTGTGTGAAGAAACTGGAACACACGCACGAGTTAGTGCTCGTGATGTGCCGTACTTTCCTCAAGGGATTTATTTTAACTTGTTTTGTTTTTTTTCTTTTCCTTCATTTGTCCAAATCTAGCAACAAAACAAATTTGTGCACAAACACAAACAGACACTCATGCCCCACAATGCACCAAGCCAACAAAGCCCAGAAAAAATTGAGACAAAGTAGGAAAGAAAGCCAACAAATCTTGATGATCCAAATGGTCAGATTGTTGCACAACTATGCTCTGAAACCTAGCCATTGGAATGAATTCAACTTTTACTCCCATTCTTTCTGGGGCCTGCTTCTCCAAATTACGTTCTTAACATATTAGGAATAATTTCCTCTTGAATTCATTTTGACATATTTCACCAAGCAAAACAAACATCACGCTTGCAAAACATGCAGGAGCATACACGCTGTCCACAATTTGCAAACAACAATGGTTTGTCAAATGTGACGCTGTGAAAAAAAAAAAAAAATTCTCTCCTGCTCGTTAGATGACACTAAACCTGTTCCACGTCGTCCAGGTGTTGCTAATTGTGTTGTCAATTCTAATTGGACGAGCAAATGTGTCATCACATCTCAACAACTACAACTAATCCAAACCATAATCATTTTCCAGCTCATCTGTAATGAAATCAACATTTTTCAAACAAACAAATGCACTGAAATATTTCTTGGACCTCCTGTTCTCCGAGAAGCATTTGGGGAGAAGACAGAGTTAAAATTGGCAGTAAGAAACAAAAAGGTGTACTGGAGGATAGAGCGGCCAATTGGGACACACACCACACAGCAAAACAGAGATTATAAAAATCCTAAAAACAATTATAGAACGGTGGATGATTGTGAAAGAGGTCATAGAAAGTGGTCAGAAGTTGTTCAAATCCAGCAATGGAAAACAAGCACATGTGTGCTTCTGTTCTCTGCCTCTCACTGTGGCGCCGCTTGAAATATGCAATAAAAGCTTTTGTTCAAAAAGCCTGCAGGGACATTGCTGAAATGTATTTATCAATCTGCCCTTCAATAATCCCTGTCCTCTTTCTTTAGCCTCCTGTTTTCCAAGGTCTGCACAGTACAAAAGTCCTGAACTACAAACAAAGGCGTGATGAAGGAACCAAAGTGAAACATGTCAAAAGCTGGATTTCAGTCGCGGCTGAATTCAGATTGACAGCGAGGAAGCCGCGGCGGAGGTTACCGAGGTTATCCAGAAAGGTTGGGTTCCTGTGGAGATGCTGGCTGGTGATGCGTAGCTGCGGTGGCAGTGCAGGTGAGTGCGTCTGGGTGCTCTGTGGAGTGAGACGCACCTTGCTCCTGAGGCGATGCAGGGGAGATAGGAGAGGGCGTGGGGGTGAGGATGGAGTAGCATCGCCTCCTGGCTTGTCACACGCTGCTGCACTGCTGCGCCCGGTCAGCACGAGGGTGCCTCTTCACGTATGGTCCATTTATGGAGTTAAAGTGTTTGCACCGCGAGAAGGACTGTCGGAACATACAAACAGCAGCTGAAGCAAAAAAAAATACATGCTGGCATCTAAGACGGAGCACAAAAACTTTATTCACAGAGCAGAAATGGTGTCTTCTGCCTTCATCTGTGTTGAACTGCATTGCATCACTTTGTGCAACGGCCCTCTCGTGGTTACCAGTTAGCTAAAGAAGCAGCCCCTCCTGCCACACAGTCGCCTGGATGAGACTTTATTGTGACAGTGAGCTGAGGTCCCCCGTGACTTCCTGTCCACTGATGTGTTCGCTGCGAGTATCATGAGTAACGGCGCTCAATTTCCATGTTTTGACATATGAGGGGACATTTGATAAATAGTTGGTGGACCTGAGCACATAAATGAGGCATAAATAATGCATAAATTAAGTGCCATTTTATGGAGAGATGTCAGTGCGTTTCTCCAATAACGGGAAGATTAATGACCTGACTGTGGAGGGGGGGGGGTACTGCATAGGAGCGCGGCGGAGAGATCAAAGGGATGAGTCCACACTCTGTTTTCAATCAATATACCCGTGTATTTACAGAGACTGGATGGATGATGCAAGCAAAGCAAACCTCAGCTGAAGTTTCTGGGAGGAAAGAAAAAGTAGGCATTTAGTATGATGACTTACTTGGGAGAAAAAGCCGGCTTCCTCTCCGGGAGCGCTGGATGTTTTCAGGTTTGTGGAGCCTGATTAACAAAGGTCACCGAACAGGACTGATGTTGCTTCACATCTGTTAGAAGATGCACTTTAACAAGCTGCAATGACCATGAATGTCCAGGTGCATTCTGCATCAGCATGAGAGGAAATAACTGGCCTGTCTTCTGCAGACCATGATGGTGAGGTGAACGAAACAAACTTGCAATAACTGACACTGATTCAATTATCTCATCATCATGTTTATGGTATTTGGTAACTTAAGTGTTTAAGTTATTCTAGTGATCCTGTGTTGTAATATAAATGGTGGATTGTTAAATTGGTTACAAGGAGGATTATTGTGAACTGTGAGACAATGTTTGTTTAAATGTTGAGAAAAAGAAAGAAATCAATTCTGTTGCATAAAGACAGAGGACAGGCTGCTGAACAAACATAACTAACATCTCATGTCTCTGCTGTTCCCTATGCAAAGCAGGACGCAGCCTCTGTTTACTGGTAACTTGTGCTTGAGGCCGACACATTGAGAAAAAAAAAAAAAACAGCTGGCAGTCCAGAGTTTTGTTTAACTTTGTACTAGAGACGAGACAAGAGGTCAAAGGCTAAAAAGAAGAAGAAACTGCACTGGAAGAGTAAAATCATTTATTCCAGGGGATGAACAGTCAGAGAGCTCCAGTTTCTCTTCAACTACATCTGCCATAGATTCAGCCAGTCAATTTAGCTAAAAGACCACTGATCAGAGTCAAATGTATACAGTCAATTTGATGGTCAACCACACATGGTGATGACAGACACAGTGTGGCACAGTCAGCCTGGCTGAGAGTTGCCCCAGTCGTCAGAAACAAACAACAAAAAAAAACATCCTACAGAGCATTTCCCCAAAGACCACCGTTATAGACACATGTGTGAAACTGCTCACAGGGTATAGCAGACAATGTTGCACAGATATTCACAATGCCCAGAGTGTGAATCCTGATTCTTTTGGTTATAACCTGACATTTTCTCCCATCAACAGGTCAGAATTTCCACTTATCTGGTCGGTTATCTCAACATCTACTAGGTGGATTGGTGCAAAATTGTGTCACAGACTTACCATAATTTGTGATTTTGGTGAAATGTCTGAACTGTTGGATGGATTGGCAGGACACATTCATGTTCCCCACAGGATGAACTATAGAAGCTTTTCCCATCTTTGACTTTTCATCTGGCACCACAACTGAGTCAAATATTTCATTTGTCCAGCACTTTGGTTACTCATACTAATAATTACTGTTGATATTTGTGTTTATTGGCACTGTAGCTTTTTGACACATGTACCTTACTTATGTGACTCATAGCACACATTAAGACTTTACAGCAATATTTGCATGAAGCATGTTTCTTTTCCACCAAAGGGGGCGCAGCTTTGCCACTTGTACAGCCTTAAAGAGATGCAAGGCTGTGACTCTGAGTCTGACTATAACATCGAGAGGAAAGAGACCCAGAGATCGTACCTTGCTCAGTGCCACTCAGGAAGACTTTGGTAAAAAATGCTGTTGTAGGAATAAATGAGAGTTACCTGTTTTTATCATGACTCTATTAAAAGAACTGGATAAAATGCTTCAACACAGATTCCAATTCATTCCTATGTTTGAAGGCATAGCACAAGTGCATGAGAGTCCTTGTGGTTGAAATTGAAATAATAATAAAATAGAGTCGTTTATGAAGGTATGTTTTCTTCTGTGAGAGGCAAGTTTGATTGTGGTCACGCCAAAAATCAGCAAAGCCCAGCACTGGTCTGGGGACTCGGTTCTCATAATGGCATTATGCATCCGTGGTCAGCGATTCCCATCTACCGCTGCAGATGCATCACCACCCCGAGGCCACAGTTGCCTCACGTGTCTGTATCGCCTACCTGTAGTTCAGTATCATTTCCTCTTTGACATGGAGATGCATGTCCGTGCGACTCTGAAGGTGGTGAGACTGTCACTCATACTAATGCCGGCAGACAGCTATGTGTGCGTCTCTTAGCCATTTCCTGTGTGCCGGGGCATTCAGACATCGGCAGCTGTCCTCTTCGCTTTCCATCCCTAGAGCTCGGAGAGGACCTGACACTGTGCCTCCCTGACACAGAAACCTCCTGTGTCCCTGGGCCGCTCTCTGGCCCAAGAACCAGGAAAATAAAGAGATAGTGGCAGCGGAAGGTCGTGAAGAATCTCCCCACCATCACTCAGAGCTGATCTAATGTTCACTGTGGCATAACTGATGACTGATGTAATTGACATTGCATAACTAATCTTACATATTCCACAGAGGCTGATGATAGTTTCCCAGCAGATGAGCTAAAGACTTTAGAAAGTGTGAACACTGGAAAAGGTGACCTGCGGCTCATCTAATCTAAATAGGGGGGAATGACACTTAAAATTCATGGGAACAATCTCTGCAGTCTTGTTCATTTGGAGTTCTCTCTAATTCGCCAAGGAGAAACGGGATGATGGCAAATTGAAAATAATTGCGGTGATTATGGCAACATCTGTAATGTTCGATAAATGTAGGTCAAGGGCAAATAGCATCTTTGGAGGAAAACTATCTTTGGCGCCGCCATCTTTCCCCATTAACTTCAGGGTGTCAGAGCATATTTCAAAGTGACTTAACAGTGTAATCCACACCACATTTCATCATCTGAGGGAACGAATGTACGACAATTCCTCAGATTATTTAGACCTTTGCGCATTTATGTGGGTCGTCCTCATGCAGGAAGTTTGCAGAATCCTCACAGCAAAAGGTTTTTTTCCGAGTTATAAATGCTGGGTTTTTGTCTCTTTACACTGATCAATATTCGGCTTGCTCTGTGACCTGACTGACTGGGTGACTCCTGGCGTGTTTTTTGCCCAACAGCTAAAAACCGAAGGAGGAAAGAAGAAAAAAAACAATCCAAGCAGGAGTTACAGGTTGTAATTTTGGAGTGTTTCTGCGTGGGCTTCTGACTCGTCCATGTGCGTGTGTGGGGAAAAAAAACACTCAGCAGTTGGAGACTGCACATGTATTCATTCTGCATATTTGGCTGAAATGAAAAGCAGTATAACGCATTATTTCAAAATATTCAAAACAGCACTTAGAGAAGGTCAGAACAGCAAATTCACTCTGTGTTTCCACCTGTCAGCTTGTCAGAAAAAAAAAGACTTGCATTTATTTTACATTAAAAAAGTAGTTAAACATGATTGCATGTCTTTAATGAACAGTATTTATGCATGTTCATCTACATACTGTTGTTATTAGCAGTGAAACCTTTGTGACCTACAGACCTTTTGTGCCTGTTCTTCTTCAGGGATAAACCAATCAGATCCACTTAAAGACAACATTTGGGACTTGAGGACTAAATTAGACAAGAGTGAAGGGTTATTTAAAACCATTCATGTCTGTTGTTTCAGAGCGTCCAAGGTGTGAAACTGAAGGTGAGGGAAAGTTATATCTAACAGAAAGACTTACCTTCCAGAAGAAAAAAACAATCAAAAGCTCAATAAGATTTGCCACACAGAAGAACATTTCATTACAAAGAGACAGCATCGATCAGAACGGACATCATATCTGTCGACTTGTTTGTCCTTGACCACCTGCACCGTGTGTGGCCAGAGGCTATAAGACACAGCTGAGATTGTTCCATACTTATCACTGTTGAAGCCTTGAATCGGGCCACAAACATACTATGTTGAAGAATACTAATAATGAAGCACTGGTCATTTGTACAAGCAGCTGAAAACTAGTGTTCAGTAGCAAACGGCACATGTTCGACTTTGGCGTCAGGTACTGGTCTCTCTCTTGCCAACAACTGACCAAACTTGACCTTTCTTTAACTGTAGATTTGGCAGATAAGAATTGCTCATAAGTTAGATTTTCAACATCCATGTGGGACGTACCGCTCTGGAGAGTGGTGTGGGAGCAACCACCTACTCTCCAATGATGCCAAGACCCAGGAGATGGAGAAGACGCAGCACACATTATTGGAGCGGAGGTGGAGGAACACAGACATCGCTGTGTCCAAGCCTCTGTGTTGGTGCAGGGGCCTCCTCTGGCGATGAAGCCTCACTTTCCTCATATACTGGGTCAGACTGCTCACCTGGAGAGTTATTCATCCTTTATCGAAATCATTCATCTCATCTATTATCTTACCAGTTAGTCTGTTAATATTTCCATAGGTGTTTGCCAAGATTGAGACGAGGGGTGGGGAAGGACTCAAGCGCAAACACCCGGATTGACGATAAATACGTCTTTTAATGGAATGGCAAACAAAATCTCAAACAACAAAAATCACTGGCAAAGATAGTGTCCAGAAATGTCCAACAGGTCTCATCAAAGAAAATCAGAAAAACAGGTACAAATCCAAAAAACTGACGAGAGTAATCACGGGCATGAGGGAACAACAGACAAGGAGAAGAAAAGAACAGAGGAGGGAGAAGAAGAACAATCTGGCAAGGGCTGACAGAAATGAAGTGGCTTATATAATGTCCTGATTAGTTGTTGGCTGCAGCTGGGAACACAGGTGACAAGATGAGGTGGGAGTGGCTGACAGGTGAGGCGAGGCAGAGGCGGGGTGAGTAGAGAAGTACCGGGACCTGAGGTGAGAAGCTATGGCAGGTGAATAGTGACAGGCTGACAGAACTTGGACAGGTAAACAATGACAGGTAACTAAGACATCACTAAAACTGACAGAGCTATGACAGAGCACAGACAGAAAACCAAGACAGAACTAAGAAACAGAACTTGGACAAGACATGACAGCAGAGACAAGGAACTAAGACCAAGACAATGAACTAAGACCAGAATGGACTACGACATGACTATGAAAAGAACGACAGAACTGAAAGAACTATAACAGAGACTCAGGCTGAACAGAAACTAAGATGGAACTATGACGTAGGACACTGATCGAAAACTATGACATGAAAACTAAGGCAGGTAAACTAAGACAGAACTAAGGCAGGAGAAAATCTAAGGCTAAACAAAAACTAAACAGAGGCCTAGCAGGCAGAACTGTGACAAAGATAACAAATACATAGGTGTAAAGCACTTATTCCCAACTTGTAGCCCCAGCAAATACTTCTGCAATTTCATTTAGAATTTAATTAATTTACAAAAGATAGAAATTACGAATTAGTCTAAAAATATACAATCAACATATTGAGTCTGCTGTCCCACTCTTCAGGGAAATTGTATTTCCTGTTTTATCTTGAAAGTCTAATCTCCAGTCATTTCAGTTCATGCCCTTGTGTGTTTCCTGCCTCCTTGATTATCCAAACCTGCTCCCAATTACTCACCTGTCCCTGATCTTAAACATCAGCTTGAAGTATTAAATAGTTGAAACATCAGATAAAAGTGATGGATAACTGGTTGCAGGTTTTGGTAGTAGTCCTGTATGAATGCAAACTTCACCAAGCCAATCTAGACAATTCAATTGTATAAAAAAAAAATTAAAAAAGATTGTAAGAATATCCATTTTTCTATAATTAATAGGTTTAAAGAACATTCAGTTCAGATTCAATTCAAATGAACACTTGTCTAACATGGCAGCTTGCTTCAATGAAGGGATATTTGAGCTTTCATTTTATTGAGCTCTAATCTATTTTAGTTCATTATTTGAGTTATTAATTATATTTTGGTACTTTTCTGTCTGTCTGTGATTTAACTGACCTGTCTATCTATCTATCTATCTATCTATCTGTCTGTCGACATATCGCCTACTTTGTCTTTTAGATATGTGAACTTGTTGGAAAGAACCACTTTCCTCCACACAGATGCTGCGACTCTCAGCCTCTGGTCCCAGTGTTGAGATGGACAGCAGAGAGGGGAAACGGTCACTTAAGGACCTGACATTGAAGCAAAGGCCATTCCATTCCATTAAGCAGGAAGACAGCTGCTTTTTACTGACGCTGTCAGGTTTGTGACTGAATAATATGGCACATTGATCTGTGATGTCATTCGGTGGCATAAAAACCTTCAACATCTTTCACAAGGAGTGCCACTCACAGCTTTTACACGTTTGCGAGCTGGTGTCCGTTGTTTCCTGCTGCCGGACTGAAAGTGAGTTTTTGTGAACACAGCTGAAGGTCTGATGTGTGTGTTGCTCCTGGCAGGATGGGAGCAGTGTGGGCCACATGGTGAAAACTGTACAGACGCACAGCCTCCTTTTTAATGAAAGCTGCTCTAATGAGGTAGTGTTCGAGGACTTCTTTGATGACTTCAAAATCTTTGATACGGGATAATAATAGCTCCGAGGTTTTTTCAGGAGCTTTTTCTAAGGCCTCACACTGAATTTGAGATTTTTATCACAACACCAAAAGCCACTGAAACCCTCTGAGAGTGTTGTGACTTTTACAACAGATCCTTCTCATTAAAGCTAAAATGTAAGTAACATCCAGATATTGCTCTGCCCTAATCTCTCCCCTTTAAAGTTGAGGCTTTTGCAGATCATTTGTGAACTTGATGTTTACAGCATTTTACGCTATTTAGAGTGTAAATTGGAGCAGCTGTTTCAATACCCAGAGCGATGAAGAGCTCATTTTCACTGCTGTGAGTGTCATCACACTATTGAGGATGGCACTTGGAAAGAATTGAGCTTCCACAAGCAAGTGGCTCAACAATACATTGTTTTGTACATCTGAATTGTGGGTTGGACAATGGTTAAATCCCGTTTCTATTCATCTGAGTTTACAGCAACAGTGAGCTTTTTTAATGTTGTTGAGAGACAACCTTGTGCAATATAACAGTTATACAATAAAGGATATAACTGCACAAACACCACATGATGACATTACACATCCTTCAACTCACTATAATTACTCGCTCTCATAATGTATTTTACCTACATGAAAAATGCATGAATGCAAATTACAGGATAAGCAGGAAGCCTGGCAGGAATCCAGGTGTATGTACAGTATGTAATTACAAACTATGATCACAACTGGTCGCCTTTCTTCAGAGGTTTTCCAGTCACATCCAACTGGTAGGAGAAGCAAGGGCTGACCCAGAACATGCTGGAGAGATCATACAATATATTTCATCTGGTTTGGGAAAACCTGAGGGAGGCAGGAGCTGGGAAACACTGCTAGGGAGAGGGATGTCTGGACTGTGTGGATAAGAGGTCGAAAATGGACAGATGGATGATCACAGCTTTGAGTTCTGCTGGTTAACATTTATCTGAATCGAAATGTTCTGCAACATCATTTCCAAAAAAGTTGGGATGTTAAAACATCAATAAAACAGAACCTTATTATTTACTAATCCTTTATCTTTCCTATATCCTTAATATATTCAATGTAGAACATTGCAAAGACAATATATTTAATGTTTGATTATCAGCTTCACTGATTTTTGTAAATATCCGCTTCTTCTGAATTTGATGGCAGCGACATGTTTCAAACAAGTTGGGACAGGAGCAACAAAAGACTGTGAAAGTTGTAGACTGATCCAAAAACAGGTTCATTGGTAACAGGTGATAGGATCATGATTGGGTATGAAAGGATCATCCTGGAAAGACTCAGTCGTTCACAAGCGAGGATGGAGAGAGGTTCAACACTTTGTCAAACAGGATTGTATGAAGGAGATTACTACATGGACTCAGAAAAAGTTTGTAAAACAGTTGTCAGTGAACTCAGTTTGCAGATGATCACATTCTGTTTAATTTATGTTTACATGGGAATACTTCATACAATTGTTGCCAGTAAACAGTTCATTTGCAAATTTTCATTTCATTTTCATTTCATATGCAAAATTCTGTTTTAATTGGAATCAAGACTGTAAATATTGTTAAAGCCTGGTTAAAGAATGGTAAGTTCAGTTTGCAGGAAGGCACCGGTCCAGCAGCAACAACAAACTGAATTTGTTGTATAGCTGGAAACTGGGCTGATATTTTTCTGTTTGTTATATGTGCTGTTGAATTGTGAAATACTTGAGAGGAGCTGCTGGAAGTCATAAAGTGATCATATCCCACACCTTCATTAAGCTATAGAAGCAATCCCTGCCTGAAGGGACTGATGACAGTACGATTCACATACAAAGCCTGACATGGTTGACTTAAGTCTGCCTCCAAGACATCCCTAATATTTTTTTCCTCTGTATGAAATTCATTCATAATGAGAGACGGAGGATTATATTTTCAGGTGCTTTATCACTTCCAATCCCTGTTATGCATTGTCAGAGTTTAAGAAGGTTCTCAGGTGCAGAGTCATTTTTATCAGTGATCCCGGATTCTTCTGGTCATAATGAAGATTTCCCTGCTTCTTTAAATCCTTCTTCCAGGGGTTCACTCTCCCCTCCGTCTCATAATTAAGTCAGTATGAGCCATAAAGGCTGAACTCTCCTGAAATAAACCCTGAGAATTCTTCACCATCTGCTCCTCTCTCCTTTCCTTTTCCACTGCTGCCGCCCAACTTCACAGCAATCATCTGGAATATCTGTTACTGCGAGCACGATCAAGGTACCAACATACACTGTTTTCACAAGTGTGCACTCAGTCAAGATGGTTCACCAAGGAACTATAATTAATACAGTGGACAAAAAATATGGCACATTTTTTTAGCTGAAGCAGATCAAGTTGATTTTCATTTGCATTTTATGTCTCCACACAAAAATTCAAAAATTGCAAAAATTCGGTGCTTTCTGCTACAAGAAAACAATACTTATATATATCTATACTTATATTTATTTATATTTACGGTTTAATGGCTTGACATAAAAAAGTAAATGCAGAGAGAATGCAATGCTGCTAAACATCTCTCAATCTATATTAAACATTAAATATTTTATGACATTATAAAAGATTTGTACCCAGGTTGTTGTTTCGTGGAGAGATTTTATGTTATTGAGATTTAAATAGACTGAAGTAAGGTCGAGCTCGATCAAAGTATCATGAATCCTGGCCTTCACATGCAGGTCCAATTTTTTAAAAACACACTCGGCTCAGTCTTTGAGACGTACTGTAGCATGTTAAAATATACAATAAAGTTATTTTATTTTCAGTCCATACCCCCATCTCTTTCTTTCTTCTCCCATTTTGTCTCTGCTGTTGAAATGGGCCAGGAACTGAAAGCAAGGTATGAATGAATGGGCTGTCTCCTGCATAATTGGAAGCATTCATTGATTAATGATTTTGTGCATGCAGGCGTCAGAATTAGCAGCTCCAGCTGAGAGGGAGAGTTCTGTATAATCAGCCGATTTGCTCTCATTCTCATCCTTTATGAGCGCCAAGCTTGTCACGTTGCCGCAAACTCGCATAGTTTAATGCGAGACAATCGTGCCAGTCGTGGTCTGCTCATCAGAAATAAAATGCCCCCGCGTGTTACATAAAACCGGATCTTTCCCAATGCAAGATGGATGCGAAGCTTTTCTGTGTCGCAGCAGAAACTCATTTAGATCTCCCCGAGGCATCGTGGTAGCATACTAATGTCAGTTTTCTATCATGGGAAATTGGTGTGTTATTGTATGAAAAATAGATGTCAAGATTTTCATCAGACATGTATCAAAAGCAGATGACCACGTGGACTCTGGAAGAAAGTAACCATAGAAACTGAAAAAGTTTTTTTAGAAAGTATGGCATGGAAAAATGGAATGTATTTTTCATGCATATTTAAAATGAACCATAACCATATTTTTTTCTGACAGGTTGCGCACATTGTTGATATAAAAGTCTTTGAAAAAGTGTCATATTCCCCATAAAAAATAGCACAAGTGATGTTATCACTTCTAAAACAGATATATTGCAAGTGATAACTTCACATTTAACATTTGAGACGTGAAGTGAAGAATTTAATATGTGAACTGATACAAACATACACATTTGCTTTGTTTGAGAAGATCAATAAAACATTACAGTACTAATTGTGCAACCCAGAAACACACAGCTCTGATAACACAGGGAAGCTTATATCAATGAAATAAAATTACAAACATTGATGTTGAAGATGCATCATTTTCTGTCAATCCCTGTTGACAATGAAAACTACTACACCTCTATAAAGAGGATAATTAAATGTAATTAGTGGCAATTAGAGGGAGCATATCAATGCAGTTTTGCAGATATTTGGTAATAGACAAATCATCTTAATCCATCTAATAGCTGCTGAAGTATTTAATTTGGAGCAAAGTGGTCGACATACTGACTGGCAGACTTTGCAATGCTGCATCATAAAACTCCTTATACTTTAAACATGTCTTGATATTTCTACTTTGCAACATTATGTGAAAGAAATATAGTGCATGTATTCATCTTTTGCAGCACTAATGATGCAAAGTATGAAAGTATGAGTCTTTAGGGATGTGGTGACTTTATGAAGTCTCCTTTTGGCCCATCTCAGGGAAGAAGCTCATGCACACCGATGAAATGTAGCCTGATGGTCTAAACTACTCTCATCACTCTGAGCCTTAACTGTGACTCACCTTCCTTCTGCTCCTACCTGTCCTGCATCATTACCTGTCCTGCAGCCATGTCTGTACAACAGCATATCACCTCCTTCAGAACAGAGCAGGCCGCCGGTCCTCCAGCTAGAATATGAATTCAGGCTAATCATTGTTTATTGTGTAGGAAAAGAACACAAACTCTCAGGAATATAGTCGACTTCATCCAAGGTCCCTTCAGCAATTTTCAGCATAAGGACACTAATGCAATAAGACGAAGTCGCAAAGCGATCCAGAAAGTGTTCTTCTCCTTGTTTCGGTCCAATGAGAATCTGCTGGAAGGTATTCTGTGTCACATTGCCAAAGTGCTGTTGTGGGGAATTCTGCAAAATACCATCTGCCAAATGCAACAGTATGTGTGAGCACTAAGATTTTGTCCAGTTAAGCATCTAATTAGAGTCAGAGTTTTAGCAGTGCAGGCATGTGTGTGTGTGCGGTGGTCTTTGTGTATGTGTGTGCTTGGATGTGTGTGTGTGTGTGTGTGTACACTGTGTTCACAAGAACCATGGATCATGTTCATCAAGTTAAAAGCCCCTGAGCTCGACAGAATTAGAGCACGAAATCTACCACAGGCCAATTCACAATTAACACCAAGGTAGCTATGAGGGCATTTACACATCTGAGGATTTTTGTTTCGACCGCCATTAATCCAAAACCCAAATAGTCCAAAATAATTTCCAAAAAAACACCCAATGTCATTTTGATTGGCTCATTACTGGGTTGGGGTTAAGGTTAGATGGTTAAGGTTAGAAAAAATATCAGAGCCAATCAGAGGCAGAGTGGGGGTGGGCCTTTGCAGAATACAGGTAGGGGGAAAAAAAACACAATCTGACACCACACATCTACTCCTCCACACTAACACAACCCTTCAGGTAATTTATGACTCAAGTTGAGTGTAAGCTGTAACCTTCCTCATGTGTTTCTAAGCGTAGCTGATACAAAGTGTTGATGCTGTGGATGCAAATAAAAACAGCCCCTCCATATGTTTAACCTCTCCATGTTTAAAAGACGGCAGGGCACAGTAAAGGCGTTCAACCTCTGGCTAACATTGATGACAAGTGCAATGTGTTTCCTGAAGCTTCATCACCACCGTGTTTTTTTGTTTGAGTGCTTTTAGTGTGAAGCAGCAGCAATAGGATGTTGCATTTGCATCAGCAGTAACTTAATGCAGCTCTGTATTGTTCAGTGTAAACAGTGAGGCTTGTATCAATGACATGAGGAACTGCTGGATCTCATCTGTAAATGCGTAGTATGTGTGATCAATCCAGCTCGGCAGTGGCGGACTCCACCGCTAATAATTAAAACTACTGCATAGAGTGAATTACTTTACGTGATTAGATTGAATGACTATTGCAGAAAAAAAGCAAAGACTGAAGAGAAAACTGTGAAAAAGGATTATAACTTTACTGCAACGGTAATTTTCCTGTTAAAATCATTCCAACCCTGTCTTCTAGAAATCACATTCATATACAACTAATTTGCAACAGCAAATATGTTTGCAGGAAAAGTAATGCTGCCTGGATTATGTGTTCTGTTAACATAGTGAGGAAATGTTGTTAATTGGCACAAAATTCCCTGACCACATATTTCGTTTGTTTTCTGACAAAATATTTGATCTGGAAATACAGCATCGCCTTGAGCAACTGAAGCATGATTGAACTTTTTATAGTTATATTTAGGCAACTCACGACACTTTTAATCGGGGAAAAAAAAGCTGGCAGTTCATTGGAGGAGGACAACAGATGTGTGGCAAACCCCAGTCCTAAGTCCTGCGTGGTATTTAAATGAAGAGCTTCCGTTGTTTGGATAAAAATGTTGCCTCTAAACATAATCCATGCCGTGATTATCATCACAATGGAAAATGAATAAATTGCTTGTATTTAAACGTGTATGAGATATTGTTGTTAATTCAAACCACACCTGCATGCATGAAGTTCAAAACTTGCATGATGTCAGGACAGAAATGGAATCACTGCTGTGTTACAGAAGTATCTCTAAAGGGATCTGCGCAGCCAGAGACCTCCCCCCCTTCATTAAATAACATTTGTTTCACATTGTTAGCAGAAAATCTCATTGCAGAAATGCATCATTAATAAACAGTTGCTTGTTTGAAAGTATTATTTACAGCAAACTTTCATGTTTCAAGAATGAGATCCAAACAGGACGTTAACACCCCCCTCTCTTTACCCCTCCCCCATTTAGCATACCAATTAGAATTTCCTCTTGCAAGCAGTCACGTGTTACTAGAAAGAAAATGTTCATAATATTGCATCACATTGTGCTGAATTGTATCATATTTCACCACATCATACTGCAGGGAGACATCAGGGCTGAATCAAATCGTATCGATCTGTTGTCTGCTTGGAAATGTCTCAGTAGATGAGGCGCGCAGCCTCATAGCAATACCTCACGACCAAGGGCAAAGGTTTCATTGCAACTTTAGGTGGGGGGGGGGGGAGGCAAAGTTATCAATCCCTCTCAGTAAATCAGAGCGGATAAAAACATCTTGTGAATACACAGTGGACAGATTCAGGTCAGTTTTAAATGCTGATTTAAAGGGAAAATAACACTGAGCAGCAATAACGGCTCAAGAGAAAAGTGTTTTTTTTTTTTTTTTAATCAGTGTTTTTTATTCTACTGTATATGTCGTAGGGCTTTCTGATTGTGGTCGGTCTTGGTGAGCTAAAGCCAATTTTCCACCCGGGTGGACGATAAAGAGAGTAAACAATCCAAACAATGAACACATCAATCCGTGGGGATAAAAGCCTCGTACTCATTGCTCCCAATATCTGTGCTTATATCATGAAAGGCGACAATAACTGTGACTGTGTTTTTTTTTTCATTCCACAATGTACAGTTTAAACTGGAGCGTAGCAGAATCAAACATAGAGCGATGAAAAGGAGAAATGTGGAGATCTTCAGATGGACTGAAAAATAGCTTCAGACACATCCCAAACCTGAAGCAGAAACACGGAGAAGGATCGAGCGCTGGGGAATGTGTCGCCGTGCGCTTTTGATGTCCTGGCTTCATGTCTGACATTTGCGTCGCGTCTCCCCCCTCTCTTTAATCTCCCTGTTGCTTTATACTGCCGTCTTTGTAAATGAGTAAAAATGTCATAAAATAACCTCAAAAAGCCATCTTTTCCAATGTCATAACATCAACTATTCTTTTAATCTGCTCAGCTGTTCTCTTTCAAGCATCAAGCTGACCCTGCGAGAAGCTGCTTTTTGTGTTTCCACTCATCATATTCATGCAATCTTTACCACTTATGCTGCCATGACTGAACTCACAGAGCATCAATTTTCTCTTCCTCTCCGTAGCTGCAGGGGCTAAAAGCCTGGGAGCTGCTGTGGTAGCCCCTGATCTGCAGCTCTGCAGGCCCAGGGGATAATCTGTCATTGCACGATGTGTGAGCACGATTTAATTCATTAATTATTTACATGTCACCTTTGTCAGCCAACGCAAAAGGGCATTGAATTACCATTTCAAAACAAAAGCCTCAGCTACAATTGACAAATTATTTCGGAAATGCGTTGTTTCATTTGCTGTCTTCTAGCAAGCTCATTATCAAACTCTCTCTCTCTATCTATCTAAAAATGTTTATATGGAGGGAGGCAACACCCAATTTCAAAAACGCTGTGATATGCTGTACTGACTGCACTTTTGACGAGTGATGGGCAGAACCCCCACTGCTCCACAGACAAAGCCTTTGCCTCGCTACTACGCATGAAAACTCAAAGTGGATTAAAGACAATCGTGCCATTCATGTCTTTCGGAGTATTTTTTTTTCTACACTGCCAAAAGACAGTATTTTCTTCTTTCAGCTCCATCATCCATATCCACCAGCGAGCTGAGGCGCCGACAAATCAGCAGAGTTCTGCAAGTTTTCTGGGTGTTCTTGCATGGATGGCTTTTTTTTTTTTTTTTTTTGGCTTGCTCTCACTGATGTTATCTCTGCCAATCAATGTTGCCACTCCACGGTTGCATTTGCAAAAAAAAAATAACAAAAAACTAAAAAGCTGTGTGAAGCAATGCTACAGTACAATATCCAAAAAGAGCATGTAGGAATAAAGCAGTGAATATGGCGTATACAGCATCGCATTTTGACGTATGAATTGAGCCACGGCGGCAGAACGCTGAACACAGAGAAGATGCGTGCTGAAGAACAATCCCAAGTTGGCAGCAAGGGAATTTTAAACTAGGACACAGAAGCAAACATCTAATTAAAGTGCCTATCTGTAATTGCAGTATGCTGTTCCTGTTGTTTTTCTATTGTCTTTGTCTATGTTCTGATTCACTGAATTGAAGACGTTTTGTTTCTTTAAATAGCTGTGTGAACCTCTCATACAACAAATGAGGGTGATACTCTAACAAGTCTGTTAAATACATATTGGGCAGTGGTGTTGTCTGGTGTATTGCATGTTATACATACAATCCATGCTTTCACATGTAATTGTCAGGATGAAAACCTCCTGAAACTATTTATTGTAAGCAACGCAAGACCTTTGCATGTAACAGTCAAGGACATTTACAGCTGCAGAGATTCTCTTCATGCAGTGATTTTATGTTCACATTATGTATCTGGACACGCTGCATATCTTTGTTTTCAGTGCAATCTGCTCTATAGGATTATGAGTTAATGTGGTATGGGGTTATTTCTAAAGATATTGCCCATGACATGTGTATAAACAATATTATTGTGTGTTTTGTATGTTCAGATAGATGAGGTTCTTGTCATATAGATAGATAGATAGATAGATAGATAGATAGATATTGAATGTCAATCCAACAGCACACGTGGAACAACACCACGCCACTGAGCCCCGATGTCCAACCAACAACAAATTCCATTTGTATACACTGATTATCAGTTATAAATGTACAGTGGCCTTCCTCCATATCACCTCACAACAATTGACCAGAAAAGAGACTAAACAATAAATAACAATATAACCAACAATAAATAAAAACAGCCGTGGACACGGCGGCGAGTGCAACAAGCAATATTAGTCTACAGGAATGAAACAACGGACTGATATCATCAGAGCAGACAATACAGAGATGTATAAACAATATAAACTCTACAGAGATGAAGCCACAAACATACATATTAAAGCAAAGAAAGCTGCACCTGCCTGAAGCTCATTGTGTGATGTCATGTGCACCACAAATTCCTCCACAGTCTGCTTGTCATGTGGTGATTTAAATCAGTGATTAAGGTAGATGCAACTTTTTTTTTTTTTAACTTTGCTGAGGTACACTAATTCTACCATTAACTCATCCTCCTCAATTTTCGTGCATTGCTGTAATGTTCACAAACCAACAGGCTCAGGATGATGTTCAGCAATGGTTTTTCAATTTGCTGTCTCCTAGTATCTGCAAAAACAAATTACTGTGACAGAAGTGAATGTTCTGTCCAAAAATCTAATTCTTACATATCCTTGCACACTTTTAAGTGAGTATACTGAAATCCTGCAGCTTTCTTAGTGGGTATACAGCACATACCTGTGTATCTCTAAAATGCATTGTTGAACCTGGGCTGAGGCTGATGCTAATAACGAATGCTGTGTTCGAGCTGCACTTTTTGGTGTGTTGGTGGTCTGTGGAGTCCAAACTATAATCAGGGCCTTCACACAGATGACCTCAGAGCGCCTTGAGATCCCCCAGGAACAGCTGGGGAGCTGTGGGGTTCGCCAAGATTGCCCCGTTGCCCCCGTGCACCTGACCTGGATAACTGGCAAGATAATGCATGCATGGATTCCAGCAATGTTGTGTTTCTGCACAGAAACCCCTTTGCTTGCTCTAATTCCCATTCACACAGCCCTAAATTATTTTCTGTCAGACTTTATAAATGATACTACTGTGGCTGTTATTAATTATGCATAATAATCCACATTCCAATAGTATCAGAGAATTTAATTCAGAGAAGAAAATGCTGCCAACCGCACTAGACAAAAAGCCCAAAGCAATCATTTTCTGTCTCCCAGGCTGCGAGAAATTCAATCTGTGACGTTTTGACCAAATTAGAATGGAGTAAATAAAATATTTATTTACATTGCACTCATCTATTCTGGATGCCTTCCAGTGTTTCATAGAATTTTTCAAAGTCAGCAGCGCCAAGACTAAATAAATCCTAATACGTTTAATCTTTGCCTTTTGCTAACAATCTAAAAACAGTTTCTCTGTCATGTCCAGTTTTAAAATAGCTGCTATTGTGCAGTTGCACTGTCTGTCAAGTGCCATGAGAGTTTTCCACCCAACATATCATTTTTATTCTAATGTGTATGCGGGCCACCAGTCATGCATTTTTCTAAAATACAGATCCTCTCACTTATTCAGCATTCTGTCAGGGAGAGCTGCGTGGCAGAATTCAATTTACTGCTCTGCACAGCCTGCTGAAGGCAAAGAATGCTGCCTGGCTGTCGCTTATAAATATGGATTTGGCCCACACTAACTGCTATCACAGTATTTTGGAAAGCCCCAGATTCCCTTAAATGTAGAAAGTGTCATGTGTGTTTACTCATAGTAAATCTTGGCACGTGAGCAGCGCATTTGAATTTTGCTGGTCAGAGCGATTAAGAAACCTCAGATTACTCTCACACATTTGGTCACACTTTCCCTCACGCGGAGGGCATTTTTCGCCCTGCACATGAGCAATGCCAAAAATACTGAATCACTGACAGGCACGATGCCCAGAACAACTTTACGTGATAACTTCCTCCTATCTGCCACACGATCCCTCGCCAGTTTGGCGGCCCACGAGCAGATGGAACCGGAGACTTCCGCAGATACTCTCCTGCTGTGTTTCTTGAAAGCATCATGGATCAGAAACAACAGGTCACGAGACAATGCAACTACGCTGCGGAGCGTTTTCCGGAGACTTGAGGCTTTGCGCGCAGAAGGTCAAAAGGTCACGACAGCTTGTGTTGAGGAAGGGTCTGCAGAGCCAGGTGGAGACAGAGAGAGTGCCAGGCAGATGCAGACAGGTCATTTCCCATCCATGCAGGGGGCCGAAGCTACGGACTCAGCAGTCCTGGATTCAAATGATAACGGCAGCTATGGATGCACCCGCTCTCTTCCTCCACGAGGCCATTCCTTCTCGTCAGCCTCTCGGAGGGAGAGTGCAGCCGAGTCAGCACAATGCAGATAAAAATGTCACCGAGTGGCCTGCGCTGCACTTAGTTTATTCTTCCTTGTGGAACAAAAGACGTGGCTTCTGTCTCATGGAAACCAACTTCATCCTTTCTCTCCCCGGTTTCCTCGCTCAAAAAAAAAAGTGCTTTGTAAAAGCACAAGACTGTTTCTATTTGAGAGTCTCTCTGCAGGTATATACTGTATACTCACTATGAACAAAGACATAGTGCCATACGCTGCCACACAGTAAGTATGCTGCTAAGAATACTGTGTTTTCCAGGCTCGAGCGTTTCTTCAAAATACTGCCGACAAAAAAGCAGCAAACATCCATTTTTGCACCTCCTGATTAATGATGTGCACACAGAAACTATGAGGAACTGTTTGCTCTACTTTGTTTGGCCATGAGCTGAAAAAAGTGCATTAGTCTAGAATTTCTCTCCCCCCCTCCTCCTCCCTTCCTTCAGCCCACTCCAAGTGAGACAGATCTAATATCTGCAGATTAGATTATTCATTTCTTTTTTTATTAAGGGGATATGGGCTCATTTTCCGACTGACAAGGATGATAGAGGTCTGACATGATTGTTTGAGCTAAAGACAAATCTGGCCATAACACAATATTAAATGGATGAGGAGCCTGGATTTGGTGCCTTGATTTGACATTTGATATGAATGAGGAGTTGATTAGCTGTCAGTGCATGAGGCTGCTGCTTCTGTGTTCTGGATTCTGGATCTGACTAATGAGAGGAAATTAACCATCAGTGCGTCAGAGGCCTCTCCTCTAATTTCATGATCTTTACCAACTTCTCTTCTCCTCTGTTTCCTCACCTTTTCGCTCCCGTCCATCCCCAAGGTGCTGCTCACACACCCGGACAGAGCCCTTGACTTGAGTTACACAGGAGAGTGATGAAGCAAGACACCTCCGTATTTGATCCAGCCTGATTGCCAGATTAGTGCCACAGAACAGGGCTTCCAGTTACAGGTGAGTGATGCTGGCTCAGTATTGACTGCACCTGTCACACAGTCTAATGACTCATGTTAAAGCACTTTTTGACTAACAGGATCTATCAAAGATATGCCACTTAAAGTGCTTCTCCGTTCCTCCAGCCCTAATGGTTAGTGTCTGTGAATGAAAATAGTCAAATCACTGTCTCCTCCAGCTTGATTTATTGGCAAGTTCACTGAAAGTTTGTGTGGATCAGAGGATTTTGTAGGTTAGTCACTTAAAGACAGAGTCTTAATAAGAAACAGAGCCTTTTATAAAGTTGTTTAGGGATTTGATTTGGCTGTGTATCTGGGGAACTATAACTATAGGATATGGGGCTGGACACATTCCTCAGTTCAAGTCCAGAGGCCTGTTTGTCTTCACCCACACCTGCATCACTTATGTTGCTGGATCAGGAGGAGCAAGAGGAGTGTGAAATGAAGCAATTCCAGCGTCAAGACTATGGTACTTTTGGGAATGTAAATAAAGTTTCATCCAAACACGCACCTCCAGTGATGCCGGACCACTACGATGTCCCACAAGCAATTAAATGATGCTAATAATAAGGTTTTTGCCTTCATTATATTATATAAAACAGAATTTACATAATTTAAACAATGTATAAGAAACTGATCTTGTACAGATTTTCCATTATATTTCGCTTCATTGATTTATGGTGGCATACCTTATGGAACATGAGTACGTTTTTACAACTTAGTTCTAACTAAATGTGGCTGTACCACTTTGCGCTACTTTACTTAATTACTTTTTCCTGTGATGTTGATTTTTTTTTTTTTTTTTTAAAGTAATCCAGGTGACATTACTTCCCTACAAACCTCACAACAGTAATTTACACAGTGCTTATGCAAAATTATGCTGTATCTCACATCTTCATCGAAATGAAAAGTTGTTTTTGTGGCAGTTTTCTTGCATGCAGGAACATGAAGTGCCCTCTGACCTTGGCTGCCAGCTAAGCTAAACAGCAAGCTAAAGTGCTGGAGGTCAAAGAGAATCTCGCCCACAGCTTCTGCCACCATCAAGACAGCTTCGATGTCAGCAGCACCATCCACGTGGACCATAGATACTGTATATATGAGTTATTATTAAGCCAACAAGACTTGATGAACTCTATATGCAGCTTTTAAGCTCTTCGTCGGAGCTGAGCTGATCCGATGATGGAAGATGGCGGCGGTGGCAGCGGAATATTGCTGCTAACACAAAACTATAAATTAGCCTTTAATTGCCAGCGAGAGTACATTTACAGCCCAACTTTACAGTACCTCTCTTAACATCTCTTATGGCGCTACGTGAAGCACTGTGAATTTAGGTGAGTTAGCGGAGATAATAAATGTGATTTGTTTTGCCCCTTTCATGTCTACAGTGCACTACTTTAAGTGGCAGAGTAAGAGGAATGACCTCTCATAAAATCCTAATTAAGGTAATGTGTGAATGAGCAGCGGAGCCTTGTGGATGCTGATGGTGATAAATGTCCGTCCCTTCAAAGCCACTGTGAAGGTGAAAGTTGTTCTCGAGTTCAGGTAGCCCACTGTGCCTTATTATTCCACAGACAATAGAGGAGACACTAAGCTGATGCTTCTCCTGTGGAAAAAAAAAAAAAATCAGTAATGAGCTACCAAAACGGTTTGCTTTGCAGCCAATCTTCTTCTGTGGAGAAACAGAACAGTGCCAAGCATTTGATGAGATTCAGAGGAATACACTCGAGCAGTCACTTTGACAATTCATTCCCTTAAAGCCAAAGTAATGTTTCCATTTGTGTCGAAGAAAGACTATCAGCTTTGACATTTGAGCTGCAATTCCCATGGAACAGCTTGTCTCTTCGCATCAAGAGCATGAAAAGGAGTGACTTTCAAAGAACGTTGTGCTTTAATTTGACAATTCCAAACCTGTTTCCATGCATAAACCAAAAGCGGGACAGCGTGGGGATCTGTCAGGTTTATTTCCCCTCTTCACACGTGCTGGGAAGGCCCGAATGTGCGCTTTGTTCATGATGCCGAAATGGGCGTCTGCAATTTATCACAAAGTCGAGATTTCGGCCTGGTCTGTTTCGTACTGTCCAGGTTTCAGAACACGAGATCTATCAACATCCACATTCACGCGACAGATGATTTAGGAATCCACTCACTCAACCATGTCATCCATGTCATTATCTTTCAAGATTTTATTCCTTTGATGGATTTGAGCTTGGCCCTCGATTGAATGGTCTCCACGCTGAGCAGCTTGATGAGCCTGAATTTTCACTCAAAATGCTATCAAAACTCTCATTAATTATTTCTATGGCAGCCTCTATAGTTCGAGATCCAGAAGCGGAAGAAGGACAGAAATCTCAGACATCCTTGTGACAAAATATTAAAAAAGAAACATGGGAGTCATATTATCAGATGACCTGTGTGTTAATAAGAAAAAGAAGAAGTAGAGTCTGAGTTTGCAAATATGAAAACCAAATCGATAGTATAATTAACATCTGTCATTGAATGAATTCTTCTAAATTGAATTTAATACTTCCACTGGTGAAGTCCACCGAACCACATGGCTCCATTTTCATTAAGACTCTATGAAATCACTGCTGATGGATGAGCACAGGGGACGTTCACACTTTCCACCTTTCTATCACTTTGTGTCGTCATTCTTTTTTCCTTGTCTGCCAAAGAACCGGCACCCACACCGGATCATTGTTTCCTCCGGGGCAAGAAAACCGCTGTCAACCTCAGTGTTCTTCCTTCACTCCCTCCTCTTTGTTCACTTCTAATTAACTGAGATTTTGCTTGGCTGAGCTTCAAAAGGCCATTGGAGAAAACAGCTCTGCTTGGCCGTGAGTCACTCAATCTTTCATCTGAATTATGGGTTTTTAAAAGTCAAGGCATTATGAGATTGCCAAATGGCGAGGATAAAATACAACAATGTACCAATTATGTGAGAAATTGTAAGTTATGTGATGTGAGTTCATAGCTATAAGGACCATTCAAGTGCAACTCGAGAGTATAAAACCTGCTGTGACTCTAAGTTTGCATTTGCATACCTGTAAAGAAAAGAAAATAACTAAATGAAGCACTTATCTTTTTACTCATTTACTTTATTGAAATGTAAAAAAAGAGGAACTTAATAATGCAGTAAATTGTTCTCAGCAAAGTCTGCAAAAAAGTTTCCAAAATTATAACTTGGAAATCAATTAAATCAGAGTAGCTAAGCAGCATGTGCTTGTGTGTGCTGCCGTTACTGTCAGGAAGTGGAGGTGGGAGGTTAGGAGAGGGTTCATATGTGTCAGAGACATCTGTATCTGAGGTCAGTTATACCAACACAGCATGGACCAGCATCACAATCACTGATGCAAATGAAAGCAAACAGCCATGATCCATAAAAACAGTTAAAAAATCAGATATGTTTCTTTTAAAAACAGAATAATTTGGTATCTTGTAGTAAAGAGAAAATGTCATAATAACACGCAAAACTACATTTTTACAAAGTAAAAACTATCATGTGAAAACAAGAAGGATCTTGTTATGACCAGAAACTGAGCAAGTATTTTCCTTTGTCAGCAATATGCTGCCTTCCAGCAGTGGAGCTCTAGGCGTTGTTTGAGTTTGTGTTCAGACTCAGATACTAAAATAATAACTAATAACTCAATTGAACTTAACCCCAAACTATTCTAAAAGTTGCCCTTAAAATGGGAAAAGAAACATCTTTGGTAAAGCTGAATTTATCGTTGCCACATGTATGATGATGTGGTGCAAAATGTCACTTTTTCATCAGTATTTATTTCTCACATCAGAAGACAAAGCGAATATCAGCTATTAATTTACGCGCTGCTGTTTATTTCAACACACTTTTAAATGCGGTGCTTTTTTTTCCACTCTAGTTTCTCTGTCAATGCCTTTCCTGTTCTGCTCATTTTCAAACTCTGCTGTAAACACTCGCTGCTAATTCTGCTGCTGCAGCTGCATTAAAGAAGGAAGCCGGCTGCCTGCCAGCAGTGCCATCATGTCACTTCAGCAGTGTCAGACTGGAACATCGGGGCCATTCAGGAATGCATTGAGAAAAAAAGAAGCTTGGTGCGTTGCCTCCTTATAAAAGCAGTAAGCTCTGGAAATATGAAGACGAGTGAGTCTGGTGAGCCCAAAAGGAAATGAAGCAGGGTGACGTTATGAAAAGAGGGAGAGAGCAAAACCTTTACTTGACTGAGGTTGAAAAATACAGCCCAGTTTGAAACAGCAGTTACTAGTTGCAGTACTGTTTGCTGTCAGTAGGGAGCACTTTTTCCACTGCACTGTCCAGTTAAAGCAGGAAAAGAATGAATGAATGAATGAATAAGCCAAGTCCAGTTGCACAAACTGGACCCTGAAACTGACACATCTGAATGCATTCATCATTAATGTTAACTAACCTACACCTGAGCCTCATTTTCTGCCATTAGAGATCAAAAGGTCTGCAGTGAAGAAAGACAGTAACACGACAGCATGTTGAAAGTTCAGGACATCTTCACACTGAAGAATGTGAAACTGTGTAGCTTCCTAACTCCATGAGGTAAGATGTATTAGCTGTACCTGACTGTGCAGTGTTGTTTCATGTGTTAGTGTTGGTCACAGTGGTTCCTCTCAAATCGCCTCAAATCGGTGTAAGTAGTTCGTGCATTGAGTGCGTCCCCTCCGGTTAGTCTGAAAAGCTTTTGTTCTATTTACAACTGCGCCTGGCGCTGGGTTTGGAGTCGAAACCGCTGGGGTGTTGAAGGTATTTAGGTTATTTTTCATCAGTAGTCAGATGGACAGATGTTACAAAGCCATGTTTCATGCTCACAGGTTGAGATTCCCTGCTTCACTTTGCTGTTTGTGCTGTATAACAGTGACCTAATGACCCGGTATGTCCAGGATTGTCCCGGTTTTCTGCTGAGGGTCCTGACAAATTTAATACACAATAATAACAATAATTCTAATATTATACATGCCCCACTCATTATTACCTAAAATATGGGTTAGGCCTCTCAATTAACACTGATTTGTCTGTGTGTGTGTGTGTGCATGTGTGCGTGTGTGTTAATCAATCAGTGTGTCTTTGTCAAGGCTGTTTCTAGCTTATAAGTCACAGGTGAGCATCGTAAGCTCTGACGCTCCGTGGTGTTGAAATGAAAACTATGGTGCGTGCATAAGCTCATACATGTGTGATGTATATTGCTAATATAGCTTTGAGGTTGCCTCTTCTGCTGGTGAGTGAGGATCTGCTGTTTCTGCTATACTTGTATTGATACTGCAGCTTACTTTGAAGTCATTTTTTCTTTTGGTTGTTTGGCGAATGCATTATGATGTGTTCATGCTGTTTAATATGTACATAGTGTTATATATGAATATTCATACATGTTTAGTGTCATGGCTCACTTTAATTTTGCTGGTTGTTGTTTTTTATGGGGGTTTAAGTAAAAGCTAGTGTTGTATATTGGCTTTAGTGATGCAAATGTGACACACAGCCCATGTCTGGAAACCTGAAATGGTTCTTGTCATACATGGTCAGTTACACTCTGATTTTCTCCACATGCTTCATATTCAGCTAAACATTAGAGAAAACTTCAAGCAAAGTTTTTAATTGACAGTTTAATTATTCTACTATATAACTACTGAGTTCTTGTTCTATGATTTACACTGTTGCAACATTTAAGAAGAAAACATTTAATGCTATTAATTTTTTATATGCTTTATTTAATAATCATTTGCTGATTTGTCTTTGCTGTTGTATATCAGATTTGAATTATATAGTCATTTTATTTCACTTTTCCTGTGTCGAGGTGTTTTGTTGGGGGGTGTCCAAAGAGTGGGAGGTATATATATGAGTGTTATTACCAGTCTTCACTGTCCGCTATGCTGAGCTTGATGTTTGCTTCCAGAGGCTGATAAGGTCAGAGCCCAGACACCAAATATCAACTCTGTATCCACATAACTGAATCAGTTCCATGTGGTTTGGTTGACTGAGCAAACTCCCTCCCAGTTTTGTGACATTATAATTAAGGTATTGTCAACTTGCTCCCACGCTCGGGGCAGGATTAAATGACAATCCGAAATTGTTTTCTGGTTGTACTCCTTCTATGATTTTCAAATTTGTTTTGTCACAGCTCATTAAAAGATTCACTGAAATTAGAACAAGGCAGCGAACTACAAAAACTCTGTGTCTAAGACTGTATTCACAGCTGGCTGGTTTGAAGCAGTTGTTTCGCCTCCAAAGATCGGTTCATCTGGACATGTGTGAACACAGCGGTCACACTCGGATGGAGGACGAAAAAAGCAAAGATTGCCAAGCAGCTTGTTTGTGGTGTGACAGCATATGGACCAACCACCAGTATTTAATGATGGTACATATTAAATAAGCTATTAAAACTATTAATAAATGAATCATGAAATCTGTTCAGGAAGCAATCTTATAATTCATCTGTATAAGTTACATATATATTTCTGCATGTCATTTGGTAACAATGGTAACGCACATGCACGTCAGGTATTTTTTCTTGATTAATATGTCAAAAACTGTTAAAGCTGCTCGTGTCCAACTCTGTGTACTTTGTCAGTTCATTAAGTCCATTAAAAAGTGTGTGACAGCGATCCCGCACTAATAAACCCTGAATCATCAGTGTACGAGACGCCTCCCTTTCGTCCTGTCTCTACCTGTCATTATTCACAACACGCGGTCAATTTGCACTCTGTTAATGCTGATATCAGTTATTTCTTCGTCAGCTCTTTGTGACACCAAAAACCATAAATATACATATCAGAAACTTTAAAGTGCTGCATAATCTGCTGTCAGTCAGTGGAGTTTGATTTATCTTTCTGATAATCCAATTGTCAAAATTGTTCAATCGACAAGTTACCTGTCATCTTCACTCCTCTTGGTTTGTTTGTAAAAAGTCAGCGTGAACAGAAACTGGATCAGAACCAAAATGCAACGAAAATCATTTGTCCCTCTGTCTGGTCCAGATGATCTGAACTACAGATGTGAAGTAATCTTATATTTAGAATCAAAATGTAGTCTATTGAGTATATATGAGTATGGGATTGGATCATCTGGTGCTACAAGCCTGTTTGACTTTAGCAATGTTATCTTATTTGGGCTTATGTTTAGCCAGATATGAGGGACATCCAGTAAGCTTTGACACTTATATTAAGCTCTGAAGTTTCAAGACAAAAAACATCTTATTTCACGCTGTAGTCTTTTGTCTTGCATGATGATATGTTCTCTACTTTACATACCTACAGACCAACATCACCATGTTTTGTGTCAACCAGGAGGAGATGATTCTGAAGCGGGACGGTCTGCATAATGACTAATAACTGCATAATGTTTTTTTTCTTTTGGTATTTGAAGTATATTTAACATTAGGCCAATTTCAATGCAGAGCTATTTACAGACTATTTCTAGTGTAGTATTACTACTTTTACTCAAGTGAAAGATCTGAGCACTTTTTCCCCACTGTCAGTTATAATTTACTGTGTAATTTCCCTTTCAGAATGAGAGAGAGAACTTGAGGAGAAAGATACACATTGAGCACAGCTGGATTCAGGAGTGAGATGTAAATGGTACTGGGCACGGCCTAATGTGGAGGTGGAGATTGAGGTGAAGCACACATTGCCCCTTTCTCAGTATTTTAAGAAAGCAGACAAACTGGAAGATACCAAATGTGCCCTCTGTTCAAAAGGGATAAATGATGCCAACCGGGGTGTGTGTGCCCTTTTACACCAGCAGAAAGTGTTTTACCAGAGAATGCAGTTCCCAAAGGACCAGAAGCCGTAGGAGAGTGAGCGCCTGCACCTACGTTTCAGCGTGCGGCAATGCAGAGGTTTGTCTACACAGCCAAACAGGCTAATCTACAGTTCATATAAAATATTGATCGAATTACTGATGATTGGATCTAAGCTTTCTATCACAAAAGCAGAAATTTTATAATCATTACTTATTAGCCATATAGAATGAAGACAGAAACAAATAATACATGCTGTTGTATCATAGTAATGCAGTGGGATGATTTACAGATTGGATCATTTTTGTTTATTTTTTTTTTTTTTTTTTCCCTCTGGCACAACATTCACTTCCTTGTTGCACCCGGTGGTTGTGGAGCTGGCACAGATGTTGGCTGCAGACTGCAGAGTTGCACTAAGCAGAATGAAGCTGTCACTCACATCAGCATCTCACATAATGGTCCACGGCTTGAGGAAGACCTTTTCCGATAGGATCTTCGGAAACACACAGAAGTATCCGTTTTCTATTAACCTTGATGAAAGCAGCTCCGGTGGTGATGAAAAGGTGTTTTCCATCCTGGTTAGTTACTTGAACCCGGAGAGGAGGAACGCTGATGTGGAGCACCTTGGGTCTTTCGAAGTCTTAAAGGTCAATGCAGGCGTTGTGCGAAAGGCTGTGGATAAGTTCTTCAATATATGGTAATGGATTCCTGTGGTGTCACGTGAGGAAAGAAAACAAGAGCACAACAGAAGTACGGCCCAAAACTTCCGGATGCTGATGGTGATTCCTGCCTGCATAAACACAATGCTCCAAAGAGGTCTTCATCTCCTTTCAATAACCATCTCGATCATCTTCTGTGACCTTGATGCTGGGCTTCGGATCAAGTAAATACATACCACTCATTCTCAGATCTGCTGGGATCTGATGTGACAGCTTGGCATGATTTAATTGCTCAAGTATTGTAGCAATCAGTCTGCATACATTAGACCCATCTTATTGTATTACTGTCATATTTTTATTCATAAATACTTTCTCAAACATAAGTTTAATGTTTTGCTTGTCTTATTCATTACCTCTCTGATGAAGTGTTATATGTGATGAAACCCATGACAGACACAATGACAGAGACAATATGTGTCCTTCCTGGTTTTGTCAGCAGAGCTATGTGAATATGTGACCATTCCTGGATCGACTCCCAAGAGATTTGTCCGGCGTTGTTGGCTGTCAGCTTATGATGTTGGCATCAGCACTCAGACAACGCTTCCTGCCAACAAAGTCCTGTACTCCTGGTTCATGGATGAAGAAGACAAGGGCCTCGACAAGGAACTACTGAATGCTGATCACAGTGTGAGTGAAAAGGCCCAGAGACATATTGAATCTTTTAACATTGGCCTCTGCAGGAAAGGTGACATGCATACAAGGGTGGACAAATTAGTGGAAACACCCATGATGTGTCGAAGTTGTAAATGTGCTCTTTCTGGTGTGCTTTCACAATCTTATGTGTAGGTGTTACTAATAATGTGATCAATGAGTACATGCTAATTTTGTAGAGCTTTGTTTTTACCAATATTCTCTTCCAGGAATTACACTACAGGGCAAAAACAGAAAAGGAGATTGGACAAAAAGGTGTGGCATGAAGTTAGATTCAGAACTAAGATGAACTATAAACTAATTTGCATAAAGCTTTAATAGTTAGAAATGCAACTGAATTGTGGCTCCAAAAAGATGCTTGAAATGAGTCTTTATAATTATTATATCTCCTGAACAGGGATAACTAATCTGTCTTTGGTAAGATGTGATAGATTGTAGGCCAGAAATTCACATCCATCTTTCAGACAATATTACTTCCCCCTCAGGGTCAGAACACCCTTGTCCAAGTTGCACGACAAGCAGCTGCGAGTTTTCACCAACTTTGTTTCAGACTTTGCGAAGCCAGAACAACTGCCAACAGTGCGAGACCCTGGCGAGAGGCAGACAGACTCAGTTAAACACATCCATAACACCCATGAGTGGTTGAAAAATATGTATAGTACGGGAGTATAGGTTTTACAAATGTTGCTTCATTATCACAAGCAATAAAAATGGCCTGTGCATATACGACTGAGATGTATTTTCAGAGAGACCCCAAAATATGTGATGGTAGTTATAAAGGCAGTTTACGAGAGAACATTAACATTACATTCAGACAGGGAGATGCTCACTTTTGAACCAAAGCAATTTTTACTACTACCAATAATGAAAGAGCAATGCTATGCCTATATGTCATCTTTATTTCAGCTGCTGAAGCCCAGACCAAGTATTCCAAGCACACACACAGGAGCCTGCAGTGCCGGTCTGCTGGTGACCCAACTGGGGCGCTCACAGATTTGATGTCAGCTGAGAAAACGAATTCTACCTGGTGATGCGGATGCTCTGCAGTACGGACCGGGATGTAGACAACGCTGTAAGATGGTGGGCCGCTGGCGGAGTCCTCTTTCAATCTCATGTGAGACGCCGTCAGCCCCAAGAAGCACCAGCATGAACGTCGCCACGCTGAGTGCAATCATACCTGTGAAACGCACCTCGCTGACCCGGAAGCAGACGGCAGCGGAGATGTTCAAAAGAGAAGGCATTAAGCTCGGGCCAGTGATCAAGAGGATGTGCCGCAACGTGACATCAGCGGACACCGAGGACAAAGCTCTGAGACATCAAGCAGCTCAAGAGAGAGCACAGGAGTGAGTTTAGGATGAGGCATGTCTGAGAGGGAAAAGAAGAAGGAAAGAAGAAGGGATGTTGCAGATCAGAGAAAACGTGTACGGCAAACACTTGTACAGGCGAAGAGACTTAAAAATAAAGCAGAATAAAAGCATGATCTGTGTTCGCCCTCCTCTCCCACTCTCTCCCCTGTAATGCAGTTGAAATATTCAAAATTCAATTAAACTTGTACGTTTATCAAAATAAGATGTTGCTTTCTTGTTATAGTCTAATCTCAACACTCGATAGGCTTCATTTACATATTAAAGTCACTCAAATTTGCCCCTAAGGTTTATACCTCGTCACCTTTTTCATTATTAAGGATATATTTCATTTCCAGGTTCATACTTTTGTTTGCATGAGTTTTTTCAACCCGTCACATTTCACTGATGACTATTTACCTGCTATATGTTGATATAGTCTTTAAAAAGTCTTGATTCCAAAACTATGTCTGTGACGGGAACAGGTTTTCCTACATTTTGATGATGAAATGATGAATGTAGAGTGAAACCTGTGAAGGTCTGTTTTGTAGTAACCTGTAAGCTGCTGCTACCAAGCTGATACATTCCTGTTAGTCAAAGTTGAATTACCTTTACAGAGATGATATCTAATGAGACATTATTCTTTGCATGCTCTTGGAAGACGAGATGAAGTCAATTAAGGAACTCAAACATTTCCTACTTTATCCTTGCTAATTAGAAACTTTGTATTTGACATTTTCACTCCCCAAAATCAGTGGAAAAATCACTCCCCAACAGCAGTGACTTATGTTAGCAAATCTCCCACCCTTCCATCCAGCCATCCATCCATCCATCCATTAGCTACATCCTCTTATCCTTCACAGGCTTGCGGGGGGCTGGAGCCGGTCCCAGCTGACAGTGGGTGAGAGGCGTGGACAGGTCAGCAGTCAATCACAGGGGCTGACACATAGAGAGGCACAAACATTTACGCCTACAGCCAATTACCGTGCTTTCCTTTATAGACCCACTTCCTTTTAACTCCTAATGTAATAGTGCAGAGAATAAAAGCCATGTTGCAGATAATATAAAATATACACATAAAAGACAGTAAAAATGCCTTATAGATACTATGGGTGCACAGATAGAGATGTGTATTGAAATCTCCCAGAGGCTTAATCACAGTCTTTACCTTCAGTTTTAAAACCGACTGACATTGCTGACAACAATAGTCTGATCACTGATGATTTTATTGACATGGTTTGGCTAGTATATGATGTGGGGTTGGAAGTCAGTGCAGTGTCTCTTGAAGTGCCTTTCTCGGCAGTGGTTGTTGACCAAGTGTTACCCGTTCGCCCTCCTCAGGTGTTTCAGGGATTTGAGCTGCTGACCTTCCAATCACAACTGTACTCTTTCAGCCTTCAGGCCACCGCTGTCTGCAAATTGTATAACAGGCTGTAATTTCTCCTTCTTAGCTACAGTCATGTCCATATCCCTCAGCCAGTGCTTCATCCTGCCACCGCAGCACTCTCATCTTGCCTACAGGGCTAAATCGATGGATCAAGTGAAAGGGTGACAGGTGGTGGGGGGGCGGTGAGTGTGCGAGATACACATCGGGAGGAAAACACAGAATGAGAGGTTAATCCCCGCAGCTCAGCATTATTTCATACCTGCTGCAAGAACGTGGTCAAGAAAACAGGACACATGTTGCAGCTTCGGCCGCAGCCTGTCATTGAAGGTCATCCAGCTAATGCCTTTACACACATTTGTCCCCTGCTGTCAGCGGCGCTCGCACCGTGCCATTTATCTTAAAGCTCAACAGATCGCTTCAGCGTGCTCTCCGTTCTGCTGTCATCGCTGCTCACGGCATTAAAACATGGAGATATACAGCAGGCAAATATGACAGATATGTAAAGAGAATAATTCTTAGATGCAGCCCCAATCAGCACATAATCACTGCAGCACTGACATGTTGCACTGCATCTCACACGTGTGCTCGATAATCAAGAAAGTAAGCTTTGTTTTCAGAAAGCTATAGGGTGAACGTGAATTTCCCATTTTTCCCAACTCTTCTCCCTTTGTCACTTTGTGCATACTGAGAAACAATTATCATGCCGTGCTGTGTCCTTCCTTCTGGATGATATTCATTTTCACTTGACCACTAATGATATCAAAACTAAATTTGATCCGGCAAAGTGAGCATAGTAACGCAATCCGCACGGACGTGTGTCTCGTGAGGCATCATCCAATCAAACATTAAATTACAATATTTACTGACAGAATCAGAGACAAATGGAACAAGATGTGGAACAGAGCTCATTGAATTTTTCTACAGGCGCTAAATTATTAAATATCTCTCGAGTGACAAGGGCAGCGTGCAGGAGCCTTGTTCTGTTTTACAGATGTTTCACTGAAATTGACACAGCTCGACATAATGTATTGGCATCGTCGGATTCCCACTAAATTACAGAGGGTCAGTCTCAGACCAGCTGGTACTTGCTGCAAATGTTCGTCAGAGGAAGCATCACGGCTACATATGGTATGGGAATGTGTAACAGTTCAAAGATTTGGGCTTGGTGTTTTCCACAGGATTAAATCTGCATTGAGGCAGATCGAGCATTAAAGTGTTCTCTGCTGACTGAATCATCAACATTGTAGCTTACGCAGTTGCCAAAAAGGTTAATTTTTGCATGGAGGACTATTTCTGTACCCATTTATTCAAAGCAGGAGGAATCCGCTGCTGAAAATTGCTAAACCTGAAACATTAATCTACACTCAACCATGCCCTGTTGAGTTTTTCTTCAGCTCTAACACAGGCTGAATAATATTTCTGTCCTCAAAAGACATTTGCAAAGCTGATTTCTGTAAAAGTCTGAAACCTGTATTGTTTACATCCAGAATTAGCGTCTTTCTTCTTCTATCCATTTGCTGCATTTCATATGTGTGTTCCCACCACCTGTAGATTATTGTATCACATCACCCACATGTGCACAAGGACAATCACAACTGGGACTCATCAACTGCTCCATAGCACTTTTAATGATAAATGAAACAAAATACGCTTGTTGTAATCCCAATGTTTATCATATACTGCATGTTTTATCCAGGTATTCCTATCAATATATTGGTTGCTGCATTTTATATATCTTTTTGCTGGTCTGGTGGGAAGTAGGTCCATCCACCACTTTGGTCCAAACTAAAATATACTGACTGATGAATATGAATATGTTATATTATGAATATATTTTAAATGGATTGACATGGAATTTTAAGCAAATGTACAACTTTCCTCAAAGATAAATCCTAATGACTTTGGTGATCATGTGACTTTTCCTCTAACGCCAGAAGCAGGTTAAGGTTTTCACTTATTCAGGGATATAGCTCAACATCGACAACATGATGTATCGCTCTGATGTTAGTGATCCGCTGACGTTTCCTCTAGCAACAACATGAGGTTGACATTTTTGTTTTGGTACAGACAAATTTGGGTCTCCAGAGGATGGTTTGTGAAAACTTTCATCCTGTGACCTTTCATCCAGCGCCATCACCAAATTTCTGCCTATCCAATGCTATGATTTCTGACCAAATACCTGCAGAGTTAATCAAAATTAAGTTAAGTAAAAATTTCTACCAGCCTCATCTGTACTTTGCATTTATTGCTCATTTGCAAATATACAACAAGCAAACATCAGCATTCATATATATCTGAATGCTGACGTTTGCTTGCTTCTGTTGCAGCTGTTCCAGGTAAAAGAAAAGCCGTCTCCACCTCAGCCTCCGGGCCTGTCGTGGCTACGCTCTACATTCACCTTTGACAGTTTTATATTGTTTGTTTCTACTTTACACCCATGGGGGGATTTTTTTTTATATAACTCTCCCTGCGTGTTGCTATGTATTTCATGCTGATGTGCTTTATTGTCACAGCAGGGAGGATCTCCAAGAATAGACTCACACTGCCAAGTCAAACTATAGTGCTGTCTCCATTTGCCATGTGATGTCAATGCTCTCGACAGAACTCTGGTTGGTGTGTATGTGTGTGTGTGAACGCTGCGTTAATGCCTGCAACAATGCCAATCCCAGCGGGTGACATTTTTTTGCAAGTTTTGAAATAAAATGAAAATGAAGTAGCCATACATAAATAAATTAAATACAAATATTTCCCAGGGTTGCAATTCAACTCCACCTGAGAAAAATTGTTCTGGCATCTATTACTCATAAAATTATATTAGTTGTGTTTATTAATAGAGAGAAGTATAAAAGTTCTGTCGTGTGAGTCATCACACAAACGTATGTGGTAATAAAAGAGATGGAATAAAATAAAGACACACAAAAAACTCAGATTCAAATAAAGCACTAATGGTCAATGTTTCTCATTTGGGAGCTTATTATGTTCTAGTTATGTGATTCTCTTGTTTACATATTTGTTTGTATCTTTGTTTTCATTTTTAATGGTTCCGATGATGTGGCTTGTGTTAAGAGGATCCAGGATCACCAACAGTAGTTATAGTGAATCAAGTAACCCAAACAGAGACAGAGACTTAGGACAACAGGTAGCAATATGGAGGTTGGACGCTTGCCCACTTTTTTTTCTTTACGCGGATAAATTCTGAAATACTTAACTTCAATACAAAACAAGACGTGTTGCCAACAATATTTTTGTGCAAGTAATACAGCATCTTGGTGTTCACCTCGAACCTGTGTCTTATCAGTGTGCAAGCGATGAGCGACTCAAGACTGAATCGATGGAAACAAATGACTCTATTTACTAAATCGTGAGTGACAAGTTCTCATCTCCACGAACTCATTGACTGACTTTCTCCTCCTGCCTGCTTATAGCCAGTGTGAACTGCAAAGACGAGGCAACTCCACGTGTCACTCGCACTGTTATGCAACTCTTATATTAACTGTAATGACATCAATCGTCATCTGTCCTCATGTCATGTCTTTTATGTAATTCAGTCTTTCATGTAACACTTTTTGCAGCAGCTCTACATAGATACACAGAATGGCACAATTAGAGAACAGTCACACATCCACGAAATTAGAGAAGCACAAGAGCAAATTTGCATCTTCGCTTCGCATGAAGTGAAACTTTGGAGAACTCATATGAATTCAGCCTCAGCAGACGATGGTCATTCGCCTGCACCCTTACACCCCCTCCCCTGATTTAAATGAAGCCATCTCAACATGTGTTGCCATAGGAGATCACACAGTCTGTAGTTAGGTTACATTCAAGGTCCAATCAAGGGTTACATTGTCTGTTCAGAAGCAACACACTTGTTGTTGAATGCCCTGTTTTTATGACCTTAACATCCAGTGAAGGTTGATATCAACAGTCGTTCTGGGTTCAGTAGATTACTCACCACAGACAGAAAGAAAAACATTCCTTTATGCTCAAGAAACGCTTTTCAGCAAACACAAACAGCCTCCTGTAAAAGTTTGAATCCACACTTACAGTGAAGGTCTGATGCTGCTTTTCAGGGATGAACGTTTTGTCACATTGTTGGTTTCTGCGGCAGATAAACATCCTCGTATGGAGCTTAACCTCATACTGTTTCATTCAAATGATGGTATTGATTTACTGAGTACCCACTTGTCACATCACATCTACAAGACATGAGGAAACACTGTTGAAAAAAATGTTCTGTCATTATCAGATTTGAAAAAAGACATTTTCCAGCAGAGACTGATGAATTTGTCAGGAATGTTGTGAAACGTCCTTCAAGATTCTTTCTCTCTTATGTCAGTAAACAAACAGTGAATGCAGGACATTGAACTGACACATGGTATTTTTGCTAATCTGATGTTCTTCACATGTGAGTAATGCAGCAACTTAGGGACAGTGATCTCCAGATATTATACAAATCATAAGGTGACAATTCAATAAGTTGTGTCATTAACATAGGGACTCTAAATATGTAATATTACAGATTGGTATTTCTGTTGTATCCTGCTGCCTTTTTAATGCTGGACATTGCCAAACAGGGAACCATGGGTATCAGTACTGAAGTACTGAAAAAAAAAAAAGACTGCTGTTAGTTACCTGTTACCTCGTATTGTAACTTTGACCTTAACAAAGAAGTCATTTTAACCCAAACCACAATGTTTCCCAAGACTTAACAAAGTATTTTTTTAGTATTATTGCTCTTCCTCTGTATCTGACCAAAGTCATTTTTCTGCTAAACCTGTCCAAACCTTAACCATTATCACCTTATAAAATGTAATTAGTGATGTTTTTGGAAGGCACAGACAAATGATGTTGTCCTCTGAGTGCCAGATTAGAAAACGCTTCCTGTGTCATTCTAGAGGACAAATGACATATTATGTCTTTTAATTTGGAGAACTTGAAAATAATCAGGTCAGCAAACTCCTCATTGTCAGTTTCTTTGATAAGTCCCAGTATTGAGTAATTATGTGTTGCAACTGGCCGGAGAAGAAGCCATAAATTGTAAACTCTTTTCACATTTCTCAGCCCTGATGAGAACCCTGTAAAACTTCTTTTGTACTTTTTTTGGAATATATTTTGGGGACAGTGGAAGTTTCAGGAAATATGGTTAGACAGACATGACATGGAGCATATGTCCTCAGCCAGAATCAAACCAGAGACGTTATGATCACAGTGTTTGATATTTGCTTGACCGCCAGACTTTCCTGCTCTTGTTCATGTTTGTGAACGAATAAAATGTTTCAGATGTCTTTGGCAGGAAAAACATGTACTTAACATGGTGTATTTTACATTTTAGCAACGGCAGCCAACACTTTTATAAAGTGACCTGACATTACTGAGTTAAGAGGGAGTTCACTGTGACCTTGGTGTTCTCCTGCAAACTGCAGCCATGTGACAAAAATCACAGCTTTGGTTTATGTACAGCAGTTAAATAAGTAGCCATCACACTCATTACACAAATTGGCCCTCTGCTATGCTAGAATATCCCTGCCAATTTGTTCATAATGTTAGGGTTCACAGTGCATCTCTCAAAGTTGTTAGCCGCCTGGTGGAAGTGATACCACCTGCTGCGGTGAAGATGTTTTAAAGTGTGAAATTTCCAGGAGGTGTGTTAATTTGCCCGCATGAAGCAGGAGATAGTTCCCCAATGTAATGAGGCCTCAATTCTGTAAACAAGCAGGTAGGTAGCATCCAAATTAGCAGCTATTCTCAAAAACAATCCACACTATCTATACAGCGTAACGACCTCCTGGATCACCTGTGCTCTTCTGAGCAGAGCGGTTGTTTTTGAAGTAAATGTATGGTCGTCTGAAATACTTGACGCACTTCAAAGTGGTGTCAACATCATTTTTTCAGTTTTCATATGTTTCTGTTTTTGGAGGGGTTGTAGAAAACATGAAGAAAAAAAAAAGTGAGTGATGTTTTATTGAATCAGTTTGCCTTTTAGATTTGTCTGACTCCATCTGATGTTTCCTGTTGCATTTCTATTTGTCCTCATACACCCCAACACCACCCACCCACCCCACAACTCCATCACTTCAGATCTGGCTGCCAGTCAACCCTTCTGATTTTCAAAGGCTCCAGAGCATGAAACAGAGACTCTGAACATGGGCCAGATTTTCATTCTCTGATCTTCCCTTCTCACTTCCCTCTGTCTCAGTAAACCTCCCTGTTTTTGTCTCCTTCTCATTTCCTGATAGGGGAGCAGACAGGCATGCAACAGGCAACTAGTGAATCATGGTTCCACTGAGAGAGCATGAAATCATCTGTAAGGGTTTTTTTTTTACAGCTTTATACTGATGATACTAATTAAAAACAACTTGGTTAATCACTGAGGAAAGATCATGGTTTGGGTTAAAATGACTACTTTGTTAAGGTCGGAGGATCTTAGACCTTATAAACCACTCAATTACTCTGAGGGAACGACCCTGGTCATGATCATAGTTTTTCTCAAATGAAGTACAAACTGCTTTTTAACCACACTTTTTGCAAAACAGTACATATAGTTCTCTACATTTCGCATCATCTTTCATTGATAAGACCTCTTGAGTTCATGTGGAAAACACCGTCCTATTCTATTCTATTCACTATTCTATGCCAAATCAATCACAACACTGACTCCTCATGTAGGCAAACACATGTTGCTTTTCAAATAGCAACCATAGCTTTGGGGTAAATGTGAGTTCTCCTGTGTTGGGGACCAACGGATGCCAACTTTTGCAGAGAGAAATGGAGTAAGAAGAGTGAGAGTCAGAGGAGGAGGACGAGCAAGAGGAGGACCAAACTTCTGACCTAGCAGAGAGATGAACTCTGATGAGATTCAGACACCTTGGTCCCACGATGAGGGAGGCTGGGCTAAGAGCCGCCTCACTGTGGCTTCAATTTGACATACAGAAATGAGAATAGGTAAGAAATCTACAGTCCTTACTGTGTAACTGCATATCAAGACAGTGCTCATCAATGACTGTAAAAAAATGTGTTTCATGTACGTATGAAATTGGGAACTCTACTCCTGCTTTGTCAATGCAGAGCATTGTTGCTGTTCTAATAATTGCTCTGTTCCTTGTACTGCACACTGTGAACTTCTGTTCACTCCCTGGTGAATACTTTGCATATTCATTGTACATTCCTGCACAAAACAGCCATTTCATTTAAATAACATTTTGTACCTTTTTTCATTATATATATATTATTGTCATTCTTCTGTTTTCTGCTAGACTTGCAGTGCCTGCTTGTTATCTTTATATTTGTACTATGTTTATTTTTATTGTTATGCAGCAAACAGACAAATTGCTTGTAGGTGAAAACCTACTTGGCAGTAAACCTGTTCTGATTACTAATTGCAGTATTTTGCAGTATTATTGTATACATGTATATTTTTACAGAGCTGAAGGACTACCATGTCGTGGTGGAAGAGGAAGACTTTGACACATCAACAGGAGACTGAAATAGTCGATAAGTTTAGTGCAAACAATGCAATAACACTAAAGCAAAGACAAACTGAAATCAATGAAGATCAAGGTTTATTCCAAAATATTGACCAGGTGAGTCTCAGAAACTCAGAAAGAGTCAAAGAACTGCACTAACTACCTGTATTGCTCTGTAATTTTTTGTAGACTACTTCACAGTATTGTCTGCTTTATTTCTTATATTGCTGTGCGCAGATCTTGAGCGAGTTGCAGCTCCAGTTCCCCATGAATTCATATTTATTGATGAAGAGGCTTTCAACCTTGCAGAAAGACGAGGACAGAATGTCACCGGCCAGTGTGCCATTGTTGACGTTCCCGGCCGGCGACGGTGGAACATCACCATGCGTGCAGCTATAAATCACAAATGTGTCCTCCATCACCATTCAACCTTTGACCTCTAAAATGCTGCCCGTCTCATCACTTTCCTGGACACATTATGCAATATCCTCACTCCAGCCGAGCAGATGGATGGCCCAGAGCAGCCCAGGCACGTTCTGGGACGCAACTGGTTCATCAACCACCCACATTTTCCCGATCTTCATCTGCCACCATATTGTCCTTTTCTCAACCTTACTGAGGAGTTTTCTAAGCCCCATGAGCACATTCCCCTCCTACAAGCAATGGAGGACTCGTGGTGATGCAGCTGCTGAAGGACATCAGGTCTGGATTCTGCCAGACAACACTTTCCCTGCTGCTCGGCTGAGGAGAACATCGCTTGTGATGTCGATGAGGTCATGTGGCCAGACAGAAACCGAAGGCAGGACTCAGCCGGTTTTCCTTTTTCTTTACATTCTGTGCTCATAGCCTTGTTTTCTTTTTCTATTGTACGAACAACACTTGTAAATATGTTTGCTGAGAGTTTGCTGAAAACCTTCTGTCCTTGTATTTGTGTCTTTTGTTTTTGATTATGAAAACATGATAGGCGACTGCATACAAAAATGTAGAGTAACACTGAAAATGCAAAAGGCCTACAGATGAGATTATCATGTTGTTTTCCGCTCATCGTAGCGATTTCCATTAAGCTCATCAGTGATCAACTGGTTTTCAGAAATGTCTGTTGATTCAGTGTTTCATTTGAAGATAAAATTTCATTCTGCGAAGACGTAAAATTGTTTTGAAGGCAGCGTTTGCTTTTGAAAGAGATTGAGTGAGTTTTCGTATTTGTGTTTAGAGTCTGTAGAAAATGAGCCAAGCTTTCAGACAATGCGTTTAAGCAATTGAGAATAAAAGCCTGAAAGGAACCAAGGTTGTTCGTTGGAAATGGGAAACAAGCTACTGTCTCCTGTTTTGACGAAACTAGATTGATGTTGATGATGCCATGATGTTCATTATGTACGTTTTTTAGTGCACAGAAGGAGGGATCACATTTATGCCCGTGTGTCGTATGGAGGTGGACCTACAAAGTACAGAACTTTGACACCAACATGATTTTTGCAGTAATTCCAAGTGAACAAAAACTGCAATCCTAACCTACACATCTTCACTATACATCCTTGTATAGGAGAGATTCCTAAATATAATGGTAATAATATAACCCCTTCTCACCCACATCACACCTTATGTCCTCTCATGCAACCCACCCGGGAAAGAATCTTTTTGCATTCCTGATCCATCCCTGGCAGTCTCTGTATTTCCAGACATCCAGAATTCAGTGTGTCCAAGAGGGACACCCGATCACGTGGCTGGTAGTCATAAACTTTCCACGTCCACGAGGAAAAGATTTCCTCTGTGGGGTTGAGGAATGGAAAGGAATGCAATGAATTATATTTGTGACTGGAAGAGAATGGTGAAGCATGTTGTCCCATACACTTACAAAATGTTCTGGATTCTGCCCCCTCGTGTCCTTTGACCTCTTTGATAGAGGTCATCAAGGAGTGAAAATAGGTGTTTTATGTTCCAATTCGTAAATCATGCTTTTTTGTATTGGAATGTAAAAAAAACAGTTGAAGTCCACTTTACAGAATTTTTAATGTTTGGTTTTGAATATAAATAACATTTTCTATAATATTACATAACCATGCGCAAAATGTGATGTGTTGAGTTTTATTTGTTGCTGAGTTTGAGCAAAGTCACAATCATTGAATGCATCACGCGTCAAAGCAATGACAAGTGCCAAGTCCACACTGACCTCTGTTGCGTTGACTGTGTGAAGAGTTTTGAAAAAGCATTTAGTGTTGAGTATTACTCAATATTGAGAAATGTGCGTTAGCCTGAACCGAGCATTATCAATGCCTCAAAGTAACCATCAAACAGTTTAATCATACATTAGTTACTATGAGTGAATATTGTAGGAAAAGAAATGAAATATGTTCAGTAGCAACATTTTGCTTCTTGCCAGATACGTTAATGTTTCCTCATTATGTTGATAAAAAATGTTTTCTGGGCATTATTACATTCCCTTGCTGTTGCAAATTAGTAATGAATAAACAGAATTTGTAGGAGACGGGTTTGATATACGATTGTTGTTCTTGGACAGAGAATTAAGAAATAGAAAATTCCCGCTTGCTGACTTATATACAAACGTTTCATTTGATGACTAACTGGCTATTTGTTGATAATGCACATATCCAGGGGGCGAAGAAAACATCACGGATGAATTTGAGGTCCGTTTGTTATTAATGACAACGTCTGCAGTTAAATCAACCTGATCCTGTGAAAAATACCTCATATGCTTCAACTGCTTTGTTTGTAGTTAATGTATTTCTCTATATCCAGTGGTGAAAGAAGTATTTAGATATTTTACTTCAGTAAAAGTGCAGATATTTTCACAGCAAAATGTATCAAAAGTAAAAGTACTCATCATGCAGAATGACAACGTGATGTCAGTGTGATATTATATGACTGGATTATTTCAGATGCATTAGTGTATATGCATGTAGCTGGTTAAAGTCATTTCAACTACTGATGGATGCTTTAATGGACAGAACAGCAACACATCCTATTTTATAGACTAATATGTTTTTTTGTAAGACAAAAATAATGCAGGAAAAAAAAAGTACAATATTTTTCTCTGAAATGTAGTGGAGTAGTAAAGTAAAAGAAAACAGAAATACAAGTAAAGTACAAGATTGCAAAATAGTACTTCAGTACAGTACTTGAGTAAATGTACTACTACTTGACAAGTTTAAAATCAAACCCTCTTCACAGCAGCCTTCTTGCATTTATTCACTTTCAGGAAAAGCTTGGAAACATCTTGAACCTAAGATTCAGGGGTAATTTTGTCAAGCAAAAACTCCAACTCAAACTTTTTATCTGGTTACAAAACAAGATACGACGTCTGGTGAGATTTGGACGTGATGGTGCTGGTGAACTTTGTGCAAAAGCCAGACTTAATGTACAGACATCAGGTATCAATCTTCTCATTTTACTTTAAGAAAGTAAACAAATATGTTTCCCAAAATGTGAAATCATCCCTTTAATCTTTGCACCCCTACTTTATATATGCACATGCAGACAAATCTGTTTAACACTTGTTTATTCACTGTGTATGGTTTATGATATATTATAAATCAAGCCACTGAGGAATCTTTTCAAAAGTCAAAACTGGTGATAATAAAGTTCTTGAGTTTGACAAGTGACAAGTACAACAGATGGTTTGTCTTGTTGTGTTTTACGAACGCCAAGATCCTGATGAACCATTGGTGTCAGAGGCGACGTTTGTGATTATTTCCAAGCAACAAAACACTGACAAAAAAGTTATTAAAGTCTGTTTTGTTGTGTGTTATTAGTCAAGATGAAATGCATGTCAATAAGAGAGTCTGTTTTTTCAGTCCCGTTGGCTCCTGTGTTACACCTTGGAGTGGACTTCTTCTTTGAAACTCTTTTGCTTATCATCAGTTGTTACTCTGGGGAGCATGAAAACAGGGCTTGAAAGCAGACATCAAAAAGCCAGAGAGGCATCGGGGCCTGTCGTCCTGTGTGTTCTGCTATGAGAAAGGCCTGCGCTATCATGGCAAGGTCTATCTTTCAGTGCACTGAGTGAGCTAACCTGCAGAAGGAAGATAAAGAAAAATGGGTTCAATTTCTTCCATCTGAGAAAGTGTGCTTGTTAGAGCGGAGAATCCATTCCCGTTTCCCTGGGACCTTTGATCTGGGATTACACAGGAAGCTCTAAGATGAGAGCTCTACGTTTGGCCTGGGAGAACTCATGATAGAGCAGCCCGAGGTGGTCGTGGCCTCTGAAGTGAAAACTGCTGCGGAGTCTGCTGTGAAGCCAGCTTGCACGCTTGTAAGTGGATTATTTCGTTATTGCCAATTTTCATCAGTGGAGAACAAGAAGAAGAAAAGGAGAAGAAAAAAAAAAAGCCTGATTCAAATTGTTCCAAGTGATAATTAATCCAAGGATAGACTCTGTTATCAAATTAACCTGAAATCAACTGGATGAAACACTGTTTATTTGGATCTTTGGGCCAGAATATATTTCTCTTCTTATATCCTGGACTTTCCCTGTATCACACATTCCATCACACTGAATTAGATATTAATGCACAGGAAAGTCCAGAGCTCATCCAAAGTTTCAACATTTCGCCCAATCCAGGTATTTTTGATTGGTTAGTATTGGTCATGTGAAGCTCCCATCATTGCACAAATGAACCACAGAGCACAAAAACAGTAAAATAGTGCGGGCATGATGTGGGCAAGGCCACTTTGGGTGAAAGAAGAAAAAAAATAATTTTAAATTTTTTTAGTGACGTTCTGCAACACACTGGACGTGTTGGCTCAAAACTGACTTTTTTTTAATGTTTCATTAATGGTCTCCCCCTCCAGTCATGCAGGTGCATGTTCTCATGCAGCACAGGAGTCAGAGGGAGGTGGGCAGGGTTCATGCTGAGCATACAAAGCACAGGACTGTGACACCTGTGTCGACCTGTGGCCAGGTTTAGACTACCAAAACAACTTGGATAGAGAAAGATTGTAGCTTTGGTAAATATTTGAGAAATTATCATGTTCTGCCTTGTGCTTCAAGTCAATGTTTCTACTTCAATATTTGTCACAAGCTTTTCCTAATGCTAAGCAAGTTTTCTGAGTGTCTAACATGAGCATGCATAAATCAGTTATGGGTCATTTGCTATAGAGAAACCAACTTAGGGAAAGCATATGAAATCCTGTACACTGTCAACAAGGGTGTCTGATTTATGTTAGAAGTGGAAGGAGGCCAAAAAGTGAAACTGCTGCAAAATACAGCTGGTGTCAAGGAAAAGGCGCCACCGCCAATGATTAAACGATTACCCAGCACAAAAATAAACTAACCATTATGTCCTGATCAGACACATTACAAACAACAAGAAAAAGGAACATTTGCATTTTGGAACATAAAACAGCAAACTTGACAAACTACTCAGTCCAGTACCAGGCATGATGGGAAATGTTTTACCCGACGTCACAAACCGGAGCAGAGAGCAGAACACTCGGCTCCACCAGGTTGCAAAATGTAAATGCATTTATTCAAGGCCTTTTTATTGCGTATCAACGTCACGTTTACACACGCATTGTTGAAAAAATAGACTCAAAGCATAAATGAATGCTTCAGGTCGTGGTTCCACCTGCGAGACACAGGCTGAGACGTGATCCTGCACGGAGCTGGTGCAGACAGCTGCATAGATTAAAATCTGTTGCGTGAGACGAGCAAGTATAAACCGTGTCTGATGCACCTGTGGTGGAGACACGGGGTGGACGGGAATCACTGAACTATCTTTTCACAGAACGGGTGGAGGCAACGGCCCCTTGGACCCCCAATGAACACTTTGCAGCTTTGCACATACATTCAATAAAAACATTTTCGCATTGTGTTGTTAAAAAAAAAAAAAAAAAAAAAAGTAATTTGCCGCTTGTCAATATTTCTGTCAAGTGCTTTTAGATTATGAGGTGAGAGCTGGATTCAACACACTTGTCCACTCGTTCCATTTGACTTCCACTCCTTTCTCAAACTTTTACTCGTGCTGAAAATGAGTGAACGGACAGGCCTGCCAGAGAGCGACCTGCTGTGAAAGACTGAGCGTGCTGCCGTTCCTCGATATGAAGCTGCCTACCCCGAGAGAGCTGTTGTCTGCAAACAAGGTGGTGCAGAGGATATGAGCCTGTGTTTTGTAAATGGGCTAAAACCACTAGGAATTTGGAGCTTCGCTGACAGCGAGCCATTAATACCAAAACGACTCCTTTTCAAACTCCTTTTCCTCATTGCTTAACAATGGGGCAGCAGAATAATGCCTCCGAAGACTATATTCTAACTACAAAGTTTATACATTCATTTATTCAATTGGTACCCTTCTGCCTCTCTCCCCTTCCCTCCCCCTCGCACTCCTCTCTGTGGATTCATGTTGTGATCTTAACATTATAAATGGCTTCTCTGGCAGCGCTTAGATTAGATTTGTTTCTATGAGATTCATTCCAGCCCTAACTCTGGTCTCGGTGCTCATGTGGCTTGTTTTCTTGATGAATGCCCCCTGCCCTGTCAACAGTCATTTGCAAGATCTCTTCTCATAAACTCCTCCACAGAGGGAGGCCCAGATCCTCCCTCCTGAATCCATACCACATTCCCTCTGTAAGCCTCCAACCTTTACTAAGGTCACCCACAAGCAGAATATGCATGTCTGACTTCTAGACAATTACAATAACAAAATTAAGATAAAAAAAAAAGAACAGTGATGACTCGTGGGACAGCTGGCGTGGAGCCTCAGGGTGTGTGTGTGTGTGTGTGTGTGTGTGGAGTGGGCGTGGGTGATTGGGTTTTGATTGATATGTTTGCTCTTTTCCTCGGGGAGCAGAAAGAGGAGTATTTAATGCCTATTGCTTCATACAGACTGAAGTATTGATCGTCCGGACCTCCATCTTACCTTTGTCACACACCCTTAGGCCTGACGGATCCCAGTGCTTGAATAAGATGTCATTATTTCTCCGTCAGCGGGGGTCATTTTCAAATCTGGTGGTGGCGTTCGGTCTGGTTTGTTCGGAGCTGCATGATTATGTGTAAAGGATGAAACTGTTATTTTGCTGTGTTTTTATTATTGTTATTATCAACAAACCCCCTGAAGAGACCAAAACCAACAATGGATTTATCCTGCTAACAAGTCCTGCCTGTGTAACCTCAGCTTGATACTGTGCCTCAGAACTGTTATCCAGAAGCTATTAAAAAGACATTAAAGAGCCATACCGCTGCATTAGGTGACACAGGCTTTTATTACAGTGAACATGGCTGGCATTGTTTTTTTTCTTCTGTGATTGCACTCGCGGCCTCTGTGGAGTCTGAAGACGTCACTGAGCATGCTCAGGGGACACAGCTCCGTGTTTACACAGCTGAGAGAATGTAATTATTTTATTATGTGTGGAGCATTTAAGAGTAGGGGTACATGTCTTGTTCTACGTGGGACTAATTGCAATGCATTTTGGGTAAATTAACTCTTTTTAAACTAGAAAAACACGACCAACTGAGCCATAGCTTCAAGCAGTCAAGCTGCTCACTGCTGCAGAAGTTTTATAGACACGCATCCTAGTTCAGTGACTAACATATATAAAATCAGTGAAACTCTCATCACAGAACAAAACCAAGATTTTGACAATGTGTAAATAAGGACTGAGTTACATTTGCACTTAACACAGTAGGAAAAACACTGGTGTAACTTTCTAACATGAACTGTTCTATTCACGTGTCTGAGTCATGATAGTGCGACAGGGGGCCTGAAAGTCAAGCAGCTAAATGGAACTCAGCCATCATTCATTTTATTACTTACACCTCTTCCTACTGTGACATTTTAAATTGTCGGGCTTAAATTTAAGGTTGCACGCCACTGTTGAATTCTATATTATATTAAACACATCTATTTTGCAGTGGACTGCCGACTCTTCAAACTGGCTACAGCTTCAAGCTCCCAACATTTATGACACTTTGATGATGTGTGAAGAAACAACAGAAAAACGACATGTTTCCCAAGAGGCTGTCTCTGAAAACTCCCCGTTCACTCACAGTAATGTAAGCAAACCACGAATCGAGCCATGTTTTCCTCTTTCTGACAGTCGTGAGCGGATGGGATTGATTGTCAGTTGTCAGCAAGTGACATTGATTGTTAGAGAAACACAGCTCTCAGCTTTAAGAAGAATAGAGTGACAAACTTTTAAAGCCCAAAGTTTTTTATAATTGTGAACTGTCTGACTTGCTTTGACTGGTCTGAGAGCAGAGCTATGATGGGTTTATCTATTTAAGTCCTTTCTTTTGTCATCATGACTGGAGTTTGTCCTTTCTCTGTATCTTGCTGTATATTAAAGGTGTCTTACTGTAATAGTCGGTGACAGCATCTGCTCTCACACCATCACATCGGTATCAAGTCAGCTTTGAGGTTATTGGTGCAACAAACATATGCAAGCAAGGACAGAGGCAGGAAAAGTGGGGAACGACGGAAGAAAAGAAGAGACAAAGGACTACAAAAGGCTCTCAGACAGTTACACCGTGGCAGCTAGTAGACAATATCATTACATCTTGCTCAAACACAAATCCAATGCACACAACAAAGAGGCAATTCTATGGTCTGCCTGCTTTAATGTTCCCCTAAGACAGATAAGGAATTCAAACCTTAAGGTGAGAAATGGCATCTCTGATGAACCACGCGGGGGTAAAATGATAGCCCATTTCACTGGGCTGAAAAAAAAAAAAAAAAGATAAGCATGTGTTTGTGGCCACAGAGGTGTGATTCAGTCAAACTCACGGAGTATGCCGCTTCTAAAAAGACGACAGTGTGTTTTAATTTTATAGAAAAACCTGTGTGATTCAGTGTGAAGCAGCCCGACGTAAGGCTGCGCCGGCGAGGGAAATGACGGGTATCGCCACAAGAAGAAGAAGAGTGAGTTACATAAGACGTTCTTGCCGTGATTGACACCTTTTATTAAATCACCGAAGCTGCATCGCTGTGACGGGCGTCCGCAATTGTCACAATTACGCCCATCAACGTGCAGATTGGCATTCTTATGCAAGAGTCATTACATAAGAGGAGGTAAAAGCGAGAGAAGACTTCAATACCTCATCCTCGTCAAACTAATAGAACAGACATGAAGTTTTTTCCACTGTGCTCATGGGTTGATCACATTAATGCTGCATGTAGAATCACTTAATCTTACACATTTACTCAGACTAGTTTTTGTTTGTAGTGTCTTTGAACCTGCATTGAGCTGAGCACAAAAAGTTCAGTTTAAAAGAAGTTAGCTTCTTTCATACTGTCCTGATGGAAAATGTAGACCTTCTCCCTTTGATCAATGTTATCACCCATGTGAGACTTGAGAAATGCCAGCTTCTTTTCTATTTTATTCTTTGACCTTTTCTGGTATCAAATGTTTTTTTACTTCTTTCTTTTTTTGCCGCGTGGTTTAGCGTTAAGCTCATGTTCCCCACAACATAACAACAATTAAAACCTGCAATAATCTTTCATTATTCAATGGAAAAATAGTCACTTTCAAGACATGTTTGAGTAATGTTCCTGATTGTAATCAGTGGTTATTTCTTCCAAGTTGCTCTATAGTAGATGTGAAATTTACAGATCATGAACGCCAAGTGGAAAATAAGTGATAAAACGAACCATCTTTTCTCTGCAGCTCTGATGGAAACTGGGATCCATCAACGTGAGATTATGTTCTCGGCAACTGTTATGTTTGCTTTTATCTGAGAAATATGTGGTGTATGTGTGCAATATGTTTGGAATATCATTTGATCTTGCAAGACATTCAAGACATGAGAAGCTCTCTAGAATTGAAATAAGGTGGAAGGTGGGAAAGAATGTAAAGAATCACTGCTTCAAGTGAGACAGATTGTGCTTTTGAAATAATTGGTTGTATAGAGGAATAGATTCGGGTATCACTTTAACATGAGTTGACTTTTTCAGGGTCTCTAATGATGGAGCGTGTTTAAGAACAGGAACCAAGCAGCGACCAGCTTGGCCAATCTCAATGACATTGCATTGATTTTACAGGCCCAGGCTAAGAAGTATTTTAAATCATCCCTAATAGTTCCTATAACATGACTATCATGATTCACTATCTTATTTTACAGTCTCTCCACCACTTTCTGTCATAACACATTGATTCCTGTGCAGAAAAAAAAATGAACAAGCCATGTTAGGATGTGTGTCTGGAAGGCAAAGCACAAAACTTTAATCATCAGTGTAATTGTTCTTTCTCTTTTTCATAATCCTCTTGAGATGTTAATTTGAAAATAAAAGAAGGAGAAGAAACACAATGTTCCATTTAGACAAGTTAGTTTCTAATCAATGCAATTTTCAGAAGCATGTAATTAGTCCCTCAGCAAGTTAAAAGGCATTCAGGGTTCCTTCCCAAACAGTCAAGAGATTTATAAAAAAAAAAAGTACTATCAAGGTAATGTGTTAATATGTTGAGTAATTGTTCACTGTCTGTTCATAATGAAACTGTGACACTGTTCCTTATAAAAATTAAGCATGTGATAAGTGGACACTGCATGCATACGCAGGGCCATCTGTTGCCATAAAGCTCCACAGAGGAAGCTCCTAATTCATTAAAACCTGGACACGTATTGATCTACTGTTTGAACTGTTGGCACCTCTGGCCACGTCGAGAGGAAAATACATCACAAGCATGTCCCCTTCTCCCTCATTCTTATTACCATGAACCTGATCTCGTGTCGGTCTAAGTCTTTGTGTTGGCAAATATCTCAGTGCCTATGTAATACTTAGGCCACCTGTTATGCATCGAAAATCGGCTGCTGAATGACAGCATTTAGTCATTGAATTTTAATTTCTGATTGCATGTCCAACTTTATGTACGTAAGTCAGAAATACTGACTAAAATAGAAAAGTGTCTGTTCTGCCAGAAACTCATGAGATGCTGTGTAGGCTGCATCAAACAAGAGAGCCTCATTCATTTCAGTGACACCACAGCGTTGGTACAGTGTAACAAGGCAAAAAAAAAAAAAAAAATCAAAAAAAGGAAGTTCCTCAAGCAAAAGTTGATCCTGGCTCATGTTTTACTACAGTCTCATGGGAAAATGATCCACTGTGTTGGCCGATCACAGACGTGTCAACCAATACCATGTATGATGCACAGTACAGTACAGTATGTTCTCATCTGATAAACCTTTTAACTGAAGGATGCTTTATTCAAACTGACCTTCTCTGGATTGTGAATCATTTTCTCACCAGTACTTGAGCCAACATGCAGTTCAGCATTCGAGCAGCCCCATGCGGCCTGAACGCAGCCTGAGAGATTTGGACAAAGGTCATTTTATCCACTCCAACCAGTCTCAGCTCTTCCCTGCTTCTCCCTAAAGTCGTGATTATAGTCCAGTCACTTTGTTGCTGTTCGCCACTGTCGGTGAAGAATTGCCATTAACCGCAAAACAGGAGATGGTTGCGCTGCTGCCTCCAGGTATCTTTATTAGCTTGCTCAAATAAGAAGTGAGGCCACGGAGGTCGCCCATCAACACAGGGAAAGCAGGCCAGACAAAGATAGCACCACTGAGGTGAAACCCTTAGAGAGTGAAGAAATCAAGGTCTAATATGGTTGCAGTGTCCCTAGGCCAAAGCCATCTGACAGCTTGAGAGTGATAGGTTTGCTAAGGCAATCATACATCACTTTTCACCTGTATCAAACCAATTGGCTGGCCTTCTATGGACAGCTGCTCCCTCGCACGCCGTTTGACACATTGATGGATAATGGATAGACATAGCCTCCATATGGCAGATACGGAGCAGATTTAGACCATATAATCCTAAATCCTTTTTTCAGCCCTCACCAAATGACTTGGAGAGCATGTCACATACACAGCATAATCCAGGCACAGACTAGCAAGAAGAAAGTAGCTAACAAATCCAGTCTGCTGCGAATTTTCTGCAACCACACAGATCCCGACTGTCAAGTGGGCGATTATTCTAATCACCTCCAACTTTGATACAGTACCAGCTGATTGGTTGTAATGACATCTAGTTTGTGGTGATAGCACAGTTCTCATATGACACCTGCATCCTTATAATGCGGCACTCGAGTTGTATCAGACTTTCTTTGCATGCTGATTACTGTGAATGGTATCAGGGACAGGCAGAAAAGATAAGAGTAAAAAGAGGACTGGTACCAATTCACGCGTGCTATTTCTTTGCAGTTAAAGTTAGTGTTTGTGAACATACATTTTCTTAAAGCTGGAAATCTTTAAGTTTTAATATTTCAGGAAACCTCCTCTAACCAGAAATGTAACCTTGTTGACTGGGCGTGGCAATAATAGGTTATTATGAGCTCATTTGAAAATAAAAAAGCCATTAATGTGTCAGGGCATTGAAATCTTCTTCTTCTACCTTTTGTGTTTCTTTTGTAAAAGTTGGCACTAGTTGCCACTAATAATATGGGATGAATGCAGTTCATGTGCTCTCCTCCAACAATTCTGACAACATCTCAAGTGAAGGTTTGAATATCTGAACTTTGCAAAAGCCAACATATGATCCACCGAGTGCTGCTGGGAAAACAACAGTGTTAATATGTGTCACTGCTCACATGCACCCATCAAGTGACTGCAACCATATGTGAAAGGCAAAATGTTGTGCACCATTGGAAGGAAACATCATTTAACCAGAAGATTGTCTGTTTTGTATTATAAGTAAAGCCAGGTTTGGATTTTGAGGGAGTGACATAAACCATTAAATCACAAGTTCTCCAGGTTCATAAACTTGTTAGCGAACAGTCTCCTGCTTGCACATCCAACACACACAGTCCAAAATCATCGTCCAATTGTGGTCATGTTTCTATCCTCTTCTGATCTTTCTGCCCCTAAAGCAGTTACATGCACAACTTTCTTCTCAAGCTGCTTGATAACTTTGTCTTTATGCTGTTTGGTGGTGGACAGGTAACACACAGTTGCAGGTAACAATATCAGAGAGTGTTTTTCGGAAAGCAGCTGTCTACTGCTGCTGGAAATTGTTGAGAGAATGGCATTCAACTATATATTAAATGTTCTGTAAAACCGAAACTGTGCTAAAAGAGTTTATAAAGCTCTAGAGCTGCAAATTTGGGTGATAATTCTGTCTTTATTTCATCTTAATTGCTACAAAATAGAGAAAACAAAAGCAGCGAGCTCAGTGTCAGTTCATATAAAGTGTGTGTGTGGGGGGGTCTCCCTTGATCTCTGACTGTTTCATACATTATGAAGTAAAGAGAGCCGTGCAATATTTAATCACATCTGGGAGTTGAGCTACCGACGATCATCTCACTCTTTCTGAAGAACCTTTGATTAGTGGGACTCAAGTTGATTTAATTTGTGTGATAAGCAAAATCCTCCCCCAAACTGGTGCCACATTCATTATGTCATAAGGCATGTACACAGAAAACAAATGGCCTTAATTGTTTGCCCTTTCATAGAAGTGGTTTCCTGTTTGGTGCGGATGATGCAAAGCGAATGTCCCGAATGAAAATGAATCATTACAGAATGCTTCCCGTGGTGTTTGCTCCGTGAGTGTTGTGTCACTGAGGTGGGCTGTTTCTGTTAACCCTTACCTGTGCCACAAACAGGTCACAACTCTGGGGAGGTGATTATTCTCTAGCCTGGTTAATGGTCCTTACTGACAGCACTTAATGAAAATTAATGACCGGCTTTAGGACGACGTGCACGCAAACAGGAAGTCTACTCCCTTCATCAATGTGCATTTATTGCCATTGTTTAACGAGCCTTCATTGTGAGGAAAACAATGATCTACACTATAATGCAAGCATTCGATTGTAGCTCTGAAATGCTTTCCTGTGTCTTGTGCTCAATATATAGTGAAGAACATAGTACTACCTCTGTTTAGGAGCCGCCTCTGTTTAATGTGCAGGAATAGAATATAAGGACGTTTAATACACTTCATTAGGTTTCCATTATATTTTGCTTTGGGTGATCGGCTGAAATGAGCGATCAGATTTGCCTATTTCTGTCAGTGATTTTCAGACAGCAAGATGACATGATTAAGGGGTCATTTGGTTAATTGCACAATACTGCCAGTATGTCGCAGTCTTGAAAATGAAATAGGTGCCAGGGGCACAGTAATCCATGCGAGTCACATCACGAAAAAACAAGCGGAGCAAGTTGTGATTGCTTATATCCTGTTGGCTTTTTCTCTGTCCGTCCTCTCTGTATGCAAATGATTATTAATGTACATGAAAAGAAGTGCATTAGTTTGCATGCTATCTACTGTGTATCACACAGTGAGTGAGGGGGTGGCACTGGGGGAGAGGGTGGGGGGCATGGGATGAATTACTGTAAGAATTTATCACACATTTTCAGGGACCGGTTTGATTTTGGTAAACAACCAAGCGCACCACCTGGGCAAAGGGCGCCGAGGTTACGGGCGTATGATTGTGTGACATTCGCAAAGTAATCAAAAGGCATTAATAATGCAATTAAATTGAATTCCCATGTAAGCCTGTGTATAAAGTGGTCCAAGGCAGGGGAACACAAATATGCCCACCCACCCCCTCGCTGCTTCATCATCTGTATGAAACCAGCCCTCTGCCGCTATCCCCTCTGTCTCATGTGTTCCAGCCCCTTTAATCTCTGTCATTCACACACTCTGCCCTTCTGTCCGACCTCCAACCCTTATTCCCATTTCATCCCTCTGACGCTCCCTTCTTTCCATCCCTCTCATTCCCTCCAAGCCGTCGCTGTGGCAAGACTGCCATCTCTGGTCGTGGCGTGATTTCCCGTCTTCTTCCTATGGTCTTGTGTCTGACGATGGAGTCCTTCATATCCCCTGTTGTGCCTTCAGAATCAACCATCCAACGGTGCGATGGAGCTGGACTGCCATCTACTGCCAGCTGGGATCCGTCCTCTCTCTCACAGAGATGCCCTGCTGCAGCAAAGGCAGAGCAACATTGCCATCTGCTGTGGCTGCACATTCAATTAACCAGTTAATTTCCGCTCAGTGCCAGATTCTCGTTGTGTTGCTTCACTTGCTTTTTGTTAACTTTTTGTTGTCATTTTCTGTCTCTAATTGAGCAGAAGCTACAAGATTCTGATCTTGTGGTTTTATGTGATTACATTTGTCATTATCTATTTCTGAGGACGACCGGCTGAGGACAAAGAATTACTCAAGACAGCTCTAATTCAGTCGTGATTGTCAGTGTCCGACCTCTGTCTTCTATTGTTATGTAATGCCGTCCTCAAACAGCGTAAAACTCACTTGATGTCAGCATCCATTTGTGACAGGCGCAGCGGAATAGATGGAGTAAATGCTGCCTCTAGCTCGACGTGGCACCGGAGGATGATGGAGAACACACTGACATCAAACAAAGAGGCATCCATCAATATTTGTATTGGTTAGTGCAGATAAATGAGGTTTTAGGTGCACAGTCAATTAGCTGCTCTTGCCATTTGAGCTACAAGATTATTTCACAGCGCGAGCCAATCAATATCGCAATAAATCCTCCAGAATAGTGAGCACCATTAATAAATGTCAAATATTCACACATCCTCTATACCTCAAAGCACGTCAACCTCAATTTTTAGATTTTAGACTCTCGTGTTCCCTCAAAGAAACTTTTTGTGCCAGAGTTCTTTTGATGCATTGCTGTGATACAGAAGTTTTCACCGTGTTATTCATCTTCTATCACAATGATAAACTGCAGTTTGTATTGTTGGAGCACAAAGCTCTGAGGTCAATCAACGCAATACACCGGCACAGCGACCCCGCTGTTTCTCCCCTCCGTGTCTCTTTTATTAAAAACCTTTTCTTTCTGCGCCGCCTTTGCACAACCACACAAACACATGACTCAGCCGTTTAATTGAGAAGGCAAGGCGCCTCTCGTGACTTGAGACTGATTTTACAATGTTGCCATGGAGCTTTTCCTAAAAGCCTCGACAGGATATTTCTCTCGGTAGCCTTGCAAATTCCACCCACTTTAGAGATTTTAACATGAACCTCATATCTGTTGTGATGTTGTGATTTTGACTTTATGATTTCTACCTGGCATTAAAATTGCCCTGTCACTTTTTTCTAAAAAGTGGTGTCAGGCCACAACAACACCACAGGGAGCAGCGGAGGCAAAAGCAGATTTAAGCAAAGATTGTCAATATTATTCCTGCTTCCATCGGACCAAAATGTCAGAATCCACCTGGTGTGTTTTGTGACGATTTTCTGGTTAAATGATATGTTTCCTTCTAATGGTGCACAGCATTTTGCAACAGCCATTCACATATGGCCGCCGCCATTTGATGGGTGCGTCTGAGTAATGACACGTATTAACCCCGCAGTTTTCCCAGCAGCACTCAGTGCGTCATATATTGGCTTTTTAAACAAATACTCAAACCTTGACTTTTGATGTTCTCAGAATTGTGAGAGGGCAGACATGCATTTATTCCATGTAAATGGTGGCAGCTATAACTTTTGCAAAAGAAACACAAAGCTGCTTTAATTCATTTTTTGTCCACAAGGTAGAAGAGGAAGATACCACTATCAGTTTCCATTGAAAGAAAAATACCTGGCCCTTTAGGTAAATGTTCTACCTGCTTCACCAGCTAGTTGCAAACTTTGTCTGTGCACCATTTGGCGCTGGTCAGGTGGCGTGCAGGAGCTTTATCTGAGCTCGCTTCCTGCAAACAGCTGCTGCTGGAAACGCGATTGAGGACGCGTGTTGTCCAAATCAAACAACAAAACACGTCACCTGTCCGAGTCCTCTAGAGCAGAGTCCTGTCTGATCTGACGTCCCTATCGGCAAGACGACATCGTTTGTGCCTTCCTGTTACAAATCACAAAGAGATATTAGATTTGATTGATAATGTGACGACACTGTGGTTAAGGTTTTCTTAGGTTTAGGCCCAAAGAAGGAGGGGGGTCATTTAGCACTGGGTGGTGTAGGTGGGGGAGCCTATAATGGCCTTGGGTTGTTCGATTAGTCATTTCCTGTTTTATTTTGAAGAGTAGTTTTTTCTAATATGTCTTTGTTGTCTTTACTTCCTGTCTTTGTCTTTTTTTCCCCCTCCCTTAGATGTACTAATTAGTTTCACCTGTGTTCCTATTTAACTCTGTGTGTTGCTCTCTGTCTTGGTCAGATCATCTCTGAACTCATTCCAGACATTCGCTGTGTTATTCCTCCTGTTTTCCCTTTGTTTGAATGTTGCCTTTTGTTTCCCTGGACCTTGCTTTTTCTTTGGCCTTTTTTTGTCCACTCGTTATTGGACTTTATGTTAGATGATAGATAGAAAATATGGACCTGCTCCTGTCCTGCCTTGGTGTCTGCATTTCGGGTCTTATTCCCACATTGTCACAGACTCCACACACTCCGCTTTCCTGTCTACTATTATCCTCAAAATCAGAGGCGACCGCCCTCCATATATCCATTTCTTTAGTGTCTTTAAGCTCTTCCTGTCGTCCTCCTCCTGTTGTCTTTCACAGGTAAATAAATGCACACCATATTGAAATATTGATCGCCCCTTCAACCCTGTTTGTTGAACTGTGTGTGCAATTTACGGGATAATCTGAAAGCATATGAAAGCCTAATCAAATCCTGATGTCAGTTCATATTTTTGATGAAATATGAAGGCCGATGTTAAATAAAGTTCTCATGGCATACTCTGGCAGTCAAATGGATTTTGAAATAAAAATTCAGCTCTGAATGAATCATCTTAAACAAGAATTTACTTAAATCATATTCACACAGAGTTCAAGGTGTCTGTGATGAGGTTGAACTCAAACGACTTTTAGTGGGAAAGAAATGCCAGATATCGATTGGGATTTCATGCCTGAGGGCGGAAATGTATTTTAAAATTTTAACTAGTCCACTATCAGACGTAGTGATCAAAACTACAATTATTTAAGTTTCTTTAAAAACTGGTGTGACCCAAAACCTCCCAGAAAATCACTCTTCAGTGTTTCGCTCGCTCTCTCTCTCTATTTCTTTCATGCACAGAACGTAAGGGCTCATATTTGGTATCATTTGGAAGCTTTAATACAAGTAGGCGAACTGGGTCACAGAGGTTATTTTAACCTCAGTTTCGTTGACTCCTTCCCCGAGCGACATTTCCGTGCCAGAGTGACGTCAAGCCAGGCCACAGCAGGGGGCTTTCACGGCAACCTGAGGCGCTGAGCAGAGACTCCAGCACCTGGTTAGCAGAGACTAACCCTCCTGGTTAAACTATTTGCCAACAGCCAGCCTCTGAATAATAAACTGGACGACCTCCACAGTTGGATGTCTACACAGAGGTGTATTCAGGACTGTTGGTGCTGTGTTTCTGTGGAATATATTCCATATCCCCCTCCTGTAATTTGGAAGAAATATATCCACCAGTTTGTTAATTTCCCCACCAATGGAAACAACACTTGGACCATGGCTGCAGTAACATAAGGACTGCATACACCCCACTTCCAACCGACTGGAAATCCTGTGACAGCCCACCTACACCACAAGGCCGACAGCTAATTCAGTCACAGAACTGTTCATGTACGGGCTGACACATGTAGCATGTGTGATGCTGTGTCACAGAGTCGTGAAGAAAACAGGTTGGTACACAGACATTTTTAACTCCTCTCTCACTCAAGCAACACTCCCATGGTCCTTCAAGTCCTCTGTTATAGCACAGGTCCCTAAAAAAGCCAGACATGTCTATAATGAACAAGGTACCAGCCACCATGAAGTGCCTAGAAACTCTGGTTCTCCAATCCATAAACTCTGACAGTTTGCCTACCAGCAGATCAGATCAGTGGACGATGTTTTGGCCCTGGTGCTCCACTTTTCAGTGGAACACTTAACACAACATATGTACGCCTGCTCGTTCTGGATTCCAGCTTTGAACACGATCTAGCCAATGAAGCTGATTCTGAAACTGGCAGACCCAACTGTAACTGGATTTTGGATTTCCTTACAGACGGACCACAGGTGGTGGAGATGGGAAATGAAGCTCTAGCAGGTTCAGCCAGGAAGACAACAATGCTTCTCCATCACAAGCTGTTTCTCATCTTTCCTCCTGCGCATGCTCACGGTCATTTCCCGCCATCAGTGTTTGGGGCTGTCACTGGTAATCAGCTGTCCCATCAGCTGATCTCTTCCATCCAGCCTATCATCTTCATGCTCTCCTTTTAAAATAGGAACTTTGTCTGCCCTAGCTCTTTCATGCCGGTGATTTGCGCCACCAGTGTCAGGACTCCGGGAGGTTTATCCAGCAACAACTCGGACAGTAGTTCTTCAATCAAGACGTCTCCCCCCAGAGTCCAAAACGCCAAAGACTCTGTCAAGTTTCAATATCAATATCATTATCAATGTCACTTGTTGTAATTAATTCTCTTTCTTCACGTACTTGACTCTACTGGTTGAAATAAGGTCTCTGCTGAGCTAACAATCAGGACTGGAATCCCACAGAGCTTCTGCCTGAAACTCTACACACTGTAAACTTAGGACTGTGTTTCCACCCATGACAACAATATCACAATGAATATGCATGTGAAAGTTTCACTCTGATTCTCTCCAAGCACAGGCAGACACAAGTGGCCTTCTTGCTACTGGTTTATAGGAGCTTCTTCTCCAAATCCACTGTGAAAACCATGCAGAGAGAGTACAGACGCAATGTCAACACAAATGATGCGTACGGCACGTGAATAATATAACGTTTGACCAAAAAATATATACACAAATGAATGACCTCGTTGGCTGCAGGCTACAAAGGGAATAATCTTGAGGTGTCCAGGTTAAAGTTTTTTTAGAAGTCTGTGATTGCCAAGTGTTTTCAGATGATATGACATCACGCGAGGGCGACCCAACTTGAAATGTAACTTCAAAATAAAAGCGCCACTACTTATACCAAACAAAATAATGAATCAGTATGTATGTGCAACATAATACCAAACTTAAATTCTCAGGTTACATGAAAAGGTAAACAACACAGTCATAATGCAGATGACCATTATTGGTCTCAGTGATGATGAGGACGAGTCATCATACAGGGAGCTGGTGAGAGGACAACAAGCAGACTGACAGTGACGAGTTTCTAGGCCTTCACATGACAGAAAACCTGAGCAACAGTGTGTCAACAGTGAAGAAAGTACAGCTCAGGGTACAACAATGAGACACCAGGGTCCAGAGCTTCCATAATTTTCCCAGTGTCAACTGTCAAACTGATTGCAAAGGACGTTAAGGCTGGAAGGAAACGCCACATCCTCCACCTCATTCACACTACGCACGCTTAAAACCTGACACTCACACATTTTACAGACTGTGTCTCTGTATTTGTCGACCTCACCTCCTCTCTTATCTCTCTCCTTCCCAGTTTATTGTTTTGTGCAATAATTCATAGTGAAATAATTTACAGTATCTTTCTTACGGAATTCATAGTCTGCATTTACTGTTTTACAAGTCGACTTTGAGAGACACGCACACACAATTCCAATGCACCTGTTCCGTCCCGCACTTGTACAAATGGCAATAAATCTAATCTAATCTAATCTAAAATGCTTTGTGCAGCCAATGAATTTACAGGACAATAGAACAGAACGAAGGATTCTCTGCGGGATCATTTCTGAGAGTGATCTCCTTTCACATCACAGGGAGTCGTTTGATTCATTATTCACACAAAAAAAAAAAAAGATTAATGTAGCTTTAATACACATTCATCAATAGCTGTGCTTTTCAATTTTCCCATTTCAGCACTTCCACCTCACTTTAGATTTAAATTATCACCTGGTTTGCACAAGCATTTCCTGTGTCTGGTTTGCAATTGTACATGTATTTGCACTTTGCTGATAACGAGGCCAAAAGCATCTCTGATCACCTCAGGAGTGGTTCAGGGGATTGGATTGGATTTTCAATGCACGCTAGTAGCGTTTACACTTCATTTTCATGCAGTTAAGCACTATGCAAACCAACCCAATTACCGAACATGCATTTTAATAGCTGATGTGCCAAGGGTTCCTTTTGTGATTTCTCCCCAACCATTATGATGCCAGCAAAGTGTGGCTATATTATCAATTTGTATTCATGAGCACTGAGGACAGAACATACATTATTATGCTTATTATGTTTTTCTATGAACCTTTTAGATTAATCATGAGTTCTTCTGATGTTTGGAAACTCCTCTAATTATCCTTTTGAGTTTTATGATTACAGTCATTATTTCTGTTGCTGCACAACAAATTATCCTGTATGCTATGCACACATATATATATATATATACCTTCATTCCATTATTTCCACATCCATTTTCTGCTGTATGTATTATACGTCTCTTGCTTAGTGTGTATTTCAATCAACAAGATTCCAACTTCTTACTACAGATATTAATGTTTATTACCTTCCTTGATTATCATTTTGTTACAAAGTGGGAACCAAAAACACTTATGTTGATTTAAGTATAAAGAAAAAAGTAGAGTGATGTGCATGTAGATGAATGTAGATGAGCTCCCAGTTCGTGCAGAGTCAGCTAATAGGAAACCAAGAAAATATTGTCTTCATAAAATGATGTAGTTTCACCAAAATGAGTGAATAAAGTTTTGAAGTTGTGTTTTTCTGCCATGGTTTGGAGTATTAGTTATTTCCTGTCTGAGGTTGCTGACTTTGGAAGTTATGTGCAGCATACACACACACACACACACACACACACACTGAAACTCTTAAGCTTATGATACTTGAAAAAGCAATTGCGTACACTATATTTTATTTTCTATTTGCTTAATATATATAATTTTCTTTCCCTCATGCAGCACCTATTGCTGCAATAGGGACTGTTATCTGTTCTCTGAGGTTTCTCCTATTTATTTTCTCCATTGAAGGTTTTGTTGTGTACTTTTTCTTTGTTTGAGTCAAAGCCCTGAGGGTAGAAAGTGCTGTGTGTTGAACAAACTGTAAAGCTTTCACTTGACTACAATGAACCATCCAGGCAAGGCCAACCCTCAGGACTGCAACGCAGGCTTTGTCCACAAGAAGGCGTAAGTGTATCATCAGGCCTTTGTAAAATCTTAATCTTAATAAAGTAGCACAAAATGGAAATAATGGCGTAAAGTACAAGTACCTCAGAATTGTACCTAAGCCCAGTACTAAAGTGAATGCACATGTTGTTACCACACAAATAAAGGGGAACTGTTCATATCAAGTACATCTACTCAAGTACTGCACTTATTGTAAGTACGCATTTGTGGTACTTTTTACTTTACTTGAATCTTTTCTTTTCTTTTGATCTTTTCTACTTGTCACTTCAATTCAGAGGCAAATATTTGTCATTTGTCAATCGATTAATCAATTGACAGAAAATTAATTGGCAAATATATTGATAACTATTTAAGTCATTTTTCAGGCAAAATCATTTAATGTTTCCAGCTTCACAAATTTGAGGATTTGCTGCTTTTCTTTTCAATCAATCAATTAATCTGAGAGAATGATCATCTGATTAATCCATAATGAAAAGTAAAATCCTGCTTTTACATTGATGCATTAGTGCTAATAATTATAATGATCTGATATAATATATAATAATATAACAGTCACAGGGGTTTTACTGAATCAAGTACTTTAACTTTTAGTACTTTAAATATATTTTCCTGATTATACCTGTGAATAAAGGAATATCTTATATGTTTGTTTAAGTAAGTTCCGATGCCAAACTTTTACTTAACAGAGTATTTTTACAGTGTGGTATTAGTACTTTTCTTTGCGTAATGATGAATGAATGAATGATTTGAATATTTCTTCCACCAGTGCATGGAGCTCTGTAAAGTTGATCCATCAGTATATCTCCCTATGACGATCAAACCGTGTACTTAATAAAGATGTCCACACGATGGCTCTCTTTACCAATTTTTAAAAAATGCATAACTCAACTTCCAGGACCGGTGACTCTCGAGTTGAACCCATTTGGTGCCGCATGTGGGATCTGAATTAGTCATTTGGGGTCATCAAAGAGATGTTGGTAAATCACTCTGCATGGTGAAACATTTCTTTTAGGGTGTGGTGATGGATCCTAAATCAAATTAAGAGTTGGTGATTATATTTTTATTCTTATGTATATTTAATCTTACTAATTCACCAAGTGTTGTTTCACTAGAGGGCAAAGTCTGTATATCATTCATGCATATATAAAAGTGAGCTTTCTGAGACTGTCCACAAAATGATCATCACTTATTCAAATGTCACAAATGACAAAACAAACTGTGACTGCAAAGGCTGAAGATGTATGACACCGGTTTCTTTTAACCATGACCATGATCTTTTCCTGACCTTAACCTTAAAGTTTTGTGCTGAATGATGATCATATAAATGTGATTTAGAAGGTACTGACAAAGAACAAACTTTGTCATTTAGTTTGGAGGACTTGATGATTTCTCCCAATCTGTCTACGATATTCAGACTAGATTATTAATGTGTTTTGAAAGTGTAATGTCGCTAATAATCACAGAAACAGGATCAGATATTTAACTGTGGAAATGCAATCCCCTACTCTTTCAAAGTTCAAACAGCTCTGCTCTCCTTTGGCTCCGAGCGCCTGCCCCTAAATGAACCTCTCATGGTGCTGCTGTGTGAACATATGGCCACCAATTGGTGGCTGTTCTGCGTCTCCTGCGTCGGCGATGGTCTGGTGATGGGCGTCCCCAATTCATTAGTCACTGCTTTCAGTTGATCAGCGCTTCAGAATATAACCAGGAGCTGGAGGGAGGAGAGAAAGTTGCTGAAAGAGATTGAGAGAGTGAGGGAAGGGTAGGACACAGAAGAAGAAAGAAAGGAATGATAAATAGGCGCCTCATTAATGTTTTTGTTTTTTTTTTAATTTTATTTATGTAAGAGGCAGAGAGGAGTGGGTTGATAGGCTGCGGCTCCTCTGCCAGCTGAGCAAAGAACAGAGGATTTTGGGAGACTTGCAGCGGTATAAATCTCAGGGACATGTGGGAAAAGTATCAATTGAAGAGTGCTGTAAAAACCAGGACTGACTTATTGTAAAAATGTTCATGTTTCCATTCCCAGCGAGGCATAATGTGAACAGCACCATGGGCTTACCCACAGTCTGTGCAGCCTCCCCGCTGCCCCCGTTTCCCTCCCCTGCCCCATATTTTGGAGCCCGACTGCGCGTCTGTGGCGCCACACTTACAACTGACAGCTTAATACTGCTGCAGGAATTGGTTTCCTGGAGTGGGCAAGAAATGAGATGAGATTTTAAAAGGCTTCTTTTCGGGGTGGGCTTTGCTGCGCTGTCTTCCTCATCATCTGTCATATTTGCCCGTCTAATGATGTTTAATAACAGAGTGAGACACGGCGCGCAGAGCGAAGCACACTGCCAACCATTGTGCCTCCGTCTTCCTGATGAGGACTTGAGGTAAATGTTATGACGCAGAGGAGTATTTCCATTCACAGGCCAGATTCTCTCCAGCCAAGTTAACTGTCTGTCAAACAGATCCCGGTCAGGACTCGGCTTCCCGTCGGTCAACGTGTAGATTTTATAGTTTATATTTCTGTACCCTGTGTTTTTGTGTGTGAACCTCTGTGCTGCTGCATAAATGATGTGTTAATGTAAGACTCTTCAATCCTGGTTAAACTCAAAAAGTCACGGTTGTCAAGCTAAAAACAAAGTTGCTTTTCTTGCTTTCTTGGAAAGTTGACAATGTGGAGATAGACGTTCTCCTCCTCAGAGAACTGTACGTGCGTGTGTGTCTGTGTGTGTGTGTGTGTGTGTCTGTGTGCGCTCACACGTGTGTACATATACATGTGATTTAGAGTGTGATCTCCTTGTACTCGTGTGTATGATATATGAATGTGCGTCAAAGAGAGAGAGCACATGTGAATTCATGCCCCTCAACACTCTCACAGTTGGCTCTTTCATTGTACACAGCCTGCGTCACAGAGCCACACAAACCCTTCACTTTTCTCTCCACAATATAGCCAGGAGCCAGAGCCTCGTTACAGCCCAAGCCTTTTAATTAAAGCGAGTCACTCTGTGCCGTCCAGGATGGGGCCTGCGGGTGCATTAATCATATTACCCAAAACTGATCCAAGACCAGTCCTATCTTGTAAATAAAAAAAGCAGCCTTGTACAAGTCAGGAAGTGTGCAGACAGGTAGAGCTTCCACATCGTATTGTGTTTGGCAGGAGGGCGGCTCCGTGCACAAGACCCTCTTTGTCTCACTCGCAGAAATGTACTTGAGTGGAAAGTGGTGTTTGCTCAGAAGCTGTAATGATGTCATATCTGTGTTTTCCATCAATGTGAAATAATGTTGAGGGGACGCTTGCTACTGATTGTGATCTTTATCTTTTAAACTGTCATTTTTGTGTGTTTTTCACATGGAGGCACTTAAAAACTTACAGATCTTTTTTTTCTCCAGGTCACAATTGTCATGTTGTGCATTGCGTGCTGTAGGTGCTGTCTGCAGGCAGAACTGTTTGCTCTCGTGACCGTCAGCATCTCGTCGTGTCTATTGTCACATGGCTCCATACTGTGCCAGCACTGTTGTTAATGCAGCCTGGCACACAGGCAAGAAGAAATAAGAACTGCAAATGTAGATTTGGAAATGGAACATAGTCTCCCAGAAAACATCATTAATATGAGCAAAAATAAAACGAGCAATTTAGATTTGCAAAATCATGAAGTACTTTAAAGTACAACATACTGCATTACAGATAAAACTGAGTCACAAAATGGGACTATATGACTTAAATAACTCAATCCATCAGTGCAAACTAATTTTCTTTTTTGTGCAATTGTACAATTAAAAGAAGTGGAGGTCAATTAAAAATCAGTCTGTCAAACTTAATTCTCAGTGCCCGTGCGTTTTAAACCTTTGTGTTGATTAAGAGAGGGGTTAAATCAAAGTCTTTTTTTCCACAATAAAAGCCGAAACACAGAGAAACATAGAAGCAACTCGAGGGCAGAACATTTGTGATTACATTTGCTCGGGAAAAAAAGTCATCACCAACCTCTCCTGTGTTCTCTTCCCCCACACACGACCTCCATTTTTCAGTAACCCTTCTTAAAAACGGTGCAATAAATGTTTCCTTGTAATTAATTTCTAATAATCCTCCATATAATTTATTCCCATCGTTGTCTGTCTGGTTGTTTAAATCTATTGTTAACACTCTGTTTTTCTGCTCAAATGGGATCCTTTGCTGGGAAGAAAATCAGACAGGTTAAGAAGATGCGTGTGTGTATTATAATGCACACTGTGCTCCTTTTGGGCTCGAGATCAAAGAGAGTGATGAAGGTATAAAAAACGCACTGGGGAAAGTGTAGCAGAAAGCAATGATAGTACAAATATTTAAAAAAAAAAAAAAACTGAAGGTGAGAATAACATTGTTTCCTCCTCTGTTCAACTGAGTCAAGCACAACACAAATCTGCTCTCAATTCCAATATAATAAAATCAACTGTCAGCAGCGGGGCGTCTGAGCTCTGCAGGTGGTCGTATATCCTCATCCTGTACGGAGCTGTTAATGCCTCAGATTATTTATATTTCATTGCTTCTTTTCACTCAGTGTTATTTCATCTCCCCGTCCTCCTTGCCAATAAGATCTGACAAATGGCAGGATGAGACAATGAGACTCTGACAGGGTCTTGTTTTAATTCATTTTCAAATTCAGGTTTGAAGTGGAAATGAGGCTTTGTCAGAGAGGCTTCTTCGTTTATGGGACACAAGTGCCTCATGCTGATTAAATATGTAGGGGGATAACTAGTCTTTTACTAATGAATAAAAAGGTGACAAGGACTGAAAACAGCAAATGTGTGGCTTCATAAATCCTTCATAAAGGATACATGTAACACCTTTTTCAAATTCGCTTTCAGGTGTTTTATACTCAGGCCTGTTTTGCACCACAGTCTCAGCTTTTTCCTCTTAAATCTAACTTTAACATCAATTTAATCTCACTTCTTGACCGCACGGTTGAGGTGCTTTAAAGTTCTTTTTTTTTCAAGTGGATGAAGCAAACGAGGGACCTCTCCGATAAAAAGTTTTGAAGACAGAAGATATATTTGATCTTCCCTGAAATCTAAAGCAAGCGAGACCTTTTTCTATTTTTCATGAGAGGATAAAGCTGTTTTCTTGACATATTTGTGGAAGCAGTGTCTAAACTTCGCGCCTCTGGGTGGGTGTTTCATGGCAGTGTTTGACATCCGAGGGCCGGCGTTGCTCGGGGATGTGCTGTCAATTGGTGCCGTACCGACTGGAGCACATCACAGCCCCGCAGGCTGTAGTCAAGGCTTGTTTTTCTGCTTTTGAAACAAGCGCACGTTCTGCTGGATGTATACCGTTAATGATTTAGCATTACCTTTACAATGTATGCAACGTTTAGGAGGACGAGAGATGTTACCTGGTTCGTGCTTTTGCAACACTCAGTGCTGATTTCATCCTGCAAACAGAAAGCAGGGAGGCCAGATAGTGTCTCTTTCATGGGTCCCCTGGTGGTGACGGCAAACAACCAGACTCACAGCAACAGGTCGACCTTTAACCCCAACACTCTGAAGGATACGCTGTGATTTGACCGTTCAAACTGTAGCGATATTATGAACACTGATGTAGGAGGCGCTATCATGGCAGAAAAATAAATGAAGCTTATAATTCTTCTTTTTAATAACTACCAGAACACAAGTCAAAACAAACACTAAGGATGCAGTATATATGCTGATTAGAGTCATTTGGTTAAGCTCATTCAGCTGAGTTGCATTAAATTTGTTAGACCAGTTGAACTAAAGTGACTCCAGTTTCATTTAAAATGAATCCTTATCATTGTTTTGTGCAGTCATATAATTTGACATTATAGCGCAGGTCGTATTGCTCGTCTCTCCTCATGTCTCCTGAATGTGAATCCTGTTTACCTCTTAGGTCAGAAGAAACATTTCAAGCTAACGCACACGTCCCAGTCGTTTGAAGACCGTCCTCCATCCGGCATTTCTTTCATTTCCAAACTACTTGAGCAGAAATCCATTTAAATAACAACTCTCAGCCCTTGTGCTCTTTAGAGAAGGCAGCAGGGATAGAGATAGTCGAAGAGATCTGTAACCAAGGTAACCGGCTGTTGTTTCCCTGGTACCAACCTGGATCAACGGGCTCGTAGTCTCACATCATTAGACCTACGGTGTGCCCATACTACACACTGGCTTGATTATATTTTCAAGGATGGACACAAACTGCACTAATAATCTTTTCTCATCATTTGCATGTAGCTTCTAAGTTTGCGCAAACCTCTGCTGCTGCTGTTTCAAAACCAAGACCAGAAGGGAGAGTGGAAGGAAGCCGAATGCAATAGGCGTCCAGTGGGAGTGGGCTTATCTCAGCAGTCCACATCCGTTGAGTCAGACTGACAGGACTGTAACTCTTGTGGCAGGCTGCCGGCTGCGGGGTTATCCTGAGGTGGCAGCTCGCCAAACGCTCCGCAGTAGATGGGTTCAAGTTTAGGCCCCCGTGACCTTAAAACGATAAGGTGAGGGGTCGCGGAGAAGTCAGGAAACCATTGTTTTTAGAAATTCCAATTATTTGGTTATTTAAGTCGACTGGGGCTCGCGTCCCCCGCCCCCCCACCTCCTCTTACTGCACCGAGAGGTCTGCACATCATCATCCCATTAACCACATGTGTGCCGGCCAGAAATGCACGCTGAGGGAGAGCGGGGACGGATACGTGTGGAGGGTGGAGGAGGTAATGAAAGGGTGCTTGAGATTTAGCTCAGGCCTGGAACATAAGTTGTCTATTACACAATGCAACATGGAAAGTGTAGTAATTGAGTCACTATTTGGAAAAGACACGAGCGAAGCGATTTTGTCAAAATGTCTTCCGTGCAGAATCGTTTCCCTCCGTTTCCAAGAAAGAAAATCTACATTAGTGGGACCACTGTGTAACCTGAGAGTGGAGGATTTACATTTTACAGCCTTTTTCTGCAATTATTTCACATCCTGTTGGCTGAGGTGGAAGTGGTTGGTTTTAAAAAGAGCGTGGCACTTTCCTGCGAGAGGCTGTGCGTTTGTTTCAGCTCAGGTGATTCTACTTTCCTGTTAGAGAAAACACAGTGGAGGCCGGGTTGGTCGAAGCATAAAGCGCTCACCTACAAATCCATTATCTCCCCAAATGAGCAGTTTGAGACACTACCCTGCGTCTGACCTCCTTCCTGTCCTGAGCCGGCATGAGGGCGCTGAACGAGCATCTGTTTAAGGATCTGCAAGTATTGAAGCAGGCAGTTCACCAGACAGACAAAACAGAAAACCTCAATTGAATTTGCAGGACGAATGCATCTATTAACATTTGACTTTTGGTTGACTTCACTGGCTCACATGAATACATTCAAGCTCAATTCAGTGTGTTTCCATAATTGGGGCTCATTTGAGCAACCGCCAATAATAGGAGGACACGCCACTGTCTGTATAATCAAAAGACTTGTCTGTGTTTACGTACCTGTTGTGGCTCATCCTGCGCTTATATTTGGAGAGGCGAGGACTCATTAGCACTATAAAGTGCCGAAAATCAAAAAGCGAAGAGCATCAGAAATGAACAGAGGGAGGCAGTAAAGCAGAGAAAATAAAAAAGCTGGTGCACATAAAGGGAGCGTGATGAAGGGATTGTGATGGGCTTATAGGTGCAGGAGAACAAACAGCATAAGAGTACAGATCTACAAACATCTGTTTATCAAAGAGGCCGTCCCTCCCAGAGGTTCAGCAGTCGGCCCCCACGGGTGCGGTGCCACACTTGGCCCGACTGCTCGCCTCCCTGCTTCTCTGGCGGCTGCGCGTGCGATTCTGACCTTCTTGGAGCGAATGCTGTCACACAGAGAGCTCAACGCCAGGGGCTCATTTACACATAATACGTCTCAAAAAAAAAGAAAGAAAGCAGGAGAGCATTAATGCAAGAAGGATGCTTTCTCATCTGGAAAACAATTGTATCTCTGTCCCTCATAGCGCAGCCACAGTCCAAGCGCTGAGTTGTTTTTTTTGTTTTTTTACGACTAACTTTTCATGTAATTCCTGAGGCCACATTATGAAGTGGGCCTCTTGTTGGAAACACATGCTTTTCAGTGTTTTTTACCCCTGGCTTTTGGACAGCCAGTTCCCTTATATACCCCTTTCTTTCCTCTGCCAATACCACAGAAACCTTTTCCTTCCATTTACTGTAGATGCCTGAAGTCAATACAAACCAAAGAGAAAGAAGCCTCCGCCAAGAGTGAGGGTTTGCAGAGAAACGCAGCGTTCGACAGAGGAAACTATAAAAGCGTGCATATTTTGATCATAGGAACGATGAACGCAGCATGACTCTTTCCTCATAAATCTCTTTTTATAGCGTGCTTTTCACTGTCGTATCCCATAACTATTAGGCGCATTAGTTCCATTCTTATTGTTTAATTTATCCATAAAGTCATCTATCACATTACAACGACTGAACCGGGGGGTGTGCAATACTCCTGAGAGGTGCTCGGCCTTTTTTCTCTCCACTGCCAGTGTGATCAATTGTGGTGTGTGTGGCATTACTCTTATCCACAGCCGTGATGAATAGAAAAGTGATTCTGCCGCATATGTCATTTTCAGTCAAATCAATACTGAATGTGAAGGAATAAGGGACACTCACACTTTTTTTTCATGAATACTCTTGTGGGGAGCAAACGGTGTGAGTCAGATGTTTGGCGTGCATATCGCAAAATCAGAGGCCTTGTTGTTAACATGAAAATGAAAAGAGCTCAGTGATGAAAAGATGTAATTTGGAGAACACTAAACTGGAGAACACTTCCACGTCACTTCAGCAATTCTGCAGTTAAACCATTAGAGGTCAGGAAAAGGGAGAGAGGGTCTTAAGTGCCAAATAATACAAACCCTGATTCCAAAAATGTTGGGACGCTGTGTAAAACATAAATAAAACAGAATGCGATAGTTAACTCAGTTTTGACATATACTAGTAGAAAACAGTACAAAGTCAATATATTTAATGTTTGAGCTCATCAACTTTATTTTGTAAATATCTTCTTATGGTTATGGTCTTAATTTGGCGGCAGCAGCATGTTTCAAAAAGTTGGGACAGGAGCCACAAAAGACTGTGAAAGTTGTGGACTGATCCAAAAACACCTGTTTGGATCATTCCACAGGTAAACAGGTTCATTGGTAACAGGTGATAGTATCATGATTGGGTATGAAAGGTTCATCCTGGAAAGACTCAGTCGTTCACAAGCAAGGATGGAGAGAGGTTCAACACTTTGTCAAACACATGATTGAATAAAGGAGATTAATACATGGGCTGAGGGAATCTCTTCAAATTTGTCACAAATGTCCACTTTGACTCACAGATGAACTGATTAGATATTGATGGTCAAAGGTCAAAGGTCACTGTGACCTCACAAAACATGTTTTTGGCCATAACCCCAGAACTCATACACTAATTCTGACATAATTATATACAAATGCCTAACAGGATAAAATCATGAAGTGATGACATTTTATATCCAAAAGGTCAAAGGTCAGCTTCACTGTGATGTCATAATGGTCTGCAAAAAACCTTAAACCTTAACTAAGGAACAGAAGGAAAGATTGTGGCTGCATTTCACATTTTGGTCATATGATACTAAATTAAAGACACACAAATGTAATGATTCTAGTTGATGAATAAAATAATCTTGTCGGCATAAAAACATGATAAAAACGTGCAAGGTTCAAAAACCAGCAGTCTAGTTTATATATGTGTCCTAGCTGACTATTACACAGAGGAATCAGTAACTACACGCCCATATTCTGCTGGATAGTAGAAGTACAAGGTGCTGTGAACACTTGCCTCTGCTTTGCACTTGAACTTCCAGTCTCCAGAATGATTTAAAATGATGTGACTGGAAAATATACATATATGCATAGTGTATATATTCAGCCGTCACGATCTCTATTTGAAGAATCCTGTGTGTTTACGTTGCATGCAGCGCCACGTACAGTCGATCTCCATGTTGATCTTGGTGCAGGAGTGTGCCGGTCAGGATCTGGGGCACACACAGGCCCTGTTTACACTCCTGAAAAATGGGGCATTTTATCTGTGGCTTTCAAGATGATGAAATATTTTATTAAAGTAAACACAGAAATGGCAAGGCAGCAACGTTTCAGCAGACCTAAGCTGGATTCACATCCCATTTGTTTACACAGGTTGTTTACACTGGACCACTGGTCACTAGTTCCCTGCACAGCTGCACGGTTCACTGCTCCACAGACAGCTGGAGGATGATACATGGACGTATAGGAGTGAAGTACTCTCTGCAGTATTCTATGTATTACTTGTACTTTGCTTTCATTGTGTGAGATGTTTCATTGTTCTTATCTCCTTTCTCAGAATCCTTATGTGTCAATGTCAACAAGCTGCTTATAGTTGGGCAAATTGTTGTTGTTAGGTTTAGACAACTGAAATAAAATGTGTTGTATTGTGCAAATAGGCACAAATACACAAAACATAGTTGTTTTTTTTTACGTTTTGATTGAGAAGGTCATGAAGAAGAAGAACAAGAAGCAGTTAGTTGGAAAAATTCATCTACGGTGTAGCAGTGGAATCTGATTGGTCAGTTTATGTTTATCACAACACAAGTGTGTCCTCACTGAAATGACAGATTTAGCACTTTAGCACAGCTGTAACTGGACAAGCTCTCAAGACAGACAAATACTGAGAAGAGCCCAAACAATACAGAATGATTCACGCACACTGACAATAGACGTTTCCAGGAATGCGATCTCTTCATCTTCAAGTTCTTTGCAGTCGGTGGTTCACACCTTTTCAATTCATGAATTCAATTCATGAATCAATCAATTCAAGAGTGAAAGGCTAGAAAAGTAGATATGTCACTTATAGGTTCATAGCTTTCTATCGATGGACAGAGAAAGAACGAGATGACAACTTATGTCCTAGAACATTTTCAAGGATGTCACAATTATATAATGTGGTATAGTTTTGATATGTGTATATTGGACAACTCGGCACGTCTCAACGTACAAAGTGTGTCCTTTATACAGCTGAACCCAAACTATGATTTTTCCCCAACCTTAACTAAGTCCTTTAGCTGTCTTATCCTAATCATGCTGTAACCTTATTTTATTTAGCATAATCACATTCTTTCCATAACCTTGATCACACTATAGCTGCCATGTGTAGATGTTGTGCAAAGCGAGAATTTAAAAAACATTGGCAGTGAACTTTAATCCAGGCTTTTCTGAATCGTCCAGTATTGATGTTCTTGTCTGGCTGTAGAGTTGCGTGTGAGCCTCAGCCAACTGAGCACCATCCTCTGTGTCTTGTTCTCTCTCTCTCTCTCTCTGTTCATCCATCCTTTTTTACGCCCATCCCAAATTTGCACATAAAAAAGCCTTTATGGAAAGAGCAGACATTCAAAAAGAAAAAAAAAGGAGAAATATTAGAAAAAAGGTTTTTATGGATAAGTTGGCATTTTGAAAAAGAGAGGATGTGATGGAAATAGAAACACTTTTTATCACCAGCTTATTAAAGCGGGTGAAACAGAAGAGACGAATTCATTCATGCAAAAAAGAGAAACACACATATCAGGTAAAGAGGCCGTGGTGCTCCAAGTGATTTTTGTCATGTACTTTTTAAATATCCTGGCTTAAATCAAACTTGATGGACGCATGCACAGATTTTATTCTGTTAAAACAGAGGTTTACAACATCCTCCCTCTGCTCGACTTCTACGAACTGTGCGTACGTCCTGAGGTCCGAGGAGACGTGCACTGAAGTTTGCATCTCTGTTTGGGATGAACTTTTTCTGTAAACAGTTTTTTGCAAACCTGTCTCTTGCAAAGATCTGATCAGGGATGACTGAACCAAACCTGGAAAAGCAGCTGCGAATAGCATCATCATCACGGCCATCTGACATCAGACGTCTCGCCAAAGAGAAGCGGCTTCATCCATCACATTAGAGCTTAGTGTGATATATGATTTCAATAATTTAGCATGGCCCTCGAAGGATGTTATAAAAATTAAAATGGCCCTTGAAAGGCAAAAGGTTCTGCATCTCTGTGCTAAAATTCCAGAAATTCAATTAAAACTTCAAACAAAATTTTAATCACTAACTCACTTTCTCAAAAATACACAGAGCTCAGCAGAGGGTTACACTCATCATTAACACACAAGACACACATCGCGGTGCCAGAGACATTCTTTTTATGAATGCAAATTTTTTTTATGAATGCTAATTATCCATGCTCCTCCTTAAAAGCCTTAGTGGGATGTCATTTTTGAATGCGTACAGACCCACCCCCCACCCTCTCATCTCAATAATGTCTCATGTATTTCATTCCAGTGCTTGTAAGTGCAGCTCCTCAGGGGGCGTTCGCCAGCCCGGGTGGGCGGGTGTTGCCTTCCCAACGCTCTGCCCTACATTTGTTGGGAAAACAAACATTTGCTATGGGGAGAGCGGAGCTGTCTGGGGGTGTCGAAGGGCGGGTAAAGGAGAATGATGATAACTTCATCAGCGTCTAGCAGGTTGGTTCCCGTAAGAGGATGGATGGGAGATAAATGAAATGAAAATGGATTGTGTGGCTAAAAGAGAGACAGAGAAAGGAAGAGGCAGAGGAGATGGGAGAGAACTGGGATTTAAAAAGAAGAAAGCAGTGGGACATGATTAATAATAAAAGTGATTCTGAATAAGCTTATTAAGTTTATTTTGGTAACAACTAGTTAATGAATTAATGAGTTAAAAAAATGGGATCAATAGAAGATTTATTAAAAAATTAATAAAAAACAGTTTTAATAACTGATCAATCATTTAAGTCATTCATCCAGAAAAAGTGCTCCAAAATTTCAGCATCTCAAAAGTGAAGATTTGTGTTTTTTATGTCTTATTCACTGTTAATTGAATTCTTAGGATCTGGGAAATTCACTTGTTTGACATTTTATTTAGAACAAATTATTAATGCAAGCAAATGAATAACTGAGATATTAACAAACAGTGGCTGCAGCCTCAGATTGGCTCCACATTTGTCTCTCTCCTCTCTGTTTTTATGCATTATAATATTTCTCTAGATTTCTTTGATCTGCTCCACTCGTCTCTTTTCTCCAGCTGTTTTTGCTCCCTGCTGTGAAACAGTGCTCCAGTGTTGGAGAATGATCAAATTAAAACCAACAAGGACAAAAGAGCCTCGTTCTGGACAAGATAGCAATTAATCTGTGTTTAAGATAAAAATGATAACTGGGAAACGACAAATACACTGTGGAAGTGAAAAGTGCTCAGAGGTCTGTGAAAACTGGTCTGTTAGGTTCTGAGCAGACAAGAAATTTCTCTGCTCCCGCCTGGGATCGTGAATTTAAAGTTTGGATGTGTGAGCGTGTTTTTTTCTTTATGCATTTAAACAGAGGGTTCACATAAGTGTAGATCTTTCACTGAAACATTAGTTCTCACATTCTGTTCCTGCTTTTTCAGCAGAATTTCTGAATATAAATTTTGCAACAACCTCATCGTAAACTGTCCGGAGCCACACATTCAAGCAGTCATGTGTATTGAAGGAACAGAAACTGCAACACATTTTTAACTGTTGTGTAACAGCATGTGAATCATTATGACTGCATGATTCATGCATCCTCAAGCCTGCTAAACCAACAGCATGATGACACAATGACATATTTGCACCGAATACTTGTGACAAACATGTGACCATTTCTATAACATTCTTTGACTGAAGTTTAACTTTTGTCAAACCATTTTGCCAAAGGCTAAAAACGCAATATTAGCTCAAGTGTACTGTGTCTACAAAGAAGTACTGGATATATCATTAAAATGATATAAATCTTGACAGAAGTGCTGGTAAATGACTATTTTCATGTATGAAATGCGTCACATCGTGGTCGGGATGTGCTGCAGGTTGAACAGAGACTTGTTTAAATCCTAAGGTTGGCTTGTTCAAAACAGCATTGAAATCAACATTAAGATGTCAGTGTTCGTTTTCTTAACAGAAAGCGTAGCAGCACTTCAACCCTCCTGCATCTAATTGTAATGTTATATTGATTGTATTCTATCAGGAATAAAAAGGGGTGCAGGTGGTGGCACAGTGGCTGATAGTCTGCAAACATCAGTCCTTTGTCATCCTGGCAGATTCATATCTGCTTTCAGGTGAGATCCTGTATGAAAGAGTCAGGATATGAAAGGCAGAGGGGGAGAGCTTTTGCACCCAAGTGAGTTAGCTCTTTATTCACATTTTCACCCCAGCCCTCAAACCCCTTTTTAATGTATTTTTTCCATCACTCTCGGGTCCTGCGTCTGTCACAGCAGCAGCATGATGATAGGAACGAGCTTTTTCTTGGTAGCTCTTCCCATCCCTCACACCTCATCGCTCTCACACCTTCACCAGCTCGTTGGCTTTCTTTATGTCTGTCTGTCCTGCTTGTATGTCTGTCGATTTAAACCATTCCCTTTCAACATCACTCCATATAAACACAGTACACGTTTAATATGCCTTCAGAAACACAGTAGAACAACAGATACTTTTCTCTTATCTTCTTACTGCTTTTGTCTCTCTGGCTCATCTTTTGTGCCTTTTCTCCTTTTTTTCTGTGTTACCTCTCTCTTCCTTAAATATAATACTCTCTCATTATCTGGTCTGTTTATTTTTCCTTGATTCATCATTGAGTAACCACACCAAAATTACAGGCTTTCAGAACTGCTCCTATCACAATCCCACATCGTGAAATGGAAATGATGCTGTTATTAACGAGTGATGAGGACAAACAAGACTAAAAGTGCACAGGCTGAACTGAGGCACTGCAGTGCTTTGAGCCAGATGTTAACATCAGCATGCTCACAATGATAATGCTGACATCTTAGTTTTGTGTGTTCACTTTTTTTGTTTGATAATTTGCACTAAACACAAAGTATAGCTGAGGCTGATGGGTCAGTAGTTTTGCAAAGACGACAAAACAATAACTAAAATTTTAACAGAGTGAAAAGTTAAAGAATCATCAAGGTCCGTACCAAAATGTATGACAGTCCGTGCAGTGAAGGTCAAGAGATTGGTGGCGCCAGAGGAAAAGTCCAAGGATCACCAAAGGCGTTAGGATTTATTGTCTGGGAACTGTGAATGCTTGTAAAAAAAAAAATTGTACCAAGAGAAATGAAAAGTTTGACCTGTTGATGGCACCAGAGATTGGGATCACCAAAGTTGGTATAGGCTTTGTCCTCTGGGGACCACAAATGCCTGTGCAAAATTTCATGGGAATACAAAACTAGCTTACATATTTCAATGTGGACCACAGTGATGTGGCAAAGTGGGGTTAAAGCTACTTGAATTCTGAGACTGATATAATGTGTCGTTTAAATTTAAAACTAATTTCCATAGAATCAGCAAAGGAAAATGCAAATTATTCTGTATTTCCATCCACTGCTGTTATTCAAATATTATACATGAACAGCTACTTCTCCATTGTGTTGTCATTAAACCATTGCAGAAGTCTTCCCTCCTCAGCCAAGCCTCAAAACTTTTGTGCAAAATTTCTACTTTGTTTTTATTTTTTATTTCCAGTGTTTCCACTTTTATGCTCAAATTGAAAATGAGCATAATGAGTGAAAATGAGTGGTTGGTGGGAAAAAACAAACTGGGCCATTACTGACACCACAGGAATAAAGCAGATTCAACTTATATGTTATTTTTATATATATACATGTTTCAAATGAAAATAATTAACTATATTCGAAATTCAGTGGCAAATGTCTGTAATGAGAGAACTCAGTTACAAATTCCAAATTAAATCCAGAAGGACAGAAACAAATACACAGAAGACGGAGGTTGCACATTTGATCCTGAAGGCAAAGGCCTGAAAACCACCAGCATCAGTCACTGTTGTGGTGCGTTTAAAACATTTATGAAAAACCAGCAGCTTCTCCTCCACCACAGTGTTTGCTCAGCACTTCAGTCGGTGTTTTCTTATTAATAGACAAAGAATCTAGGTAGCACTTTGGAGGAGAGACCGGATGAATTATAGCATGACGATTACCACTTTCCCTCTGTCCTACATTTGTATTTTGTCATCCCTCTGTCATTTTCTCCCTCTGCCCGGAGCTGGAGAGAGTCCAAACCCTGCAGAAAGCCGGCTGGCTCACATGCAGGGACGACTGTTGGGGTGTTTGGAAAACTGGTGACGGATTAAGAGATTTTCGAAGTAATCTTCCAAAGAGGAAGCGCCCCTAGTCATGGATATGCTGTCATCGCTGTTATTAATAAAGACATAAGGGATTAAATCAGCAAAAGTTCGGCTGCCTTTTACTGTACAAAGCGAGCGGTTGTTCCGACGGTCTGAACACAGTGAACCATTGTGTGCCATGTTTGTGTTCTCCAGAACAGAGACAGAAAAATATCCTGACTACTTTAAGTCATAGCAGAGTGTTTGTAATGTGTCGCAGATCCTGAGAGTCCTAAATGCCCAGTAACATTTTTTTTCCCCTTTTGAAACATCACTCCTTAACCATATAAACTAATAACGTTTAATTGTTTTGATGGTTTTTTTTCTACTGGAGATGAAACTAGGGACACAGGAAGCAGCGTAGGGACCAGACCATTCGGAGAGCTATTTGTAGCTCATTATATGTTCATTAGTGTTCACTAGACTCATCATGGTGTGCCCCAGAGGAGAATGAAAGATTCACACAACTTTGGCAGATGTTAAATTTTAATCAGAGGGGGTCTAGACTCGCACCACGCAGGAGCCCTGAGCTTGAGGAGGAGGAACTAGCTCCATATGGTTTCAGTGTATGCACAGAGCAGAGACAGGCCCATGGGAAACAGTGTCCTCACACAGTCAGCGTCAGTGTTGTACATTCACTGTTTAGACCAGTGGAGATTATTTAGCAGACATCGTCACCGGTCGTGTTTTTTAACGTCTGCTACGATCTACACAATCCAAGGTCATAGTGTTCAGGTTTTAAAATGCAATTCAGCTTTGGCGTTTTAATTCAACGACTCATTAATACAAGTTGTGTAGAAGCAAAATGGATGGAGCGAGGAGGAAAAATGAAAGATGAGATCAAAGCAAGAGAAGAATTCAGTACGAGTCGGCGATCGCCTCCGTAGTTTAGAGAATTCTTGTGCTTTAACATGCATGTGATTAAGTAATTAACTGTTAATAATGAAATGAAATGGCTTTGTTTGAAATCATTATTTGATGGTAATTAAGATATATCCAAAAGTAGCCTATTAATAATGCCTTCAGCTCATAAATCATGACACATCTCTCTCCCCTTCAAAAGTGTCAGTGTCAGTATCGATACTGGTGATTACTGAAGTCGTATCAGAATGTATTTTCTGGTATCATCTGCCTCTACTTTCTACTAGTTCATGCTTTGCAGGTAGCAGTGAGTCTGTGAACTGGGAGCATCTGCACATGCTTTTATATGATGGTAAACCGGAGCCGATTGGATCAAACCCTGCAGAACCTTGAATGTAAAGCTAAAAGTGAGTGAAAGCTGCACCAAGCTGCAGAGCTGGGTGGTGAATCTCAGTGGGATTGTCTTAGGATCCCTCTCACATTAGATTCATTTGTTTAAACATGTATATCACGCTTGAACTTGATAGATGTTTAATGTGCCATTAAGGGTTGTTTCAAAAGGTCAAGAAGGCATAAGTAAATATGGGTGCTGATACAGAAGCATTCAGAATCCTCACTTCCTCTTTGCATCTGTTCTGGCTTGCAGCATACAGATGGAGAATGACAGGTGATTGTGCCCCGTCTTGAAGTCAGGATGAGGGCCATTACCCGGTCGTCCTTGGGTGGGAGACATCCATCTCCCGTAAGAGGCGTGACATGGCCGAGTGAAGGTGATGATGTTATGTATGAGGCTGGCTGGCAGCACAAGGTAAGGCTGGCCACTCCGTCACTCAGGCCAAGAGTTGACAGGGTCTGTGCACAGACAAGGAGACAGGCCTTGGGAATGCAGGCAAGGTTAACCTGAGTGATATCTGGAACTGAACTGAAAGTGACCATACTCAGAAAGGACTTGATGAATGAGCAGTATGAGGGCGCTGCGGTTCAGTCCTATATGAAGAAACTGTGGAATTCCTGCAATGTGTGTGCACCTGTATGGCAGAGGGACTCAGTGAGCCAATGCTTGTTTCACATTTCATACCCCGGCTATCAACTATCACAGATAATTGGCATGAGGGAGGGACAGTAAGCAGGGAGATATCCCTCAGCAGAAAATCCTATTTTGCTTTGGTGCCTCACAGGAAAGTAGATTTTAGTCACAGCCAAGCAGCGTTTGATCTGCTATGCCCATTCGTTTCATAGCTTCTTCTGCCAGGGGAGCTTAGATGAGCTAAACTGGTGACGATGCCACAGCAGGCCGGCGTTTCTCACCAGCCTGTCCTGCCCAGCGATGGAAGCCATCTGGACAATAACAGGGTCATTCACTTCAGCAGCAGTTTAGAGCGAAAACTGTAGATTTAGGTCATATGGCAAAAAGAATTAGACGTCAAGAGCCTTCACTGTCAAACACTCAGAGGACATGCTTGTCCATCTCTTCGTTGTCCCATCAGACGTCCAGTGCTGGGGTCCTGTGAGGTTGCGTAGCAACAACTGAGTGGCTGTCACGTGTTGGTGAGGTGGATGAGGTACGGCTGAAGTAAAACGGGCAGACGGTGCTTGATTCTCTTTTCAGAAAGCCTGTGGCTGATGTAATTCAAGTGGGCAGAGTGAGGACGGGATGATCCCCCCCTCGCAGAGACATACCCATCTCCGCGGCTCTCCTTCCCTCCTCCGGCCTGCCAGGCAATAGAGCTGTCGAGTAGTGAGTCGACTAATGGAACACCCAGCTGGCTGGAGACTTCATCACGCTGCAGTGAATTATTCAGCTTCCAGAGGGCTCTCCCCAAATTATTTAAAAGCTTGCTTTGGCGTTCAGAGGAACAAGGCAGAGCCCCAAAGAAGTGCTCAGAGTTTGTCTTTTGGGTTTTCACGAGTTTTATCCATCTCCTTTAAAGCCCCAAGCCTGGAAGATAAACGACTCTGCAAGTCTGCCCTCAGCGAAAAATGATCTGATGATTCAAGTCTGTTTAATGAAAGCTCAGACTTCAGATTGCTGAGCAAACCATCACTATGAATATTAGCTGAGACTTATACACATGAGATCATGTAGTTGGCACTAGCTGAAAAGTTTAGCACTTATCATTTCAACAAGAGCAGTTGCAGAAAACAAGCAGTTCATGGCAGATGAGACATAATGACAGACTCACTGCTGTGTCAGCCTTAATTTCATTGGATTTGAATGACATAAGACACTTTGGGTAAGGACACACATCGATCTGCATATGCAACGTTTCATAGTGAAATCCCTCTGCTAATGGAGGATGTGAGGCACAGTTTCATCCTGTTGCAGAAGACAGCCTCGATTCGTCAGTCCTTCTGGGTAGGTGTCCTGGCAAGGATGACTGATTGGAATTCCATGTCCATATACATCACACTCGATCCTCGTCCACTCAGCAAAGAGTGGATAAATCACTCCGTCTGGGCCGTCCCTCAGCAGGCCCCAGAAAGCCTTTAATAACAGGCTCAAGCAGCCTGCAGTGCCGGCCCCTGATTGTTTTGAGTGAAAACAGATGTGGTTGCTTGCTTCACAGCGCAGCCTGCTCCACAGAGGTTCTCAACAGACCCCTGTCACAAGGCCCTCTCCGCCATGTTGTCTTACTAAAACATCCGGCACCAATAGGAGGCCACCTGAATTCCCTCCCCGCTTCCTATGGCATCCGTTATTCCAGCACCTCCCCACTGCCGCGCCCCATTGCAAGAAAGAAAAAAAAAAAAGTATTTCAAACAAGGTGGAAACAGGCTTGCCTCTCCACCCTCGTAAAGCCCACTTGAGAGCCTGGGTGAACGCATTCATGCCCCGAGGCCCTGATGAAATAAAACACCAGCGCCATGCCCTTTATGTGAGCCAAAAAACACTGGCCATGTTTATTACATCTGACCATCTGGGTTTTACACGTGCATGTCTGCTGGACACAGCTCCACACAGCCGCGCGCTCACAGACAGGTCAGAGGTCCTGCAGACAGACCATAGCTTATTAGCCGCAGACGACTTAAATGCAACACGTGATTGCAGTAATTTGCCGGAATGCTTTTAATCGTGCAGGTACTTTCCCTCCTCTCGCAGATACGTCTCTTTCTTTCTGCCTTTCTCTCGGTGATGAAACGGTCTCTCAAGGGGAGACAAATGCCTCTGCAGCGGGGGAACAAACCAACAGCATCTCCCGCAGGCTCCTCGGTGACTGATATTCTTCGCTGATTTGTTTAAACAGTCTCAAATGTCGCCCCCAGCAGTCCCATCCCACTCCGATCTCCTACCTCCACCCTCCCCCAGTCGCACATGTGTGTGGAGCCCTGAGCGGTGGTCGAGTTCCCCTTCAGGCCAGAAGTTTTAATTAAAGCAGGGTGGACCTGTGTACTAACTTTCAAGATGACAGACATGCAGAGTCTCGGCTTCGCCCCTCCCCCTGGCACATATAAACCCACCAGCCTGCCCGTATTTTCCCTTTTATTCTCCTCTTGTCGAATTTGTTTCTCACACCACGTCTTTCTCTCTGACTCAGCCACCAGAGCCCGCAGACAGCCTGTCCCACCCAGCTCAGTGTGTTCGGTTGAATCAGGAAGGAAATATTTACCCACTGCTAGTGTGAAGGGGTTGTGACCTCCGGGTCAAACCAGAGGTCAGGATGTGGGCATGGAAATGTTTAAAGGCGTCACTCATGCAATGGCATAATGTAAGCAACAGGTTAGTGTGTGAATTAATAACATCCTTTGTGGTATTTTTAATTACTGTACTTGTACATTTATTGGTGTTAATGGTAATTTTATGGTAATTTACCTCATGGGGTGAATGTAGAACTGACTACAGAGGCTCCTCAGAGGGAGCTGAGAAAATATTCCTTTCAACTACTGAAATGTAGATGCTGTCCCAAAACAAGCCAATAAAATAATAAAATAAAAAAACCTAAAAAAAACTTAGTTACACACATTTTTAGTTAATATCTGTGTCATATTAAAAACTTTAAATTCATTCATATTAGGGCATTATTAACTCGCCACTTAAGGACAAAGAGAGCAAGTAATTATACTGACAGTTTTGACGCTCAGGTTCAGAAATAAGATAAGATATTCCTTTACATAAGTCCATGTGTGAATATGACAGTTATGATAACAGGAGGATTTTCAAGGTCCATTTGCATTCAGCTTCTTCTTATGTATTCTTCTAGAGAGAGATCTGTTCAGTATAAAAGGAGATTGTTTACGACAGCATGATCATCCTGGTAGAAGTTTCTGCCCACGAAAGATATGGCAGCATTTCTATGTTTTTTTTTTATAATGATTTTTATTTTCATTTGGTTTGCCAAAACACATTTGCAGCAACACAAGTGTGAGGACCTCATTCAGTGTAAACTGTGTTGAAATGGTGAACTTTGGGATGTGGACATTGAATCACAGTATGGTTTTGGAACACATTTTCCAATAAATCACATGTCTGTTGTACAACATGTTGCAGCTCACTGGTTGCCTAAGATAGTAAGTGGCTAAAGAGGGCAGATTTTTTTTCACATGCATTTTGCAATTACAGATAAGACATATTAACAATACAGTCCATTACAAAGATAATTGGTCAGCAGGAAATGGTTGGAAAAGGTTGGCTTGACCAAAACGAGCATTTTTTTTTTTCCTTTGCGTAAATGAATTATGGGACAAATTTCTCCCTCAATACAGAAAATAACTCTGAAAATGAACAGTATAACAATGAGCATGAGCACCAAAAAGACATTATGAGCTCACTGAATTGGCCTCCTACAGTCCAGAGACTTAACTGCCAACCCTGAGGTGTCGAAATATCAAATAGGTTCATATATGTCCATGGCCTCATGTCACAGTGTCCATGATGAAATGATGTTATAGATCTGTCCTGGCCTGCAAATGTGTCTGATGAATGTCCTGCCCACAGGCTCAACACACTGGCAGCTGACTGCTGTCTGTATGTGCTGTCACACTTTTTGATGTGGAAATAGTTATTAGCAATTTTTGCAAAGAACAAACTTAAAAATCTAAATGTCACCTGTCAAAGTGTCCTGGACTTTACCGTATGTTAAATTTAGTCGTTTATCATATTGAGTGTACTTCCTTCAGGGAACAGGTGTGTCATTCAGTCCAGGTTGTGTGAGTGGGTGAGTGTCTATGTGACTGACAAATTGGGATATGATTATCACACCAATAGTATTTTTTTTGCAGTTGTGGTTAACAGCCTCATGTGTGGGTTAAAACCCGTATTAAAACCTTAAAACCTGCAAAGATTTGTGTGATGCTTGATGCCTTTTACTCTATGATTTTGAATATCAAAAAAATCAAATTGTGGTGCTCAGAGAATAAGAAATTAAACATAGTTTGTCATACATGATTTATGCTCTGCTCAAGCTAATTTAGCACGCGCTACCTGCGTGTGAAGCCCTGATAATATTCATATTCCTGCTCTTGAATGATGCCCTGCGAATCACAGCCACGAAACAAAGTGGTGTTGAAGCCCCTGAAATAGTAAAAACAACCAGAAAAGCAGTGGCATTGTCCTGGAAGGTAGCAGCGGCATGAGAAAGTCCTGTTTAGGAGTTCAGCCATGCTCTGCTCTCTTTCGATCGCCTTAGAACTAAAGAAAGCCAGGATTTCCTAATGCCCAGAATGGGGAGCTCTCAACAGATTGATCTGCAACAGGGGACCGTCCATTCTTTGGAAGTGAGCTGGCCAGAAAGAAGAAAAAGAGCTTGGTGGGAGAACAGTCTGTAGATAGACCTCGTCTGATCTCCGGGGCGAGTTGCACCTGACAGAGGGAAGACATAAATCTGCGGATCTGTGTGTCTGCCAGAGGAAGCTCGAGATGGACCCCTTCTGTCTGGACGTTAGCATGGGTGAGTCAGACGCATGATTTTATTGCGAAATGAAAAATAAGACACAGTATATTAATCTTGTTAGCCTTGTGTTTTATTGCGGACAGCTGCGCTTGTTATGTTACCAGGCCTTTTCTTTTATTTTGAAATTTCTGACTTGCAGAATCACATTGTTATTGAAAAAGAGGCTTTTATTTTCTTAATTTAGTAAGACTGCATATTGTGTGATGTGAACTTGATGGTAGGTCCTATACAAGTTAATGCAGACATATCTATAATTTTGCCTCAATTCAAAATGTTTCTCTGTCAAAACTGCTTATAATTATTTTGATACATATTATAACTGACAGCGTACATTTTTTTGGCAGTGAACCATGCACAGTTTATAGAGTTTAAAGGTAATAGTCCGGTGTTTAGATCTGCAGCTACTGCAGTACATCCGTCCTACATTCATGTTTGTTTGACATGGCTGAGGTCTGGTGCCATATGAAGGCCCTGTAAGCAAACTCTTGGATTTCAGACATCTTTTTAAAAAGGCCGATTAAACTTGATTCAATTTTGTACACAAGTTTGAGAGCGAGACTTGGCAGGATGGAAAACTCTCGTACCGAGAAGCTCTGGTGTGTTTGTTTGTCGAGCGGGACTGAAGATTATTGATTTAGCAAGTGTGTGTTGTCTAACTGTATGTGTGTGTGTGTGTGTGTTTGAAGGGGGGAGCTGGCACATACCCCTGGAATGCAAGCAGTTGCTGTTGCAACAGCTATGGCGACTTAGAAGTGCAGGCTAGACTACACCCACCAACTTTCATGATTGTACTTTAGATTTCTTCATACATATTAAGTCCCTGGAAACATTTTGTACTGTAGGTCAAAGGCCTTTTTTGCAGTAACTTCCATCCACAGACGCATTGTTCAGTGGATCCAGGCAGCTGCAGTAAAAACCTCTGGCACCTTTGTTGCCATTCATTTTTATTTTGGTTTTTCACTGTTAGTTTCCCTCCTTTATGCAGCTTTTCTCTTAATATACAAAATGGACAAATATTCACATCTTCAGTCTAAAATTCCTAGTCTTACATAATCAGAAGGTCTTATCCATTGATCACCCAAAGTTCTGCTTGACACACATGCGTTTGCCCAACTTCCAGCTCTTTGTAAGAAGAATCAATAAAGTGTTGAGGGCTCAGCTCTGCTCCAGCCGTCCCTGCAGAGAAGGAGATATCAACACTTTAAAATGAAAACAGGGTTTTAATGCTGATTTGGTGAGCTGGTCCACAGTTTCATCAACTTATAAATCACTCAGGATGAACTTTGTTCGGTTCTTTTCAGATCAAAATGAGCAGCAGGAATCATGCAAATACAATTAAACACATGTAGAGCGTTAGAAGACGGACGTATTCACTGCTTTCACGATAGCGGTGTCATTTGCATGGACACATTAGTGTAAAAATTGATAAAGCACTGTAGTGTGTGTAACGTTATTGTATAGACTTGGTGCCAGCGTTTCCTAAGCTGAGCTGTATTTCAAAACTGTTTGGAAAGCCCTCAGTGTTCCAGCTCCAAGTTATAAATCATGATCTGCGCTAGAATTGCTGCAAGAACTTGTAACATGTGCAAAATATCCCCGCTGATGAGAGAAAATAAATGTTGCATCTCTGTGGCCTCATAACTGAAAGGCATTTTTGAATTATAAATAGTGAATGGTACACTACAGTGTCACAGTACAAAGAGTCAATTTAAATTCACATATTCTGCATTAAACATTTCAACAGAGAGAAACAGACAGAAATATACGCATTGTCACTAAAGACACACATTTTCGCTCTTTGCTTTCTTCCTAAATGCGTCTTTTTCCGGTTAAGACTAAGAGAGAAAAGAGGAGTGTGTTGCACTAACACACTCTGTCAGGAGGCTGTAAGGTATTGATTGCAGGAGTGTATGACGATGATGGGCTTTGACAGCCTGCTGCGTGGACCTGAGCTGAGTCAGACAGGAGCCTGCTCCATCTTCCGTCTGCAAGGGCCCAGGGTCACGTTGGCTGAAGCCCGCATCCCTCCGTGCGCATGAATGCCCTCGAACACGGGCTGCGAGGACGGCGGAGGAGAAATATGGCTCCAATCTTTAACATTTAGATAAGAGCATCAGCTAAATGTCGACCTCGCAGAGCGACTTACAGTGAAGATGATTTACCCTCAAATGGTCTTTGATATCACTTTTTGATGTTCGGTGCACTCAGTTTTTAGAAAATTGCGATGAAGTGTTGTTTACTTTCCCTGCTGGATCAAATTCTTTTGGTGATTTCTTATGTTTTCTAGATTTGTCTACATCTCCCTGTATCCTTTCAACAGCTAAGACCGGACCTGTTGTTTTCAATGTAGGACATGTTAAAAAAAAAAAAAGAGTGAATCACAATTTCCCAAGGTGACATTTTCAAATTGTTTGCTTGTGTCCAACCAACAGTTCAAAAACTAAAGTTTTCAATGTGCAATGATAAAAAAAACATGATGAAGAAACATTTTTTTTCTGCTTCAAAAATTGTATCTTCACCGGAAATATCTCGACCTGATGATTTCACGTTGTCTCTGTTTGTCCAGTTATTCGTGGGAATAAGGAGAACGCACCACAAAATAATCAGCACACCCAGACTTTGCCTCCGTAAACAGTTTTAATGGATTTTCAGAAACATCGGGAGCCCTCGGTTTCTGGGAAATTATGAGAAACCTGCTGCTGAGCGGACGTTAATAGCCTCCGACTGAAGTAAATGCATTTGGGTTTAGGCCTTTTGCTGGCATTAATGGTAACAGGGGAAAAAACAGTGATGCCATTTGTTAGGGCGTAGCGTCCCTACGATGACCACGCACAGCAGGGGGCCGACGTCAGGCCAGAGACCGACTGTGTGCATCTATGATGATGGTGTCTTTGAGCAAGACACTCCATCTAATCTACTGACACTGCCCCTGTAGGAAAGTTTAAAGAAACTTTCCCTATGAGGATTTGGTTATCGCTCTCATATTAATGCCATCATTGTGAAAAAAACTGGAAGATGGAGTAGTAAACAACAGAGTGACGTCTTGGAGCAAGGAAACATCCATTGATGTTGGATTAAAATGTGGGTTTTGATAAGTCTGTTCTTGTAGTTTATGAAAAAGCTCTTATTCATATTTTTCTGTTTTTATTTCTTTTATAAAGTATATGAGCTCTGTATTAATCCCAGTTCACAAAATATCCCCATGTGGGTTCACAATGGACCACAGTGCTTTTTGTGGTCATAAAAATAGGAGGCAAAAAGTTAGTAAAATAGGGAAATATAACAAAATATTTTAAAAGTGCTTTCAGAGTATGCAATGCTGTTCTTTGCCTTCAGAACCTATTTTGAAATCATGTCGTATTCCTCAAACAGAAGAACGATGCTGTGGACATGTGCTCTGTTTTCTGGACACTCTAGTTTTTTTTTCTGCTTTGTGTTTCTTCTGACTAATATATGTAGAAATAAATGAAAAGCAAAGTCCCGGCTCTGGCCGCCCAGCGCAGGCCCACACTGAGTAATCTCACAATGTGTACTATCCAAGGCTCAAACTAATGAGCTGGACTGAATGAAAGCTTTCATCAAATCCACTTTAAACACTGTAAGCAGTGTTTCAGCCTGTAGGAGTCACTCAGCATGATTCGCTCTAATGACCTCCAAATGTGTTTTGTGTGATTGCTGCCTCGCTCTCCTTCCCTGCCTCCCTCCTTTCTCTCACACCAACCTGATCTCACAGGAAATTTGTACTTATTTGTTTGACGACAAATGTCGCTGAGCTTTCTGACTGATAGGTTCAAATAGCAATGGACCCAACCAGGGTGCACTTTTTACACCCTTTTGTTGACTAACCAAAGTAACATACATTGAAATTTGACCTGATGATGGTGCAGATGATCTCTAAAAGTAGAACAGTTCATCCAACGGGGGGCATGAATGTTTGTGCTAAATGTTATGGCAATCCATCTGATAGATGCTGACATATTTTACTGGAGAGTAGAAGTTTGAGGGTCACCAAAGTCAGTAGGATTCTGCCTCTGGTGACCATGAATATCTGTACAAAATTCATGGCAATCCATTCAGTTGTTGAGATGTTTTTAGTGACTAAGAACATACCTTACTCTCTTTTAGTCCAACAACAGCCGCAATAGTCTATTCTTATTTAAATAACATATCCAAATTATGTCATATTTATCCAGATCTGCATGTAGATCAGCTTCATCTAGTCTTGCTGGGTTTTATTAAAGACCACATGCATACTCTACTGTACATAGTCAGTGGTGAGTTCATTGTAAATCTGTGACGATAAAAATTTACTGGACTCATTAAAAGATGGAAGTAGCTGTAAGGAGTAACAGCCACAGTTAAATGGTTGCACATCATCGAGGTCAGCAACGCCTGTAATGCGTCACCTGACACCACCTGCTCCGTGTTCTCGGCCTCTTCATTTCATGTAACATAATCAAGCCTACAACTAATGATAATTATCATAATTAATGTATGGAATCTTTTTTTTTTTTTTTTTGACAAACTCAGTCCTTCGCGGTTCAAACCACAACAAAGCCAGTTTAGTCTTAGAATAAACAAAATGCCACTTTCAATGAAGACGCTCACTCAAGCAAAGTGTTTGCCGTTGACAAGGTGTTGTCGATCCACGAGATGCCATCACAGCCGAGACGAAACGTACTGTATCCAGCTCTGCCCAAACTGCCACCCCAAGGCTAGAAGAGCTCCACTTGAGCTGTAAGTGATTATAAGCGGCCGTGGCGAGTGGAGCAGAGGCAAAAAGAATATCTTTCCAAACTGACAGCAATCAATAGTAATAATGGATGTGAGGAGAAGTGAAGGACGGGCAGTAAATCCTGTCTATCAGCTTGATGGGGGGTGTTTATTAGCTGATTTATAACTTCTGTCTTTTTGTCTTTTGCTATTTTATTGGAGTAGTGATAAATAATGCATTTTAGAAAATTAGACTGTGTCCTTGGTTCCTTAAATGCCGCTTTTAGCCAGCTGGCAACTACTGCTTACAAAAAGAGCTAAAAAAGAAAAAAATCTGTATCAGTGTGCAGCTATAGACCGAGCTGGGGTCATTAACACAGACTTTGTCCTGCTTGTCACTGACCCAGTATTTGACGTATTGTTTGTCTAAATAGATTTTCTGCAGAACCAACATTTTTACACAGTGTCTTATTTCTGTGGGAATGCAACATTATAATCCAAACCAGAGATGATTCATATCTTTTAATGACAAAACCCAGAGGGCGGGCAACAAGTTTCCTAATTTATCTCCCTCTCTCATCTGCAATACGCGGCGAGGGTGGAGAGCTTTAAACCTTGACGAGAGAGAAAGAGAGAGGCATGAGGGTTGTTTAAAGGGGAAACTTAGCATTGAACAAGTCCCACAGAGATTCACTGTATTCCCACAGAACCGGAGAGCAATTAGTCACTGCTCATTAATGACTACAAGTCCCACATGGCACGCCCCAGCTGCCGCGATACCACTGATCCAATCTTTATTTGATTTAATATCCTGACACCGGAGGAATGTGAAAATTCACAGAGCATAGCAAGGTGGGAAATCTTCTGGGGGAGTAACGTGTGGCAGCACAGGGAAGAAGAGAGTTTTCATTTCATTTCACTTTTCAGTTATTTGTGTGGCTGCACCACTAAAATTCAAAGCACAGAATCTCAACCTGCTATCATCCCTAAACTGAGTGAGCGGTTTTAAATAGACTGACTAACTTTCAACAACAGTTTAAACCATTAAATGTGAGTTCAGATTGTTTCAAGTCCGTCTTAATAGAAACATATACTTTATACTGTACATTGGAAGAGGTCACTGTAATTATTCCTCCTACGGCCACAAAGTGACACCCTTTACGACATCAAGATAAATATAGGACAAATTCAGACCGATATCCAGCCTGTCTGGAGACATTCAAAGAGGAAATTTAGCACTAAAAAAAATCACCATTTGATTTAACTCAAAATGCTGAAGCCTCATAGTAGCTTTGAATGGACTTTGGCTGCACTTTGGCATGAACAAGAACTTTGTCTTCCATCTTTTAAACTACACAAGGAAGGGATCTATTCAGGAGGAACAGTCAACCAGAACTCTTTCCAGCAGCCCAGTACTGTAGGAACTAGTTGTCGGTCTTGGATCACATCCAATGCCCAACATTCAGCCAAAGAGGGAGAAACTGTCTGTATGCAGCCAGGTGGACGATGAGCATCTCTGGAGTTGAGGTGGTGCATGGACTTGAACAGTATAGAGACCAAAGTTTTTAGTTATTAACAATTTGTCCTTAATCAACATTTTTAGCGGCCTAACCCTAACCATACCTCAACAATAGTTAACATAACCACAATCTTTTCTTAACCTTAACCACACAGTAGTTGTCATGCACAGATATTGCAGAAAGCCAGGATCTGAAAAATGTTGGCATTGAATGAAATGAACATTTGAACATAATCCAGGGTTTCGCTCAGTCCAATCAATGTTCTTTGTGCATGATGTTGAGTATTTTTCATTATTAAGATGAAAAGAGTACAGATCTATCTTTTATCATCTTCAGAGGCTGTTAAAGGTTCTTTTAAATCTACATTCATCATTTGAGGAACAAAAACTCAATCTCTCACTCAGTCATTGTAAAAGTGGAGTGCAACCTGTCGGTGAGAGATAAGCTTTTTTCATCTAACTGCTGAGACACAATTTTCACAGAGAACAAAAAAGGAACGGTGAATAAGAAAACGCACAAAGCAAAATACAGTTGTCAGTCGTGGAGCATATGCAGCATTGATATTTTTTGCTCACGAGCACTTTGGCTGCACTTGACCAGGCCTCAAGCTATTTGGGACAACACTTACATAAATCTATCCTCTAGTTTTTCTGCAGCAAAGTTCGCAGCTTGTAAATCCTGCAGGGCTTTATTCCAGTTTCATCTGCTGTTTAAGAATACACCGTGAAGGACCACCTCTATTAAATAAAGCAGTCCAAGCAGTCTTTTAATAAATGGGTCACCTTGAAAGTTTCTAGTTTTGTTACTTTCCATTTTCTGCTCGGTCTCGTGGGTCCTCGCAGCCTTTGTGATCCTCTGTGAATGGAGCAGGCAGCAGGACACATGAGCAGCTCTCCAGAGATCTACCCCCGGCGCTCTCAGGTGATCTGCCCGCATGGATCCGTTTACCAGCTGAGCAGCTGCCGTGGGAGGTTTGAGCCCTCTTAAAAGTCTATGTCAGGCTATGGTTACAGTCTGCAAAGTCTGAGGCAGCGGTGGACAGAAGGGGCAGCTTAGGGCCAGGGGGGTGCTGCGGACCTCCTGCTGTGGGTTCAAAGAGAGGTCCCCAACAGCTGTGGCTCTCAGGGGAGGTTCAGAGGGCTGTTGGGGCGCTGAGGAAGGGGGTTTAGGGTCACATGGCAACTCAATCTGACCTCAAAAACCAAGTTGCCATGTTTGTCTTGATTTCCACATTTCTGAGAGAAATATACACTCCTTAGATTTCATCACAGGAGCAATACAGTTCAGTCAGTTTCTCATATTTTCCTAGGATGCGATGCATTCACTTCACAAAGGTGTTTACGTTGTGAGGTTCTATAGGATACACATGTTGTATACAACAGCTCCATAACATAATGGTTCAATGCCACCTCAACAGTCTGAGCTGACAAACAATGCAGTTCGCTTCGGAAGGAACTCGCACGAGAGTCCGGATTTCTGGGAAATATAGTGTCCCAGTATTAAAGCAAGTGCCTTAAAGACCTTGGGGAGAAAGTTGCATAGATACCAGATTGTGCAAAACACCTCATATACAATTTGTACAATTTCTTTATTCCTTCTTGAAATCTAAAATCTGAACCATTCTGGATCATTTGACTAAGAGGATTTGCTCTGGTATTTTTCCAAATGATGATACAGGTTTAGATGGTTAAAGTTGCAATTGATATACAGTTCAATTCAATTCAATTTTATTTATATTGCACCATACATATCACAAGATTTCTCAGGGCACTCCGGTCTAGTTCCCGGGAGCAGGAGGAGAGAGAACATACAGGAGCACAATGCAAGTTGCACAAATACACATAGAGATGTAATAATAAGTAATAAGAAGAAGAAGAAGAATAACTGTAGCAGTGTGGGAGCAGCAACATGGAGTCCAGACTCCAGACTACCTGCAGAAAGCGACAGGAAAGAGAAGATGTTGAGTTAGTAACATGCATTGATGGGATTAGAATGCACACAGATGGAGAGGGAGAGGAGGTGCATCATGGGAAATCCCCCTGCAGTCTAGGCCCATAGCAGCATAACTAAGGGATGGCTCAACCTGGACCAGCCTTAACTATAAGCTTTATGAAAGAGGAAGGTTTTAAGGCTACCATTGAATGTGGAGAGGGCATCTGCCTCCTGAAGAGACTGGGATCTGGTTCCACAGGAGAGGAGCTTGATAACTGAAGGTTCAGGCTCCAAATCTACTTTCAGAGACTGTGGGAATCCTGCATTCTGGGAGCACAGTTTTCTTGTGGGGTGATATAGTACTTTGAGCTCTTTGAGATATGATGGTGCAAACTGGCAGGACTCAGGGTTAGTTTAGCAGAAACAGTGACAGACTAAAGACGTGACACTGTCAGCGGAATAGTGGTTCGGCCGAAAATGTGCAAATCAGAAACTGGGAACAGAGCAGAGTTCAAAAAGTCATAAGGGAAAGTTTTACAAATTAGAATCTCATTTTCACACATTTCTGTGAGATAGTCATTTTGACTTTTCTGTAACACCCACAATACTTATCAAAATTCTCAGTTTGCTCTGTTGTTGCTGTATCGAGACTTGTTTACATGATCAAAGTGACCTCTGACAGATAAACTGGACTGATATAGGACTGAGTGATACATAAGTCTGGTGTGCTGGACTGTAATGGCAGAGCTGTCGTCTGCTACAAATACCAACCTACCTTCAGTCATTATTCTGCAGTGTGTTTTATTGCACTCTGTTTCTGCTGGATTCTGTTCACTGCCAGCGAATGTGACAAAGAGCGGCTTAAAACGTTCTTCAGAGGTAAAAGGAAAAGAAATTATACTGATGCCAACAGGAATAAGACGCCCGCTGCTGTGTATGTGTATCCAGACAGGTGACAAATAAAAGGAAACATCTGAATAAAGAAGTGGAGAAACGTAACAAATGCAGATGCTTTCATACAGAGAGAGGACTCTGTCATTGATGAGCGAGTGAATCACAGTCACTCCTGACTATAAATCTATTGGAGATTTTGGAGCCATGTGTTGAAAACATCTCTCCACCACCATCATCAAAAGACCAACAGAGGAAATATCTTTCTGTTCTCGAGGCTCATATTTTGAACTTAAGTTTAATTTGTCCTCCATTTTTTATATTGGGATGTACCACAGTGTGTAACAATTCATATTATTTGCCATAGTTATCATGATTGATTTTAGCTAATAAGATTAACTAATATGGAGATGCTTCACATTTTTCCAGCTGCACAAACAAGTCATTGTTCAGTTGTTGGTAGATTTGATTAGAAGCTCACATCCAGGTAAACACACCTGTCCTTGGTTGGGGTTTGCTGTTGAGAACCTTTAAATGTAATGTGTACTGGTACATGCAAAACAAAAGGTTAGTGATTTATGTGATTTTGAAATACTTATAACGCAGGGGACTCACATGTATGATAGACGATCATTTGAAACGTGATAGTCAACAGTTTGTGCATGTTGCTTTTCCGTGTCTCGACATCAGGGAAAACATGTTTAATGGTCAAACATTTTAAGCTAGGATGTCCAAAAAAGCTGAGATTCAAAAAGCCATTCCTTGTCATCATAAATAATTTGATGCTTTGTTTTTATTGTACATAGGCATTTGCTAAATGTTGGGCTTGAGGACAGTGGTTTACATGTCTGAGAAAATAGCGAAGGAGTAAGACGCCTAACAAAAACCTTTGTTCCTGCAAAAAAATAAATACTTATAGATAACATATAGATTTTAGGTCATGAGTCAAGAACATTTGCAATTTTTTACAGGATTTACAGGAAATTTTGATCAACGAGATGAAGGTGATCAAGGTTGATAAAGTATCTTGATTTTTCAGGTATCAATTTACTGGATTTGACAAAAAGATATTGTCCATTTCCAGCTGCTTATTGTATCTATTTTATCTGGAAGGGGGTTTTATTTGATTTCTGGAAAAATATTACTATGTCACCTTATATTGATATTTAGCATCGAAGATTAAATACCAACTTGCAACATTCATGATATTTCGTTTAATTGAAGTATTAAAAGCATTTCGGACAGTGAAATATTTCCAAAATGCAGAATTCCAGAATTACATTCCTCACAGCGTCTGAAAAAACAAATACTCGTAAGTGTAAGGAGCCGCTTTCATTATTGTATTTCCTGAGCTTTGATCAGTGAACGATCCAATAGTAGATCCTCAGATAAAGTAGAAATGTAGTACATGTGTATCTGACTTTTCAATCACCCTGCCTATTCTTGTCTCCCCTAGTTAGAATGTTCCAGTAACCTGATACTGTATAAATATTTGTCCGACATAACTGCAGGTCCATTCAGCTGATCCTGCGGCTTCAGCTCCGGCACAATGGCCCCTTATCCCAACCACGTAACTCTACACTCGCCTCCCTGGTCATTATTGATGGCCTAGTAAGTGTTACAGTTACAAACCAATTACTCTACCATTAATGTTAGATGAGCTGCTCTACAAGTACAGCTTGATGCTTATCAGCTTTCCTCTGTTACGTGCCTTTTTACTTTCACTAAATTGCACACCTTCTCCCGCTCTTGGTTTCAGTCTTTTAATAAGTGGGAGGTGAGAGAGACAGCTGGCAGTCTCAGCCCTATATCAGGGGAAATTTCTCTCGGTTCAAGAGGTAAAGAAGTCAAGAGGTGAGCAACATGTCCCCTCGATGACTCTGGGAAATCTGGTGACCCAGTAAAGTGATATCACGCCACCAAAGAGGAGAAACGGGGAAGGGGGAAAAAAAGAACAGCGGAGAGGTGTAGAGATCGAATGAATTGCTGCCACCTCCACATGTGGTTTTACCGGCACACAGAAACCGTGTGTCTTCAGGTCAATGAAAGGTAGAGCATTTAGGTGACACACACACGCACACACACGCTCACGCACAAACAGCAGATGTTTGTGCAGAGGAGGGAGAGGAGAGACAGTTCACAGATCAAGTCAACACCTTTCACATCTCCATCAGCACCATGTGGTAAGAGACATCTATTAACACATCCAGTACAAACCATCCTTCTGAGGAAGAAATGAAACTGAGGATATTCTTTAAACATAAAAAAAAAAAAAAAAAATGTTAATTCATTTTGAATAATGATGAATGGCCAAGAAAATCCCCATTTGTAAGTAGTTTAAACGTTTAAAGCGTTGTAGTTTAAAAGGATGCTGCTGAAATGAAGATACAACTTTTAAACTTAAAACTGTCAACAACAACTTTTCACACCATTTTTTCTTATAGTCCTGAACATGTTTCTCCAAAGCTGCATTGAATGCATCAGCTGCATCACTGTGAAAACAACGAAACACATATGGATGTCATTAAAAGCATCACGGGAATTTGTTCTTTTTTGCATTATAATTATTATTAATCAGCACAGTTTAGCAGCCCTTGAACACACATGGACACTTTTTTCTTGATTAGTTCATTATCCAAAGCAAAGGTGTTTTAAGTGTGTATAGGAAAACATATTCACTAAAATGTTCTGTAACAAACAGAAACATTTAAAGATCATTAATGTAGCTGACAGTTTTCTATCTTTATGCACAGTAATTACTTAAAGAGTACAGCGACGACGATCTAAGATCACAAAGATCTATTTTTGAATCCCAATTTTTTTCATTAATAATATTGTAAAATCCTCATTCCAAGTTGACAAAAGATGAAGCAAATTCAAGGAAAATCTCAAATTTCTTGAGATATTTGAAACCAGGGATGTGGACTGACTAACTGACCGACCGAGTGATTGACAGTCGCTGCACAGTTTGGAGAATCTGTGTTATGTTAGCTATGTTACTAATTGCAGAGCTAATAACTCTTTAATTTCCCAACACAAGACATTTTCTCTCCCTGTCTTACAAACACACACACCTCTGTAGGTGGTGCTGCTGAAGCCATACATCAGCAACTTTGCAGAGGAGCACGTCCATAAGAATATGATAAAGAGGAAGCAGGCACTTCCTCCTCGAGAGGGATGCTTTCCGTTGCACGTCCTGTCTGATTAGTGAGACCTGTGCCTCTTCCCCTCAACTTCACCGCTGCGTGCATTTACAGAAGAAAGGTTTCATGTTGTACAGCATGTTGTGAAAATGCTCTCCATTGCATTGACACGGAAAGTGTGTCTATAATTCATAACTCTGCTTTAGCTCGCTGCCACGAAACGGTTGTGAGACGAGTCTTTGCAGCTTTGTCTCTCTCTTGTTTCAACACAGTTAAGGAATCACGTGCTTCTTTTCAAAATGGCGCAAAGTTCGGTTTGCAGAATTGCATAGATGTAAACACTGAACATCCAAGGTCGAGAATACATTTTTCCGAGCAAGAAAACCCCAACAAACTTCAGCTGCTCGGCCCGCCTGCATTGTCAGAAATGGTTGCACCATGAATCACTGCAGAGGAACTTTGAGAAAGAGCCGCTCGGTTGTGGGAAATCAGGAGATCGACTCGTCTCCTCTGGAGTCCGTCTGGGGGCTGTTGAGGAGAAGATGCATTATCCGAGTGTCCAGCAAAGTGGGGGGAGAGTGGCTGGCTGAAGTTTATGGAGATTTATGGCTCCTTCCCTAGGCCTTAATTGCCTCCTCCTCTGTGGGTAGTCCTGGGAGGCCCGTGGTGAGCAGCGACCAGTGCTGGGGCTCCTGCAGGTGGGCCCACCAAAATGCAGTTTACTGAGACTTGTTATGGAGACAAATGGTGTCACGGAGCGCTCCCAAACCAGACGACAAACAAAGACGAGGGAGAGAAAAGAGCAGAGACGGACAGCTGGCCGCTGAAAGGTTTCAGGACTTCAACTTGGCCTTCAGAGACACACAGAGAGTTACGGGAGCCTTGGCTTTACTGGCACCCATTAAAGATCTATCATCGAGGAGTGCTGTGATAAAACAGTGACAGAAAGAAACATTTGAACTTGATCTGAGGACATTAATTTCTGCTGTGACAAGTCCAAAACCTGAAATGGGTCTTTGTCTTTGACAAGTAAATCTTTTCTTTTTCTTTATTCAACCAGGTATAGCAGCCTCTTTTTTTTCTCAAGAGAGACCTGGTCTAGAAGAAAGCTTTGTTACACCAATAGATACACAAACACGCTAAGAAAAAAAAAACTGCTAACCCAGTGAAGATGCATATGCAGAGATTTCACTTGTCAAAAACTGTCCGTATTACTATTATCCAAGAACATCTTCTCCTTCTGAACATTGTTTTTGGTGAAACGAGCAGCAAATTTAAAAGCTGACATCTGGAAGAGACCCCAGGCCATAGTGGTTGTTTAATTGATTTTTACATCATTTTTTAAAAGTTCTCCACCTAAACGACGAGAGCATTTTTATATTTTTACAGTATGAGGCTGCATAAAGGGAGATTACTGACTTGTTTATTAAGCAGGTTATCCATTTAAAAAAAAAAGCATTCATTCAACCTTTATTTATAAGTCGTAAATACATTGAGGGAGAGACCTCATTTACAATATAGCACAGTAACAGTAAAATGTAGACGAAAGAGCCCCCAAGAAACACAGAGAGGAAGCATAGTTCATAATAAATATAATGCAACAAACACGAAGCAGTAAAGAAACACAGTTGTACAACAAGGAGAAGACCTTCGCTGCCTCAGCTGGTTCAACATTCCTCTTTAGTGGACTGTGTATTATTAATGTCTGCCAGAGGTACGCTGCATTTTATAGGTTAAATCAATAAAACGATGGCATTCACCTGGTTTCACCTGATGAGTCAATGCCGTCCACACAGACCTACTGAGCACGATGCTGATATTCTGCTGATGTTTTGTTTTTTTTTCCCCATGTGGAGCTCAAGTGTGTTACATGCATTTCATGATGTTGCTATGGTTGCCTTAAATTCAAATCCTTCTTCAGTTGTAGAAGAAATATATAGTGTACTTTTTTTTCCCAGTCCTTATTTATTCATTTCTTCTGAATATTTTTGCACTGGTATCCAACTTTGACCTTGTGACCCTTTATAGCCAATGACCACTCCTGACCCCTAATCACAAGTTACAAATGTCTGAGCTGTAAGTTCAACCAAAGGCTGGTTTTAAAATATACATCATTTTGTGTAGCATCAATGTTTTCTCTTATTTTTTTCCCCTTCCTTTCTATCCTTGAGCCCTCAGATTTGTCTCGCATACCTCTGCTACTCTAATGTGTTACCTCAATCAAAATGTTCACATCTTAACAAGGCTGCGACGGCACCTTTCTCATCTTGAAGGAAGTGGTGGAAAAGAAGGTGGTGGGTTGCATGAGGTGTCGGGAGCGACAGAAACCACAGGCTCATGTTTATTGCAGGGGAACACGTCTTGAGTGACTGGCCCTGCGATGAGCCTCTGAGTGAGATGGCAGTGAGTGCACTAATGACTGCGAACGGTCTGGCCACTCAAACCATGAATATTGGATATGTATGGGCGCGTACATACACACACATCACACCACCGCTTCCTGTTTCCTGTCGAGCTGGTGCTGCCGCTCATTGAACTGTGCTTACCTGCAGAACACAGGGGACATGTGTTGTCATGAGGAAGTTGTGAAGAGGGAGAGAGGGTGGAAAGTGTGAATTACAGCTTGAATGAAAAACTTAAATAAATGCTCAGCTATCACCTTCAAACAGCCAATCAGGTAACCACAAATGTGATCATGTGCAAATACACCAATATTTGCTTTCATTCAAATATTAAAACCTGGGCTTTTCTAATGATTGCCATCGTTACTTTCAGTCAGCTTTGTTCTGCCGCCCACCTGCCCATTAAAGCCCGGGTCCTGCAGGAACATCAAGTTATTTTGCGTTGTAAAATTCAGTAGAGTAGTCATTAGGAGATTAACCTCTGCCATTTTGTCATTATTGTGCAAAAAAAAACTCGAGCAGGTACCAAGCAACAGGCCACAATTAATACATAAAATAGGTTCTGTGAGCCATCTGGATACTTTTTTCCATGTGCTGAGCCGGGCAGAGGCCTGGTGCTGCTCCATTATTCTAAGATCGTCATCTCAGAGCCCATTTTGTCAATGACTCACCAGCTGCAGGAAATCACTGTTTATTGTTTCTAAGTAAAAATGAATAGTTATGAGAAAAATGCATTAGTATTAGATTTACAATCATTTCATGCTCCAGTTCAGAACCATGGACATATCAAATCTACCTCCACTGATTTTAGTCTATCATATGCAATTGTTTCAAATTTACAATGATGAAAGGAACTGTGGAGTTAACTCAGCATCAGTGTCTGTAGATACTTTAGCTTTAAAGGGAACATCTCACCAAAGTGAAATGCTGCGACCGCTCATCTGTGTGGTATTGATTTGACTTTAGCCAGAGCTTTTTCCACTTGTCACTTCCAATGTGCTGCACTACATTTTCCGGAATATTCAGGCAGAAGCATGTAAAAGCACCACTCACCTCACCAACCTGTGCGCCCTCACTGTTTCCAAATGTCAAGCTACGTCCTGCATTGGTTCAATGGTGCTATTATTAGAGTGTTTAGGTGCAGTCTTGTCTTGATCAGGAAACCTTCCACTATCAAACCTTTCATACCCAGAAATGAGAAACTGATCTTGCTGATCACAGTCCGCAGCTCTTGAACAGCGTTCACTAATGTTCAGATGTCACTTTCTGCTCACCCTTGATGGTATCTGTGGGATTTTATTTGTGAGAAAGTGCAATCACTGATAAGCAGAAAAAAAGAGAAAGGAAGACCATGTGGTTCACACGTCCTCAGATTACATAACATACTATATGTGGTCACGTGAATCCTAAACCACTTCTCAATGTGAACTGACCAATCAGCTCCTTTTGCTACCTTAATGTAGTTCAAGTGCAAACACATATTTAGAGCTTGTTCCATCTGTGATTGGAGTTTGAGGTTTGATAGCTTTTTATCAAATCTGACTCCTGTATTTAAACTGAGAACTTGAAGTAAAGCTTTGCCAGATAGATAACATGTTTAATGACCACTTGACCTGAGATACTGTGCTCATAAAGTCAAAAAGTTGGACTTGCTGAACTACTGTTCATTTACCAGTTTCCTACTGACAGTCAGTGCTGGTGTCATTCAACTATGACCACAGTCGTTCTTTCGCCTCAACCGAGAAGACGAGTGTCTATAATAAAGTAGTTATTTTTACCCAAACCGCAATATTTTCTTACACCTGTGTCTGTATGTGGTTTTTGTTTTTCATTTCATCTTACTTACCACCTGAACATTTTTTATATTGCTCTTTTGCTGCAAATCCCGATCTTTTCCTCACTTGAAAAAATAGACTTCACCACCCAAGTGTCATCCAGACCTGTTTTTTTTACAAGATAAATGAAAAGCTGCAACTTTTCTCAGACATTCAAATGTAAAAATCACCAAACAATAGTGAACTGCTGTGAATCAGGAGCCCATAATAAAGCAGTACTGTACACACCAGGTCAGATCTGATGAGTAAAAGCAGCGGCTCCACTCTGCCTGACCCAGTCTCTGTGAACTAGAGCTCTGAACGCTGCAGTCCCCGCCGTGAGGAACCCCCCTGCCTTCCCCCCATTCCTCCGTCTAATGAAGACCAGAGGAGAGGATATCAGGCCCTCAATCAGCCGCAAGTTCACTTCACATATGTTTTGATGAATCTCCGCTCATGTGCGGAGCCCTGCGAGCTCAGGGGATCGCGCCGACGAGCCTTATCAGCATTCCTCAGAGGACGCAGTCAACAAAACCACATGGGCTATCGCTGACAGGCGATGCCTTGACACAGACAGCCAACACCTCGCCGTTTGATCATGTGATATTCCGGAGAGCCAGGGGCTGGATTGTTTGTGCGATCGCGATCACATGCTGTCGGCCTAATTTGTCGTGAAGCCTGTTGAACTCTCAGCTGCTGCAGTGGAGTGAACTTCTCAGGCCCAGTCGATTTGGCGACGCCTGTAGTTCCAGGTGGTGACAGCAAACGCAGTTTAATACGACAGGTCACAGAATTCTGGGGCAGCGGAACAAATTATTGTTGTAATGATAAAATGTTTCCATCATTCTTTGAGCGACCGTGATCTGATTTGATGCTGCACACAGCATGAGTCTGATAACAGGAGCACAGCGAAAGGAGCTGGTTACCTCACTTTGCAGACTTATGTTTGATGAACGATAGGAGCCACTGCAAAGCTCACGGACAAACACGTAGCATTTCCTGTGATTACGTCTTGATGAAAGTCAACTCGCGTTTCGCCCGTTAAATGCTTTCAATGTGAAGGCACAGCAGTAGGACATTCTCAGTTTGCATTAACAGAAACTTAATACAGCATTTTTCGTGTCAATGTCACCACAGACGCCTGGTTCATAATACTGCAAATATATAAGTATTGCAGTATTTTCCTCAGTGGGTCAACGGCTCAATCCTCATTCTGTGATAGATCATGACTTAACAGATGTTTATTGAAATGAAAATCTTCGGGATTATAACTTTAAGGCTTTTTGAATTATGGTTGTTACATTTGCATTTGAAATTAAATATCTTTGGCTTTTGAACTGTTGGTTGGAAAACAAAAAAAAAAACAGTTTGAAGGCGTCACTTTGGGCCGTGGGAACTTTTCTTAAAGTCAGTGATTCATTGACACAGTTATCACAGAAGACACCAAAAATGACTTTTAAACAAGCATTAAATTTCTTTCTGCAGACACATAAGTATCTCTACTACTGTGTGTTTTCATGTGTGTGTCAAATGGATGCACTGTATGTGTGAGTCCGTTACCATTTCCAAAGTCACAAGCTAAATATATGTCAAATTAGACCAAACGGTGATTTGCAGTGTGTGATGCATACACAGTTGTTCTTCAGTAGCACACTGGAAAAAGTGAACTAATACTAAGTCGTCAGATGTTTTTAAAAGGGACTGAAAGTTTGTGTGTGTAGGTGTGTATATTGAGGTGGGGGTGGGGAGTATTTCTTTTAATCTTTTAAATCCCCTGTCTGTCATTGGAACATTTTTCGCAGACGTATGTATAATCAAACTGTTTTCATTTCTCTACAGCATAAACGTGCTAAAAGTTTATATCCATGTGTTAGTTCTGACAAACTTTACATAAAAATATCTTCTGCCAGGTGATTGAGACTTTCATGGTCTATTGACTGGATCCATGTTTTGAACATTTCATCTAAACCTTGCAAACTCTGATTTTTGCTTTGAAGTAGCTTCGGAAATCATATTTCCTCACACTGCTTGACTTGACATATATATTCAGTATCTGCTTGTTCAAACACTTCATTGAATCTTTATAGATGCTTATACAGTACTGACTGAAATATTCAAACACATGATGTTATATGAGCTCACCGTTACATCAGATAGAAATATTCTTGATATTCTGAGCACTTTATATGCATGTCCCTCTGACTCAGCATGACACGTTTGGTGTCTTTTGAAACATTTGCACATGACATAATATTTAAAATAAAGTTTTGTGGATTTTACAAGGTTTTACTGTCGTTATGCAACAAGCGTTTTCACTGAGATACAGAGGTGAAAGGGCGGTTGCATGGAGAAATTTGCAGTACTGGACAATGAAACAAGAGGGAATTACTAAAAAAGCAGAAATGATCCTTAATTTTCAGGCATCGTGTTACAGAGGAGGAGGGAAACTACAACAGACATGCAGCAGAGAACTATCATGCAGATAAGGGGGAGGACGTGAAAGGATAAAAGGAGTGGGTGTGCATTGCTTTTGGGTGGGTTTGCAGGGCATCTTCAGAAAATTGGAGACAATGTGCAGCTTGACTGCATGTGCCCTTATTTCATCTTACTACGACACGACCCGAACTCAACCCACAAGCTCTCTTATTTCCGCTGTGATTTATTCATTTCATCAGCAGTGCGGAGCGGCGGTCGGGCCAATGAATAGGAGAAGAGAGCCATAAGTGACGGAGGCAAAGTTGGGAGGATGAGAGGAACATGTAAAGTACATGTTTGTGCTGCTGCTTCCAAACTCTCCTGGAAACAGGAGCATTTTCTTTTCTCATGAAATACTTTTTTTTTTCCCCAGCCATGCGAAAACACGGTAACATTAAAAACATTTAAAAGCTCTCAGAGGTGCAATCTGCCGAAGAATCGGCCGCGTACCCCCAGTACTCTGAATACCTTGCCTAGGTAGGAAGAGAGTGAGAGAGTGTGGGGGTTGGGGGAAACGTACGTGCAAGCTTTCAAACCTGCCCGGAAAAAAATGTGGCATTTTCTGTCTTGTGAAATGCTCAACTTATTTTCTAGCCATGTAAAAACACACATAATGGCTTAAAAAGCTCTCCAGGGTGCAGTTTGTTAAATCACCCATGTAACAGCAGTGCAATCACAAACTGTATATAAAAATATATATGTGTGTGTGCGTATGGATAGATAGATAGATATTGTTTTTGTATCTACTCCAAAGTAGCAGGCACCATGTGAGAAAACAGGAAGTTAGCCAGCTGAGTGGTTTCTATCTTTTGTCTGCACTGCACTTTAACCCATACACGGAAATAGTGCTATGGAAAGTGTGACTTGTGCCACAGAAAAACAAAATGTTCAGAGCGGGTAAAAATAGACGAAATTGGCAACCTGCAAATAAGCCCAACGTCTGGTTTGTGTGACCAGCGAAAACCGACTGTCAATACGCAGCTTTTCTTTTAATGCAGCATATTGACAGAAAAGGAAAAAAAAAAAAGCGTCCTTCATCTCTGAGCGCACGGATGAAATTTTGGCCCAGTCTCGCTGGATTTCCACCAAAAGAGGAAAGCTGAAGCAAAACCGCTGTCTCCAGCACTCTGCATGGCTGCACGCGGTTGTGCAACAGACGTACACACTGTTTACTTGTGTTTCCTCTGCCAGCTTGTTGTTTTACACTTTCAACATCCTGCACACGGGGCGCCACGAGAGGCTGACACTGCTGTTTGTCTGCTGCTTCATGTACAGTGTAAAACTACTGCTCATGACAAAAAAAAAGAAAAAAGAATTGAACAGAGGAAGTAAAACATGCTTTAAAATCAGTTTTATTAATAGCAACATGTTGCGTTTTTTGCTGAGCGTATGAACACTGGTAATTAGATGACTGTGTAGCAGCATAAGACGAATCCACCACACACACACACACACACACACTGAGGGATAACAGGGCAGGGGCTTAACGGAGAGTGAGGGTCTCGAGAAAGGTCAGAGTCTTCAGTAAACAAACGGTTATTTATCCATAAACAGATCATTGTGCCTCATAGCGGCAGCACTGAAGGATGTTACCTCAGGTGACTCTTTAACTTGTGTTTATGTTTCCTTATACAAACACATCATCTATTCTACAATCATCTTTAAAGCAGACCCCAATTACAGACTCATTCTTCGGCTGTGGGGCTGCTTTCTCTCAGTTTTGAGCTTTTATTTATACATAAACTACTTTTTTTTTTTTTTTCCTTTTTGAAGTTTTTGGCTTCTTCTTTCATCATCTTAGATTAATATACTGCTGCCAAGTCTGTTCAGTCTGTCCTCTCTGGACGTGTTTTTTTATTTCTTGCAAAACTGCCTTTTTTATTTTTTAAATTGAGAGAGTTGCGGAGCTTCTGAAACATTTATGGGCTGAAGTCACGGCGAGATGATTGTCAGGATTTTAAAATAGCATACAGCAAATATCCTGTGTCTTTAGAGGAGGGGCCAATGTGTTGGGTGTCTCTGCTCCATCCTGTTCCACACACATGATGTTATCTGCTGGTGGGATTCTTAAAATGATTTATACATGTGTGACTGCGGTGCCGGTGGGGGGTGCTGGGCTGGACCGAGGCAGCGCTGGAGGTTTTCTGTGAATGGAAGCAGTGAAAGGTTGACGCTCTGAGCTGCGGTCACAGTTTATGTTTGCTGTTTATTTTGTTCTGCTTGACTTGGTGGACTCCTGGGTATGAGGGGGGGCTGTGGGGGCACGGGGTTAGGAGGTCAAACAGAAGAACAACACCCGCAAAATGCAGTCCAATCCCCTCTTTGATTCTGAGGATATAGACGACACACATAGGAAACACTTTATGCCAAGATACACGTCCACATTGTCAAGACAACAAGCAGAAACCAGAAAAACAACAGGACAAAGGACAAAAAAATAAAATAAAATCAATGACTTTGCATTCCAATTTGAAAAGGAATTAGTTAAAATAATCAGTCAATATAACTAATATATACTGATATAACAATATTGCTACAAACATGTGACACTTTCTCACAAAAAAAGCAAATATTTCTGCTACAACAAGATACTGAAGCACTTTGCTTTTACAGCGCAGGACTATAGTCGTACTCATCTTGTGATCCACCTAAATCCATTTTTGATGTTTTGATTTGTTTCAAACTGAGTCACATCTGGGGCGTCAAGCAAAGAGTCACATTTCTCTGCGTGTGTCCTTGATTTCTGAAACTCTCCCCTTTTGATTTTCGTTTGAAGGGATGTGACGGCAGTTGCTGATTCTCCTCCATCTCAGCTGTACTTTTTGTTTAGGGTTAATTAGCAACATGTCAGCAAGTTAAACTACTTTAAATTGACGGACATGGCTAATATTATACCTGCTAAAGGTCAACATATGAACACTGACATGAAGCTCAAAGCAGTGCTGTCTTTTTTTCTAATTTCTTGTGATTTGAATATTTCTGATTCTCCTCATGTATGTACATGTTAATGCAAAGGCTTCTCCTTTTAAGTCGCTTTGATCCTATTGCATCATGTTAAATATACTGTATATATTAATATGCATATATGTTTTGCTTGCTGGAATCTTGAACTGGTTCTTAAACTGACTGTTTTCCTAATGTGCTTTCAGTGTAAGTGATGGGGAGCAAACTCGTTCTGTGCATGAACGTATTGGAAAGTTGAAACGTTACACTCATTTTGCATGTATGTTTCCCTTCATCCCCCACTTCTGTTTCATTCCTATCTGGGCGTTCATGTGAGCACCTGACTATTGTTTTAAGACACACTTGAAAAATTATGAACCTTTCCTTTAGCTGAAACGACAGCAGAGGCACGAGCATCGTAGCCTTTTCTGATTACAGGGCAAAATAGACACTAGAGAACATCTGGAAACACGACCTTTTCTCCATGACTGTGTTGTGTCGTCTAGCCTTCGTGAGCCTGACACACTGAACCCATTATTTTGACCTCGCAGAGAACACGCTGCAGGTGTATGCACACTTTATTCAGGGCTAAGGTTGAGGCTGGTGAGGGAAGAAAACTTTTCCCTGTGTCACACTTTGTTATTTAGGCAATCTGCCCATGCACAACAGATTTTTAAATTCTCCTCCAGTCTTGAAAATAAATACTTTCATGTCACCTACCCGCTGGAATCCGTTCATCCCGTATTTGCATTTTGTCGAGTTTTATGCTCCAAGCCCAAATTTGTCCCCTTTAATTTTGGATAGTCATATAATATTTATACTCTATAAACAAAACCAAAAAAAGTAAAACAAACTCCGAGACCCCACCCCTGAGGTGTAGAATTATACAATAAACAATGAAAATACAATTACCATGCTTCCCACTGATTTTCCTTCAGGCGGTTTGCTTGGCCTGCGTCCCACATTGTCAAATGAGTGGGACGACACCGGCGGTGATGCGGCCGCGCCGCAGGTTTTGGAACGATGCAGCAGCACCATAAATCAACCGCAGAGAACAGCGAACAGTCGCAATTGTTGTCTAGGAATCCCACTCAGCTCCAGTTGGTGCTTGTTATGTGTGAAGACATGCTTTGCTCGAGTGTGTAGGAGACGTGAATCAGTGCAACCACTGTCCAAAAGTCTGGGGGATGTTGTTGTTGCTGCTGTTACAGAATCTGCAGAGTTACAGCTGCAGAGACAGTAGACCTGGAACAGTCGTAGAAAGGCAACGCTCAAATGATGATGAGCGTGTGGTTTTATATATATATATTTTTAGAACATGTTTCTCTCCCTTGAAGGAATTGAAACAACCAGAACAAAGCTGTAATTGGGCAGTAAAATAGTTCATTTAAAAACTTGTTAGTTTGTTGTGTGGATACTGTGTGTAAACTAATGTAACCTTAAATTGGTGATTAGAATCCAGAGACTATTAAGAAACAAGGGAATCATCACGACCACAGGATACAGAAACAGACATTTAACTTAAGAGCTGCAGCTATTTGTTGATTAATCAGTTAGTCAATTGACAGAAAATTGATTAATTGTTCAAACATCTGCAGATTCCAACATCTCACTTGTGAGAATTTACCATTTTCTCTGTTTTATGTGAACGTGACTGAATGTATTTAGGTTTTGAACCCAAACAATTGTAGCAGTCACCTGTGACAATGGCAAACTGTTATGTGCTTCTTTTTTTTTCTATTTTCTGATTAATTGATTAAACAAGAAAAAAGCTGCAGATTAATCAATAACATCAAACATAATCATTAGTCGCCCTAATTAACATTCCTTTTTAGATCATAGTACAGCTCATTTCATAGAATTAAAAAAAGTATCTTACTCAGCTCAGAAGCAGGGATATGTCTCAGATCCCAACCCAGTTTCCTACAAATTATGCTCCCACTATTTTGCATTAGCAAAAGCCACCTTTTAATGTTGTGCATAATTACAGAAAAACAGCGTGTGCCCCTCCTCCTTTGTTCTATATGTGGAGTGTTGTCACAGTCCTGCTCTGATGTCGGCATCGTGCGCATTATTCTGCAGTTCATAAACTCCACTACCATAATTCAGTTTTAGTTTCCTGAACCTTACCATGCTTTTTGAAGGAACAAATGAAAGACACGGGCTGTGAATGCAGTTTCGAGTGGCATTGCATTTTTCATATATATCACATATCAATGTAATTTGTTCAGATACAGTTGCAGTTCCAGCTTCCACTGAGGTATTTTCCATTGCACATAAAGAATTAGGTCAGAAAGAGACACACATGAGAGAAAAGTGAAGCGAGCAGAGGAAAAAAGTAATTTAACCAATATGACTTCATCAGGAGAAGACAAGTTGACTGATGAGTCTTTGGATCTGTTTTTTTTAAATTGATTGAATCCACCAGAGATGTAAACCGAGATTTTCCTTTTTGCTGTATTTGCTGCTCCTGTTTGCGGCTCGTGCTCAGGTTCACATCCCACCTCCTGTGTGAGGTCTGAAGATGGTCCAAGCAATGAAACCCCTTCACAGTGGCATTCAGAAATGACTGACTAATTTCATGTGCTGCCGGAAATTTTCTAGACTAATAGTAAAATAAATAGCACGTTATCATGAAATAAATCACTACTCTCATTAAAGCCACTATACCATGATGAAAGATTACAGTCTTACTCCAACTAGCCTGGTAAGACAGCGTGTAGATCTCTAATTTTACATGTCCAACAAGAAGCTGAGAAAATGTCAAAGCAGAACATTAGAAAGGCTATAATTTAATTTCAAACTGGTTTAACCAATGGTGGCAAACTTTTCTCATCATTGTTGGTTTTGCAGACACAGATCAACTCACATTTACTCCTCACCAGATCTATGATGACGTTCCCTGACAAAAGATACAGGATCATAAATCAAACTTTGTTGTCACAGTGTTGTGTCAGCTTTCTATCCTTCTTTATCTCTCTCTATCGCCACCTAAAGAGGGCATTTAACTTCTTGGCAGGGCCCTCTGATTATTGTCTGAGGCCGCGGTGCCACGTGTCAAAATGAGCTCGAATCATTAAAATAGCAAAGAAGATGAATGGAGGTCAAACAAACAGGTCAGCGCCTCTTAATCATTCCCCCGGACCATAAATCTTTTTCAGGAAAAGAAAAAATAATAAGACAAAGAGAGGTTTTCTCGAACCAGCAGCAAAATGACTGACCAAAAACAGACATTTAAAAAAAGAATGAAGAATAAAGCAACGATCTTTGTTCACGCAAAAGAATATGCTTTTGTAAACTGCAGCTGTTCTTCATTCTGCGACAGTCTGTGCACATTCTAACACTGTGGCAAAAACTTCTGTCCACAGAGTTTAAGATAAGTCACAATTACATAACAGAGCAGAGCGGGCTGGAAATCTCCTCAAATAACACTGCGTATGAATGGTTGTTTTCTTAGCACCAGGCTCATTTCAGGGGGAAGTGAGCTTCACATGAAGGTAATAAATGGAGTTTCCTTTTTGAAATCCACTCTGCGCCGACCTGAGTGGATGACAACCCCTGATAAGGTTAAACAAACACCACGGCCTATCCGCTTCAACCCACAGAGCTACTGAAACTCACATACAGTGTACACACACACACACACACACACACACACATAGAGTCTGACCTGTGCTGAGCCACCGCGTGCCCTCGCCTGTAGCTGGTCGTATTCACTGCTGCTTTCTATAAACCGCTGATATTCATCACTGTTACTGCGAATCTCTGTTTACATCCACAGGTGCCTTTAAACTGTGCCTACAGAATAAATACACATAGTTTAGATTGGCTTAGTTTAGTTTCGTGCTCATTGTATTTGTTGTTATATTTGGGTTTTTTTGTTTGTTTGTTTGTATGTTTTAAGTGAATTAAGTGTTTGTGAAAAATACTGTACAGGAACGTCATTTGAAAAATTAAAGCTACGCAGATACTCTATAGTTAAACCATCCCACTTATTGTGTTTTTTAAAACTTGCTTAGGAGTTCATAATAATCGTATTTTTCTATTCACTTTCGATTACCAGTCTGTTTTTTAGCTGGTCTTTCTATCACTTTTAATGTTTAATTATGGGATATTCTGTCTTCTCCATTAGGATGCATACTGTAACAAATATCGGGTGCATGAGGACAGAGAATCCTGTTTTGAGACAATCCTTATACTAAGAGTTTGACATCTTAGTGTGTTAGAATGCTAACATTTGCTAAACACAAGTACAGCTGAGGTTACTCATTAGTTTCACAGGAATTTGCTCATAAACCAAAATACTGTATTGGACGAAATGAAATGTCGACCTCATGGTGTCACAAGACAAAAAGTCAGGGGATGCAGTTCCTCCTGAGGGGATGTGCATGATGACAAATGGTTGTTGAGACTCGACACTAAAACAAAAGTGCTGAGGTGGGGCAACCTGAGGATCACTGCAGTCGCCAGGATTCATCCTCTGTAAACCATGAATGTCTGTACAGAATGCTTTGCCAGTCCATGAAGTAGATGTTGAGATATTTCACAGAATATGTGAAAGCTTTAACCTGCCGATGGCTACAGGAAAAGTCACCAAACTCATTGGCACCATGAATGTCTGCACCAAATTCCCTGGCAATCGATGCATTAGTTCGCAAGATATTTAAATATAAAAGAAGAAAAATATTGAGAAAGAAAATTGTCCTCCTTGTGGCACGAGGGGGAAAGTTAGGAGATCACTAAGCTCAAAATTTCACAGCAATCCATCTACAGACCTGTATTGCTCTCGAGCCAGAAAGAACGAAAATGCTTAGTTTAATTCACTTTCCCTGCTGTGTACAATGGCAGCAACAAACCAGTCATTTCATCTGTGTTGTAAAAAGCTTTGGCAAATTGGTGGAAATTATAGCCAGTAAACAGCAGCCAACATGAAAACTGGAGGGAAGCTGGCAGTCCCACCTCCGTCAGCGCTGCAGCCTCCTTATAAACTATCACACCTTGCTGGGAACAGCTCCGATCTGGCAAAGGGAAAGTTAGAAAGAGGAAGGGAGGGAGGAAGGGAGGGAGGAGGGGAGGATGGGCAGAGGCTTCCTCACAGAGCCTGGAGCTGTGACTGTGAGAAAAGACTGTTACGCTATCTTCACAGAACCCCCTAGACCGAGGAGGGATTTTATCTCTCGGTCCTCTGGGACTGGAAAAGGCAATAGAAGGTTATTTCCTGAGAAGTGAAGCAAAGGAGAGAGTGGGGAGAAAGAGGAGGAAATAAAAGAGGGGAGAAAGAGGTGGGCGAGGAGACTGGAGAGTTTGCGGGGTGGGAAACGAACTGAGAGGGGAGGAACAACCCAAAGCGACAAAAACACAAAGCAGCAACAAAACACAAACACGGCCCATCGCGGTCGCCCTCCGTCCCACCTTTTCTCACAGCGATTTCCACAACAAAAACATCAGTGCCGCATCTGAGGCGCCTCCGGGGGTCACAGTCAGAGATGCACCGAGCGAGCCTCAGCGAAAGAAACGCGGCAGATGAAACATTTCGGCACTTGAATGTCCCGCCTCCTTCGTAACACGGCTCTTTCCCTCGTCAAAGCCACGCAGAACAAACAGCTATCAAAGGGGAGTTGGGAGGCGAAGGCGTAAGTCGGTGATTGAACGGGAGAGCAGAGGCCTTCAAAGAGAGCCGAGCGAGGGGGACCACGCTCTGGATCTGAGTCAGGCTGGCGGTTTTCTCCCTCCTCTCGATCACCCACTTCACAGAGACACTGGATTCAAAGAGGATTATTGTGTAGTGGACAAGACATGCACTGGTGCAAACACAGTAGTCACGAGTGTTGTGTTCATGAAGCTTCTCCAATTAGAAATATTCTCATCAAATAAACAGTGCAGCTTTTTTTGCCTTTGCTTTATTTGTGTGAATTTGACCACTGGAATGTTTTTGCTGTCAGTGGTTATTTCTGTTTCCCACAAACAGCCAATGTACAAACTGTGCAGATGTTAGTCGCAGCTATTAGCTCACAAGTGAGATATGCAATAACAGCTCGAACTTACCAGAAACTCCACTTGTTTATTTTTCTTCTTTTTCCTCGAGTAGCCTGAAAGTTCACGCAAAAACTGGATGAGCACAAATTATTCTGTCACTTTGCATCACCGGGTGCCAACATGCATCTGTCCATGTCCACTCGTGTCTTTCTGTTGACTTCATGTGCAGCTGCATGGCCTCTAAAACTCAGTGTCACACACCAGTAATGCACAGCTGATGCAACTTTTGGGTTTCGTAGTAAAAGCATTTTCATCAGCTTTTTTTTATCCGACATAGGAGAGTGAGTTTTTAAGAGCTGAAAAGCCTTTCTGACCTGTCTCCAGCAGGTTAATGATCGGACAAACATGCACGAGTAACTATGAGGTGTAAGAGTGTGTCTTGTTAAGTGTGATGCCAAAAACAAGGCAACGTCTCATTTTGTGATGTGAGTTGCACTTTTCTCACAACCTCAATCACCTGCTTACTGAGCGTGTTGTGTGCTCGATGTCCTCTCAAAAACACAACCGCACAATTTCCCTTTGAAGGCAGCAAAATTACAATAAGCTTCTTCAGAGGGAATGATTAGATTTAAACTTCTTGTAAGTTTGTCACTTGATCTTAGACTGTTTTGTGAAACACTTGATGGGAAACAAAGAAGCAAAGTTAGTGAGAAAAGTTCACTTCAAGACATTGCCATTAATTTTATTTTGCAACCACGAGCGTCACAAAACGGTGACGACATTCACTCTCCAAGGACTTATCTGTCCTCTGGAGTAGTTTTGTGCCAAGCCGTCGATGCCTCTGCTTCAACTGTCACAACTACGATTCTTAGATTGAAAAAAATAGGAGCCCAGACTTATTTTGCACCATCTCAATTATTCACTCACAAGACTAATTAAGCGTGAAACACTCCACAGAGCTGGATATTCCCACGTGATCGAAGCTACAGCAGTGGAGGTCGTGTGTCTGTGTGTTTGGAGGGAGGGGGCACCTCTGGAGTTCATCCCCCCTTCCAGCTCACAGCGCACCTCCCCTCGCCATCTCGGAGCGAGGGGGTGACTTTGAGCGGGAGATTTACTGTCGCCGCCAGTAGCGACGCAGCAGATGACAGGGCGCTGTCCATCTCCTCGTCCATCAGAAAGACAAATGGACGGGAGCAGTTGGGCGTGGACAGGACTGGGCCATCCATCTCCGCCGTAATTATGCACAAAGCCGCTGACATTTCTTGTTGTCGTACTTCCTACTGTGCCGGGGCCAGGACTCATGGACCCGGCGACGCTTTGGTCACCTCTTTTCAAACACAGAGCTGAACCCCTCCCCGCTGCATAACTGATCAGTCTTTAATTAGATAATAGAGTTGGAAAATGGATATGATGGATGTATCTCAGCTTAGATTACCTGCCCTCTCGTATCTGTTACAGGGTGGCTTTCATGTGTCATGTGGGACTGATACTAACAATTATTTTTGCTATCAATAATCTGTCAGTTGATTCATTGTTAATGCTTAAAATGTCAGAATATGACTTGTTTCGTCCAATCAACTGTCGGAAACCAAAAGATATTTAACGTACAGTGATATAAATCCAAAGCAAACCCTCACGTTCGAGGAACTGGAGCAAACAAATGTTTGACATTTATTGCTTGATAAATTGCTATTGCAATCAAATTGCTGTTTATTGACTAAGCAATTAATCAACTCATTTTTCTCCTGAAGCCAAGATCATCTCGATATTTCTTTTTATTTTATTACGTAGGCAACATGACACAAAAGCAAGAAACCCACATGAAAATGATTTTCCTGTCTTAGCTTTTTCTGGAAAACAACTTAGTTGAGAAACACAATCCCAGAATGTGTTCTTCTCCTGTGACATTTTTCTTTGTCTGTCCTTGAAAAATGATCTTTTTTCAGGAGGAGCCCCCCCCCCCCACACATGATGTACTGTATACTGTGGGATTTAAAGACTCTTCAACAAGCAGTTTTTACAAGACTGAGACGCTGCTGTGCTTCACGAGGCCTCCTCCTCTGCACACACAGCCTTGTCTGTGCCCTATTCATTGGTGCAGGCTAAGCAGCACATTTATATGTCTTCTGTCACACTTTGGAGGAATTTTCCATATGTTTGATGTGCGGTTTCAGTGTTGTCAGTTTGCAGGAAAAAATGGACAGAGAGGTTCTCTCTGCACGGCTGCTCTTTTTCAGACGAGCTCAGTCTATAGGATGTTACATGCGAACAATGAGCAGACACTGTGCAGTGGCAGACAAAGGCCCAAGTCAAATTGTATAGGAATTTAAATAGAGCGATCCCATAGGGTCACACACTGAAGCACAGTGTTTGGAATGAGGAGAAAAAAAAAACGAGTTAAAATTCTGCATGCGGTTCTGTTCTCCATCCCACTGTGGAAAACATGATTAGTTTTTGTCCAAAAGTCCTTGTGCATAGGTTATTGTTCCTCTGTATTATGGCTAAGCTCCCTTTTTTCCATTTCCCATCATTATTTCAAGACATAAGAACAAAGGGAGTGTGATGTAAAAACCGCTGCTTTTTTATTTCCGCGCGTTACATTTTGTGTTAGAGACGTCTTTTGAAATGGGAAGAAAGATATTTAAAGGGCAAGGGGGCCACAAAATAGTTGGAAGCAGGTGCTCGGTTTAATATCTGATACAAAACCATTTTACAAGTGAAGCTTGAAGCTGGGAACAACTGTTAGTGCTGTATGTGTTGGAGGAAATGGGTGGAGGCGGGGATGTAAAGACGCCAGCTTCCAAAGGTTTGAGTCATCATCCATTTGCAGAAATTAAATACAGAGAAACATTTCAACCAATAAAGTGGAAACTGCATGTAAAGAGTTATCCACAAATCCAATGCATTTTGCAGCACAGACAGGCTGCATGTGCACGAACCTCTTCCTTCCTCTGTGCAGCGATCCTAACAAGAAAAATGGGACTAAATTATGCAAGCAAACAGATTTGTTGGTATAGCAAAAAAGACCTTTAGAATATCTCTACAGCCTCATTGTTTCATTTCATTTCATTTCATTGTTTCCAGGCAAGCGAAAACAAAATAAAAAGAACGAGTCCGGCTCCCTCCCATGTGTGCACAGCGGGCGAGCACGAGGGAAACAGCAGCAAGCCGTGGCCTCCCTGACACATTTTTTTTCATCTTTTAAAATTAAATATTCTCTCTCATCCTCGGTGTGGAGCTATAAGCGCTTCAGGTTGGGAGGAGGGGGGGAGGAAGGGAGAGAGAAAGCTTTTTTTTTCCTTCTTCTTCCCCCCTCTTTAGGAAACTAGATATATTTAGAAATAGGCACATTAAAGAATAAAACCCCCAACACTGAAGATACGGAGAGAGAAAAGAAACATTAAGACCGAAATCCCAGCCCTGATAAATCACATTATGAGAAAACAGTAAGAGGAAAGAAAAGTAGGGAGGGATACTTTCACACAGATGGAACAGTTAGTCCATAACTGGTGAAATATTTACCGCAAAGTCTGTGCAGATGGTTCAATTATGACTTGTTCTATGGGAGACTCTGGCAGGCTATTTGTCATTTATATCACCTTGAGAGTCTGCAGATGACTATTCAGTGTTTGTGTTGAAATCATTTTAAGGTCACGATGCAGTTGTGATGGATACCTCACTGTTTCTTGTGCTATCCTAAAATGACGATTTAAGATATTTAATTGACTTTGTGTCGGTGTAATGTTGAGCTCAATAAATGCAAAACACCCTGATCTACCTGCAAGGCTGCAACCAGCCACCAAAGAAATCAGATTACAGTTGAACAATTTTGGTCTTTTTATAATTATTTCAGAGCTTTCTTTTATATCTATAATTAATTAGTAGTATTTGGCATCCGAGCAGGGAGTGCAGACAGTCTTCCTCATTTGTGTTACATAAGGTTATATAAGTCTGTAACAGAGCCGTTTCTGGATTTTGTGTGACTCGATAAAATGACATACAGAGACAGAGTGTGCAAGTGTAACTGGTGCATTTTGAAAAAGCTGCTATTTAAAGTTCTTCCTCCAATTTCACGGAGTCGTTTGTCATACAAGTTACTCACTGTCTATTAAAAAGGTCGTTCAGTTCATCGTGACATTTTCAATTTTTTAAAAAGCCACACAAAGGCAAACAACTCATAAAAACATCTGTCAGAGAAAAATATGTGTTTTTGAGAAATAAGACCAGATTCTGGAGAAAGAGAAATGACAGAGGAGCGCGAAGCTCACGACACAAATACATGTGTTTTAGCTCTACAGTGGATGACTTTGTCCACTTGCACTCCTTATTTGCTTTCTACTAAAACTCCAGCATCTAAAGTGTTGGGAATGACCTATCACATTACATAATTCATGCATGGAGCTTGTGAATAATGAATGTTTGTGCCCTAGTTGACGAGCTGCCAGAGGTGGAACAGCACTGCTCTGAGTCCAGCTCACCAAACTCTGATGCCACAGGTTGTCTCTTTTTTTTTGGTTTTTGTCCTGCATACATGGGTTACACATCACAAACACTAAATAATGAGACCTCAGTGCGACAGCATGCTGTTTTTCATTAATGTCTTGTTGTTTTTAAAAGCTCTGTTTTTCCATGCAAAGGCTTTTTCCCCCTTTACTGAGAAATCATAAGGATGAAATTTGCCTCGTAAAAACTGAGTCATCTTTGAATCTGTGCTGCTCCTCCCGTCGGACCAACTGTCCATGTTAATGTTTTATCAGGCCTTTAAGGCCCATTCATCACCCTCCTTTATGCGGATGCCAATGAGGCATCAGGCCATGGGAACCCAGTGTTTCTGAAGAGCCAGCAGCTACATGCTGCTGGTGACTGCATGAACCTGAGCTTTATTAATAAACTAAAGCTGACGTGTTTGTGGCCTGAGAGCCTACGAGTGATGAGACCCACGTTAGAAACATGCCGAGGCAGGAGTTGGAGAGTCAGAGCCACAGTTGGTGTCATTAGCAGTGGAGCAACAGACCTCGGAGCAGCCTGGGGCTGCTCATCAGTACTTGTCACCAGGCCGGCTTCATTAGTCACTGTCCAGATGACAGGGGCTCTTGTAAAGGATATCTCACCCCCTGTGGAGAGCCAAGTGTCCTCGCAAATAGGCTGCTGACCTCCACAGTCTCTGGTCCTGAGGGGGCAGGTGGGGTGGCGTGGATGAGGACAGGCCCAGAGTGGGATAAGGGCGTGCAAACCACAGGGCACAGCCAGGCCAGGGCCTCTCTTTTCTGAGGGCTGACCTGCCCCTGACCTCATCTGTACAATGAAGTTAGCCGACTGGTGACTCCTGCACGCTCTGATGAAATGGCAGATTCCCCAGAAGAAGAGAGAAAAAGAGAAAAAAAAGGTCTGGGGCCCCTCTGAAGGAGAATGGGATACCCAGCAGTGACATGCTAATCCGCTCGGTTGATGATTAGGAGTTGGGGGGATGGAGAGGTTGGAAAGGCAGAAATGAAATGATGAGAAAAAAAAAATTCTTGGCAGCTTTTTGATGTCTCTGCCTTTTGATTCTGTCTCTCTGCCGTGCTATGTAAATGACAGCAGCTCTGTCAGAGTGGAGGTATCTGTCCAACATGTGGACGTGTGATGGCTGATTAGGCTTTGATGTTGAGCTTCTGCCTGGATCCTCAGTGAAACGTGATACACAGATGCTTTTTGATATTCATTTAATGCACCTCTTTATAAGCAAATTCCCTGACACTGAATTAGAAACACTTTGATTATTAGACAGAATCAACAGCTGTTGAAAAGAAGTGGGTTTGAGAATGCTCACTTGCAAATTATAAATCCAATACCAATTCATTTCATGGCCCATTTTATTTTATATGGTTTTATTATAGACCGTATTTTGACCTGTGGCAGAGTGTTTAAATATTCTGAAACCTGTCATGTATTTAAGTTTAAATAACAGGCAGTTCAATGGAAGGGGGAACAGTAATACTATAAAGGGCTGGATATTAAATCTCAAAATACTTTATGAAGCATTGAAAACTGTCAAGTAACAAAACCATTACACGCTCGGTCAGGTTCTGATGGAGACATTTCTGTCTTTCGAGGCGGTCACAGTCAGATTAGGTGATTATGATGCCTTCAGTTCCTGCCGTATCTTGGCTGGGAGACAAGACTGCGGGGCCCGACCCTGACCAATCACAGCATGCCGGCCTTAAAACACCGCCTGATGATCAAAGGTGATTGGGCAGAAGGGGTCAGAGACAGACTTCTAGGATCTGGAATCAGTGTCACAGATGATGTTGGAGACAAAAGTACAACACACTGGATTTTTTCCCCAGCCTTAACCAAAATGCTTCAACAGGCTGAACTCAGGATGCCCAGCTCTAAACAACAGAGTCAGAAAAAAGGGTCAGATATTTCCCTCAGGAGTTGGTGGAGACCGAAAACAGCGTTACAAGAGTGAACATCAGACTTACAGTATTTTCATCAGGTAGATAAACACAACTCTAAATGAAGGCTGGATGTATAAATATGCCACTGTTTGCTAGCAGACTTGCTATATCAACAGAAAGGGTGATAATATGTCAGTGCTGTGTTTGTTTCTGCTGCACCCAAATGACCACAATTTTTTTTTTTTGTAATTAATTAATTAATTAATTAATTGCTTAATTTATAATGTGGATAATTTACAAGCCTCTTGCATGGCTGCTTTTTAAAAAAGATGATCTTAAAATGTGTTTTTGTTGTTTCAAATAAAGTATCATTTGTTACCAGAGCTGACAACAGTACTGTTTTGTTGATGATGAAATGATACCCAGCCCAAATAGGAAACACAGAGTTGGTTGCCTTACACAGTAACACTTAATTTAATCAAGGACAAGATTAGCTAAACCCTGCAGGAATTCTGAGGTATGTGGGAAGTTGTGACTCAGAAAGAAGATATTTGACTCTTGTTTACAGCGTTCAGACTTCTTGTACATCACAATGTCCGTAGTTGCCAGATGTTAAAAAAACGAGAGGAGTGTGAAACAAACAATGGAGAGAGCTGGAGTGACACAATATATACAATAAATACCACATGTTGACAGCAATCCATTAGAAACACTCATCCATCACTGCAGTACAATAGCTGCCTTCACCTACTGAAGACTTCCATATGGTGTGTGATCCACACACACACACACACACACAGCAGAGTGTACTCTTCCCATGGAGTCAAACATGCTTTCATGTATCTACTGTACGAGCCCGGGGAGAAGGAGCCAGGCCCAGAAAGCCCTTCTGATCGTTCGCACTTTAACTCCAAACCTTCTCTTATTCATGTGGCCCTTTGTGCTCGCCACAAACACTGTGTTCAATCGCATTATCATTACAGAGGAAATCAGTCATATTAAGCTTCTGCGCTGTCACTTGCCCCGCAATCTCGGCTGTGCGCTGCCAAGAAAGCGTGGCAGGACATAAGATGCATGTGAAATGAGATTTGCATAAACAGTGTTGCTCCATCACTTATTTATTTTCTCCCCTCAGCTGAGAAAATAAATAAATGGAGGACGGCGACTTGCTGAGCGCGTCCCCGAGGGTGCGTCGAACAGGTGTCGGGACGGCAGTTGGGACTTCATCGACGGTGTTATTGTAATAATGACATAATGACCTCATCATAGTTTGAGATGGAGGTGTGTGGGGGGGGGAGCTAGGGGCAAAAAAGAGCACGGGAGCAGGTGGCGGCTCCTTCACAGGTCTTTCTAGTGTAAATCATTATATGGCTAATGGGCTCATGACATTGCTGTTTTTCCATTAGGCAAGGTGGCGAAGACGAGGGGGAGGTGAGTCTCAGTTGAATAATTTCTGATCAAACACTGAGCCGGCAGAGGAGCGTGTCTCTGCCAGCCACAACACACAAACCTGAGACCTGTTTACAAAGAAAACAGGACATAAGGATTAGTCATCAGGATGTCTGTGACACATAGAGTCACTATTGGCTTTCACCCGCTGCATGCTTGTTTACTTTCTATTTTGGCATGCTATTAATATCTTTTTAGGCATAAAACCTGGAATATTGGATTCTGCTGGAGTGCAGTCATTAGGGCTGTGCAGCATGTGGCGTTGAAGCGCCTGAGAGCGAACAGAAACACTGTCGTTTCTGTTTTCATACTTATAATGTTGCTCTGACATCAGCACATGTAACACTTTATAATGAAGTTTATTTTAGTCAGAGCATTAACTCATTTCAAACCTTAAAGTATAAATACATGACGTGTGGACCGGGCTGTTTGTTTGCTTTGCTTGAATGTCATCATCATGTTGCGTAAGCCTTGTTATGTTACACACGATCCTCCATAAAGCAGAATATTAGAGTAACTAGACCTGCTATCTGTGAGAGTCACTTTAGTGTGCTGTGCCAGTTGTGCTGTACAGTACTGTATACACACTCCGTATACATCCCTGCGCAATCTCACAGTATATACAGGATTTCCCATGTTGATACAGGCTGCAGATGTATCATCATTTAGCAGACATAAACACACAACTGCCATAAAGGCTGCAGCCTCACAGCTATTTCATATTTAGAATGTAATTCCTCATGTTGTATTTTTTATACTTCCACATCATGCATGTGTAATCTCTTAATTTTACACAATACTCTTCATAGGTTATAATTGACTTGAAGCAAGGCGTTAGGTTAAGTCAACATATACAGGAAACATCACCAACTATGCTTTATTTAGACTCTGTCATGAAAGGAAGTGTAGAAACATTTGTAGTTATTAATCAAGTCTAAAGGTCACAATTAAATGACTTAAAATATCAGAACATATTTATTATTGTAGTTTAATATAAGACAGTTATAAGTTTATCTTTATGGCTTGATCCTCATCTTACTTTTCTTATTTTTTCTTAAAATAAACCCCATCTGATTTGAAGCCTTCGGTGCACTTTCAGAAATTTTATTACACATTGTTGAGTTAATATGCTTCTTTGCTTTAGTTAAATGTTGCTTCAACATTATGTTAGTTAAAGCGACTATACCATTAAAGGGCTATTACTGTAAATGAAGGCCTGTATTCCAGTTTAGCCAATATGCTTTAGTGCAGCAGTCAGACACAGGCCACTGATACAAGTGTTCAGTTATAATTTACCAACCAATAAACACAAGGTTTTTCCGTCCTGATCAGAAATTATTTGTCAGCCAACAAGTTGCACCACTTGGACTAATTTAGCATTCGGCATGAAAAAGTGTTGCTGCATCAACACTCAAAGAATCTCGACTGGCTCGTTTTGATTGGCCGCATAAAGTTTTTCAAAAAATGTTTCATCAGTGTCCTCAAGTGGAACCGAGAATAAGAGCCTGACTGACAGCAAGGAGATCAAGCATCTGTGTGTGTTTCCCCAGGAATAATGAGTGTGCGCGTGCAGGCTTTTTTGAGCCCACGCGTGTGTGTGTGTGTGTGTGTGTGTGTGTGTGCGAGTGCATTTAAATGTGGATGCTTATGTCTGCATATATATGTGTGTAAGTAGGCGGGTGAGTAGATAGATATGATAAGATTGTGTGTTGGTTTGTGTTCTTGTGGGTGATTATGGGTGAGTGTTTCCAGTGTGTGTGTGTTTCCTCTGGGCGGGTGCGGACTCCAGGCTGTTGCTTCAGCTGAAGGCTCATGTTATAGTCTGCTGCCACAGTTCAGTGAAGGACCCACTCTCCGCTGACAGCACACCTCCCCTCCTTTTTCATTTGAAATTTCATAGATGCATTCGGGCAGCTCAATGACAACACGTCTCTATTCCTGCTCTAAAGCTCCCAGCGCCGAGCAAACTTTTTTAGCTAAGCTGCAAATTGGCATGCTGGGACTATCACTTCACTCATCTTGAACGGGTCTTTTGTGGTTTGAAAGCCTTTTGAAAACTTTTTTCTTACTTTGTCATTGGGAGAAGAGAGACACTTTTATAAAAACTTAAAGAAAAAAAAAGTGTTTGCTTTCATACTTAGCATATTGTGGGGGAGGCGTACTGTAACTCCTTGCATGAACTGTTTTGTTTACTTTTACACAGTTTTTAATTTTTTATTCACTACAGTCTTTATAGGTTCAATACAAAGTCTAGGTTATATTTTATGAGTTATTTCCTGTGCAGGGAAGTGATGGTAAATGTGGAAGGTTGCTTTGCCTGAGGTGTGAAGGAGGCCCTGTTTTTTTCCCCTGCAGCATGGCCTCATGATGGGGGAGGGAGGATGGAGGGTGTGTGCAGAGGGTTGTAGACAGAGAGGAAGAGGGTTAATCATGTTTGCAACAGGACAGGCTTCCCCTTGAAGTGGGAGACAGTGGTAGGAAGTGTCCAGATTTACGGCGCTCCGTAGCCGGGCCATTGTAGCCGTCTTCACTGTGGCAGTTGACCAGCAGACAGAAGGGGAGAGTGTGAGAGGAGCTGTAAATCACAGCGAGAGTGTGGCTCAGACACACACACCCACATACACAAACACATCCAGCCCGATGCTCCCAGTTCACAGGCGGATAATGTGCGAAAGGAGGGGCGGCTCTCCCCGTCGTCTGCTGACAAGATAGAGCTGTTCTTCTGTGAAAAGTTTGGAAATCAGGTTTTTTTTCTTCTTTCTTTCGTTTTTCTTGCTTGACTTTTGAAACTTTAAAATTCAAAAAATCTTCAGTGTGTTGAGTAAGTTAAAGGAGCCCAAGGCCTACAAAATCCTTTCCAAACTCATTCTTCTGATTTGAAAAAAGAAGTCCATGGTCACCCATTCAAATAAAACAAACTGAACAGTACCCGGAGCGTGGCTACCTCTGCCAAGGCCACAAAAAAGAAATTGATTTCTGTGTACCTGGATCCAGAGCTGCATCCAAACACACATAATGAGACTCAATCAGACTGGCACTTATTCAAAAAATTAGGCCTCCATACAAGTTAGTCAGACTAATGTTCCCTCACTTTCTTTTTCAATTTGTCATATTGCTCTCTATCCATCTATCTTGATATGTGCACGTGCCATCAAAATGTGTTTTTAAGCCTGACCTTGATCACCTCATGCCAAGTTCACACTCCAGAATTGTAACCCTGATTTTCCACTCACCAATACTTTTTGGAGATCACCAACAAACCCCCCTAGATCACAGACAAACCAGCACTCTGATCACACTGATCAATGAAATGATCTGAGAGCTCATCCAGAACTTGCCGATGCCTCCACGACTCTCAAAAGACATCCAGCAGGCCAAATATCTGGTTGTGTTGAGGACAGGTCAGGGAGCCACACAACCAGCCAATGAGAGCAGTCATGGGGTGAGAGAGGGAAGGAGTCATGAAGGAGAGACAGGAGAGCACCGGAGTGGCAGCCAGAAACCACATGCAACACAACAACTACAACATGGCTGCAAATCAATGCACAAACAACTTGGAGCGCTCGTTTCTTGCAGACATTCATTCTGGAAGATGATAGTATGTCATTTAACACGTCACTTCTCATGTGTGTTTTCATGACAAAACATAGTTTGGAGACCAGACAGACTCATTGTGGATTCCTTCTAGTGAAAGATCTTGTAATGTGTCACTGATCAGTCATGTCGTGCTCAAACCAAAATGTCTTCAAGATTCATGATTACAAGACAGAAAGATGTTCAGTCTGAGCAGCACAGTGATCTTTGAAAGTCGTGACCAAGGCATGACCTTAACCACATGTTTATTATTGTGACCATTACGACAGAGCTCCCCTAATGTTAAAGAACATATTTGAACCCAAACCATGATCCTTCTCTAACCCTTAACCAGAGCATTATGACATTGTCATATTTTTGATTTGTCGATTTGTTGCGGTTTTGGAAGGCACAGACAAATGATGTTGTCATGCAGACAGGGACGTCAAGTCCGAAAATGCTTCCATCCTTCCAGGAGGCACAGACAAACAACATATTTTATCATTTAATTTGGAAGATGTTATTTTTTTCAGCCACTTCCAAATATTTAAATACCAAATCTGGTTTTGATTGGATGAAATTTGTTTCAGACAGTTGAAAAAAAAACAACTGTTTTGCCAAATGGTAAAGTTGCAGCTAATCAGTTTGGGCAGAAATGAGCAAAGCTTATAGTGAAAGAAAATTGCCTTGAACCATTTTGCATCTCTTTTTCCCTCAACCAACAACTCCAAATCCAACAAGTATTTTTAAATGGCGAGACAAACCAACAAAGGTGTGAATCATACAAAAGATGAGGATGGTGAATGTGGCATGTCTAACTGGCTGACAAGCTCCTGTGTGGAGGGTTAATGCAGACAAATAGCATCACTGTTAGTCCCTGGGCTAACTGGGCCTCACACACACACTAATATCTCGCCCTGATATCTCCACAGGCTCCCTGTCAAATACAGGAAAAATGACTTTGATATCGGTGAAGGAAAATGTATTATCCCTATCGCATCCGCCTTGTCTGACTCACAGAGGTTTATTATTAGCCACGGTCTGTCACTGCTGGTCTGTAGGTGTCCTGTGGGTGTCCTGTTACTCCACTTCACTCTAATGTTCCTCTCAGTGAAATGACTCGCTCTGTCTCTTTCAAGCACCATTGAGTCTATTTCCTTCACAGGCGGTCCGAGGATCGCATAACGTACCAGCGTGTGTGCATCTTTGCAAACGCGTGTGCATACGAGGAGGCGCGAGGAGCGGAAGCATCCGCAGTCGAACCCAAGCTGGTATCTGTTGCTCTGAGCTTAATGGTTTCAGCAGATGGGGAGGTCTCTTGTCATATTCTGACTGCTGTGCCCACATGGACTCTGGCCCGGTTAGACCATCCATCCTTGTGGCGGCTGTGAGGCCCCCCTGGCTGAACGTGCGCTGTGCCCTGTGTGTACACAAGATCTCTGGCCTCGGCGGGGAATGTTTACCCAGCTGAAGTCCAACAGTGCTGCGCTCTCTCCCAGCTGCACTGAATCGACTGGAGAGGAAGTCACTTAGGACACATCTATAGACCGATGTCAGATAAGTCAAGGTTCTTTGAGGTTTAGAGCTCCATTAAACGTCTTAATATGTCATTTGAAAAGGTAAATTTTGGTTATATACCTACATATTTTAAAATTGTATACCTTTGATGTGCAGCTGAAGCATAATAAAGCATAAGTGTCAGGGAAGATTTTTTTTTAAAGTAACAAAAATAGACGCTTTATCCAGCCAGTCGTTTATCCCGCCTCCAAATCTTTCAGCCTATGGGACTGAAATAAGGCCGCCGTTTTGTTGCAAGATGTGCTCCGATTGCAAGTCACTAAAGCAGGATTAGGAAGCGGGATCAGCAACAATGCAACACAAAAAGCAGCTGAGCTTTGCAAAGCAAAAAAAAAATGCTTTCTGTAAAATGTAAATCAGTGACTCATGCGAATCCAATCGGTGATGGCAAACACTTGGACTCGTTGTTTCCAGCACATTTTGGCCACAAAGGTCGGCACAGAAACGTGGAACCTTCAGCACAGAACAGGAAAAACAACAGTGGTAGTTCTACTCGTTTCAAAACAGACCTAGATATGGGAGTGAAACAGGGGCTTGGGATGAGACAGATCTTACGTAATGTGCTGTAGACCTACTTAAACTCAAGTCTGCGGAGTGACAGATTTCACATAATGGTATTGCAGGATAATAAAAAAACCTAGATTCTCAATTTGTGCACACAGCAATCATATTGGCAGAAAATAAGTGTTCAGTTTGGATGGACTACTGATGGAAAAAGAACAATCTGAAGGTAACACATTCGACATATTTGATTTTTTTAACATGTTCTTTCAGCACAAAGTCTTTTTCTATATATTTTGGTGTAAAACAATCAAAACTCATCATGATCTGAAAACAACCCTTAACTAAAAAAATCTTATCATTAATCAGAAATGCAATCAGTTGTGTGAATTGAATTCCATCCTTAACCTTTCAGTCTGTACTTACATCAGCCTCCCTCTTTCAACTCCAGACCAAAAAAAAAAAAAAAAAAGAAATGTTTGACTACACCTTCAACCCTTCACACGGCCATAATTCACCCCCTCAATCTGTCGGCTGCAGCAGCGCAGTAGCTCCATCATTGTGCAATAATGCTGGACTCAATCGTAGGTAAGAAGATGATGCTCTGCAGGGACGGTGATTCTCCCCTGCGCGATAAAACCAGCCTCTGCCAAGTGCTGACCAGATTTATCGCCGTGTCTGTTTAAATGTAGCCAATTTCACTTTAATATGATATTAGAGGATGATGCATGCCCGAGCTTCCGTTGAGGGAGTCTCGTCCGCCTGTGGCAGCGTTCAAAGCCCCGCACCGCAAGTCAGTGATACAGCTGATGTAATGTTCAATATTGATAACAGCCCTGAGCGGAATGGGCTCTGATCATTTAGGAAAATATTGTGCGTATTTTTTTTTTTTTAACTACCATTTCTTGGCCCTGCGCCTGGATCTGTGCCATCCATCAGCTGGATTTGATGGGCAGATATCCACAAAGCTCTTATCACCTCCGATGAAATGAACTCTGTCTGTGAAAACAGGGCAGAGCAAAGCGCCGCAGTGCAAGTGAGGGGAAATGTGCTTCGTAGGCATGTCATTTGAAACCAGAAATTGTCTCTGATATCTTTGTTTAAGAGGCTGATTTTTCCCCCTTTTTTTTTTATTTCTTTGTAGAATAAAAAAATGTCAGAAGCCATGAAGAAAGATGTCGTCTAAAACATGGCTGCTGTCATTGAATTGTGTTTCAGTGGATCATACCAGGGGTTTTGCATGTTTTAGCTCACAATACAAAGCACTTTGAAATTATTTTGAAATCCTTGTTTTTTCTACCTTTCCATACATTTATAGGATTTCATTTATTTCAGCGCAACACAAAAATCAACTTGCAGACTCTTGGAACTTGAAACTCCAAGGTAATGTACAGACCTTTAACTTGAACTACAAGAATCAGAGCTTGGATCTTATTTTTGTAGACTTGGCCCTTATTCCTCTCAGTGATAATAACTCACTCACCAAACTCATTGCCAGGATCTGGCAGCATCACTAAAAGAAGATATAGAAAATTGAACACTAAAATTATTGCACTACAGACATTCCTCACGGTTCACAGTCTGACTTCTTGGTAAATGTTGGACCATCCTTACTTGCACTGGTTATGTTTTCCTACAGTTTTCCTGTGCCATGACAAATTATTAATGACACTTCAGATGCACTCTGTTTCAGTATCACCACCAAATGAAGTGGTTTAGATAATCAGGCTATAATGTGGGCTGAAACTGTGCAGCACGCGTTCGAAAGTGGTCAGTGAAAATGTCAAGTATGAGCATGTGAATAGTATTTAATTGCTTTTGCAATTTTCTCAGGTTTTAGACAAAATAACCACATTTATGACCACGTATTTGCTTCTGTGTGTGTGTTCGTCCCTCTTCCTGCCTCTGTGTGCGTCTCCAGCGTTCAGTGTGTCAGCTCTTGTTGATTTCCGCGAGGGGAAGTTGCCTCAGTGCTATCCTCAGACAAAGCCCTGACCCCGGGGTTAAGGAATGTGAACCCGGGGCTGTGACGATCGAGACCTTCCCTCGGGGCGGACAATGCTGAACACCTCAGCAAACGCCCTAATGATCTCACATGCTTTTGTGTTCCTCTCAGTGCACCTTTTTCCTCAGCCCTCAATCATGTCCACATTTAAGTGGAATCACAAAAAACAACAGAGAAATGGAATTTCCTCCTAATGAAAACCAAATCAGTGAAGTGTCTCACTTAAGTAGTTTCCTCCATATTGTTAAGAGGCTTGGCTGAATTTGAAATAAAAACAGACAGTTGTGTTAAATATTATTATATATTATAAAGCAAAAAAGTTGCCTTTTTGCTGGTTCCAGATTCTGAAATTAGAAAATCATCTGTTTTCCTCTGTTTCATGTCACTTGAAATTGTTTTGAAATGCTTTTGAGTTTTGGACTGTTAGTTATGTAACAAGCTATTTGAAGATGTCACTCTCTGGAAAACTGTAATGAGCATTTTTCATTATTTTCTCATATTGCATTAACTCAACAATTAATCCAAAAAATTGTTGTGTATATTTATCTGTGCATTCCTCAGGACTGGAAACCATTGTCATTGCCACTGAAAGAGGCCATAATCGCTTTTACGGATGAGCTTGTTGTGAATGGTCAAAGTACAAAGGAGACCAAAAGGCCCTTGTCTCATTTATCACCCACTTTAAGAGAGGGAGAAAGAGGAGGAGGCTGGCTGTCAAAGCCACCACGGCGGAGTGTATCGCGACGGTGGTCCGCCGTCCCCGGACGCCTGAACACACCGCTTCAAGTGGAGAAAAACAAAGACAAAGAAAGAACCGAGCCAAGAAGTATTGCAATTAAGAGTTCGGCACAAACTCGACTTCTCTGTGAGTGGAGGTGTGGGGCGCTGAGGGAGTCAAAACAGCCTCCAGAGAATTTATATGGATGGAGGTGAAGGGTCAGACCGCTATTAATCATGGCCCGAGCTGAGGATTAAATAGCTCGTTGTAGCGGGCAGATGAGAGGACCCCGGCCCGATTGAGGTGTTTAAAAAGACCGTGTTGTGTCTGTCTTCTATTACAGAGCGAAGGCCCGAGGCAACCGATGAATAGGATGTTCAATCGCTGCTCTTCCCTCCCTCTCTCGCTCCCCCTCTGATGAGCGTTTACCCAGCCACTTAAGTCACTTAACATCATCGTGCTAACATGACACCATCTCATGATTGATAATTGTTTACTGGGAAGACAGATGAAGCAGATTTTTGCACAAAACAAGGCCTTGAGTGAAATAATCAGCCGATCAGTGGGACTCGTTTTTTCTTTCACGCACACATAAAATGCACAGTCTCTCTCACACACATGCAAACAAACACACCTTGAATCGGTGCCCAGTCAGACTTAACTTTTCTCTCTCTCTTTTTTTTTTTTTTTGCACAACTGCCTTTGATCTTTGATGTGCCATGCATTGCATTAATTATGTATCATGCCTCAGTGCAAACGTGGCGAACACCTTCAAGTGCTTAATAAGAGCGGGCTCATCGCAGAGGCCTGGAGGATGGCTGCAGGAGGTGCATGCAAACCCTACATCGCTCCTATATGCACTGCATAAGGGATTTTACAGTATGGGGGGAAAATGTAAAGCTTGCATCTGTGGGACTCTCCTTCAATCTGGGCCAAAGAAAGGACATTTTTCACTCTCCTGGAACATGTGCCTCCTCTCGCTGTGTGTGCAGGATTGAGGGTTGAAGGGGAGGAGGTGCACGGGAGATGGATGTGGCTTGAATTAGACGTAAACTGTCATGGTCGAAACAGACACCAGCAGAAGAACAATGACAGAGATGTAGATCGAGCTTTGCTCTGGCGCAGTGAGAGCTATGCAAATCCAGCCGCTCGCTGTAAAGCTAGCCGAGGGGGGGGGCTTATGTGAATCTGCCTCAAACTTGTATGCATCTGAAATAAATTCATATCTTTTTTTTTGGTGCCATGTTGGCGGATCACTGTATTAATTTAGTAAACAAAAGCAGATGTAGAGAGGAGAAGAGAAAAATATTGATATTGTTAAAGTTTGAGCTTGCACAGTTTTCTTGGTCTGGATTTACTTTATTTTTTGTTGTTTTGCCCAATATGAACACAATATCTCATTGTTAGGGAAAGGGTTGTGATCATTTTCAATTTGAATCTGGTTACAAGGTGGCAAATTATGTATTTGTTGAAATGTTGGGAAACAACATTAATCTTGCCTGTTGCATTAGAAAAGAGCGAAGTACTGTGCTTTTACTTAGAGACAGGACAGAGAGATTTGTATCGATTTCTTTGAAGTTTTGCAAAATCAGAATCTGGATGGACAAAACATTCAGGTGGTCATTTAACTTGATCACAAACAAGCAAGCAGAATTTGAGGTTTTTAGTTTAAAACAATTTAATAGTTCTCTGATCCATCCGTCCAGATTCAGGCTGGATAAAATGCTACCTAACAATATGTTCATTTAATATTTATTTTTGCATGTATTATTCATATTGTAGCTTCTAGAAATAGAGATGCAGTTCAAACATCCATCAACCCTGGTTCAACAGATGTGACCAGGTTAAAATAACAGGAGATAAGCAGCTGAAAGAAGAAGCTGCTGTGGCTGCTCATTTTGGAAAAACAAAAAAACTCTACCTGGATGAAATGTGCACACTTTGATTATGTAGGATGTTTCCATGTTGCCGATCATTTCAAAGTTCACAGTGAGACCTCCTGTGTGTGTGTGTGTGTGTGTGTGTGTGTGTGTGTGTGTGTGTGAGGCGTCGCTGCAGCGGGGCCTCCGTCGGTCGCAGTCCCCCCTGCCATGGTCCCTTTTGCAGAGCAGATCCAGTAGTTGGAGTTGTTGTACACAGAGATCGAGAGGAGAGGAGCGAGAGCAGCTGAGTGAGCAAACACAGCCACAAACACCAGCTTATCATCCGACACTAGTCGAGCACCGACCTGTCACTTTGTACCGCTCCGAGCCGAGGACCGTCTCCTGGAAGAGAAGCACCCGGCGGCAGAGGCGGCAGAGGCGGCGGCGGAGACCCGGTCTGGTCCGGTCCGGTGTGCCCGGTGAAAACTCCCAAACGCGGTGGTCTCAGCTGGCATGAGCTAACCTAGCAGACAGACATGGAAACCAAACCGTTCTTGTCATTGGGTGAGTTTGTTTGTCTTGCTGACAGAATCTCGGTTGTGAATTGAGGGATTTTAAGCGGACTTTCAGGCGCAGATTTGCACGAAAACGAGTTGACAAATGCATCAACACGTTTCGGGCTGTTGACGAGTTTTAGCGGACGTTTGTCTTTTTGATTTTACCAACCTGGACTTAACGTTTCTACTCAAATAAACCACATATATCCGATATACGCTGAGTGTCCAAAATTGCTGTTTTAGCTAATGACATTTGGTTTTGGTGCGAACTTGACATCTTAACTGCAATTAACGCGAAATGTAACTGCGACTCAAACTTTATTTTCGTTTGCGCCTAAAGGAAAAAAGTGCACACACGCACGAAGGTTTGCTCTTCTATTATACGGTGAGCAAGCAGATTGAACACATTTTAAAATATGTCTAGAAACAGTCACATAAATTTAACTTTGAACGAGCTTCTTTTTGCTCTATTAGCATGTGTGTGTTTTAAGCTAGCTCCTCCATGTGTTGTGTTTACTTCAAAGTCATCAGGTAACTTTTTAAGTAGAAAAAAAAAGATGTGTTTTCACATGATTTGAGTGAGTAGACAGTGAGTTGGAAATGAACCCAAGCTGCAGAGAAACTGGAATTTAAAACTTAAGTTGCTTTATTTATTCAAGAAAAACTGTGATCAAGTTGTGATTAACAGCAACTTCACAGCAGGTACAAACAGGTGACACAGGGGTGAGACAGCTGTGTGTTTTGTCCAGGATCACTTAGTTAGTCACTTAATTAAATGTACTGAATCTCACACTTTGTGTGTTTTTACAGATTTTATTTTAATTCTTAATTTTCTCCAGATGATCAAGACCTAAAAGACAAAGGCAGCATTCACACTGCTGCCATTGCTTTAAACACAGTAACACAGGACGTGTTTGAATTTCCACAAACATTAATTGAATCACTCTGTTTTGAAACCATTCATCTTTATTAAGTCTAATATTTATTAAGGGATCCTTTTTAATTTGCAGTTTAAACACACTTGGTCACACACAGGCTCACCGCGCTGTAAATGATTAATGCCCAACGCTACTGTAAGTTTGTCAAAGTGAACAGAGCAGACCCTTGTCCCCTGTAGCAGAGATACAGCTCCGAGCTGGAGGAGAGCCCTCTTATTGTGTCTGCAGCTCTTTCATGAGGGCGTCACGTTACACCTCGACACGTATCATCGGCGGCCTGGATGCACCGAGGAGATTCGGGGGGGACTTCTGAGATGCCGGGGTGGCTTTCTTCTGTTACAGGCCCTGCTCGCGGACACTGTCGCCACAGCGCCCTTTATGTGGCTTCCCAAAAATACTCCAAACCGCCAGTGTTGCACACAATGACAGGCTGTTATTGCAGGTGCGCTGTATTGTGTGTCCACGCTGAAAGTGCTTCAAGTTTCAGTCTTGCCTAAATGTACACCCATACAGAGCCTTGACAGCACATACAGGCGGCCTCTGTGGTCTGTGAAAGGCTCAATACTCTTAAATGAGGAGGATCACTTTTTCCAGCAGTGTTGGATCTCATCTCTTCCTCCTGCTGTATCAGCAGCTTTTTCATCGCCTATAGTCCTAATCTGTCACTCCTGAAATCGCCATTTATATTTAAACTTGCTCCATCAAAGGTCCACTTGAGTGCTGATTGTTAATTGGCCACTTCAAGGACGTCGCTATCTGCGAAGTCCTTGAACGTATCGATTAGCCGCTTAGTCAGTGTAATTATCTGTCGTGCCGCATTAGAAATTCTGACATGCAACTGTTTGAAATGACAGCCAGTGCATTTCACAATTATAGATCGGTTGTTGGCTGTGATGACGACATCCGCCCTTTGGCACCGTATTCTCAGTACTGTATGCTGATGTGCTGCCTGATCCCATCATCAACCACCACCCCTCCATATCTGACATTAAGCCGTGAAGACTGAAGGGATGACATTGAAAGGAGAATGTGTCCTTTTGTCAGAGCAATATGAGGCTGAGCATGACAGTCTGTCAGTGGCTGGGAAAGGAAAGGAGACTTTCTGAGCACTGCTGAAGTGAAAACTCAGGTCTAAGTCCTTGAAGTCATGTGATCTTTAGGTATTGATTTTCTGTTTGTTTGGTTGATTGTTTTGTGGCAAATATGTCAGCGCCTAAGTAGTTCTCTGTAAATGCAAAAAACAATGTATCTAGCCATACAAAAATAATCCCTCTCAATCATCACTTATGACCCACTAGAAGTGTGACAGTGTCTGGATCTGCCCTCTGCCTGTATTTTCTTATTTCGCTCTGTTCAGGACGTTTCTGGGCGTCAACTTTTGGGCAGTGGGTGTGTAGCCTCCAGCCAATAACAGCATGCAGGATGTGAGGGCAGGACTCTGTGAAAACCTAGTGTCCAGGTACCAGATCGTGAGCAGGCCTCCAATAGGGTTGGTTGAGCCGGGGAGGAGGGGCCAATTTTGAATCTTGTGTCCTCAAAGCGCAACAGACAAATCCTGCTCATTCTGCTATTAATGAAGTTTTACCTGCTAAATGTTGGACGTCTGGTTTGATTGGTTGTATTGAGTTTTTCCTGATCCATATCTGGGGTCTGAGGACACATTGTGTTGCACAATGTGTTCTGATTTTAAAGCACTGCACAGACAAATTTGGGCAATTTTAAAAAGATCAGCTTGACTACAATTAGATAGAGACTGTGGTGTGAAATGTGCAGCTGTCACTTTTAATTCACTGATCAATAGAACACCTTATGCTCAAAAGATTTTTTTCCACAACTTTTTCGAACCTAGTTTTTCCTTAAAATGACGTAATAAGATTCTACATGTTTAATGAAAAAACAAATCTAACTGAAATATTTAAATGTTAAAACAATTAAACTTTTACACGCCAAATACTCAGTTTTTGTACCAATTTTTATATGCTGAATTTTGACCAGCATTTAAGTAAACTTGCCTGAAATCTTTGATTCACAGCTTCATGAAACAAACTTTCTCTTTTGATATGTCACAATTAATTCACCACTATTGAAAAGTGCCTGTTTTACCACCTGCAAAAAAAGGTGTCTGTTGTTTTTTCCTTAATCCAGTGGAGCTAAACTCTGTGGTGCTGTCTGTTCTTGGGAACATAAGGTACCCCCAGCAGACACACACACACACACACACACACACACAGAGCGGGAGTCTTCAAAAATCAATGAAGTTCATGGTCTTTGATGAGAAAGTGAGATTCATGCTGGTGTGTGTGTGTGTGTGTGTGGGAGAGACTGACATTCCTTTTCTGGCAGTAACTCAGGAACAAAGGTAATACAGGGAGAGGGTATGTGTCTGCCGGGAGGGGTGTGTGTGTGTGTGTGTGTGTGTGTGGTGGGAGTGGGCTGGTGGAATTACCCTGCCAAAAGCATTTGGCCAAGTTTGTCTTTTACGGCCGTCCAGTTTTGTGTTCTTGATGTGATGCTTTTGCTCCCCTTTTGAGAAAAGGGGCTGCAGCTGTCATTTTTATTGGAGGAGTTTTATAGCGAGACTTAATGGCTTAAAGTGACAGCTCTCTCTCCCTCTCCTTTCTCTTTTTTTTCTCCCTCCCTCTATCTCACCCACGAGGCCTTTAACTCAAGCAAATCAAAGAAAATTTGCTTGCCTCATATGTGCCCACCCTCCACTTTCCCAGCCCTCACCACTGCCAACATCCAAACCCAACTGTAAGAAGAGAAGTGAAGATTTATGCTCCAATTATGAACACAGCAAGAGTGTGTTTTTTTAATTACAGCGAACCGCCATGAAGTGTAGACCCGTGTTTTGTTTTCTTCGTGGAATATCTCTGCTCATCAGTTTGAAGCATTGAGCGCTGGCTTCAGATAAAACAGTGCAGATTTGAGCCTGTCATGCTCTCTCCTCTGCAGCCCACACTTGTTTATGTTCTAAACATAGTACGAATCAGAAACTGCTGGAAGGCTTCATGATGCACAAATCATGGAATGACTCACAGGCTCGTTAATTATTTGTGTAAGGGGCTCCTCGCTCGCAGGAGGTCTTTATTGATAACGGCCGAACTGAACTTTGCTCCTCAAACCTTGACCTTTGCTCCTCATACGCTCGATCATTTCAGGAATTCGCCTTTGGCGTTCAGTCTGTTGTTTAAAGTGTTTAAAGACAGTAGCTTGTAGTTCTGTCTTTTTTATTTGTCTTTCTTTCCTTCTTTTCTTCCTTCCTGTGTCAGTCTCTCACAGCGTTGGTGCTGCAGCTAAGGATTAGTGTAGTGTATATAATAGTGAAAAAATGGCCTTCACAAGTTCCCAGAGGTGGCGTCTTCACATTGCTCGATATATTCTTTTCCAAGACCCAAAAATATTCACAGAAGGAGCTAAGTTTTTGAAACGACACTCGACCATGGCTGAAAGTAAAAAGTCCCAGCCACAAAATAGGTGTTAGGTGTGAAAATATTCTTGCCTCCTGCTCCTCTCCTGACATTGTCACGTCCGACTCAATGAATTATGTTTTTTTTTTTTTTTTTGTAAGGGTTTGTTGGAACAGTGGAAATTTGAACCAAGATGGTTTTGGTGAGTTCCATTTTGTCTTTGTTGAGTTTGAATGACGTGTGCGATGATAAAATTACTGCTTCTGTAAACGGAGACTGGCTTTGACAAGAGCGATATAGCTGCTGTTTCTGGTTAAACAAAAAATAGACTTTTTAAACAAACAGCTCTGTCTCTGCAGGGGTCCGTTCCTTAACCATGTCAGATTCTTAGAATGACAATCTGAGCCTGTCAGCGGCAAAAGCGAGCACTTTTAGTGGATTTACATTGATGGTGCACGATTGCACAGAGGGAACATTGCAGCCTGTTTCACGGCTGCTGGCTGCAGCGGTCTCGCTCAATACTGGACCAGTTTTAAAATTTGTCATCACCATTAGTTAGTTAGATAAAAAACATAGGAAAATGGGGTCCAGGTTGAAAAACGCCGCAAACCCTGACATTTTAAAAGCTAGAGGGTGTTTGGCATTTTTACTTGATAGATGTTTTTAAATGACAATCAAATGACGATGATGGTTTGGATTTTCAGAGGGTTGTTTTTTGGTTGTTGCTGTCAGCATTTTCACTGCTCGGTGTTGAAATCGTCTGAGCACCATTAGTCTTCAGGTTTATTGCAGGTCCTGCGAGTGTCTGAATGGCTCTTCTGTGGGCTGGCAGTATTCAGGGTGCGTACAGCCACTCTTTTGAAGTGGAAACGTAGTCTCTGTGGGGAATTGACCAGATCACACTCATAATTCGCATTGAGAGGAAGGTCGGTTTGCCCTACTCCAGCCAGAGCTCTCTTCTCTGTGGTGTGTGTGCATTGCGGCGCAGGATGGAGAGAGGCCGAGAAAGAGGGGAGATAGAGAGAAGTAATATGGGTAAGAAAGAAATGGAAAGAAGGAACAAAGCACATTGTAGCTGTGATATTAAAAACCTGCCAAGAAACCAAAAAGAACTGTAGCTGTCAGAGGCTAACTGCCCTTTCCACTCCTCCGCAATCGTCAAGTTGGCGTGTTTTCAATAATAAAAACAACTGTCGACTGTTCTTCTGCAGTCGTGGTAATGCATGAAAATATCTGGGCTGTTTGGCGGTTATGATGTGTTTTGTAATTAAGTTATGAGCACATAGGCTTTGATGGGTATTCGCTGGAGAGGGATGACGAATCGAATGAATCCTAGATATGTTATGCTCCTTCATGTCATTATATTTCCTTATGCCCGCATTTTTTTCCCCCACACTAATTATAATTGGCCCCAATGAGAACCAGAGATTAAAAAAAAAAAAATGTTGATTTTTTTCCCTTAAATTAGTCGTGTAGAACAATGCAGCTGGAGTGAATGGAGTTTTATTTTCTGCATCCAGACGATAGGTCACAGAAGTTGCTTAACGTGTCGTAATAATATGTATCTGTTCCACTGGTTGTGATATAATCAGTGTGTAGCATGATCAAAAGCTGGAATGATGTGTTTGATGTTTCTTCACTCCTCGGAGAAAGAAAAAGAATAAGATTGTGGACTCCCGCTGTGAGGTTGTTTTTCCAAAACTGTATATTCAGGTGTACACACAGTACTCTCCCTGTCTTTTTCACGCACATACTCAAACACCCCTTGTGTGTCCGTGTGTATGTACATGTAAACACTCGCCGCCGCAGCAGAAACAGAGCAAGGTAATTAAGACTGTGTCTCTCGCTGTTCCATTACAGTTTCTTTTTGAGGTCAGAGGGAGCGAGAGGAGGCGTCCCAGTGTGCCTCACGCCTTCCTCCCTCCTCACCACCACCACCAGCAGCCGCTGCCATTATGTTTGTCTGTCACCTTGCCAGATGCCAGGGGGGTGGGGCTTCCACGCACTGCTGGGCACAGGGCCACGGAAATCCCACAGCATGCAAAACACCTCAGTTATGTTCTGTGTGTACATGTGTGACTGTGTGCAAGTGGGTGGGTGTTTGGGTGTAAGCGGAAGGGCGCAGTTTTGAGAGCAAAGGATGAAGGTTATGTGCATTTACACCTGCATGCCAACAAATACATATGTTGACTGTGATCAAGCCGCTCCAATACCCGTATTTTCACCTATCAGCTGACGTGCCAGCTACCTTTTTTTAAAAAAATTCTGTTACTGTAAATAATGTTACATGAACAGTTAATGGAAGGTTTGTCACTGTGAATGTTAAGTCAATCTCAAATGTTTTTATATTTATAGAAGAAAAACGATTTTAAAAATGATGCGGTTCGCCAAGGTACACCCAAAACTGGCGAAGGATATCCCCCATTTTTCTTTCCCCAGTCAGGTAGAGGTTTATACTGGCATGAAAATGAGATGTGACCCCAGTGCGCCCGCCTCATACTGCCAAGTTTGAGACCAGTCCCAACTCAGCGTTGAAATTTAGTCACTTCAGAAAGTAAGATGTGTGCTTGCTTTGAACACACAGAAAAGCTTTCATACTGAGAAAAACAACTTTGGGAACAGCCGTAATTTAGATTAGACTTAGAAAAAGGCAGAGTATCCCATGGGCACAAAACACCAGCAGCTTATAATGGCCAATGACTCAGTTCTTTAAGGTTATGTTTTTACTCTATGCGCATTTTAAGGTGAGCTGCAGATGTGATATTAACATTTGTTGCTATTAGGCAATAACAAGCTCAACTCTGCCTTTTCCCAGTGTTGGCCAGATGAACCTGGCACGATCGTGGGCTGCAATAACTTTCCTGAATCTTTGAGTGCCGCAGCCGTGATGAGATCATGTTCAGCTACAAATATGAACTTTGTAGCTTCTCATCATTTGTAAAACTTTCCCCCTTCATCGACCTCCTGCAGCTATTTTCTCCCCAGCTTAAGAAACACTTAAGCTCCACAAAACTCCTTCCCCCTACTTTAAACAGTTCCTCACCTCAGGAGCTCTGGCTAAGACGCTTTGTGAAGTGCTTTTATTAGGATTCAATCTTAAATTTAGGGGAAGATTTTAAGAAAATGGCATCACTCTAAGAATTTCTCACCATTTTCCCACTCGGACCATTGGAAGCACTGCGTAAACACCTTCGAGTCATGATACTCTTAAAACTACAAGAACGCAATGAAGGACATTGAGTGTTTCATGTTCTTTCTTCTTGCTATGTGGTTGTTTATTACAACAAGGAGACAAGCTTGAGAAAAGTCTGCAGGCAGCTTGACAAAAGACTGCTGAGGAAAACAGTTAGTTAAATCCTACATTAGAGCGTAGATGACGAGACGAATCTGGTTGCTCTGGTTCTCTCTTTGCCAATAACCGTTCTAATATGTAACGGACTGAACTGAACTGAACCGGGCTGTTTGATGGAAACTCATCTTAAAATGCCAGTTGTGTCGGAGCAAGTGTGTCTTTTTATAAAAGTGACATTGCCTGGAATAATGGCTTCTTTCTGCGGGACTGGAAGCTGTTAGTCGAAATAATGAATGTCCCTCATGTTAGCTGTGCTATTAACGAAAATGTTAACCGTTTATAGTGAGCATAACTGCAAATTATCACGTCAGTAATAATAACATATATACAGTAGCCCTTTTGTCAAGCTCCTGTTTCTATAGTGACTGTTCTGTTTAGTACCTGTTTGCACAGACACCAGCTTTCCATATTTGCATAGCGTCTGTCTTATTGTTCAGTATCTCTGAATATCTGATTTCAACATGCATGTTACAAAGTAAAAGCAATTTTCTTGCGTCATCTTGCAAGTTGTCCTTAAAGTTCATGGTTTGTCTCATTTTATAGATTCTTCCTCTAGATAGCAACTACAGATCCTAGAAGAGAAAGCTTTCCAGACACAATGCATTAGAAAGTTTTCTTTGACTTTCATGTCCTTGCCACAATGAAACAACGGGATTGGGATTCGCCAAAGTGGCCTTTTAAATCAGTCTGTGAGATTAGAGGCTGTGACTGCAATTATGATAAACAGAAGATCCATTACAGGAGCTACCAAACGGTCTGGATTACTGATGAGATTGGGGGATACAGACAGACATTAGCAGAAACAAAAGTATTGACACAGTTGGTTCAGAAGCGGACACAAAGCATAAAAACGTATGTGCTTCACGAGCTGTAACGTCCACATTATTTTCACAAATTACCGTGCATGAGAGAGACGATGATATGTGAGATTACAGGGCTCCTCTGTGGGTTTTTCCTCTGCCTGCAGTGGAGAATGAGTGATTAACTCTTTGTTGACACCTGCAGGCCTAACATGTTCATACATCCGCCCAGACTGTGGACCCGAGTCCTCGACACACATTCCCACACCCACCTGTATGCATGTGCACACACACACAGACACGCACACACGTACAGTCTTCCCAGAAGTCTGCAGGGCTTTGTCGCCTATGGTTAGACACCTTGCTGCTGCCGTCTGGTTTTAGGAATGTTCTCGACGGCATGAAGGTGGAAGGGTGTTGAGGACGGAAGAGCAGGGGCTGTCTATCTGGAAAAACAACGCCGGCGACACAGAACCTCTTACTCTTGATATTGACAGATGAACATGCTGTACGAATCACTCCACTTTGAAGTGTCAACAACTGAAATGAAATGTTAAGTTTCTACTCCTGCCACTGGTAACCGAGTGACGTTCAGCTGGAGGCGCGTTGATGGCTGTTGCCGCCCTTCCTCTGCCCACAACATTCAGTCTATTCGAGTTCAACATTTTATTGCCCCAAAAGGGAAATTTGGTTTGCAGACAGCGTTTGCAGTAAACGGTAGAGCCTCGTAATACAAAACAACAAGGCCACATAATATTAGACGACAATGAAACACATAATAAATTTCTCCAATATAAACCCATCTTGATCATGTTGAGACCAGAGTGCGTGGTATCTGTTTTTTTAAAACTGAGCACCACTACTCCACTACTAGTAAGAAGACTGAATGAATGCAGACAGTGAATTAAGTAGTGTGTTAAGTTGAAGGCTCTTTCATATTGGCGATAGAATTTGTTAACCTGCTTATTAGACTGAGAAAACCCTGGCATTGTGCCACCACGGAAAATGTTCTCTCAGTTGTGTAAATGGATTATGTAGGCTTTGTATCACTGTTCCACGACAGTGTGTATTATTTTCTCGACTCTCTCACGTAATGAATTTAGAAACTTCGGTGCAGATGTAACCCGACCTTCTATATAAATCTGTCGTTTGTACTATTTCGGAGAAGAAAGTTGAGCAACCAGGTTCACTTGACAGACAGAGACAGGCAGGCGCTGGCCATGTCTTTGTCATCAGCGCTCTACATACCAAAGTGCTGACAGTTGCCTGCACAAACGGCTCTGACAAGTTCAAGTGTCACATTTAGGATGCTTTCTTCTGTTTCAGCGCAGAATGGGGAAACAGGAGAAGGCTGCAGATTAAACAGGACAGATCTGAGCGCTGAGCTGTTTGGCGGAACAGGCCCGTTATTGGCAGGACTGTGTGCAGCTGTGTAGATTTATGGATTTGAATCTGTGTGTGTGTCCGTGTAAGTGTTCGCTTTGACAAGAACTGTAAATTTAGTTTTAGTCATAGTCGCTTTCTGAAATATAGATTTGGTTTAATGTCACATTGTAGTCTTTTTGTTTGGTTTTAGTCAAGAATTAGTCTAATTTTAGCCAATGTTTTAGTCTTGATTTTCAGTTTCATGATACTGTAAGGGATTTTGCCGGAGGATATTTCTCCTACAAATTCCTCAAGTTTGTTAAAAAAATTGAAGTACAATCATATGTCCTTCACAGGTTGTATTTATTTTCTGCATATATCTACAACGTTACAGTCCTTTATGGCCTCTACATGTTTGGTTGCACAAAACAATCTCATTCGACATTTATGATGTTACAGATGTTAAAGTAATCAAATTATCGGCCTGTGAAAGGTCCCTCTGTCACAGCGCTGTCATGAATTATAGGAAAGGTCACAACCTGCCGGTAGGGGTGGACGATATGGCCCTGAAATAATATCATGGTCTTTCAGGGTGTGAGAATGATATGAACAATATGATATGACACACCCTGCCAGTGCTGTCTTCTTTTCATTTTTATTGTATATAAGGTATGCTAAATTTGATGCCGAGCATGGCAAGCTAATTGCTAACATGGCCATCTGAATGTCTTCAGGGGTCTTTTCAAATTTTTCAAAATTTACCATGCCATAATACATCCATGACATGCACCGATCAGGGGAAAAACAAAACATACAATGAGAAAGATGCATGGAAGCATTGAGAATGTGTACTTGGTAAATGATTGTTTAAAAAGGACATGTAATGATTTCATGATCCAACTATTTTGTTTCTCACCAGAGTGTGTTTGGCATTTTGGCCCGATAAATGACATAAACATTTTTCTAGTGAACAACTGAATCATTTGTTGACTAATCATTTCAGCACTAGTAGGCACAATTGCATGTATTTGACTATGAGAAGGGTTTATGTTAGTATGCTTGGGTATGCCTATGCGTCATCATGTGCAAGCCTGCACACATATGCTTTTATGTGCCATGTGCAAGATTAGCTGATGCTACGACATGTAGGTTCTGAACCCGTGTTGGTGGTAGTGTGGGGGAGTCCCCAACACTGATTCATGAACTGGTGTATCTGGAGCAGTGCAGAGCTGAGCAGCTGAGAATCAGTGTGCTGTCTGGGAGAGGGAGGGTCAGGGGTTGTGACTGGGTCACGCTCTGTGGGAGAGGAGCAAGCCTCAGCAGAAATGACAGCGTTTGCATGGAGGTGAGGAGAAGGGAGAAGTGATGGAAAAAAAGGGGGGAAGACAAAACCGGATTAGTGCAGAGGCTCGCGAAAGGAAGCAGGAAGCATGTTGTTTTTATTTAGGTCTTGCTTCACTCAGCACATGGCTTTTTTCCCCTCTCATTGCATCAGTGCAGCTATTGTTAGTAACAGAGTTAATTGTTAATTGATCCAAAGAGCGATAAAACAAGGCACCTAATCTCTCTCTCTCTGACACACACACAACACATATGTGCCGTAGAGAATGAGAGTGGATGTTTATTACAGGATCCTAGTGGATGCTAAGGTGCCCTGGGGGCCATTAAAGCCCTCACTTGAAAGGCACTGTCAGGGAACACTGAGTGGGCTGCTTGAAGGAGGGGGGGTAGAGGGGTTGTAGAAAGAGAAGGAGAAGGTAAAAGAGAAGAAAGGGAAGAAAGAGAAGTCCTTGGAACGGCGAGCAGAAGGAGGGAATAAACAGAGTGAGCACATCTGGATTGCCTCAGCAGAATATTTGTGCAACATCTGGAAAAATTCCCTGGAATTTAAGGGTCCCCTCCTTTCATTTCAGTTATTTTTTCTCCGTCTTTTCACTTCTTCTACGTCCTGTTTTCTGCATCTTCAAAGTCTCTTGCCCCAGCGCGGCAGGCACGTAAATACTCCCGTAGTAATGCATGTTGAGCCCTTGCAGAGTTTATAGCGGGCCAAATTGGGCCCATGTGACCAGCTCCCCTTTGTGCAGGGCCAGGCTAATTAAGTGGCACAGAAGTGAGAGGGCACCCGGCTGTGGACCCAGACCTAGGCCAGGCCTCGGCCAAACACAACCCCTCGTAAAAACAGCAAAGACGTAAAGAAGAAAAAGAATTCCTCTACTTACAGACAGTAAACTTTCAAACATAGCATGAAAATAACCTCTTTGTATGTTTTCACCAGAACTAACACAGACCTTTCTGGTATAGCATGAAAGAGCTACTGTATATTATGATTCAAACACAAACAGGCCGCCTTTGTGTTATTTCAAAAACAAGCCTTTTCATGTATTAGTTGGTTGTCATTGAAAAGGACCTACATGGAGTGAAGCCTCCCTTTGAGATACGAACTCCCAAGAGGGACAAGAAAGCCTCAGCATTGAATCAACACCTTCAGTCGATTTGTATCGCTCAGCTCTCAGAGTGCACGGCGTTGCGTTCAGCTACGGGGCCTTTACAGTACATCAGAGATGCACGGCGAGGCTTATTGTCCGTCTCCGCGGTGAGATCACAAGCGCGGTCCTCTCTCCTCTCATCAGCGGCGGAGCGAGCCCGCGCTCATTAGCGATTAAGATTCAGACGAGCTCTGAGCGCCTTCTGTCTTACCTGGGCGAGGCTCCTCGTGGGTCGGAGGCACTGACAGGCAGGTAGCTCGCTCAGAGCGGAGGGGAGAGCGGGAGAGCGCAGAGGTACATGCTAATGTGGCGACTGCGCTGATCAAAAGAGATGCATCACCGTCTCCCTCTGATGGGCCCACTGATGCTGCCCCCCCTCTGAGAGCTACAGTACACAGGCAGGAGGAGGGAGATCAGATCAGAGAGAGAACGTGAGGGGAGTGAGAGGAGAAAAAGGAGGATGGGTTGAGAGAGGTGGGAGGAGGGGTCGGGGAGAAAGACTTAGAAGGAGATAGGTGACAGTGAAGGAGTGAAAGAGAGAAGGATAAAGAGAGAAATCCAAGGAACACAATGCCACTAGTCGTGAATCAATAAGGAAATGAACTGAAAATCGCTTGAACATTTCAATTATTTATCACCAACATTCACAAGTTCCCTATCTGGTTTCCTTCATTATCTGGTTGTCTGGGTGAGGAGGCAGTCACTTGGTCAATCATTTCTCTTTCTATGAATACACTGAGCTGATTTTTTGCCCATGTTGCTCTGCAGTTGGCCTACATCTTTCTGCCTGACTGAACTGACAAGTTGCACTTCTTTCTCAGAATGCTGATGTTGATACAGTCCACTGTGTGTGTGTGTGTGTGTGTGTGTGTGTGTGTGATGTTAGATTTTGTGTGTTCAGAGCAGTGCAGTGTTTATCTGTATGAGGACATGTTCTGGTATTTGTACAGGTCATTTGAGTCTATAGGTGCTGGCATGTGTCAAGGGGGATAGATTAAAAATAATACAAATATGCAGCTGAGAGTTGAATTATAAAACTCCATATTTTCATATTGAGTCATTTTTCAAGTCAGTGAAAAGTGTCTTCCTGCAGGAAGTTTTATATGAGTGAAAACAAACAAACAAAGAGTACAAACCAAATCTGCTCCTTTTTAAAACAAACAACAAAAAAAAAAAAAATATTTTCATGGAAAAAAAGGAAAAAAAAAACCAATCAGTGGACCAAAAGTTACTTGATCGAAAACAGAAAATTGGGAATTTCTTAGATTTGAGAAGCTGGAACCAGGACATTTAATATAGTAATAACATTTAGATAGTGCTAAATGACTTTAATGATTATAAAATTGTCCATAAATTAATGTTTTATCTGTCAGCTAATTGATCGTTTAAGCCTTGTGTGGATGGACATGGGATTATCAATATCAGTGTTCTTAGAAAGAGGGATCTCATTGTGAGGGCTTGTCCTAACATCAGAGTATGACAGTGTGAGCCGTTCTTTAAAATGTGAATCTGAGATCCTGAGGGCCATGAAATACAGAGAACCTGTTCCCGGGCTGCACTGGGATTTTGCCTGTGCCTTTGGGTCATGGTGTATGCAGACATCTCAGTGCGGCCCTGCAGAATGACCTTGCTCTGGCTCGTCTGCTTTGCTGTCCCTTGATCCAAATTATCTTTGCTGTTTTGGACCTTGCTATTTGAGAGGGTGCACCATTGCCCGGCTCTAAGCCGATCTGACTTTCTGTCTCTCTTGGTCAGTGATTGTTATTTGAGATAAGAGTTTTTACCCCGGAAGGCAGATTTTGTATTTTTGGAGCAGTCTTACGCTTCACTGGCTCATCGCATCTTGCGGCGTCTGCAGGTAGACATGAAGTGATGTCATCGATGACATTTCAGCAGCAGTAGGATGCTGCAAGGCCTCAAAAAGTGCCTCCCCTCTTGACCTGGACCTTGCTACTGTATCTGATTCTTATTGCTGTAGGCCCTACTTATTTGATTTACTTATGCACCCGAAGGTTTGTGCTCTCACTCCTGGTCTACACGCTAAAACTTCAAATAAATCTCTTAAGGTTAACCAAAGAATTTCATATTTTACCTCCTAAATAAATACCAGGTCAAACGACTGTTTACACTTGAGGTAAGAAAATGGTCATAAATCTTAAATTTAGAGACTGTACGTGGAGCAAGATGCAGACCTGTGGAAAGACAAGCAGCCCATTAAGAAAATCCCCTAAACAACTCCAGTAACATTCCTCAGCTATATTTAAAGAAATCAGTATCTGACCTACAACAGGTAAACCTTGTAAATGTAGCTACACAATTTTAAGAAAATACAGTTTTTCTACTTGAATATCACTAATTAAAAGAAATAAAATCACAACTGGTGAAACATGCAACTAAAATATCTCATCAGTCCATTCATGTAAGCTCACACTGTAGCACGAGGGATACAGTATTTATGTCACATGAGGTCGTCTGCACGTCATTTTCACTGTGGTAGAACTGTGTTGCTCTGATCTTCACTGCAGCAGCTGCCCGGTGTATCTACACTCTAAAACACATTGGTATAAATGTGCAGTGTGGGGCCCCGTGACCCTGAAAGCCCCGGGGTCAAACTGATTGGAGAGAGGAGCCACGTGTTGCTTTGGGTCGTCGGTGTCATTACATCTTATTGAACGGCTCACTTGGGTTCACCTATTGAAATTATGAGTAGCTTGCGACAGATTTCAGTGCAGTGCCCGGCTCTCTCTCGCATAGTTTTTGTGTGGGTCTCCTGGTCTCAGCTGACCACAGATGTGAATGAATGATTGATATTTCACAGACTGGCCTCCAGGGGATTGTCTGAGCTTATGACCAGCTTAGCCTGCAGTCCTCTGCTTGATTGGCAGCTATAGTTTCCTGTTTCAGTGGAATTGGGTGGGTGGCAATTCGTTCTTTTTCTTTTTTTAAGCATCTCATGACATGTCACCCTGTTTTATAATGTATGTGTTTGATATTCCACTCAGACAGGCTTTTAGTTACAATAAGAGTCAGCCACTATTTACCTTTGAAAGCCTCACAGAGCAAAATATTAACTTTAACTTTTGACCTGTGTTGTAGTTGACTCCTATGCAGGTTATAATTATGCGTTTAATTCTAATCTAATTGTGAGACTCCTCACAGTATTTGCGTGTATGGTGTCTGGGTCAGTATACTGGTACAAAATTGCTTGGCTGCACAAACTGCAGCTTCTTGATCCACTGTTATTTTCAATCATAAGTCAGCAAACTTATTTATTTATTTATTATTTATTTATGTCATCAAAAGTGCAATAGACTGCTGTTGTGACTCCTGACCTTCTGTCCTGGACTGCGCTGTTGTGCCAGATCTTCAAATAGAGTTTTAAGTTTAAACCAAAAAAAAGTTCTGCAGTGGCTGCAGCTCATTTAACATTCATTTAGTAATTATATTTTGCGTACATCAGATGTGCCGTGATATCAGTGTCATAAAACACAGTCATGCAGCCTGACTGTCCAGACACACTTTTGCTGTCACTTAGGAAGAAGTTGAAATATGTGACGTCTTTGTTTTTTAAGGTTTCCACTGTCGTTTGCTTTTGCTCAGGATAACGGACAGTGCATGATATAGCCATTAGCCTGTCACAATGGAGCTATCACACACTGGAGCCGTGTTCCCTCCTGTTATGATCATTTTCATGCTATCGCAGGCTCTCGCTTTGTTTCCTGTCTCGGAGGGAACGGCTCGCCCGAGTCTTTTAATGCTCTGTTTTTGTGCTCACTGAAAGGCCTCGCTTCCAACCAGGATGCAGTGCAGCATCACGCTTGTTATGCCGAGCCTCATCCCCCCATGGAAGAGAAATAATTTATCAAATGAAAACTACATTTGTTGTGTAAATGACCACATGCTGTAGGATATTTAATCCTGCCTGCAGTCGATCCCAGTCATGTGACTTGACCTAGTTTTGTCCGCCTCCCTCTGCCTGTCTCTCCTCTGTTTCTCTCTTTCATTCTCTTTTTCACTCTCTCTTTCTCCCACAGTCTCTAAGTGTTGCTCTGTTCTTCCTCTGTTCCTCTTTCACTCTCGTTTCTCCCTCTCCTTTCCCTCTCCATTCTTCTTCTGTTTGTTCCCCCCATGCTGGCTGCTGTCTTTATTTCTGTTCCCCTTTTTACGACTGATCCAAGGATTTGTCATTTCCCTCCTGGGTGTGTTAATGTCTCTATGTGACCGATAACGCCTTCCTTGATCATGTACTGAATACAGACCAATTTCAAAAATGAAGATATCTGTCGAATGAAGGCGGCGACACTCACTTACACAATGGCTGCAGGTGTGATGAGTCACCTCGTCATCCTTGACTTCCTCAAGACTTTTTTTGTACCCACAAGACAGTTAATGCAGAATCATTTCTGACAAACTGAAATGTCAACTGATGAATAGTGAGCAGATCAGTTTTTACATTTGCAAGCACCTTTTATTTCTGTTTTAACAAAGCAGCATTGTGAGGAATCTCATAGAGATTTTCCTTGTTGGCTTTTTTTTCTTCTTGGTTTTGATCAGGCGTCTTACAGTGGCCCTGACCTGTGAGCCCACACATCCTTTTTCAGTCTGTTGATTGATTTGTTGGTGTTCACAGTACACAGGTCTACACAGGGTTTTTACAATTGCTTCCTGCGATTCGAATCTCACCTTGTCAGAATCAATTATATGAACCTTATAATAAAGTAATGCAATTATAGATGGATACTTTGGATTATTTTAATGATTAGATTAGATTTTATGTGTATGATTCTGTATGATTCTTCCCAGATTGGTGGATTTGTTTCAATGCCAGCACAGTTGTTGTTGTGGTGTTCGTGTCTTGAATCTTATTGTGACTTCTGGTAAATAGAATGTAAAAATATTAGATATGAAGATAAAACATTATCCAAGTCTTGCACATTTCACGGTGGCATGTGGGCCTTTTTCTGATTTTGCTCTTATCTGAGAAACCGTTTCACAAATCGAGTCTGACTGCATCAAATTCCTTTTTTTAATGCCTGATTATATTATTCCTGGCAATTTGAAGGAATGTTCTTTTATTGGCTCTGAAGAGAGTCAGAAATCTTCCAGTCCAAGCCAGACTGCAGGTTAAAAATTTAATATGCGTCTATATTTAAGAGTACTTCCTTGCTTTTGTGTTTGGGACTCGTGTTGCCGCTTGCTACAGCCACCTGCAGTTTGATATACCTTACAGAAAGATTGTAAGAATCATGCAAGTTATCTTAAGCTAAATATTCCTGCCACATATGCTCATAAAGTGAAAAGAAACTTGCAAAATGCTTTGCAAAATATGGCCTTTGGATCTAAGAAGATGATAGATGGCAAAATAGATAAGATAAAGAGCGAGATGGATGTCGGTAATAGCAGCTGTAGCCTGCTTGGCACAGTCTGAAGCGTAGCGATTTGGTCGCCTCTTGGAATGCGTGGCATGAATCCATTCCTGAAGAGCACAAGAGATCACCCAGGCTTTGGAATAATACTGTAACCCATAACAAGCCTCAGCCTCAGCTGTCTGTCTCTCTCCCAGTGAGAAGTGAACACTGGGCACATGTCGGTGGTTTTACACGTTTCATATTTGTACCCATACAAACTGTTTTCTGTGTCACCATAGCAAGTGGTTTAAGGCTATTATCTGTCTGCAAATACAAAATTAATAATGTAGCCCGGGTGTTAAAGAGTTCACCGTCAAGGCTTTGTGAAAAAGAAGCCTTTGATTTCGTTCAGTGTGCTGTTTCGGAACAAATCACAAGTCACTTCTTTTTTTCCTCTTCTCTAACTGCCAGATCCGAAGCACAGAACACACACCATGAATCACATACAGTAGTGTTATATACAAGGCGCGGCTCATGGCTGGACAGCTATATTTTCATGGAGAAGTGAAGTATTTTTCCACCTTGAATGGCATTCTCAGGGTGAAAAAATGATTATACAAGAATGATTATTCTTGGTAAGACTCATAAAATTTAATGAGAGCCTTTTATCATGAACCTTTTTGCAGGATTGGCCCATTTAAGAGTAATTATTTTACTGCTGACTTTAAAGGCTCAGCAAGGTCCGGCTCCTCGCCATATTTCATAATTTTTACATAACATGAGCAAAGAGCCAAAGAGCAAGTCAAGATCGCCAGAGTGTTCTTGGACCTTCTCAACTGCTTGCTAAAGACCTGAAGATTAATTAGGCCTTTGCTTTTTCTGAAACTACCTCAGATGTTAAGTTTGGGAAAAATCACTGTCATCTTCTAGGTTATTTTTTTAAAAACATGTTTATGGAGAGAAATTTATGTAACAGCGTGAACTGGATTTATTCACTCATTTAACACTGGTCAAATATATAATGCTTGAAAAAACAAAATGTTTACACAGAAGAAAAAAAAAAGTGATCTGCCTTCAATCTCACACAAATTGGAGTAATGCCATGCCTTGTTGAATTCCCTGCACCAATGACTTGCTTGGAGCTTAGATGCCACGTCGAAGCATGTTTATTTTCAAAAGTCAAGAGTAAGAATGAAAAACAGCTTAAGCCATGTCATTAATATGGGACCTGAAACATTGATACTTGAGGGTTTACTCAGTCAGCGAGTCCTGTTGTCTCCATTCGTTATCTTGGCCCAAACCCTTCATTCCAAAACTTGCCTTTGCTCTGTAAGCACCGTTTTCCTGTCCAAGTGTTTCTGAGTCCAGCCTGGCTCAGTGTCATATAGCCAGACTGAATCAGAGGTGTGCACTTTACAACCAATTTACTGTAGATGTGAAATCCTCATCAGGATTATTTCAACATTTTTCCCTTCTCGAGTCTACTCCCTAATGGAGCTTTGCTGTCAACAGGCTGGAATCAACATTACTGGTTTTAAAATCCCCTATTCATATTTAATACCTCCAACTTAAAAAGGCATTTTAGCCAAAGAGCGCACTTATTCCCTTTTTTTTTAAAAACTGTCCTACAAGTGCTCTGCCTTGTGTAGTTCTTATTTTACTGTATTATGAATTTCAGTGTTTTTATTGTCGTTCTGGTTTTGAGGGCACACCCATGCAGAGCAGCTGCGGCTCCAGATGTTTTCGTTTCAGGTTTTGAATTATGTACCACTTCATATTAACATGTTTCACATAACACTGACAGACTCAAACGCACTGTTTCCCATGATACTTATGGTAGACAGTATGTGGCTTTCTTTTCAAAAGGTTTTTAAATGCAGTGTGTTTCCATTTCAGGAATGGCACATAATTTCCCAAAGATTATAAAGAAGTGTCTAAAATGTATAGAAATTACTTTTTATTTTCATAATATTTTTTATTATCAGTGCTAAACATTTGCTAATTCCATTCTCTCAAATGTGAGGATTTCCTCCTTCTCTTTGTTTGAGTTGCCTATAAATTGAAGATCTTTGGGTTTTGGATTGTTGATTGGCAACAATCCAAAATGCTATTTATCAGACATTTCGTATATCACCAAACATTTTTAAGTGCTGATAAAAGCGTTGCATTTCTTCCACGACATTTGGACAGACTGGATTTTTCAGTGATGTTGACTGGGTTAGAATTTGGCTTCAACGAAACAGTGGGTGCAGAAGGTCTTAACGCCAACAAAGGCACAATGAGCAAATGTTAATGCGAGCCTTAATTTTAGCATGCATCGCCCTTGATTGGTGAATCTGGGTCAGAGTTATAGAACAAATTGTTCAGGAGAGAAGAACAGAGGACGTGGGTGGCAGCACAAGTCCTTCCTTCTGTTGTGTCCTTGGGTGTTTGTGCATGTTTACATCCTCAGTACGTGAATTCAAGATGTACTAGTCTGAGGTGGCAGGAGGAGGTTAATGCGAGACTGTGCTCCTGTAGAGATGGGTGCGTGGGTGTGCGGAGTCAATTTAGCAGGAAGTGTGCTCTGGGACCTTCCAGGACTACCAGGACTCTGGCAGGCAGTGTGTGGGGCACAGGTCGCTCGGCTGCACCACACCCCCCTTTCTGCCTGGGAGGACCTCTGCACTGCTGTTGATGCATCACGTTTCCCCCCACAGAATATTCATCTCCATAATGTGAAGGCAAGCTTTATTTAACATCAGTTGCTGGAGGTGATTCTCTTTGATCACTCCAAAATGTCAGCTACAATCAAGGAAAATCGAGGCCGTGAACTAAGGCCAGAACCGTGTCCAATTGCAACCATTAATCAGGGCTAAAAATAGCAGATGTGATGCAAGATTGAAGCAGTGCAATCCAGGGTTAATCCTACAAAATATAGTATGAACTTCCACCCATGATCCGTTAGAGGAAGCACATAAAGCAAAGTTTTATCTCCACATTTCTTGTGGTGATACTTCACAGCCAAGAAAGGGCCAGTGTGCACTGCGCCAAGGGCTGCTGGCAAGGGCAGATAGTTTGTCATGTGAACAGCTACTGTAAAGATCAGCGGAGGGATAGTAGATTTTTAAATGCTTCCTTGTGTCCTTTCCAGGGTGAAAGGATTCTCTTTTAACCCCGCAGACTTTTGTGTCCAATCACACAAATTTGATTAGGGTCGTTTGCCCAAGGAGCTGCCCTGGCTGCTGGGCTGCAGTGAGGCCCTTGTTCCCTTATTTGCCCCGGAGAAAGGTTCTGACATACACAAGCAGTCTTTGAACCGGTCCCTTCTTTTCTTCCCCTCTAACCTCATTTACCACACTCTTTTAGTTTCTCCCCACCCGCCCCTGCCCGCTTCGAGACAAGGCAATACTCTGTGGGAAAGGTGAACCTGAGAGACTGGGAGAAATGGAACCACGGCCACAATACATCCAACTGTCATTCAGAATAATCCTAGATTACTTTTTCATAACTTTACAGCCGTTATAAATGCAGGTGTAATTTATGCCTGGAAGCCATCGAGTTCAGTTTTGGCATGAAAGCATGTGTTTGCGTGTGTGTGTCGGGGGGGATCAAACCAAGATTAGAAATTTCTACACCAACTATTCCAGTGACAATGTGGAGGTGGTGGGGTTGGTTATTCACACCAAGAAAGTACAACAGAATTGGAAGGAAGCCTGTGGGTGGAGCTTTGTCAGCGGCAGATTTTGCCACAACCACAACCACACTTTCAACTAGTTGTCTCCAGATGTGTGTTCTCTTCACAGAGTGACAGAATTATGTCTGGCTCTGTGAGAGCAGTCATAACCCTGGTGTCAACAAGGGCAGTGGAGCAGCAGCACTGTTAAATAAAGACTGTTGATATATATGTATTATTCGAATAGGGACAAAAAATTTCAGTGCATTTTTGTCTCTTTTGCTGGTATATAACAGAAAAATATATGCTACTTTTTAGATGCTGTTTTGCCAACCTTTATGTTGCTCAAAGTTCATAAAGTAAATTAACAACTCCAGATTAAATCAATGACATTCAATTTAATTTTAGTGTTGAATTTATATTTTAATGACTGGAACCGCATTGTAATTTTAAGCTTATTAAGGTATTAACTTAATTATTGTTTTATCAGCATTGCTTAGACGTCTAAACATTGAGTTTTGAGAAATGCCCAAAGTAAAAGCCTGTGGTTTTTAGATAGACATGTGCTGCTCTTGTGGTTTTACAAAGGTCATCTTTGTCAGTTCTACCTTTTCTACAGATGCCTTGCGGCTTCAGATGCCACACCAGGGCAACTGCCACTTTCATTATCCTGAGACTGTGCGAAAGTGCAGACTCAATTTCAGACAAAGTAGGAAGGCATGTTTTTTTTTGAAAGCGCGCTTACAGAAAGGTGCCCTTGTTCATTTCAAAAGCGCCTCAGTTTAGGTCTCGCAAAACACAGTGGCTTAATAAGTCATTCAATAAAGCTGTCCAGTTAACTTTTTATTGCCAGTCCAGACCTCAACAACGGTTGGTTTTGTGACTCACAACCCGAGAAACAAATACAAGTTGCAGATTTTAGTCACTTTTGTTTTCAGTAACTTTCACAGTTAAGTGGGGAACTACTTATAGTAACTTCCTTGCCATTTTGTGAAAGGAAGTTTGCCGCGAGTGATTTGGTTTGTTGTGGCTGAACCTGAGAATTATGTCTTCCAGCCAAGGTCTTTATGGGTATCTGTTTCTGGAGATTTTGTCTAACCTTCCATTACAACTAAAAGAAGCCCTCAGGTGGCTGCTGTTGCCCTAATTCATCCAAGGCAGCTCAAATTATGGGTCTAAAGAATCTGTAGCTTCTGTGAAAAGTAGGTTATCATTCAGTTTCTCCAAATAAGCCACGTCCACTGTAATAGAAAATACATCCTGTTGTAGGTTTGACACAATATACCAAATAAAATATGCAACATGTTGCAGTCCTTTTAAAGCTTAAGCTCTTGTTCACCTTGTGTCCTCAGATCCAGTTCACCTGCTCCCATTGACCTGTCCTGTGTCTTGTTCGACTGCTCAGGGACCCTCAAGGTCTCAGCAATGGGGTCTAACTCAGGGTGGAATTTCAACCCAAAGGTTGTGTGTCTGAAACTGCAAGGAGGCACGTAATCAATTCAGATAGGCAGAGAAACATGTAGAAACAACAACAGAAGGATTTACATGTGTGTAAAATATGTCAAAGCTATTTTTTCTATCAAGTATAATAGTGATCAGCATCTAAGTATTGCCTCCAGTAATCTTTATGAGATTTGCTTTGTTGTCGAGATAGATCTGCTCAGGCTTTGTTCTGGTTGAGATAAATAAGAGCTTAGAGGCATGTTTAAATGTAGCTCTTTTTTTTCATTCAAAATGGTTATCATCTAGGGGGAGGGAAGACCGTATGCTGATGGAGCAGATAGGCTCAGTAGCAGGTTGGATGCTTTCCGTGCTGATGATCCAGATCAGAGAGGGATGCGGCGCTCACATGAGAAGTGTTTGATTATCAGCTGATGGGTCCTAAAGTGTGTTTTAGCTCCTCACAGAGAGCTCAGTGAAGTGAGGCAAAGGTTGTTTCAGCACATGGGCTTTGTCAGAGTGGTAATTGTGGGTGTAATGAGACGGTGTTGCATGGGATTAGCTCTCTTTAGAGAAAAGCAAACATCAGAGGATCATTAAGTGTCGTACTTGATGCCTTTCATTTATGAGAAAGCAGCATGAAGCACAAACACAGATTGTGTTAGAAAGATTTGCAGAAAGCATTGGTGTAGTGGTGATTAGCCTGCAACAACAGTTGGTTTAATTATTACATAATTTCTCTATTTTGGAATTTAATAATTTAGTCTTTAAGATGTCAGAAAATATATATATATATACAGCTTCCCAGAGCTCAAGGGTGACGCCCCCCCCTAATGTTGACCATCAAAAACAGGTAAATGTTCAGTCCACTAATATAAAACAGAAAAGCAGCAGAAGTAACTGGTAACAGCAAATGGAAGGCATTGTTAATTAATCAGCAATTTGAATAACTGGTTAATTTCTTAAACTATTAATAGACTAATAGTTCTGGCACATGCTGGACACACTGTTGCACAAAGCATGGACATAGTACTGATATGTAGTCTCTGCATATAAAAATCATTACATGCACTCAACAGCAATTTCGTAATTCGCTGTTTTTATCATAAGTCTTGTGTCCAATGAAATACAATACAACAGAAAATCCAATAAAATATATATCTCAAGGACATGTGGGCCAACACTTGATGAATACACTCGGGCCTTCAAGGCCGTTGTGGAGGACAGGAGGCGGTGTAGAACTTGGTCTCTCTTACACAGATTTCTTTTCCTCACGTGGAGCTTGGAGGCATTCTGTAGAAATACTGCTGAAGGTGAATGGCATTCATGACAGTGACCGTGGCGATTGATGGCTCTTCTGCTGGTCCGTCCTTCTGCACGCTCTACCAGGACCTTATCCCCTGGAGTCCCATGTGGGAAAGGCTTTTTTTATTGCACCTTGGAGATGCATTAAGGGCCCAATGAACTTTGACCTTGGGCTTGATCACCCTGGCAACACAGGACACGAACAATCGCTTCACTTTAAGAGAGCTCGGCTGCGATCCCTTAAACTCTCATAAATGCTTGAATGTATTTCATTCAAAAGACCTGGGTTTGTGGGATCTTGTAAAATCTGGAAGCACTTTCACTGATGTATCTGTGATAAATGAGAATTGTCCGCTCACAAAAATACTTCAGTGAGTTTTCTTATAATGGCAAATTTACACACCTTTGTTTCATTAGAACCTTGTCATTAGGCCTTTCTTTTATTAGCTTTATATCAATAAAAAGCCTTCTTTCATTAGTGGACCATCTCAAAGGCTCGCCTTCATTAGCACAAGGTTGTAAATGCTAGATGCGATTTCATTAGCAGCCTATCTTTAATGAGGAAACCCCCAGAGTGTTTACATTGCTCTGATGCCCCATGATGGTTGGTGAGGATAATGCTGATTGGCTGCCAGTGGGGGGAACGTGTGAGCTTGTCCCACCAAGATTGGATCGTACAGTTATTAAAGCCAATGAGGTCCTTGCTGCGAAGCGAAGAGCAAGATCAAACGTTTCTGTAATCAAGGTCCTGCTAAAGTATATGGGCCAAGACATATTGATGCAGCATGATAGGGATGATTTAATGACAAGACATGTACCAACCTTACCACTCATGACAGCAGATCCTGAACCTGCACATACACGTCCGAGCTCCTGCCGCACTTTCATCATTTACTTCAAGGCCTGAAATGCAAAGCCCTTCACTCAAAATGATTTACGATGCCAACAGGAAAAACACACGAACATGCTGCTCGAATCCACACTTTTTCAAATGTTTTTAACTGTTACATTACTGAATGTTTGAATCATTTTTTTTGTATTTGTTTTCTCTAAAAATTACCAAGGTTTTATCCAAGAAATTAGGATAAGGTTTCTCTTTCTGAGATGCTGAGACCATGTTTAGGGTCAAACTAATTTGTTCCATTTTCTAACTCTGTCCTGAAGCTTTAGGTGAAATTCCAAGTGTTTTAACATCAGACTTTAGCATTGCTCCGTCCCATGGGAACATTACTCTGGTGGAGGTGCAGTGTCGGGCTGTTTGAGTGGGGGAGCTGCTGTCTGCTTAGTTTACTCCTGATTTTGGAAAAGTCCAACTTGACTGGGAGCCTGAGCTCATATGTTAATGCCTTAATGTTCAGTGACATTGCTCAGAGCTCCATACCATGTGTCATTGTTTGCCCTCTGACCCCTTTGTACAACCAGGAATGTTCTGAATCGTAGAAAATAGAGCCGGTCTTTTCTTAATCAAAATTTGTAAGATTCTTCCAAGATCTTTCTCCTCTCACCCAGAGTGCATGTGCCTCATCCGTGAGTGCAGAGAAAAATCCTTCTGCTTTGAGATACTCAAGTAGGAGGAGTACATCCGGGAAAAACTGCACAAATCCTCTTTTGCTATTCAGTTTTTTAGTGTAAATTCTCAGTACTTTGAGGATAACAAGTGCCCTTAAAGTTATAATCTCAAAGATTTGAATTCAATCAATTTCTGTGAAGTCATTATCTTTCACAGGATGAAGGAACACAATGATGATTGAGCCAATGGCCCACTGATGAAAGTAATGCAATATTTATATATTTGCAGTATTATAAACTGGGTGTCTGTGGTGACATTCATGGAAGATGCTGATTTAAGTTACTGTTAATGCAAACTGAACGTTTCCTACTGCTTCAGCTTCACATTTGAAGTATTTAACTGAAGTGATCGCAGGAAATGTAATGTTTTTGTCAGTGAACTTTGCATTGGCTGCTAACATTCATCACAAATACGTCTTCAAAACAAGTAAATTTTCTGATTTTTATTTATTTTTTTGACAGTGGATCAGTTTAAAATTAGGGATGTGCCTGTGATCATGGTTACACTGACCAACAGCATATATGCGTTAAAAAGCCTGGGACATATTTATAATAATATAAAATAATACTAATGCTGTTTAGATAGTTTGCTTATAGTAATCAAATTATGATGGGAAAAGAAAGTCATCAAAGCAGAAATTGGTATAAGTGTAACTTACCAATCAAGTGCTAATTTCACTTTTCAGACCTTAGCATAGCAGGATGGATGTGATCACTATAAGAGGTTTTCACTATGTTATTTTATTAATGTGCACATTATACTATTTTTTTCTTAAAAGCTGGGAAAAATAGGCAAGATGGTCTATTTAACTGTTTTTTTCTCTTGCAGTTTATGATTAAATATGCTTTATCTCTGATTTATAAACTTTTGTTGTGCAACGTCTTTATTTTTGTACTGTATAATTTGAAATGTGTTCTTCATTCTGGATCTGGATTATGTATCACTTGTATCAATGGCACAGTATCAAACAGTTTCATGACCACTGAGTTTTTGTATCTGGGTGATGACAGACAGATATCTCCACATTTTGGCAGATCATACTCTCAAATGTTTGACTGCAACCAAGCTAAGTGGAAAAACATGCTTGATTGTATTTTGGGGTGAACTAATCCCTAATCTAATAAAAACTTATTTAGAACTTAATAACACACACAGTCTTGACTCTAGCCCAGTCATCTCTTAAATTGTCATTACATTTCACTCATGCTCTTCCAACATGCTTTTACTCTTTGTGATACCCATGAAACTGTTTTAAACTCACTAATCATGTTTTCAGTTGACATTTTCCAACGTCTGATAACAACAATAGCATTGTTGTGCTCAGAAAACAATGAAATAAAACATATTAAGAGAAATATGTTTAGTTCTGGTTTAACGTGAAAGTCAAAATGCCCTCATCTGTTTCATTTAATTCATGATCTTCAGGATGATCTCAGTCCGTCTGGGTTTGCTCTTGCTGGTCCAGACTTGCTTCGCCTTGTCAGTCTCTGCTTCATCTGTAATACTTATCAAAGCTTTGAAGAATGCATCAGACATGTACCCCCCTCCAATCTCCACATAACTGCACACACACACACACGCACATGGCACACACTCACACTCACACTCTTCTAAGAAGAAAGTATCTGCATCCCAGACAGCTTATCATGGGGAACTAATTCAATATCCCTTTGCCTGTTTTTAAATGTCATTCTCTGAGCTCATCCGGAGTGACATGTTTTTCATGGTGGCAATAAAGGAGCTTTATTGGGCTCAGAACGCAGTGACGGGGGGGGGGCTCCGGCTGCTCCTCTTGATGTTTGCTGGAAAACTAAAGGTCCTCATGAGGAATGAATAAAGTTTGGATTTGCAGTGATCTGCTGATGCCAATGAGATCTGCATGAGCTGCCCAGTCGATAAAGACCGAGCGAATCCTCCTTTGAGTGAGAAAAGTGAAGTTCACTCAGAAGTTTCCACTTTGGCTGGGTGATACAGTGTCAATGAAATGCCACTTATATGCCACTTTAAGTATGAAGAGATATTCAGGAATGAAAAAAAAAGCCATTACTGTTGGGGTTAGTGCTACAAAGTCAGTTTGGCAATATTGCAAGTTATTGCTTGATTTATGATGCACTGGTGTCCAACTTCCTCTTGTATTCACTTATTTATCATTCCCCTCCAATTTTGAATATCAGAGTGCTGTAATTTAAGAAATATTTCCGCAGAACATTTCTGTTTTTGGCAATCTACTGTAGGTTTATTTGTTGCTCTTCCTGTTTGCTGGATAATGTCAGTGATGGGTGAATTCTGGTCCAGAGGGGCTGCAGCCTACTCAGTTGCTTCATTGTGCCGGATAATGACTTCCCTATTGAAAATGACCTCCTTGACCCCAGAGACAGACAGTAAGACGGCCTCGTCCAGGCCCTCGAGGCACCTCGGCCTAATCTGGCATTTTGCCCACATGGAGCTGCTAACCTCGGTCCCGTGCCCATCCGCTTTTCTCCTTCCCCCAGGCCAGCCTCACCCAGTACTCTGCAGGCTCTCTTCACTTTCTGGAACCCTCGCCCCGGGTACAGCCACAGCCGACATGAGCACTGAGCTGTGAGGGTCAGGGTGAGGGCCAGCCGGCCACAGAGCTGTAAATGTGAGAGGTTGGCTGGGTTTGATGGTGGCACGGTGCTGCTGGAATCTATTGAATCTATTTTTTTTTACTCTTGACCCCATGACTGTCAAACAAAAAGCCCCTAAAGGCAAATTCTCAATTTTGGCATTTGCCTTTTTCAGTTGGAGTCGACCTTTGTTATACAAGTGTTACATCCTCTTTCATTTCTATTTCTTCTTTAGGTTTTCTTTCTGTTTCTTATGTTTCTTCATCTCTTTCCTTACAGGGTTCCTGAAGCCCCAGTGCTCGTTGGCTCCTCCCATGCAGCGAGGTCGCTCAGGTGAGGCCTGTTCCTGTTTCAGTGGCATGTGTCCCCTCCACCAGCGTCGCCTATCCTCAGGTAATACTGACTGTGAACACAAACCTGTCGCTACAGTTGGGTGGTTGTCAGTCGTACTTGTCATGTAGGATGGATGCACTCATTCTCATGTATTGTTATTATTAATGTGTCTTATAAAAGTGGTGAGTGGATACATTCAAGAATGGATCATCAGAAGCAGGTTAGAAAAATTTGTCATGAGGAGCCTATTTTACGAAGTGCACCTCATAACCTGATGCAGACTAGACTAATGTCTAATCTGCCTAATCATCCAAAATAACATCTCATCTGTTTTCATCCAAGTCAGATCAAAACTAGACTAATGTCTAATCTGCCTAATCATCCAAAATAACATCTCATCTGTTTTCATTCAAGTCAGATCAAAACAATATTTTTCCGAGAGCAGTATTTAATTATATAGTTTTACTTGCATTAGGTTCAATATATATATATATATATATATATATATATATATATATATATATTATATTTATATTTAATTTATATGAATAAGAAATACCCTTTCTGAACACATAGCAAGATGTTTGTTTTGAACTTATTTGAGCTTCTATGACCATTGGTTTTAATGAGTTTTGTCATCTGTTGGAAAGTATTGCTTGTTTCTGCCACACAAACACACATGCTCACACCACAGCCTCTGGTCAGAGGTGTGTCTGGGGCCTTTTTGGAGGCACGTTCAGTCTGGTTTTTATGCTTATTGGTGTCTTTGCATGTGGGGCCCCAGTGATGGACAAGTTAACAGTGGTGCTGTGAGACCAGCTCCAGTCACCCCCACCCCCACACACACACACACACACACACACACACACACACACACACACACACAAACAGGGCCTGACGTCAGTGGATATTATGAACTGAACTGTCTGGTATGTGGCCAATGAATAGAGGACAGAGCTGTGCAGAACATGTGGTTTATGCTGATACATTTATCACTCCATCCCCAAGGCTCACTCCTTCAGCACTGTCAGTGTTATGACCAGCTGAGCTGCCTGTCATGTGATGAGAGCATGACTCGTTTGGCAAGGCGGAGTCACATAAACATATAAACAGCACCACGAGAGCAGCTGTTTGATTGTCAAGTTAAATACCTTTGAATTTCTGTCCTTGAACTTGAACCTCTCAGTACATGGAAGAAGTAGAAGTAGATACAGGTTTATTCTAATGTTCAGTGTTAGTATTGAACAGTTTTTGAGCAAAGTCTTACACACACACACACACACACACACACACACATATACTTTTTATAATATCAGCCAAGGCCTTTTTTCTTTTTATTTTTGAGAATACCAGAAAGCAATTCTCCACTCCATGAAAAGAAACATTCAATGCATTATTTTGGCGATAGGGTTTGAAAATAATCTTTGGAATAGCATTGTTCCAATGGCATTCATCTAAACAATTTTTCAAGTTTATTTCTCCCACAAAATGTAACTCTATATATTACAACAGTATCAGCTCTTTATCCACATTACAAGACAGGCCGACAGAGAGGAAAATAAATCAACTCTTACTTTACTTGCCTCTTTCAAATAATCCAGCCATGTAACTGTTCAATCTTAAAATGAAATAGCACACTTTGGGTTCCTCTTTACTTCGGGAATATGTACAAGCATCATGATTTGTAACAGGGCATTTAACAATGTAACAGGATGTGTAACAGAAGTAATCCTGGCTGGTCATAAACCACAGAACAACACACTGACCATTGTAAAATAGAACATATTCCAACACTGTAACCCACCAAATCACACTTGAGGATGTTCTTTTACCACTCTATGAAATCACACTTCAGTATATTGTCTGACCCATGATTCAATTCTGAGTGACACAACACTGGTTTATTGTAAACGGTGTATGCAAAAGTAGCAGACGAGGCGGCTGCAGAAAAAGCACGCCATGCATGACAAACTCCCGACTGATGTCATGGTGATAAAGGGGTTGTTAGGTTGATTCACTTTTTAAACAAGATTATTATGATAGCCTCTTGATCTGAGTTGTGTCTGAGTCTGAGTTATATTGTGTTTTTTGCTTTTCCCCCCAAAATATTAGGCCTAATTACCGAGAAAGCTTCTGTGGCAATAACTTGAAGAAACTTGACTTTATCTGAAAAGTTTTATTTGAACAGCAATCTTAATCTTTTCCCCATATTAAAGTAGATTTTAATTTATATGATTACACTGATCAAAACTATTATTGCAAACTTCCTTTGTCTTTTCTTAGTCAGTTGCAGTGAATGAGAAACACTGTCGTCTCTACTGACCTTGACAGAGGTCATTCTGTAAAAAAGGAATGGAAATGGGAATGGATAGGACAACGGTAAATCATATTTGATACGCCGACGCCTGTAAACAGTTTTGTTTTACTATGCTTGGTTGTTGCGAGGTTCATTCTTCTAACTGGGAAGTGAAAGTTCAAAACAGGACACTGATCCTGAACCTGAAGCAGGGACATAACTCCCATTTGTCCCAGTGGTCTGACATGTCGCGAGAAACAACAACTTGCATGCTTTGTCGAACATTCATAAAGAAACTGTTCTGCCTTACTGTGGTTCTCATCCTCTTAAAAGCAAATAGACACTGTAAAACCTGATATTTTATCTTTGGAAGATCAGGGTTTTTTTCAGTGGAAGCAAGATGAGAACCCACCACCCTTTCACAGGCAAATACTTTTTCATGGGCAAGTTTCAGCATGATCGCTGAGGTGCACAGTTTTTCCACCAACCTCACGCCCATCTTTGTGTATTTTACAGAGCTATCTTGATTGATTGCAACATTTTTTACTGTCACAGCCTGCAGTAAGGGTGGATGTGTTTCCTGAACAATTAGGAGCATCTGGATTAGAAGTGCAGTCTTGCTGAAGTATGTCAGAGGTTTTCCTTCAGTGTGTTGTGGCTATTTTAAGACCCGTAACACCCTAGGATACGAGTCACATTAGATTATTTTGACTACCTCAGATTCAGGGGCAAATGGAGAGGAGAGGAGGAGTGAAAGTGTTGAAAAACGTGGATTTTACTATCTTTTGTTGTTTCACAACAGGAGATGTTAAACCAATTCAGTGGTGTGTTAAATGCTCCCTGAGCAGCCAAGAGCAGAGTGTCCTTCTAGAGAAACTAAAGTAAGTGGTAAGTTATAGCAGCAGAGGTTGGGCAGCCGCTCTGGAGTCTAAAGTTTATAGACCCTGTAATAATCATGGGTCTAATTATGGAATGTGTTACTATAAATCCACCAGTGTCCCCAGATCGTGTGATTGTCCTCCAATCTCGACGTTCCAGCCGCCTGCCTACGGCCACAATGACAAGCTGCTGTGGGAGGTGCGAGGCATGTAGCGGTGACCAAGCTGGAGGTTTCTGGGAAGGTTTGTGAGCCTCGCCCGGGGAGCCGTATTCAGCAGCGATCTGCTGAACTCCAGGCCGCACACTGATGTGGCCAAGCTCCGGTTTCAGCGGTTTTACATTGTTTGGGCTTTTCAAAAACAAACTCTTACTGGAAAGGGACTGTGAGAACCGGAGTGTTCGGGACTTCGCTTTTCCGCAGGATCATTTCTAAAAAGCAATCATTTAGTGCTTTTATATGAGAAAAGAGGTCATGATGGGAAAAACGCTTTTTTTTCTTTTTTGGAGTTGTGGTGTATGAGGTGAGAGAGAGGGAAAGCATAAAGGAGAGATGGCATTGAAAACAGGGCTTTTTGAAAAGGCCCTCACAATGCAGGCCTTGTGCTGTGATTTGGTCTGTCCTCACCGAGCTGAGCAGAGGAATGGAAAAGATTATCCGCAGGAATGTCTGGGGTGCCCTCAAACGGAGCGGGCCGCGTGACTGGCCAATGAGAGCGAGGCCTGCAGAGCGGCGGGCTAATTTTTTCCTGATGAACTCGGCCGCCTGCTCCACAATGCAGTCTGATTGCCAGGGCTGAACCCACATATGGTCTGTGTTAGGAGGGTCCAAATGACAGGACCAATTCTGCCTGCAGAGAAAAGGGGGTGGGGGTGTTGGACGTAGATGATTATTACTGGCTGCCCCTCTTTTTTATTTCATTAGCTTTGGATGGGGCTGAGCGGTGTGCCGGAAACACTATGGCCGCCCTCCTCTTCTCAGTACCTGCTGAGATTAACCCACCAGGTGCACCGTTCAATCTTTATTGATGGTGTTTTCTTCAAGTAACGAGTAATTATATCCCAAGCCAAGCCACATTAGTGTTCACGGCAGTCCCACTACATTACAGTGCCGAAGAATTATCTCACTACCTCACAAATCCTGCCAGTTAATTTGGAAGCCATTTACTATTCAGAGTACTTGGAAAGAGACTCCATTGCTCCTCCACCTAGAACCGGGCCAGAGTAAACTACAGGGAAATGCTAGTGACACAGCTCCAGCGCCGTGCAAGGAATGTGTGTGTACGCGCTCATTGTTTTTCTGTGTGGTGCTTTTTTGCATCAGCGCAGCAGTAAAAAGCCATGTGGTGGGCCTCTGGAGAGAGGCAGCATGTGTTTGTAGACCTTGTGGTCACACAGCAGGGTTTGAGAGTAGAGGCTGGGGTGTGGAGACGAAGGAGGCTAGGAGGGGGGGGCGGTTGGCGTGGAGTGAAAGTGGCTCCCGGCTCCTCATATTTCCCATGACGGGGTCCTGCAGAGGTGAGGAGGGTCACAGAGAGGCAGCTCGTTAGCCTCAGTATGCTCTGTGCTCCCCCACGCTCTAATTGGCTGGCCGGAGTCAGTGCTCTCCTTGGCTGCTTCCTGTTAGGTCAGGAGCCAGAGGGGCTGGAGGACGCCAAGCTGCCGATTATGGGCCCTGGCCCCGATTCATTCAGGACACACACTACAGGTTATTTTTAATACACAAACTACACAGCTATCCAGACTCATCTTAAGCAGCAACCAGCTAATCTCTGGATTTCTTTTAATGGCAGGGGGTTTACTTGAGGCCAGGGGACTGCGGTTTGTCATAACTGGGATAAGAACTGCCAAACTCTTCAGTTAATTGGCTCCCTTAATTTATATTAAACTTAACAGATACTGTGAGATATATTGGCTTTGGTTCCCAAGACATACAAACTCCTCATACTGCTCTCTAAAATGATTTTGAAGACCCTGACATTTGCAGAAGGCTTTATACAGTTGTTGTAAAAATTAATATGGGGTGGGAAGCAGAAATACAATCTGATGAAATGATTTTATCAGGAGGAGACTTTAATGCCTGTCCTGGTCCCTTATTTTTGAACATGAGAACAATGATTGCTAAAATCCAGCCCGATTAGTATCTCTCCCTGTTCTGGTAAATCACATAATAAGGAGGCTTATTGCTAAGAAATCTGTCATCTAATTCTAAAGCATATTTATAAAACTTCAAGCTTTGTGTTAGATGGCGGATATTATTTAGAAAAAGAAGAAAAAAACGCTTTTGTCCATTTAAAAAAACAACAACAAAAAAACAAAAAAACTTTTAATATACCAAATCTTGCACTGTTTGCTGTTTGGCAATGGGATGGTCTTAGCAGAGCTTTTCTGCTGAAAACAGCTTTCTGGTGAATCTGGAATCACGAGAATGGTGAGATTGAACCACAACAGTAAAGCTGCAGGATTTAAAACCAAAACAGTGAACTGAAAGATGGTAAAATGTGCTGTAGAGCAAAAGGGAACTTTAGACACTGAGGGTTTAATGCAGTCAGCTGATCCATTGTTATTATGAAAATATAGATTAGAGCAGCTTTAAGAAGTTTGATAGAAATAAAAGGTTGACGGTATTCTTTTCTTAATGTGTCTAATGAGGAGTTTTACTTACAAATTATCTTTTTGTGTCTATTTGTGCTGCTCTCTCAGAACCACTATACTAGTCCTTTTATCTAATATTGATTCACTGAATACCCGCAATACCTGTCCATCATGTGGGCCAATGGGATTCCCCAAAATGACATGGCCCCCAGTGGCCAGCTGCCATGGCAGCAGAGCAGCTAGGATGCATCTGCAGAGATGGAGGTCTCCGCACTGGCACAGAGTGACGGCAGCCATCCACGGCGGGTCACTAGAAATCAGAGCGACTAAGCCTTTGATAACTCTCTGAGCCTATAATCCCCCAGCAGCACCATCAGAGTGAAATGCTATCTCATTGTTACAGCTCAAACCCAGCGGAGAGCGAGGCGAGCAGGCAGCCAGGGACACGGGGGACAGACAGGAAGTGGTCATATCCCTGCTATCATGCAGTCATTCCCATCCCCACAGTGTAATTGAGGGTGGTGGAGTTGAGGGTTTATACTTGAACTTGAATTTTTAACTAAGCTCATATTCTCAAAGGCCATCATTTTGAGTTTCAACTTGAATCATGGTAGTGCAAAGGAAACAACATTTAGATTTAAATTATCAGGAGAACAGCATAAATTAAAGCTTAATGAATTTTTGAGCTGAATACAAATTTATCCATTGTTCCTTCCCCTTTTAAAGTCAGAGAGAGCTCTTTGTCTTATTTCAAGCCCAAAACAGTCGGTTTTGTTTTAATTTCATGTTCTGTGGCATCCTCAGTTATATTTAGCTTGTCGATAATGTATTCTCTCAGAGGCAGTTTACGCAGATGAGGTGAAGTTTCCCTCTGCCACAGATTCCAGCTCTCCTCGGAGTTGATCCTGACCTGCTGAATGAGGTTTACAGTACAGTGTGTGAGGCTTTGCAACTAGAAAAAGGAGAGAAAAAAAAAGGGAAAAAAGAAACCCTGCATTTTTTATTAACATCAATTAAACATGAATAAGCAAGTTCTCATTCTTCGGGCCCCATGTTGCCTAACACAGAACAGTATGTTAATCACAGTGTAGCACATTGGGTGTGCCGCTAAAATGTATGGGCAAATTAACGAATGGCATGAATATAAATGAATATGTTCGTCTTAACCCAGATATCTCAGTCCTGATTCTATCTCTGCCATCAGCAGCTGATAGACACATCAGGGCTTTCCTGACTGCTTAAGCCCGATCCTGAGTGCCATGTTTATATCAGTGAGGCTGACTAAGTGTTGAGGGGCACTGGCCTCCTCCAACCACAGATAAACATTGGAGCATTGGGATATGAAAGAATTGCATGTGTGTCACATTTGCAGAAGAACAGTTAGACTGGCTCGCAACACACTGCACTCCGCTGTGCAAACAAACAATGGGAAATGTGTTCTTTGTGTCCAGAACAGTACACCGCAGGCAGGGATAAATTATGAAAATAAAATGGAGAAAAAACATGATTTACTCTCCATAGAAAAAGCTGCCACATGTGTTGTGATAGATGAACACGATGAAGAACAACAGCGCAAAGTAAGACGTGTTTTCGAGAAGTGCCATCAGTTACGGTGCCTCTTTTGTTTTTCCTCTTTTCGCTAAAATGATGGACAATCCAAAAAGTTTGCGTTGAACATCTGGATCCGCTAACAGCAGCAGGACCAGATATTTGGACAAGGCCAGACCAAAGGAAGAGGCCAATTTCTGTGATTTATTTATCATGTCTTATTTTCTCTCGGAACCATGCCTTTTCTGGTTGTTATGCTTTGCTTGCAACATCCGATGTTGCTTTGGTAACTTTGAAGAACAACAGCACAAGAATGCAGCAACATTTTTCTTGGCCTTAGTGAGTTGTAATGTCACTTTTTCACTTCAGACATTGGGTCACACGGTTTGATTACGTGGCATTACTCTTGCTTATTTTCCTTTTCATTATGCTCTCTCCCCCTAAACTGTAATGAGACTCACCAAAATGTGACAGCTTCAGTTTCTACACGTCCACCTCAGTCCACTTCGTGTTTGTTCACTGGCCTGTGTGTTAAGTAGGTGGTGAAGGAGCTCAGGTGTCCTTTTAGAGCGGACTGGGAGCTTGATGCTGCCAGCGTCAGTTCTGGCTGTTCCTCTTCTCACTGTGGTCAGTTGCCTCTGTCCTCGTCAATGGGAATTTGAAGGGCAACGGCAGCTACAGATCATCAGGCTGTTTGCGTCCCTCTCTGCCCCCGGAGAAGGAGAAGCAGGAGAGAGAGAGAGAGAGAGAGAGAGAGAGAGAGAGAGAGATGTTGGGGGATGGAGAGAGAGGGATGAGGAGTTAGCAGAGGAGAGGGGAAAGGAGGGGAGGCTGTCGGTATTTTGATGCTAAAGTGATTCGACATGCTTGGCATTATAGCCAGCCTGGCGAAGGGGGAGGGAGAGGTAGCGCAACCGAGCGCTTGATCCGAATGTCACCGAAGCCGATCTCATGAAGTGGAAGGTCAGAAACGTAGCACCTGCCACCCCAGCTCGCACAGGCTCCGCCCTTGCGCTCTCGCAAAGGGCAAACCAGGAATCGAGGTGTGTAGGGTAGAGGACGAAGAGAGTCAAAGAGGTCCACAGAAGATATGTATTGTGGGTGGGGGGTGGCAGAGCCCTGACCTCCCAATGTCACATGTCTCTGCTGCACAGCAACAGGCCCACCCGAGTGTGCTAATGCAGGCCAGTACATGCTGGGATGTGAGAGGTGGAAGTGGGGGAGAAGTGTTTGCAACTCCCACGTGCTTTCTCCTCAGGGAGCTGCTTCTTGAGGTGCATGGAGAAAGAGGGGGGGTGGGTGATGGTAATGCAGCAGCTAATGGAAATATCTTGTCGGGACACAGTGTTGGTCTGAGAAGCTGGCGGCCCTGGAGGAGCAGACTGTGGCCGCTGTGAAGACACTAAAGCTTTAGCCCCTGTTTTAGCAAACAAACAGGACAACAACTGAGAAGCAGGAAGTCTCAAAGTCTTAAGTGAGGAGTGTAGTGGTTGTTTTGGGTAGGTGCAAAATCAGATTATTCCTACTTAGGTCTCATCATCATTGTTTTAGCCATCATTTCTAGCGGTTATGATATCATTGTACTCGCTAGATTAATTACTGAGATCACACAATGTCATCACTACAACAAAAGCAGTTAAGCCAGATTACCCAGGCCACTTTATTCGAAGGGGAAATGGAACGTTAGTACGCCCAAAATATCAGTCATAATCCTTTATTGCACAAGCCAACTATGTATGTGCACAACCCACGACAAGTACTGTGAACTGTGAACTCCAGGATGAACCTTTCATACCCAATCATGATACTATCACCTGTTACCAATGAACCTGTTTACCTGTGGAATGATCCAAACAGGTGTTTTTGGATCAGTCCACAACTTTCACAGTCTTTTGTTGCTCCTGTCCCAACTTGTTTGAAACATGTTGCTGCCATCAAATTCAGAATAAGCAGATCTTTAAAAAAATCATTTGAGTATATGTCAAAATAAGCAAATGATGACATTCTTTTTACATAGCATCCAAACTTTTTTGGAGTCAGGGTCATATTAAAAATAAACAGGTTATAAGAAACTGGACTCATCCTGTAACCCGGCCGTACTCTTGCTCATCCTCCATGGGCTCTGGGCGCAGGGACACCTGGGGCATTGTTAGGGGAACTGTTGCAGAAAGTTGACCTTTAGTGTCTGCCCGTGCAGGCGGCTCAGTCAATGGGACTGTGTGATAGAGTAGAGCCTGTGTGAAAGAGCGCTCCAAACGCCACAGGGGCATCATGTCCACAAGTCCATTACAGTCACTGACATTGAGCTAATTGACTAACGCGGTTGTGCAGCTGTGGTGCCATGACTTTGAAATGAGGATGGGGAAAGAGATAGTAATATCCAGAGAGAGTGGTGGAGAGAGTAAGAGATTCCGGGGGAGGGGTGGAGGCGGGGGGCAAAGTCAAAGTGGAAACCCGATGGCTCAGCATTGACATATCTCTGGTTGTTATTTATCAGACGGTTTTGGCTGTGTGGTTCAGTTAGCCAGACCTTTATGAATCATAATGATATGATTTTCTGGTTCACAAAGCTTTGAAGTGACATTCTGTGTCTGTCATGTCATGGATGTATTTTACCCGCTCACACTCTCACCTGCCTTGCTCGCTTCCCCCTGTGAGGCAGCAGGAGGCTCGCCCAGGAAGGAGTTAATCAGTGACAGTTTTGCTCTAAATATTATGAAACCATCTAGAGGCCCTGGAACATTTAGTCCCTAACTGTTAATGCTCGTCAAGTAAAGATCTCCTCTCCCGCGGAGACAGCGGCATCAGGACAAGCGCTTAATGCCAGAAAGAAAAGCTGCTGCCACGGGCCTAATGCCTTTGCTGTTGCTTTTTGCAGGAGCAATCTGTATATGCTGGTGTGTGTGTGTGTGTGTGTCGGTGGTTGTGTCTTTGTACTCAAATATGCATGTATGCATGCATCTTTGTGCGTATACATACTGTATTTAAAAGGCTGTGTGCTCTTCATCTCTGTCCTGCCAGCTGTGCTTGATAGTGTTTTAGATTTAGCATGTATCACCCAGGTGAGTGATTAGCTCGAGCTGAGCCACTGCACTGTAAAGCCCCCCATGGAAATGACTTGTGTTTGACTCCTGCGCTGTGATTTGTTTTCCACTCTCCTACGTAAAGAGTTCGTCAGGGTGTGATTTTATAGAACGTCTATGTCAAAGGCGAAACGGGCAGCAACAGCTGCCTGTAACCCAAGCCGATTATGAGCATGTATTTGTGTTTATTTAACACCCTCCCTGCCATCTGCTCCATGTATTGTGATACACACAGGCAAGGCACGTGTGTATGAGCCTGATGATTACACAACAGCCGGGCTAGTTTTGTGGTGGCAGCATCTCACCCGACACCAACGCGCCGCCAGTTTCATTATTCAGACTTTGCTCAGCGGGTGTGTGGATTGGAAGGCGACGAGCAGACAGACAGTATCAAGTGCCAAATACACATGTATAAAGAGAGGGAGACAGTGAACTGCTCCACACAGTCATATTTGTTATTGATGTGTGTACAGGTGCACACAGCACTTAGAGAGACGTGATTAACATGACACATACGTCGAGGGCTGTGTCTATTAGCATCATTATGCTGAATACAACAAGAGACTGTGTTTGTGTGCCCTTCACCTGCCTGCCAAAGGTCACAGGGGTTAAAAGAGCGTTTAGAGCTTATGGAACAACAAACAAGTCTATTATCGCTGATTGTACCTCAGTGTTATGTGATAATTAAGCCTCTGTTGATTTTGACTCTCGCTCTACCTGTCTGCATAATCATCATTTGTGAAGCCGACACATTTAGTATGTGGGAGTGCAAAAATTAATGCCCGAGCACAGCAGCACTTTAGGTTACATAATGATCATAACCTGAATAGTATCCTATTCACGGAGCAGTGGGCTAAAAACAGTATTTAAAGTAAAGACAGCTTTACAGCTCTTTGTTATCTGACTGCATGAGTTATCTCTCAAGCTGTTGATACTATCTGAAGAAGAGAGATGAGAAGTTGACTTTGGCCCGGTGTAATGGCTGGGAAAGTGTCCGATCGATCTGTTATCTCTCAGAACTTTACCTAATGTCTAACCACGACGTCAGCGAGTGTTTGTTTGTATGTCAGCAGAAATCAAAACAGAGATTTTCATGACACCTTACACAACCCGTGCATATACACTCCTTTTTTATGAATGTTCATAACAAGATATCTTTTATCTCTTGCATCTCTGTAAACATCAATTGCAACATTGCACAGTGGTTTTCAACAGCAAGATATACTGGGCCTCATCTTTATGTGTAATAAGATTTCCATATTTTTATAGATTTATCTAAAAGATGAAAAATTACATGTTTTTGTAATAAACTAAGCTAAATGTAAGGAAACTCATGTGTGATGACACAACAGGTGGTGCACAGAGATCTGCAGATCCAGTTCTCCAGTCATTTAATATTGCACCTGCATGAAGGTGGGCAACCCAGAGAAGACAAGTTAAAAAAGAAAGCAGATGCCTGAATACCCTGACATTCTGTCTGTAGTCATGGTCAAACACTGGATCCAACAATTCCCATGATGCAGCAGGATACTGTCTTTCTCTCCAAAGTGACCCCTGCTTTCAAACCCCCCACCTCTAGTTTGTAATGCAGGGTCGAATTTCATGTCAGAAATTGTTATAGTGCCCATTTATTTAACAACTGCAAACAACGAAAACAGGAAACTGCAAGTGCAAAATTTGAAAATCAAACTTTTGTGGCTGCATATGTTTTTGAAACGTCCCATTTTTCCCTCAGTTTTCAAAGTTGTGTCTTTATATCATTTTGTAAAAAAATGTCGAGCTCTGTCCTGTCTGTACGGAAGTCATTCTCAAAAGGTTGCCACTTAGTCTTGTTGCTTGAATTCACATTTATATGGCTCTAGTAGTTTGTAGTCTCAAAAGTAGTTTAAAGTCTTGATGCTTCTAAAGGCTCTTTTTGGACATTAGAACTTGTAAACGGAGAACGATGACTGAGTGACGTACAGAATGTTTGACAGGATGATGGGTTGGACACTGGGCCCCAGTGATCATCTCCTGCTTTGATCTCTTCCATCTCAATCTTCCTGTGACAGCTGCTGAAATGAAAGCAAAAACACTTGAATTATAACACTGTGTTTATGAGTCTGAAGATGAAATTCTCCTGATACAGATGCCTATGATGGATGTCTAGTTTTGTGCTCTCTAGCTCCTCAGTCCCTTAGCCCTCAGAACTCAGAACAATAACATGGCTGTCAGATCTGAAACGTGCTCCCATTGGCCATCAAACATCCAAAAACAGAATTTGACACATGTCAGTATAGACACAGCATTAGTAACATATCATGACAAGCAGGACCACATAACGTCTCCATGACTGTCTGTTCTCAAACTTCTTCTGCAATAAACTGTCAATGAAAGCAGGGCCTGAAACATCTCAGCATACCATGAAATGCACAGAATGTCCACTGGATTTCAGGTCTGGATGACATTAACAACAGCAGGGGAGTTTTCACAGACTCTGCCATATAAAATATTGAAAGATTCCAGGAAAGACATTTCACATACAAGAGCATACAGGGAGGTGGAGAAACGTCTCGATTACTGGCAGGACAGATTTTTGCTGAATAAACAGGGAAAAACCAAGTCCCAACATGGTCGAGAGCAGCCGTTTCAACTCATCGCAGGAGCTGTCGGACCTGTTCGTGGTGCAGCAAGAGAAGAGGCTCATCTGTATTTAAGATCTTTGTCAAAATATTCTTCAAAGAGGCACTAAATGTGGGGCAGTGGCTGCAGGAGGAGAGGGTCTACATGAAAGTGACTGTAAACAACATCTCTCATGTTTTCTCTTCACCACAGGCGTGTGCTGACACTAATAAATCCTTCAAGATGGTGTATCCACCACTTCCTACTGTACATCAGAATGCACTTAGAGTTGAAAGGCAGGAAGCTGCTTGCATCACTCAGACTATGTCAGAGGAGGAGGAACGTGTGGGTGACTTCTGTCTTGTCTCATTAATTAATGTGGATGCCAGTTTGTTATCTGAGGAAGTGTTGTTGTGTGTGTTACTACAAGCGTTTCAGTCTTTCATTTCAAGATTAACATGCACGTACATGATTTGTATGATGTTGTTTTATTTCTTTTTTTTTATTTAGTTGAGTGTCAGTTAGTTTCCCTGTTATGCTGAATTCTTTTGTAGGATTTAAACACAATATTTGCGTAATTTAGTCATTTAAAGTAAATTTCGTTTCTCAGATATTCTGCTTCTTCCGTCATTCAGACGTCATGGATATGCATGCGTGGTAGAGTACGTAATCCGGGATCAAACCCATACCTGTGTACAGGATAAGACAGTGCAAGTGTGTGGTTCCTCTGCGTGTTTACTTCCATGTTCTATAATACAAGTCCCTCAGCGCAACAAACCAGGAAGACAAAGGGCCCTGCCTTCCTGTTTGTGTGCTGCCGGGAAGTGGAGGGGAAGGCATGTCTCAGAAATGAAGGGAAATTAGAAGCACACACACTCAGTGTGAGCATACAAGCCTCCAATCATACATGACAAGAAACTTACATACACAAAATGCTCAATGACAGTGTTTATTTCTCTTTTTTCATACCATCCATGCAGCATATTATCATTTTTTAATGTCTCCAAATGTCACTTCTGTGAAGTCTGCAGCACTTGATATTCCTCCCTGGTTTTCCCCTCATTACACTGTGAATTGCCTGGCAATTTCTCAGTTTAACTAAGAGGCCGGACAGCCGCTAACGACGCATCAATCAGACCTTTTGCCTCTCCTCTCTCGCTGCCTTTTTATCTCTAGTTATATTTCCATGAAACTGCAGATAAAAAATCTGAATTTTTTCCTGCAAAATAAAACATGAACTAGTGCATTTCCATTAAGAGGATGTAAACAAAATGATTTAATTGATTTAATTGATTTTAATAATTAATTAAACAATAGTAATTCTGATACAGAATCTAAGATGGAATTCAATTTTATGTCTTATCAAATTTCTGGTATTTCCTCGCAGGAATTCAAATTGAAATTGTGCGTAAAACGAGGTGGATGGAAACATACTTTCTGTCTCAACTCTCCTCCCCGTCCTCCCTTTCGCTTCCCGCTCACTCTTTGACTTTTCTCCCTGCCTCTGTTTTCTTCTCCCCTCTCTGTCTCTCTCCCTCTTTTTCTCCATGCGATTAGTCCTGAATCATGTTCCAGCGGATGTACTTCTCGGCCAACTAAGCCAATAAATACGGTCTACGTGATTGATCCTTTCTGCCTGTCTTGTTTACACAGTGTGCGCTCGCCTGCGCCCAAAGGAGATGTTGACCTTTCACACACAGGCCAGCCCACCCTCTTTATCTCGCATCATTGTGCAGCTGAAGAGTCAATCAGAGCCGATCATGTGGGATGGTTTCGCTGAGGATAGCGGGGAAAAAACACTCAGGTCTGTTTGAGCGGGGATGATGAGGGGGAAAAAGGGATGTTTTCCTCTGATGTTCACGTCCATATAGTTTCATCGCCCCTGGCGGAGGGCTTATTTATTGAAGGAGCCGTGTGTGGAAGACAGAGGCGGCGTTGTGCAGTCACCGTCTCATGAATCAACTGCTCTGGTGATCTCGTGACCCGCCGCTCCCCCCTGGTCAACTCTGGAGTTCAAAGGTTGTCTCTGAAGCTTGTCTCTAATCTTTAACATCAGTGAGGAAAGGTGTAAATTGGCCCTCTATTGGTGGTAGAATGGGCATGCATGTCTGGGATCATGTTTTCTGCACTGTTGTGCTTTGTGAATCTTGATACTGTGAATGTAAAAAGCATCAGCAGTGTCAGCACTGTGTCATCTCTTTATTTACTGGTGTTAAAGACTCAAACAAGGTGTTATGTTGTGATATGTGCGGATTTATTCTTCTTATCTGTTTTTTATCTCTCACCTCTTGTGATAGATGATTTACACTGGTATATCTTATCTCATCTTATCTTATCTTAAGTAATCAGTGACCGGCGTTGTTAGGTTGACTTTGACAGCCAAGCCAAAGTCTATATTTGCTCAAAGTATTTTTTTCCTACTTAAGCCTATACTCTGTCAGAACAGATGACATGTGAAGCCTCCGCCACTCTTCTGTCCACCCTCTGCAGATGACAACCTGCTGACCTGTTGACCCCCGGCAGCCTGTCCCTTTTACGTACCAGTGCTAATCTTAGCCTGCTCAGTGCACCGTCATGCTTGACTTATTATGACCACAAGGCCGACTTTGGATCTTGTTTGCTGCTTTGCTGTCAAGCGGCAGAGTTGTGAAAGGAGTTGACCCCCCGCCTGTGGCCTTTCCATTAGCATACTTGTCCAACTATGTTTTCTGTCTTTTCTACCATCCTCCATCATTCTCTTCCTCTTTTTTTCTCCCAGCACTATCCCAGAGGTATGGGGGAAATGGGAAGAGGGAGTGGAGCAAAAAAAGGAGAGAGAGAGCTGAGATATTCTACAGGGGATTGTGGGAACCCACTGATAAAGGCTTGCATCTTAATCCATCCTAAGGCCTGTCTTATGGTGTACTATGAGCTTTTATGTGATCATTAAGAGTGTGTGCTCACATGCACGCCCACATGCACACTCTAGGTATGAGTGTGTATTCGTGGGTTTGCGTATTTGATATGTTAATGTTTTCTTTTCGTGTAATCACTGATGCAGGAGTTTAGTCCTTTGAATCTTGTGTTTCAAGGCTCTTAGAGATCTTCAAATATCTTCAGTGGAAACACAACACAGCTTCTCTTTGACAACAAGGCAAGACTACTACACAGTGAGTGCATAACGACTTGTTTTATGGCTCATAAGTGTATTAAAAGCACTAATTAATGCGCCGCAATTCTCCCTCTAATGCAGTGTACTATGTCGGGATGTCTCCCTCTTTCTCTGAGCTTATGCCTTCAGCTCCCTCGCTCCTCCTTGAGCTTTAGTGGAATTTGGCTGATGTGCGCCAAGGGGAGGAGAGGAGGGAGGCGCTCATCTTGTTTCAGTGCTTTATGAGTCTGACGTGTACGTCTGTAATTGCGGTTATGGGTGATTAAACTCCCGATGCCCCTCAGGATCCACAGCCAGCTATCAGTCAGCGTCAGGCCGAGCAGCACAGCGCTGCTTTCAGAGCTCAGATTGGTTCATCCGAGTGTCTGTCCCTCATATGACGCTGACGCTGCGCTCTATGCAATACTCATAATCAGTGAGCATATTGATTATTTTTAAATGAATTGATTCATCTGTAAAATGTCAGAAAATAAGAACAGACACCCATCCTAATTTCCAAGAACCTGATACGCCGTCTGAACTAGAATTATAAGACCCAAATGAATTCAGTTATAGTAGTGTCAAAACAATTGATCAGTTCTTGATTTTGATAATCAATTAATTGTTTAAGGGACTTATCATTGCTCAAAGAAAACAAACTCCTCCAAACTCACCTTAGGGTCTGAGAGCTTAAAATGTTTTTCTTCTGTTTCGATTGCATATCGTCAATCAGCTAATTACTTCAGCACTATTCAGTAGCATCCTCCATGGCGTTTTATTTCAGATACGTGGTCGTAGGAAGCGAATGAGAGGCAAATCATGTTCATTATTTAAGTCTAAATATGTATAGTGTGTGTGTGGGTGGATGGAAGTGGGTAGTGGAATGAAGGCTCCGTTGATCATTTCATGGTATCTGTATGTTTATGCATTCATGCCTGTGTGCAATGTGCTTTCATGCATGGCGTTGTATTTGTACGGTGCATTTGCATGTGTGTTTGAATTCTTTTACGGCTAAAAAAAAAAAAAAAACCTAAAAGGGAGGCCTTGAGGCCTGCTGCTTCCTGTTCTAATTGGCATATTAATCATGTTTCTGTGGGTGGGATATCAGTGTGCCTGTGTGTTTGTGAAAGATCCATGACTTATCTCCAGAGGCAACGCGTGACCGCGGGAGCCCTGTCCTCCTCAGCATCCTGCTCTGACAGGACGGTGAGGAAGACAGACTTTCTCTCAGCTGAACAGAGATAGGCAGCCAGGAATCTGAGCCTCAGAACTATCACATGGGGTTGAGTCCAAATACAACACTTCAGCATGTGTGTGGTAATGAGGAGCTGTGTTTTTGTGTGTGAGCTATCTGTCAGTGGCCTCCTCCCACTAGTTTGCTGACTTGGCTGAGGCTCTGTTGATGTTTGGATGTTTTCTCTTGTTCCCCCCGCACACACACAGTACCCTTGAATGCAACACGGAAAAGAAGAGGAATCCCACACCCACTTTACCCCGAGGACCCCTGTTAGTCATGGCAGAATGACCTCATAGAGGAGGATGCAGGGTCACGATGGCAGGAAAAATAAGTTATGTCCCAACACGGAAAGACAGAAATGTCATGAAAAAGAGGGTGAAGAGTGGATGAGAAAGGAAGAAATATGTGAAGAAGTGACTCCTCTTGCACCATGTTTGAAGCCCTTGCCTAGACTTGACTGAGGCCAAGTGTCTGGGTCAGCCTGGGTCAGCCCGGGTCAGCCTCGCTCTGTAATGTAAAAGGCTCAGTCGGGAGGCCGGGGCCTGACAGAAGCTTGGGGGTGATTAATGTGTGACAGCCCATGTGGACCATAAACAGCATGAATACATTGTGAACTCGATGTGCTTTTAGAAACACGAAGTCTGTATTGTCCCATGAGTTTGTTTGTCTACACTACAAAAAACTCATTACCAAGTCATCTTGATATGCAAATGAGTCCTTAAAGTGTTGTTTTCTGTGCAGTCAGTATAATTCAACCTGTTTCCAGTTCAGGTTAACTTATTTCAGTTGTAAAAATCAGGTTTCATTTTCTTGATTGTGGTGCAGCAAAGTGCAGCCAACTTATTCAATTTATCCAGATACAGACAATAATTTCTAAAGATAAAAATCCTTGAACAAACTTGGTTTCTTTTGGAAACAGTTTTCTGTGTTTAAACAGAAATAGCTCAGTAAGATGTTTTGAAGGATGTTTTTTTTTCATTCTTTAGCCTTGTAACCCCAGTTCTTATGATAATATAATGCAGTAAGATAGAGCTCCTATAAGACTAAAAATCTTTCCATTCTTTGTGTTTTCAGCCTTTTATTGCACATTTAATCGACCCTTACTTTGGCACTGACACTGAAGCTTCTTTTGAAAGTCTTCTGGACTTTTGGGTGACACTCATCATCATCCACCTGTTGTCCACAATTCAATCAAGACACAGCCTCGATTATAATGTATCAAATGGTCAAACTTGTGATCCAGAAGTCCTACAAAAGTTGCAAACAGTCTTTTTTATTGTGTCCTAATAAGGGAACTGCCATTATAACTTCAACGTTGCTCCTGCTGCTGCACACGAGCACTTGGTCTGCTTTCGAGGTCATTTAACGATTGCAGCCATGTTTTATTCAAGAGCAATGTTTGTTTCTTAACTGCAACCAAATACTTAGCGTTTGATCACACCATTATTTTTAGACTTGATCGTGATTCTTGACTATTCTTGGTGTTTTTGAGCCTTTTGATCTACTTTCTCTTTTCACTGGGCAGAGTAAAAAAAAAAAAAAAAACACAGCTCCCTTAACTTGGTGGAAAAACCCGAGCTGAAGCTCCTTTTGAAAGAGTTGCTGGACGGCGTGTGTTTGTTGGAAAGCTGCCAGTGAAAATGCAAGCGAGGGGAAGTCAGCAGACTGGCTGTCTTCTGTTCACTGTTGTTCAGATTGACTCTGTCAGGCCAGCCTTTGAGGCCCGTGATCCAGGTGGTCTGTTCTCTCCGCGGCACCCCCTCCCTTCCCCTACCTCCGCCTCGGCCATCCCGTGCCCACAAACATGCCCGGCATCAGCGGCTTCCTCCCAGAGCGGTGGTGTCTTCCCTCCGCCAATCGCAAGCCTCCGCAGCTATGGGCACATCGGTGTGAGCCAATGAACAACACCTGTTTCTCTCGAGCATGGCTGTCCATGCCAATCATAACACCCACTTTATTTGGCCTCTGTCGTGTAGCCAATCCCAACACGTAATTCACGGGCATCCAGGCCATGAGAAGCACAGGCAAACAGAAATATGGATTTTATCGCTGGGGAACGGACCTTCCAGAAAATGACTTTCCCAGCACAAATGTCACAGCAAATGTGCACTGCATCATTGCATCATTGGAAAAAAGTATCTTGCATTAAAGCAACCTTTTGATAGGACTGAGGGATCATTGTTCAGTGGTGAGACTCTGGAAAAATGACTCACTTTGTTGCCTTTTAAAAGTGTGAAAGCTTTGCTTGTGTTTGTATGTGTAAATCAGAATTGTGGACAGGATTGCATATGTTAAACTCTCGTCATTGCATGTGCAATATATGTGATTAAGTATATATATGTTGCCTTATCGTATAGGAGATATGTTAACACTTTTTTCTTGTTAGAAAGAAACTACCTCAGGTGTCACAATGATGTCTGTTGTGCAGAAATCTCTTAAAACAGGTTTCTTGGCAATGGCAACAAGCTAACAAATGAACTTAAATACAACATATACAGGACTTGGCCACATAGCTTGTTGGAATTTGTTGCAATTATTTGACTTTTCCTTTCAGGATAATGCAGCGTGTCAGGAGTCACATGAGTTCATTCATTATCTACTTTTATGCCATAACTTAATTTAGCCTCTTCCTCTAAACGCAAGACCACTGGAATCCATGAAATTCTCAGATATGCTTCTGGTGGTGCGTTTGTTTGTGTGATTTAACCTCCAGTTTATCGGAAGATAATGTATGAAACAATTATTATAGACTTGAGTGTATAATAATGAGAAGAACATGGGTGTGAGTGAGCAATGATATGAGCTGAACTGTTGATTATAGGTGTGTGTGTTTTGTCATGTATTCTCTCACAGACTGATTTGAAGTAGATCCCTAGTTAGCCTAGTTAAGGCTACTTTTAACTGAGTATGTAAGAGTCTTATGTATTTGATTAGGGTTAGAAGATGGCTGTGCCTCAGATCATGTCTGCAGTTGATTTAGAAATAATTGAGGTTGGATCTTCGAGGCACAGGGCCAAGCTGCTAAAGTTCATTACATTAACTTCTCTTGAAAAATAAAAAATGTCCTTTATGAGAACTCTTGAATCTAAATGTTTTGGCCACAGTGCGGCTAATTTGACTCGGGTATCTGCAGTACACTCCTCTGAAGCAGCCTTCCTCCCGGGGCTCTAAAGAAGCATCCAGAGCATGCAAAAGAGCCGAGCTGCAGTCCGGGCTGTTGTTTCGCTCCGACACCCGGAGGTGGATCCACTCCCAGGTGTTTGTGTTGTGCTTGTGCTGTCTAAACACAAGCTAGTAGTGTTAGTCACGTCCCCCGTCGAACCGATGGGCTCCATAATGAAGGAGAACATAAACACGGGTGAAAACACAAGCACAGAAAGTAAAAGACAGGGGAGGGAGAGAGAAAAAAGCGAGAAGCAGCAAGGCTGGGAAGCTGATGCAGGTATCTGTAGAGAGGAAAGGGAGCTGGCAGCGCTCTCGCCAGCGTGTCTTCCCAGGACATGAAAGACTCGCTGCTCCGAACTGGGATTATCCTCCACCTCTGGGGAGTCCCTCTGATGAGCAGAGAAGGCAGAGGGAAAGATGTGGAGAGAAATTGAAGGAAACAGGGAGAGAGCAGAGGCAGGAGAGGAAAAATTAAACGTGAGAGCATGAGCACCAGGGAGAGATAAAGAGACATCCATCCGTGGGCTCTCATCCACATGGATGCCAACTCCACTTAAGGGCCTGCTGACACTCACAATGCTTCAGATGACCACCTTTGTGCTTTTTTTTTTTTCTTCCTTCTTTCAAAACGTGCCTCCAAACCCCTTAAGACCAGCCCTTGCTGGTAATTCACCAGAGAGCCATGTCCTCGTTTGATCTGACTCCATCCTGAAAATCATCTCTGCAGGCTCAGACAATCTGAATCAGTTGCGATCTTTCCTGTCCGACAGAAAAGACTCATGCAGCAGATGCAGGTAACAAAGATCAGCACTGCAAAAATCTCCATCTTACCAAGTACAAATCAATGTGTTTCAAGAATTTTCTGGTGTCAGGTGTCATTTTTCTTTATTCTAGTGCAGCTTTCTGCCCCATTCTGCCTTGTTTCAATACACATGGAAACAAGTTCATTTGTAATGGAACCAGTGGTGAAATAAGGAGACTATTAATCTTTTAGTTGAGTGACAGAATATTCCTGATAATTGAATGATTAAGACATTTATCAAGCAAAAATGCCAAATATTTTCTCTGTGCAGCTGTGTGAGGATTTGCTGCTTTTATCCGTTTTATATAGTACATTCAATATCTTTGGTATTTTGGACCATTGATTGAACAAAAAGAAAAGGAAATTGAAGCTGTCACCTGTGGGAACTTGTGATGGAATTTGTCACTCTTTGCTGAAATGTTTTAGACTCAACAATTGATTCGTTGAAAAATAAAAATTGAAAGATAAATCAAAACTGAAAATCAGCTTCTATCAAAAGTAAATTTTTTTTTAATTTTTGTGCAATGATTTACTTAATTCACTCTTGATTCAAGATACAAACATTCATCTTGAAAAGTTTCTATTAGAAGCATAATGACACAACTGACTGGCCCAATATTATAGTATTTCACATGCTTTGCTTTTCCAACAGCTTTAAGGAATCAATAACAAACTAAAAGTTGTTGAAGATGAAGAGTTTTGTGCGGCGCATTAGTAAGGAGCTTGAAACTTGCCGGCTGAGTGAAATATGCATTTGAAACAGAGCGTTCAGTGGAACAAGGTTATACTGTTGACACAAGCTGTTTGAATCGTCCATCTGATTTTTTTTTTGTTGATGATGGGCCAGAAGTGAATTGAGGGGGGTGAGGTCTGGCCTCATCAGTCAATGCAACTATATTTTCATGATTTTGTTTATTTACCTTGGATGCGGCGCCCCTCCGATCCTCCTCCTCCGCCCTGCAGGATTTCGTGTTATTTGTTTGCTGCGAGTCGATGCACCGATCCAAAGTACACTCCTCCAGTGACAATCACACACAGAACACACACATGCACTCGCTTGTCAGGACGTACAAACCCCCCCACTTATCGAGGCGCGTGTTCCCTCGGCTCGCGAGGCCTCTTCCTGCAGCACGTACACACATAGTTTCCCATCACCCCCCCTCCATCCCCTCCGACTGGCCCCCAGGGTCTCTGGCTTTCTCTGAGACTTTCTTGCACTTTCTCTTACTCCTGCTCCCTGTTTGAATCTCTCTTATCTTTCTATGAATCTCTCTTTCTATGTGTCCATCTATTGATCAGTCTATCTCTGCCCATCCTCCCCTTTCCCTTTATCTCAGGCTTTTTCCCCCAAGGGAGAAGGAGGGGGGGCAGTTCCAGCTCAGGGCCAGGAGCCAGAACCTTTTCCATTTGGATTTCATTACAAACAGGCCAGCAGTCACAGAAGAATAATAATCAGAGGGGAAAAAAATGAAAGAAAGAGGGGGCTCAAAGGCTTGTAATATAGTCAATAAATTCAAGCTTTCCGCTGAAAAAAGCCTCTGATATTATTTCTGTGTCCCAGAACCTAAATGGGAACCAGCTTCTTTTGTCTTAGGCGACACTAATTGAAAAGGATCTGTTATCCTAAATCACATGTAAACATGTCCAGCTTTGTGTAAGAGAACAGTAACCATTTTTATGGGCCGTGATACTGCCTCTCCAAACCCAGCCGGGGGGGTTGGACACGGGTTGCCGTGTTCGCCAACATCTGCCTCGGGCCCAATCCAGGTGTTGAGCAGGATCAAACACACACACAGAGCAGACACACAGTGCTCAACTTTTGATGTGTTTCATTGCTTCCTCGATGCAAATAGAAATCATCCATCACCTGCTGCCTCCGAACAAAGTCATCAAGTGGCAAATTCCTCATTCTGATGTCACCGGAGGGAAGGGACAGTTTGTTTTTCCTCCTTAGTAATTGGCATAATTATTCTCCACAGACTGATGGCTTTATGACTACGGAGTCATAACAAGACAATGAGAAAGTGAGCGGACGCACCTTGTAGATTAATTTCTCTTCCACATCAGTGGGTGTTTTTCCTCTTCATCATTTACATGTGAGTGTAATCATTTCATTTTATTAGCCTCGGCTCAACTGCAGGTCTCACCAACACATTCCCCGTGTTTTTTGTTTTTTTAAGGAGGGAAAAAGGAAAAAGGGCGAGCAGGGTCACCAATAATTACAACAATGTTTTTAACATTTTTTAATACATTATTGCATTCTTTTTTTCTTTCTTCTATTCTTTTTTTTTACTTTTTAATCCGTGATGGCTCATATGTAATGTCTCTCCTAAATAACGACAGTAAAGTTTCTGGATTTTCTTGCTTTATTTACATGGGATTGACACAATTTATTTGCGATTTGAGTAAATTTAGATGGTAAGAGATACATAATTTATTAATTCAATAAAATCTCCAGAGCAGCATGATGGGAAAGGAGTGCTAGGTGGTGGCATAACATTTGGAATCAATCAATACAATGAGATTCATTAATATGTTACATTTGAAACTGTTTTTATAATTTCTACAAATTTTGACCTCGTTGCTAATTGTGGATTAACAGTTGCCCAAGTCATGACAGATGGCAGGAAGATTTTCTGTTATGTTATCTAAGTGTTAGCAGAAGCTGTCACAGTGACAAGAGGTTAAAATATTTTAGCTGTGCATGATCAATTTGTGTTTTTGTGTCTGTGGATGTTGTGTCTTATGCCATTTACGTACACTTTACTTATTTTGACGGTCTTTCCCTACCTTTTGAAAGAGGTGTTTGTTTCCTTTTATCTCAGCACAGAAAGTTAATCTTGCAGAAACTTGATACTTGTTTGAGATAAGTACTGCATCTTCATTCCTGGCTAAGGTCATTACGTAACTGACAAAAATGTGAAAATAATCCAAAGCAGTTATCAGATTCTTCATTGCTGCTGTTGTTAAATTACCCGCAACCTTGTGCTTTGCAGTCAGGTTATTATCTCTATCTGTGTATATGTATGTGCTTGGCCATGTGCCTCAAAGTGTGTTTTGGCAGTGAGCGAGTCAGATAAGAGCCTGTGTTGTGATTTTCATCTCTGGGTGCAACAAAAGAGGAAGCTCTATGAATCATGGCTTCCTGGCTGCCTTGCATTTCCCCGGTTACTGGGATTCACACAGCCGTCTCAGAAATGACAGCTCGGAGGACCTCAGCAGCACAAACATCCGATTTTTTAGATGAATCTATTATAGAGAAAAACGTCAACTCATTTACTTAATGGCGGGGTTTCACAAGGTTGAAGCTCATGTATGATCGTCAGTCTAGAAACTGGTTAAGGTCATTCACAAAGCCTGTTGTTCTTTAACATGGTGGAGTTTATTAACTTTGTGTTCCATGTTGCTGAAACGAGTCCTCAAAAAGAGCCGGAGAGCATCAGTTGCGAATGTAATCTTCGTCTCCTGAAGGCAGCGCCACAGGCTGCAGTGGTAATTATCCCTCCATGCCATGTCTTTGATCAATGTACTATTGTCAGTCGCTACTCCTGATATAAGCTGCCGACCGAAGGGCAGCCAGCATGATACATTCACCATGCTGGCCGTCATTCATCTGTATATTACGTCTCCTTCTCAGGAGCCTTTTTGCTCTCTTTGTGCAATAGATGTCTTGAGGGAAAGGTGCATATTTGTAGTACAAAAATAAAGACTAGGTGATACTTTTAGTGGAGACCACCACTCCACTCTGAAGCCATTTAGGGTTGAGGTTTGATTGCATTTTGTCAAATCGGATCCATTAGTTGATCCACTTATCCAGTCCTTGGTAAGTTGTTAATAATTTTCATAATGAGGTCCTAATACCTTGGGAGCTCCATCCAAAAATACAAATAAATTCATGTTTCATCAGAAGAACCCATTGACTTTACATGTGATACTTCACTTAAAATCTATCTTTTGAGCTTGAACTGTGGCTTTAAAAAGGCTGTACAGTATTTTCCATATTTTTGGAGGACAGCGGATGTGATGAGCTCAGTCACCAAAGGATTCCAACCATGACTATCTTTCATGGCAGGAAACAAGAAATAGCAAAACATTCATAGAAACGTAACATGCAACATAATCAACTTCTCAACAGTCTGACATCTGCATGATCAGCCCGTTGAACATCCTCATAGTTTTGCCAAAACATGGTTAAGTACAGTTCTTTGTTAGAGCTTTCCAGCACAGAGAAGAGCGATAGCACTAATTTTCCAAAACAGACCTTTACACAGGCTGCAGTTATGATATCATGATAATGAAAATGGATGGCATAAACACTGCGAAAACATAAAAACAGTTGCTTAACCAAACTGCCTTTGGCTTCTCTCCAGATCCCTTTAGATCAGTCTTGTGTATAGATTTGGCTAGAAAATCACAAGTACTATGTCAGATACTTTTTGCTGAACTATCTCCGGCAGCATTCGCTCAGGCTCGTCTTGTGCAGCTCCGCTCGCAAGCTGGCCGGCGCAGCGGAGCTGGTATATCACCTCTGAGCTAAAGAGAACAATTAGGCCATATCAGCAGATCAGAGTGTTGGCAGTTGGGGCACAGTTAGCAATAGCGCCAGTAATCTGTGGCTTAGCTGGCAACTAGCCACGGCCAGCCGCGGCTCCATGGCCTCCTCAGACACTTAAGAGTCACCGAGGGCACCGGCATGCCCCAGGAGCTGGCGCTTTCATCCACATGCTATCAGGGCAATGAATTGAAATGGGTGGAAAATAAAAGGAGCCTGCTCGAGACAGAAATGAGTAAAAGGGAGGCGGGAGGGAAAGAATTAAGTCATTAATGAGGGCAGTTGTTTCAGCAGGGAAAAAGAGTCGGGTTATATCAACACCGTATCAAATGATGGTTGTTAGCAGCCCACCTACTGTGAAATTATGGGTGGCCTGTTTTGGGTCTTTTATGCCACTTATCTCACATTAAAGCCTTTTTTTTCTTTTGCTCTTACATTCTCTCTATTAGTTGGCTTGTGAATGCCAACAGATAGGGGCCTTAACAGACGGTGTAGAAATGTCTTAGATACTCTTGATCTGAGCTGTCACAACGGTGCAGCTATTGATGCAGCTGCTCTATGATCATATCTCGTCTTGACAGAAGTCTCTGTTAACGCCCTCATCACTGTGTGGCTTTTTGCACCTTCTTCAGGCCTCATTTACTGTAATGAGGATGTAGCACTAAAAGTAATGAGTATGGAGAAAATCTTGTAAACATAGTGTAATATTTTCTCCAGTAGTGAATGTTTAGTCGTGCAGGGATTATAAAAAGCACAAAGACCGCTGGGAACAAACGACTAAGAACAAAACCCTGTTTTCGTCGAGCATCCTTTGTGCATTAAAAAAAAAGGCTGTGATGTCCTCTGCTTCGTTCCAAATCTCAGAAGTGCTGATCAAATGCTGCTATCTGCAACTATTCATATCTCACTGAATGTTTTGTGCGCTGTTTTGATTCAATTTTTTTCTGATCAGTCTCAGGTTTGCATAATCATTACAAAAAGTGATAAGACACCCTGACCATAATAAGTGACCATAAATCGTACCAGAAGTGAGACATCAGGGTTCAAAAGTGTCCGTCCCTTCAACTCACAACATCTCTGACCTGTGATTGGCTCCACCAGACTGTCCTCACCACACTGACTGATGCCAGAAATACCATCCGAACTACTCGTATGTTTAATGGACAATAATAGCTTTCAAGTAGGCTACATGAGAAATATAGAGGAAGAGAACAGGTGTTCTTTTTATTTATTTATTCATTCATCACATCATCTTCTACCCACTGAGGCGCTATATGCCCATGATGAAGCCGGAAAACACAGAGTGACACTTGAGCTGTAGTAGATGTGGTTCACAGCTAAGGGAAATAAGACACTGGTGGGATTTGAGTGAATGGCTGTAGAGATTATGCTTCACTGGACACGCAAGAGGAAAAACAAGGTGGGATGCGCATGAGTTGGGGTGGATTGATGGAAATGTGTTGATAGAAAGTATCTGTGCTTTGAGACGGATAAATGGCAAACATCTGAAGAACTCCAAAAACCTTGGCAACATCAATTGCCTCTGAGGAAAATAGAAAGTTCCACTGCAATGGTAGAATCATTTAGTAGCTCTGAAACGACAAGAGCAGAATTCCAATAATCCATTAATCTTGAAGTCATTTATCAAGTAAAAACATTTGTCATATAATACTTTTATGCAAAGATTTGATTTATATCATTGCAAATAAACATCCTCTGTATTTAGACTTGTGGTCAGCCAAATCAAGCAATGTGAAAATATTACTGAAGCATTCAGCGCATTTTTTAAAAAGAAAGCTTAACCAGAGCTCATCATGTTTTACATCACCTGTTGATATGTCATCAGCCAGTAAGGGTCCCACCCCTTACACCAACTCCCTGCCACCCTAAAAACACACACACACACACACACACACACACACACACTCTCCTCCCACACACACACTCCCACTACCTCTCCCCTGTCCACAAAGTAAACACATCAGACTGGGATATTTACTCTTTGGACCTTAACTGAAGGGACCAGATTAGTGCGTTTATATAGTGGAAAACAGTAGATCAACATTCCCTGATTAATGTGCATACATGCATGCATGTGCACACAACACACACACACACACACACATGCACGTCACTCCAAATATGTCGACAATAGTACTTAATTGAAATCACAGATAGAGAGTGTGATGCACAAAACAGCAGGCTGATGAATAACAGTGCGATTGTTGGATCATGCACAGAAACGTGGACACACAGCCTCATGGACGACTGAGTGAAATATCAGCCTGCTGTCGTCATGGTGATTTAGACATCAGCGGTAAAAACTCTAAAAATGAAGCTGTTATACCGACTCCTGTGTTATTTTGGGCTCTGGGTTTTTACGCAACTGACTGAATCTCTTGGGTTTTTTTGTTGAATCTTTTCTCCCCCCTCTTCTCTCTTCTTCCTCCGAACACATCCGGAGAAATGCTAATGACGAGCGTTTCATCCTGACTGTGCTCTGGCGCCGCGTGCACTTCAAAAACCGCCTCACCTGCCTCTCCTAAAACGTCCCTGTGAATAATAAAAAATGTGCATGTCGCCTCAAATCAACAGAAGAAGAAAAAAAGCCCCCAAAAACAGTGGCTGCGTTATTGTTGACAGGCTGCAGCTTCTTCCAGCTTTCTCCCTCTGAGGAACCGCAGTTTGCTAATACGCTGCGGTGTAGGTGCAAGTGACTCATGACTGCTTCATTTACGCCAAACTCGGTCCATGAAATGATGTTTTTTTTCCTGGCTGCTGTCTCACCGATGGCATCATCCTTCGGCCGACCCATTGCCAGCACGGTGGTATAGAAAACCCATTGTCTGTGCAGGGATCTGCATGGAGCCAGCCAGTGTGTTTTATTGTTTGCATGTATTTGTGTGTATTTTTGCTTTAGTGAAAGATTGAACAAAGTCTCAGGAGAGTGTGGGATTGGACAGAAGCTATAGGGGTATTAACCTAAAACTGGCACAGCTGTATGCATCCTTTCATAAGTGCAGACTATTCAAAGCATTATGAGTTTTGCTTATTGACAGTCAATTCCGCTGATCGTGAAGACATTTAAAGGCAAAACAGCAATCGGGCATAAAGTATGTGATTTACTGAGATTTATGAGCTCTCCCTTTCTGTTTTTGCTGCATCCCACGCCCACGTGTTCCACTAAATCTCCTCTGTGACACTAGTAGATGAATAATAGAGGAGTACAGTTAGCCGTGGAGTGAAAAATGGGCGTCTGTCTGCCTGTGCATAGGCACGTGCTTATGATTGTGAATGTGTTTTTAAAAGGGATGGAAAAACAGACCGGTGTCCAGAAGTCCGTTGAAAGAGACACTGATGAAGAAAAGCACATGAAGCTGCAGGAGTAAAGCATGCCAAAGACAGAAAAAGACAGACTTGGAGGTTTCATCTGCTCTCAGGATGGTTCAGACCAGCGTGGGGGGTACAGGGGTGTACTTTCCATCTATAATGCATCATCCCTTGCTGGTGGCAGAGGCAACACGAGCTCAAGGGCTGGTTGGGGAATGCAACCATTGGTATTAGCTCTGCAGCCAGCTGAGCCATTAGTATTCTTTATACTGTAGAAGCTGTGTGGAGCCTTGTTGGGTTTTGACCCCTCATCACAGGTTGCATGTATGTATGAGCTGTTGACAAGAAGACAGTGATTTTCCCTTCTAGAGGTTTTCATTTAATCCTGAAGAGGCAAATTGATCCAGTATAGAAGAAGAAAAGCTCAAGCTGATTTATATAGTACTTTAAAAAACAAGTCCAAGAGAAGCTTCTGTGCACCATATGTACATAGATACATATAACACACACACGCAGAAACCAGAGAGAACACGGGCTACACTCCAGATAGCCAATATATAAACCAATTAAAAAGTAGGTTAAGCTTGTAGTAACATGATGAAAAGAGGAACGCCTAATCACAGTTGTACACTAAGGAATAAAAGATGTGGTTAAAAAGATTCGTATGAAGGCCAAAAACTGAATTTTGTGGTGCAGAAGTAAATATCTTTCGTCTTCTCTGTCACATTAATCATTGCCTGCCCCGTAATTTTTATCTTGGGACACACTGAGGGGGTCTCGACCCCAAACTGTAAATCACTACTATTGAAGGAACGAGAAACCATCTCTGCCAAATTGAAGTCTCTCTTTAAATGTAACGGCTCTACAGAGATGAAGTAATTGTTTCCCCTTTTATCAGTCAAACTTCCACATCTATAGCTAAAGTCGGGGTGGGTTTAGGCAACTCAAAGTTGGGGATTGGTCACATTTATTGGTAAAAGAAAACAAGGTGTTTTGTATGCTCAGTCATCAACAGTAGCAAAAAGGTGTTTAAACTAACTTTGTTTTAACATTTTCAACTTGCTTGCCTCCAACAACCAGCACCCACCACCTTTCCGTGACAGTCACAATGCCTATAAAATTCCTTTTGCTTTCATTGTGAACAAACCTGAGCAACTTAATGGTACTTCCATCTTTGCTGCTGAACGAATGACAGCTTTTTTTCTGAAAGGACGGTCAGTAATTACAACCAGAACCAATCGCCTGTCAGAAAAACGTAAACACAGGACGTTTCAAGCAAATGAAGAGTCGCCATTCGCCGTCGTTTTTCTGTTGGGGACCGTCTCTTTTCATCTCAATCATCCATTTATCGTATTCTAAACGCACAAGCCAGCGACAGCCAGAGCACAAATTGGCAAATTTCCTGTGTGTAATCACACCCACCGGCGGAACAAAAGAACGAGAAAGGCGAGAGCGAGGGAGGGAAGCATTGTTTAGAAATAGGAGATGCTTGTATGGAGTACAGAAGTGATAAGTGGGGAACTCTGTCTGCGCCTGCTGGTAAGATGGGCCCTAATTTGCTTATTTGTAGCTGTCAGTTGTGCTTTTGTGTGCCCAGCGAACCAGACCCATTGACAGGCAGAGGCTGGAAACGGCAACGCTCAGAAGCACTTTTCAGCCCCTCTCTAAACACGAGTCAATCTTTTTGTTTATGGGCACGCAGGGAACCTGGATGACTGCAGCTCATTTCTCGGATGCTTCAATAATTTGTCTTCCCCTCTCCTCCCCTGGCCTGCCCTTCTCTCACTGATGTGCTTTACACACACTCTTATCTACAGTAATCTGACGAGCATGTTTATTTTATGCTTTTTGCAGATAGTGCAAACAGTTGTCAGAGCTTGCCCTGTTTTCTCAAGACTGCTGGTAAAACATGTTTTATGTTCCAATTCAACAGGTTGAAAAGGGTATATGAAGAAATACAGGCAGGGTGTTAATGTGACAGTTATACTGTAAAGAAAGCCCACCCCTCCTTTCTTTCATCTTTTCTTACATTGTCCTGCTTGTCCTTTCCTTAACTTTCCAGACTTGTGTTGTCATTTGTTCTCCTGCCTTATCCATTACTTTTCTCTCTTCTCCTCTCCTTGTTTCTTCTTTTTTCCTAGTCTCCTCCTTTCTCCCTGTTTCCTCTCATACATCTTTTTGCTTCCTCTCCTCCTATCCTCTCCTCTCCACCTTTTTAGTTCCTTGCCTTCTCCCCTTGCTTCCTTTCCCTTCGTCTCCTTGTAAGTCTTTTCAGTTCCTCCTCTCCTCTCCTCTCCTCTCTGGGGAGGATTAGGACAGAGTCCTTTTCATCCTGCTGTAATCCTACACTGGCAAGCCAACTCCAACAACAATAAACATACACACACACACGCAAACACACACACATTTTGCTGTGAGACATCTATATGTTCACATGCAGTATGACCACATAGCTGCATAGTTTGGTTTATGCTCGTTTGGAAAAAGAGCATCAGAGAGTTGTCGGTGATGTCAGATGTTTGGAGATTTTTCAGTCAATTTTCTGCTCTGGTTGTTCCCGTTCTCGAAAAAAAGGTGGAAGAGAGAGAGTCATAAGGAATGAATGGGAGAGAAAGAGACATAAGCAGTGTGATCTACCTCCCAGCCTGTCTCTGTCATCCCCCCTGGAGGTGGGGCCTTGCTGGGACTCTGTCAGCTGAGATCCCCCGCTGAGACCTACAATGGCAGATTGGCAACCCTAATACCACAGCTCGCTTTATCTGCCTGAATTAAAACCAAATTGGCGAAGGGTTATGGGAATTGTTGGCTCAGGGAGAGCTTTTCATTTATTTATTTTATTTTTCAGGAATTATGTGTGTGGGCACATTTATGGGGAAAAAAATATAATCACAGGGATAGAAGCTCGAGGGGTATCAGTCAGAGGATTAAACACTGAACTAATACAGCGAGATGCAGAGCTGTTGTTAGCCCTTTATTAAGAAGGATGTGTGTTTGTTTTCAAAAGGATGAGGCCCTTGTGTGTATGTGTGTGTGTGTATGCGCTCGCAGGAAGTGCTCGTGAGGCAAGCAGGATGTGCAGGAAGTGTTTGGCTTGGCCGAGCTGCCAGCTTGGTTGCCGTCCCGAGGATTGCTGATGCAGGGGACAAAGATGCAAAGATTCCCACTCTTTTGTTTTCCTACGTTCATGGGACATTTTTCAGCAGAAACACAGCACAAAGAACACACACTCAAAAACAAAACTGTAAAGTCAGCTGGGACAGAGACAAAGCACTCCAGGAAAATTGCTGTGAACTGGGCTCGTTCCTCTCAGCTGTCAACTAATTGAGCCATCCATCAGTTTTATTCCGTTGTGCGGAAACAGAGGAACCTGGTCACTTATGAAACGGGGCTGTGTGATAGACAAGCCCACTTAAGACATAATTAGTCCGTGTCCCCAGTGCAGCGAGAGCAGAGCTGTGGTGTCATAGAGTAGTAGAGTGTATAAAAGGGGAAGGTTAGGAGAAAGCACTCGTCAGAGGTGAACCTTGCCTTATGTCAGCTGTAGTGGAGGGTGATTGTAGTATCGTATATATAAAAATTTGGAACACTATATATATTACTAGAAATTGAACAGAAAACCATAATCAGGTGGGAATGTCTGTTAAATACTTAAAAACCTAAGGTACCTCATCAAACATTTATGCGCAGTTCCTGTAAATCCAATATTGCAATAAAGCAGTCCTGCTTTATGATTCTGCTCATCATCGTCTTACATATCATGATATACTGTATATGTATCATCCAACACAAGTCAGCTGCCCCGGAAAGGTAGGAAGGTAGGAAGGCTACAACTAACCCTTATTTTCCTGATTAATTAATTAATCTCAGACTCCAAAATGACGTCTACAGATGTTTTGTTCTGTCTAACCAACAGTCTAAAACCCAAACATATTCAAGTTACTGTAGTATAAGACAAGGAAAATCAGCAAATCTGTTGTTTTGCTCGAAAAAAATTATCACAATTCAGTTGTTGTGTTGCTTCTCAGCTTTAAAAATGAGTGTAATTAATGTGTTGATGCTCAAAAAGCTGAAATCTAATTTGCATTTTTAAAGAGTCATGTAGTTTCTTCACATTTTAAAATCACAAGTTGGTCTCAGAGGGCTTATTAGTCTGAATAGTTTAACGCCCTCCATTAGACAGTCATGAGGAAGAACAGAAGAAAAAAAAGGTAGCTCAAAATAGGAGGGATCCCTCTTCCATGATGTGCAGATGAGATAGAAGTAGCAGAGGGATGGAGGAAGGAGGCGAAGAGAAGCGAGGACAGAGATAATCATAAATAAAAAGTAAGAGCGGGTGACAGGCTGTGTTGAAAGATGAGCCAGGAGTGCGCACGAGCCTGTTGCTCGCGCTCCTGCCTGCGCCACATCTCCTGTGTTGAGAGCTGACGGGAAGATGGGCCGCTCCGTCAAAGTCAAGAGCAGGACCGAGTCTAGGACGGAGAAGAAAGGCAGAAAGAGCACACGAGCCCTTGTACAGTACACATGACCTTATCCTTATCACTCCCCCGACTTCAATCTTGCTGCGGATTTCCCCTCAGCTCTGGTACAAGGTTGTATATTCAATCCTCCTGGGCCCAGTACTCCACTCATCAGCCACATACATTATAGATATACATCCTGTCCTCATAGGTCCCTGAGGGAAGCACTTGTGAAGAGGTAAACTCTTCATTGAGGGGCAGAGAAGTACTGTGCAGACATAATAGTCGGCCTCCGTCGACTCACGTTAGGTTTTACCCTTTTTCACAAGAGCTATCATTGGAATTAATTGTCTAAAAGTGTTTGTGCTGAATTGTCCATTTTCCTGGACCGCGCTCACATTCAACAACTGCTCTCACACTTCACCAGATGTGCTGGACTCTTGGTGCCAACGAATTGGGTCAGAAACAAAAAAAGAACCCTCAAATGAGCTCAAGTGTGAAAACATCCTTTTAAAAGACTTGGTGGATGTGAACAACATGGTTTTATGTTTTCTGTTGGGATTACAAAGTCTTAATGTGTGTCAGGTTTTAAAAATCAAAACCCACAAGCTGACAAAATCTTCATAAAGATGTTATCATTAGAAATTATAGCAGTGAAAATTATCATCATTCTAATTACTCTTATTTTCATTTTCTCGAGCAGACTCGTCGGGCCAGGTGACCTCCTCGCCCCTGGGCTCACCCACATCCCACCGGGGAATGCACCCGTCCCTGCTCAGCCCGACGTCCATGGGGCCGTCCGGCTCTCTTCACTCTCCCATCAGCACACTGAGCTCTCCCATGAACGGCCTGGCCTCACCCTTCTCCGTCATCAGCTCGCCCATGGGCCCCCACTCCATGAACTCACCTGGCATGGGCTACGGCCCCAGCGTCAGCCCCCAGGTGATGCTCATGACAGACCCACAGCTATGCACACACACATGCATGCTTTTGAAAGTACATTTATTACCACTGTAAATTCAAGCATTGTGTTTTCAAGGTAACTCTCTGAGTTCTTTACAACAATCTGTATTTCTCCAGTTCTGTTGACACTTGAGTTATTTATGTCTGATTTATTAGAATTTAATCTATTACGCTATTAACCCTTTAAACTCTGCAGTAGAAATGGTCTGCCATTGCCTGCATTTGTATTTTCACTTATTGTGATGTCATTTATTGGAGGATCTTTAAAAGGCTTATATCCCTAAAAATCTGTACCAAACCAAACCTAACAGGTTGTGTAAGTCAATACATGAAATTGTGTCGTAAATTTAAAAAAAATACAAAAAGTAAACGCACAAAACACATTGATTTGAAAGATTTCTAAATATGGAAACGTGAACACTCCATAAGTTATTTGAACTCTGTGCTATACATTTGTTCAGGTTTGAGTCGTGCCAATTTTTATGAGCTGAGTGCAAAAGCGGTCTGATCATTTCATGTTTCCTGTTTTGCACCACATGTAACAATGTCATCAAGAGCGTACAATGTGATGATGGGAAAGACAGAATACCTGAGCCTTCCGCTGCAGAAAGAGTGAACGCTCTTGCTATTATGGTTTTCATTCATATCACTTTAAACAGGATCATGCAGACAACAGTCTCCTGTGGGTGGTTTACTGCTGCCCACAGGAGGTCTGTTTTCATGGGTTTGAGTAAATACTGTCCCTGAATTACCCGGAATTCTGCAGAACAGCTTCTGCTAGACGCCCAATATACATTATATTTGTTGCACTTTTTCTAAGTAAGTGTAAACCTCTATTTTCCCATCTAACAGTACAGTTTGACATTTTGGGAAACACACTTATTAGCCTTCTTGTCGAAACCTCCTCCTCAATGTAGCATCATATTAAACAGACAGACATAAGATGGGATTGATCTTCCAATCTAACTGCTGCTGATTTGCCTTATTCAGGAGCCAGAAAGCTTCATGCTGAGCAGCCTCTACCACAGTTTCTTGAACTGTTTTGCAGCTGGTCTTTAAACTAACCAAGCGGCTGCCTTATCATGTCTTACAAACTGTATTCACATGTCTCAGAAGTGCACATTACAGTCACTTACACTTGCAGACTCACGCACACACACATCATTTTCCTAAGCCAGGCCTCAGCAGACAGAGGCCCTGCTTTGACCCCGTGCCACAGTTAATCAAGGCCTATTCAACTGGGATTCCACAGAACTCCAGCTCTGTCACTCTTTCCTCTATATCTAAGGCATATTTGTCACTCTCTCCTGCCATATCATGCTTTCCTCTCTATCCCTTCATTCTTTTTCTCCTCTGGCTGTCCTCTTCTCTCTTTTTTCCCCCGTCTTGGTTTTTTCCTTGTCTCTTTCACACCATCTCCATTTCCTCTCCCTTCCTCTCCGTCTCTGTCTCTTTTGTTCCATCAATAAGCCTCAGTTTCTTTGATATTAAAAACACACACACACACACACACACACACATACACACACACAATTAAGACATCAAAGCCTGCTGTGGCCCAGTTTCCGTCTGGAGCCATATCTAAAATTGAAATTGTTTCCCCCCAAAATGCAGTGGCTGGCCTTTTTTTGTGTTTGTTAATAATTGTGTTAAAGTGCGTCTGCCATGTGATGCTATTTGGAATGGGCTCTCCTCGCTATTGTTGGGCTTATCTCAGAAGTGTCCCACATGTAATGGAGTTAAGAGTGGATTAGGGGCAGTTTCAGAAAGCGGCCAGAATCTTTCATTGCTAGAAAGCCCCCTTCCCCCTCCTCCCCAACCCGTTCTCCTTCTGATTTTTCCACACTTTTTAATTCCAACACTTTCATCCGTGCTGCAGTTTGTGCACACTTTGTATGCAGGTTGGATGTTGAGGTAGCAAACGTCTGTCTCAGTCTGTCTCATTAGAATGAACCTATTTACTTATCCTTACTGCCTCTTGGCCAATCCTACCATTTTTAGCAGCTGTATAAAGAGCAGGTAGAGCAGCTGTTTCTGGTGCTGGTGACAGTTTTAGTACTGTATGTACAGTAATTACAGCATGTACCTAACCTGTGTTATAGGTCATGGCTGCTTTCCAGTCTTCAACAGAGCTGCATTATTTTCAATTTGCTGAAGCAGCTGGTACCTGAGTAACTGGTTCCAAAACATGACCATTGCCTTTTTTTTTTTAATTTTCAATTTGGACATTTTTCTTTTTTGAGTTGTCAAATATAGACACATGATGTGACTGTGAGCTGTTAGTGATTGGCAGCCGTCGAAGGTCAGTTAGGGCTGGGTACCCAAAAAACGATTCTAGTTCCGAAACGATACCTGATTTTCGATGTCAATACTGAAACAATATTTTCCCTTGAGAAATATAAACATGTTGTTCTGCAAAACTGTTTTTCATCAAGGCGTTAGAGGATGGCGTGGTTCGGGGTCAGAGTAAGGAACAGAACACCACCCTCTTCCTAAAGTTCCCCACCCGTTTCAAGATGCCAGTGTGTGGTAAGCGCATGCAAATTTGACGCAGTATCGAGGGCACGAGAAACCGTTAAACCTCCACATTGACCTTGAACCTCCATAGTTTTTCCAATAACAACTGAACTGTGTCTGTAGCAGCAAGTATTGCAAACTGTAAAGTACTGAAAGTTGGTTTTGTTTGATCAACATGTTAATATTGTTTGCTTAGTCTTTGTTCATTTTTCCATCAAATACTCCTTGATTTTATTTTTGATTTTAGACACTTTTGTTTTCCAGCTTGTTTTATTAAAACAGCATTAAAAAGTCATGCAGTGGAGCAGCTGATTTTATTTGATCTGTAACACTGTAAGTTCCCCTATGTAGTATTTACAAATAGACAAACACTTGAGTTAAATGGTTTGTAAGTAACTATAATGTACTTATAAGCAGATATGAGAAAGGTTTTAAGTGTTTGTCGACATCTGTTATGTCCTATTATGACATTTTATATTTTTACAATTGTGTTTTAGTTGATTATTATTCATTATATCTTTTTAAACCAGCTTCCACTTACAGGTGCCCACGGGAGTTATGGTTCTTATAATTCTAAATATGAAAAATGATCGTGTCGAAAATCATGTCTTTATTACTCAAGTGTTGAGAGAACAAGTGATGTTTTGGTTATTCTACCAAAACTCAAGTACCGTATGGGTGCCGGTGTTGAAACATTTCAAACGGTGCCGCAGCCCGAAGTCTGACAGGTACTCATGTTGGAGGATTTAAGCTATTAACCGTGAACGTGTGCATAACAGAGACCTGTAGAGGCTGCTGACTGTTGCTCAGTGAGGGTGGAGACCGGCAGTTTGATGTGAGAGGTTAAAGATGGTGGCAGGGCCCTGTGGTTGTGAGGCGCGGCGCTTCTGATGAGACGTGATTTGAGTCAGACGGCTCATGCCACTTGTTCTTAACACTCGGCTGACTTGCTGTTTTCATGAGCGGTTGACTGGAACGAGGTCACAGCTCAGCCTCTTCCCTACTTAACCACCCAGAGGCCAGTACAAGACCCCCACCTATACTAACCACACACACACTTAAAATCATTGGCATGGACACACACACACTGACTTTACACTCACATACCTGTGACTACATGGTTTGCATGTGCAAGTCTTTCTAAAGATCATACATGCACATAGAGAATCCCATAAAAGAAAAATCCGTCCTATCTTACTTCTTGCTGTCTTTTCTCTTCCCAAGAAGACTGTAAACTGCAGTCATCAGTGTCTTCTTTAATCTGATTAAACCACTCTGGTTCTTATTAAAACCTGTGTAACTTTCCACTGAAATCGGTGAAAAGCAAAAACAATGAGCCTCAACTATCTTCTACATCAATGCATATATGACAAAATGATCAAAGCAGAGGACGGGATGAACAAAACTCCCATTCTTCTTACTGGGATCTTAAATCCTCCAAAAGCCAAACCACATGTAAAAGGAGAGACAGTCCTTTATCATCAGCCAGTTCTTACATCTCGAACAACGCTTCTTCCCCTTGAGCTCTGTCCCAAACATCCAGACACACTGTGGCTGTGCTTTCTTTTTTTTTTTCAGTGAGAAAGTTTTTAGTTTGTCACATCTGTTCTGTGGATCCCGGTTATCTGCAGTGGATATTGCTGAAGATCAGAAAGATATATGCATTGTTCTGAGAGGGGCCACACACACAGGCATCAAACACACTTTGACATATAGACTTTGCCTACAATGCAAAATGCACACTTTGTCTTTCGCTGAGTGGTGTTGTCGTTATAAGGCTTGTCATCTCCTGTTTTTCTGGAGCTGCGTGAGGGGGAGGACGGAGAGACATCTCCCCGCATATGTGGTCAGGGGCCGATGCCGGGCCACAGCCATGCCCATTAGGATCAGACCCATCAGTGGTCTTGCCTGTGGGCTTGAACTCACCGACAGTACGGAGCATCTCTTGATCACACACACCACAACTCTCCAAGCAGCTGGGATGGATTAAAGGCAGGGATGGAACACATTTTACACTTGCGATGACAATGGCGAGAGTTGTCTGGCTGTTGTTTTTTGCGAACAAAAGGGGTTCTTTATCATCCGACCACTGCCGACTCCCATTTTCCATTCTGCGGCTCTGTACCCCTCTGGCTTCCGCGCTCTCTCGCTGAAACCTTCCCAAGAATCCGAAACCAACAACAGGCCTCCAGTGTCTCTCAATACGCCTTAAAAACACACATAAAGCTCGAGTGTTCCTGGAGTCGAACACATGAGAAACACTAATGTGAAAAAGGTGTGAATGCTTTACAAGAAATGGAACACGTGCTTAATAAGTTATAAATGAGCGGCGGTGGTGATGTCATGCGCCGGTTTTGGGTACGGCGTGTTTAGGTGAGGGTCGCTAGGAGACTACGGCACAACACACCCAGGAGAAGGAGAGAAGGAGAGAGAGAGAGAGAGAGAGAGAGAGAGAGAGAGAGAAGCATAGTGGACCTCAGCTCCTTCCTGTGTGGGAGTAATAAAGGTCCATTCCGCTGCTCTGGTCTTTGATGGCCCTCGCTGTAGTCGCTGTGCATGACATCATGGCTGCATGGCTCTAATGGCCGCACAAAGGGGCTGTGTGCAGGGTCCCGGGAGAACAGTTAAGGCTCTCTAACTCAATCAACCCTCAAATGGATGGGGGAAAAGAATTTTTTTAGCCAGAGCTGTCTCCAGGTAGCAATTAGAAGCCGTTTTAGAGAGTACTTTTTTCCCCAGCACTGGTAGTTCAGGGAAGTGTAACTAACATGTAGAATTAATTTAGTTGTGCTCCACTACAAGCTTAGTACACAGTTCTTAGTGTTTTTGTAGAGAAAACCTCGCATTACTTAGGGACAGGCTTTTATTTCAAAGTTTCCCTTTTGCAGAAGTAAACTTTATCATATTTTAGTAAGAAGCTTCCATTTGCTGTGCTAATCTGCCGCTGCTGCTGTTAACGCAAATGTCTTGCATCTGTTTCATATTTAAACTGTTCCAGCAGTTCGGGGAGCAAATTCCCCTTCCTCCCCTTGAAACTTTTTATTCTGAAACACATGCAGGAAGTCTTGTTTTGCTAAAAGAAGCTGAAAATCATGAAAGCAACAGTATTTCTGATTTATTAATGCAGTGGAAATGCAAATTGTGAAGAATCTGCCGTGTAGCTGTCGCAGCGCAGGTAATGGTAATTTCATTTTTTCCCCCAATGGCATTTATTTGAGACTGACATTATTTGCTCTAACAGACTGTAGGCCATTATTTGAGAACTGACATTATGTAGTAGTAGTGTAGTGAGAGTGCTTGGGCTGGTGTGTGTGTTCTGACATGTGGGGGCCACACAGGAGACAAGACATTTAGAGGGTAGCAGCTATAAGGGATCGAAACAGTAACATTAGGTTTGAGTTTCACAGAGCAGCCTCCTAATGCGTGCTCGAGACGTTGCGGTTTACTTAAATGCCTCAGGGACACACATTTATTTTAAAGCTTCAAATAATCCCTTCAGGGCTTTAATTGCATCTGGTGGTGTGATCTTACAGCAACTCAACACTGTCAGCGGACAGACGAGTACGCTGAGGCATGTCTCTGAAGTGTAATGACACTCAATGTGTGACAAATTCCACCTTTGTCACTGCTCTCACAGCTTCCAAACCTGTAGCGTTGCGCAGAAACTAGCGATCGATCTCTCTCAACACAATGTCTCATGCAGTAAAAACAAAAAAGAAAAGACCAACAAAAGCATAAGCTCTGTAAAGACAGGAGAAAAGAGGCAAACACGGGTCAGCGTTTCGAAACCTTGTGACCCGCTGAGGTTCCAGATGGTCGGAGTTTGACACATTATATATAAATATTTTTATTTTAATGTGCAGTGATTGACAGCTTTCATGTCATGCTGAAAGGTTAAACTTAAAACTCTGTTTGATTGATTGCTAAAAGGTGAGCTGCAGTCTGAGCTGATAAATTTTCACAAAGCCTATAAAGAAGAAAAGAGTCACTTTTTCTTACACTCATAAAAGCTGTTGCAGACCAGTCTTAAACTACAGAGTTTTACCAGCGAAACGTCTACATGCACAAATAAAAATGTATAAAATACTGTACAAACAAAATCTGTTTCATCTTCAATGGTAAAAGTTGACCATCAAACTACATTCTGTCAGAACTGGTTTTAATCAGCTCCCGCTTGTTTTTTGAAGAGCTAATCCATTACACACTGGATAACACTGATGGGAACCATAATCAATAAACTACTGGTTGGTTGCTTGTTAGTGACCAGGAAAAATAGCAGTGAACTAGAGCCTGTGTGACAAGCTAATGACCATCAGTCCATAATAAGCCGGAGGACTTGCTTGTAGATTGATGTGTTTGCTATCTGCTAGTTGTTGAACAGTGGTAATACTGCTGCGTGTGATCAGTCTAAATCAGAGGTTCTCAAAGTTGTGATGATTGAGTGCCCATTTAGGGAGCCAGCATATGAAATTGATTATTGATATGGACCAGTGGATGATTCAAATATAATGCATGCATTGTGTGTCCCAAATGTTTCTGAGGGCCACCATTGGCCCGCGGGCCGAACTTTGAGAAACGCTGATTAGTAATGCGAAATTAATGGTGGTTTGACAGTGAAATACTATACCTGCTAGATCGTGTGCTGCTTGACAATAGAAATACCACGCTGATCATTTTCACGTAGCATCCTAGAGGACCACACCATGATGAATGACTTAATAATGTAGATACTAAAAAATGAGTCACTGGGTGGTTTTTACATCTAACATACTTCTTGATCCATCACTAAGTGATCTGCCAGGCAATCAGCAATCCTTTCAATCATTTGCCGGAGGACGCACCAGTGGACAATGGAAACACTGCAAGACTCACAGGCTGATTTACAGTTGGAGAATGGAAGTACTAATTGCATTACGGAATAGATGGTCAGTTAAATGCTGGAAGACGCACTCATAGACAATGAAAACCTTTGTCAATTAATCACTGAACACAGACGGATGACCTACTTGAGCATGACGACACCCACCAACAGGCTTATTATACAGTTTTTAGACAATTTTAGACATATGAACCTGGTTTTCCCTAATGGCAGTGTTCCACTATATCAATCCTTGATTTTGATTGGATGGACTGTGTGCGTTATTTAAAATATTCATGCAGTTCTTTTGTAGAGGCTGCATCTGGAATTAATATGTATACCATGTCTAGAATTACTCTTTTTACTATGAAGCCATTCTCTCATGCTCTTACCTTGCATTTGTACATACAATGACAAACTGTGTTTACAGACAATGGCTGTGTTCCTGAGTCCACGTAGTGATATCCTTTACACAGTCATATTAGTTTTTAATACAGTGCCACCTGAGGGATTGAAGGGACTATTTGCCCGTGCAGTTTTACACAAAGTGTTGAACCTCTCTCCATCCTCGCTTGTGAACGACTGAGTCTTTCCAGGATGAACCTTTCATACCCAATCATGATACTATCACCTGTTACCAATGAACCTGTTTACCTGTGGAATGATCCAAACAGGTGTTTTGCAAACGTTTTCGGAGTCAGGCTTGTAGTTCTGGTCCAGTTTGTGTTCACAGAGCTATAAACATGAAGTTATACAGACTGACATGTAACTTCATTGATTGGACAGCTTTTGACTTTGATCCTGCATCATCATCATGGTGTGAAAGCAAGTAAAAGTGTGGTTTATTTCTGGAAAGAGCAAAGGGAGAAAAGGTTCTTACAAGTCAAACACTGGCCTGACTGGTGTGAGAGGAGAGTGACTTCAGGTTTGTGAGAGCTGCTGTCAGTGGCAGGCAGCGCAGTGCCCACAGGAGCAGCACTGTCTCCTGTTAAAACACCCTTTGTGCTCATCCACTCACACCAAATCCAAAACGACACAGTCATAAACATGCATACTGACAAAACATGTGGTCATGCATGCACACATGAAATCCAGAAACACATACATGCAAACACACACCTTACGCAGGAATTAAAAATACACCTGTGTACGCCGTGCAGCCGCCCCTCTGTGCACGCACACTCCCATGGATGCCAAAAACACTTTCACACATGCACAGACGTTGCCGTGCTGAGCTGAGGCAACAGCTGAAAGTCACTCTGCGTATTCCCACTTTGCCGCTGTAAGACTCACTGCCTTTCATGCCACTGATAGTCTTAATATCCTTTTTTCACTGTAACAAAAGTTTCTGTCAAAACACACACACACACACACACACACACACACACACTCACGCACACATACACACACCAGCGCCAGCAGTGCTTGCGATGATTCATTTTATCTGTTGTGGCACAGCATGGGGTGAGTGTTGGAAACCTCCGAGCTGTCTAGAATAATGTCTGCTTCTGCTAAATTCTATCCACTGGGACAGAGTCGAGAAAGTGTTTTATTACAGCTGAGTGACAATAATCATAGCACTATTTTACAATAAGCAGACTTTGGAAGGACTTACAGTGGATTTTGTCACCACAGACTTTATTAATGGTTAACAAATAATTTATGTATTCACTTACAGATTGCTAATAAGCCATTCAGATGCATAAATTTGGGTTGCCAGGTTGTGAGCCCATATGTAAGCGAAGGATCGCTTTCATTTCATTATATTCTCTGCCAATAAGCTTGAATTAATCCAGAAGGCTGCACAGCATCAAGACCAAACACATGGTCCATAATAATAACACTTCAAAGACAGACTGAATGCTTAATTCACACTTAATGGGCTGTTGTAATGTAAAAAATCACAAATTAAAATCCCCCACTTTAAGTCATCAAGCCTGCACTTACAAATGCAAGCTCACAACCTGACAACCACAGTTTTTTTTTAATTAAAGCTGGTACAGCAGTGTCTTACTGATTTGTAAAAATTAAGAGTGATAATTGTTAAAAAAAAAAAAAGTAATTAGTGATTTATTTTTGAAGCGTATTTTATTGTGTTGGTCAATCATAATTCTATTCTTTGTTGTAAAAATTGACACACGTCAATCTCAAAGATTGATCAGACTGTACAATATAGATGATACAATGACTTATTACAACTATAAACATTTCAAAATTAATTACAATTTGCTAACAGTATATAGTCCTGTTGACGTCATTTGACTTGAGACCAATATGGAGGTTGATGTTGACTGTTAAATTTACATCAAGATGAGTAAAGAGAAGTCATTGAGTCTGTGCTGAAACGGCAATATATTCCAACAGCAAAGCAGTAAGAGAATATCTCCAAGCTTTAAACTTAATATTAGGGTTAACAAATAAATATTTTGGACAGGATTTGAGGTGTCGAGGTGTGAATTGTTAAAGAATCCCTGTGGAGTTTCTGACCTCTGGTAGTATTATGGAGCTGCTTTTCTACAAGTGGGTCCCCGATTTATTTATCTCATGCACAAGATACAATTACACATGTGGGTGATGCGATACACAATCCTGCCAATGGTTTCACACTATTCCACTGATCTACAGGTGAAGGGAGAACGTCAAGATATGCAGCGAAGACAGGGAAGCAAAAATCAGCTTTGCCTGTGTTTCATGAGGGAGGAAATACATTGAACACATTTGTCCGAGCAAATGGGACACACCTTAATGTAAACATAACTTTTGTATGTTCACCAGAAAGCTCCACAGGGCCTATTTAAGACACATGTTAACACATGTAGTGACTAAAATCTGTCTTTCCTTCCTGTTTCCTGTGCGTGACTTCACATTTCCAGCGACATGACGGACCTACAGACGACCCCTAAGTTCTTCCGCAAATAACTGAACTGCAGTCTGCTTGATTGTGAAGCGTGTGAGTTCAAACAGGTGTCTTTTAAACTTGTAACGGTGCCGTAATTGATCCCAAAGGGTGTCTTACTGTGAATATACCCCGAGGGCCACAGAAGAGCGGACACATTAACAACACCCCCCTGTGTGAAACCCGATCCCCCGTCTCTTGCCGATATGTGCCCAGATAAGACTCCCACACTCCCACACAGGGACGAGAGAAGAAAGTTCTTACTCATTCCTCCCATACTTTGTGGCAGCGCTGAGATAAGTTTGCATTTAGAAGGAAGTGATTGTCAGGAGGTGTCAGAGGTGCAAGGTGACGCCTTTGGGGTTATCATTAGGTCACATCATGACCTGATCCCTGTCCTCACCTCTCAGGAGGCCGATGGCTCGGTGTTGTCTCCTGTCAACACCAGATTTGTATCCTGTCCACTCAAACCTTCCTCTAGCTTTGGGGCATTTTCAGTTTCAGTTGTGGTTCAGGGAAGTTTCAGTTTTGGGGAATGAGATCTATAATAGTGGATTGTAAAGTAGAGCGTTCTATTCCTGGCCGCTGCATAATGGAAAACCTTATAGAGGAATTCTGTAAGGGCGTTTTGAAAGAATACTGTGAAGATAACTTTCTCTGTGTCAGAAAAGGTGCCCTTGAACTGGAAAGCAACTGAAGTTCCACATGAGGGTTGTGCATTGAGAAGTGGTGCGCGAGGATTTGATGTCTCCTTTTGAAGTGTCTTTATGAGCAAAGTCTGTGCTCTGACTCGCTGAATCGAGCTAAGCCCATCTTAAGCAGAGGCCTCCACCGTCTCCGCTCTTCTTTCCTTTTCTCCGCCGTTCACTCGAGGGACGACTCCTTTCTTTTTATTTCACCACCATGTGTGTTGTCATAGCATACTAATAGTTTACAGGAGCTGCTCTGCTGCCGAGATGATTCTTTCTATTAAAGCGAGTTAGGGTTGAGTAAGCCACCGAAGACAGACTCCCAGTAATCATTATTTAGTGAAATTTCACTCATTTCACTCTCACTGATGTAGTAGTGATGAAAAGATTCATCAATTTGGTGGACAGAAATTTAAAAGTGATATTTTACAATTGATTAATTGTTTCAATGAAAAATTTGCTGGTTCCAGCTTCTGAAATGTCAACAGTCTGCTATTATGTTATTGTTAATTGAATATCTTTGTGTTTTAGACTTGTCTCAGACAAAGCAAGCAATTAGCAATCACCCCAGGCTCTGTGAACCATTTTTGATACCTTCTGGATTAAAGGATTAATGGAAGAATGGTGCATAGATTATCAGGACAATACAATTAAAATCAGTTGTAGCTCTAACTCACAGAAAGCATTCGTTTTCATTTATTTTGCTGTTTGTGTTTAAGAACCCAAAACATGTCTGTAACTTCTTAGAATTTTTAACAAGCTCATTTCCAGGAAGGTTGGGATGCAAACTTTTACAAAGACAATATATTTATTGTTTTATGCCATTAGCATCATTATTTTTTGTAAATATCTGCTTATTCTGAATTTGATGGCAGCAACATGTTTCAAACAAGTTGGGACAGGAGCAACAAAAGACAGTGAAAGTTGTGGACTGATCCAAAAACACCTGTTTGGATCATTCCACAGGTAAACAGGTTCATTGGTAACAGGTGATAGTATCATGATTGGGTATGAAAGGTTCATCCTGGAAAGACTCAGTCGTTCACAAGCAAGGATGGAGAGAGGTTCACCACTTTGTCAAACACAGGACTGGATGAAGGAGATTAATACATGGACTCAGGGACACTTCGTAAAATTATTGTCATTAAACACAGTTTCAGTTATTTGCACAGTTTCTCAATTTTTTTTAAATCAGGTTGTGTGATAAATTCCTATTCTTCATATATTCAAAAATGATTACATTCATGTAATACTTCATTTCAAAGCTTAGACTGTTTTGACTTTATTTACAGCAGTAAACAACTGCTTACCTGTGAGCTTGCTGCTATATGTCTCCCTGTAGGACATTTATAAAACTGGAACAAAATACCAGTTCTTTTATGAATGTAGTACCGTCCACTACCTGTTAGCTCTTCTGGGCTAATGCCCCTTTGAGAAAATATTACTTCATCACCATTCACATGTTTAAATATTGCAGCATGATGCTGAAACCAGCGGGTGGCACAGGACATATAATCACATATATCAATTCTGTGCAGAATCTGACACCCACAAGTAGACAGAGACCCCTTCTGTACTGGATGTACCAATCGAATGTCCTCCACAACATGTTATGTAACACCCACAGCACATGAAATGGTGTTATTCAGCTGGAGCTTCTCAGGCGCTTGTGTTGTACATTATACTGCAGGGAATCTTATGCCCTACATTCTCAGTCCTTGATGTTAAATGCCCCTCATTTGTTTCTCTCCCTCAGTGTGTAAAAGTTTGAAGACACAGGCAGTATGTAAGGAGAGGATTGTCTAGGGGTTTCCCAAGACAGTTCGACCCTACGCCCAGCTGGCATAGCTCCCTGTGAAGGGTCACATGTATGTGTTGTAGGGGAGGGCACATGTATTCTATTTCCAGAACCAGTCTTGAGCCACTTTAATCCCCCCCGCCTTGCCTCCATTGCCATGGGCAGAAGAGAAAGAAAGGCCCCCCAGCCTGCCCACCCCACCGTGGGGAGCAATGTTGCTGAGATTGAGTTGCAGGTTTACTGAAAATAGATTATGAGTGGAAGAGTCTTTTCTGTCAGGCAGACAGAGGGTTTGATAGAGACGATATCAGCAAAGGAGACAGCTCTGTTAGTGCTGCACTGCAGGGGAAAAGACTAGACTCAGGCGTTTAACTGAGGTAAGACCTCACGTTCTGTGTGTGTTTGCATGTGGCTGAATGTGCAGAGATGTGGGTGCGTACACATGCCGCCGGAGCTGGTTCCAAACAAACCATGCAGCTGTGTTGGTGCCTTTGTGTCTCGGAGGCACGCTCAAAATTCATCCTATTCCCTGCAAGAGGCTTTTCCAGCACCAAGCTGTATTTTGCTAACATAAAGTTGACAATAGTAACTGTTCCTGTGCTCTTATGTGTCTACTCTTCATTTAAAGAGTTCATACGTTTGTTTTGATAGTTTAAATGACACATTTAGTATCATTTCAGTATAAACTATGACCACTTGGTTGATAATCTGCAAAAGATTTTATTTTTTCCTTTGGTGTTAATAATGAAATAATGTATAAAATACCCCATGGAAAGCTCTGCAGGATAATAACCTAAAAAAATAATCTTAATATTTTTTTTCCCCAAGACTTAAGCTTTACGTGTGTGTGTTGCATTCAGTGTGTATTTGTATGAGCGGCTTGTGAAGAGCAGGCCAGGGGTGGGTATCAGGGTGTGAATTTAATGTGAGTTTAAGGCAGAGGGCTTTAACCTTTTCAACCCAGTGAACCCACCGATGGATCCATCATTCAAATGCAGCCAAACATTCAAACCCACACAACTGCTTTGTGTTTGAAATGCTAGTCAGGTTCCCAAGTTGAGTTCCCATGACACCACATATGTCATGCTGAATAATGTGGCAATGTGTATAAAATGATGCAGAAGACATCTCGAATTTTCTATTTGATGTGATGGTAACGCACCATGGTTTGGAATATTTCACTCAATGTAAGCATACTGTAGCTTCAAGCAGAAATGTACATATATATTGCATTGCTGACATTTTTCGAACTTTGAAGCTCTTTAAGGGGAATGAAATATTAGAGTGTAAGGTGAAATGAGATGCCAGGAGCCACGGTGTGTACTTGTCCGTGTGTGCATGACTGTGTGTGCTTTATGTCATGTGCACTTTCATGTGGTATATCTATGTCTATGTCTGTGCTTCCATTTTAAAGAACTTGTGGGTGTATGAGTATGCGTATATACTGCACATAAACGCTTCTGTTTGTCAAAACAGCTGCTGCCTCATCGTAATAGACATTGAAGGTTAATACTCTTGTGTCTCTGGGTAGTTTCAGAGAACTCATCCATCTCACCTGTACGTGTTTCTGCGATGATGCTGTCGATGAGTGGTGCATCCGTTTGCTTGTGCACGGCCGTGTGTTGACCAAATAAGTTAAAAGTTGAGGAAAAAGAAGTAGGGAAGGGTGAAAGGAAGAGATAACCTATGCAGTAAAAAAGTGAAACTATTCTAGTTGAGCATACTTCAGTTCGACAGAAGCAGAGCTGTAAAATAATGACTAATGCAGTCAGTCTTGTTAACATCATTAAAGAGAAGTGTCATACATAAAGGGGGACTTTACTCAATTTACAACTCAACCTGTGAGAGCAGTACTGTATCTCCTCTGTGGCTCTGGAGAAGCTTTGTCTTGCCTGCAAGGCAGGAATGGTCAAAGGAAAGATGCTATTCAGTGGCATTGTGGGAAGTGTAGGATCTAGGGTTGTTGGGAACTTGACCCATACAAGGGGCTTAAAGTCAGAATGTCTCGGCCTGTTCATTATAAAATCTGTGTCCCCACAACTTTATGGAAGTACTAAGTTGCTGAAGTAGTCCTTTCATTGTATGTACAAATATGTAGTTCTCCCTTTTAGAGTTGCAATGTACCATTATTTTTTTTATTAATCATTTCATATAGGAAGTCAGGAAATAGTGAAAAATACCATCATAATTTTGAATTGATTTTTTTTTTTTGTCTGTATGTTCTGCAACAGCCATGTCTGCACAATTGCTTGTGTTATGTCTCATACACTAAAAAAGAAAAATCTTATTCTACTCCGATGTCGGAAAAATCCATATTTCCAGCCAAATAAATGTGCTGTACATAGAGTTCACATTCCAACCTTCATGTGTGCTCTGTGGCTGTTTGGTTTACATACCGTGTGTTTGAGAAAGGGCACTGTTTGCTGTGGTGTACACATGTTCTTCCACTGCGTACTTAATGTACTCAGTCACATCACTGTAAACACACCTAAGGGGCTTCAGACTCGATTAGACTGTCACGTATGTCTCGTCATTAGAAAAACAAAAGTGGTTCTTCTGTCTTGCCTGACCCCTGCAGACGAATATGGGGTTTCTCTGCTACATTATAAGCTAAATTTAGGGCCAAGACATGTTTGTGCTATCACTATCATATCTCATATTTGGTAACTTAATGAAAACACGTCCTGGCTACATGAGCCCATGTGGCTGCTCCCTTCTGTCTCTCATCCCTCGGCTGTAGGTGGAAGTGAAGTTGTCAGGGATCCACTTATATATTCAATTTCTTTCCCATTTTCTTCTCCCACTGTAATGTCATTTTAGCACCAGCCTCGACAAGCAGTCTGATGTTTTCCAGTTTTTTTTCACAAGATGGTGTGAATGGTTATCTGGCTTCTGTTCCATCTAGTACATTTAGTGTTTTTAGGATAATTTATATCCTGCCCACTAATGTTTATCTCTGCTGGAAACAGCATGGTGCTAGTTATAGTAATTAGTCTCCCCTTGCTCACCACTTTTAGCACGAGGCAGAGAGAGGTCACTTTGAGATTAATTTTGTTCAAAGCTCTTTTTCAGCGAGGGAGGGAAGTAAGACTTAAGGCTGCCGTTGCACTGCTGCTAAAACAAATGCCGTCTCTTTATTCCGCTGTACTGTTAAATTTTGCAGTGGAGTTATGCTAGTGCTGAACATTTGGGAGCCAGCGGGGCTTGTTGAAAGCATGAATAAAAGAGTTCCTGGGGTGGAGTGGTGCAGGATCCTGCTGTGCCAGATTTAGATTTGAAACAGGAGGGAAGAGAGAGACAGAGGGAGCAGAGGGAGAGGGCAAAAAGAGCTGCTGCTCAGGACTGCTGGCCATCTGTATCGAGTATCAGAAGTCATAACATCCTTTTCACTTTCTGCATTTAGCAAATTGTTCAGGACAATCTGCATGACATAACTCCACTACGCTGTGTGTGTAACCAAACCGTCTCTCTCCTTAGCAGACCTGGCCCTTGTTCAATAGTTAATGTCATCAGCTAACTATGCCGCGCCAGCTAAGCTATGCGACAGGCTTGTGTAATGGGGTGTATGATGCCGCCGGGTTTTGAGTTCAGGGGGACGGCTTTATGACCAGCCGGCGTGTGTGTTTGTGTGTGTTGATGTTCCAGCTGAACTCTCCGATGAACTCGGTCAGCAGCACGGAGGACATCAAACCCCCGCTGGGCCTCAACGGCGTGATGAAGGTGCCCGCCCAGCCCTCAGGCACGGCCCTGTCACTCACCAAACACATCTGCGCCATCTGTGGGGACCGCTCCTCAGGTGAGTGACATCAGACTGTGATGGACACACACTGAATGACCCGTATGTATGTCTGTACAGGAAGCACTGCACAATAAACAGTACTGAAGCCAAAATCATTGAATTGAATTTTAGATTAGCTAGAGCCATTCAGAATCAGTTATAGTAGTATAGTAGTTATGGGAACATTTTCCACTTGCTTTTCTTTTTACACTGTTTGTGATGTTTCAGCTTCATGTAGAAATGGGTCATTTTGCACAGATGAGTCACAAAAAAAAGATTTTTTTGTGACTCATCTGTGCAAAATGACCCATGATGTTAAAGTTGATTTAAACTTCTTAGAAATCCATAAAAAAATTATAGATATGAAATGTCTCATGTTAAATTGTTTCAAGATGACTATTTGAATCGTGCACATCAGTCAAAGCCTCACCAAGAAGTCCCGGGAATTTTATGTATAATTTAGGCAATATGTGGGGAAAGGTATAAAAATAATTTCTCAACAGCTGGGATTACACAACACTCCATTATTACTAAATGAAAAGACAGTGGGACTCTCCAGCATCTTACTAAAGCTGGTGGTCTGACCACACTGAGAAACCTCCAAAGAAGATCCAAAGATGAACTCTGGTCAGAGAACGGCCCCACGGCCCGCTTTGGCAGAACTACACGCTACAGCTCCGTGCAGCCGGACGTCTTCTTGGAAAGACAACAGTCAGCGGAATTCTTCACAAAACTGGGCTAAATGGCAACGAAGCCAGAAAGAAGCCACTCCTGAGAAAATGGGTATGAGGGCAGCAACATAAAGGCACATGACAGAAACTGAAATCATGAGGCAAAAGATTGTACGGTCTGATGAAACCAAACCTCAATTCAGCTTGGACTGAAATAGAGAAGCTCTGTGTCTGAGGGAAACCAGGCACAACCATCACTCATCTCGTAGCTTGGTGACGCCAGCATCGTCATGGTGTGGGCGAACGTCTTTGTGCTGCTGTTTTCTGTCTACTGCTCATAGAAAATGATGACTGGAGGCAAATACGGGCAGATTTTGAGATGAACGTGTTTCAGAACAGTTTGACAGTGAGTTTCGTCACAAAACATCGGTACAAGTACGAGTACTGAAGGAACACCTTCAGATGAGGCTGTAAAGGTACATTCTGCAGTACGTAAGGCTTCTGATGCATGATAACAGGGTCACATATCAGTGTTGTTGACAACTATATAAATTACAAGACAGTTATATTTTAAATCTTTTGTGACCTTTGTGCAGTTTATTTCAAATTTCAGACACTTTCATGTCCAAAGGAGCCTCATGAAACAGTTAAAGCAAACAGTTAAAAATCAGCAAGATATGACTTTATGCAACGTCTTTCTAGAATGTGCAAAATGTCATGTTGACGTGGCTGCACATGTTTATCTTATTGGTTGTCATGTTGTTTTTCATCTTCATGGAGATTTAAAACGTGACCTCTTACAGAACTTAAAACTCCTCATTGCCAGTTTCAAGTGAGTCATTTTTTCTCTAAGTCTACAGATTTGTGTAACCAAAGTTCAAACAGCAAACACCATTATCAGTGTTAATTCTCTGACATTTGTTGGCCTTTCATGCAACACATGCTCACTCCAGGCTTTTTTTAATCATTGGCGATCATTTGGTCAAGCTCGCTTAACCACTTTAACCACAGGAACATCTAACCCATAGCTAACTGTTACCTCAAGGCTAATGACTCCAAGTGCAGTTCTCTTTGCAAAGATGTTGAACTCTGTTTTCACACAACAAATAATCCTGTGTTGAAATGTTTTTCTGGGGATAACCATGAAAAATCCCCCAGCCCCGGCATGAAGCTGGATATGTGATTCACTGGACAGTTTTAGCATCATCCTGTGTCATCGGTGCTTTGTGGACCCATGGGGGCAAAATCAAAACAATGTTTAATAGCAAGTCATGCTTCATTTAACTGTGGCTTTATTTATCTTCTCTGGTGGTCTGACCAGCAAAGAGCAAACAAAGAAACAGTTTGAGCAACACTGGAGAATGCAAATGGACTCCATCCATCATAAATAACAAAAAGAGCCGTTAGGAACAGGGATGTGAGACCAGTACCGTAACGCCAATCCACGAGGCCCCCTGCAGCTCACCTTCAACAGGCCCCTCTTTTCTTCCCCAGCACCCTCAGCATAACCCCAAACACAGTCTGTTCACTTTAACATGTCTTTGATCATAATTGCTCTTTTGCTACCTCAGACGCTGGTTCCTGTTGAGCATGTTGTCTCAGACTGTAAAGCAGGGGTGAGGAAACTTTTTCCCATCGAGGGCCTTTTCAATTTTTATAACATCCTTCGAGGGCCATGCTAAATTATTGAACACACATATCACACTAAGCTCTAATGCGATGGATGAAACTGCTTCTCTTGGGTGAGGCAAATGTAGTCAGATGGTGGTGATGATGATGCTACTCGCAGCTGGTTTTCCAGGTTTGTGTCAGGCTGTTTTGAGTGGACCATGATTCTTTGCAAGAGTCAGATTTGAGAAGAACTGCTCGTGTAGGTTGTCCCAAAGTCTTCAGGTCGTACATGAACTAAGAAGCAGAGGGAGATTCTTGTTCCCATTTCTGAGCGTGTTGTTGCTTTGCAGCTCATTGATTTAATATCGTAGATTGTCAGGCACGTCACCTGGGCCCACATTAAATGCTGTATCAAATATGTTCAGCTCCTTTTGTTTACTTTTTATGTCCTGAAACCTCTCGCCAAACGCCTGAAGGAGTTTTGCACCCTCACCAGCATATTCAGATTTCAAAGCAGGTATTTGTTCTTGCAGAGTAGTTAAAATGCACAGTTACCTCTTTTAAGTTGCACTTTAATTTTACTTCAAATGATATTGTATTTGAATGAGGATGAATGAGGTTTCAGCCTTTAGCTATTAGCTCACTCACTGTAAAACTTTCCTACATTATACCGTCCCTGTCAGAATGCAGGTTTAGGGGGGAAAAAAATCATCCTTTGTCGTACGTCCCAGAGGCGAGACGTTCACCACACCTGTGACCCTGAGACAAAAAGGGAACTCACACTCCATATGCATTAGACAAACCATCTCTCTCTTTCTCTCCTCAGGTAAACACTATGGGGTATACAGCTGTGAGGGCTGCAAAGGATTCTTCAAAAGGACGGTGCGCAAAGACCTGACGTACACCTGTCGTGACAACAAGGACTGTGTCATTGATAAGCGCCAGAGGAACCGCTGCCAGTACTGCCGCTACCAGAAGTGTTTAGCCATGGGCATGAAGAGAGAAGGTACAGCACATACCGTTGAGGATAAAGTCCCACTTACCCATTCCCTCAAGTCTGTCCTGATCCACATAAACACACATTTAGACACAGGATTGTCCATACGACCAGAAACACAGAGAATACCTAAATACTATTTGATAATGGCATAATTTTAGGAAAACTATTTTTTCAGACCTCATCCTTTTTAAATTTTCTGAATTCAAGAATTCAGACTTATTTCATTTGACTCCAGACTAATCTGATTTCAGTGTTCACCAGCTGCAGTTTAATGTGACACTCTGAGAAGATGCCAGTACACTCACTGTGACTACATGTTCATTTATTTAATGCTGCTCACATCGGATATAAAAGCTTGCAAGATACAGTAGATAATATACACAAATCAAAAGTTTAAACATTTTGACAAGTTTGGCAATCAGAACAAAATATGGTGCTTATTTGTGTTTGCAAATCCACCACTTTCAAAGAACACATGTAGAGCATGTGAGATATGACATCCAGGTTAGAAGATGCCCCTTTTTGCTTGCTTCCTGCAAGTAAAGCAAGTTGTTTCCCATCCTCCCTTAATCCAATTTTACAGTAGCACCTGCAGCTGTGATTCTGCTCTGCGACATCATGCTGTGAGCTGCAGCCATAGGCTCTACTGTATTTAAAAATGTTCTGCTTCAAGCACTACTTTTGGGGAAATAATGCATTCAGCTGTTGCAGTATTGCTGGATGTGGAAACAGAGTGAGGGTTGTGAGAACAGGCAGTCCTCAGGGAGTTCACTGATGTAGACTGGAGAGATAAAAACATAACAATGGAGCTGTGTAAACTTCTGCCTCCTTTGCATCCTCTGCATGTCACCGTTGTGCTTGTGTGCTCCTAATTATTTGTATAAACTTGGAAGTTGTGTGGGACAGCCTACCTAGTTATTGGGAGCCGAACACAAAGATTTTTTGTGTGCTTATTCTGCAAGATGCTCACTGCACAAGTAAGCACTCAAATTGGATAATGTCTTGTAATTGCACAGCACAGTGAAAACGTGCACCGCATTCCTCAAATTAGAGGCTACTGATGGAGAGCACAATCTGTTCCTGCCCTTTTCAAATGGATACAGAGATTTAATCAGCCTCACAGTGAGCCACAGATACAAAACATGTAGTTGTGGACGACAGAATCAATTAATCAATTAATCAAAGCTTTCACTTTAAAATCGTTTTGTCAATGTCCATGTCAGCGCAGCTCAAGAATTCAATTCAAACAGAAAAACAAACTCCAGCAACTACAGCCATAAAATTAACATAGGACATATGACTGACTGTTTCCAGGCTCATTGTTATTTACTGATTCTGCAGCTTTGGACAACTTCCTGACAACAAACATTGCATGTTCAGCGATCCAGTCCAGAGCATCATTTAGCATTTAAGACTCAGATAACGTATCATCCCGCTGTGGACAGGAAGGGCTTCATTTCACCAGTAAAGGATTTGTCCAACCTGCAAACTTAAATCACTCCTCCTCCGACACAGAAACTCTGTCGTCTCTCACTACAGACTGGGGATTATAGAATTATCCACTGTAACATTTACATGGTTAAGGTTTGACGACCATGAATGTCACAGTGAAGCTGCAGCTACAAGTTGTGCTACTTTCAGCTTCCACAATGACACTACTTTTAAACTTCCATTTGCAACTCGTGTGCAGAGTCAGTTGGGTAAAAAGAGTCAAATTATTATTGACGTAAGACTCTAATATGTCAAGTACCTACATTAATTAGTCAGGGAACACAAGTGGAGGCGAATGAATCATTTTTGATGGGATGAGTTAACATTTCTTATGTATGTACAAATCTTTAATATGAACTCTTGAAACTGAACTGACTATACTGAATGTCACTGAATGAATCGGTAGCTTTTAGTCGTGTAGCCTTCCTTCCTCACTGGTGAGTGAAAGCACTGTTGGCACCTCAAACATGATTAGTTCTTGGTTAAAAGATGACTGAAAGATGGCAGAAGCCACAAAAAATGATCATAAGTGATAACCCTGTTGTGAATAGGCGGCCTCTGAGCTATTAGCCTTATAAAGAGTGCTTATATAGGCCTGGTGTTGTGCTGAACTGACTTCCACAGCAGTTAGGTGATTCATTGTTCTTCCAATAGGTTCGTTGCCCTCTTCCTTAAAAAGACAAATACAGCTTCAATTTGAAGGAGTACATTGATTGTAAGGAACTTTTTTTTTTCTCCAGGAACAAGCCTACACAAGTTTTAAAAGATCACACTGTGGCCTCCAATTATTTCCAATACAGTCTTATTCGGATGTTGCTGTTTTTTTGTAACGGAAAATATTATGTATGTCCAAAAATGAAAAACAAAACCAAAAAATATGCATAATATGCTTCTGAGTCAGAAGCACATTACACATCATTAACATACACATCTGTTAGCGATAAAAAACCCAAACACTAAAAGAAGCATAGAAAAATATAAAGAAACTTTTTGCTCATAAAAGTCTTATATCATGAAAACAGGCCACTATGTTTATCTAAAGACGAAGCATTTTCACACCGACTTTCCCTTCTTACAGACTCCATGATTGGTTGCATCCACTTCATATCCTCACAATAATAGACTGACTCTTGAGTTCTGACGTTGTTGAAAAAGACTGTAGCGTCTTTGAAGCTGCACTTATCTCTCTCCAGTCTTTGAGAGCAACCCTGACTTGTAAACAACGAGTTGGCAAATACTAGTGGGGCAGAACAGTGAAGCATCTTCAAGGACAGATTACAGAGCCAATAAGGAAGAGTCTGGTTGTCTGAAGGGGGAAAAAAAAAACAGGCAGTCAAGTGTGAATCTTAACACTCCATGAGGGTGTTAAAAATATTAGCGCTCTCAGCAGGGCTGCCAAGCGCTCTTTCACACATTGAACAAATCAATCACTGCCTCTCGCCATTATGGTCACCGCAGTTGCAGAATATAGATTTAGTGCGCATGGATTATACCGAGCGACTGTACTGTACAGCCAGGGGAGCTGGAGAGCAAAGACAGCAGCAGGTGTTAACCAGGTGTGCATGCACAGGTGCATGTGTGCTGGATGTACCTTCACTGTTCAAAGCTGAGTGAACAAGAAGAATACGTGTTTTTTGGATAAATGCATTTTGGAGACTTTTCTATCCAAGGCCAATTTGTCTTGACCTTTACTTGGCCTCCCCTCCCTCTTACTTTTATTTATATCATTGTTGGGCTCTTTACTCCTTTCAAGGATATTATCATTTACTGCCTTTCGCCTCACTCACAGTGCTGCCTAAGCCTCCCCCTACACCCTGAGGGCTGTGGTTAGAGAACAAGGCAGCAGTAGCTCAAAAGGCTAAGCGAATCCACAGAAAAACAGGATTAAATGAATTTATGCTCTCCCAGTCAGGAGAGGAGAAGAGGGGGGGGGGAATAAAGCTAACATGATTTCAGCCCTCTTCACCTCTCCCTGACTCCAACACAAGTATTCTACCCTTGGGCTGACCTCCACCGCCAGACAGCAGTTCCTCTAAAATGGGGCCCCTTTCCCTCTCCTCCTCTAACAACCCCTGCTTCCCTTTCCCCCCACAACAAGACCACGGCCTCTCTGACTCAGGACTTGGAATAGAAACCAGAGCAGGGGAAACGTAAGAAGACAGATCATCCTGCAGACCCAGCGTGTGTGATATGTGTTTGTGTGTGAGGCAGGACATTTCTCCAGGTGTGCTTGCAAGCTTGCATGCTGACATTGAATCTCCACAAGCCCTTTATCATTCAGCACATCATGTGCAAAACTCTCTATTAATCCATGTGTGGAGGACAAACTTATAAAAAGCCGCAGTACTTTTCCTGCGGTGTCTTGAATTAAGTAAATTATAGGCTTTTGAAAAGACAAAGACACACACACACACACGCATCTTTTCCATCCTCACTTGAGGGTGGAGGTGCGGTTTCTCTTGCCTTGGCCACAGTGAGTCTCGGTGTCTGCTCAGCACACAAACCATTTCCTGTGTCTCCTCGCCAAGCCAATCAGATGACAGAACCGACACGCTTTTGCTTCAGCCAGTTTTTTCAATTTTTTTTTTATACACAACGTGGAAAAAAAATGTACGAGACAAAGTCTTCATTGATTTGTGTTCAGGGTTTTTTCATTTAAGCTGTTCTGGCGACCACGGATGGCGTGAAGAGGGAGTGACAGGCGATACATTATTTATGTGTCTATAAATGATTTGTGTATGAAAGGAAACGGCTGTTTGTCATTGAACACTGCATGAAAACACATCTCTTCGGTAAGGAAGCTGAGAGAAGTCCTTGAACATTTCCACGCTGCTGCTTTGTGCATAATGTAGGTCTAAGGTCCTAAATAAATTCCATCCGCACTGTCGAAGCAATTATTGATGATTGAACTCTCTTGGATATGTTTACTGGCATAATACATACAGGGTCATGCACTATTCACTGGCTTACAGAGGCACACTGACTGAAGCAGGCACTCACACATGCAGACACTCGACATGGGTAAGCGAGCACACACTCCAGCATGCACACACATATTGTATGTACAAAGTGTGTGCATATCCAAACAAGAGTCAACTATACGTATATGTTCAGTTTTCTGCTGATGTGAACCAGAGTACGGATCATTTGTTTTCTCAAAATCAGCAAGAATTTGAGCATTTAGTCAATGGGAAGATTCAGTGTTGGAAGCTTTTACATCTGCTTCTACAACTGCTTTGCAAAACAAAAAAGACATCTGCCTTATCAAGTCATTTCATTTCAGATTCCTCTGGCATCATTTATTTTTCTTCAGAGGAGAAAATAATAATCCACCAGTCTCTTGTTAGAGAAGGCTTCTAGAAATGAGTTCAGTGTCTTGAGCAGGACTTAGGCAGATTGTTGCAATAGAAACAACAATACTTTATTTGTAGAAAAATAAATAAGTTAATTTAGAAACTTTTTTATAACCTCACCACATTTCCAGATTGGCTTTTTTTGGCTTTTTTTTAACAAATAATTGACAAAATGAATTGATAAAATCTGAATTTTGCAGCTGGATTGTTGAGTTAACCCAAAGAGTAAATGTGCTGGAAAACTAAAACAGTTAGCTAAAAGAGGCTAAAGCTTGATTCATTATCAACATAAAAACTGTTGATTTGATATTGATGATATTTTATAACTACTTGACTCGCATAATATACAGTACTTTTTCCTAGACTAAGAAAAATAAAAACACAAAAAACAAACCTGAACTTGCTTTGTAAGGGAAACCATTTAAGTTTGCAATGCTGAATCTTTCTATAACATACATGTGCTCTCGAACACATGTTGACATTGTAAAACGACAAAACAGAAAACAGCAGTAGTGACCGGAACCAGTTTTGTTACATGCAGCCGTTCAGGAGGAGCGCCAGCGAGCCAAGGATAGAAATGAGAACGAGGTGGAGTCAACCAGCTGCGCCAACGAGGACATGCCCGTGGAGAAGATCCTGGAGGCCGAGCAGGCGGTGGAACCCAAAACCGAGACCTACATTGAGACCAACCTCGGCGTGCCATCCAACTCGGTGAGCTTTATTCATTCTTTGGAAAATACTCACATACTGTGTCATTCTGTCATCACTTTGTGTACATGTTTGTGCCCGTAGAGACACACTTACACACACACACACACACACACACACACATATACACACACACACACACACAACACAGTGGTGATTAGTTTAGATCTACCTCAGGGGCAGGAGGGGAACATGTTTTCTCTCATAGTTACGCCTGCATTTATTTGGGTGTTGCATTAACTTGACTACAAATTAACAATAAAAAATGGATGACAGTTTAAACACAGCTTCTGTTTTTTAGCTGTGACAGGTTGTTGTGTAGGAACAATAAAACACTCTGAGGTGTTCTGATAGAGAAAATAACAGAGTCACATTTATCACACGTCTGTTGTTTTGATCACCTCTTTGTCTATTATTGCTGGCACGGTGGAAAGCATATTTATGGGGTGTTGGAGGTGAAAACAACAGACATGAAGTGAAATCATTGTTACTGTTTACTTCACAACACATTTCCTCTCCACAATCAAACTGGAGCTGTCCCCTCATTGTCCATATTTTAAAAAATGTTTTCCAGCTGTGAGTTTCTCCTATATCTTTTTCAAAAACAGCACACCTTGAAATTGGTCTGTACATCCTAGTACCTATTCAGTGTGAACATGTCGCTCATCATCCAATTAGAATTGTGGATTGGAATTGAGATGTGCTGTTTGAAAAGCATTTAGATTCTCTGTTTTATAGAGTAAAGCTTTTATAAAGCTGTTGGTTGTTTTCATTGTCAGTCAACACCTTGCTGCCTGCTGGTAAAGATGAATTCTGGTATGATTACTGTTTGTCCTCCCTTTTTTCGTCCCTTTGGAGGTGACTGCTCGTGCCGTAGAGCGATGGTTTACCTGTACACCTCGTATGAGCTCCTACACTCAGCTGCGAGTTTTCACCGTCTCTCCCCTCAGTATCAGCTGGGCACTGTGGGCTGTCTTTGACACAGAGGAGACAAAGAGTGATGAATAATGCAACAGGCAGACTCTTCCTGAAAGCATCCCACAAAGCCTCGGCTTTCTCAGGAATTCTGCTGGAACATGAGAAACAGTGGAGCTGTGCAGCAGCTACCAAAGGAGGAGGGGGTGAGACTGAAGGAGGGGGAGAGGGAGGGCTTCTTCTGGGATTCATCTGCTTCAGGGGAGGGAAATGTCCTGTGAAGTAAAGGTAGAAATGTGAAGGCTGTTATGTGAGTAAATGGGAGCTATTTTGGGGGGCCAGATGGAAACGTAGGAGATGAGCGTTGACATTAGGGAGAGGGGAAAAAAAGCGTGCGGAGTCACGGGGGAGCGGCTGGCAGCTCAGACACACTAATGCACTGAGTGTGTTTGGGCTCAGCCTTGGTGGGTCCCTAGATGCCCGCTGCCTGCTGAGGAGAGATGAAAACAGCACTGATATATGGATGCACGGGCCTGAGAAATTTATTGTTTATCCACTGTAAGAGGAATCATATCTGGATCGTGTCATGATATCTGCATACAAAACCGTCCAAATTCCTGCTTCTGTGCAGAAACTCAACTTCATTTGTAGGAGAATTTATCAAGGTTCCGGAATATCTCCTTGAAGTTATGAGCCATACTTTATACCAGTTATTGCTGCCAAGGCACTTGTTTTTGTATATTTAAAGAGTTACTTTACCAAAGAATATTTGAGTTTGAGTATTTTCTTACTTATAAATAAAGTTCTAGTATCTATTCTTGCGGATAGTTTGAAGCTGCCACCCCAGTAGAATCTGAAAGGAACTGAGGTTTGAGTGTTTTTGAAAGGCATTTTTGAGTGCTTTGAGAACCACCAACAAATCTCTGTTTACCTAAATTGTATTGGAGTGATGTCAAGATACTCCTAAAGTTTCCGTCCACCATGGTTTGATTCCCGATATTGTTGAGTACTGGCGGTGTTCCAACAAGCACAGGTGGCCATGTTGGGAAGCCAGAGCGGATTGTTGTCCTTGCCGCTGCACTAGCAGCTCTTACTGGTTGGTTATTCCCTCCTGCCGATGTCCATGATGCTGGCAGGTGGAGACAAGAGGCTGGTGATGCCATGTGTCATGGAGCACATGGCTGTCTGTCTGCAGCCATTCACAGTCCAACAGCAGCGCAGGCCAAATGGAGAAAACTGAAATACTTGCTGCATCTAAGGCAAATAAAACTGAAAGTATCTACTAGGAGTAAGCAAGAAAACATTACTTTGAACCAACCCTTTAAACAAACCGGAGCCCAGAATGTTGGCAGAGTATCGGCATGCCGGCTGTCCCAACCACAAGGACTTCACTTCTCTCGGAGTCTCCCCACACTGTGAGCTCTCCATTGAGAGCCACTGCCCCGTGCTATAATTGATCACAGGGCCCAGGCCACAAGTGTACATCATGAATAGGCCACCACCACTGTCTAATGGCCGGGGTCTGGCCAACCTGAATAAAGTGTGTTTATCTCATGGTGACCTAGAACAGGAGTTAAACGAGCGTTAGTAATTTGCCTTCAGTCAGGCAAGGAGAGGACTTTTCTTAAACACCACCTCCTGGGTGTTTCTTTACTTCTAGATTATGTATTTCTCTCCTTTTTGTCTTTCTGTCTTTGTATTATTTCTGCTTGGTTCTGCCGTCTTTGCATTAATTTATGTGAAGCTTTAGTTCCTTATCTTTTCCCTGAACTTAAGGCGGAAAGCGGCGGCTGTTATTTAGATGATAATTAGCTGATGATTCATCCCCACTCAAACACATGAGGACAGGTTTTTTTTTTTTTTTTCAATCTAAAAAAGTGGGACACCAGAGTAATTCATTTTCATAGCGATCTGTATGAGTACCCAATTTTCTCTCGGTTGTCACGCTAGTATCGTCTGGTTCAAGCAGAATAATGAAAAATTGAAAGGCAAATCTTTCGTCTCCCCTCCTCAAGTGATGAAAATTTCATAGGACAGTATGCAAGCCTGGCGTTTCTCTAAGTTGCTGGGCTGATCGACCATGGCGGCGGGGCGTGCGTGGCTGTAACCCCTTTTGATTTGCTGGGATTGAAGGCAGCGTTGTTTGTGGCAGGCGTTTAAAAAAATCTGCTCAAGGGGCTAAAATCCAGTAATTTAAGATTTCTTCCCTTTCTGCCTCAAGTTTTAATTTTTGTCCCGGCATCCTCCTGCTTATTTGCTTCCTATTTTCAGCCGTAGTCTGTTACAGTAGAAGACGAGGAAGCGGCTCTCACAGTGGAGTAGCAGGATATCCCCAGGTGGGCTTTTGTGCTTTCATACATGCAGGTTAATGTTATTCCCACACAGGTCAGCGCGGGCTCCTCCATTGTGGCCGGTAACATCCTAAATGCTGTTCTGTGACTTGAGCAGTAAGTACAGTAATGTGATGCCTGAGGATTGTTGCAGGAGAGTGTAAGCTGCTCTCCCCTGTCATCTCTGCAGACACAGGCAAAGAAACCAGGTCAGTGTAAACACGGCTAAGATAGCCATACAACATTCATGAGGCTCGCCATGTTTAACGAGAACCCTGGGACTTGTATTCTTACGAGGAGGGGTGGCTCGACCGCGACGCGCACTGAAGACCCTTTTTTGTTTTTCTTTGTTTTTGGCCAGGGCTGCCCTTTGGAAAGAATTAGCCCAATCTGTTTATGTGTTTTTGGGAGGAAGTGCAGCTCACGAAAAACTGTCGCACCGTCCACGTCTCCCACGGAGATCAGATGCTGAAATATTCATAGGATGCCTGTTTTCTTTCTCCCCCCGAAGAAAAAAAAACCAAGACTCTCAGTTTTGAAAACAGTGTAGGCTTTGTGTCTGGTTTAAGTTTTTCATATCTGTGATACTCTGCAGTCAGTGTGAGTTTCACACCGTAGGGAGGGAACGTGACGAAGGGATAGTCTTTGGCCTGCGTATTATAAGAGGAGAATGTAAGTGGAGGGATGTTTCCCCCTTCATCTTGAACTAATCTTCTCTTGAGAGCTGCAGTTGATGTCGGGATCCTCCGAGCTTTCGGCATCGATCGGTGGGATTTGGAGAAGGAAGTTGGGGAGAAGTTGCTGACGGTTTTTGTCAGAGTGCGAGTTCACGCAGGGATGCTTGGAATTTAAGGATGTTTACTTGATTTAAATTATGCTAAGCATGTGCACAAAGTCTTTGTTTACACACATACACATACTGGGTACGTGCTCCTGGGATGATGGTAAATTACTCGTCAGAAGTTGACAGTATTGTTTGGGATTTTTTTCCCCCTGCCCAGATGGATTTACATTTTAGTGAGTTAGTCATACTGTTATATGTGTTGCATTAGTATTCCACCGCTGCGCACAAACTCCCTGTTGGTAAAAGAATAATGCCTCCCAATCTGATGGATCCAGACAGTTAAGGACAAGCAGTCCTTGTCTTTGGATTGGAGCTTCAATTGCACACAGAAAGGATCATTCCAACAGGAAAACACTTCATGTTCAGTAATGTAGCCAACATTCGGACACAGAGATCATAGTCTTTTTTTTCCTCTGAGAATGTAGAGATTCTGACCACCTGAACCACAGTTTATGTTTTATCATTTTCATAGACAATTTCTGATACGGGCTTTTCCACGAGGACATGGAGTAGCCAGCCAGAGCTGAAAAGCAGCCAACTTACAAACCGATGGAGAAAAATTCTGTCTGTAAACGTATGATTCAAGATGAACATTCACTTTCTTATGCACAAACGAGGAGAAAGTTCCTCAATGTCACGATAACCAAAAATGAAAATCAAGGATAAAATCTGTGATGTGGAAAAACATGCAGTATATACTTGATCACATATATTACTGCAGGGATTTCCATTACATCATATTTTATTTTTAAAGCATGATTTAAGACATCCGACATTAGTTTGCATGATTAGTCAATGGCAGAAAATACAAAAGTGTTTTAGGACATTTTAAGCAGTAAGATTATAGTGTGAGGCTGAGACATAGCCTATATTGGCTGTTTTAGTGTGTGTTTGCAGTGAGCCTTAGAGATGGCTCTGCTGTATGAAGCACACTATAAATAAAGATAATTCATTCACTCATGGAGCCCATATATTAAGCTTTTAATGCTTACAGATGTTTTCTGAAGTAGCCCCCGTCTGTACAATCAATGCAAATCTTAATACATTTTGTCATCATTTATTTTGCTCATATTTGCCAAACACTGAAGACGACTCTCTGCTCTCTACAAGACATAACCTCTTCGCTGAGCTCACACGCATTCATATAGAGCGTGTGGGGGAGGGACTGATACAGATAGACTGACATTTCTCTGTCATCATGCTCACATTGTTTGAAGCGGAGGCGTCAATGTACATGCACAGTGAATCACAACCTGTTAATCAAAACTATTTTATCAGAGTCAAAAACTCAACATTAGGAAAAATGAGTAGTTTGCTGTTTGGCCAGTAGCTTATGAAATCCTCTGGGATGATACCAGTGTTTTTTTGATACCAGTGCTTTAAATTTGACACGTTTTAGGAAGAAACAGAAACGATTAAGAAACAAATGAATAAATACAACCATTCAACAATTCACAGCTTTTAGTGTATTTTCCAAAATTCTGTTTGCAGCTTTGTTCATTGAGAGTTTACTTAATTTCAAAGTGATCTGAATGTACTTCAATTCTTTTAATCAAATGTAACACAGACATTTTTACATTTGATGGAGCACGCTGTCACAACACCACTCCAGCCATTTAAGCCCCGACATGAAGAGAGGCTTTTCAAAAGCATGTGCACCATGCCTTACATAACATACATTAAAATAATAGATATGTCATGTCTCAGAGCTGTAAGATTTTTCTTCAGGCTTTTATGCTCATCTCTCCTCAAGGCTTAAGTAGATCTAATGAAGTGAAATCGCTAAAAAATTGTAGCTTTCTCTTGGTTCTTCTGGACCTTGTATTCCATGAAAGAACTAGTCAGTGGACAATATAACAGTGACAGCTCAGTCCATTTCCATGAACTGCTTCTTTCTACTCTTTATTCAAAATCAGATGTATTTTTCATTCTCAGAAATGTTGGCCTTTAATGACGACAATGAAGCTTTTGCAAACGTAATACTTGGAAGATACTTGGAAATACAAGGATAGATACACATTGCCCATCTGTTCATTTAGACTGGCTTTAGATGGACAATGAAGCAAGACGTTTGTCTGGAGAATTGTATCACAAGTTTTACTGTGAGTAAATATGAATAATCATTATATACAACCATTTGCACATTTGCTTGCAGTGTTATAAAGCCCTGCCCACTCTGCTGATAAAGTCCCATTTGAGCTCCTAAGTGCTTTTTACGCTGTGAAGTGTCAGCAGAGTGTCAGGAAGGGCCTCTTGAGCTCCACTTGCTGTCCAAAAGGCTGATTTGTGTGTCGGCTAAAAGGTCCCCAAAGAAACAGTGTGTTTGGAGAAAGTGTTTTTTTCACCGGCAGCTCTCTGCAGGTATTTCCTCCCTGAGCTGGGACAGAATCACTGTTTGTTTTGTCTTCCTACGAGCTCCTCTTTAGAGGATATTATTCATAGCGCAGTACTCATGTAAGCGTGAACTCGCATGTGGTGACAGGTGGCTCGACCTGACACCGGGCTCTCGGCCAAGAGGGACGCACAGGACTATAAAACAAAAACATGACACCTTTTCATTTCATGCATTACCTGGAGTTCTGACTTCCAGATTTGTGTCTGCTTGTGTCCGTTTCCCCGCAGCCCAACGACCCAGTGACAAACATCTGTCAGGCGGCTGACAAACAGCTCTTTACTCTGGTGGAGTGGGCCAAGAGGATCCCCCACTTCTCTGAGCTGCCACTGGACGACCAGGTCATCCTTCTACGAGCAGGTATGTCCACATGTGCTTAAACAAATTTGAATAAAACAGTACATAATGAAATATCACATATGTGGATACAGCCATATAATAGAGAAAAAAAAAAAAAACTGATTTGACTATCATCCAGGAGCTGAGATCAAATGAACCCACAAACTCTGGCAAATGCCTCTTGATTATTCTACCTATAATTATTTGTCCAAACATGACTACATTAGTTTGCTCTTTGATATTTTTAAGTTGTTTTTAAAAAAAAAAAAAAAAAAAAAAGAGTATCTACTTGTGTTCTAATTAATAAAAAAATCATTTATATTATTTATTTATTTATTTATTTATTTATTTATTATAATACTTATATTTTAGATAAAGCACCAGTTATTCATTAGCATTCAACAGCTTCAACATTCAACAGTTACCCATCGATGGTATAATGTAGACAATAGACCCCAGAAACATGTTTTAGCTGTTAAGAGAAACCCTCTGTGAGAAAACAGATGTGCCTGCTCTCAATCTGTATCTAGCTAGAAGAATCTAAGCATATCAGAGCTCGAATAAACTAATGTGGACACAACCATGAATAACTCTTGATCACGTGACGGGAGAAGAGTCAGAGCCACCAAGGTCACAACGGCTCATTGTGTGTATCCGCTGTACGTGGAAAAGCAAGATCACAGAAGCGGCAAAGTAAAAAACACACAGTGACTCATCTGTCACTTCTCTTCTCGCTAACATCACATGCAGGGAGGTGTTTTGGCTTCTCCCAACACATTGCCCTTGTTGCCTGCCTGTCGCTCCAAATTACACCATTATATTCTAAATCCACTTTGAGGGTTAAAAAAATGCTATAACACACCCATCCCATACTTAAAAAATAAAATCCTCCCGTCGTTCCTCATCCTTCTCACATACAATGATGGAGAGACTTCAGCAAAGCGGAGAGAGACATTATTGTGGAGAGCTCGTCTCTTCTCGGCTCTCAGGTTTTCTATAAATAACCGCTTTAGTTCTGCTGTATCACAGATAAAAGCATCCCGGCTCGTCTCATACCCAACTCAACTCTGGGGAGAAGAGGCGAGTGTTGCCAGGCAGAACAGTTAAAGGAGCCCTGTCACTCAAAAGGCGGCGTCTTGTGTCTTCGGTGCTCTCTGTGTCAAGCCCCTGCTTTGGCACATCAAGCCTGTTGTCTTTATTGTGTTGGCAGGCGCAGTTCATCCCTTTTACACGCTTGTCTCTTCAGAAAGCATGATTCAAATGTCTTAGTAATAACCTGATGCCCGTGCTTGAGAAAGCTGCATGCTTTTACCGCGCAGCTTAATTGATTCATTGGAATTCCCTCTTTGTTGTCACTTTCATTTTGCTTGAATGCTGTGTGAACTTTTGTACTGGAGAGGTACTTGTTTTTTTTTTTGTTGTTGTTGTTGTTTTTTTGCCTCATACTTTTCCTCGATCCCTCTCACCATCTCTACCGCAGGTTGGAATGAACTCCTCATTGCATCATTTTCGCACCGTTCGATAGCGATTAAAGATGGGATCCTGTTGGCGACCGGGCTGCACGTCCACCGCAACAGCGCCCACAGTGCCGGAGTGGGAGCCATCTTTGACAGGTCCTTATTACCATTTTACTAAACTGTGTTCAAATGAAGCGCAACCTGCAGCTGCCACTTTTAGTAATATTTTAATTATTGTATTCTAATAACACACATTTCATAAGAAGTTTATAAATTGCAACTCTTGCAATAGTTGTGCATTGCATTAATAAATGATTTAGTAACTATTTTGAATATATACACCCTTAAGTAAGACTGTCTCATTAGAAAGTGGTATAATTATAAGCACGTTATGTTAATGCTAATAAATAATTAATACATTTGTAATCAACCATTTATAATGACAACTAATTGGTTTAAAGGTTTTGAAAAATGCATAATTATATTATAATATATACATATTAGAATCCAACGTAATTCGTTTTATCTTTTAAGTCACTCAGGACTCACCTTATAAATGCCTTATTGCTGATCTATAAAGTATTAATAAAGTATTTCTGAACTATTAGAAACGTATTGACCCATTATTAAGTAAGCCTTATTGGAGTGTGGTAACATTTTAGGCATATGTAAAAAAGTTGTAACTAATGCTTTGTTAATGTTAATGAATCATTTATTGAATCAATCAGTAAAAAGCAGTTAATAACAATGGTTGTATTATTACAGATCCATAAAGCACGAAGAAATAATTTATTAGCAGCTAATAAAACATTCCAACTTCAACACCCTTTGATAATTTCTTAGAAAGTGGCTCCATGTTTTGCAGCAGATGCCACTGAGCTTTCTTTCACTGAAATATTACACCTGGACTGGAAGAGTCACAAGTGAGCTTCATGAAAGCAGGACAGGAACTATTGATTGACTCAGGTATATTAAATATGTACACCTGTGTGCATCAGGGGTCACACAGAAACACTGAACTGCTCAGAAAATGTCAAAAGTAGAAAAAAAAAAATCCATGCACATGTCACTCACTGTGAAGTCAGGTGTGTGCAGAAACCACCCTGGTGACTCTTATTGACTTTCCAGCAGCCTGACAGACTGCAATCTCACACAAGTCTGTTCAGCAGCATCGCACCTGGAACACGGGTTATAAAAGATAGAAGCACAATACATAAGATATATATATATAATATATGTGAGTTGACCAATATTGTTCATCCATTCTGGTCATTAATTAAATGCTTATATCATTTATGAGATGCTGTCGTCAAACCAAAATTAACAGCAGTTTATCTTTGAATATCTGTCTCTGCTTCTTCTTCTCGTATCCCCCCCGCCCCCCGATCACCAGCCTCCACACTCCATCATCATCGGCGTTCACAGCCACAGGACATGTTCCATCTCTGGCCATTAACTGTGGCGAGCATTAAGATACAGAGAACTGATAGTTTCTTTATCTACTCCTCTCTCTCTTCACCGTACCAACGACGAGACTGATTAACTTAAACACTTGAGTCTTGTCTTTTCCCTTTTTTCTTTTTCCCTTTTCCAGCTCTGTTGTTCCTCCTCGGAGCAAATTGAATTAGAATGAGCTAAGAGCCACAATTGACTTTACTATCCGAGTGAAGAGGGGGGTGGAGAAACGGAGCGAGAGGGAAAATAAAGAGCGGCTGAGGAGAGGGTGTGACCGAGTCAAAGAGGGGTGAGGAGTTCGAGCGACTCCACGCGCTGACACTCCCCCCCCTCTGTGATGTCACACACAGACAGTGGGAGTGCTGGTGTTAGATTACAGCTTGTGTTTACTCTGTGGCTTTCCTTTTATGAAAACCATGTACTAAATATAATTACTTTGCAAGGCTTGTAAACTTTTCCACTGATCTAACTGTGCCTATGTGGGCTGAGAGTATGCTTGTGTGTATTTGTTTTTAAATAGATTGGAGCTGGATAGTAGTTAAACCATATTTTGAGAGTCCCGGTCTGGATTCTGTGTAATTCACATGAAGCACAGTGTGTCATTTACAAAAACGTACCAGTGAGACTCAGATGGTTTCCTCTGATCTTAAATTTACTGGCACTTGTTAGTTTGTCAGATGTAACACAAAAATAGTCTAGTAGCCAAGAAGGATGAAACAAACTGATTTTGCATGAGCCACATCTCTGACTTTTTGTGTGTGTGTGTCTCTTTTGTGCAGAGTGCTCACAGAACTGGTGTCAAAGATGAGGGACATGCAGATGGATAAGACAGAACTGGGGTGCCTTCGAGCTATAGTCCTTTTCAACCCAGGTAACTATCACTGTATTTGAGCTTTCATTTGCTGCAGCACTTGAAACAAGCTGTAAATGAGGCGAAGACGTGAGCTTTAAAAAGAGCGTATACTGTCGAATAGTGTCTTTTTTTTCTGGTTTCAATTTCACTTTGAACAAAAACAATCAGCTGACAATGAGGGAAACAGAAGGGGAAAGTGACAAGTAATACAACAGTACCCTTGAGTTGAGGGTTTGCACTTTTCAGATATCATACATTAAATAACAGCTTGAAAGGTTCCCAAGATACATGTTAAGCATCCACAACATATCTGTTGTTGTTGACATATTTCCAATGCAGCTTTCATTCAAAGATCTGTATGTGCTGCTACTGTTTCTAGCTATAACCAAGAAAAACATTCAGCTGACCTTAATATCACCAGAATAGAATATGACTCATTCACAGACTTGCAGCTCAATGATGCTCCACCTAAAATTTGTCTAAAAATCAGACTCTCGGCTTGAGTGTGTTTGGCAGCTGTGAAAGGTTTGTAGTTTCTTTATTGGCGCCACCTGAATTTGGTTCCAATCATTTGCAATGGCAACAATTTTTTTACAGTGGGAAGGAAAGTACCAAAACATCTGTAGAAACGTTTCAAACTACCCCTGCAGCATAATCCACTTCTCCACTTTCCATCAGTATTCAAAGCATTTTGCAAACGTTCATATTTTCACCAAAATGTGGGTAAACACTCCACTTCAGGTGGAGCTTTATAGCTGTGAGTAGGACGATAGTGGGCCACAGACGGAGTCTACTTAGCATACGGATGGAGAACAGGATTATGCAGAAAAAATAAAAACTTTTACCAATGGGATCCGATGTACCTGACTGAGCCACTGTGATCTGAGCGTGAGGAAACTACATCATTCTGACGAGTGAAGTGAAGAGTTTTGATCCTCAAATTTTAGATTTTGGGCGGACTGTCACCTTAGGTTTTGGACTCAGCACGACCTCGTTATTGTTGCACGAGAATTGGGAACAGGCTTTTGACTTGCCTTTGTTTTCTTTGAACTTGACTTTGGACTTGACCAGAAACTGAGACTCACGAAACGAATGTGCTTCCACACCTGCACAACGCTGCGATGGAACATGCAAAATAAAAGCTGATACTGTGCGATTGATGAACGTGCTGGTGAACCAATGGATTCTTGTTTATTTTATAAATGACATCATATGACATATGATTTTTTTATGGCGTTTTTCTGCAAACATTTGGCCAAAGAAAACCCATGACAGCAGTTAACTGAGGCCCATGTCTGTATTTAAACCTCATCCACATGGCTCCAAAGTGAACTAAACCAACCCATGAATGTGACCTAGGGTTTTTAATGACTCAGTGTGGGAGCCTCCCTCCGTCCCTCTGGGAGCCACTGTGGATCTGTTTAAACCCAGACACACTGATTCTCTGTGTTCCACATTTTGTTCAGGCCACATCCAGACCCACTGGCCCCAGTTCACTTCTCAGCCCGGTTCCTTGTTAATTAGGGGTCCACTAGACTGGTCTGACTGAGAAAGCAAAGGGTGAAGAGAAGGGGGGGTTAAAATGGTCGTCAGTTCTTCCTTTCCCACACTGTGTAATCGTGTTTAGCCATTAACAACAAATGTTCATTCATTGTTGATCAATTGCGCAATGCTTTGTTCGTCAGAAATGTTAATCAGTGACGTGCTTGTGTTGTTAATCAAAGATGAGTCGTCCAGCGAAGCTTAAATTAGTGCAGCTTGGAAATTACAGTCCTAATTGGACTAAGCCAGAATGTGGTGGCACACGTCCACAGTGACGCTGTGGGGTTAAAACTCAGCTTGTAAGTTAGTACGGCTCTGCTCTTCATCCTAAACTACAGCAAAGGTGCCCTTGAGCAAGGCATTCAACTGTAACACACAGTGGATATGGCCAATTGTAAAAATGTGAAGAAGAAGGATGTAAAAGCCTTTTCTGTCGAATTACATCAGAATGATGGCAGCGCATCCTCAATCATGCTCTGTCAGGGTTGCTTTTGTTGTCGTTGATTAATGTTTAATATTATGTGTGTGTGTGTGTGTGTGTCTCCAGACTCTAAAGGTCTGTCCAACCCCAGTGAAGTAGAAGCTCTGAGAGAGAAAGTGTATGCGTCTTTAGAGGCCTACTGCAAACAGAAGTACCCCGAGCAACCTGGCAGGTATGGATACAAACACAGAAACGACTGAGCACATCCCAACACTCCGCTGCTAAGATAAACTGTGCAATCCACAAATAGAGAAATACAAAAAGAATATGGCTTGAACTTGTATTCATCCTCAGCTCCAGCTAACACTACTACTACTACAGCTACTACACACAGTATCCACATGAGCACTCATTTTCATCAATACAGTAGCTTTGGTTCACCCTGTTATCAGATGGGATTGATTCCTTGTACTGTGTATATGTAGTAGTGCTTCACTTACCTGACAAAGATGTCATAATGTCATATTATGTTAATGAGAAAAAAAAGTTCAAAGATTTGGGCAAACAATTGCAACAACTGTTGAACTGTAACCTGTAAGATGCTCTGCCAATCAAATTAAAAACGACTCTCAGTAAATTGGCAGCTTTGACGATGATGATATTGTGAGCAGAACATTAATACTGCAAGTTTATTTCCATCATATATTTTACTCTTGTTGATTTTGCTGTCATATTTGAACTCCAGATTGATCCAGGTTATGGTATTATAATTCTTTATAAGTCAGTTTTCCCCCATGGAGAAATGCAGGCTATGTGCACATGACTCATAAGACAGAGCTGGACCCCTCATGAATAGAGGAAATAGTAAGTATGAGAAAACTGGCGAATCACTCACATGTGCCACTCGAGATTGAATTTGTTCTTTCGAATGCCTCCTGCACGAGGCAGCCACACATCGTATTGAAGGCGTGTGTGTGGTATCAGTGGTGTAGTTTGTTCAAAGATTGTTTTTCTCCAGGATCATCTCCCTCTCTCTTCCTGTCACATGTATAATGACATCTCTGATTTTTGTGTTGTGACAGATTCGCCAAGCTGTTGCTGCGATTACCGGCGCTGCGCTCCATCGGCCTCAAGTGTCTGGAGCACTTGTTCTTCTTCAAGCTCATCGGCGACACGCCCATCGACACCTTCCTCATGGAGATGCTAGAAGCCCCGCATCAAATGACATAATAGCAGAAGAGGGTTGAGCTCTCCTCCCTCCTCCCTCCTCCTTCCTCTCCCACGTCTCCTGCTCGGCCCTGGATCTGGGTGCAGGCTCGTTTTTCAAAATCCCGTCTCCAGCAAGGGACAGATCATATGATGACTTTGAATGGAGAACCTCTTCCCCCCCCTCCCCTCGGCTCCCTTTGATGTGTTTCAAAACAATGAATTCATCATGTCTATGGGTCTGTTTTATACCTTGTAAAAATCTATAAATAAGAAATATATATATATATATGAAAATCACACGGCGACACGAGTGACAACAGTGGACTGAACTAAGGTCGGGCAGAGGACAAAAGAAACGTATTGAGCCATCGTTTTCGTCCTAGCTTTTCCTGCACCTTGACAAGAAAAAGCAGAGATGATCAGGTTTTAACACCCACAGTTTTGCTTGCAGGTATATAAAAAAACAACAACAAAAAAAAAAAAACGGCGGTGATGTCATATTTGGACACTCAGCGTTGTGATCGGGACAATCGTGGACTGGGAGAGCCTCAGGCCGTCTAAACTTGGACCTGAGCCCTCTCTCTCTCTTCTTTCAGGACTGAACTCAACTTCGGGGGGGGGCAACGGCGGGGAGATGATACGTCTGCTTAGAGGAACTCCTGCCTGACTCGACTGAACACGTCAGGTCTTGCACTAGCTGCTTTTGAAGTGTGAGCTTTCTGGAGTAAAACTCAGAGGTGGGTTAATAAGACTGCAAGTGCTCAAAAAAAAAAAAAAAAAAACCTCAGGTCTCTGCCCAATTCCAACAATTACAACCATGTCTTACTCTATTAGCACTGTGCAACATCTGGGAGGACGACATATGAGTTCACTAGTCAATGCTAATCGATCGAACAAGAGTTGGGAGAGCTTGTTGTGTCCAATCAGCGCGGTCCGTCTGCAGACACAGGAAGATGCAGGCTGCTGTAAATTAGCCACACGTTAGCTTTATGCTACATGATGCTCTGAAAGGCTACCAGCAGGCACCAGAAACAACGTTTGTCATCCTGTTTCAAACAGTTTGGCCTCTGTTGCAACCTTACAGGCCGATCACAACAAACCCGGACGGCTGGACAGCGAGCACTCTGTCTCATCCGTGGTGTGGGGGGAGGACTCGCCGGCCTCTGAGCTCCTTTTCCGTCCCTTCTCCAGTCCCTCCACTTCTTATTTCATGTGAATTTCAGCACACCATTTACACCTCCACACTCAGAAATCCTTCTGCTCAACGCAGCGGGTGTTCGCTTGTTTTTTTTTTGTTTTTTTCCCACAACACCTCATATCTACCTGTACAGAAAGTCACAACCATATACAGTATTGATGTTATTTTCATTTTTATCAGCAGCGATGCACAATTACCTCCGTTTCCATCCCTCCGACCTTCAGTTCTTGACACTCATTCAACCATTGACAGTATGCGGGAGAAGTGCTTGTCGTTGCAGCAGAGCCATTATTTGTTCATTTGTTTGTTACTTGGCACTTAACCTCACGACAGCGGAGTCGGGTTCCTAAACGGAGAGCTGATGTTGATGTAATCAACCTCTGAGGTGGAATTTGGCCCCGGGCCCAACCAGGAACGCCCCAATTGTTTTCTTCCTCAGAGGGACACACACACACACACACACACACACACGCTCTCTCTCTGCACTTCTCTGGACAACCAAGTGTCATTCAAGTCGAACTGAAATGTTAAATATCTCCATGTTGTGTATAAATATGCTTTATGCCCATATTCTGCTTTTTTTCTCCTCCTCTCTTTTTCTCTAAATGCTGCAGCTGCTGCAAAACTATGCATCGAGTGCATTTCCAAAGATTGTCCACAGAGCGGGTGCATATTAGCATGGCTTAAACAGGTCTGATACCTTTTTTTAAAACACGTTTGTGAGGTGTGGGTCTGCTGTGATATTTTCCTCAACTGGACTGAAACTTGTTCCCCCCCCCCCAACTATTCCGATATTTGATTCAGTCATTCTGTACTGGCTTATTCACCCTCGACTGACTGAAAACAAACAAGCTATCAGCCCTTTTCAAAGTGTTTTATGGAAAAGTGGAGCAGCAGAGTTTAAGGTCGCGCTGAATAATAGCTATTGCTGAGTGTGATACGAGAAAAGGACTAAAAGAGAATTAAACCAAGGATTCTTTCTATATCTGCATATTCACCACTCTTTCATAAGCACCTTGACACTAAGTGGACCTGAACGAAAAAAAAACAAAACCCTGAGCACTGTGTTTTCATTATCCTTTGATAAACTCAGATGGTTAATCTCTGAGGTGTATGGAGTCCTGAGTGTGCCACTTCAATGTTTGATTATAACCAATTCATACAGTCAACATATTTAGCAAAGTGAATTTGCTAATTAATAATTCTATTTTTGTATTATTTTTAAATGATTGATTAATAATTGAACTTTAAAATTGATTCATAATACTAATTTTACAAAGGCTTTTATTTTTTTGTGACTAATGGGTTCAATCTCACAATCAATCTGTCTCCTGCTTTAACATTTACAGTTTCCATTTTCCGTTCATTCATTAAAGCAATCAAAGCGTCACTTAAAAACTAAATGAACCCACAGCGACAGAAGCTTTTATTGGCCAGCTGTCGGCTTCTGATCCGCCATCAGAGCTCACTTTATTATTGCTTAATTTTTTTAATTGAGAATGATTAAGTCTGAAGATTATTCTGGTGGCACCATCAGGACTCCATAGAGGTGTTGACCCCAACCAAGACACCTCTTCTACAGTGACCATGTGTCTGTGTTTCACCCTGATTCGAGTCCAGTTTCACTGAAGGGCCTCCACTGGGGGGGTCACTTCGCAGACGCCCCAGTGATCTCTGTCCTCATGAAGAAGAAGAGTTGGTTGAGTTGCCACCTCTGAAATGTAACATACTGTATGTACACTTGAAGCAGGACTACAACATTATACTTTACAGTCAGGGAGCAGTTTGGATGAAACAGTGAGGGATGCGGCGGCTGTTTGAGAGCCGCGAGCTCCCTCTAGTGGAAGAGAAGCAGCGCTGCAACGTTACTTGAATTTTTTTCTACAAGTATTTAATCAGACGTAAAGATGGCACTTTCTCACAGCGTGATTATCATCAATGTTCCTCTTGATCAGACAGAACCTCAACGTCTGTGCTTGTTGAAGCTGTAAAAAGTAGCAATAACTTCAGTCTGACCTATTGGCTTGTCGTTGTATTGTAACTCGACGGTTTCAGCGAGGTGGCTTGTATAAATACAAACTATCCAGGTGACAGTATTGACTGCCAGTTCGAGCTCAGTTTACAGTATTTATATCCTGGAAAAAATGATACTTGTTCATTATCGCAAAGAGAAACTTTACTCTTGTTGAGCTTTTTCTGTAAAACACGATTTACTGATTCTTTTTTTAGAGGAATGTTGCAGATTTTAATCAAGAAAGGCAGATATTGAGCAATTTGTTTTTCAACTGGGTGACCCAACTTTAAAATGAATATCCTCCTTGTTCCCTCAAGTCTGATGTCTCCTCCTCTTAGTTTACTGTGACCGGTGACCGCAGGTATCTTAAGCCATAAAGTGGATGATGTGCGAGCTCACACTGCTAAATGAACAGACCAGGAACTCCTTGACTCGGTAAAGAAAGGATCACCCATGTAGAATGATTACCTACACGAATGCTTTATAACATAAAGCTCTATTTTGTTAATATGTATATGTGTATATATTTATAAATATATATCGACAGATCTGTTCCTTGAGTATTTCCAACATTGAAAGAGGGAGACAAGTCTTTTCAGACCAAACTGTTCCACACAAGATGTTCAGCTCAGAGTTTTACGGTGGGCTTTTTTTCTCCACAAATTTCTGAGGGTTTTTTGCATTTTCAACTTTATAAAATTGATCCTGATCAACCAGCAGAATCGCAGCAGCTCTAAACTCAAAAGAACCAGCTTCTTCTCAGCAGTTTATGGGACCTAAAAAAAAATGTAAGAGGAAAACAAAAAAACAAAAGGTTAAGACTTTAAACCCTCCAAAATGTATGTATTGCTTGGCAATGGTATGTTCAAAAAGTGTAATCAGGAAAAGCTGAGCTTGTGACACAATCACTGCTTTCTTTGTTGCATAGACAGTAAAATGTTCAAGTGAAAAAAAAAGAAAAAAAACACTTGGAAAAAGATCTATTTTTGTACAAAGGTAATTTTATCCCTTGCTTGTGTACTCTGTTCTTTCCCTTTTCTTCTGTGGGCTGTCGTATATGTCGTGGAAAAGCTTATTCAACGAGGCAAGAGACAATTTTCAGATTGAAAATTTAAGGTGAGGAGTAGTCGGCTTTGGCACCTTGGTAACTGTGTCGCCTTTACTTTGCCATTTTCAGATGTCTTCTTTCATTATATTTTTGTCTATTTTTAAGGAGATGGGATTTTGTCATCTGTTCTTTGTGGATTGTTCTCTGATGTTCTATCTTTCATGGACAGAAAAAAAAGGTTATTAAAAAACTTAAAAGTGAGCTCGACTGACACCAGTTGACTGTGTTGCGTTAAAGATTCAAGCACATTCACTCACGACTCGGTAACATGAAACATACAAAAAGTGGTTTTATTAAGACGCGGGTTATAGCTGTCAAATGCAAACATGTATTTCACAAAATCCAGGTTGACTACAGAGAACAGACGCTGCTGGCTTTGTGTGCAGAACTACAGTATGAACTAATCAAGCAGAAGAGAACATAAAAAAAAAAAAAAATCAAAGACAGCTAAAATAACAAACTCACAATACATGTCAGTGGAATATGTACAAATCCTAGAACACAAAACTGCATTTGGTCACTGTTGTAAGCTGTAAAATTACATGTTTAACAGGAGGGGGCTTCGTTCGAGGCTCCAGGTGAGCTGTGAAAAAAAAAAACTTTGGAACATTTAGATTTTCTGTAGCGGTCAAATATCTGACATCATATCATCACATTTTCGACTTGTTTTCACGTGCTTCCCAACGCTAACTTCAAATCCTGGTTTGTTGCCATAACCTGAATTTAGAAAAATCAGAAAATATATCTTGTTATTGTTGTTGGCACAGCGCTTTGTGAGAGGCTTGTGATGTTAAGAAAAAAACCCCACCAATACCAGCGCCACTTGAATAAATAAAAGAGAAATGGAGATATCTTTACTTTTTAACTAAAGCTTGATGTCATTTAGTACTACACAATTACACAGACAAATTAAAGGCAAAAGAAATCATAGAAAGGCCAAGTAACCATTACATTTATTGTATAAGACCAGAATGCATGTGTGAATTGGTGTGAAGCAGTGGCATCAGGGTTAATGCAGTGTCAGAAAGAGTGAAGCACCAGAATATCAACACTGTTGTAAAGTATAATAAAAGTCACCAACTTCCCTGTGGAGACGACAAAATCTGGCACGCGTTAACAGACAGATGGAATATCTCAGATGTCCACTGCAGAACTGACTCTCGGCTGATACTGTGTGTGGCTGATGTGTCTTGTTTGGTTCTCCTCGCTGAATTTCATTACCTGAAAGCCCTCTGCGTCCTGCAGGAGCTCTCTGATAGAAAACAAGTCCTCTTTTCTTACAACAAAATGTAGAAAAAAAATAAAAACAAAAAACAAAAAAAAAAAGAAACATGAATGGCCCCAAAGATCCAAAAGGACTTAGCAGTCGCTTTTCCATAGCTTGATGGTTTTGTCATTTTCTAAAGCCGCGGATGCGATGATGTTCTCTGTCGGGTGGCAGGCGGTTGATATGACGACGTCTGAAAAGGAGAGATGAGAGAGAAATCCGAAATTATGTTCTGAACATAATACACCCATTTACACATAGCCACAAATATCTGTCTTTAAAATACAGTCACATAGTTAAACTGCATGATTCTGCATTAGTCTTAACTGACAAGGCAGCAAACACTGCATCAGGACAAAGATTTTATTAAGACTTCAAATCTGTGCAAGAGCCAGCGTGTCTCCTGTACCTGTGTGGCCCTGCAGCTTCTGCACAATCTCCTTCGTCTGCAGGTTCCAGATATAAACCATGTTGTCCTCCGAGCCAGACACGATCCACTGCAAGAGAGCAGCCGCTGAGTTACACGTCAGTCGGTTCAAAAGGGTAAAATATAATAATGTACAAACTGTGCGGGTGTCAGGAAATACCAGGTTTTTTAAAACAGTGAAACCAAAAGGAATCAGAAAAAAAAATGATATCAAACATCAACAGTTAACACACAGACATGCTCGTAGAAATGTCCGTACCTTTCCACCAGTGACGGAGAAATTTGCAAATATGCAGTACTTCTCATTTTTATGGCCGGTGTACGTTTTCAAGCACTGAAATGTTAGAACAATAAAAAGTTAATTGCTTTCAACAAACGTGTTAAAGTATTTACTAGTAAAAAATAGATTTTGTAATCCTCTACTGCAACTGTACTGAAAAATGTTAAAGATTAAACATCTTAAACATCATTATCAGTAACAAGATGCCAGTGCAGTAGTTGTGTCTTAATGTTTAACTACATGTGAATATGAGATTAATTCATTCATTAATTTGCACTTTTCCAATAATAGATAAGACACAAACACCCTGCAAAAGGAATTTTGTATTTTAGAATAAAAGAATCATAATTTAAACTGAGCAGTTAAAGGAGTTTACCTTTCCTTTGCTGTAGTCCCACAGCTTCAGCGTGCTGAAGTTAACACAAACACAAAATCATAATCTAACATCAGAACACATATGTGAAACCAATAATCTCGTAATCATATTCATTTCATATACAGTTTGTTTATATAGAGCTGCAGTTGAGGAAAGTTTATTATAGTCGTATACTGCCATCTGCTGGTGAAAAAGAAAGGGTACATAATACTCACTTGTCCAGTGTCGCAGCCAGGATGTATTTCCCATTGGGGGAAAACTTCACAAATGACACAGGAGGGTTGTCATCATCTAACAACAACAACAACAGGGTTAAATCAGATCAAAATACCTAATACCTAATACAGTGTCGTCTTTTCCACAGATTTGATGATTAGAAATTTCCAATCAACAAACAATCCGACCATTTGACACCATATTTCTGCAGATCAATCGATACTGAAAATAATCATTAGGTGCAGCCATAGTAAACTTACCTATGAGCGTCTTTAAACACTGCCCCGACGCTGTGTCCCAGATTCGGCTGAAAGGAAACAAACATGCAATTAGTATTTAATCACACACAGCAGCAATATCACTTTAGATATTGTCTCAGCCAGTTTGACTTCCACATGTTCATGCTTACTCTCAAAAACCTGTTTGGCTGCCACAGAATTAAGATTATAAAAAAGAAGTGGCAGCAGTGAAAGACAGCGATGAGAAACGTAAAGCCCCCCCGGCTCAAGCGCGACAACACAACCAACCAGATGAACTCGTTTTGTAAAAGCACTCGTGATAACTGAACTGTGTCTGGAGACACAACAGCTGTCGCAGACACAGGCAGCAGCAGGCTTATTACATCTGTAATACAATTTTAATGAAGTTAATAGAGTTGTAATTGCTTTTTATGTTGTGTTCAGATATGGAACATATGGAAGCACATATCTTCTGCCACTGTCTGTCAGTAGGACACAGCCATACAAACACAAACTGAGCGTGTATCCCACAGTCATAGTATCTGCCCCTATTGGTCAGTGTCAGCTCACAACACAACAACAGTCAATGAGACCTCGAGTAATTTAGTTTATTAAATAAACTGGGAAAACTAATGGTACATAACTGCATGCTGTCCTGTGACAAATACATTATAAGATCCATTAGGTCTAAAACTGACTGAGCAGTAATCTGTTAATGAGGAACACAGCTGGACATTGTCCACTGTCCCTTTCAAAAATGTGCCATGACTGAGGGTAAAGACGCAACAACAGGGGTGAAAAAACAAAATGATATGTTATTAATGCAGTTTGTTCTCACCAAAGGCCGTCATAGCTACTGGACACAATCAGGGAGCCGTCTCTGTTGAAATGAACCTGCAAGCAGAGGCGCATTGTCGCATTACTGATACTGTGTTGATCTTACAACCCTGATTCCAAAAAACAGAATGTAATCATTTGCAAAAACACCGTTCCAGGATGAACCTTTCATACCCAATCATGATACTATCACCTGTTACCAATGAACCTGTTTACCTGTGGACCGATCCAAACAGGTGGTTTTGGATCAGTCCACAACTTTCACAGTCTTTTGTCCCAAATTGATTGAAACGTGTTGCTGCCATCAAATTCAGAATAAGCAGATATTTACAAACCTCATCTCTGAAGTTGGTGAGGTCAAACATTAAATATATTGTATTTGTACTGTTTTAAATTGAGTACACATCAAAAAGCATTAGCAAATGATCACACTCTGTTTTACTTATGTTTTAAAACAGCGTCCCAACTTTTTTGGAATCTGTGTTGTAAACAGAGGAGCTTCCTCTAATATGAAGAATGAAAGTGAACTTACGGCCGACACAGGGTCAGAGTGAGCAGGCAGTGTTTTCAAACATTTCCCAGTCTTCACGTCCCATATCCTCACACTCTCATCAAACTGGAAGCAAAAAAACCCCAAACATTACTCACTTTTTACATATTTGTAAAACCTCACAGAGACATGCTTCTAATGCTCCAAGTGAGCACTTTAGCAAAACGTCCGACATCTGTTTTCCATTTACTGCTCGTTTCATGCCAAAAAGCTTCGTACTCACCGATCCTGACACGATAAGGTTGGACTGGGGGTTGAAGTTGCAGCAGAAGACGTAGTTGCTGTGACCTTTTAGAGTTTTTAAGCATTTTCCCTGGATTAAAGAAAAAAATGAGTTGATGAGTTAATGAGTTCTCGCCGCTAACAAAATGAAACTCCGGCTCAAAGCACAACCAGTGTCCGACAACCTTCAGCTAGTTAACACTGCACGTAGCTGCAGCTTTAGTGGCGATGAAAATTTTACACCAGCAGAAACCACAGATCTTAAGAGTGTGCATGGATTTCATTTCCATACTTCATGAATGTATAATGCTACAAGAAGCTGTGTCAGCCGCTGCTGCAGCCTGTGTGTAGACAGAGTGCTAGCAATCACATTCTACCCTTTATTCATAGCAGTGCATGTTCGCTTCAGCAGAACAGGAAGGCAGCTTGGGCATAAAGCACAATGATCTGACTGTACTACTCAACTCATATCAACTCAGCGAGACAGTCAATGCAATTAGCGAGAACATGTTTTTTAATCATTCGGATGACCAGACCCTTTAAAGTCACACGGGCTCTTTAGACACAAACGTTAGAGCAGTGCAATCGTTCCGGTTCATCTGGTCTCTTACCGAGCTGACGTCCCAGATCTTCAGGGTTTTGTCGTCAGATGCAGACACCAGCAGGTTGGAGTCAGAGGACCAGGCCACATCAGATATACCCTGCAGATGCATGGGGAATAATTAGGGACGTAGCACTCAAGGGTAAGAAAAGTAAATAATGAAACCACGTCTGACTGTGATTTATTATTATGACTGATACATTAAAAGTGAATTCATATAATTCCTGGCGCTTCAAAACATAAAAAAGCAGAAACACTGTAGAGGTAAAGATGAGAATCTGTTAAACTCACAAGTTTGTGTCCAGATATGGTTTTCTCAAACTTGCCGTCATATGCTCCCCAGATTTTGATGAGTTTATCAGCAGCTGGAAAAACAAAACAAATGTGCATTCAGTGTTGCTACAGCCTCTATACATCAAGGTTCACTACTGTAAGTATAACCTCTTTCACACTGGACTAAAAACTCACTAACATCTGGCTTTTGTCTCCAGTGGAAAAGGGCACAATTGGCATTCATTCCCAAGTCAAATGGCTCTGCGGTCGTCACGGGTATTTATCATCTCCAGCTCTGATTGGCAGTGATGGAAACATGACACCCGAGTGGACACACTCATTTTCGCTCCTTTACCGGGGCGATGCTATGACGCTTGTTGAATTTTATAGTTTTTTTTACAGTCTGGAAACAATGTGCAACTGCGACAACATTCAGAAATGAAACATTCTCTGCTTCCAGCTTTTCAGATGCGACAATTTGACAATTTTCTTCGTCATAAATGACAGTAAATTAAATATCTTATTGTTTTGTATTGAAAAAAACAAGCATAATATGATAATTTTTAACTTTTCATACACTAATTGATTAATCGAGAAAATAACTGATTAATCAATGATGAAAACAATCCTCAGTTTACAGACTACTTTACCATGGCCCATATGTTGTTTAAAGGAAACATGAGAGAGAATGGAAAAAAGAACTCACATGAGCTGGCCAGCCATTCTCCGCTCGGGCTGAATTTGACGGAGGAGACGGCTTTAGTGTGTCCCGCTAGTGTGAACTTCAGGCTGTAGTTTGGCTTGGCAGGTGCAGACTGGCAATGAAAACAAAACACGACATTTAAAAAAAAATCCCCTTGATGGGTGACAAACGGGAAAAACACTTATTTTTTCACAAACATGACTTTATAGAAAAACAACAACAGACATGTCTCCAAATCCCACCTCTTCAATCAATTACAATAAATAAGCCAACAAGTACAGTAATTGCAGTTAAAATAGACCAGACCATGCTGCACAAAACACTACAAATATTCCAGAAATCCAAACCTTGCTTTGACTGGCAGATGCTGATGGTACAACTGGAGGTTTTGTGTCAGTCTCTGGTTTCTTATCTTCTGTTGCCATGATGAGGAAATGAGCATCTACTGAGCACGATCCTGACACAGAGAGGAAACAGATACTGAAAGAAGTTCGGAATCAAATTCTTCATTCGCAAGCAACCAAAGAGAAACAGTGTAAACAGCAACATGCAGGGTTTAAATATCTACTTGTATTCAAATGTGAACTAGCTGAACAGTGTCAGATTTAAAAAGGTCAGCTTTATAAAGAGGCAGCTATGTGTCAAGACACATTGTGATAGATTAGTGTGTGTGTGTGTGTGTGTTAAACCAGTGATTACATTAATTTGCATAGTTAGTCTTCATAATGATTCAACTCTAGCACTGATTTCTCCAAGGGATGCATGCATCATATAATTTAAATGATTTTTTGTTTTACTATTATGCCTGATTCATTTGACCAAACTGCTACTTATGCTAGTCGTGTAGCATATGACAGCTATTACAGACAATCTTTAGCTATGTAACAACTGAGAATAACACTGTAATCACCAGTAAATTCTATATTAAAATCCACTGGCAAAGAACAGTTTTTTTTCCACATGCTGAGCTGTTAAAAAGCTGCTACATCCCGAAACTATAGCTAACGTTATATTTAGCTATTTAGCATGTAGCTGGCTAACGTTAACTAGCCTCGTTACGGTTAAAAGGACTGCATAGAAACGTTTGATACTTTATAGCTAAGATTATGAGACTAGTTGGTATTAATTATAAATGCATTAACCTTATTTTGTATTTATATGCAATAAATCTGGGAAGAGGAAAACAAAGGGCCTTCGCTGAAAAGTCCAGCTCTGACAGAAACTATCAGCATTAGTGTAGGTATTTATTTCAACCGTACAGGATTTAAAGCCTGATGGAAAGAGATAAAAACTCAACCTTAAATCTGCTGGTTTGAATCCAGAGCTAATGTCGGTTTGATCCTGCAGCCGTTTGCTTTAAAAGCACTGATGCTGTTGACAAATCGGCTGAGTTGCCACCGAGGGGCCTCCATTCAAACAATGAGGAAACCAGTCGAAAGCCGAGACTCACCGGGTTTGAACGCAGCTTCACGGTCAGACTGTTGCTCCAGGTGAAGATCGGAAGGATAAACGCGCCTATATTTTATTCAGACGATCATGGAGGAGGCATAAATCAATCGACTTGCTCCTGGATGTTTGCCTGCGAGGAGAAGCGGGGAATGTGGTGTGGTGGTGCTGCTCTGCGCATGCGTGCTACCCTCGCAAGCAACGGAAACTAATGAGGGACAATCAGCGTCAAAAGCAAATGGACGTATATATACATTATATATGTTTCATAAACATGAATAAATATTCATTTCTACATGAGTCAATCTTGTAATCTTGGCTAATTGTGGAACACTGAAAATTTATTTTAAATAGATAAATGTGCACTATCGCCAATACATAACTAACAATACGAAAACCCTTCTGAAAATTAATTTATCTGCAAGGACTACAGAGGATTTTTTTACGTTTATTGCAATAGTTATACATTGTGTTGGACTGCAGAATGGACATTGTCATAAATGGGATCACTTTAGGTGGTAGTTTTTCACTTAGACGCTGTTAGAATCCAGCAGGTGGCGGTAATGCGACTCTAACGGATGCCAGCAGTCACATAGGACAACAAAAGAAGAAAGACACTCCAGTGCAGCAGGGGGCGCTGTCCACCCTGGTTCATTATCCACTACTGAAGCTAACGAGGAAGAAGAGCAGCCTGTTTCCACTAGGTTTGTTTGCAACTAAGTTCTCAGTTCTAAAGTTGTTCTCACGGTGAATTATGAAGCTTTGTAGTCGGGTTTCTGTGCGGGTTTGTTACCGCTCCTGAAGTCTAGCAGCCCCTGAACTCTCGTCCCAACGTGTCTCTTTAAAGCGAGTTAATAAGAACTTTACTAGCTTGTTCTGTTTGTTTTGGACCCGTCACTCTCCCGTCGTCCCCTGCGAAGCAAACATATCTGCGCTGCCGTTAGATAGCGGCTAACATTAGCCGTAAGGTAACGTTAGCTCCTAAAAGACTTTGAAAACTTTGTGCTGAAACTCGACATCCTCCAAACTAAACAGGTCTGACGGACATGACCTTTGTTTGCAATGTCCAAACTATAAACGTTTGTTATGCTAACGATTATTCCTCATTTCGTAAAGACAGTTGATGCATGTGTGCACGTCAACTTTGTCCAGCTAGTCAGGTAAAGCTAATAACCACCGGCGTTAGTTGTAGCTTCCCACATTGTCTTAACTGTCAACGTTAGCTTTCCCTGTAGCAGGGTGAAGAGTCGTTATGTTAACGTGTCACCAGTAAAATGTCAAGACGTTGAAGCCAGTGTTTTTTTTTGCTATAAACTTTACTGTAGGTTATCTCCAGACCTCCTTCTACTGTCTTAAACATGTATTTCCTGTAATATCTGTATCTTGATGGCCACACTTTTTCCCCCATATTTACCATATAAAATGACAAAACACCCTAAAATTACAAATATAACTAATACTCACATTAGCCTAGATCTCTGTTCCACTAACTATGTGTTAGGAGACAAAACCAGTATTCATCGAGTGGATAGTGAAATCTGCAATTTAAGACTGAATTCATTTGAGTATGAGAAAACACCACTGACACAGACACTCCTCGCCTTGTCCATAAACCAGGCCTGAATAAAAACACCTGAATCACAGCCGTTGTAAAACATGCCAACCTGGACAAACAGTTCAGTATCATAGAGCTGTAAATGTAGACAGGTTCATTCATGTTCATAAATACATTTTCAATATGAATTGTGTTTTATAGTACATACCAAGACAGCTTATCCAAGGAGGGTTGAATCTAGGGAAGTCTCAGGTCAGATAGACTTGAAGAAGCTCCTTGGATGAGGATCTTTAAGTATCTACAATCAAGTCCAGTTGCCGTAGATTCAACCCTGATATGATATCCATGACCTTGATGACTGAGAATCAGTCTGACAGCTGACCTTTGTGTGGAGTCTGTTGTGTTTTTTTGTTGTTGTTGTGGCCAGCTCCTGTGTTCTGCTTTGACCTGTGACTGTGCTCTCATTACTCTGTTGTCTCTATGTTAACAGATCACATTGTCTGGTATGAAATCATTGAATTAAGTTGGCTGTTGTTCCCACAGTGCCTTTGATGAGCTGACAGACGAAAGCTACAGAAGATAACAGAAACCAAGAGAGGTTGTGTTCATCTGTTGAAGACCAGTTGCTTCCAGCTGCTGTCATCATGTCAGCAGACACAAATCCAGACAATCCACAGCTGGTGAATCCTCCGCCTCCTGAGGTGACCAACCCCAACAGGCCCGGCCGGAGGACCAACCAGCTACATTACATGCAGAATGTAGTGATCAAATCCCTGTGGCGGCACCACTTTGCCTGGCCTTTTTACCAGCCTGTTGATGCAGTCGCTCTTGGACTATCAGTGAGTAGCTTGTGAATGTTTTTCAGTCTTGTAAAGATGCTTCCAATTCAGCATTTCTCACAACACATTGCAGCGTTTGGAGCTTTTTGTTAGTTAGTTGTTGTTTTTTTTACTTATTTATTTATTAATGTACAAAACAAATAAATAAATATTTTAATGACAAGTAGGAAGATTGCTATCATTTAGTACTCATTAGAAATTCCTAATGTAGCTGACCTGCCCCGATTTTGAAAGTCAAAAACACACAAATTCTGAAATACACACAAATCTGCATTCACTTTGTGATAATGTACCTCAATAAATATCCCTGTTAAAAGCAGTTATTATCTTTACTACCAAATACATTTTTTTAGGTTCTGATGTGCATAAAAACACAAACTCCCACCGTGTAACTGTGTCTGTGGTCAGTCTAGCATGTCATATATGTGTCTGTCTTGCTTTGTGGGAAAGCATCTGCTTTTCTTCGTTCTTCCACTGAAGTAAAACTGCTTCAAATCCTTCAGTTTCCTTTTCCTTTTTCTCAGCACTTTGTGTTTTTTTGTCTGTTTCTTGCTTGGTGTTGGGTGCCCCAAATCCTCATGCACACTCCACTTAAACAACTCAACACAGTGAGTATGGAGACAGTGGCATTTGGCATCGCAGTCAGTATCACTCTCATCCAATATTTACACCTTATAGCACACATGAATCATAACAAATAACCCAGAAAATGTGTTGAAATAACCTTGATTCTGTATTACTGCATTTTTAATATGTCTATACATGATCGTCAGTATTTAATTAATGACTTAATGATTTAAAGAAGCTTCAAATTAGAAGCTTTAGTTCTGGAATTTAACTAATTGATTAACTAATTGAATAGGAACTGTTTTTTTAAGTAGTCCTGACGGTAGTGCTTAATTAGTCCCAATTAAAAGGTGGATTAGCAAGAGTAAGTGAGACAGTGTTTTAAAATGAGATGTTGGTGCTGAATTGAAGTAGAAATTGAAACCAAATTCAATTCAACTCTTTTGAAGGGGAGAAATCTCAGAGACAGATATCTCAGAACCTGGGCAAATAATACCCAAACTATCTGCATGGCTAATGAAAGAATAATGCTAGTTTATTACAACTTGGATGTTATTTACATAGTTTTGGGTGTCATTGGAATCAGTTACAATAACATTGCACTAACTGGGAACATGGTGACATCGCTACAAACATGAGTGGTCAGACGTTCAGACAGGTTGTAAACATGCCAACATTTTAGCCATATTTTCTAAAACAGATCTAAAAAGGTTGTGAAACTGAAATGTTGGTAATAATGCACAGACAACTACAGTACTCCAATGGACAGTTTGGTATTGATTTAACTGTTTGCCTTCATTTTTGCTTTCAGTTCCAAGTAAGTCTGACTAGCATGGGAGTTTGTTTAAATCTGATGGTCTGAGTTCTTAGGTTTCTTTCCCTGCCTCACTTAATCTTAGCAACGTGGCTGTGTTCCCAGCTCTCAGCATATTAACATGGAGAGTATCATGTTTTTATGACAATATGAATTATGGCCAAAACAAAGATCCAAATTGTAATCAACTGGAATGATCCGGACGAATGATGAATGAATGATTGAAAGGCAGGCATTATACAAAACATTTCTTCATCGGTCAGATGCGGGTCAGAGACAAAAAAAGCAACATTCATCTGACACACTGACTCTCTTTCTTAATCAGGATTATCATAGGATAATAACATCTCCCATGGACTTGGGAACCATCAAGAAACGACTAGAGAACAACTACTATTTGAGTGCAAGTGAATGTATGCAAGACTTCAACACCATGTTCACCAACTGCTACATCTACAACAAGGTGAGGAGCTTCCTGACTGGTAAAGCACCACACTAGTTCACCCCGCGGAAATGAAAACCTCATAGACATCCCTCTGTCCTCTAGCCTACAGATGACATAGTGCTGATGGCCCTCGCCTTGGAGAAGATTTTCTTGCAAAAAGTTGCCCAGATGCCACAGAAGGAAGTGGAGGTTTTTCCTCATGCAGCCAAAGGGAAGGGAAAGAAAGGTAGCACACCAGGTAATAAACAGGTACTTTATGCTACTTCACATGTTCCAAGCAGCAAATAGTTGTTTGAGATAACTGACTGATCTCAGGAATCAGATTATATGAATGATTGGAAACATTCAGAACCATCTGTGAGTGGTTTTCTGCACATGAACTCATTCAGGCCCTGTCTGAGCCTGTTTGGTACTTAATGAAAGCTTAAAACGTTACAGCAACATCTCCCTTAGAATACACGTTTGCTTAATTTTGCCTTTAGTATTTTACAGGCCTGCAAAACTCTGAATGTCATTGCAGTCATTTATCTTAGTATGCATTATTGTATGAGTAAAGGGTGCATACTTCATCCTGCATGAGCATCAGTGTCACCTCAAGTCTCAGCCGGCAGCAGTGATTAACTGCATCAGTAACTGCTCCTCTTTTTTTCCTCTGTATTTAAAATGACACTGCTCAGTGCTCCCACGGCCCTGTGGGTCCTCTAGTAAGGTTTCATTTTGAAGTCTCTTAAATTGTGTTTCTCTTTTAGGTCTGTTTTTCGTTTTCCAACTAAAATATAATGCACTTTGATAAGTATATGGATGTTAATGTGGTAATTGTGGGTGTTTCTGTGTCTCATGTTTGTTTGTACATGTTAGAGTTGACATGTGCACAAAATGCTGTGTAAAATGTAAATGAAAACAGAATGCAGTCATTTGCAAACAAACTGTGTTTTCCTGAGTCCATGTATTAATCTCCTTTACACAATCATGTGTTTGACAAAGTGTTGAACCTCTCTCCATCTTTGCTCATGAACGAATGAGTCTTTCCAGGATGAACCTTTCATCCCCATCATGATACTATCACCTGTTACCAATGAACCTGTTTACCTGTGGAATGATCCAAACAGCTGTTTTTGGATCAGTCCACAACTTAAACAGTCTTTTGTTGCTCCTGTCCCAACTTGATTGAAATGTTTTGCTGACATCAAATTCAAAATGAGCAGATTAAAAGGATGTGATTAATCATCACATTTTGTTTTATTTCTGTTTTACACACTATCCCAACATCTTTAGAATCAGGGTCATATATAGTGCAAATTAAACACACAGAAAAGACTAATAATCTCACAAGAAAAAATGTAAAAATCTAACAGCACTTTGCATAATTTAGGAAATGGGAAAAAAATACTGCTTAGTCTGAAATATGTATTGTTGTGCTTTTTCTGTTCTCCTTTAACTTGTGTTGATACATGTATACAGGTGGGCAGAACGGAAATGTGACTGTGGGTTCTCCGGCTACAACACCCACATCTCAGCCCAGCCTCAGCTACACACCCTCCAGCTCATCCTCAATTCCCAAACAGTCATCACCGACCTCTCCAAAGGTGAGTCACCATTTATGTCTCTGACCCTCTTTCATATTATTTTAAACTCAGATCATGAGGAGATTTTTACCTTATTGTTGTGGGGGGTTTTTTGTGCCAAAGAAGAAAACAGGGCTGAAGCGGAAAAAGGGCGCCCACACTGATTTGTCCTCAGAAGCCATATCCAGTTTGAGTGATTCACCAGAAAGCAAGAGGAGACAAAACTCAGGCCGAGCCGTCAATCCCTCCGGGACGGATTTTGAAGAGAAGGAGTTGCTGCAACAAGCAAATGAAGTGAACAAACAGCTCAAGTATTGCGACGACATCCTGAAGGAAATGCTGTCTAAGAAACATGCAGTCTACGCCTGGCCTTTCTACAAGCCTGTGGACGCTGAGGCTCTGCAGCTACACGATTACCACGACATCATAAAATACCCCATGGACCTCAGCACTGTCAAAGTATAAACCACGTACTTATATATACAAGTACATTTTCTCTATGGCTGATCTAATTTTCCTGATCGATGTTGTCTTTGATAAACTTCCAGAAAAAGATGGATGGAGGAGAGTACCAGGATGCACAAGGCTTCGCCGCAGACGTTAGGTTAATTTTTTCCAATTGCTACAAATACAACCCTCCACATCATGGTGTTGTCGCTCAGGCCAGAAAACTCCAGGTGTGTTTTGCAATGTTAAATGTTAAAAGAATTAAAGAATTGAAAATACTGGTTCTTTACACTCTTCTATTTCGCTCAATTCTACTTTTGTCACTGTGGGTGTGTTCTTTAGGGCGTGTTCGAGAAGAGGTTTGCGAAGATGCCAGACGAGCGAGTAATGCTGACCTCACCGAGTGCTGTTTCAGCTAGAAGTGCAGGCTTTAGTGGGATAAGTGTCAACGGCGCCTCCAACTTCGCCAAATCAGACTTAGCAGAGGAGCGTACCACCCGACTTGCTGAGTTGCAAGAACAGGTGGGTGCAGAACAGGTGGGTTTTTACACGCAACTCCAAATCTTGTTATATAGCATGATTGTCTGCTCCTCCAAACGTGTTTCTCAGACAGACAGCAACCTTAATTAGCCTCTGGCTTTCCTGATGGATTCAGTGGCCTCATGTTTAATGATCTGAACTGTCGCCTTTCCTTACAAATGCTGGCATAGCTCGCACATGCTAGCTGTGGTAACCTTCTGTGTGATGTAAAGTAAAGAAAATATACCTTTTATGTATGTTCAAATCTCACAACACTCCAAGTCAGTACAAGGTTTTCTTCATTTCCACATGAGATGAGAGTTTTCTTAAGGTTTGTGTAACTGGCACCATACTGTATATATACACAATAGGACCTCATGACCCACAGACTATGCAGAATAGAGCAAGATTTTGAAAGAGCTTTGTTGTGCAATGAGATTTGATCAGCACTCTGCCAGGACCTTATGATAACATTTACATAAGTATTTCTGTCACCTCATTTTGTGGTTCTCAAATGAGCGGCAGGGAGAAATAGATGCATAAAGTATTTCAGATGACATGTTTTGTTCCTTCTTAGACTCCTCTCAGCTGTTTGGAGAGGATATTGTTGACTGATAAAATCATATGCTGAGCTGGCCCAGCATACAGTAAATCACTCAATGAGACTTCCTCGTCTTTATTCTCACACTTTATATCACATCCACTCCAACTTGCTAACACAGAAAATACTCCCTGGCTCCTGCCTCTTCTTTGATTTCTTAGTGCTGTTAATTTTTCTTGGCACTCGGTATTTTAATAATACTGTGCAGCACCACATTAGCCTGTTTCTGTTGACACTCTACCCAGCTTAAAGCTGTTCACGAGCAGTTCAATGCCCTCTCTGAAGTCCCCACGATTAACCCGAAGAAGAGAAAAGACAAGGACAAGAAAGAAGACAGCAGGCAAAATAAAGGCACTTCAAATTCGAGGTCCAGGTAAGACGTTTTACAGAACTAAAGAACTCTATATTCACAGTATATCACTTCCATATACAGACCTTTGACTGTTCTGCCGTAAATTTCAGGCAGCCATGGAAGAGAAGCAAAGACTGGGATTCTGATGACGAATCTCTGCAGATGACGTACGACGAGAAGCACCAGCTGAGCCTGGACATTAACCGGTTACCTGGCATGAAGCTGGGCCAGGTGGTGCACATCATTCAAACGTTAGAGCCCTCAATGTGTGACACCAACCCAGATGAGATCGAGATTGACTTTGAGAGACTGAAGCCGTCCACTCTGCGTGAGCTGGAGCAATACGTGAAGTCTTGTCTGCATAAGAAGTTTAAGAAATTTCAGAGTGAGTATGAAGCCTTGCTGCCGCCTTCCCTTGAATCATTTGATATTAAGGTGATATTTATCCCATAAATTTAAATGCCATCAGCAACTTTACTTCCCTTCATCCAGAGAAAAGCGGCCAAGCTGCGTCTCATCACCCCAGCTGCAGCAGCAGCAGCTCTTCAGATTGTGCCACCAGCAGCTCCAGTGACTCCAGTTCAGACAACCGTGACTCGTGACAACTGTAATGTCTTTGTATTTATCTTCTCTCGTTAACAAAAGAGACTTCTTCAAAGCTGTTAAATGTTATTTTTATATTTGGTGTATGCTCAGTATCTGGAAAATGAAACTTCCCACAGAGCCACTTTGTATTCTGTGCAGCTTTTTTCACTCCGTTTCTTTATTAGCCGCAATATCCGTCTCTGTTGTCTCTTATCAGACACTATAAATTCACAACATAGCTGGAGGGCCTGCTGCTGGGGCTGGCGCACATTTCATAACATCGGAGTTCCAACCAATATCCTGTCTGTCATTCATTTTGTCCATACTGTTTAATTAAAGCACAGGCCTTTTTCAAATACATCATAGAAAAGCACTTATATATTTCATCCAATTGTTGAACTAGACAGCTTTCAATAGCAGCTATTTAAGTTGTGAGTGGGGTCATTTAGCAAGGGATTATCTCCTCAGGGCTGCTGTTTGGCACCGTGACATGGATATTTACCTTTATGATGGAGGGTATAGCTTTAGTATTTTTTTTATTAGGAAGAAGAGAGAGATGGGGTAGATGAGTAACCAGAGAGTTGGTTCAAGGTAAGCAAAGATATATATCTCCACACATCAATCACACTTCAATGCTTACCTCTGTTAGAAGTATGTGTTGATTTAACTGTACTCATAAATCCTAACCAGTCAGAGACCAAGATTTATAAAATAGCTTCAGGAGCACGTTCAATATTTCAGTGATTATATCAAGGATAGAGGCAAATAACAGGCTCTGTTTAAGATATTGTTTGTGCAGGAAAGAACAGGATATTGTGTTGAAGCTTTGAAGGGTTGGTTTGTCAAATATGGAAATGTAGCTGGCTTCAGAGTTCACACAGACACAAAGAGTGAGGTGGAGATTGGTTGGAGCAGGACTGAAAACCTGTTTTAGTGATTTGGCTGCCCTTCATTCCGCCTGTGTGTCCGAGCTGTAGTGGTTCTGCTATTTGAGATACAAATCATAACAAAACATAAATCAGCAAATCATATGTTCATCAGAAGTTTGGAATTCTTCCAGTGGAGTAATTTGTATTTTTTTGTTCTACTTCTTTTATTATGTTTGTTATATAATATATATTAAAAAAAGTATTTTTATATCAGGAAAAAATAGTGGAATGTTTTGAATTACTTTTTAATGGTGTTCCTTCTTCCAAATAACAGTTCAGGTCTGATCAGGTGGAATCTTTGCTTGGCTTTAGTTTATTGCCTTAAACTGACACAAAGATTCAAATCTAACTTTGGAAACACTTTATATTAACCCCCCACCTTCCACTTGATTATCAGATATAAACATTTGATTAAAAAAGTTTCTAACACACCATAAAGCACTGTGTTTTAAGCAGATATGTTTTTTTCTGTATGTGTTTATTAGAACTTTAACTTCTCCTGTGAAGCAGTTAAAGTGTTAAGTCGTCCCTAATGACTAATGTGGGCCAGTTTATACACAGTTTTATGTAATAAGTTTGCCAAGATTTGCTCTTTTACTTTCATTTACCAAGCTGCAGCTTAAATATTTGTTGCAGGGGTGGCAGTTGTTTATTTTTTTATTTTTGGACAATCAATCAGTTACAGTTACAATTATGATTGAACAGTTTTATACTGTTTAGTACTAAATGCTTGATACAGTTCAAGCCACCTTTTATGTTTCTATTTAAAATATTTTCTCTGATTAATGTTCCGAGGAGAACAGTCCTGCTGAATAACCTTTGTAAAGGGCCACACCAGTGTTTTGCATGCTGCAGTCCATTTCCTATAAATTAGTTACACTGAATGTTTCCAGCATGATGTGGTGTCTTAGTTGTGTTTTCCCTCCATCCAGGCTTCTAAAGATTGTGGTATGAAAGACAACTTGCAGAGACTTGAGTTCAGTAATCCATCAAAATGAAAATTATGTCCTCTGTCATTGATGTCACCCAGACTTTTGTAGCATGGTAATGCCGTGCAGAGCTTCTTCTCCTTTTTTTTTTTTGTTTTTTTTTAAACAAGTGTTATCATCATACAGTCTATGGTTACTATGCAACAATAATTTAACTTAATGAAGTTAATTCAACCAAATTGCTGGGACTCATGTTTCAAGTCTCAGCAATGAGACATTTTATTCAGTATGAACATGAAAACAACCTGGAAAATCATGCTCATAATTCTAAAACAGCCCAAACAGCAGGAATGTAATTTGTAGTAAATGAACCCCAGCATGAAAAAAAAAAAAAAAACACTGAAAGGCCCCTTTTGTTATGTTAATTTTTGTTTCCCACTATTTTCACTGTGTGGTTGTTCTGAATATAAAGTGGCTCGGTTTAAAAATATTTGTATTTGTCTTCATCAGGTGTCACTCATGCAGGTCTTTTTTTCCCCTCTGAGGTCTTTATTTGTGGTGGATGATTGACAACTTGTTAGTATGTAATACATAAAAATCAACATTGCTTGTTCAGGCTTTAAGAAAAGGTTTGTACTTTCCTCCAACAGTCATGATAGTTTAACTTAATCATGTCTTCTGTACATATTTCTTACAAGAGTTCATGTTTTGTTACTTGTGAAAAGATCCTAATATTGAATCCATCTGCTCACCTGGGGTGAAGCTCTTGGATTTATTTTGGTTAATAAAAGTAAAAGCACTAAGTCAGACTTGTGTTCATTTAAAAGAACAGGTGTAAAATATTGTTCTCTTCAGTAAACATTATAACACACAATGAAAGAAAGCCCCTCTTGCCTGAAACGTTCAGCTGGTCTGCCAACTGAACAGAAGCTGGCACACTCTCAGAGCTGACTGGTTCAAACAGCTGCTGCCTTCACCAGCTCACGCTCCGTCGGATCTCGGTGCTTAACTTCTTGCAACGTGGGCTGGAAGAGCTGAAGGTGTGTAGTCAGGGTTGTTTGTGTGAGAGGACTGTGGCACCAAGTCCACAAGCTGGATATGTGTGGCTCGACACTGCTTGCAGTTCAGTAATCTACCAGGAGATGGCCATCATGTACTATCCCTCAGCTTTATCAGGCTTCTCACGGTTTCACTTTTGTGTTTAAGAAAATGCTGCAGTTGAAATGAGTATATAGCTTCTACGAAATGCATTTTTTCAAATCATTATTTGTCAGTGTAGTCTATCAACTCATAAGAAAAATGAAGCTTAAATGATTTCCATTAAGGAACTACAATTTTAATAAAGAACAATCTGTTCTTTATTAAAATTGTAGTTTTTCTTAGAGTTTTCTCTCTGAGTTCGTAAGCATATGCCTTTAATGGAACAATGTAAAAGGAAACATAAGCTCCAATATCAGTGCTGGGGGAATAAAAAGAGGAAGCTCCAACTGCATGCACACTGTTAGGCCATTCATCATTTGCACAGTTCCCCCCACTCTCAGCTCAGCTTGCTGTCTTTGCAGAGTGCATGTTGCAGGCAGACAGGCTTTTTGTGACCCGCATTCCCATCATGCCACATTGAACATGCCACTCGACACCGGCCCGCAACCTTGGGGCATGATTGATCAATGCCACAACTTCAATGACAACTAGTCATTCCTGCCACTTCTGGCCATCACTCACAACGCATGCATCCATTGTTAAAAAGGCCACACACACACGCAGCTCTCCAGATACATCACTTAAGACCGTGTTTGCTTTGATTAATGGATCTCTGCTTTTCATTTTCTTCTCGCCACCATGTAGAAGAACATTCAAGGGAAAAAAAATGACTCAATGAACGTGGCCTCACAATTTAAATGTATGTAGAATGAAGTGCACACGCATGCACTTCTGGTCAGTAAATGATTTATGCTAATGTGACATATATCAGGAATCTTAATTGCAAATTAGCTGATAATGTTCTTGATAAAGTTGAGAGCCTCTTTATTTTTTTAATATATATTCCGTTTGTAGCAAAATATATGGTGCTTATTAATCCATTTTAAAACCATTACTTATCCAAAAAGAGAACTTGCTAAGCATGTTATTCTGCAGCACTGCATCACATTCACTCAGCAGTATCTCTGGATCACCTCCAACAACTCTCGTCGTAACCCTGTTTTTCTAACCTTTAGGCCACTGTTTCTTTACCATGTAGGTTGCTGATGTCCCACAGTTCCTGGTGTTTATATGCTGTGTGTTTTCCTTGAATGTTATCTGTCGACTGTCAGTGCAAAGTGCATGGAGGAATTTGTACTGACTTAAAAGAAAAAGCCATAACAGGATGTTCCAGGAGCGTCGAGTTGAAATGTTTTGACCTTCAGTTATCTGTCTCGGCAGGATTTACAGAGTATGTGTGCTCTCTTCTTTTAACAGTTCTTTCAAATTGTATACAGCTTCACATTTGTCGTGAGTGAACACTAATCAGTAAAATCACAGTCTGCTAGAGTTGAAACCGTCAACACTCTTTCTCCAAACTCTCAACTTTTGCAACATCTTTGTTGCAGTTTTCCCCACTAGCTCTGGAACTGCTGTGAACATAGCAACACAGTTCCCTCCAGAAAAAAAAAGCATGCTTAAAGATTTATAAGCCATATTTTAGGCTGATGGGCTGTTTGAAGGTCTTAAAAAGTTAAGTGATCTCAAAGACCATTTATACATCACAGGGTGCGTTGTGCAAAGGACATTATCAACATCCATTCACCCGGCTTGCCCCTTTTTATATGCACCAAGATTACATGGGCTTGTCAGTGTTAGGTAAGGTTTTAGTTAACCATTATGAGTCCAGACCCAGAATCCATTAAAACATAGCTTCCAGTCACAATGACAACTATTCTTTTGTCTGCTTGCAATAAGCTTCTTGAAGGAACTAGTTTTAAGATGAGGAAAACCACAAGGGCTGAAACACCAAATGCCCATAGACTGCATGTATATGCTCCTGATGTCCAACAGCACTGATCTCCTGGTGATTCCTTTTGCTGGTAGTGATGTGATAAAACTTTGGGGCTTAGCAACCTGAAGTGAACTGGGGGATAGGAAGCCAGCACTCAGGTGCTCCTGAAAGTTTAACCATACCCACAGTCAGTAGTGAGTAGATGTGTGAAGCTGCAAAGATGGGAAGAAGTCCCACTAGCTCCAAATCGAAATGCGCAAATCACTTCTTAAATGGTCCTGACTGAGGTTTAAAGTTGAACTGGGATTGTGTTTGACAGGCTCTCTACAGGGGTCATTCTCCAGTCTTGTTTGTCTTTTCGTATTTCGAGAAACTCTGCAACCAGTGGGTAAGCCTTTGCTTCCTGGTTGTGAAAGACCGTTAATGAAACTCTGCACATGTCAAACAAGTCATCACTTAGTTGTAAGCTTTTGATTATCAAGCTGCAGCAATGGAAGTCTCTCAAGAAATGATGGGCGGTAGCTGGAAACAGCTGATGCTTAAGTGAAGATATAGATGAAGCCCCTTCTCTGTAGTCAGAGGTGTCTTAAAGGTAACAGGTGAATCAGAGCGTGGGAGCACCAGAGAGTTTATCTGTGAGAAAACCAAGTCCAAGTCTGCTGAGCAACTGGTGGTCAGCCTGGAGGGCCTACTTCTGAGGGGCTCACGTGTTGGGTGAATGCAGGGGGAAGAAGCAGTGATTAAAATTCAACAGCTGGGGGAGGACTCAGTTTGGGGTCATGGACAGTGTGAAACAGTGGCTCGTGTTAGCTGCAGGAGACAGAACAAGATGGCAAACTTTTTCGGCTGCACTGCCGCAGTCCTGTCACATCATTCTTAAAACATCTGGCTGTGATATATCTATGCCCTCTTGACATCCAAGTTGGAGTTGTAACATATTTGGGTGGCAGGCCGTTTTTTAGTGGCCTGTCCCAAACTAAGCAGGAAAAAGCTGAGCTGAAAGTAGCAGCTTAAATCCTTAAGCCGCAGATATTGATGAATTCAATGTATAAACCCAGGTTTGCCATTTTAAAGAAATCCTCTTTCAAAGGAAGCCCATAACACCAGACTTTGCTGTGCAGCTTTATTTTATGGCTGGAGATAAATTAGCCAAATGTTTTACATCCCTGTGGAAATCTGAAGGTGGGGAGGGACGATGATGACTGAGTTGAGGAAGTAATGAGACATGACAAAGAGGGTTTAACAAGAAACAGGTGGCATATTAATGTTAATGACAATTAAGTGATTAATTGACCAAGTGCGATTATTTTATTAACAAGGACTGACATTGGGAAATCTGAGGAAGAGGAGAGAGGTTGGGAAAGGAAGAGAGAAAGTGTTGAATCAAAGAGGTGAGAAAAATAAGACAAAGGATCTAGACAGGAGAAGACAAAGCCGTTCGTGATGCATGTGTGATGGTGGCATCATGTTTGGATCAGTTTTCACTGACAACATGAACAAGTTATAGAGACGATATTGGATCAAGATGTGTAGATGATTGCAGTCACTGAGTCAGCATGAACAAAACCAGGACCCTGAAACTGAAGCAGCTAAATGGAATCCAGCCATCGTTCCATTTATTTACACCTGTACTTCTTCTTCCTCCTATAGGTGTCTTCCATGAAAGAGGGCCTATTCCTGGAAATACAAACATGGTATGAAATGTGCCACTTCCACCGTGTTGGCTCAGACTTAGTGGCGTCATCACAAATGACAGGTATGATGGAACAAGTCACGACAAGACGATCCCATTTTTCACTGGCAGAGTATGGAGAGCATTTGTAAATGTAGTGGTTTGTGTGGAGTGTTTTTTTTGATACTCTGCCTGACACACAGATGAATACATCACAATTTAACTGAGCCCGAATCTTTAAAAAAAATCTGTTTAGCTCATGAGTAAATGGGTGATTGATGTGGGGACTATTGTGACATTAGTTCATTAAGATAAAACTTAATTGTATTATTGTGAAGAGTTCTCTCCATGATAATACATTGAACAATTGTCTCTTATAGTTTGAGATATACTGTATATGAGAACAACTGATTTAGGAAACATCACTTTTACTGTAATTATATGGGTCTCATGAATTCATCTACACCGTCTGTCACCTTCTTAATAATGCTCCTCTGCCTGCCTGTGACTGCTTTCGCTGAGCCTATATTCTTTATGAATCTGAGTGGCACTATTATTTTTCTGTTTTATTATTTGAACTGTTAACATGATGTTGCTGTTAAAAGACCATGTCTGCTCAACCAGCCCACCCTCTAAATATAGGTTAAATACATAATGTTTAGTCTAATTTTGTAAACACTCATCTCTCTCAGGAGCAGCTGTAAATATCCATTTAAAACACATCATGTCTGAATAGCAGAAAATATTTGCTTTATGTTAATGAGGCATGGCCCGTCAATAACTGTAGTTAGTGTGTGTGTGTGTGTGTGTGTGTGTGTGGTGGGCTTCATAATGGCATTAAAGAGGCGCTTCAGCGATGTTTTATTGCACATAATGTCGGGACATTTAAGAGACAGCATTTAAAACAAGAGGTAAAAATCCGAGCAGCTGAGGCCGACGAATCATTTATCACAGTCTTCAGTAATGTTCAAGCTCCAAAAACAGTGGCTGCTACATTTCCCATATTGCAACTCACAAGTGTCTTTTAGCTGTCCACTCTTCCCTTTTCCTGCTCGTGTCTTTCAAAATCTCAGTCTGTCAAACAGCCTTTCGATTAAAAACCTGACAAATGAACTGATTTTGACATATGAAATTGTCTTTGCTAAGAATCCCCAACACTGTTTTAATATAAACACAATGATCTCCTACCAACATACACCTGCCACAGTCAGACTGTACAGACATTATTAATTGTTCTCACTTTGACCCTGATTCCAAAAAAGTTGGGACACTGTGTAAAACTACAAAACTAATTAAAAACAGAATGCAGTCATTTCCAAACAAACTGTGTTCACCGACAACAGTTTTACAAAGTGTTCCTCAACCCATGTATTAATCTCCTTTAGAGTCTTTCCAGGATGAACCTTTCATACCCAATCATGATACTATCACCAGTTACCAATGAACCTGTTTACCTGTGGAATGATCCAAACAGGTGTTTTTGGATCAGTCCACAACTTTCACAGTCTTTTGTTGCTCCTGTCCCAACTTGTTTGAAACATGTTGCTGCCATCAAATTCAGAATAAACAGATATTTACAAAAATCAATGAAGTTGATGAGGTCAAACATTAAATATAAGATAAGATAAACCTTTATTCGTCCCACAGTGGGGAAATTCACATATCACAGCAGCAAAGGGGATAGCAGCGGCCTTCTTGATGAGTTTGTCCAGTCTCTTCCTGTCCGCAGCCGAAATGCTGCTGCCCCAGCAAGCTCCTCCATAAAAAATGGCTGATGCCACAACAGAGTGTAGAAGGTCTTCAGGAGCACCCCTTGCACTCCAAAAGACCTCAGTGTCCTGAGCAGATAGAGTCTGCTCTGACCTTTTCTGTAAAGTGCATTAGTGTTATGAGTCTGGTCCAGTTTGTTGTTGAGGTGAACACCCAGGTACTTATAAGATGTCACCATCTCGATGTCCATTCCCTGGATGTTCACTGGTGTTGGAGGGGAGTGAATGCGCCTGCGGAAATCCACCACCTGTTCTTCAGTTGTTATATATGTTATCTTGTACTGCTTTCAATTGATTATATGTCAAAAAATATTATCACCTCACAACTTTTTTTTTTGCAATTCAATGTTGTATAATCACAGGCAGCAAAATAAATTTCACTTTGTGTTTTTTTTAAACTGTCCCTTTAATCCCCTCGCCTTCTGCAGCAGTGCGCGCTTCATCCGCGAGAGGGCGCACCCACGACTCCCACTTCAAAAAATATTCCCTGAAACTCTCATTCTCGGAGTGTGGAGGAGCCACTTAAACAAAAGTGTGGACGCGTTGATCCAAACTCGTCCCTTCGCTGGAGCTCGTCGGCTCAGCCTGCTGGATCCACGCCGGCCGAGGGACGCGCTCTCCTCGGGGATTGTGCGCGGCTGGGGTCGGGAACCGGGACTCTCCGAAACCCGTCGGTCCGAGCTGGGAAGCGGAGGGAGGCACGGGAGAGAGGAGGTGAACGGAAGGGAGGCGCGGATCAGTGAAAAGGACGAAGCCGCACGCGCGCGTAAAGCTAATCCGGCCGTGCGTAAAAGCGCAGAACGGAGCGACATTAACGGGATAAATGTGAGCGCTGATGTTGTTTTTCCTGGATGTTTCCGGTGCCGGAGAGCGGTGTTTAGACTGTGTTGTGGAAAGAGGCTGATCCCGGCGCTGTGGAGACACTGCCCCGTGTGTTATCTCCTTTTCTTTCTTATTTGCGCTGGAAATTAAACGAAGTTCTTGTTTTGGGCGTTCAACTTGAGGAAATGCAAATGCGGTAGGTGACTCCGGGCTTTTTGGTTCAACCACTTAAACAGACTTTTTTTTAAAAAGGGCTGTGTTTCTTTCCCCCCACATTGTGCACAAACTGGGCTGTTTGGATGTGAAATGTGAGACAAACCGTTGCATCCAGCTGTTTCGATCCTCCTTCTTCATTCTCGCCTGTTTGGATCGGATATGCTAAGAAAAGTTTGTAAGAATGAAGAGGAGAAAATTCCCATAGCATGTCTCAGTTTTGTGGTCAAATCGCCCCCGTGTGCTGATCTGGATCTGCTCACTCATTATTTGAGTCTTTCCCGAGCCTTCATCGTGTCCATGTTGGGGCAGAGCTGACATGCGTCCAGGATGGGGATCTAGCGCGGCGACCCACTCTCATTAACACACGCTTCCCACATTATCGAGCCGCTGGTGGATGAGTGAGACCCCCGGAGAAGGCAGGGGACCGACCGTAGTGCCTGCTCGCGCGCCGTGAACCGCCGCTCTCAGCCCCGCCGCGAGCCAGCTCGAGGACCCGGTGACTGTGCGTGGAGGGTCTCTCCCCGGAGCCGACATGGAGGAGTGGAGACAATGCGGCCGGTGGCTCATAGACTGCAAGGTCCTGCCCCCGAACCACCGGGTCGTGTGGCCCTCGGCGGCCGTCTTCGACCTGGCACAGGCCCTGAGAGACGGGGTGCTTCTGTGTCAGATGTTGCACAACCTCTCCCCCGGATCCGTGGACCTGAAGGAGATCAATTTCAGACCCCAGATGTCACAGGTGAGTTCAGACCTGCACAGGTTGATTTGCATTGTGATGCACTCTTGTATCTGCTCTGCTTCTCGCTCACACGTGTCCACGCATTGCCTTTTGTTTTGGATCAGCTGAATGATATTTTGCAGGATTTTCCCAGCTGGTATTCAGATTGTAACCTGTCACAACAAGCCCACTTCCTGGCCCCAGATCAGTGCTGAGCCACTACCAGCATATCTGTGATAATACAGCAGCTTATGTTCATGGTGCACAGTGATAGAGGGTCCACTCATGTTTGAACAGGTGAATGTGCACGAGTGGTGGTTTCCTGCTGCCAGACCTCAGCTTGATTGTGGTTGTTGAGCTGTGTAATTTATTGAACAAGTTAAATGTTGAGCGTCTGCATCCTCTGTGTACTTCTGCATGTTTCATAGATTGCTCAGGTTATCAGCAACATGGCATGAGTCAGTGAAATGAATCTGACAGCTCTGCTTCAGATTAAAGGCTGTTAATTGAGTATTATCCTGTCAGTCTAGCTCTGAGAGGAAGGGACCAAAGATAATCATCTGCTGGGAGAGGAGAAAGTAAAACATCTCCCAATCCTACGTTAAATAATTTGGAAGTTGTCTTTTACTTTTGTGACCTTTTTGGGGTGTGGCAGTTCAGTTTGGACACATGAAGAGAAATCCTTGAAAGTCGTCATGTTTGTTGCAAAGTTTAGCTGCCAACTATTTAGCAAACAAACATTTTTAAATCTGAGGATTATTAGCTTTTAAATTTTACCCACGACATATCGCAGGAGAGACATGAACTGAAGGTTACTCTGAGTCCTTTGCGGAGGAACTCACAGAGGAATAACCATCTCGGTATATACTCAAATGAAACATAAGTCTACATGGTGGTAACGATTAGAGGTTTGGATCGTCACGCAGCTCAGTTTATATAAAAGCTCACTCGCCACCTCAGCTCAGTTGTGCTTCTAAAGCCAGTTGGAGGAAGTGTCGGCTGCCACAGGAAGTTTACACGACCACAGCAGAGTGAAAGTGTGCTGTGGCAAACATTCCTATTGACTTTTATTCACTCTGAAGTCTGGTCTAAAGCACCGCTGAGTCTCCATTAGTGTATGGTGAGGAGTCTGGGGATTGGTGCTGTGAATGGATCATGCAGGACGTGTTGGGTTATTCTCATCGTCGTGCCCACAGAGGCCGAAGCGGCTATCATACCAGAGCGATTGCCCTCTGACAGCACATTTGTCTGATATTCTTGGCACACCTTCCGTGACCTGCTTCTGTCATAATACTGTGTGAATGTGTGGCTGTTGCGTCTGTCTGGCTTTCTGTCTGTGTTGATGGTCGTCGCTTTCTGCGTTTCCTGTGTTTCCTTTATGTTTCGAGTTGTAATAAATACACTAGTCTGTCCACAGGAAATTAATTGTCAGGAGTTTGGATTGTAGATTAAACCAGAACAAGCGGCAGAATACAGATTGATCATTTGGGATGGCGTCCAGTTGAATACTCACACAACCCTGACACATGATGCAGTATTTGAAAGCACAAAACTTCACCATTGTATCTCCACAAAGCACAACACTAAGATAAAAATAATATGGTTATCATAGGCAGGAAATAAAAACATTTTGTACTATGTTGTGCTTCTGTAAATGTGGTTCTGCATCATTTGGACTAGTTGTGACTTTTTGATATTAAACTCCTGAATTCTTGAAGAGACCAGGCTCATAATTAAAAGAGATTAAGCCATATATTTTTTGGCTGTGTGAGCAAAAAAGAGTTAATTGTTAAATTTACCAAGCAAAATGCTAAATAATCTCTGGTTCCTGCTTCCTACATGTGAGCATTTGCTGCTTTTCTCGATTTTATATAGATGTAAATTGAATGTCTTTGACTTTTGGACATCTTGTTGCTCAAGTTAAGGTTGGACTTTGTGAACATGTGATGGGCATTTTCTTCTATTTCCATTGACCAAATGTTAAAAAACTGACAGACGAATCATTAAAAACAAATGTTAGCTGCAGCTCTGGTCTCTAGTCCTCCTCTCTCTTTGCCTGGTAACCACCAGCAGGCTCGACTTATCAGGTCCAGAAGCTCCTGACGGCCATGATTACAAGGCGAGAGAGGGGTCTGGATGGCATGCTTTGATCCGCCCACTAATCCTGTGCTCTCAGTCCCACTGAGTGAAGCTGCAGCGAGGGTGGAAGGGGTGTCCTCAGTGACAAATTGGGTTAAACAAAATCCTGGCAGCAGAACAGTAGTGTGTGATTTATGATAAGGAAAAGGTCAGAGCGCGTGTGCTTTAACACTCAGAACACGCCGAGTCAGTGGCTTCGCCCAACGGAGACGAGGTGAAGCCCAGTGATTACATTATTTTCTCAGGACAAAATTTTTTCATCACCCCGAATGGCTTCAGATTAATCGTTTTCGAAATGGAGTTTTGTCTCTGAATATGACTCGCAGTTAAACAGTGACTGTATCCTCAAATGTGTTTGACACACTGAATAGGTGTTCACAGAGGTCACGGTGCTGTGTGACCTGCATCAGGACCGATGATGGCTTTCTCATTCTGCACCCACCAACCATCACTTTTTAAGACTTCTTCTACAATAAATGTTATGATCTGAGGTTGGATGTGGTCAGTATGTTGAGACTGTAAAGGGTTTGTTTGATTTGTCATACCTATACTTAGACAGCAGTGGCTCGAGGAGGTCCTGGGTTCAACCCTCCCTGTGCTGAGTTTGCATGTTCTCCTCGTGTCTGCATGGGTGTGAGTGCTGAAATGCTAAATGAATTAATCAATTAGTCTATCAGTTTTGATAATTGATAAAATATTGAAGTCACTTATCAAGCAAAAATGCCAAACACCTGCTGGTTCCTGCTTCCTGTTTCATATCATCGTGCTTTGGATATCTTTGTGTTTTGTACTGTTAATGTGACTAAGCAAACAATTTGAAGGTGTAATCTCTGGTGGACTGTAGGAATTTATCACAGTTTATGATGACTTTTTACAGTTTTCCTACATTTATAGACAAAACAATTGAAAATATTCCTTGACCCAGTGGCATTGCTTTGGTTGCTCAAATTTCCTCCTGCAGTTGAAAGACATGCAGGTTATCTGAACTGGCCCATTAATTGCCCATAGGTGTGAATGTCTAACTACTGCATATGTGTCAGCCCTGCAGTCGCCTGGTGACCTGTCACCCAGTGCATGCTGGGATCAATCCAGCCCCCTGTGATGCTTAACGGGGTGGAAGAAGGAAGGATGGATGTACTTGTAACTGTGAATACACCTCAGGGTCAGAATGAGTAATTCAAACAACTTCATAAATGTTCAACATTTGCTATTAAGAAGTGACATTAAAACTGATTGACTGTCTCTGAAAACAGTAGTGCTGTTGCGCCCTTGAACAAGAAACAAACACAATTAACCCCCACTTAAACGAAGCTGAAAGGTGACTTGGTGAAGTCGCTGCTCGACTTGCAGGTGTGAATGCGTCTAATGGCATAAGAATGAGGAAGGGCCACTGCAACATCAGCACTCAGCAGAGTGTGACTGAATAAATAACGGTTGAAAATGTGCATTCAGGTGTCTGAAAGGGGAAATGTCCATTCATGCATCCTTCCAGCTCGCAGAGAGGAAGTGGCTCAGTATATTGTGATATTCATGAAGTACATTATAAAGCTCTGAACTGTACACACATGTAAAACAGCAAACCAAACGTGCCTGACATCTGAAGCGAGTGCAGGGCTGTGTTGTGCAAAAAAGTGCTTCAGTGCTAATATCACGGAAACAAATCGTAACAGATGGCGTGTTGGGATGAGTGTCAGACCACATCCACATCAAGCAGGCGAAATTTGAAGAGGAGATTTAGCCATTTTCATATTTTTGTGTTTCAGTGCGGACGCTCCACGTTTCTCATTCAGATTCAGCTACCTTATTGTGGGCAGGAGAGCAGGTGAAGTACCTCTTGCAAAGCAGCTGCCAAGATGACCTTCGTGCAGGTGGTCAAATAAATCTCTGATTGTATTTTTAAAAGATGGCAAGGCTTTCCAGTCTACCTCAAGGTCTTAAATGGATGTTTAATGAGCACTGGTGTGTGGAGAGTCTTCTGAGCTCAAAGTGCACATATCAAGAATCCAGGGCCTCGGGCTACGTCTGAAAGACAAGACCGAGCTGTGCTCTCTGAAGCCTTTTGTGTGCTCACTGTTTTTTTTCACTCAGCGTTTCTCATTCTTTTTTTTTTTCCTGTTAGTGAGGTAGTTGTGAATGCCTTTGGGATGACTCAGGCGGATATGTGTGTGTGCTGCTGTGCTTTTGTTTCTTTTTGTGTGTGTGCACTTGCTTGTAGTGTGTATGTGTGTTAAAGTGTATGAGAGAGAGGTGTTACAGTACCTGTGTTCAGACTGAATCACCTCTGGCCGGGCCCTGAGATCTACTGGAGCTCCTCGCTGCTCCGCGGGACTCCAGCTCTCACACAGAGCCTGACGCTTCCACTCACAGTAATTGAGGTTCTTCCTCTTAGTCCAGCTCCCACCAGAAATATTGGCTGCTGCTGGCAAGTAACAGGAGATGATTGAAATATATATATTTTTTTAATTCTGCTGTTCATACTTGAGCGATGGCGAGAGATTGTACGCAGCTGAGCTTGTGATTTGTGTGTGTGTACATGTGTGAGTGTGTGTGTGAGTGAGCATAAATAAAATCGATGTCTATTTCGTCTCATTTTCCCCTGCATCAAACTTTCAAATCCACACGCAAGCTAATTTTGAGCCGAAAAAGCAGCTTCTTGCACACAATACAGCTTTTGTAGGAAAAATTTAAAAATTTCTTTAACTACTACTACTACTACCTTTGTCTCATACAGCTCTTAGATTTTCTTCAATATCTAATTGCTAAGCGCCAAACACTTGAAGCGAAAGCATCCCAGAATGCATTGTCAAGAAAGCACCATCCTCTTTACTTTTTGTCCCTACACAAGCGTGATAGATTTGGATTATCAGCATGTGGAACTGTCTGTCTAAAACTGTCTATTGTAATAATACTATATTGTTGATAAAGTTTAAAAAGTGGGAAAAAAAAGTGATGGTGCATGCGTATGTCTAAAACTGTGGGACTGGAACTGCTGTGTCCAGAGCTGCGGGGGCTCTGCAGGTCGATGATATTGAGAAAGCTGAAAGCAGCACTACCAGAGGCCAAGCAAAGCAATCAGCCTGTTCCCAACAGGCGTGTTTTGAACAGGCACCGCTCGAGTATATATGTAGTGTATATTTCAGGTGTAAGCCCTGGATCTCCACTGACTCTAGAACTTATGACACTGAAAGCCCCGTCTTAAAGAGCTCTGCAGGCTCGGAAACAAGATCAGAGAGCGCGGATGAACCAGAAAACGACATGGTAAATGCCAGGCCACCTACTATTCTCAAATCTCTGTTTGGAGTGGGGGGTGGTGGCTACTGTAGACAACCACCCACCCGTGCCTCCCTCAGGGGTAATTTAATCTCAGCGCTTGGTCTACTGTTGACCCCGTGACCCCAGCACCCGCCGGATGCAGGTAATACTGCTAATGGAGCTCGTTAGGGACACGTCCCGGGTTGCACAGCTGGGACGGTGCCGCTGGAAGCTAATGGGATTGACAAGGAGGGAGCGGGTCTGGGCCAGAGTTTTCTAACCTTTCGTGTGAGCTAATCCCAACCCTAAAGTCATGACAATGATTTTCTTTTGATGTTCGTGTGGCTTGTGCGTTGACATTTCCACAACTGGCCTAAAAACAGTGTGTCATTTCTTGAGGGAAGGAAACAGCTTTTGTCTCGAGCTGACAGTGTCACTAGCAAGAAATGTGTCTTTTACAGTGACTTGGCTCATGATTCCTGTTCATTCTGATGATTAGCTTATGCTAAACTCATTTAGAAGAGAACATAAGGGTAAAAAAAAAATATATCTAAACACACCAGCTTCTGTGTCTGCTGGACCCACTGTAGTTTTTCCATCCAGTTACACTTCACCTCCAGATGTGTGGGTAAAATAATTTAGCTAAATTGGAGGCTTGTCGACAACCTGTGTGGCCATTTCACTGTTGTTTTTCTAGTGATGCTGCTCAATCTTTAGATGACCAATAATAAACCTAGTGAGCAAAATGATATCCCATAACCAAGGAACCAGGGGAATGATGGCCAAAGCTATGAAAATGAGATCCAGGTTGGAGAGATAAATAAATAAATAATGACAGATAAATAATATTCCTTTAATCCCTGGGGATTTATCAGAGGACATAGTGATACATTGATCTCTGCTGTGGGGATCAGACCTCCTTTCGCAGTGAGGTAAGATTGCATAAACAGCACTGAGCAGTATTATCAGAGCTGGTAGGAATTCACTGTCCTGTTCAAGGTCACTTCATTCAGGCGGATCCTTTGCAGCAGGAAGGAGCTTGAACTTTGTCAAGTTGAAGGACAGCCTTGTATCCACTTGGCCTAAAAATACATATTCCCTTAGAACCGGAAGCTATGTGAAGGTTTTAAGATGCCTGTGTCCAGCTGCTTCTTGCAAGTTGTGACATTTTCATGTAAGCTGAATTTATCCTCTTTAAATAGAGTTTATCTGTGGTTACAGGCTAATTCCCCTCAACGTTCCCCTCACTTGTGTCTCAGTTCCTCCCACTGAAGATGTGAGGAGAGAGGAGACAAGGAAACAGAGAAATGAGAGGTCCTTTTCTCTGAGCTGTCGCCTAAAGTGTTGTCTGTGTGTGATGAGGACGGCACGGCTGGATCAGCTGTCAGTCAAATGTTTCAGGGAAAGTGGAAGAGTTGTAAATATATCTTACATCAAACTATAGTTTCTATCTGATGCAAAGGGATTTTCAGCCTCACATATGACTGAATGCAAATGAGAATTAAAATGGTTTATTGCAGAAAAGGAAAATAACAGACAGTGAAGCGAAATCACACACAGCTCCATTGTTTTCAACTAGATGGTGAATGGTGAGTTTTCAAAAATAGAAGTTCTCTTGTACAGTCGCTCACGCCTGAACATCATCCTCACTCTTCCGAACATAAAACAAGAGCATTGGAACGACCCACATGACGGCAAACCAGAATGAATTCTGGGTCAAGCGAAGGAACGAATGAGAGAAAGTGGCGTGTCCCCCCCGTGTCAGCTGTACAAGAACATCTGAATGTTCTTTAAGGAAAGGCCCTGAGAGCTGTGGTGAACAGGGTTAGACCAGCAGAGAGAGAGGTGCTGAAAGGTTTGTTGTCACCACTGTGCCGCTCGCTCCCAGTGTAGTCCTTGTGTGACATTCAGCATATGGAAAGATTGGGTCAACAAGGGATGTAAGAATATATGCTTATCCAACGACTAATTCTCCAAAAATAAAAAAGTAATATTGCCACACCATCTGGGCAATTTCATGAAAAATATGACTATTTATCTTTTATACCCTCGTTCTCCTTGAATTAAAGTATGACTTTATTTACTTTATTTTTTATAACCACGCTCTCCTTGAATTAAGAAAACTTTATTTACTTTCTCCATTGTGACTTATGATTATGAAAAACTCTCTCTCATCCTCTAAATCCCCTGTTTATAGTCAAGTGCTGATCTATATTTCCTGATGATGCTTTTCAAAACTGTTTTGAAAATGCGATGAAGCTCAGAGAGTACATCATGGAATTTGATCAACTGAAACCAGCATCGTAATGTATTTCTGTGTCATACACGCAGAAACAATCTGAACTTTGACAGGAAGTGGCTGGAAAAGTTCGGGAAGACTCTTTCTAAGAAAATTGAAGCACTTCAGAAAAATTCCTGTAAGTGTGAGTAGAAGAGCAGATGAGATGAGTGCTTGCATAACAGCACTTTCCCAAAAGGAGTTAATGGACTGGACCCGAGACTAAAGTTCAATATGCAATTTAGCAAATTCAGCCTTCTTACTTCCCAGTTATTTTTTGTTCTATATTACGCTGCAAGAAGACAAGGAAATGTGATTTGAGCAAGAGCACGATCCAGAGTAAATTGATATGATGTCAGACTTTACACTTCACTGCTGTTTATTATATCTTTACTCAAGCACTTTTTGCTTTAAATTTATAATCACGTAGTCCTGCAATCTAATTTAATAGATAAGGAAGTAAAAACTTGGTTGTTTTTGTTCCACATTTCAATTATTGTTGTCCTTGAAAAAGCTTTATTTCCGTTGCTGTACGGCACATTTTTATGATGTTATTCGTTTTGAAATTGAGCAAGAAGCTAAAACAGGAGAGATGTAAGAGGGAAATATTCAATTTAGATAAGGCGGTTTGCCTCTAACTGCGGTAGAACATGAGGTTTCAGCTGTTCTGTGTATTTTATAGTGGATAACACTTCACAGTGCACTATAGGCTCTCAAATGATAAATAAATAGGAGGCTGTAAAGGCACAGCTCGTAGTGTTTTGCAGGAGGAGGAATGCATAGCACAGGCGTAAATAGGAAAACAGTTAAGTACTTGTTGTACAATGCAGCAGTTGAATGAATCACATAGTAGTTGAGGTCGATATTCATTAAGTGCAAATGAATGGTCGCACACATGCTATTGCCGTTCTGCAGGTCTGCAGCTTGCGCAGTGGGATAAAGAAACAGGAAGTGAATTTGGAATTCAAACAAGCCTCTTTATTTTTGACTTTCTGCGTCCAGTAAGTGGCTCATCTCCGGTGCTGCATGTAACACAAACCACAGCTACCACAAGACAGAGCAGATTTTAGACATGATGCAAATACTTAAATTCCTCTAAAGTGTTTGCAGTGTGTGTTTGTGATTAACCCAAAGAGTGTTAGTTTAGATTTAAGCCTGGATTATTAATCACTAAATGCAATAAATGACTCAATAATCATTGAATAATAATGATGCTGATATAGTTGTTCCAGTTTAACAGGTGGCTTTTGGTTAATTGAATCCAGTTTTAAAGCCAAACGCACGGTTGGTGAACAGCTTAACTCTTTCAAGTCCAAATACAAGCAGTGAGCACTCAGCTGCAGAGGCCCCGACTTGAATTGGCTTAAATTGGCTGCTGCAGAACAACTAAGCAGTTTTAATTAAAAAAGTTCTAAAATCACCAGAGCTCATGTATTATGAGGATGTGAGCATGTTATTTAAAATTTAGTGTTGTGGGTGGATGTGAGTTTGAGTTTTACATAATCATCTGATACTTTATTATTATTTAATATGCGTCAGCACAGGGCTGTGATTCACTCTGATCCAACAAGTCTTGAGGAAATCAATAATTAAAAGGCCTGTTTTCACAAGTTAGAGTCTGTTAGTTTTATCACTCTATCATATTTGGGGGTTTATTTTTAGCTTTATCGCATTAATGTTTGAAATAGTTGCCTGACTTTTTATGAGCTCTATTGCACTCGACATGGAAGATAATCACAGTGGTCGACACAGACATTTTGAAGTCATGAACCACACACCTGGCAAAAAGGAAGGTTCTGTCAGAGGTTAAAAATTACTTGCTAATCAGTTCAATCAATGTTGGTATCGGCCTCAAAAATCCTGTGTAATTGAAACAAGATTGGCACAAATGACAAAATTTGCCAAACCAGCATGGGAGGGAAAAGATTTAATTTGGGACCAAGGCAAGATGGAGAGAAAACATCACTCCTGCATTAGTGGCCAGTGATGAGTTTTAAATTATTTAACATCTAAAAGTCAAACCAAGTTTTGGTGGCAGTACCATCAGACGTCTAATCCGGAGTAATTACAGCTGTGGCAGATAAAGCAAAGTCTTTCTGCCCGACGATGCAAGTTTTTAAACCACATCGCAAGACATCATATTATTATGTATCATCTCAGCCTCTTTTTTTCATTTGGTATTTTGCAGCGGCTTGAACGTGACTCAGCCGGTCTGTAGAGAAAACCAGAGCCTTGCAGTTTATCATGTGTATTCTATTTAAAAAGCACTCCCCCACCTAAAGCCTGTGGAACATTCATCTGCCTCGTCCTTCTCTCTCTCTCTTCCCTGCATTCCTCAGGGAACGCTGTTAGTCGAGCACGGTGTTTATTCGGGGGAACTCCGAGCTGACCTAATCTTTTCAGACTGAGAGGGAGAATTGAAGTGATGTCATGTAAATGCAGCTTACGGCAAATCTCGTACAGAGAATTTCAATGTCAAGAGAGGAGCGTGTTTTTATACTAAGTGACAGTGGAATTACCTTAAATTCTTACATATGTGAAAGCATCCAGTGGAGAATAGGATCATTCTGCTAGTCTCATAATTATCTTACCTAACTAACCTCTGGGGAGACATTAAACTTTGAGGAAGCTGGTCCACCATGACAGCATGTCGCCAGTTTTGCCATCCCACCAGAGATGGACAAAGAGATCACGGAGCCTTATGGACACTGTCTGATTTCTAAAGAGGCTCCATCTGCATAGCGGTTGTTGGGGGTGATTAGGACGGGCATGCAGCGGAATGACGCCTGAATCTTCCCAGAGCTGGCCATGCTCTGCTGGGCGCCATCGCTCCACAGAGAAATGAAAATGAGGAGGAGGCCGCCGTGCCATCTCCGTTGTGGCGAGCCAGATGGCCCGATCTCTCCCCTGTGGTTCTTCTCAAACCAGACCAGATCTTTTTAGTTTTCTTCTTTTTGTGATTAATTTTAGTCGTTAATCAGTAGTCAGTTTTCCTTTCCAGGCCTTCACTAGCATCTGTCTTCATGCACGACTGTCAGCAGTGACAGTCTGGCCTGTTACATGTTGAGCTGCTGTCTGTTGTGTTGCTGGGAGTCTAATTCGAGTTGTGGTGGTGCTTGGCTGGTTGTGGCCGTTTCCTGTGGTAGAGAACAGATTAGGATCTGGATTGTGCTCCGGGGAGAGACACAACCGCCCCCCCCTCGTGGACACCTCTAACCCAAGCTGTACACACACACACAAACACAGTAATACATTAGCAGCCTCTTTCTGGGGGAAAGATAAACGGCTTTATATTTTCTCTATCTCTTTGCCAAATGAAACAGATAATATGCAGCCCTGTGACGCACTGCCTGGTGGCAACGAAGTACAGCAGGAGTGTTTATATGTTGCACCAGCCATGGATTTTTCAGGCCTTTGCCACAAGAAGCCCCGATATCCAATTACTGATGTGTATTGATCATATCACATAATTGGCTGCGGAATAGGAAAGGCACAAAGGTAGGGTTACAACGTCAGACGCAGTCCCATAAAAAGGCCAGTGCCTATTGATCTTCCCCACGGCTCAGTCTCTTGTTAATCATGCAAACAAAGTGGAGCAGCGTGTTGCGGGTTATAGAGGGTGGAAGAGGTCACTTCCTCATGCTCCACCTTTAGCTCTGCTGCGCTGCTTTCTGATGTGTAATTTCAACTCTTCCCGAGTGTGGTCTCTGTGTTTTGGTACAGTGTCTTTCCAACACGATGAGTTTTATTTTTATCAGCATTGTCTTCAAATACACGACATTATTTCAGTTTTAAAATAATTTGTTGCTCATGCAATGTAGTTAATTGATTAGTTAGTTGATGAGTCAGTTAATTATTTTTTCAATCAAGTGTCTTATTTTGGTCTCATCATCAAGTCAGAAAGCCCAAAGCCTCTTTTATGATAACATAAAAACAAAAGGAAAGCTGAGTGTTTCTGAAGCCGTCACCAGCAGATGTTGACGATTTCCTTCTGACAGTCAACTAATATGATGAATGAAAATCATAATAGACTCATTTTCTGTTCAGCTAATCAACTACTCTAATAAACTGCATAGTTTGAACTTGGGCCTGCAAATTCAATTGTGTTTCTGGATGTAATCCAGGTTCCCATAAATGAAATGAATTGGATGACTGATTATAGGCTTAGAGAAATAATCTTATTGTAATGTGATGCATTACTTGTTGAAAACACTCCACCAACATCAGCAGCTCCGGTATCTCGCTCAAGGACACTTTGGCAGAGCAGAGTCTTGTCAGCAGGGACAGAGCCCGAGTTTCTCAGGTAAAGGTCGACCTCTTTAGCCACCCGACCATCCTGATACAGAGAAAACAAAGCCACCTTGTCAGTCTTTAACAGACATTGATTTGTATTCTGCAGCTGTCAAACCAGTCCTCCCAGTCCTTAAAATCCAACATTTTTCCCCCATGAATGTATCTGAAATAAGCTGCCATCTTGCATACTAATGAAGTTGTAATTGTCGCTGTTAACAAAGGCCAGGAAAACCTACTTTAAGCTATTATCTGCTCTGGAAGTTATCTTGCAGAATGTTCACAGCTATTTAAGAAGTCCTTTCTGTTGGACAGGAAAGATGAGACAGAGAAGCTTTGGGGAGGCAAAATGAAAAAGCCCAGGGGAAACAGAAATCAGACAATAGACAGTTGTCAGAGTCTACATATTATACTACAGCTGTGTCGGGTGTTGCAACACTGAAGCAGATTCCTCTGAACTGTATATGTGTGGTTGTGTTCATATGTAGTCTGCTGTCATCCAGCACTGTGTGAGCGCCTGCTGTCTTTCATCATGCTCTCGGTGTGTCACTCCTGCTTTGTGCATCTGTCTCTCACTGCGACGTTGCACTTTTTCTCTAGTCTGCTATGTGAGCTTTAGAAAATAGTCTTGGTTGGTTTTAATTAAACTTTAATTAAACCAGTAAGAGCAAAGCTGCTTTGGCATATTTTAACATAATTGATGAACGTAGTTTAACTGTTAGTGGTTTCTCTGCATTCTGAGCTGTATGGTGGTTGAATTACCTCATGGGTTCACAAGATCATATGAGATCATGAGCAAGAATCCATCTCGCCAGGATTCGAGCTTGTGTCTGAACCACAGTGGTTTGGACCCGTCGGTGTCCTATGAGGACATACAGGCAGCTGTGGGTGGGGTTTAGGTGTGACGACCATGAAGACGACAGCGAGAAGTGTCCAACAATGGCAGCTCCTAAAGAGTTTAGTGTAGATGTTGTTGTAGCATCATCATGAGAACTGGAGTATTTCTTCATTGATAGAAGACCAACGAACGACAATGAAAAGTATATTTTCACTCTTCTCCCAACTGGCTTCGGTTAGGTCCAATAGTTCGTTGATCTGATTGGTTGAAGTTAGTCTGTGATAGACAGATGGTTGATCCAATCACCTGCCAAGTGTTTTTTAAGTGCCTGCTCTTTTCTAAACACTTTCCAAGGACGACTTGTCCGATGATTATGTGCAACAAACCATCTGGCGCGTCAGGTTATCAGTGTCACTTTATGCACAACATTATCAGCTGCTCTGTTGTTGATCACAGCCTTTTTATTTCACATCCATTTCATTCAGCGTCCTTCGAAAAGCTGCAGGTGTCACAGCATTTGTCAGCACACCCACTTTAGACGTCTGATTCAGCTGGTGAGAAAAGGAAAGTGAGGGTTTTTTTTTTTTCTTTCAGACAAAATTGACTATCTCTGTGGTTTTCTGTAATGCGGACAAGTTGTCCTGTCCCTCTGTGATTGATGATATTTCTAAAAACCAATTTCTCATAACTGCCAGCGAGAGGGAGGCAGGTGAGCTTCCTCAATCCCATTTCCCATCTAAAAAGGTGAAGAAAAGCATTAAACCTGCCACCAGTTTGGTGTTAGCATAATGAAAGCAACCGAGTGTGAAGACGGGAAAAGAGAAATAATTTAGAATGAACGGTGGAAGCTCCTGGGAAAACACAGAGACAGACAGAAGGTGGCGTCACAGAGGATCTGATTGAGAGGAACCTGTGAAATGGAGCATGTCCCTCACGCTGACGTACACAACTCATCTGGTTCTCCACAACTGACCCTCCGTTAGCAGATGGAGATTTGCATTAATGACACAAGACTGTGACAAGACGCAGGATTTACAGACGTGGTTGTCTATGGGTCAGCAAACCTGTCCACAAACCTGGACAAACAAAAGTAGAAATTAGACGTCTCTTTATACTTTGTGAACTTTTTTCTGTTTGAAAAATATAGTTTCATCAGGTTGTTAGTTATACTCAATCAACCAGTGAGATATTAATACCTCACTGGTTTCCGTCTTGCCTTTGGAAACCTTCCACGAATCAGACCCAAACGTACTTTTATCACATTCTTAGTTAGAGTCAATTATTAAAACACTTATTCAATTGGTTACAGTTTATTAAAGTGACCCATCCTTCACCTCAAAGCACCATTACAAAGCTACTTAAGGTGAAGGATCTTAAAATGAACCTACGCAACCTCTGAATGAAATTGTATATTCCTTTTCATACGAATGAAAAGTTGAATTTAGCAATAAAACCTTTTTCACAATGTGCTCCACTTTAGCTGCTCGGGCAGAAAGCTGGCCTCTGCTTTCATTCTTCATGTTAAGCCAACATAATCACCTGGTGGTTCATTTCTAAGATATAAACATGAGAGTGGTATTGATCTTCTCATCTAACTATTTTTATATCTATGAATGAGTTATGCTGCGTTCTGCATCGTCAGACAGACGGACAACAACTTCACATGATCATATGTTGCTATGGTGATGTTGTATTGTTCAGAGTCAAATAAAAAACATGTTCAATAAAATTATTTCCTGTCTACGAATTTTCCGTAAGTATTTTAGTTATGCATGCTTCTCAGATTGCCCATTTTTTCTCCTTGTGTGAGGAAGCTATGTAACATGCGTATTTTTTTTTTTAATTCCATTGCAGAGGATGACAAAAAGTTGAAATATTTTAACTTTGAAATTTAAATGTCGTTATTCTCTGCTGGCCTCACTTAATTTTACCATCCTGCTCTCGTCCACTAAAATGATATCTGGTTTGCCGTCTGCCTGAATCCATGCGAATGCAGCATTAAACAAGTAGATGCTTTTTATGTCTACAAGAAACATGAATTATTTCCTGGTTTTGATTCATGGATGTGTTACGAGAACGATGGCAAAAAGCTCATTCTCTTCCTTGTTGTCTTCCTTGAGTTGATTCATAAAATAGCTTTTCTATGAGAATGTTTCATAAATGTTGACTCGTCAGGGTTTAACAATTCACTATCTCAAGAGTAATAATTGACGTGCCATTCAAGGTGTCCTGTGAACAGCTTTACAGACGGCTCTGTTTTATATAGAGTCAATGAGCAAACGCACTTATGCAGTCTGCAATAAATCCTGCCTTCATCAAAGTTAGAATGTTTTAGATAAGAAGTTTTTTAACTGCATCAGGGTAGACTGGAAGTGAAATGAATTTCCCAGTTAGGCAGCTGTAAAACTCAACTAACAATGACAGGTTGACTCATGTGTCTGTGTCTGTTTATCCAAGATTTCCCTTTCCTTTTCTGAGGACATTCACAGCTTCCCACTTCCCTCTCAGCATAAGCACTCAGTGGGTTAGAGAGAGAGTGAGAGAAAGAGTTGTGTAATCCCCTCCCCTCCCTTTTCCCCTGCACTCAGCCAGACAACAAGAAACATCTGGACGGAGAACAGAGAGTTCAGAACGCACCCATCCCCACCTTGGATGAGTCCAACAATGCTTGGCTCAGACTGTGCACTCAGAGTCTGGACACCCTGCTGTTATCCTCCCAAACCCTGTGCGAGTGTTGCATTCTTATCGTGACTTTGCTGGTTTCTGAGAAGAATGTGTGGGTGTATGCTGTTGTCGAGCGCTCGCTGTGTTCTGCAAAGTGTGTAATTTTCTGTCTGTGAGTGGGGTAAAAGGTGTTATTTTCCTCTCTACATTTTCGATCCTGACAAGCTGAAACTGTTTTTTTTTTTTTTTTTCTTTCCAGAGGTTTTAATATTGTGCATTTTCAGGTTGTTGGGTGTGTTTTCGCACTAATTTTCACATCTCAGGTGGTGTTTCACATTAGTCCTCCATCATTTAAAGGATGAGTTTCAACATTTTTATGCCCCTGGAGATCAGACTAAAAGTGTTTACCAGCCTCTGCGTTTCTCATTTTTCCGACTCTGAGCTCTAAGTTTCTGACAGAAAGCTCCTTATGCTTATGTCACACACGCCTTTTCTACATCATTGATCCCATGTGAGTATGCAGCGCAGGTGCTGCGGCCACATTTAGAGCTGTGGAGTAAGGCGGGCTAACTTCTGCTTTTACAAGACTTTTATATTTAGCCTTTTCATTCAACTGTGTCTGTTTCAGTTTCCCTTCTTTCCTGCCCGTGTTTGTGCTGTAAATTGGGACAGGCCCGTCGGCCGTGTCAAGACACGGCGGTGGATGCAGAGGATACGTTTCTGACAAACTCATGCAAATGATTTAACAGTTCTGCTATCTTGGAGAAGCATGGTGGTAAATCAGTGGTTATTGTGGTACTTGGGGCCAAGATGGCATTTCTACAAACCAAATTTTATTTACATATTTATTTACAAGAGCATATCTTATATATTGAAAACGCAGGGCAGTTTTCAAAGTGCAAGAGAAGCATTTTAATTATAATGTACATTATCAATAATATCTTAACAAGAAGTAAAATTTGAACCTGCTGACTCGTCATAATGACAACTCTCACTGGCAAATTTACTCAGTTGGAGCTAATTAAAGTTGTGCGCTGTGAGTTGGCCAAACTCCAAAAAGAACTTGTTTGCTGCTGTTGTTCAATTCTACACATCAGGGTCTGCATTATTTACACTTTGCCAAAGACGAAGTTGCTCAAAGAAGTTTGGAGATTTAAAGGAAGGGCTGGCTGATTTTTCCGTTCAGAAAAGATCAACAGTCCATTTCTACATAAAACGATCTAGATGATTGGTCGCCCCACATTAATATCAGACCTCTTATTACGTCCACCTTAAAAGCAGGTGGCCAATGTTTTCAGCCAGCTCTGTAGTTGTGGATTGATGAACAGAGTTGTCACAATATCCCAGAATCTCTTTTTTTTTAATAACAGTTTCAGGTATTCCAGTAGTTGGTGTCACACCTCTTAGGCCAAGATACGCTAACAGGATGTAGATAGTAGTTGATTTTTCTCTGACTGACTGGCTTAAAAAAAATCATCAATCAACCTTTTTATTTGATTCAATTCATATAGGAACAAGTTTGTGATAATACCTACATACTTAATACACACCCTATTTAATAATATATAGACCATAAATACAGGTCAATAGCTTAATTTACAGAATAAATAGGATTCACAATTACATTTTTTTCCCAAATCATTCAGCTCTTATTTGAAAGCAGAAGCTGCAAACTGTGGAAATTGGGCTCTGGGCCTGGCTCACTGATGTCCACTCAGTGTTTTCACCAGCCGTTCACAACTTTGACCATCTTTCCTACACAATATTTTAGCTCTTTGTATTCACATTGTCACACAGTGAAACTGGGTCTTTCCCTCCCTCGTGTTTTCCACCATGTATCCATTAACTCATCGACAATAGGCTCCTCTCACAAGAGAAATGTCCTTTTAATTTATGAAACCCTCTGCTGTCTCCACGCTCAGCCAACCCTCCTCGCTGAGGCCGTAGCCCTCGGTGTGCGGCGTATCGAGTCGTGACTGTTTCCACTTTAGTGGCTAACATTTAGCCGAGGGGCCGAACGTATGTGGAGTTTGACCTGCTCGTCTTTGCCCCCGGCAGCGCTCTCTCATTTCTCTCATCCTTACCTTGTTTTTCCAATATGACTTGACCTTGACAGAGGAGTATAGGGGGAGTACGAGATCGCATTTTCCCTGACCGCCACCCTCAGATGATCTGAGATGATGAAGTGCAGGGCCCGGTGACATCCATCTTTCCCACACGCACCTCCTCTTCTCTTCACAGCGCTCCACTCGCCTCCTTTTCTCTCGGCCGCCTTTGTTCCAGTTAAGATGGGCAGGAAATGAAAACCTTGCAGATGGAAAAGGATGACACTTTTAAAGAGATGGAGGGCTTATTGTTCAAATGCATTTTATTATAAATTCTATTGAAATACATTGAATGATGTTAAAGTACTCAGGCATATTATATACTAACGTATTCCCATGCCAATAGAACAGCAGAGTTGATAGCATATGATGATGCACCCCATTAGAGGTTTGCTCCCAGTTCATCCAGCCGTCGTACTGGTTTAGAGGCAGTGCACAGACATATTACATCTCTTAGGTATTTAATTGTCTTTAAATGTCAGAGCGAGTGATGATACTATTGGGAGATCATTACAGGCCTCGCTGGCTTAAATCAGCTTACTTCTAACCAGGCAGCTGAATGGCACTGATGATTGGCTGTTTGACTGGCAGAACTGATATATTTTCTCCCGCTGGAATTTAATTTCTGTAATCATGGAGGCAACCTTTTGGAAATCAGCGCTGAAAGCTTCGTTGAACACTGGTTTGATTGATAACTGTAAATCTGCTTTGGGCTCTGGTCTGTCAGTCATGCTCGTGTCTTATTTGTGGGGAATGAAATAGTCGACTACTTTCCAATCAGAACTGAAATGTGTTTTTTTGTTTTTTTGTTTTTTTTCTTTGACCATGGTTCAGGGTCTGTATTAATGGCGATAAGGTTGATTAGTTGTTATTTAATTAATGGCAGTTAGAAGACCAGACAATCTCAATGCTCCGGTGCATCTTAACCTCATTTACCTAACAGTCTGTTAATTTACATGTCTGGACCACTTGGCCATGCAAATAAGAATATTATCAACATACTGGAAATCCTGTTGTGTGTGTGGTTTTTAACAGCCTTGAGCTGTTTTCTCCTTCCCACAAATGGCACTGTGTCCTGTGGTGCTCTTGAGCCAGATTAGATTGTTTTTGCAGTTTTCAGTAATTTTTTTTTTTGGAGCAGCCTGCTGCTCACAGGTTGAGCACCGGCAATCAGAGGACGCCCCGGTCGAAGATATATTTTGTGAGAACCTTTGTTTTTAGCCATCAGCGTGGCAGCAGCCTGGTTCCAGGGATGGTAATGTTGGTCTGTGTGGCAGGCCACTGCTTTGCTCCTGAAATATCTCAACAGCTATTGGAGGGATTGCAAATTCTATCAGACTGAAACACCAACATTTTAGGTGTCTTCATACACTTTTTTTTCTGTTTCATTTTTGAGATTCAGTTCAAGCTGGCAGCTTATTTCTGTGTTCCCCATTTTTCTCTTCGCTGTCACTCACTGACTTTTTCTGAGCTGCTCTCTCCACAAGTGGACCTTGTCTGTGAAACTGTAGCAGCCTTCACGCATGGGGACAAAAACAGTCAGGGTTGAAAAGAAACTACACGTGTTCCCTGAAGCAACTGCATGGTGAAAGTTGCGTGTGTATGTGTGAGACATGTTAGTCCCTGAGGAGGTTTGGTCGAGGGTGGAGGTTTGGCTGTCACCCCTCATCCTGTACTACAGGAGCTATATGTGGGGGGGGCTGAAGGTTTTCACAGTGACAAAAGGAACTTGGAAGAACTCCATGAAACCCGACAGCTGAGTGTTAAAGTCCTCTGACCTCTTCTCCTCCTGCTGACGCTCCTGTCGTCAGTGCTTCCTCCTCAGATAATTAGAGGAGGCCCATCCCCGGCCAGTAAAGGAAGGAGTACTGAAATATTTAACTTGTGCATTACCTCTGGTTGAAGACATCAGAGAGAATTTTTAAACATTTGCAAATGTTCCTAAATGTACAGGATTCAAATCTGAAAGTCCTCCAGAAGATTGAATAGGTTTATCATTGATGGCCATAAAGAAAAACAGATGAATCAGCAGCTTTGATTGAAGCATATAAATAATACAGTTGTTTCATTTATTCGTCACCTCATACTCATTCAGCTCTCTAATACTAATTACCTGTTTTACCTTGATCCAAATGTCAATCTCACTGGCTGTTTAGTCTCCATGAAAAACAATATAGCTTCTAAGCAGCATCCTTTTAATGCACAGCAGCGGTGGAAGAACAACTCATCTCTTTGTGACAGGTGAGCTTTTATCAGGGTTATGAGACAACAGAGGTTACTACCTGCCCTACTTATTGAGATACACAGTATGAAACACATGGAGAGAAGTGTGGGAGCAAAAACACTTTAAGGCCGCTGTAATCTTGAAGCGCTCGCTCCTAATTGAAACCCGAGTCCGTGAGGTTCTGAGAACAAACAGGATCCTGCTCTGAACTTTCGTCTTCAGAAGCACAATCAAAGCGGCGGAACAAACAGGAGACATTTCCATTTTCTCATCTACTTAATGACAGGTTCCTAACGCCTCAGGACAAACGAGAGCGCGGTAATGAGAAAAACAATAGGATGGCTTGCTAGACAACAAAATGTGATGGGAACACAGGATTCCCTGCCATTTGTTTTATGCCGACTTTAACGATGCACTTGATTAATTGGCTATTTTGTTTTAATGCGGTTTTAGCGGCACCTACTTTTTGCGATGCCCCGCGGCAGAGCAGCTCCAAACTTTTTGCGAACATCTTCGGGAGAACTACGCCGGCATGTTTTCGACAGCTGTGTCCCCGAACAGTTGATCGAGCCGGAATGGACTAGAAAGTTGTCTCCTGCATGACTTCACTCCTCGCTACAGCATCTGCTTCTTGAATTATTTAACTGCCTGAGATCATTAGGCCTGTTTCTTGTTTGCACAGCAGCAATCACAACTGTCATTACAGCTGTATGAGGCTCGCTTGTTATTGAAGGGTCTGCGGTGAGGAAAAAACGTACATTGAAGTCGGCCCAGATTGCAGCTTTATTAATGACTACACGCAAACACATAACTCCTGATTTACTGGGCAGTTGTGTTGTGAGAATTGGGTGCAGTGTCAAGAGCCACTGTCAGTAAAGCTGTTTATTATTGATTTGTCATGGCAAATACTCTCTGTGATTGGCTTGCAGCTTTACCATTATATGAGAGTTGAACTAACTGCAAATGAATTTACAGCTTTCACATGGATGTTGGGTGTTTGTTATGGCTTTGGCAGTATTTGCTGACTTTTCAAATTTGGCATCGGGTGATGATTTCAGACATAGAATACAACAAATTGATGTGGTCACTCTGCCTAACATGCACAGTGCAGGTTGGACAGCCAGGTTGTCTATACCTCTTCAAAACGGCTCGACTCAAAGGTGCTGCGAGAAGCTGTTTGTCAGCCCGTACAGTGGAATTACAAATAGAGGTTGTCACAGACATGCATCATGCAGGAGGAGAAAAACAATGGGAGACATGGTTGGTACAAATGAGGAGCGACAGTACAGCTTCAGCAGATGCACACAGAGGTTATTGACTGACTGCTGTCTGGCAGTTAATGATTAATGTTTAGTTAATGATCTGAGCTGATGGATGATGGCATTGCAGTGTGTTCTGTGTGAAAGCGTTGTTTATTCTTTAAAATGTGAAATTAACTTCCACGTATTGTACAGAAACCTGCATGATGAAAATGCATGATGAAAACTGTATTTATTTTTCCCTTATTCACAACATACAGTATATCATTTTGAACTGTTTCATATCTTATCCTTTACTTATCTTGTACTGGTGTTGTAAAGATAGGGATGATTTAAAAAAAGAGAGAATTTTATTAGCTGATTAGCTCCAACGTTAACATGCGGTTCTATAAGCAATGTATACTGCAAATGACTCAATGTACAGGATATTTCTATTATTTCTAATGCAAAGCTGGACTGATGACTCGCTAACATGGTTTTCATATCATATTGAATGGGCACCACAAACCTCTTGACATTGTAAGTTGATTATCAATAGTTCATCAACGCGAGTGTGTGTGTGTGCCGGCTGAATGAGCTCACAACACACATCTAGATTTCACTGTTTAGAAGTTTGAAACGAGTTCATCTGAGTGCAGATAACTGATTGCATCGCAGACACTTTCAGCCTGTGCGGTTGAGTAGTCAGCAGGCTCTGTGGTGGAAACAGTTGTGTAAGGCAGAATATGCAGAGCACTTGAAACCCAGCCCTTGTCACACCTAAACACACCTGGCATGAAAGCACTCAGTGATGGGTTGTTGGTTTTGGAAGCTTCCAATAATTGTTGAACCCTCTTTCCTAACTTCTTCATGATGTCCACCTCTGTAGTTTGTTCAAAGTAAACTGTAGCCTTCAGCAAATCAAAGAGCGTGGGGTGTTTGTCTAGTTTGCATTTCTATCTCATTTGGCCCATCCGGTGTGCTCGTGTGAGAGATCCGACCGTTCATTTGCCGAATATTAAAGCCATCTGTTGGCGTTTGCCTCCTCCTCAGGACATCCCCCTGATGTGTTGTGTGTTTGCCATTCATTACAGAGCACGTAAACGCCACCCCAACCGTCCAATTAGATTAGTGCCGCATACTGACAAGACAATGAGCTCGCACTCGTTCCCCCGACCAACAGCGGAGGGTGGGAGGACGGGGCTGTGACGTGTTCGACCATGCACGGAGAGAGTCGTGCACTTATGCAAATGCACATGCAAGTACCATCTGTAAATCTTGACTGTAGTTAACAAGTTTGGTTATGTACATTTTTAACCCTTTGCCTGCCAACTCTTGCAATGTATCTTACTTTTATAGTTTATTTTTCTACTTCAGAAGTGTTTATTCACACACACACACTAAAAAAGAGGTGTAATACAAGATGGAATAGTTGCTTTAAAACTCCATCTCTGACCCTCTTTAACGTAAGCCTTTTTCAACAGTGTGCCGAGTCATATTTACGACTATTCTTCTCACAACCATTTGCATAAGTTGTCAGATTGTGATGGATAGTTTCCAGGTCTAAAGCAAACACTGTGATTGGTTGCTGCTTGTGGACGGAGGGGAAGTGAGAGCGGGCTCATCGCACCACTGTTACCCAGAGAAATTGATCAGAAAGCTGGAGCGGGCGGGCCTGGCTCGAGGTTTAATGAATAATTTAAATGTGGATGATGACTCAGCGTTAGTAGCCGTGTTTGCCCCTCAGGAAATATATACAGTAAAATCAGATAAAGTGTGTTTTGTTTAAGGGGTGAAGTGTGAGAAAGGAGGTGAGAGCAATGCGGTTCTGTGGTATTAAAGTATATCCATTCACACAAAATTTATACTAACTTCCAGCAAGTATTGGAAGTTAAATTGCAAATATGTTTCGCAACTTCCCCATATCCCCCCTCGACTGATACTAGTTTTATGACCACAGCAAACGTTCAGGGAAAAAAAACTATTTTATCACTCTTCATTCTGACAACCGGATGTTTTCTCCAGCCTGCAAAAGTGTTATTTATCTTCCCAGGGCCAGATGCCGGAGGAATGTCCGCACGTCAAAATATACCTATTTGTCGTGCTGTGTCACATCCAAAAATAAATCAACAGCTTACATGTCATGTCTGCTCACGGTCATCAGCCGAAGCGACTTGCCCAATACCGTCAGGAACGTCCAGCTGAAAGGAAATTCATTAACAAGTAGACACAGCGTTCTGGCAGTTTCTTGGCCTGCAGTGATGCCTTTAAATGATGGTGTCTGCCGGAAAGTTTTCTGGGAATTACATGTAGCATACTAGTGCTGAAATTGTTAGATGAGGAACCTGAAGGGAATCAACAGAAATGATGATAATTGATTAATTTTTTTTAATCATTTGTCAAGTCAAAGTCTCAAACATTAGCTGATTGCAGCTTTGAAAATGCTTTCTGTCTTTGTAAATTGTTATAGATTTGGACTAGGCCTAGATTGGGGTAGGACGAAAGAAATATTCTGGATGTACAATTTGGGTCAGTTAATCAAAAACTATAATCGGCTGATAAATTGATAATGGAAATGATGATAAGTTGCAGCTCTGTAACACATCACTCTTTTGTTGATGCACAAAAGCCCAAAAATAGACGTGAGTAATACGAGAAGGGGCTTGAACCATCCATAACTGCTCCTTGTTCCCGGTTTAAAATCACTCCAGGTCTGTGTATAAGAGCCAGATCCTCACAGACAAATGCGTAGCCTCAGATCCCTTCATTTCTATTTAGAAGCCCTTTTATTCCGTTATGAGCTATGAATTATGGAGTTCCCTCAGTGCGTCTCTCTCCCCGTGTGGCTGAGTGGCTGCTCTGATTTAATGCTTGGAGCTGTTAGTCCCCCCCCACGCTGCTGCAGGCCGAGCCTCTAATGGATGTGGAGGGAAAATAAGCTTGTCTATCTAATGGCCGGGCTCCTAACGTAATGTTGAAATAATCAGGAACAGGGGAGGCGGGGTGGGGTGGGGGTGGGGGTTTCCGGTTTGTGGGGTTGCAGGGGTCGACGTGCCTGACCACGGGGCTTGGAATCTGGGAGGGCCGACCTCCCGAGTGACCAAAGGGACTGTTGACCCCGCTGGGAGGAAGTTGTGATGTAACCTCCTCCGGGACGAGCGCTAACAGATTAGATTAGAAGTAACGCTGATGAATATGGACTTGATGTTTCATTTGGGGAAGAAGAGGGTTTTCAGTTAGATGAACCGATTAAAACAGACACAAGATGATGAAAATCAAGATGTTAGATATTTATGGTATTTGAAGATGACAAAATAAATGTCTTTTTTTTAAAGGCTTGCTATCAGCATCTTCTTTTCTTTATCTTTCAGTTTCCATTGTCAACTGAAAAAGAGCTGAAATGATTACGGCTGCTTAATCGGCAACTATTTTGATAACTGACTGATAATTTGCATCATTTTTCAAGCAAAACTGTCAAAAATGTGCTTGTTCCTGTTTTATATCATTGCAAACTGAATATTTTTGGATTTTGGACTGTTGATCCGGCAAAACAATTTAAAGACACCACCACTGGCTCTGGGAAAGAGTAATGGACATTTTTCATTACGTTGCACAGTCCAAACACGAATGAATTGAGAAAATAACTGGCAGATGAATCAACAGTTGCAGCCTGATACTGCAGTGTCCTCTGGCATCAGGAAACACCAGAGTTTTGAGGTTCAAATGAACCTTTTCCTTTAATTTTGTTTTTGCATTTTTCGGTGAAAATGGGCAAAAACTGTAAACAGTCATTTCTGTTGTTCTTGAGGTGGAGTCTCAACCTTTACCCATCCTTTAGGAAATGTTACCCTGACTTCCTGATTCTGACCTCATATTTCAGTAGTTTTTGGGACTTGCTTAATGCAGTTGTGCCCAGGCCACACTCATGTACAACCATTTCATTAGAGGTGAGAACATGTTGGCTCTGTTACTTGCTAACACCAGCCCAGCCTATGCCGTTCTTGTGCTCTCAGATCTCACTGTCAGACATGATTACCCAAGCATGCACCCAACGTTATGTAAGTTTATTGGCGGGCTGTGAGTTTCAGCGCTGCAGACGGGCCTTTGTAAAGCTCCTGTTGCATGGGCGCAGAGGAAGTCAGGACAGAGCGCTGTTTATTTATAGGCCAGAGAGGTCTTTCCCTTCTCTGTGTAACTCTCCGAGCGAACCGAACAGGCAGAGGAAGCCTCATAAATGATTTCATGTCTCGGCCTGTGACTCATTCTGCACACTGGAACGTAGCTGGTATCCTCGAGTCGTGCCCGTAAAAGTTTGCATTGCTTCCTCGCTGTGGGAAAACCCCCTTCTGCAGCTGAGGTCATCGGCGCTGGCTGGATTTTCATTTGTGTTTTGTGATGACACTGTTACTAGCTGCTCTGGAACTGCTCTCATGTTTGCTTGTTTTCATTGATAATGAACTTTGCTCTCTGTTTGCCATTACGCATAATTATGGCATTAAGCATCGAAAGCCTCACGTGATTCTTATTAAACAAAACCATCAGTTCGCAGTAATGTGTTCTTGCTGGGATGGAAAATCCTGCGACTCGGTTTCCCTTTTTTTTTTTTTCGTGTGATGAGGGAGTTCACGCTGGCAGCTTTGTGTGTTTAAATTGAGGTTACCACATAGGCGGTCACACATGGAAAGGGCTGCCTTGGCTCTCGCAACCATCACTGTGACAACACTGTGTTTACAATTAGCATTCATTCAGTCGCTGATTAGCAACATGGTGTGTAGTGGACTGCAGAGACCCCCTCTGAAAAAAAGCCTGAAAGACAGACAGACGGAAACACAGCGAAACGTTTTTTAAAGCGTGATTTATTTTCCTCCAGGGCTTTCCACATGATGTGCGCTTTACTGTATATTAACGATAATGCAGGTGTGTATCATCTGGGCCTATAAACCAAATCAGGTGGAAACCATTTGAACCGCGTTGGCCTTTATGAAACCATTTGCTCTGCTTTACTGCGCTGCTTTATTGTGCAAACAAAGACGCACACACAGGCGCACGTATACTGTAGATAAGTGCACACACACTCAGGTGCAAACGCTTTGTTGGCACTCTTCGCCTATGGGCTATAACGGATGATATTTACATAGCAGTTTGGATAAGAGAGCGGCACCATTAGCAAGATGGATCGTCTCAAAGTGGATGGGGATTTATCACAAAGCCAAAGCCCTGTGTGAAAAATGAGGGATGTCTCTTTCCCCTTTCCTCACGTTTCCATTCATTCTCTTCGGCTCTCTGAGTTTTGCATGCGCTCGCTCTTCCTGGGCGTGGCCGCTGCCGCTCTGTCACGCCTGGGCTCCCGGCCCTTCCTCCAGCAGATGGAAAAGCTCTTCTATTATCACGGCTGTCCACCGCACCTACGAGACTTCATCATCCTCATATCTCGCGCTCTCATAGATGCCTCGCTCGGCCCCCGTGTTGTGCTGCTGCCAGGCTCTTTGCATCTTTAAGACCCAGCGTGTGTGTGTGTGTGTGTGTGTGTGTGTGTGTGTGTGTGTGTGTGAGGTTATCACTCTAATGCTTATCTGGTCGTTTGCATTATCTGGGCACAGTAGCTGCATTGTGTTGGATTTACTGATCGCTGGTAGTGAGATGTTAGTGTTGTTATTCCACATGGACGGGTACAGTGCAAAGGGACAGGGAGGAGGAAGGGAGGAGGAGGAGGAGGAGGAGGAGGCACAGGGAAAGGCCAAACCATTGTCATGGATCAAAGATCAAAGATTGTCTATGTGATGATGGAGAAGCAGTTAAAGCAAACAGGCGCATGAAAATTCAGGGAGCAGCTTTGCCTTGCCTGAGGCTTTGAGGCAATTTGTGTTTGACTGTGTGTGTGTGTGTGTGTGTGGGGGGTGTGTGGTTCTTTAAATGTTGCTGTATCTGACTTGGTTTTATTCTTTGTCCACATCCTATTTGCGAGGAGTGAATGGTCGATTTGAGAGCAGGATGTTTAAAATGGCAGATTCATCCCCATTAAACTTCAGTCGATTTATGCTGTTAATTTTTATTTAGCAACTTAAACATCGTCACCAGAAAAAGAAGAAAAAAAGAAGCTACATATGCACTATCCTTAGCTGTTTAATAATGTTGACTCTTGGCCCTGCATTGGTTGCTGACGCTGATCCACCACCTTGTCGATATACGCGCCGATAACAGTGAAAGCAGCTCTCGGGTTAGATCTATTGCTATTGATCAGCCAGTTGAATAGAGACGCAGATGCTTCAGCCAGCAGAGGAACGATAATGTGGAAGAGTTGAGAATCTCTGTTGTGCTCAGAAACTTCTGCCAGAAACAACAGGTGAGGTTTGTCTCACAGTTTCCAAATTACTGGTGAGCTTTTGACTATATGATGCTTATTCAAAATGCTGCTCCTTTAAATATGATTTCACATTTTTGTTATTCGTCATTCGTGCTGAAATGAGTGCAAAGTTAATCCCACACAGATATGCTAATCATTTGATTCTAACTGAAATTATTAGTTGATTAATGTATTTGACAATCAACACATTGATAAATTGATAATAAAGAGAATTAATCTGCAACTGTTTTGATCACTGATTAATTTTGTTGTCTCTCAGGCAAAGATTCCCAACATTCACTGGTTCCAGCTGGTCAAATGTGAGAGCTCTCCTTTTCTTTGACATTTGTAACAGTTAACTGAATAATTTTGGGTTTTGGATAATTGGTCAAAAAAACCAAAGCAATCAAAGATGATCTGCGTCACCTTCGACCTACAGAAATTGTTGCACAATTTTCTGATATTTCATTGACAAAACAACTAATCAATTAATTGAGGAAATCATCGGCACATTAATCCATAATGAAAATAATCTGTGTGTTGCAACCTTACATTTATTAGAGTCACTGATCCAGAATATCTATTTTGCTAGTTTGGACTGAGAGCAAAGCAGTTGAGTTCATTTTGAGCTGTAGTGACACAGGCATATGCAGTTGTCCTTAATTTGGACCTTTCCAGATGAAATGTTTGATTTAACAGGTCATTAGAATCATCACTTCCAACAATTTCTTCATAAAACGCCAAACCAGAAAATGATTAAAGGGCTTTACAGTCTGTACAGACTAAAACATCCTCTACCCTCAGACCTCATATTGTTGCGTTCCTGCTCGTCTTTGGCTCGGACTGCCATCTTCAATCACGTCACCTTTTTGAGGAACACGTTTGGGATAGGGTTAGGTCCTATCATTTACGCAGGAACCACGAAGGAGCACTAGTCACTCGGAGCTGTTTTCCAAGTTGTCAGAGCCTTCTCGCTCCTATCACTCTCCCCCTGTCTCCTGGCCACCTCTCCCATCCTGCTCTGGAGTCCGATGGGAAAATGTTGCACTGATGTTACCTGAGGTACTGAATTACCCCACATGTGATTGCTATTTTCACCCTCCTGCCACTCTCAGTGTTTCTGTAGGCAAACGAGAGCTGGCTGCCGGCGTTGACCAGGTGGGGAAACTGTTCCATTAGGTTGACTGAAGAGCCTCTTGGGGATTCTTTGTAAAAGCCGTCTGAGCTGAATTGTACAAACTCCCTTCGCCTCCAGAGCATCTTTGATCTAAAATTGGTTATATGAGAGGGGAGCTGTTGGGAAAAAAGGAAGGAATGAGGACCTAGACTTTCAGTTTACCATGATGACAGAAAAGCAGTGAATTCTCAAATTTGAGAAGCTGAACCCAGTGCAAATTATCGTCAATTACTGACAGTTGACCATTTAATATACTAATCAATTCAGCACTAAATCAGTGAGCATTAGTTTCAGTGGTTCAGTGTCCTCTTCTTATACGCTTCAGCAGTTTTTATTGAATGTAACTCATTAGTGTCCCCCAGCCAGAAAATCCCATCTTATCTGCATATTTAGTTTGATAACCTTCTCATCAGTTCTCAACAGTTCCAGTCAGAAGTTGAGACAAGCTTCCTCATTCAAGTCAATGGTAAAGTGTGTCCAAACCTTTGCCTCTTCTAAGATGGACAGAGGCATTTTGGTGGAAAGCACAAGCACTTAACAAACCACCAGCAGAGCAGACATAATGGCAGCAGAAATCACGCTTTGGGGCAGAGCACTAAGGTTCTCCAAGAAGTGAGATGTATCTGTGTTCGACCAGCATGTTTCCATCCGTGGCAGCACCCTGTTCTTTCTGGTCCACCCGGGTGCCAGAGAGAGATGTGGAGACACACGGAAAGAGGGAAGTCACGGCAGTGCACACGGCAATTTAAATTTTAATTGCCTAGATTTATCTTCCCCATACAGTGTGACGGGCTGATAACTAGGGCTGATAGCACCGAGAGCCTGTTTGTTAAAGCCTGGCAACATCCACATATCTGGGCAGGAGCCACAAGAAAGAGCAGAATGGATTTACTGCAACATTTCTTAACCTCTGACAAACACCCACATTCACAGTACAATGCACAGTTCAGCCGAGGCTTAAGTGCCGGGAACACCCTGAAAGCCCAGCAAATTGACCAGTTTCAGACACTACATCACCTACGCTCAGGGACACAGTGTAGTGCATCAACACTGCTCCAACACTAAATAGCTGTAGTGTGTTAAGGTAATATTTCTCCGGGTTGCCAAGTCGATTTTTGAACAAACATTTAGTTGTGATCAGCAGCACTGAAAGTCTTTCTGTTGCTTTGTTGGTCCCATAAAGTTTTAATCTTACAGAAGCACCGTGGTGCTGTCTTGGTAATAGGTGGTATTTTTAGTTTTACTACGGCTCATGCTGTCACCACTGTGTGCCCAAATGCAGTCAGATTTTCATGACACACAGTGGCATTGTAGTTAGAAAAAAACATGACTTTAAAAACGTTGTAGTCAGACTTGATGAAAGACTGAGTGTGGGATCTTAACAATCAGCCTCCAGGCATCTGTACCAGAACAATATTCCCATCATTTGTAAATCTTGTGAACATCTCAGTCTTTAGGAGTTTTTCTGCAAATTGATCCAAGCTACACACAAATATAATTCCTGTGTTTGCACATCTATAAGCAGCCATATTCAATAGTTTAGTAGCAACTGGTGTTTTTTCCTCTGTATGAACCGTGTAGCAATTAAATCATGTTTACGCGTAAATATTAATCATGAACATTTCCAAATGAGCATTTTTTTCTGGTGAAGTCACACAGGACTCTCAGCTATAACCTCCATCTTTATCACTCGTCTATCTGTCAGGTTCATGTCTACACCGACTGCTTTATTTTGACCTACATCTCCGACGTCTTCTTAGATGAAGTCTGATTAAACATTAAAGCTTTAAAAGTTTTGAAAGTTTGCAAAGTGCACGTTGGCTCCACTGGCTGACTTAAATTCATAAAGCTAATAATTCAGTGATTCACTCCTGAAGCCCGGAAAGCTGGTTAAGACGCCCTGTGAAGATTCAGTTCATAGTTAAGAGCCATGAAGTACTGATAACAGGAGGTCCACGGCTCGTCACACAGAGCAAACTTCATCATTAAACCCCCTCCCCTCTTTTATTTCCTCACCTCTTTGACACTGCATGTCTCTTCCATCTCATCCATCCATCTTTCCTTATCATCCTCTAGCCCCTTCTGCAAGTGTACGCTTCACTGATTCGTCCACATCTCTCACCACACTGAGTCTCTGCACCGGTCACACTTTATAAGTCGGCATCAAAATAAAGATGCTTGACCTCCATCTGTGCGTTTTTTTTTTCTCCTCCTTTCTTTCCATCTGTTAATGCTCTATTCCCAATAGCCGTTGAGATTCATTTTCAGACAAACTCGCATCGACAAATGCAATGAAAGTGTAATTGAAAAATTTTCTTATGGGACACAGCGGCATAATGTGTAATTTCCTCAGTAAACGCTGTGCCACCATGCTGTTTTGTAATATGCTCACACTCAATAGGCATTGTGCCCAGGAGTTGCATCTCAAATTGCGCAATATGAAACAACAACCCAAGTGGGCGATGGTGGGGAACATGAACAATCACAGCTTTTGTTTTATTCATATTTCCCATGACTTTCTTTGCTTCTTTGCCAATATTCAAATTAAAACCATACAAATGTATTTAATTAACTACAATAATATGCATTTAACTATCTGTTTTTGGGAGTGTAATGAACCTCATCTGTCCCCCCAAAAAGGAACAAAGTCAAGTTTAAAGCATCAGTGCAGCTGAGGAAAAGGGGAGCAGAAGGAGGGAAGGAGCCAAGATTGAGGGATTGTGGTTCATTTAGATGACAGCTGCATGGGTTTCTGGTGATTGAGGGTTCATCAGGTAGTTAATTTGCTGGTGAACGTCGGGACTGCTGTGAGTGATGCCTCTTGGATGATAGCGCGAGACCGAGCGTAATGACGACTGTGGCTGCTGCGGGAAAAAAAGCTTGTTATCCGACTGTCGCTAGATGGATAGAGCTCATTTGTAATTAGCATCGGGATAGGAATTTACAAGCCTTCTTCAAGAAAAAAACATGGTGAATGCTAGATTGAAGTGCTAGTTGTTAGATGTTAATGAATGCTGCTTGCTCAGTTGATGGTTGGAGTTTTACTTGCAGAGAAAAAGAAAGGTCTGCAGGATCGACTTTATGAGTTCAGCGCAAATCCGTGGAAAACATTAAGCCTCGATCATCAAGAGATGTTACACCGGATGTATATTTTTTATGGCGCACATCAGCAGCAGAGTCCCGGGATCGCTGCAGGAGTGTAATCATCAAAATTTGTTGCCTTGGTCCAAACATAATCCTCCTCCTGCTCTCCCTCAGCACACACACTAAAACCACTTCAATCACTTTATGAGAGTTTGCGTGTGTCTTAAGGAGAGAGGACAAACCCATACAGCAGAGGGCTCCGTGTCTCGCTCCCTGCCGTGTGATGGATGGATGGACAGTAGTATATGTCTAATTATCATTAGCCTCCTGGAGAGGAAAGCCTGCCGTAATGGGGACTATTACTGTAATGCCTTTATCAGCAAATAGCCGTCCTCCTGCTGTTATGCAAAGCCGGCGTGGACATGACCGTCTGTCTTTCACACAAGTCCAGACGTGAACTTTGCACTGCGGTGGCAAAGTATGCAAAGTCCACTTAAGCAATTTTGCCAGGAAATCCTGTAGAACCTTTTACATTTTGAAAAAAATAGTCATCAAATGTCAATATCATGAAGGTAACTTTCTAAAAATATTAAAGCTTTTCAACAAAATTGCTAAGCAACTCTGTAATGTGATGCCATTTAATGACACACAGCATGTTTACCTCCAACCTGAGACCAGATGCACAAACGTCTGTTTAGATTTAGGACTGAACTAAGCATAAAAGCATAAACATGCATGCCCAGTAGTTTAATAGTCATGTATATGCATAATTTCACTGTTATGTGCCTTATCGCTATTATAATTTTCAACTTCACTCTAACGTGGAGACGATGCATGAAAATCAGGGTCGCATTCGCAGAAATAATGTGCCACCTCATGTGTCGTGTTGTTAGCTTTGTAACGCTGGAAGCTCGCATAGTTCAAAGACACAGCCGCTGGCGATAGCGATAGCGGGATGGGTTGAAATCAATCCAAAGCTGACGGTAGAAGAAAAGAAAAATGGCCCTTTCTTTGACAGCAATGGACGTAGTGAGAAAGACTAGTGTAAAGCTTGCTCCGAGGTATACACACTCTCATGGCACGTACTTTATAAATAGCTTTCTTTGTACAGTGTGGTGCACGCAGTCTTTTCATGCAGACACGTAGGCTACATCTGGCCTGTGGCTGGCCTGCGTTGCTTTACCGTAAAAGATATCAAAGAGAGACAAAAGATCCTCCTTTTGGATGCAGCATCTACCTGCTGCTGTTTAACGGTTTATATTCTGCAGTTATGTTTTATTCTCCTTCCACTTGCCAGAGATGAACTGATGCCTGTGCTGTGCTTTTACTTGTGGAAACATACAGAATATCAGGCTACAGACACTGTTGCAGCCACACTTTTGGTTGTGTATTTACATAAAACATGGCACATACGCTCCTCAACATTTACATAATCTCTTTCCCTGTGTGGCTTTTAAACATGATTTGATTATATCTGGATGTAAATGTCATTTTTTTGCGCTACAGTTCTGAATCATAGAAACTTTTCTCCAGTTGCTCTACCCTCAGGTTTCGCCCCATTAACTATCACAGTGAGAGCCATAAACCAAGCTCTGTGTTCAGCATGCCAGCTCAGCTCACCTGAGTATACATGTGCTTGCTATATCGACCATTCTATTGAGTCATTAAAGAAGTGGAGTCACCTGGAGGCCTGTGTCTGAGCTGTGTGTGCAGAGGGGATGAAAGTTTGTCGAAGTATAGTGCGCAGCTATATCGAGATATTATCTGGGGTTTATTTGCCTTTATATGTTTTCTCTTAGTCAGCGCGATAACTTGTTCGATAAGGCTAAATGGACTGTTTGTCTCTAATGTTATCTCAGTCACATCAGAGCGGACGCACATACTGTACGCACGTGCACGGGCGTGCGTGCGCACACACACATGCTCGCAACAAAGGCAGACAAAACACAGACACGAAGACACAGAGACATTCAAAGCAGCGATTCCAGATAGTGTTGAAATATTTGGGCAGGCAGCCCAGGGAAATAATCAGCTGTACGAGTCAAATATGAGTTTGATTAAACCAAGATACTGTAATGTGTGAAGCCAACATTCAAACGTGGTTATTCTCATCAGCTTTATGAAGAAATGTGTGCACAATATGTTGAAAATTTAAAAATGCTTATATAGATTACTGCGATATCTTCATTATATATCCGAAGCACTTGATTAAGGTTGTAGAAAGATAGATATCTTGATTAAATATAGTCTATTCTGACCTAAAGCATGAGACAGGACATATTGACCAGTATTTAACTAGTACGAACTTTAGTGGCCCTACAACCCTATGCAGGATTCACGTGCCGTTCTCCGGTGACAAGGCGCTGTGCTTCATTTCCACAACCATTCATCTCTCCTCCTGTGTCATACAGTGCTTTTAATAAATGAAACTAAGAGAAACAAGGTTACTGTGCCAGCTTACACAACTTCCAGTCGTGATGCAAGCTGCCATCTGCAGTCTCATGTGAATCCCTGCACACTCACATGGAAGACAAAACAGATGCAGAAAACACATACGTAGGCTACAGGCGCAGATATTCCACATATTTCTGTCAGGAGGTGCAGCTGTGTTTTCACATGAGGGTTGAGCAGATAAGGCGCCGTTTGGAATGAAGAGATATTTGTCGCATCAGATGAAATGAGACGCCCCTTTTTATGCAGAAGAGCCCCAGCTGAGGGGATGATTGTATTTGTGATTAGCCAAGAGGTTTCATCTGGACGACCCTTGTGTTACTTGTCAGCGTGTGTGTGTGTGTTGTCTACACATTAACACGAGGTGATAAGTTTTACAACATCCTATTGTCCCAATTAACGACTCTGAGCAGCCTGTGATTAAAAACTAACACAAAGAGTTGTTGAAGGTTTTGTTTAACACATGACAGTGGGGCATAGGTCACCGTTGTGAACATTAATTGAATTATTTTAGAGTTGCTGTTGCATTCATTTATCATCTTGGATAAACAACGCTGATTCCAGAAAAGCTGGGATGCTGTGTCAAACATAAATAAAACAGAGTAAACAGGGCTCGGGAACACTTTGTAAAACTGTTGTCTGTAAACACCGTTCATTTGCAAATGATTGCCGTCTGTTTTTATTTACGTTTTGCACAGCGTCCCAACTTTTTTTTTGGAATCGGGCTTGTGTATTGATATCATAAATTGTCTTACTAACATTGAGATATGGATTTCAACCGTGTCGTCCGGCCCTAGTTGGAATGGGTGGGTCTCAGATGGTGTAAGTGTGATTGGAGACGAACAAACTTTCAACAGCTGAGGAGCCAAGAGCACAGTTTTTTATGGACTGCTGTCAGCCTGTCACATCTGCAGGAACGAGTCCAAACCAAGCTAACTAGATCTTTCCACTCCACTGTCCTTAAAGGACTCCCTTGGCTCTTGAAGACGGTCCCCTTAGTTGACACTGCTCAAATGCCTCAAGCTTGCTTCTCATTAGGCCTGTGCTGTGAATCTGACCTGCGGGAAAGTATTATGTATTCTCTCATACGCTCTGTCACATTTGTTTTTTCTGCGTCAGGATAAAAAAAAAAAAAGACAATAGACTCGTCCAACATCCAGATATTGACCCCACAGTGTTTGAGCTGTTGTGCGTCTGCGCTGATCAAATATTCCATTACTCTGCCAGCTTCCTCTGCATGTAATAGAGTGGACCAGATCCATGTCCAAACAGTATTAGACTCTCAACACTCCCACTCTCTCGCAACAGTATCCAAATAATTACCTCTCCCCACATCTGCTCGCGGCAGCCAGCTCCAGTCTTGGCCGGTGGTGTGACGCCTCGTGTACACAGAGCTGATAGAAATGATTGTTCCAATGTGATGTATTCGCACAACGCCAGCATCCATCTGTCACAGCTTCAATAACGATTTTGCTTTGCATCGCTTTTTTTGATCATGTGATGATGTTGTGCTGCTTTTTATTTTGTGGGAGACAAGTGAGATTTTGTGGGAAGCTGCCGTTTCTTGCTGGAACAAACACGATGTGTATTTATTGTGTGCTTGTCTGTTAGTGTGCAAAGAGGGTGATGAACATAGTGATGTTTTATTGATCTTCACAGAGGAGTCCTCGGGGCAGCCCCGCCAGGGGATCAGAGGTCAGGGTCATTTATAGCTACAGCTCTGAGCATAGATAGGGGGCAAACATCTGGATCTACAACAAGCTGCAGATTAACTAACAGATCAGACACTGTGTCAAAAAACACAATATCTTCATTCATTTCAAAGAGGCAAATGTGTTGACGCAGCTGACTCCTGACCCAGAAATCATGAAAAGCAACAGCATCCTGTAAAAAGTTGAACATGGCTCAACATTTGCAATCACATATCGCCACATCTCCTTGGTCATGATTGGCCAGCTGTTATCTTGTACCCCTGACCCAACACATCCTCTTCCGCCTCCTTCCAGAAAATGCCAGCAATCTGACAGCCAAAGTATTTATAAAGATGTGAAGAAGGAGGAAGCGAGTAGATAAAAGCTTCACACACGCTGTAGGATGAAAGGGAAGGAAACTGTCAGGTGACTTAATTGTGGCTTTTCATGCTTTCTTCTTTTACTGTGGCCCTCCTGTGTGCCTGCTCGTAGATTAGTCCACAACACGGACTACTGTGTCGGCAACTCCTACACACACGAGTATGCACACAATAATTGTTGTGGACAATCACAGAGGAGGTGAGTTTCTGCAGGCACCATGCTGAGAGCTTCATTCTGCTCTTTGCTATGTGATTGTTGAAACAGTGAAGTGATTGATGTTGTGTTATCACTCCAGAAAATCTGTGTTCATCATGAAACTACTCTGTTTCTATTTCCCTTTAAAGTCATTGTTGTATTGTGAACTTCCTGGATCATCTTTCATTTAGAGTAGTGAGATGCTCACTTTTCTTACACAGCTGATTTTGGTCACATGCCTGCTAAAGTGAACCTCAGTGGTTTTCCTCTCCGGCAACTCTCATCCTGATTCCTGCATCCCAGTTTTTTTCCCCCTATTTTAATAATTATAATAATAATTAATAATGAAAATATTTTTAATTATGCCTAAGAGGCATTGTGCTGTTGCTAGGCATGATGTCACAGCCGTCAATCACAATGTGCAAGCCACACAAAGCTGTTAACAGCAGCTACTTTCAGGTTATATAACATTCAGTGCTAACACACACAAACAACAACATATGCTTTAAATCCTTAATGCTCCACTGGCCTTCCTACACGCTGATGTGTTCGATGGTCTTCTTGCTGCAGGAAACGTAAAAACTTTGTCCAAATCTGTCCACAAATCTGTTTAAGCCGATGCGCTTGAACAGGAGGGGGCTTGAACGTGGATCTGGATGCCGCCCTGCTGACCTCAGCTGCAGGTTCACGCCAGTGTACATGACAATATATTTCTGGTGCTGCACTTTACAAACATGGCTTCATTTACTGCCTGTTGGCCTCCTGCCTCCTTCAGCTGGGTTTCTCCCCTTTTAATGAGTGTGACCGTTGTCCTGGCGTGGCAGCCGGCGACGTCATGTCACAGGCTTGTTTGATTAGCCTGAGAGGGGAGTTCACCGGTCTCCGTCAGTCCTCCTGGAGACCGTCCCTCGTCTCATCCTCCACCTCATCCCTCGCGAACGCTTCTCGTCCGCCCGTGTCATCCTCTTCCCCCTCACCCTTCCCTCTGACTCAGACGCATCACCCCTCCACAATGTCTGACAGTAAACTGCTTTAGCTGTTTTAAAAGCATGAATACATGAGGAAATTCCCACATGGGTGTTGCTGTGGATACCACGATCTGGAAACCTTCAAAGAAGCTGGTAAGCCTGTAATTCTTGGCTTACAAAAATGCCTCAAGGACGCTCGTCATGATGGCTGATCTCCTGATTAATGACTGTCCTTGAGGACGTCTTGTTTGTGATATGATTTACCAAACTTACCGTGCGTCAGATAAACTCGCAACGGGCTCACGTGTTAATTAATTACAGATGCAGGCTGATTGCGGTGGAGTTGATTGCTTCACCTTGCTGCCTGCTTATAGGAACAGCTTTATCAGCTCTGTGAGGGGTTGTAAGGTCTTTATGGCAGCGCCGTTTACTGCTGGCAATTTCTCCTGGTCTGCGGGGAATGTTTACATCATAGTATAGAGATGTATCCGCCCTCAGGCCTATTTCTCCATCCGTGCCTGCTTTTTATTTCATTTCAGAAAATATCCTTGATTTATACTCGGACCCCTCACCTTGTAAATCCCCCAGACAGGATAAGATGATGAGTGCCTACAAGGGAAGTGCAGATACACGGATCGATAAAAGTTTGAGTAGAGCAACATTTCCCATTGAGTTCCTCGCTTCACACAGTATCATCCTTTGATGCCACTGACCTGAGCTGCATATACTGTCATTTAATAGCACCTCCAAATCATCATCTTCAGAAATGATTAGGCTCGAATCTGCTTTAAAATATCTATTTTCTTAGGTCGGCACACTCGCAGCTGCCTCTTCCATCTGAAACTCTCCACTCTGTTATTCAGCAGCTTAGTAGATGCCCCTCCCTCCAACCCACTCTCGTTTTTTTTGCCATCTGCTTTGAAATTAATGGGCATGTTGGAAAGTAGGCTAAATCCAGAGTGACAGCTTTTTCGCCCTCCTATTTTTAAAGAGGTGCTGCAGGCGGAGTCCAACTGTGTGGGAGATGGAGAGGAGAGAGCTGGTTTATCAAGCTGCTTCTGCCTCTGAGATTTTCTCACCTCTGCCCTCTGGGATGCTCCTGAAACCGGAGCTCATAGCATCACTCATGGTGCCCGATGATTGGCTCTGTTGCTCTGTCGCTGAGTCTTTATGTCGCCCTCACGGCTCAGTCATCAGATGGGAATAAACTGTTTTCCTTTTTCCTTTAACCTACAGTCAGTCCCTCCAGAATCTTGAGTTTTTATGTGATTATTGTGGATCAACTTGAATAAATTTGCAGAACATTTTCTAGTTAGTTGCCTTTGAATTTGCAGACCGTGTGGTATTTTGCAATAAATTGTGGCAGCATGTTAAAATGGCACGTCGGCTGTAAACACTTCCTCCCAATACTTTATTATTGGAAATGATTCAGTTTTCATAACTTGATCAAAGCTTGGCTGGAGCCATACCTAAAAAAAAAACTTGTGTGAGAAGACAAATTGAGGGGAAATAAATGCCTTTGTAGTCTCATAATGTGCGGTGAACAATGACTTGGCTGGAAAAAAAAAAAAAAAAAAAAAAAAGGATTTCCTGGTATATTTTTAGAGGTAATGTTGAATCTTTAATGGTGTTTCATATGAAGCACTCGCTGATGATACACTATGTGACATATATGTTAAATATGTAAACACAGTACACATGTTCTCGGTCTTATCTTTGAGGTACAAAAAGATTTATAAGCCTGTGTTTGTCTGGATTTCTTTGCACTGCTGCCATGTTGTGGATTTCAGACGTTGTATGTGGGCTGAAACCTCCAATTATAGAACAGGCACACTGTTACATCTTCTGAAAGGCATAAGCAGCTACATATGGGCACACACACACACACACACACACACACACACACACAGAATACACACATACTCTTTCCATGCTTGAGGCTGGGGGCTCTGATCTTTCCAAAGGTTTCCTCCTGTGGCCCGTGTGCCAGACTGTCTGGAGAGCTGTGGAGGGGCTGGCGTCGCCTCGCCTGCTGGATGAAAAAGCCAGTAACATGTGCTTTCTGTGGCACAGCAACCAGCCTCTCCTCTCCTCCTCTCCTCCTCTCCTCCATCTCCCACCTCCCCTCCTTCTCCTCTCGAGGAGGATTACCGGCAGAAACTGGACGTTTGATCCTGCCTTGCTCTCCACTGCTGCTATATCCGTCTGACAAGGCTCTTTGTATCTCTTTCTCTTCCAGACTTCTGTATGTTCCTTAGACTGTGTTAAAAAAAAAAAAAAAGAGATAAGAGTTAAACCTCTTTTCCTGTCTGCTATTTGATGTCTCAGATTTAGCTGCAGACTACCTGTGAGCAGGCAGGACAGCTGGGTCACAGATATGTGAGAAGTTAATTCAATTTCTCCAGAGCGGATCATAGAGACAGGTGTGGGTAATTTATGACCGTTTCCTCAGATAATATAGAAGGAGAAACGTAAATGGATAATTAACTGTCGCCAAGATGAGAGGTTTTCACAGCCGATACTCCCTCTACATCTTTGTCTAATGCTCATAAATACACAAAAAACATGCACATCACCCTCCCATGTCTCCTCCTCTTAAGCTTTTTCTCTTTCCACTGTGACAATGCTTTTATCTCAGCGGTGATTAATTGCGAGGGACAGTGCCAACGAGCTTTCCAATGTAATTTGCAAGAGGAAGCATAAACAGGAAGTATCCTCCCAATACGTAATGTTGTTGACTGTGGCAACAGAGGGCGACGAGGGCTGAGAGGAAAAGTCGTGACAGTGCAATACGATGTGACAAAAGACAGTATTCACTGTCCTTAAGCTGTCACGCTGAAGTGGGAACATAGTTGCTTCATTTGCTTGGCATGTTTGAGTTGAGGGAAACCACCCAAAAAAAATCACGCCCCCTCAATAAGGACCCTAATTACTGGGTCGCAGACAGCTCTGGAAAGACCAGCTAACTGTGATTCATTTGTACTGACACAGGTCTCAACACTTTTGAGTTCACCTAACAGCTGCTCTGTCAAAATACCCAGCTCACAAATTCTGTTCATTGGTCTCTTTGGAGAATAAAACCATGCTATACATTCAGTATTTGTCTGTGTACAAGAGTTGATGAAATAAAATTATTCAGAGTTGGCAACATTTTGATTGGAATCAGGAATTATCTGATCAAACAATAAGTAACTATGATTACAAATCTGCCCAGACATTTGATACCAGTAATTTTCAAGAGTCAATGCAATTAACACATGCTACTAAAAATTTCTAGGTTCAATACCCAGCCCTAATCCTGGTATATGAAAATAATGGACAAGCAGATGTGTAGTGTGCCATCATGAGAATGTGTCATTTCCACCTCAGAGTCCAAATCATAAACCATTCATCAAAGTTTTTGTTGTCATTTTAACTCAGGATTAGTTTTCAGTGGCTCCTAGTGTGAGAAATTATGCAATATCAAGTAAAAGCACTGTTGCATGGTTGTACAGCACTGATTTAGAACAATGGTCAATCAGTTGCAGTGATTTTTTTTAAGGTGTTGGGTGCCAGCCAATAGGGAACTACTATTTTCCTCGCGAGTATGTCTGTTGGCATATGTACAAATCTGTCACTGCTATTTAAGTGTTCTGTGCAAATAGGATATTGTCAGAATGTGCAGAGTGCGCAAACACAACTTGTTGACTATTCCCAGTGTGTTTGTCGTTCGTTCTGTACAGCATGTACATGTGCGCTGCTGCGGTCTCATATTGCACTCGCTCTGGTTGAGTGCCCATTGGAAAGCTCTGTGCTGTCCATCGCACCGCTGAGTGGATGTGAACTGTATCTCCCAGCATCCACCCGTCCAATCACTTAATCTGTAAATTGGCTGATTGCTGTATTGTGTGTCACAGCAAAGCTGTGTAATGATTGAATGATTGTTCATCCAGGCTGTGGGTCTGATGATTAAAGCGGGCTGAGCTCAGCCCCAGAGCCAGTTGGGTAATTAACAGGCTGTTCTCCATGTTAATAGCATTAGTCACCTTGGAGATAATCGCAGCCATCAAGAGCACCGAGCTGCAGCCTCCTGTGTACCTGAAAGACTCCTCAAACAAAGGACTGACAAACATCCGCCACTAACAATGCTTTCATGTTTTGGCCTTTTGAATTACTACTGTGATAATTTCAGAGGACCTTTCAAAATGTACTTTCTCGCTTGCTTCTGTGAATATAGAAGGTATCGGTGATGGAAGATATAATCAGATTCCACTTAGCAGCAATTAGCCCTGTGCCTAAAGATGCCTTTTTATTATCAATTAATCTGCTCGTTACTATCTCAATTGTTTGACCTATCAAATGTCAGAAAATAGCAAATAATGTATGTCATGATTTTACCAAACCCGTGTGTTTGTCCCACAGTTCAAAACCCAAAGGTTCTCAGTTATCATAATAGAAGAGTAAGAAAATCAGCAGATATTCACACTTTAGAAGCCACAACTGAGAATTCGGGGCATTTTTGCTTAAAAAATGGCTGAAATGATTAATTGATTGACTGATTAATTTCCTAATTGATTCATTGTTTCAACTATAGTAACGATGCAACAGTGTGTAAGTGCTCGTGCATAAGTCCTGAGTGAAAGTATGAAAGTATTGTGCTTATTATGAAAGAAGTCAGGGTGTCAAACTATTGATGAACCAGTGTTAATCTTGTAGCTGACGTATAGGCACTGGTGGGTAGTTTAGTCCATACAATTTGTCTTTTATGAGCCTACATGTTTTGTGTGTAAGATCATTATCTGTGAAGTAAATCTCCTCTGTCAAAAAATGTACTATATCAAAAAGTGTATTTCCCTCTCAATTGTAGCGGAGTGGAAATATAGTTGCTTAAAATTTAAACAAAAATACTCAGGTAAAGTAAGGGTTCCTCAAAAGTAAATGTAACATCATTTTTAATCAATGTGCAAGTGACAGTGAGTTTAAAGGTGTAGGCAGAAATTCATTCCTCAAGTGTCTTGCTGTCAATTTATGGTAAGACACAAACTTTACACAAGCATGCACACAAAGTCTAAATGTACAGGAGACAACATCATGAGTTGGTATGGAGCCACAGAGGTATCAGTCTTTCTGATTAAGCCAAGTAAGATGAATTTGAAGTGTTGAGTGAGCACTAATGTTTTCGTAACCCCGTCATGTCGAAACGTAATTCTGCTCAGATTTCATTCCTTGTCGGCTCCTCGGCCGTGCGTGCGTCAGCCCCGAGCGAACTCAGCTCTGCCAAAGATTATTTAAAAGTGCGAGGCTTAAAGTGCTGTGAATGTGACCACACTTAATACGGTTAGGATCTTTATCTCAGTAATGTCGAACTTATGTGTATGTTCCTGGCGTTTGTTTTGTGTCGGGGGGGGTGGAAAGTAAAGGGTGGCGTATCTTATGGGGGAACTAAATCACAACAATGAGGCTTAAGTTGTGAGGGAAACTCACGGGGCCAAGATAGATGCACTCTTCCTCTCCCTGGTCTGATGTCATAAATTACCTGGCCATTGATCCATGGGTGTCTGGGATTCTCGGCGGACCTCCTTCTCACATTCATCAAGCCTCGAGTCTGCAGCTAAGCCTGAGTGGAAATGCCTCAAACACACGCTCGTCTCCTGAGTCTCGGCAACATGGCCTGTTGCTTAGATACAACACAGATTCGTATTTACATGAAGAGCGGATTGAACCTGGAGAACTGCATTACCCACCGAGATGTTTTGGCATATCGGCCTCAGAATGCTTTTCAGACCTGGAGTAAAAGGGTTTAAACAACAGTTGCAGCGAAAACAAAATGCATCTCTGTGTCTTAAGGCTGATGAGGTATGAGACCCAGCAACAATCCGGGAATGAAACGCAGGACAGCCGCGAGGGCATCCAGGCAGATGGCCATGATATTTATTATAGGCTGTTGTGAAAGCTATCTGCCTGTATTTGACAGTGCAAACGGAGATGGAGGCGGTCATGCAAAGGTGAAGCCTCTCCGCACAAAACAAAAACAGCAAAAACAAAAGTAGAAATCTCACGTGTAGTTTTTTTTTTTTTTTACCACTTCAGAGGAAAGAAGCTTTATGAATTATTACTGGTCCACAGAGAAGGGAGAGGAAGAAAACATATTAAGGGTCAGAGGAAATAGAAAATATCAGGTCAGGTAGAATTAAGGTGATAATATTGAGAGCTTTTTTTTGTTTGCTTTTATCTTTAACTCCATGTTGCTCTCTGCTCTGTCCCTCATCTCAGCGTCTGAAGCTCGCAGACACAGACCAGATTTACATGACCGATGCGTTCAGCGGTGAATTTGTTAGTACACAACAGCAGTGTTGATGATATGATCAGGATGGATTTTGTATGGGTGCGATAGCTTTAGACAATATTTAATTTATGCATTCTTCTTTTAAACTGATGCATCAAGCAGTTTGGCCCATTTTATAAAAAGAAACAAAGGTCAAAACTTGTTTGAAATGATGCACTGGAAAGGAAAGGAGCAAACGCTCAAACAACATTCATTACATTCAAGCGACCGAGGCCTCTAGCAGCCATAGTTATTACGACTTCTGTCATAATTAGTAGCAAATGAAGAAGTGGGGTGATGTTGTTGTTCATTTGCAGGGGGAGGATGTCACAGGGTTGGATCTGTCAACGAAACACAGGACCACTGTTTGTTTCTCCTGCCGACAGCCAAGTCTTTTATCCATGATGACGAAGGTCTGACAAAGTGGTCATTTTAATCCAAACCAAGCAAATTTGAACCAAAACTACTTGTTTTGCTGTATAATTTGGTCATGGAATAATTCAAATGATAATCATTGCAGCTGTAAATGTGTGTACATTTTTGACAATCCAGCCAAAATAAGACATTTTAGTCAAAAGCACAAATGTCAATAGTGGCGTGAGAAGAGAAGTCAAGGAATCACCAAAGTCACTTGGATTCATCCTCTGGGAACCATGAATGTCTTTACAAAATGTTGTGTCAGTCTATCCAATAAATGTCAAGACATTTCAGTAAAAGCCTGAAATGTCAACCTGCTGGTGGCTCTAAAGGAAAAGTCAAGGGATCACTTGAGTCGTTATGATTCACCCTTTGGGGACCATGAACTGTGCAGAATTCCAAGCCGATCCATCCAATAGTTGTCGAGATATTTCAGTGTGAACCAAGTGGTGGATCAACTGACTGACTGATAGACTGACATTGCCATCAATGCCATATGCATTATTTTTATTATTAGTGTGGAAACAAAATCTAAAGAAATAACAGATGGTTAACTGTATTTATATAATTCCACTTTGCATGACTGCCTGGCATTTTAAAGCCCCTTCCCTACACATGTTGAGAAACTAGCCTCCCCTCCTTTGACTCCATTATGCAGGAGACCAGATTCTTTGTTGCTGGCTGTAGTCGTTTCTGCTTCAGTAGAGAGCACAGAGCAGTACCTTGAAGACATATCGCTTCTTTCTTTTCACCATTCAGTTGCACTCTCCCCCACACAAAAGCTTTTCTCTCCCAGGAAGGAGGGGGACTCCTTTTTAGTCAGCTTCAGGTCCACTGCGTCTCTGTTCTCACGAATGACCTAATACGTGTCCATGTGGCGAGCATGTTACCGATGGCACGTTACAGGAGTTCAGCTAATGCTTTCTTCCTCATGCCGTGCGTTTCTTATCTCGGGCTCGCTGCCCTACATGCAATTAGAGAGCGCTTGTGTTTTTATGAGTAGCCGGTGTAAAGGTGAGAGTGGACTCGATTTAATTATGTAGTCATGCTCTACAATCGCGGTGACTTTCTCCCTCCAGAGTCTGTGCTCTGAGCTGAATTATCTTCTTTTGTAATGGAGATTAACCTCACTAAAAACCGTACTTAGCCTATTTAACTTCCATATTTTAACATGAAGCCACGTGGGCCTCCCTAACTAAGCAGTTCTGCCTCATCTGCCGTGGGTTGTACGAGATTTAAAACTGTGGTCAATCCATGCCTGCTTACAGGCTTTTAGGGGTAATAGGATAAGATTAGCACATTTGCATACCGTCGTAATGCATTATTCATGCAGCGTTCCTTTTCTCTAATTTGCAGGAGCAGGGCCTTCACAGACTTTCAACATCTGGGTGACCTGGAAGCAGAGCAGAAGAGCCACAGCGCTCATTAATCCCCTTTAGGTGTCACCCAAACACTTAGTCACCTGTTACAGAGGCGTGTGCACGGACCTGCACTTCCAAAACATTAATGTTTCCTTTTTCATCTTCAGCTATTAACCTCATAACAACAAATTGGTTACAGCGTTTTCTTTTTTCCAACCCTTGCAAGTTTGTAGATGTGGAAACTCAGAGGAACCATTTGCTGGTTTAAAATATTCATCAAAGCAGATATTGATTTCAAATAAAGGAATTCAGAGATCACAGAGGAGGAAGTCTGCGCTCTTGAAACCCTACTTAAAATCATGTTTAGCTTCCTTGAATGATAGATAATGTCGTGTTTGCATCTTTACTTCAAGGATCCCTCAGCTGTATCTTTGACTGATGTTCTATTCAGGCATCTTTTTAGGAGAATATTCGCTCCAACTAGAAATACAGATTAGATTATATTCAATATTCAATTCAAATTCAAAGGTAGGTAGGTAGGTGAGCGGAGTGCAGATGATCCTTTCAGGCTACATACAGCCTCCATAGTAAAAGCCTGTCTGTAGCCTGGGAGCGTATTGCTCACAGTGCAGGGTGATAGAAGGCGACTCATGAGTGTATAAAGATTCTTTAAGGTTCCAGGTGTTCACACTGAAGCGCGTTGTATCCGGATTCTCCTTTGAAAATGACTGCAAAGACAAGAGTTTAATCAATCAATACACTATATATCGCTGCTTTTAGCTGTTTAACAAATGTAAGCTTTTCACCCTGAATGACATATTACCAGACTAGTATAATGGACGTTTGCTTCACTGCAGAGCCAAGCATTTGGATGAGGTTTATTTGGAAAGGTTGAGTGCTGATCACTGCCAGGCATAAATCTCTCCCCACCAGAAAGCAATCAACACCCTGGCTGCGGCATCATTAAGCAAACCCAAAGTTTACGAGATCCATCATCACCTCTACCTGTGTGCATGTGCGTGTGTGCTTCTGTATCGGTATGTGTGTGTGTGTGTGTGTAGGTTGTCGGAAGTGGCTCAGCCAGCCTTTTTCTTGTGGTCACGTGCGTTGCTGCTGCTCTCTCACCTGCTGAGAGCTCCCTTCCTGTTGTTCTCAGGGTGTGGAGTGATTCACTGCCCGAGACACAACATGAGGGGATTTTGTGTGGATGTGTGTGAGAATGAGTATTTGGCTGCCTCACCGTTCCCAGACAGGCATCAGTCTCTTTCATTGACTCCAATTCTCTGACTGGCTGTCTGACTATCTGATCATCTGTCTGACTCACCTCAGTCTGCTGGTTATAAATCTCTCCTCTCTTCCTCATAATAACAGACCTCATGTTTTTCTCTCATTGATTTAATTCTAAATGGTCCTTTTTATGGATTCCTTTATCGCACAAATCTGTTTTTTTTTTTTTATTTACATCTGCCCCCAAATAGCCTAAATAACTGATTTCAAAATGTTGTTTGTATTTGAGTGGAGGATGACAAACTTTTACAGCAAGATTTTTTAAGTTCTCTTTGCTTATTTTGTCTGTTTTAGCTCCTTGTTTGGGTTATGAATCAGACATTATGTTGGGATTGCCCCCATTCTGCATAATCTGAAATGGTCTTTGGTCATAGAGAGAAAAGTCAGATTTCTGTATTCTTCCTAATTATTTGTCCTCTTCAAAAAAGCATCTAAGGATGATGCTATGTTTCTCCTGAGACTGAGAGAATAGTTCTGAAATTGACAAAACTGATGCCCTCTGCTTTTGGTGATTTAGTAAATTTGATTAAAATAAAGGTAACAGCTTATTTCCTAAGCCTTTTAAAGTGTTATCTTTATCATGGGAAATAAAATGAGCCTGAGCCAAGTACATACATATGTGCATCTGCAACCTTATGTGCAGGCCACGCCTTAATATTTGTGGTCGTGTTTGGACCTGTGTTTTGTTTGTCCCCTCATTCAACCAGTGGTGGCAGGGTTAGACACAGCAGGGATGGATCAGGAATCAGTGAGACAGTTATTGGGTTTTCTCTACCTGTGTTACCTGCCTGGCTTCCAAAAGCATTTTCATGCTCTCCCATGTTACTGAACCTACTGTTTCCTCTATGTTTGCACTGTGCACCCTTTAGTGTTTTAGCATATTAAAACTGCTTTGCACATATTGTATCATGCATTTTGTATATCCTTGCACTTTTGAACCAGACGCTTTGGTTTTGGTTGCCATCACTGATCTCTTCATACAACACATCACTATGATTTTGCAGCGTGCTGTCTTTTAAATCATTTTATTTTTTTATTTGCATGATTTGTGAATCAATAGTTTCTCAGCCTTACCTTCAGCTTCCTCTTCTTTTGCCATGTCTCCCCCCATGGGTTGTTTTCTCTCTTTGCTTTCCCCTCCTCAATCCCCCTCTTCCCCGACACCAAAGAGCTTCAGTTTTAGCAAAACAACCCACCTTTCCCTTGTCCTCCCCCTCCTCTCCTTCCTCGATCGCCCATGTCCCCACAGTTTTCCTGCATTTCTTCAGTTTGTTGTTGTTCAGGTTTTACGAGGAAGCACTAATTTGTACCTCCTCAGATATGAGCATGTAGAGTGTGTGTGCCGATAAGGGCCCCCCTCCCAAAGGATCAATGCATTATTCCCTGTGTGATGTAGCGCGGTGATACGGTAGAAGGGCTTGTCAGGGATGTGACGGGTCTTTGTTACCTGACTCTTTCCTCTTTGCTACTCTTCTCCCTCCTGCTTCCTCTCCTCTCTGCACTCTCTGCTCTTCCCCGCCTTCCTGACAACAAGTCTGCTTCTTTCAAGACTTGTTTGCTCTTGACTGAGAAGCCAAAATCAGAGCTGTCGCTCCAGTGGAGCACAGGAGCCACCTTGTAAAGAGATGAGACCACCGACAGGAAGTCTTTCTTCTCTTCCACCTCTTTTTCCTTAACTCTCTCATATCTCGCTCCCTTTTTCTCTTTCGCTCTCTGTCTCTTCCTGACCTTCTCTTTTCTTTCATAATTTGTAAAAAGCCACATTCCAGTGGCATATTGACAGTGAGGGTTGGATCTGATGAATACTTCACTTGCCACTGGGACTGAAAGCCTTGAGAAGCACAGTTTTAGCAGCCGTGAGTAGGGAGGTTGACACAATGGTAGCTTCAAATGGCAAACACTTGCAGTAAGTGGTAAACACTTACATGTGTGCTTACAAATATACACACAGGAAAATATCCTGAGTGGGTCCACACACATGTTGTTCCTGCTCTATTTGGGAAGATGTTTTTATACAAAAACGCTTCAGTATTTCCACCTCTGTTTTGCAATTTCTTGTCGTGCGACACAGGTGAAGACGATTGTTTCGCAGCCTTAAAAGAGTCTTGGGCGACAGGTGCACAAACAAAGAACCTATAATGTAATCGCCTAGAGGGAACAAACACCTGCACGCTTTTATCGTATTGTTTTTCTTGTAAAACCATATGTGGGAGTTAGGTTCTTTTTGTTGCTTGAAACAGCAATCACAGAGTTGTGGAGCAATTAAATAGATTAAAACAGCTTTGCGGTAATGATCCAATCTGAAATCCGCAAAATGAAAAGTTGAATCTGTTGCAGGTACTGAATTAAATGTCGTGAACCAATCGAGTTTCTGAAGACCAAGCACATGTGTGACAGGAAACAAAAGCTGGAAAATCACCAGCTCATGTTTTCACTTTTACGTACGAAATGACTTCATTATTACAACTGTTGGCAAATGATTTTCAATTTAATTGTCAAAGTTAAAAATGTTGTAAAGTTTTATTCATACATGTGTATATGAGATTTCTATCAGCAGTGTAGTCAATTTGGTCCAGTTTATGTGTCTGTGATTGCTGTGTGTGCAACACGCACTCACAACACTGTGAAAAATGGAGGAATATCTGTGCCCGGCCTTGAATGTGTTGCAGACCACAGTGAGGTAATTCCAGATGGATTGTGCTAAGGCCAGCCTCAGCCTCAGGAGATGACCGCAGCCTGTTTATTCCCAGGTGCACACACACTCTCCACTCCACAAGAAATGGTGTATTTTTCATCAAGATCATAGCAATTCTCCTTACTCTTACCCCGGCTCTCTTATCGCCAAACATACATTAGAATGTCAGACACATCCTCCCCGTCCTGATCCATATCTGCAGAGCCTCTCTCTCTCTTGCTCTCTCTCTCTCTCTCTCTCTCTCTCTGTCTCTCTCGTCCCTAAACCACTCTAGCAAATGTTACCATTTCATATCTGGGCTGTGAAAATAAGTTTTTTTTTTTTTCTCCCCTTACTGCACGTGAGGATCTGCAGACACGATAACCTTCGCCGCTGAACTGCAAATGTCAGTTCGACCGGCCAGCCAATCGCGTTCCTTTTCACTGGCCGGTGCGGCTCTGTTATAGGGTTCACACCCACGACATTGGGACTGAGACAGATGTGCACACATGAATGAGAATGAGTCAGCAAGGCTCTCAGGTGTGGCCAAGGGAGGCCGGCTGAAATGCCACAAAATACCAGGAAACCATATCAGATGAAACTGTGCTTTTCCCTCTGAAAAATTACTGGAGTGGTAACAATGAGTTGATTTTTGCAGTGTTGGTTCAGAAGCGTGAAGGCTCATTAGTACAACAGGCTGATGCAGATGATGTCTCGCACGGTCCATTGTAGCAAGAGGAAACAGTATGGCTCATCAGGCTGCAGTAAGGTTTAAATGAGAGTGTTGTGCACTTTCTGAAGCCTGGGGAGTGTCGATGCTCTGCAGCACATTACTGTACCTGAAAACCCACTGGTGCTGTCATTGCTGCCTGCAGGGCCTGCTCGCATTAACCAAACATGAATTGTGACTTGCATTGCTGCTCTTTGCTTTACCAATTTTATGCCTTTACAAGGTTGATGCATGTTGTCAAAGCTTTCAGCAGAACAGCCAATCAAGCATTTTGTTCCACGTTGGCTCCCTCACTCAAATCTCTTCCAGTGTACATTCAGCTTTCACGGCCATCGCTTCATATCTCTCACGCACAGAGAAATGAAAGGGCATATCTGAGCAGCATCTGGATTTACATGCTAGGTAATGTGTTCTTCACACACACACACAGATGGGGAGGCAGTTCTGCTTATCATTAATTTTTCAATACTCCTGTGCAGTTATTGGTCTGTTCTCCAGGCCTCAAGGTTTATCTGTGTGATGACATATTTCAGGGACTGCGACCATCAATATTCGCGACCAGAGTGTATTTATTATGCAGTTTATTATGAGTATTCTTGGCTGCTGCAGGGTCAATATGAACTCCACCGATCCCCCACGTATTCGCCATCAGTCCCAGATATGCTTGATTTTCATAACTGGGTAGTAGCCATTGTTGAAAAAGCAGATAGCAGTCTTCAGTAAGTCTTCAGTAAGCATATCAGCCAATATGTATATTGGCCTGGCCATTTTATCTAATCACTGCTGCCGATTAGACATATTTGTTTTAACCTAAGATTGCAAGTGATTTGTCACAAAATAGTAAACACAGACTTAAAAATTGAGATTAAGAAAGGTAATACTTCACACTTTTTGGATTCCATGAATTGTAAATCCTCATAATCTGATGCTGAGGTTAAAACAGACTCTAAATGACCATTTTTAATTACTGGCAGGCTTTTATTTCTGTATCACCTTATCTGTATCTCTGAACACCGTAATGTGATTGCCTCGTTGCCTTTCCTGAATATCTGACTCTAAGTATGAAGCAAATTTGACTCATTTGAAAGGCCTTCACTGAATGCCAGAGCTTCAGTGAAGACATTTCCGTGTGACACGTGGTCGTTGTTTATCAGATATGTGACCTGTGACCTTTCAGTGTGAGACCAGTGTCTCAGTCCAACAGACCACCTTTTACCCTGGGGCAGCTCTTTGCTGGTGGGCTCGTCTGTGCTCTGATGTCAGGAGACAGGCTCCTTTGTGACTCTCCTTATCTGGATCAGAGAGGCAGCCCATCAGCCTCAGGAGCAGCAATCAGCCCCCGCTCACCTTCTGGAGCTGAATAATCACACAGATACCAGGAGAAGACCAAACAAAGAAGAGCCTGCCAATCATCAGCCAGGAAATTAAATATTTACTAAATTGCTGTCGCATTGATAGTGATTATTAAACAGACTGGTGGAGCATGTTTCTGAGGGCAAATATTCTTCTCGCTTAATCATGCTGTTACAACACTGTTGTGAATCTGATATGTTAGCTGTACCCTGTTTGTGGAATTGTGCATTCGAGATTCAGTTTGAGCCTGCATTTATGTTTCTTGGGGCTCAGGAGGTAGAGTAGCTGTCCCTTAATCAGAAGGTTTGTGGTTTGATCCCTGTCCCATGCAGTCTGCATGCTGAAGTGTACTTGGGCAACTGAACCCCAAATTGTGCAATTGCGAGTGTGCAAATGTGAGCATGCGTGAATGGTTGTGGCTCCTGATGAGCAGGTTGCATGTTAGCCTCTGTCACCAGTGTATGAATGTGTGTGAATGGGTCAATGCTGACTTGTGCTGTAAATTGCTCGGTAAGACTAGAAAAATGCCATACAAATGGAGTCCGTTTACCTTTTTCTTGTCTTCTCTCTTTCCCTCTGTTCAGTTCCTGTGTTTGAAGAACATCCGGACATTTCTCAAGGTTTGCCACGATAAGTTCGGCCTGCGCAACAGTGAGCTGTTTGACCCCTTCGACCTCTTTGATGTCAGGGACTTCGGCAAGGTGAGTTAAACATCAGACGTACAGATGCTCTACTTTTTAACGCTCTGCACTTGAACTGACGGTGTGATCAGCTCACAAAAGGTGCTACCAATAGACTGTATACAGCAGGTGCTTAGAGACATGATGCTGCTTGGGTAACTGATAACATCATTTTCAGCTGTGAGCTTCTGCTGTCAGATGAAAACCTTGGATGTGGTGTGTGGTATTTTTACGATTAGATCTTTTTAGCTGGGTTGATATACTGTAGTTTTATGACTCTTCTGTCAGTGAAATACATGGCTGTGAAATAAATAACAGCCTTTTCTTAATTTCATATATGAGGCTTTTGGCTATGTATACATCAATTTTGCCCTCTTTACTTTGCTTTACTACTTTTTACTTTCTGCGAGAAGTGTGTCTGTGGTGGGAGAGTACAGGCGTGTTTCTACATCTGCAGTATGCCCATGTGCTTTGCTTGGGTTTAAAGGTAGTTCAAAGTTAAATCTGTCATTTACATTAACCTCAATATGGAGCTCGGATGAGCATTTGGTGCAACACTTCAGGGTCAGCAAACTCATCTGATGTCACTGAGCGACTGGAGCTGAACTCAGCTCTGCTGTTGGATGTACAGTGTGGATGTGTGTGTTGGCTCAGCAGTAAAGGTGCCTGACTCACCCGCACGTCATATTAGCTTTATGGGGAGTTTTTTTTTATGGGATATTCAAGTGGATTTTTGTGTTTATTAAATGGGTAGTCACAAGGCCGGCGCTGAAAGGTCTTTTTTTTCCTTTCCTCCATGGAATCTAAGTGGGTGCACAGAAATCCAGGAGGAGACGGGAGTAGAACTGCTGCTCTTTTGCACTGAAAGGTGCCTCAGGATCTGATCGGGATCTGATCGGGATCTGATCGGGATCAGGATGCCTCACAGTCTGGGAGATAGTCTGACCAGTTGGCTGTGCCTGACATAGAAAACTTTGCACCTCAGCCTGGGAAGGTCTCAGGATCCCATGTGAGGATCTGGAGGTTGCAGAGAGGAGGAGCACATCTGGTTGAGCCCGTGCCCTCTCTGACTCAGACCTGTGTAACTGGTGGAAAATGATGGATGGTATTGTAGGTCTTCGGTTTAATTTGAAGTTTGTGCTTGTACATGTCACATGAAATTAAAGGAGGTAGGGTGTATGATGACAACATTAAAATAGATTACTAGCATTTTAGAGGCAATACAAAACTACCCAACACACAGGCAAATATTACGACATCTTTTTTTTTCACGGAGCTGACGTGAAAGGAGAAAGCAAATGTGTGATGGAGGGGTGGGGGGAGGGATTGGCTGGTAATCCATGATACATACCCTGTTGGCCTCAGCTCCTGAAAGTGAATTGTTTCTCTCTACTTTCTAATCCGTTTGACTGCGGTGTGTTTGTGTGTGGCTACAGACAGAAGAGGGGGGTGAGTGAGGGATAAGACTAGAAGACTGTTAAAACAAACAGCAGGGATAGTATGAAGTCATTAAATTGATGATGACAGCTGATGCCATTGTGTGAGGACTGGTGCGGTGGGAATGTTAATACTGATGCTTTTCAGCTGATTGAAGGAACATGCAGAATTTGCACTCCAGCAGTGGGGATTACGCTGCAGAAGTGAGAGCTGAATAAACTGTATTACATCTCGCTGTGATTGATTACAAAGAGGATGTATTTGCAGAGAGTCTTCGTCTCATTTATCTAACATATCTAATTCAACATATCCACTCTCTCCCCGCTTTGAGTCGAGAAGAGGGGGCTGGAGAAAGACGGAGGAGGAAAAGATGAGAGAGAAGAAAAAGGAGACGAGGACTCATTTGGCAGTTTGCAGATAAACCACAAGACGATGTCTGAGAGTCAATGAGTTCGCAGTGAACGGTATTAAAATCCAACAGCAGTCAGAATCAATCACATAGGCCCTCCATATGTCAATTTGGAAATTGCTTTTGTATGGTCTCAGCGGTGGCGGGCTTGTCTCGCCATTGATTTTCCATTAAGGCCAAACATCACATTATAATATATCGAATTGAGTAGATCCCTACTAATGTGGCATACATTTAAATAGTGAGAATGCCTCATAAACAGAAGATAAAAGGGGGCTGTTTTATTCCTGCACTTAGAGGCTCTATAGTTTTTTTTGTTTTTTTTGTCCGCTCATCACTGGATATGCTCTTTCCTCTTTTGTTACCTGGGCACAAAAGTTTCTTTGTGTGCACATCTGATATCAAACAAAGGGAATTCTAACTTCCATCATATATCATGATACGTTATCGTTCATGCCTTCTGTCCATATCATTCTTTTATCACTTCTTTGTTTTCGTCTTATACAAGGAAGAAAAAATGGAAACGCTCGGCAAAAGGATTTAGACAATATGTTTTGTTGATACGTGCACGAGCTTTGGCCTTTGTGCACATTCTGATGAAGAGATGTGCCCTTTCAGACCAAGACTCCGACTTAAAAACCCTTATAGTACATAGTATATACAGATCATTTTGTTAAACCAAATCTAGTAATAGAACTTTTCATTTCGGTATCTACATGTTCATTTTCTCTATTCTAGTTTGGATATTGTGGGAATGATTTCCATTAAGCTTCCTGAGTTTTAAGCTTTACCATTGACCACATGAATTGTGGTGCAGTCCTACAGTCGACAGTCACATCGGATGCCACTTGTGTGATCCATCCCTCCAAGAACACATAAGCTGACAGTTTTTGCTTGAGTGCATCTTCTCTTCTCCTGCATTGTGGTTGGAATACCAAATTTTGTGGAGACAGCATTGCCACAAGGCTGGTTTAAATGAACTAAAAATGAAATAACAGCAATTATACATAATGTGTGTGTGCTATATAAAATTTATATCCAATTGTTTCTTCAAATGTTTGCATCTCTTGTGAAGGAGAGGATGACTAAGTAGGGGAATTAAAAGGAGAAAGAGGCGAGATCTCATGGTGAAAGAAGAGATGGAACTCTCAGTATGTCCCCTGTGGCACTCCTTTGGAAAACAAATGGGCTGTTTGCAAAGATAGAGCCCAAACTGTATATTTTTAATCTCCTCTGCAAGACTGGAATTATATCAGAGGACATTTGGGAGGGGAGGGAAGCGAGGGAGGTTTGATAGCTGCCGCCTCTATAAACATTAATCAGCCCCTATCCACCTTTCATACCTCCACGGAGGCTGTCTGGGGCCCCAGAGTTCATGTCCCCTGGCCTCTTATGGCCATCTCTCCCTCTAATGATGCCTTTTCCTGGGTCCCATGCAAATGGAGACTAAGACCCACTGGGCCCAATGCTGAAAAAAAAAAAGTAATTGCCCCTTTAAAGCCTTTTCCTTACCCTTTCCAGTGGGGCTAGTATTGAAACAGATGGAGCTCGACGTCCTCGACTGATTTTTATTTTCATTACTTAACTCATTTCAACCTGGAATGCCCTACGCCACATGGAACACGATCTGAAGCTCCCTTGTTGCGTTGTCTTTTCGCAGGAGGAGGAGTATGGCTTCATGCACATAACACCACACTTCTCTTCTTTGCACCCTACCCCATCCCCCATCATTAGAAATTCATTATGACATCATTAAACCAATGAAATACAGCTGATTACAGTAGACCCCAGAGAAGATTTTTATTTAAACACCTCCCTCTGTCCGAACCCAGCCGCCTCGTTTCCCCTTCTCCCAACCTATTTTAATTAGCCACCAAAGGAACATTGCTGTCATTTAAATGAACATGGCAATCAGTTTATTTGGCTGTTGCCATGATTAGCATAATTAGCCTGCACCTGTTAACCATCGATCAACAGTTTGGTAATTTTCCTGTGACTGCGAAGGAAGGAAGCTTTCTGACAGATTTGCCGTCTTCATTAAGGGGAATAGCGTCATTTGTTTGAGATGCAGACGGCGTCGCTCACATCAATTTCTGTCTCATCTAAGCAGCCTCGGAGTCACGGCTGACTGACTTGTGGAGTGTCAGAGCAATCCAAGGGATGCTCATCGACGTGATAGTACAGTGTCAAGGTGAATGCATTTTATTTTTGCGCCGCATTTGAATAGAATCTGAAATGACTTTCAGTGTGAGCTCATTGTTTACATGAGACGACTATCAGGTGGTTCAAGTGACAGCAACATTTCCCAGCAACCTCACACTGATGATCCGTGTTAGTGAACGTCTCCACTTTACAGATAAATTACCCACCTTATAATAGAGAAATTGAAATGACAGTTTTGGCTCGAGCTATCATAATTGAGTGGCTGCATGTGCTGGATGAAATCAGATATTTTATTGTAAGGTAGCTCAGAAATGTGCTCTTCATCACGGCCTATAATCAGTTTACTTAATACACAAAACACGCGAAACAGATGGAGAGTTGCAATGTGAAAGAAACACACCAATCCCCTGATTTAATTTGTACCAACTGCTCCCTTTTCAGCCGCTCTTCTCTCCCCCTCACTTCCCCCATCCATCTCCCCCCCTCCCTCACCGTCCTCCTCTCCCCACTCATTCATCTCACACCCACTCTCAGTGTGAGTATGTTGTGATAAGACTAAGCCAATGGCAGCCGAGCCACCATTGTGTCAGGATGGCGTGATTGCCATTGGTCGGCAGTGTTTGATTACCCTCTCCGCTGCTCTGAATCCCGTGCACACTGAACTCTGCTCCTTTCATTTCCTTCCCGTGCTCCGTGGTTAAAAATAGCTAGTTGCTTAGCATCCACGCCCAGTGCTGCTAACATCTGGAACGTGCCTCAGCCACCGTCGGCCCGCCTGCTGAATGCTGTTTCCTGAAGTAGGTTTCAACCTCAGTCTGGCCCTGTGCTCATTTTTTTCTAACTATGTGAACATTTTCAAACATGAAAAGTACATTAAACCTGCGAACCCTTTGATGTCTTTACTTGGCTTTTCAGGTATTCACAGGGCTACAGCTCAGTTTCTGCATGTCTCAGTGAGGCTTGCTTTTCAGGATGTGTTAGGCTTCTGAGAAATACCATCAATATCGCATATGAGTGCCCAAATGAAAATGTCATGCTCCGGGACACATTTCAGACTGTCAAACTGTGTCCATGGTGCAAAATACAAAAAGAAATTTCATGGATTTTTGCCACTTGATTTGTTTCTCTTCTCTCTCTTTCTCATATGTTGAGAGTTTTTGGATTTTCATCTTACTTTGTGGAACTACAACCCCGATTCCAAAAAAGTTGGGGCCTAAATTAAAACAGAATGCAGTCATTTGCAAACAAACTGTGTTTCCAGCCTCATCCTCGCTTGTGAACGACTGAGTCTTTCCAGGATGAACCTTTCATCCCCAATCATGATACTATCACCTGTTACCAATGAACCTGTTTACCTGTGGAATGATCCAAACAGGTGGTTTTGGATCAGTCCACAACTTTCACAGTCTTTTGTTGCTCCTGTCCCAACTTGTTTGAAACATGCAGATATTTACAACACTCAATGAAGTTGATGAGGTCACACATTAAATGTATTGTCTTTGTGCTGAAAGTCTCATTTAGACAAGATCTGAAGTTATAAAGGAATTCAGGGCCATTCATTCTCAGGAACAAGGTGTGTTCCTGTTTGACATGACAGATTTTTAAGGCTACTGAGCAATGCCCTTTCATTGTAGGGTGTTGTGTGAGTTGTATGTTGGTATTGGTATTGATTCAATGAGAAAAAAGGAGCTGTGGAAAAGGTGGTGATTCATGCCTGTCACATTCAGGCTGGAGAGACTGCAGTAAGTGGTGGAGGGAGTTTTAAGGGTCAAGCAGCCGGGGTCACTCACTCAGGTCAATGCGTCCACTTCCATTAGAGACCGTGTCCTCAGCAGCAGTCCTTTACTGTCAAGGCCCAAGTGGGTTTTTAAAGCTATGGTTATCTTGCCCTTCTGGAAGGAGTGAGTGGTTTGGACAGAATTGTGGCAAAATATGATACTGGAGTCCTTGTTGAAATGAGGATATTTTTCTGAAAAGATAAAGCACCATGAAAATAAACTCTTATTTCAACATGTATCAAATCTAATTCTTTGGTTTTTCTTCATGTAAAATCATAGTTAAGTTTATTCCCTCTTCCTTATTATCCCCAGTGGTGGAAAGTCACTGATTACATTTACTGAAGTTCCATACATAGGTACAATTTCAAGGTATTTGTACTTTACCTTTATTGCTACTTTACTCCAGGGTTCCCCATGCAATGGTCCACATCACCTGAAATAAAAACCAGGTGTTGGCAAAAGTGTTTCACTTTTGTGAAATCTAAATATCTTTCAGGGAAAAGGAGCCGCCGAGTTGTTCTATCACACACACACCTCCACTAACCAATTTCCTGGACCTCCCTGCATTTAATTTGAGAATATTGCACTTTTCAAGCACTACATCTTTTTATACATATTGCATGAGCGTTGTGGAAGGGAGCCCGAGAACACCAATTTCATTGCCAGCGACTGCTTCAACGTGATTGTTGTGCACATGACAACTAACACATTTGACATCTGCAGTAAACTCCTGAGTTATTATGCAGAAATGTATCCTACAGAGCATGGAGTATATAGTATAAGTGTTTGGAAATTGCTTCGCCTTGGCCAGCTGCAACATTAAAATGCTGCTTACATATTATACATCAATAATGTAATACAGAAACTTTACTTAGACTATCCTTAAATTGTGGTATTGTTACTTTCACTTACATAAATGCTCTGAATACCTCCTCCACTGCTGCCTCCGCAACACCATATCCCTTGATCCAAGATTACACTCAGTGCTCCCCTAACAGAGAATTCATCTCCATAACCTTCTCCTCCTGCCTCTGCAGACAGTTTTGTGGCCTCTTCTTCTCTCCCTGTGCCCTCTTCCTTCACGCCCTGTCCATCAGGACCCCCCCAACTGCGACTTTTTACATAAAGCTTCCAAGACATGATCAATAATTCATTCCAAATGCCACAGTGCTGATGATAATTCTCCTGACATGAATTATAAATGGGAACTTCCTCTCCCTTCCTGTGTTTAGACCCCCCTCCATCTCTCCCTTCCATGCTCCGCTGCCACGACCTCATTACTCCTGCAGCTCGTTAGTGTGATACCCGCAGAAACAGGTGGTTGTTGAGCAATAGGCTGTTGTCCAGGATATGGCCTGCGTCGGTGCTCGGCTCGCGAACGGCGAGGCTGCCAGGTGTCTGACTTCACACTTACAGTAACAATAGAGACGAGATGTGATGGATTGACGATGGCATCTACTCTTATTCTCCTCTGGTTTGTGTCACGCATGAGCAAAAGCTTGAGGTCCAGATGACCCGAAATGTGTCATTTGAATGAAATCTTAGTGCCATCTGGATTCCCTCCAGTTGTTCCCTGCCCACCTGCTCTACAGTTTGACTTTACTGTTGCACACACATTTCGTGCTCTGTGGAAGCACATTACAGTCAAAAAGGAGAAAACAAATGGTTTTCTTGCCATTATGAATGTTGTAACCCATAAATTTGACTTAGCATCTCATAATTATGAGAAAACAAAGATCGCATAGTCATGAGATCCACACCTCCTAATTATGAAGTCAGTACGTTTTAATTACGATATCTGTATTTCAAATGGCAAAGAGCTGTAGCCATGCTCACTTTTTCCATAATTACAAGGTAAATGTTCATGGTCCATTTATTTGTCATTCAACAACATAGAGCTGTACAACAAAATTTAAGATGTAGATCATTTAACTAGAGGATGGAGATGATTTGTGGAGTCTCACTCTTGACTCAGATACTTCTCTATCGCCTGACGCTCAGTCGAAGGGTACCAACGATATTCTGAGTGGTTTTGAACAGCCGCTGCAGAGCTCTCCTCTCCTGGGCTGAACACAAACCACGCCAGTTTGTAATGTTTCCAGTCCGGATGCTTTCTATTGCTTCCCTCCTGGAGATGTGAGATGTCCACACCGTCTCTGTGATGCTGCCATGTGCCATCATTGCGTGATTATGATACAGTTTTGTTGTTTCGTGAGAAGTGATAATTACCCCACTTCCTTTCCCTGGGTGGTGTGTTTCTGTACCATTCTTGGCTGTACTAAAATTGTTCCACCGTTGTAGCTGAAAAAGCAGCATCTTCCAAAATCAGTGGAGACATTTTACTCACAATAAGCACTCTGTCTTTATTTCTTTTTTCCCCTCCACTTTATTTTGGTGCCATTTTCCCTCTGACAGCGTTGCACAACGGTGTCATTTAAATCCACTAGAATAGAGAGAAGAACAGTGAATAGCTGTATAAAAATCATTTATTGAACTTTTAAAGCGATGCAGTCTGAAATCCTATTGTGGGAATAATTGGCCTCTTTTGTTTTGAGTGTCATTGAATGTTACTCTGTGCCGCAAGACAAACTGATAGACAGAGACGATGCAGTTTGGCCCAGGCTCAGTGATCAGCCGGCTCTTTGAAGCTGTTTCTCTCTTAGGCTGTGCCGAGTCCCCAGAAGGCTGCCGAGGTGTGATCACAACCCCTCTCTCGCCTTTGGATTGTTAGTCGGCGGTCACTGGAGGGCGTGTCCCTGTTGTTAGGGTGGTGTCTTTGGAGCGCTGCAGGACTGAAGTCGGGGGGGTAAAGAGGAAGACAGCCCCCGCAGAGTAGGAGTCTCTGAATTCCTCACAGCCGGCGTGAGCTCTCATTATTTCTCCTCCCCTGATTCCTCCCTCTGAGGCCCCACAGGCGCGGCTGTGATGGACAGGTACATTCTCTGAGGAATCACTGGCACGAAAAAAGAAGAGAATCACCAAAAAGGGAGTCCGTCCTCAATCATCTTTTCATTACAGCGGGATTACTCTCACATGGAGCTGAAAGGCAAACCCACTTGGCTCATAAATCATACTTATTGTGCACAAATTTGAATATGCATCTCAGTGTACACTTTGGGTTAGGGACTGATAGCCTGTTTGCCCTTCAATTGGAGATAATTTCCCTGTAAACAGTGGCAGGAGATATTATTTTTAGGCCACAGTTGGCACAGAATGTCAAGGTAGATTTGCAGGATCGTCAGAATAAGCTGCTTTTCAAAAACCATGATTAAATCGTGAGTTACCAAATCGCAGGCTGTGTCACGTAAAAAGATTCCTCTGTTTGTTGACAGCAGGGCTTCACTGGCAAAATATCCTCCTCCCCCCTCCAAAAAAAAGACAAAACAGACAGATTGCACAGACGACTCTCTGAATTAAATCAGGCTGTTATCGTTGTATTTTAGATTATTATTATTTGTTGTTGTTTTTTTTGTCATGCACTGTCAACATTGGTATTAGATGGAAAGAGCAGACAGATTTTTATTCTAACACGGCACAGACAGGAAGTAATGCTCTGCCAGTTAGTTGCACCCTGTAAGTGTTATTGGACCATGTGTTCACTGATGGTCATTAAGGTTTGGCCTGGATCCTGAGAGCAACCGCCTAGAATGACGCACAGGAGTGGTTTCTGATCTGATGGTACTGTCAGCAGGACACCATCAAACGTCTGTGCCTTCCAAAACCACTAGAAATCACTGTTGAGTAAGAGAAATCTGTTTAATTACTTGTGAACACTGTGATTATTGTTTGTTTTGGTTCAGGCACAAAAACCACTTGGTTAAGTTTAGGGAGAGATAATGATTTGGGTTAAAATAAGTACTGAGCTTAGTTAGAGTAATCATGAATGGGAATGATCGTGGCCATGCCTTTTTGCTTGAGAGGACCTTCTCATATTGGGATATTGATATTGCCCAGCCCTAAATACAAGAGATGATGGCATCTTGACATCAAATTTATTGAAATTATAGCTTTTGGAAGAAAGCCTTTGCTGCATACCAGTCTTTACTGTCCAGTGGAAAATCAACTTTTTGTTAGGTTTTGTGGAGTCAGATTTGAGTTAGTACTGTTCCAGTTTCAGTTTGAGAGGTGTCAACACACAGTATCACTACCTGTCACTACAAAACGGTAAAGTACATCGAGTGCATATTGTACGTAGTTAGGGACCCAGCTCATGTTCCGTTCTTATCACCAGGTATCAACATTGCTATAGTGTCCTTGAGCAATAAACTGAAACTCTGCCACCTCCAAGGATGCTGTACTGAAGCTGACTCTGACACTGACCTCTGACCTCTGGGGACAAAGTTCTAAATGAGAGAGATCAGTAAAGATCAGAGTATCAAAACAGAAAGAAAATGAGACCAACAATCTTAAGTCCTCCGCAGGACGTCAACTGTGAAACAAAAGCTCCCAAAAGCTGAAAACCAGCTGTTATTATGATAATACAAAGACCCACACTAACCTTTTTTTGTCACATCCATCTGACAGATTCAGGTTGGCACACAAACACAGGATTATTATGACTGTGTCAGATAGGCCTGACTGTATGAGTGGAAATGACCACTTTACTCAATTGGAGCATCGACAGCTCTGTCTGTGGCACCCATTAAATTTGTCATTGCTTTTTATACGGTCCAGTTCATCAACAGGAGCACATCAGAGTACTACATGACACAAAGGCACAGGCAGAGGTGGACACACACACACACACACACTCACACACACAGTGAAGCCATAAAGCCTCTGTTGGAGCCACTGCTCTCTGATTCCTCCTATCAAAGGGCTGTAAAATGGAAATGAGACTAAATGGATGACATGGTCTCTCATTATCTGGGGCATGTATTATAGAAAGTTGTAGCAACACGTTTGACTCTGATAGCGATAAACTGATACTGGCAAGATTCTCCAGCCCGCTTACCTTTTACTGATTCTATTAATCCGCCCTCTTCCTCCTGCTGCACCACGTTTCTCTGCCAGATTCTGCGTCATATGGTCAGGATGTCCCCCACTACTTCATTTTCTCACCCTTTCCTCTCATCGTACCCTCATTGTGTTTCCTCACCACACTGCATTTTCTCACTTTCCTTTGTCACCTATGATCCCGTTTGGTTACCATTATTGTGTTTTTACCCGTGGCTGCGGCTCGTGTTCAGCGTGGCACATGGTAATTTGATACGGCCGATAAAAAGCCAGCAGCCAGACCCCGTATTGTGTCGTGTTGGGGAGCTTGCCAGGTGTTATAAATGCCCCCTACAGCAGCCACTAAACTGATGCCCTCCTCCGTGCTTCTATTCATTTATTTCCCTGCAGGTGCCTCATAGCAGGTAGTAATGATGCACAGCTCTTGTGTGGCCAATGGGGTGGACTGCCTGTCGTGTGGGTAAAGGTAAAACTTTCCCCACTTAAGGGAATACTACCTGTATTTTGAGCTTGTAGAGCATGAGCACAGGAAATATAACTGTATACTTTGCATATATTATAATAAGAATAGTTTTTGATTAATAAGAATCCTTATTTTACAAACTAAATAGAGATAGAATTTTTTGAAGAAGTCTGTCCAATACAGATTTTTAAGGCCAACACTGATACTGCTTCCGAAGCTTAAAAATGATCAATTAATAGTCTAAACTTTATTATCAAAGATGACAGAAACAGAAGATCTACATGTGGCAGCAAATTTCACAGCAAATGTCATTGTAAAAAATGATTAGAATTCAAGCGTTCAAAGAGTTTTCTTGTAACCAAATGCTTGTTTTTATTTAGTGTTTCTCACCAAAAAGACATTTCATGCATTACTTGCTGGAAATCTTCATCGATCAGTGCGACAGCATGGAACCAAAGGCAGGGTGGGAGTTGTGGCCCTGCATGTTCGATATAAACAAAACAGGGGGCCACGAGTGAAAACCTTGCTCCATAGCGCTACTAGTGGTGAAAAACGTTTACCAAGACACCTTTAAATACAAATATAGGCAGAAATTATGTCAGTAATAATTATTTCCATTTACTCTTGCACAACACATGTCAATACCAACGCATCCGTGACAACCTGATATTGGTCTTATATTATATCACCCAGCACTTGTATTGATCTACTTATAGATTGGCTTAACTGAATTTCACCCAAATTAATCTTCCAATACATCAAAACCTTTGCAGCACAGATTTCGCAGCAGATAAAATACACTGGAAATAAAAAAAAGAAAAATAGATAAATAGTGAAAGAACAGATCTTATCCTTAAAAATGATAATAATGAGACTGACAGACACTTCAAGGCTTGTGTGAAGAAGGGGTGGAAGAAGACCATCTCTGACATTTTCTCCAACCTCTTACTTTATGAGACAGTCTCTTGAACATAATACTTGTGCTTGGCTCTGTGTGTGTGTGTGTGTGTGTGTGTGTGTGTGCGTGCGTGCGCGTGTGTGCATGCATGCCTTACCCCCATGCTGTGCTCCGTCTGCCTCGGCTGCAATTACCAGTATGGAGAGTGCCCGTAGCTACCTGCTCGTCATCCCAGAGCCAGAGCCCGGCCCTGGACAGTGCACATGCAGCGTACTCCTGCCAGAGACTGCATTATGGAGATTAGGGTGAAAGATTGACAAAGAGGTAGAGAGGAGGTGGAGAGAGACGGGCTCGTTGAGAGCAGCGAGGCTTCGGGGAAGGGAAATTAGTTTGCTTCTGGATGATCCCCCAAAGGCTCAAGGAGAAGGGGAGAGAGAGAGAGAGGGATTAGGAGAGGGACGAAGAGATAGATGGAGGGAGACAGACAGAGAGCGAGGGACAGACACAGACTCGTCTTGCTCAGTCAGATGTCCTCACAGACGTCTGGAGCAGCACTGAAGAGATTAGAAAATGAATTTCTGATAATCAATTAATTACTTTTATCAAGCAAAGAAGCCGAACATGCTCTGGTTTCAGCTTCTCGGATGAGAGGATTTGCTGCGGTTTAATATCGAATGTATTTTGAATTTGAAGATGCCACACGTGGCCCATAGAACATGTGAGAGTCAATAATTTGACCTTTTATGGATCAGATCATTCATGCATTCATTGGAAAGTCAGACAAAAATGATAATTTGTTGTTTTCTTTCATTTTACCCTTTAAAATATAACAATTATGTATCTGCCCTTTCATGAAGTAACTTCTGTGCTGGGGTTGCAGACCTCTGCCAGCCTGAGGAGAAAAGACATCTGACTATGCAAGATTAAGACATACAGAGAGAGAGCTGAAGTGAGAACACACCCACGGAGAAACAAGGGCCACAGAGGTGAAACGGGCTGACGCCAAGACAAAAACACTGCCAGACAAAGGTCAAGTGTTTGGCAAGAGAAAGACTGTGGGATAAAACAAGTTTTGAGGTAGAAAGAAAAAGATACAGACACGAGTAGACAAGCTAAATGCAGAGGATTGAAATTACAAAGACAGATGAAGAAGATGCTTCAGGACATAATGGAGATGAAAAAGAGATGGAGAGAATGAAGAGTGACATTACTGTCACTCCTTGTCGTAGTGGGAGTCCATTCACTCAGCTGGGCACCTTAGTGCCCTTTGTGATGAAGGAGAGTGGTTTCAGTGCAGACAATGGCAGGGAGGATAGCGAGCTTATGGCCAGAATGGGCCTGTGTCAGCCTAAATGGCAACAATCAATAATCCCCTCAGTCACTTTCACCCTCAGAGAGCTGGAGCCTGAGCTGCAGCGATGCACACGCTGCTGAGATGGATGTGTCTGCATGTGCCACTGATTTCCTGTTAACTCATATTTTCTTTATGCACTGTATAAAGATGTCCTTATGCTTTTGGCCAGTGGTTCCCACTGGGGGTCAGAATCCCCCCAGGGGTCACAAGATGAATAGGAAAGAGGAAAAGACATTTTCTGCTTCACAATGTTTGGTTCATTTTTTCAGAGTTTGCTATAATCTTTGATTTTTTTTCCTTTGAAATACTGGATACTTATTCAGGCTTCTAAAATTCTGCAAATGCAAATGATATAAGAATGGAGAAATCATATTGTAGCTTAACTACTTTTAAGTTGTCGACATCTGGGCTGCAGTTGCCAATCATTTTTACTTTCTAGTAAATTTTGTTGAATTCATTATGCTGTCTATGAAACATTAAAGACATAAAATAGAGTAAAACTTACTTACAGTGACATAAAACCCAATGGCAGCAATGCCTTAAATTTGAGAAGCTGTAAGTAGTGAATATTTGTAACAGTATTTATAAATACTATATTATAAATGTTGGCTTTCAAACTTATCAATTTACTGTGTAAACCTTAAGTAAATGTTGCTTTGCTTGGATCACCAGCTGCAGAGATAGCTGCTGGTGCAGTATCAATTTTAACCCTGCAGTCAGAGCTTCACTGGTGGTGAAATACTTCTTGTTCGGGTTGTTTATGTCCTCCAATTTCCTCCTGGAAAGAGAAACATTTGTTGTTAAGTTCAGCTCAGTGGGATTTGCACTATGCAGCAAACGGTGCCAAGCTGTGCGCAACATTAAAGGCCAAAGTAATATCGCCGTCTGCCCACACCTGCTGCACTGCTCCAACATGGACCGGAGTGTTTTCAGAAGTCCAACACGCTCACACACTCAAAACACACACACAGTGGAGACTTTGTTAGCCCGCTGGCACGGTCAGGCTTCCCGGTACAGCATGTTTCCACCCTGACGAGAACAGTGTGGCCGTTGTGCGTGTGGTTGCAGCATTGTGTGGACGCATGCATGCAGCCAGTAGTCACACTGGATTGTATTCATTACACAGAGATGGTTGTAGTCTATCACTCAGCATAACTCACTGTCTGTAGAGTAGTTATGTTCTCTACTATTTCACTCAGAAAATGACCAAATATTAGAGCAATAAAACAAATAATGGTACTTCTACAAAACTGTCCAACACCTCTACTGATGCTTTGTATTGATTGACACACATCAGGATATTTTCAAATTATTTTCTGACGCTTGGCTGCATACCATGATTCCTGCAGAGTAATTTTAATTTCAAAATAACTGCCCATCCATAATGTGTGTCTTCTCAGTGCAGGTATGAAGAAGAAAAAAGAAAGGAAGCAGGATCCTCATCCACACCCTAAAAGTTTAGTGTGACATGGCAACAAAGGAAACTTTGCTCCACTGAATCTCGCAGCGGTCGTGGGCACATTATAAAAGCAACCAAAGGAACTCTGGAGCTTCCCTAAAGCCAAGTCTCTGCCACACACACATTTGTTTTTTTTCTAGAGAGAGAGAGCAAGCGGCTGTGCTGCACTGTTCTGCTGACAGTCTAATATATCACCTCCTCCTTCTGGCTTTTCCAATATCACTTGGTTCTGTTGTTTTCAAAAGGGCTTTGGAGCTCATTCTGTGCTGCGCTGAGGGATGTTTAACAGCATCTGAAACGCCTGGATCTTTCTTTATTTATTTTTTCTTCTTCATTTTAGGCTGTTGTGGGTTGAGCCTGGCTCCCAGAAATGGAAAATCATTCTAGTGCAGAAAATCTTATGGACCATAGAGAGTTGTTTCCTCTTTCTCCCAGTGTGAAAGCTCCGGCATTGATCTTTCTCCCCGGGTGTCTGCACTGCACTAGTTGTAGCCAGAGCTGAGGCAGGGGGCGATGGCTATGGCTCATGAACACAGGACACACACACACACACACACACACACACACACACACACACACACATACACAGATGTACATATGCACATTTAGTTGCTTGGCTTCGTTTAGTTGCATCTATATGTTTGCATTGAAAAAACGCACAGGTATGAACTCACACATTCACTTTCTGACATGACTTCATTTGACTCCAGTGACTCAGCTGACGAGAACACGACGTCTTTAGCCTGAAGTGTGTGTGTCAGTGTGTGTGATGGGCTGGGAAAGGACTCTTTGTCCAGTGTGAGTCAGCCATCACTGTTGTATTGTGAGCTTATAGACACAGTAACAAGGAGCTGACTGATTTGCTATTTGACACCATGTGGCAGTTTGTAAGAGGAAGCTGAAACAATAGGTGAAGAAGGAATTAAAGTTGATATTATCTCCTGACTGAAAAACCCGAAATAGACATTTGATTAATGATGACACTGTGCATCCTCCTCTGGAAAATGTGGCAGCGCAGGGCGATTACAAATTACAACTGACTTTGTAATGAACATCAAACCTTGAGTCTCCATTTTTCATCTTTCACAAACCCCAGAAATCAATTCTAATGACTTTGGTGATTGTTGATTCCCTCACTTTTCTTCAGCCACCATTAGATTTGCATCTTTAGTTTTGAGTGAAATATCCTGACAACTATGAAGTGAAATTTGATACAGATATTCAAGGTTCTTACAGGATCAATTTTACCGACCGTGGTGATCCACTGACTTTGAATCCAGCCTCATCATCGGGTTAAAATTCTTATCTATTCAATACTTTTATTTATGATCAAACACCTGCAAAACTAATGACATTCCAAACTTTCTCAGCTGTACTTTTACTTTAGTGTTAATTATGTTACATTAACAAGCTGAGAACTCATATGGCAATTCATCTTTAGCTTCCATTCAAACCATTCAATAAGTGGACCTGTAATAATAAATGATTTGGGGGTAAAAGTGCTGAAATATTAACAATGAGTACATAGATAGACATTAGATAGAAATCTTTTTTATTTATTAAATGCATGTTTCTCTTCTCACAACAGTCTCCCTTGTGGCTCATGTGAATCCAGTCCATGATGTGTTCACGCCTCCTTTTCAGAAGTGGAAAATTTTCATTGCATAACTGACGGTCACAAATAGCACAATTGTTTAGGGCGGGATGCGTCGCCAACCTCGCCACATTCCTCCTTAAACCCAAACTTATCAAATAACGTACAAATGGAAACCACTGAACCCTGCAAAAATTGCTTCAAATCCTTTTCGAGAACAATCGTGCAACTTGCTTAATTTTTATGGACGTATCAAAGCTGTCATTGGTTTGCAACTGGCTTGAATGTTTTAGAAACCGTCCCTCTGTTTTAAGGCCGGCGTTGGGAGTTTGGGTCGACTTCAGCCCTGGTGTCCAAACGCAACCCAAACTCCTTCCCCCCATTTCTAAAATTACAGTAAAATAACAAAAACAAAGAAAAGAAAGGGAAAGAAAGTCTGTTAGCTTTTGTGTCGTCTCGGCGTTCGTACCCACAAGCCCTTCAAAACAAGTCGTCTCATATCAAAGCAACGCTCTGCTCAACTAAACATTTTAATTTGCCCTGAACAGCAGCTGGATACCTTTGTGTTATTCGGCACTTTGATGTAAAATGCAGTGATATTCACCTTATATGCTGAGGCAACGCGAGGGAAAGTAATGAGATTTGTGTAGCCCGGGGAAATGAAGCACTTTCAGGTTTTTCAAAGTCTTAAGGTCTTGTTTTTGAGTGTCTTGCCCTCCCTCATCTGTGTTTCCTGTATATTCTCCATAACTCTTTCTCCCTCCTCCCCTCCCACCTCCCCTCTGCTCTGCTATCATATCTGCCGCGCCACTAAAAAATAGTTGAGTGAGGATTTATTTATGATGGGTTTTTGAGGCAGGCTGAGACTCTTTATCCTTGAAGAACAGTTGGATATATATTTCTTTTTAACAACCAAAGCAGCTGAATGTGGAATTTTCTTTTTCTCTTGGTCTCTAAATCGTGAACATGTTTGTTTGGAATTGTCAAATGGAAATTGATCATTCATGGCTGATGTCTTTATGTTTCATGTTTCAGTGTTTGCTGAAGCTTCTGTATCATTAGATATCTGTGCAAAGTCATTATGCGGCTGGATGGACGGGGGGCCGACCTGGGTCAGATAAGCTAAGATAATCTGTCTGCATGTTGAGGCAGGGGAGGAAGCGGCCCCGTGTACAGAGGTCAGGACACACTGCAGCTCCACCCGTGTGGGGTGCTGTGTGGCAGAAGAAGCTCAGACGGGCGTCCCTGCACCCCACATGTGACCTCGACACTTTTTCACTCACCTGCATGTCAGATTTGCTGCTTTGGTCCCGACACTATGGGCTAGCTGCTTGATGCTGATGCATAATGAGATATGTGTGGAATGGAGTGGAGTGGTTCTTGGTGACCGGTGACCCCATCAGTGCATCCCTGTATGACTTTGAGATGGGTGTTGGGCTTGAAACACACAAGGTGAACTTGTAGGATAAAAAGAAAATCCTTTTTTTTTTTAAAGGGTCAGTCCAGCCACATACTAAAAAGTTATTTTTTCTAACTTGCTCCTGGTGGTTTTGGTTTTACGTGCTGCAGCTTTGAGATCCACTTCTGTAACTTCTGCTACCACCAAAATACAATGGAGGGAAACTGAATCATTGTTTGTGCTTCTCATTGAAAAAATGTGTTTGAACATGTTAGAAACAACTTCCCTTTCTCGTAAACCTGTAGCTGAACTGTTGACTGGAACTCCATCTTTTTTTTTTTCCAGAGACAACGTAAAAACAAGGCTTCAATTCAAGTTTAATTCTGGCTCATTTCTCATGTTGCATATCAGCCTCGATACTGTCAGCTGTCAAAAGTCAAGCATTTATCTTAAAAAGAAAACACACACAAAAAATAAATATAATAAACTTATCAGCGCTCTCTAGTGGACAAACGATGCAGTCGTAATTCTGTATCCGTCCTGCAGTATAAATCAACAATTTCAAGTTAGTATCAGTTGATTTATCGGTCAAGCTGTGTTACCACGTTCTCCAAACAATCATGGAGAAGTGCATCTTAATGGCCAATCACAGAAATACTGTTCACCTACACAAACTCATAAGCACTCCCGATTAAAGCTAATCCATTTAGACAGTAGAGCAGCAACAATGCAAATCCAATACCATTAACTTTTAACTACGAGGTCAGAGCACAAGAAGGCTGTGAGTATGGTATCTGAATATGAGTCACATCTTTCTCCTTATGAAGTCCACTGCCACGTGATTGTAGTTCAGAAATAACTAAAAACCTCCCAGAGATGAAAAGTCATTTGGTAAAGATATGAGAAAAGAGAAAAATGTACGTCTCTGGTTTGTGTTATGGGTGTACGTTGCCATGAGGAATGAGTCACAGCGTGGTGATCATTTTTCACTCTGTGGAGAGTTTTAATATTAAAGAACTCCGTTGCTGCATCAGAGAGTTGATACAGCATTTTTCATGTCTGTGATACAGGGGTAAATATTAAAAAACATTTTAGGTTTGAATACATTCAACCCAAACGTCAAGCAATGTTCGAAATCCAAGTAACGATATATTTCTTAGTGGCAGTTGATATTCTCATCTAGCGACTTTTTATTCGACCATGTATCAGACATTCAAACTCAGGCACATTTAACTGAGATTTACAAAACTGAATCCAAAAAGTTGGGACGCTGCATACAACATGAAGTGTAAAAAAAGAAATCATTTGCAAAAAGTATTTACCAACAACAGTTTAACAAAGAGTTCCTGAGTCCATGTATTAATCTCCTTTATCCAGTCCTGTGTTTGACAAAGTGGTGAACCTCTCTCCATCCTTGCTTGTGAACGACTGAGTCTTTCCAGGATGAACCTTTCATACCCAATCATGATACTATCACCTGTTACCAATGACCCTGTTTACCTGTGGAATGATCCAAACAGGTGTTTTTGGATCAGTCCACAACTTTCACAGTCTTTTGTTGCTCCTGTCCCAACTTGTTTGAAACGTGTTGCTGCCATCAAATTCAGAATAAGCAGATATTTACAACAAATAATGAAGCTGATGAGGTCAAACATTAAATATATTGGCTGTGTACAGTTTTAAATTGCTTTTGATATGCTAAAAAAGGATTAGCACATTATTCTGTTTCATTTATGGTTTACCCAGCATCCCAACTTTTTTGGAATCTTAGATGTATGTTAACCTTAAACCTCCCCATCACTCAGTCTGAGTGTTTTCTCATTAAGACAGTTTCGGCAGTGGGAAATGGATTAGTTGCATTTGCATGCTGATACGCTGTACAGTCACGATGCTAATGATGCCCGTTGCTATCAGCTGTTGCAGGGTGATCGCTTGGAGCAGTTCTTTCCAGCTGAGGATGCTGGGAGCTGCAGTGAACAGTGACACAGACCTCGGTGACAGTGACGAGAGACAAAGAGACAGCGCGTGTCTCAGGCAGATTTACATTACGGTTTCCTCTCCTTCCTCTCCTGCCTTTCACCTCTCTGTCTCCCTCTACCTCAGGCTCCTGACCTTAATAGCAGCCTCTTTCCTGTATGACTGGGAGATATAATGTATAATCCAATAAGCACGGCCCCCCCGCCTGTGGCTGGGACCAGACACATAAAAACTCACTAAAGACACACACACACACACACACACTTGCACATGCTCACACAAACAAGAGTGTGTGTGCAATGGCGAGCTGAGGCTGAGTGCTTTTTTAGCACTGCGTACATGTCATCTCATGTGAAAGTAGTGCAGTTGAGGAAAAGCTCTGCAGGGAGATGTTTTGGGGCAACTTATTTACAATTCTTTGGGCAAGGAGCTGAAGAGGATGTTGCCTTTGCCTCATGCTCAGACTTCCTGCCTAGGAAGGAGGGCTTGCTATTTATACAACCTGGCCTCTGCTGTTTTGTATTTGCCCGCTCTCGGTCAAGGAAATTCTTAACCTCTTCCATCTTTCCATTTTAAGGCCAACCATTTCTCACAGCTTGTCGGCCCCATTTGGCATCATCTGGGGTTTGATAAGGCCCCATCCCCCAGCTGCACATAGATAATGAGTCTCCGCCTCTTTTCTGGTTTACGTGTGGTCTCATTTATTAGCTCATTTTGCTTCGCTTCTCTGGTTTTCTAAAAGACTCTCTGAGATTATTTTTTTAAAACATATGTGCGCAGGTCGTGGAGGATCATCGCAGCAGGTGCACAAGCTTCGTCGTAACATCTCCGGCTGGTGTACCAGAGCTGCATTAATGTCTGATTTCCACAAATGTCATTCAGCTTAATGTCATCTATGTGAATGTAACTCCAGAGGCAACCAGAGACTGGAGACGCAAAAGCAGAGAAAAGTGCAGACGAGATGAGACGAGGCCAAAAGCGAGCAGAAGAAACCAACAGAAACACACACGCTCTCGTTCTCTCTCACACACATACATGCGATTTGTCTCCGATGCACAAAGCCTCATGCACGCAGATGAAGGTCTCCGGTGGGTTGTTCTTGACACAAATGAATTCAAAATCAACAAAAGCCTCGGGTTGTTTTCTAAGGATGCTGCTTGTGGAGGTGGCACACAGGTTTTTTGTCTTCTTCGCTCTGACAACATCTTTCCTATTGTGAACGAGATCCGGCCGACGTAAACAGTTCGCCCAAAAAACCCTGTCTGATATTTTTTCATAAACCTGATAAACAAGATTGTGTTTTTTTGAGGCTTTTGTGGCAAATTGCTGAGTCCATTTCAACAATCTTATCCCCGGTTTCTTATTGAAAGCACTTCCATAAGGGTAATATTCTCTATCCACAATGCTGACATAGCAGCATCAGTCGGAGCTGTGAGCTTTAAATCCATTGTGCTCTGCAAACAGCACAAACAATGAAAGGAATGAAAACACCACAGTGGGACGTTGGTTTACAAGCTACAAAAGAGCTGCAAAGTGTGTGAAACGGGGCGAAAACCAAAGATATCTCAATGCTGCAGTAATCATCAGATGCATTATTAAAACCTGCCCTGCCTAATTTCAGCTAATCTGGCCTGAATTGGCCAAGTGCACTTGGGAATTGGTTTGTTGAGCCTGGGAGCTGTCCCATAAATTGCAATGCTAATGGCAGGGCTGAACGGGCTTCTCTCCCTGATAAAGGCAGATTTAATGGAGATATTTCACATGGAATCATTTATCAGGGGCTGACAGGCAGGCGGTAAGACTCTCTCTCCCCCCTACCCCAAATAAACTACACACACATGCACACAAGCACCTTGATAGGCCGCATCCTCTCTGTCAGTGCTTGATCCGTGACGATACAAGTTTATCTGCCCGCAGCAGATTAACTTAACTCAGTTTGTTGTGAAATTAGACAAAAAAATGAAAATGAAAAGGGAGAGAGAATATTTCTATTAGGGTGGATCGGAGCTCATTTTTGGCACTACTGGTCCGTGACCGTGGACAGACAGCGAGGAAAACAGGCCGTGAGATTTTTAAAATGCTAGAGAGGATCCGTGTGAAGCAAGTCATAGATCACTGATAGAATCTGTCAGTACAATACAAATATGCCTGCAGCTGAACGCAGAGAGGCGTTGTCATCCACGTGTGCGCTCATGTTGGCGGCAGTGATCGTGATCCCAGCAAAGCGTTGCCATTTGTAATGCCGTAAAATTTTTAATAACATCCATGTTGACTTACAAAGATAGCTGCTTTTTACAAGCACTATAATGCGAAAGGTACAAAAGACTGTGATGTTACATAAACAGACGCAGCAGTGGTTATATATTGTAACCCCAGCTCTATGATGGACTCACTAGATTAGACTCATATACATGTAAAAGCACTTATTACACGTCTGCTGCCAGTGTCAATTCAATTGTTAATTCATTCAAATAACAGACAGACCCGCTGTAGAAAGACCACAGCAAACCTCAGACTGGCTGCAAATGTCTTCAATAAACTATATGTAGTTTTAGATACATGCACTTAAGCTCGGATTGTAAATCTCCCGCATAAAAATAATTCACGCGCCAAAGCTGGATGGATTTCACCGCTCACCGTGACTCAACTACTGTAAAATGTGCATCCAAGAGAGAACAGATGAAGTATTCTACACCATCTGGCTCAGAAAGAAACAATGGAAAGTGATTTCAGTCAGTGATACCCTGCAAGTCCCAGCATAGCTCATATTATTTGCAATATACTTACATTTTTCCATAATATGATATGAGGCAATAGTAGAATATGAAATTTAAAAAAAAAAAAATCTGACCTGAATTAAACAATAATAGTGGAACATAAAAAAGGGATTGAAAGCTCGGGGTGAAATCAAACTGTACGAAAGCCAAAGTGACATGTGGCCACCCTCATCATGCAGGCTTCTGGAAGCTTTGGGGTGAACGGGCCAAAGGTCAGATTACAGTCGGTCTTGAAGATAGACTTTGAAATGGGCAGCAGTGTCGCGCCTGAGGATCTGTGTTGTCCCTGTCGTGACCTCACCTGACCACAGCGGCCTTGTTCTTCTTTGTTCATCTCATCTGTCTGTTAATACTGCTCCCAGGGGATGTGGCTACACTATCTCTCTCTCTCTCTCTCTGTCTGCCTCCGTCTCCCTCCTTTGTTCACCTCCCCCCCACTCCATCTATTCCTGGAACTGGTGATTTAATGAAGAGCTCGGTCACCATGAGTGACCTCTCCCATCATCAGTATCCTCTCTTTTTTGTGTGTGTGTGTGGTCAGATTTGAATTCAGCGAGCTGCAAAACTTTATCTGTTTGCTTACTTTTGCACTTACTGCAGTCAAGTGTTTTTTTTTTTTTTCTTTGCCTGTGAACCCCCAGCTCTACCAGAGGCAAACACGAGGCTCATTAGAAGAACTCATCCTCAGCTTGTTTCCCTCTACTTCCCCATCAGAGAGTACTAAAGTTAAGATATCAATAGCTGCCATATTTGCAGCACTACTTCCAGGAGAGCTAATTTACCCAGCACACAAATAGTCCTTTCATCAGTTAAGATGTTCGACAATGTGATTTCATGCTTAACAAAGCTAATGGGCAAGAGCAATCTAACTAATACCATCTATCTACCCTCCTCTGTGTGTCCTTTGAAGCTGGCTGGGCGGTAGTTTTATGTGTAATCTAGGAGCAGAGGGGATTTGGCTATCCTGCTGTCAAGGTAATGCCCTGTAATTGGCCTTCAAATTCTGTGGGATAATGAGACTAGAAGCGGATGGCAAAGGCTACACTGCTGTATTTACCTGCAGCACCGCACAATTAGTACACATAATGCTAATCACAGGCTGGCAGGTGGACCTTTTTAATGAGCCCAAAAAAGGGGATTTGTTCTCACTCTCTACTTTCACAGTGTAAGTCATGTTGTCATCATGATTATTAGTTAATTACACATTTTTGAAAGGCATTCGTGAGGTCTCAGAAAAGCTTTTTTTTTAATTAATTGCTTTATTTATATATTTTTACTCAATTATATTTGAGTGTGGCCTTGCACTAAAACGCTTTTAACATTTTCCATTAATACATGGAGCATTACAGCCTAAACTACGTACTGACAAGTATCAAATTTTACAAAAAATCAAGATTGGCAATGCAAAATAATATGATCTGAAAGTGTCTTGGTGTAACTGTGCATTTAAAGCAGCGGAAAAATGTTTTAATAAAACATTTAGTGATGCATTTTGCAGATTTCCAGTTGTAAATTTTGGTCATTTCTAGAAACAAAAACCTTGTCAAGTCAATTTTGTTAATATAGCCCAATATCAGAAATCACTAATTTGCTTAAAGGGGCTTTACAGTTTGTACAGCATATGACACACTCTGTCCTAAGACCCTTGATTCAGATAAGGAAAACGTTCCCAGTGTGCACAGAACCAATACAGTACAATTACAGTATGGATGACAAATGTATAGATAGATTGTAAACATATGGGAAGAATATGGCTCCAAGAAGCTGTCAGGTAACCTCCTGAGAGAGAGAGAGAGAGAGAGAGAGAGAGAGAGGCTCAATCTCCTGGAGGACAAAGATCTAAAACATCTGAATGAAATCCTCTGCAGGCTAATCTGTCCATGATGACAATGCCAACATGCTGATGCTTAGCAGGTATAATGTCACCATGTTCAGGATCCTAGTTTAGCATGTTAACATGTTCTAGTTCAGTATTAAGTAGGAACAAATTATAAGTATTGGACACATGGAAATTTGATCTGCTGATGCCAGATGAAAATTTAGGGGATGACTTAAATTAATAGCATTCATCATAAGGGGAATATAAATGTCTGAATGGAATTTTGTGGCTATCCTTACAATTATTAACAAATAAACAACTATCAGGTGACGTGGAGGTGCTTGCATCTGGGGACCATGAATATTTGTACAAAATTTCATGAATTGTTCCAATAGGTGTTTTAGATATTTCACTGTGGACCAAAGTGTTGGACTGACTGACCGACAGAACAACATTCATAGGGCCACGTTATTATTTGATATTAATGCATGTATTTGTGCTGATTCCCACAATCCTTGACTTGGAGCCCCGGATACCTCAAGACGCCAGGAATAGGCGCCCTTCACACAGCCTGTCAGTCTTTCTTGAGCAGACCACAGATGATAAACCTTTAGGGATCCTCGGAGCCACCCACCCTGGGCGGGCGCAAGTCTCTGAGGTCGTTGAGCACGAGGAAAGACGGGTGCTGATTAAAGCGAGGCCATCTGGGGTTGACAGTGAACTGTCAGATATGTCAGCTAACACCAGCCCCTGTAAATTGCCAGTTACAGATCCTAATTTAGCTGTCTTTAACATTTCCAACAATTCATCAGCTGGGATCTCTCTTGGGTTCTCTCCTCCCAGGAAGGTTAGGGTGCCGGGGTTTGGAAGAGGTTTGACTGCAGCCCTGAGCTGAGAGGAGAATTCTTGGAGCAGGAGCAGTGGAAACAATAGTGGGAAGTTGTGGATCTGTGAGGCTTATTATCACAGCAGAGGCAGCAGAGGACCGAGTGACAGGTGTCTCAGTGGTTTTCTGCCCTCTGGAAAACATATGCTCCGTCTGATGAGACTGAGGCTCGGTTTTGAACACATGAACACACTGATGTACAGATGCATGTATTTGCATATTGAACACAAAGACACACACACGCTTTCATACACATGTTCAGTCTGGTTCAGTCACGCAAAAAAATGCATGTAAACACTCACGCTTATTCTCTTTTTATGCGTATGTCTCTTTTCCTCATCACACATGTGCAGCTGTGCATTTGTCTCGTGATTCCAGACAGATAATCAGGGACCAGGACACAATCGCAATCACACGAACATGAAAACAATAGCAAGTAAAGTTGTGTTATTGTATTGTAATGTATTAGTATCTAGTATATAGTTTTTGTCTTGAATACTGGCTTTCTTTCCAGGTTTTAAACCTTTGTTTTTCCTTTTTATGACAGTTTGGACTAATTTCACTGTGGCCATTTCACTGTTGACACTGACTGACTCACAGCTTCCTCATTTCCTACCATATCCACAGTGTTATTGACACAGTGATACATATTTGTTCAACATATGAAATGTGTGTTTGTGTCTCTTCAAACAAAATATTCTTCAAACATTGGGATCTGGGAATTAGCAGTGGGCATTTGTGCTAATTTCTTGGCATTTAATAGACTCAATTATCAATTGATCTTTTAAAATAAATCAATAGATAAATCAATAATGAGAATAATCATTAGTTGCCCAAAATTTGACTTCTGGATTTTCCATATATGACTATGGCTCATTCTCAGCTATGTAATTATATTGATGTTCCAACAATAATAGGTTGTTCCACTCCCATAATTTGAACTAAAATTGGCCTCCAGCTCTTTGTAGATGTAGACACAGATTAAAAAAACGTCTTTAACTTTGACATGTTTTTGGTTTCCTCAGTATTAGTACTACTCACACGGTGACTCAGAGATTTGAAATGAGAAATCTCCTATAACCCCTATAACCCTTAATCCCCCACCTCCTCTCTGAAGTCTCTCTGGGATGTGTGATTTACTTCAATATGTCACATCAAACAATTTCGGGCTCAGACAGCTTCGGGTTTCGCTGCCCAGCTCCAAACCCTTTAGTCTTTCACAGAACCATCGGCTCTTGTGAGCTTCAGAGCCATGTTTATTAAGTCCATCACTTAAATACTGATTAGACCGGACACAGAGGGATGTTGGCCATTACGAGGACACAGAGCAGGTCTCCTATCTGTAAGCGTGCGCATGAATGAATTTGTGTCGGCCCTTCATTTGTTGGCGTGTGTGAGATTGTGATTTGTGATGCTCCTCCCGGGTGGGGACGAATAGAAATATCTCCCTGTGAAGTAATAACCTCGGGCTTAAATACAACAGTGGCAGCATTTGTTTTCGTTTATATTATTTATATATTTTATTTGTCCCTGAGAAACGGAGCCGTTGTCTGTGCAGGACCATAAAGTGGAAATCAATGACAGGCTATAATTTGCAGCCCCAAGAAAAGATCCTCCTGGATCAATCTTCTTTGTTGCCGTCAAGACAGGTCATCAGGATGTTAATAGAAGACATGACCACGGGTTAGATGGATATTTTGTTCCTGTTTTACATATCAGAGCCACTGGTTGTTGCGCATTTCTTAAAACGGGCTGAAAGTCATTCATAATGCATGAACATGCTTCTTGTAGAAGTTCAAACTGAACACGAGCAAACAAAAGTTCTAAGGCTTTCTTGGAACTGCAGCTTCGGTGTTATTCACGAGAACAGGTAAATGTAGACGACATGTCTCTTATGATGTGCTTTTTTTGAGAGGTGCATGCAGTTGCATTATGACGTTGCATGTTCGACTCTCTGCAACACACTGTAGATTCAGAGGTTGGTATAAATATTTGACAATGACAAACAAATGTATCTGTAGCCTTGAGTATTGAATGATGTCAAGTGTTGCAGGCTTGTCTTCAGATAAATCACTTATATATAAAGGTTCTGTATTTAGCACTGATGCACTGAGCAATTTGGTAAATTGTGTTTCTACAGAACAATCTTCACTTGTCATCTCTAGCTTGAACATTGAAGTACACGGCTGATGTTCAGCACATTTTTTTTTAGTTCAACACAAACACAATTCAAATTGAGCAGGATTAAGATTCTAGGAAGTTTTGGCCTCTCTGGTGTTAAACTCATATTCTCTCTTCTTTGTGCGTCATAGCTTTTCCCATTGGATTCCTCTACATCCATTGCCATATTTTTTTCATCATTTCCAGGTATTCATGTTTCTATGAACACACTGTACATGCCCTAGTTCTGTCTGGGAAAACTGTAGCTGTGCCCCAGGTGTACAGAAGGTCATTACCCCACTTGGGGCATGTCCTTGTCAGAGAGCAAGTACAGAGGTCAACCACACTTAGTCTGCTGTCTCCAGGGAAACAAGCTGGCACGATCTGGACTGTGGGATCCAACGTGCCCTTGTCGCCCTCGTCACTGTGATGGTCATCTCTAATCCTGTCTTTTCCCAGAGGCCCTAACGTGCCATCATCTTGCCACGTGCAGTGACGGCTGTTTGTTGACAGCTGGTTTCTAATGGTTGTGCTCACACGGGAGCCAAAATTGTGTTTTCTCCTCAGAACGCCCTCCTTCTAATGAAGCTGACAGTGCCATGATTGCAGACTGGGTGACTCACAATGGGCCTCGGGCCTCATCAGTTCTTAACCCACTGGCTGCAAGACTAAATGGGCCTCCTTTGTCACCCATGGGGAATACATAAACCTGACGGTTATATGCTGTGGCGCCAGCCTCTAATCTGCACTGAAGAAGGCGTGTATTCCTGCTGAGAGCCGTGAGAGCTGGTTATTTACAGGAATCCCATTTTTCATAAGTTGTCACATCTCTGATCTTATAGGAATACTCTAAAGAAATCCCCTGCCCCGAGTATTAGACACTCCCTCAGCTTGAAACGTGGCTCTGAAAAATTTGTGTCTCGCTCCTGCAGGGAGGAAGGCGGATGCTTATACCCCAAACACCTGTTTAGAACATGGCACAGGTAAATGGGTTCATTGGTAACAGGTGATAGTATCATGATTGGGTATGAAAGGTTCATCCTGGAAAGACTCAGTCATTCATAAGCAAGGATGGAGAGAGGTTCAACACTTTGTCAAACACATGATTGTTTAAAGGAGATTACTGTACTTACCAACTTTTTGGGATTCAGGGTTATATTCCTGTAAACTGTCGGCACAAAGCTAATTCTTTGTCAGGGGCTGTTGGAAACATCACAGTCACACCTAAAAAGCATTCCCGGTGAACTTCATGACAGTGCGCTCAAAGATGATGAGATACAGTTTATTCTAACTAAAAGCTAAGCTTCCCTGCAGTTTGTTAGCAGAGCAAAAAAAAAGGCCTGCAGCAATTTTGTCTGCACCCTCTGTGAAACGAGTCGACTCCTGGATCCATCCTGCGCTGCCTCCTGCCCACGGTCTGCCTCTCTGGTCTCGTGTTGACTCAGGATTAACACATAAACGACCATCTAAATGAGCTGTAATAGCGGAATAATCTCTGTGACCTATTAGAGTAGTACAACAGCAAAACAAACACACACACACACATTACACACACAGCTCACTTTAATTGATTTGCTGGGGTTATTTGCTTAGTTGCACGCTTATTTCAAAGAGGAGGATGTTTCGTGTGCATGCGATGATGATAATGTTCGTGTGTGTCAGCGAATGTTTCGATAATTGCATAATGACATGGTGCATTTGTGTATGTGGTCGAGAGAGGGAAAACACAAAAACCTAAAGATTAAACTGTGAACCATAAAAGTGTCACACAGTAACGCTAATGGCCTCAGTCAATAGCATGTTTCAGGAGATTATGCTGATCGCATTCAAGGCTTAAGCTCTCTATAACCGTTGCTTCAAAGATTAGCAGAGCAATCACAAATAGCAGTGTAATAGAACCTAACTGGAGAAGACACGTCTTCAAGTAAGACAAGTTGTGAATAGACAAACAATGAGGAGAGATAAGACAAAGAAATCAACATTTGAGTATTTTCACAGCTGCACTGTGAAGGCACACATTTTTATTTTGGACGTCTCAAATGGATCCATAAAGTGTTACTGCCGACTGTGAGCAACATAACATTCAGTATTTTGCAAAATGTTTTTGTTCTAATGGACATAGACGATCGCAGCAGAAGTCAGAGGCAGACGCAAGATGCTTGATGGGGAAAAACATCGTGAGTAAGAAGGAGAGGAGGAGACCAAGCTGCACTTCTTCTTCTTCTTCTCAGTGTGTTTAAAGCTGTTTGATTTGGTGTTTAGAGGAGGGAATAAGCCTGATGTGAGTCGACGGCTGCATTGTCCAGCATTAACCGTAAAGCTAACCAGCCGTTACAAAGCAGATTAGGTCAAACTGAGAGCCACTCTGCTGGACTCACACTCTGTTTGTGTTGTCCTGATAATCAGGAAGATTGAATCAGCCACCGTAACTCCAAATGTAAAACCTTTCCTGGCATTTCTTTCTTATTTCTCTTCTCTTCACCTTCCTCAGATTTCAACGCACTCCACCACAAATAGACACACATTTCTTTTCCTGACAAATCCATAAGAGTCAGCGACTGGGAACGATTAAACACACAACCAGTGAGAACACGTACAGTCTGATCTGATATATAAACCTGATCCTGATTGAGAGAAGAGTCTTTTTCGATGCTGTAAGCTGAGTCGATGCAGTGAGCAGGAAACTTTGAGGCCAATTTGTTCCTGGCTCTGTGTTATGACAGGCAGGGGACTCACTTTCTCAGTTTTTTTCATGACCTGAGATATGATACCATGTAAGAAATGGCAGCCATAATCCTTCCTCTGGCTGACACACAACCGAGTCCAGGGGAAAAAGCTACTCTACATGCCTCAGGCGCACACACCTGCAAGGCTCTCCTGAAAACAAATAGCCCGTGGGCACATTTTTCAGCTTTTTAGTCATGCACAACTGCGGTTTAAAGTAAATTTCTTTCTAAATGCATCATTTAAACTCGCTGTCTGGGGAATGCATTTATGCAAAATAATGGGTGTACCTGTAGGACACTGTCAGTTTAGGCTCATTAATTAAGAAGCGAGTCATACGCAAAGTCAGATGATCATGTTCCTCAGATGTTAATCACCATTGCAACAGGGAATTAGTACTCGCTACCAAGCTGCAGCTGCAGAGAGAACTATCTTCTAAAATAATGACTCCATTAATTACACAACGATGTTATTGCGCGACAGCGCTCTCTCTGCACAGCGTTAATTGAATGCACCAATAATGGATTTACAGCGAAGTTGAAATGCGACAGCTGCTCTCTGAGCTGTCTGTCTCGGGCCCGTTGTGTTCACCTAAATCAAGTCAAATCGAGTGTCAGGGCTCTGTTTTGGTTAGACGGCGAGAGATGAGAGAGAGGAAGAGAGTGGGTACAAAGATGGAGGGGAGCAAAGTCAAACTAATGATGGAGCATAAAACAGGCCATCTATGTTTGATGAATGTTGGCTGAGAGACTGGAAAGGCGAATGAAACAAAGATGAAAAGGAGAGAGAGTGAAGAGTGCAGTTACACAGAGAGAACGCTGTGATTAAGCAGCTACAATAACAACACAGATGCACGATAGCAGAGGGTTCGCACAAACAACACCGTGTCCCCAGCTTGTGGAATCCCCCCACCAAAATGTTCTGTTCACTAAACATGTACACATCTGCTTTTTATTCTGCTGTTTTTCTTTCACTATTTCCTGATGGTTTAAAGACTTTAATCACTTAATTGGGAAATAGTCAACAGAGTAATTGATAATAAATATAATACTCTACTTGGCTGCAACTCTACTTCATCTGCTTTATGTACACCACATGGCATAATGCGTCTACACCCAAACATTACATCCTGATTGTTGAGCATCTCATTCCAAAAGCAAGGGACTTCATCTGCTGCTGTGACAGCCTCCACTCATCTGGAAAGGTTTTTATACTTGGGGACCAGGCCGAGGGGACCTGTTCCCATCATGATTATTGCATCTCTCCTCTCTCCGTAGTCAGGTTTCCATTCAAATGTAACACAAATTTTAGCAGCATTTCCAGAAAACCATGAAAAGAAAATGCAAATGAATGTGTGTTTACATCCACCATTGTTACATTAGGAGATGGAAACAGTGAGCTGTCACTACAAGAGCATCAGTCAAATGATGGAAAACCATGTAAAACATGATAGACATCTCGCATCTTGTGTTTGTCTGCTACTATTTTAGTCTCCTCACAGGAACAGAAGCCTCAGTGGACGTTCGTGTCACATGCGTCACGTGTGTCATGATTTATTCGCTAAGTCTGTTTCCATTGCAGTTTCTGGAAATTTGCATTATACCAGGCAGGTGGAAACACATTTTATGATGACAGGTGTTTGTTGTTCAGACACTTTAAACACAAACTAGGTCCCTTTCGAGGAAACCCTAACATAAAGGTGTTGGACGAGGTTGATCTTCAGCCAACCCTAGAACAGTCAGGATCTTTCACACCAAACACTGAAAACCATTGTTTATCAGTTGCTTTAATTGGACTTGGGGGTTCTCGACAAACCAAGAAGCCCCAGATGAAAGTACACAACTCTGCGCATCCAGTATATTTGACAAGTAGTCAAACAAGTGACTGGCTGTGTCATAGCTGCCAATATAAACACCTGCTCTTATGCTAAATTTGATTTGCAGTTTAATTCTGTGCTGATGCTGCTCTCTGCTTTGTATCCACCGTCTGCGAGCTAAAGCCTGCCGTCGTCCTCAGCAACCAGTACACAGCTCGTTGAGCGGCACATTTCTCCTGGTGTGAAGGTGTGCTAGATGCCATCTTCACAGTCATTAGTGCCTCGGCACAGGCACTAATAGAGTGGCCAGCCTGCTGCGTCTTTGCAGGCCTGGTTAAAAGCCATTCCAGCTTTTTTAATTTCAGTTTTTCTTTCACCTCTCTCTCTCTTTTTCCCCTCCTACTGTAGTTGGCTTGCCATCCTCTCTCTCATCCTTGTGGCTCTCAGCCTCCTTCATCTCGATGTTTTTCTCTCCCGTGCGTCAGCGTACGGCCGGATCGATGGCCAAGTGTGTGTACGATGCACACACACTCGCACACAGATGAATGTTAATCGATGCGATGTGCGGTGGAGGAAACGCATCAAAAACTCCGGCGTCATCCTCATTCTGAAATCTTTTTTTTTTCAAAACACACCTAAACATGCACATTCACTCATGTTATTGCTGCTTCACTTGTCAGTGAGGTGCTGTATGTTTGAATGTTCTGCCACACAGTAACAGTTTAGCACCGTGCCCACTCTCAGGTGAATAGTTGGTGGCCTTTAAATGAGTTTGCTGCTTTCATCACACAGCAAAGTTTGCAAATGTGTCAGCTCCATTCAGAAAGTGTGGGACGAGGAGTCCAGGGACTGTTCTGAATCATCTGCCTGTTGGTGCATTCAAGGACACTCCAGCATACGAGGTTTCAGGTGGCAGACAAAAAATTTTTTCTAACTGAGTCATCACATGAGCCATTTTTCAAACACAAATGCCACAAATTTACTCTTTCAGGCTTGTTAACTGTCACAGATTTCGGCTTTTCACTGTTTTGTATCATAGTACATTTAATGTCTGAGAGACTTTGACTTTTCACATTTTAAAGACTAAACAATTGATCACTTAAAATAAAAATAATAAAATAAGTAAAATAATTGGAAGATTTATTAATAATGAAATAAATCATGATGACATGTCCGGTGTCTGTTGAATTTGAGAAATGAGCACTTGGACATAAGGAATATAAGCCATCCAGACTTTTCCGACACCTGTTTTTGGAGAATTCTTCTTTTAAGATACTCAACAGATTGAAGCCTTTTCTCTCCTGAATGTGGAACATGAACATTTTTCACCACAAAATCCACATTTGTGTATCTTGTCCATCAGCCACAAACTCAGACAGTTTTCTCATTGCGACATTCTTTTGACGGTGGTAGTTCTTTGTAGCACATGATTCAAGTCTGTTCCTGCAATAAAGGTGTTGGAAGATGATTGTAGCCCACACTTGGCTAACTTAACACTTTTGGGCTCACTAACTAACTAACTAGAGCAACAGTGACACTAGTAAAAACTTGCCAACCAATCAATGCAGCAGGTGTTTTATACTGGTGCTGGTCTCCATTGAAAAAGAATATCTGGTATCTGGTATCTATATCTGATGTTGTGAATATATAAATCTTTAGTCCTCAAATATAATTCAACTCTCACTTTTTCAGACATAATTAAAAAAAAAGTTTTCAGTCTGGTCAATGCATGGCTGCTTTACCATGCAACAATAACATGCTGTAACTCTTAACAAAAAATAAAGGTGACTAAATGCTCGCTGTGATGGATTATTGCTCCCAACTGGGTTTAAAGTCTGCGAGTTGGTTTTATGGGGTATTACATCAAGTGGCAACCAATGGCTGCCTTGGTGCTTGGTTACCAATCTAAGAATTTACAGTATGCATTGAGGGCAGGGTTTGCAATTTTGCGTGCGTTGCCTGAAACATGCAAAAGCACTATCCTTTAAATCTGAGAGAAAGACAATTTAATAATGTCTTTCAATCATCATGCTCCTTTTTTTTTCTGTTTTCTTTGTCTCTTTTTCTCACTTTCACCGACTCTGTCTGGCTCATTTTTGCATCTTTCCGCCCTGTCTCTTCCTCTTTTCTTCTACTTCAGGGGTTTGATCCATTATAGATCAGTGATAAAGTCTTGATTCCCCAGTCCCAATACAAGTCCAAGTCTCACCTGCTCTTCTCTTTCTAAGAATCAGTATGAAGAAGATCAATCTCCATAAGTCAGTCAAACAGCCCTCCAGGGTATCTTTCCACTGAGCAGTTCCACCAAAGACACTTGAAGCTGGGAGACATTTCAGTCCTCCGTCTCTGTCGCATTTAGCAGCTCTCATTTGTCTGAATCCGTCTTCCCTCGCAGGCGAAGACAATATTTTCACTCGGCGTGCATTTATTGAAGAGGCCCGTTTTTGGATTTGATCTTTAATCAAAGCAGAGGTGACAACATGAATGCCATCACACAGCGGGAACAAAAGAGGCCCCGACTGCTGCAGTATGGCCTGGGTCATTAATGGATGCTAATATAATCTCAGAAGTGAAAAGGACACAAAGTGAAAGCGCAGAGAAATGAGTCGGAGTCATTTTTGATGCAGACACCTTTCAACTTCATTACCCGCCACTATTACAGCTCGTGGCCGTGTGGATCAGTGCTCATGTCTCCGGGCCATCATTAATATCACACAGTACAGGTTTTACAAAGGCATTAAGAGATTACTGTGGCAGAATAGATCACATTTTACAAGTGCTTGCAGAAAACGGATTGGTTTTTTCCCCACTTCCATTTATCCTTTCATGCTCTTCCTCCAATCACTGTCATTAGGATAAACTCCTGGGTGACAAAAACCATGAGGGCCTGAAGAGCCATTAGAAAATTTTAATCTCGGATTATCTTTCTTTCTTTCTTTCTTTCTTTCTTTCTTTCTTTTTGTTTGGTTTAATTCGAGCACATAATGGTTTGGGTCAGCATATCAACCACATTCATGTTAAATATGATGATAACCAACAGGAATAATTGCCAAAAAATACAAAAACCAAAAATGAGCTTTCAAAAGAAAATGTTTCATTTCAGTGACTTTCACTTAACTGTGACTAAACCTGGCCGTCATTACATTTTCATTTATTTTGTTCTATCTGGCAAAAATGTTGCACTGCAAGTTTTTGACCCTGAACTGATGAGAGGACTGTGACGACCATTGTTCCACCCTGCGGTCGTGATTGCTATAGGAAACCATTCAAATGAGGGTTATCAGTGAATCGCAGGTGTTAAACAGGCCGCTGAAGATACAGATAGATAGTGATGTGCACTGCTAGATTCACATTACATATAATGTGAGACCCAGTTAAGACCTAATGGACCGCTCCGGAGTCAGATGTAATGCAGCATAGAGGACAGGACGCGACATCAACCAAAATACGGCGGTGAGGCTAATGCAGCATCACATCATCACATCAGAGACACATCAGGAGGACAGGATGAATCATGAGACAGCTAGGGGTCAGCAGACTGGAAGGAGACAGACAGGGAAACTGTTGCAATGCTTCACTTAATCATTTATGTTGGATCTATATTTATATGTAATGGTACGAGACTCACAGTACGATAATACCACGATAAAAAAAGTCCATGATACGATTTTTGCTACTAAAAATGGTGACATGTCAGTCACAGACTGGAACAGGAACATTCAGTGCTCTGCATAGAAAGAAGGCATCAGACCCTGCAGTCAAATAAATCAAGTTTAGTTTTCAAGTAACTCAACTCAAAGAAAGAAACCAAAAAATAAAAGTAATACTCATGCATTCATTAATCTTTTTTTTTTGTTTTGTTTTTTTCCTGGAATTTGAGCGTGTCCACATTAGTTTTTGGTACAGAGCTAGAAGCACTGTGCAACTAAAGTATGGCCTTGACGAAGTGGTATATTTGGGCTCCAGCGTGATGACTAACCTCTGAAATCCAACAGCCTTAAGTCTTTGGCTCCGTGTTCATCGATGCATCTTATTATATCTGCAGCTCTCTGAATGTTATGGGGCTCCAGATTCTTCTTTCAAAGTCCGTTGACCTCACTGAAGCTTTTTTTCTTACAGTAGGTTGTAGTTGTTGTTGTGATTGGAGCTTTTCTGGGTGGGCTGCCAGCTGTAAAAGTTGATGGAGCTTCTGCAATCTCTAATTCAAATTCTTCACTTTGTCATTTGTCGCCAAGTTCATTTTATTCGCCTTTTTCTCCCTGGGTCCGAGCTGGTCTCTGTGAAGATGCCAGTTATGGGTGCTTAGCTTGCGTGCAAAGGATGATGGGATTTTGTCCTCTTGACTAACATGATTATGCCCTCTGTTGTTCAAACGAAAACAATACAATTTTTGACGAGGAGACATAGCAGGATGCAGCTGTACCAGCAACATAACTGCAATGTTGTGATAGATGTGTCACAGTCCCGCAAAGACATAGAGATCATGATCGTGATTCGCGAAATTCGATATATCTAATCTAAATATGTGATGATACCCTCATTTATACTGTTTGCAAAATGGCATCACATGCCTTGTATTTCTCCTTTGATTTTCAGTATTTATCTGCATGAAATCAACAGGACAAAAAGAGACTTTCACTTCAAACTCTCTTTAGGTTTGGTGTAGGAGATATAGAAGAAACAGCAGCAAGAAGCAACAGATAAGAAGAAGAGAAGCATAAGTGACTGCACAATATTTTTGCACACAATGACAGTTTTTTTGGTGAGAAAGCCCTGTTGTACCCTGAGGGTTGGACTGTGCATCTGTGGCGACACACCAGCGTGCAGCAGCAACACCCTGCTGCCTTCTGGGTTTAACTTGGTGCAGGGTGGAAATGTGCAAAATGCTATGGAAAAACAAATCAGTCAACACCCGCTTGGATTATTTCTTCTTCTCTCTTTCTTCTCATTGCTCTCCTCTGCTGACATTTGAAACATCATCTCTCCTCTGTGTCGGAGCCAGCGTTTGGATGCCAAGCAGCAGCGACTGGGCCTCACCATGCCTGTGTTTTTAATGACCTCCTTTCACCGTCACTAATTGAGCCCTGCAGTATGTGGGCAAATCTGCAGACCAAAATAACTTAAAGATCAGGTCTGACAAACCCACTCATGCTTCACACATAGATTTTCAGTTGGGGTCCTGGGCAGCCATTTCCTTTTGTTTCTTGCTTGAGAATTTATTTATTTCTTAAAGATCGGAGTGTTGAATTATTTATATTTTTTCAAACTTTTATTCTATATGCTGACACAGACTCTATATACTGTGTGCTGTGCGTGCCATCTGAAGCTAGTGAGAGTTTTCTAGGTGAACACCTGACACCTACCTCTGGGCAGGAGAGAACAGAGCTGTGACCTGTCAAGGTGGCGCTCAGTGTCCCATGTGGACTCTTGTCCTGTCAGTTTCAAAGTCACAGCGTCCTCTGTGCTGCTTCCTTTGGGATTACCCAGGATTCACTGGGCATGCTGAAGCTTCCTGGAAACTGTCAAGACCAGAAATGTTGAGTACCATCTTCAACCTTTGCATTGGAAAACACTGTGTGTGTCCTCGTGTGTCTTCTATATAAAATTTCAGTTCCAATCAGAGTTATTCAAACACTAACATGTTTCAGCCAGTCGTAGGATCTAAACAACTTCTCCTGAGACTGAACGTGTCTTCCTTCTCTTGCTTCCTTTGGTCACATGGTGCTTCGGTTTAACATACAAAAACAGCTCCCCTCCCGCCGACGACAGCTTCACTGTTTGCACAAATCATGTTGAAAATATTTGGGGGAGTCCCATTTGGGATTATTTTGAGCTCAATAAAGTCAATTCAGATGAGGCTGCTAGCGCACAACATTTTGACAGCTTGAAAACAAGTAGTTGAGAATGTGTTGAAAAAGCCATTGAAATCATTTGAGAACATGTATTTTAATTTTTTATGTTTTCTTATACAATATCTGCTGCAAACCAAACCTGACCATCAGACAGGAAGGTTGATATGATGATAAATGATCAATGCCAACATTTAAAAAATCTATCTCACTATGTCACTATGGGATGGTTAAGGTCAGGATAGGTCAGTGTCATAGCAAATAAATGTTTGCTAAGGTGTGGTGAAAGGAAGGCAGCTAAAACACATGGTTAGTGTTAGGGAAAGATTATAGGTACAGTAATAACAAGAGTCTATGACCGCACTGCCAGCCCTGTGAGGCTGTAATGGTCATGACAAAGCTGTTTGATAAATAAACTGAGGCGACTAGATGCTGCCAGCGGTAACTGAAAAGTTGGGACACGTTTGCAAAACCAATGAATATCTACACCCATCTCATCCAGCACTTGTTAAGACATTTCACTGTGAACAACAAACCTGCTGGTGGTGCTAGAAGAAAAGTCACGGGATCACCAAAGTCATTAGGGTTCATCCTCAGGGCACCATGGATATGTAAGTCAAATTTCATGGCAGTCTATCCAATAGATTTTGCAATATTTCATTCTAGAGCAACTGAAAAATGTTGCCATCAGTTGCATCAATTGCAAAACTGTGATAGGACACAAATTCCGGTCTCTCCATATAAAAGTACTTCACACCCGTCCACCACCCCAGCCTCCACACACCTACTTTCCAACCTCAATACGTATACATGATAATATTGGAATCGTCCAATGGTAACAGGAATCCTATGATACTGGTCTGTGCAAACATATAAAACACCTGTTCTGAACCCGAAGAAAAATGAATGATGTTTAACTTAACTTGTCACTGAGAATCAAATGTACCCAACAGTATGTGGATATTGCAACAGACAAAACCTGTCTTTGCATTGCATTTAGAGCAAAGAGGAGGTCTGTCGGCTCAGTTTTCTGCAGAACATGTTCTGTGCAGTACAGGGTTTCGTCATTACATCGTGTCCTAACAGCATGTATGCATCCGTATTAAGCATTATGAAGGCTTGAGGCTGTCTACACTGGAACCGTCAAAGTCAAAGCATAAATAACCCACAGAGCTCATGAATGATGAGCCTCTCAGTGTCAAGACAGAGGGCAGATACGTGGTGTCCATCAACACTCACGTCACGCTTGTGGCTAATTAAGATGGCTTCATTAATTGTAAGTGCTTCATTCTGTGTTTTGAAACTTGCTGCACTTGTTGGCAAAGTGTTGAGATTGCAGGACAATTAGTGCCATGAGAAGGGGTCAGCATCATACTCAGCCGCCCCAGGTCTCCCTCCTGAGTTGACTGAACAGGGACCAGCAATTTTGCTCATTTTTTGGAGTCCAGAAATTGACACAAATAAGAAGTTTAAAGTTGGAAAAGACAGTGAGGGAATCCTCTAAAGAGCCAACCAGAGGAGCACAGGAGCTGAGTGTTCAACAGAATATCTTAGGGGATCTGCAATATTTGAAGCCTGGGGGGGTGAGGTATACTAAATAAATCTGTTTTTTTTCTTTGCTTAATGAAAAACATGAAATAAAAGGAATATGTAAGTTTGCGCACGTTGAAGTGACAGAGAGGAGGAGAAAGTGGCTGAGGCGAAAAAGATAAAGTCTTCGGAGAGCAGAAGTAGATAAAGTGGTTGTTAGAATGACTAATTTCCCTCATGAAATCCATCATGTCAGACCTCCTGGAATAGACACTTTATTGCATGGTGGGTTATCATTACACACTCACTATAGATAGCCCTGGAATCCCTTATAGACCTCACTAGCCTACTTTCAGTTCATCAGAAAATGCGTTTGGAGATTTGAGCGGATTGTGGCCGTCCCCCGATGGTTTGACCTCCAACCTGCTTGTTTATACCTGCGGAGGACATGTCTGACTTTCTTGTTGGATTACTGCTCTGTAGTTGTTGTCGGTCTGAGTGGGACCTTGAAGCGTGGCGTGTTTTTGTGGCCCCGAGCTGAGGTAAACCTGCATTGTATATTAGCTCAGGGATGCTAAAGGGGAAAGTGGCATTGTTTGTGGATTTATCCGCCTGCTGTGTTCGCTGTTAATCCTGACCACGTTCCCTCCTCTGCCCATGCCCCGTCCTTGAATCTATAGTGTTTTGTGTTTAGGTTGGTGTGTTTTTGTCTGTACTGCATTCCTGCAGGACGGGAATCTGAGCGCTCCCCTGGAGGGGCGGGAGTAGCTCTGTCTGCAGCCCCACTTAGTCTCAGCTCTTCCCACCGCTTTACGATCAATTCCTCAAACATCGTCCCCAAAGACTGACTGAAGAGAGGAATGAGAGAAAAAGAGGAGTCAGAGAGAAGAGGCAGATAAACAAAGAGAGTGAGGAAGAGTGTGAGGGCTTGGAAAAATTACAGGCCACAAATTAATGCAATTACATGCAAATGGGAAAGGTCAGTGATGACTCATCAAGTGCTTTAATGAAAAGGATGAAATCAAAATCGAATCATAAATGTTGCAGTAATTTAATGAGAAAAAAAAGACAGTTTAATTAAAAGTTATGGTTGGAAAAAAAAAAAACAGGTGTCACCGCTTACTGTCACTCAGTATTTATGATTCAAACAACATCCTGACACATTCAGGATGCTCATTCATTTGATTTGATTAAAGAGTTTACTCACAGTGACGTTCACAACTAATTCAGGCTCATCACTTCAGCTTTTCTGATTCCCAATGAGGATCTACAGGTGCCAAGTCCCATCAATCACAAAAACCCACCTGAGATGAGGACACTCAAGGAGATTACAAAAAAAACATATGTATTGTGTAATATATTCCATGAAAAAAATAAACTTTGAGACTAGAAACTGAACTAAACTAGTGCTGACATGATTAATCAGTTTGCAGCTCCACATCAGTTTCCAAGGATGTGGTGCTTTTTTAAAATTGAATGAAGTTAAGGGTGCGTACAGTTGGACAATGGCCCGGATAAAACAATCAATTTGAAAACCTTTAACCATTTTTCACTATTTTCAGACATAGATTAAACTGACATTAATTGGGGATAAAAATGTTGCAGCTCTAAACTAATCATATTTATTTATATCGTTTAGTTGCTGTGTTTTCCATCTCTCAGCAGAACAGTGAGCAGCAGGAAGAGGCAAACGTTGGAGCATTTACAGAGACATTGCAGACCACTGCTCATTCTAATCACCTCCAAACTCTGGAGAGTTCAGATGCTGCTGGCACACCGACACACACCAACACACACCGACACACACCGACAAACACTAACACACACCAACACACAGCAAACCCTCCTATGAGCAATATCTCCCTCCACACACACACACACACTCACACGCTCACACACACACACCTGCCCTCTGACACGCGCTCGTTCTCCCCATCCGTCCTTCCATACCTTAATGAGGAAGCTCATTATGGACAAACAAGCCGATGCTCCTCTGAATAAGCAACTAGGGCAGCTCGGCTGTTCGGCTGAGTGTGGAGCCGCCGGCTGAATATTTTATTGATTGTGCAAGTCCAGCTGTTGATCTGTCTTGTGTACTCGTGTCATTAATGTAGTGTTTGCAGAACAAAGCCCCGCGTCCTATGACTTCATCAGGTTGCAGTAATTGTTAAGTGGCAGCTTTAGCGTGCTGTTTGCATTGTGCGGGTTCAAGAGCGTGTGTTTAGATTCAAAGTAAGTTTATGATCTCTGACAGTATGTCTGTGTGTGTTGGTGTGTGTGTGTGTCGCTGTTCTCTGCTCTTCTGCTGCAGATTATACGTGTGTCAGAACAAAGAGTAACCCAGTATAGTAAACCCCATATTCATCACAATTTAAAATTCCTGATGAGCAACACTATGTTGCATGACATTATTTTTAATGTGTTTTTTTTTTTAAATTTTGTTTAATTGTTGTCTTTAACATTGAAGTGTCTAATGGTAAGATAAGGAGTAAAGATGAGACAAATGTTAAAATGAAGAAAATTAATTTTCTTCAACATGATCAGATGTCAGTCAAACACAGTCCTGAGAGAAAATCTGATCAGGCAAAGTAAGTGACAGCTCAATCAGTTAGTCAATCCACATACAATTGATCGGTGACTATTTTGATGATCGATTGATTATTTCAGTTATTTTTCAAGCAATTTGTCAGTTCCAGTTTCTCAAATGGGAGTATTGGCTCATTTTCCTTGGCTTGCATTGAACATCTTTTGCTTTGTTGCTCGGACAGAATCAAACATCGGATGGCGTCACCTTGATCTCTAGAAAAACTTTCACTGGCTTTCACAAGAGCTTTTTAGATTGAGGTATTAATCAAGGAGATAATTTCCAGTTCAATCTTTCAGATAAACGAATGAAAATAATCATCTACTTCTACTAAGCTTTAAGGCACACATATGAAAAACCATGAAAAACCACATCGTCGTACATATGGCACAGTTTCTGGATTCACTCATGTTTTAGTAGCAGCCTGTTGGCCCTCACATGCAGCACAGAGGCGTGTGGAGCAGTTGTTTCCAGAGGGGAGTGTGATGCTATAGAGGTCAGTGCCCACGTGTCCTTTTTTTTTTTTTTCCTCTTCCCAACCCTCTTTTCGCCACATGGCAGACAGCTCATCCCTTGGCCCTCACTTCTCAGCAGAGTTGAGTATGTAACATGTTATATATGTAGGCTATACAGTCCATGGTTTCTTTCTCTGTGGGAGTTCGACTTCATATAAATGCAAAACATGCCTCACAGCACACAAGCCGCACACACAAGTTGACTGCGATGACGAGGTTAAAATAGCTGTTTTCTCACATCAATATGTAAACTCTGATTCTTTCCTCTTATCTGTATTGTTTCATGTTTCATGGAAGAAAAAAAAAACTTCCACTGACATCATTTTATGCTGATTATTTCAAAACGAATGCTAAATGATGTGTCTTTTATTGGGAAACTTATTTTATCTTACTTTATCAACAGTCCCTCGAGCCAAACGGCTTTTCAAAACATACAGTCGGGGGAAGAAACTGCGAGAACCTCAGGGTGTAAAAAGTAATCTGAGAAGGAGGCAGTAATTCCTCGAACTGCAGAAATATATTGATTCTTCTACACAGTGAGACTTACTTTAGGTTTGTCTGTGCATTTGACAAGTGGCAATAATTCCTATTTTCCTCTGGGGACCATGAATGGACAATGACATGAAAGTACCTAAACATATGTATATGCATATTTACACTTGTGAGCTGTTTATACGTTGGTTTCTCAGGCTGAGGTGTGCCGATGCCGAGGTCTAGCCGGCTAATGAAGTTTCCCCCTCTAATATAATTAATTACGGCACTTATCTGACCAGACAAAAGCCAGCTCGATGGATTATATTAGGATGCAACATCTTGGCCCTGGATGGCCGACTGGGAAATGGATCATGATTATCTCGCAGTTAGAACAACAGAGACACACACAGGCCCATCGCCTCATATCAGATCAATTAGCGGCGAGTCTCTCTCCCCTGCAGTCTCACGATGGCAGCCCCATCCAGACTGCAAATAAGAGAGGGCTGTGCTCTTATAAAGGAGCCATATTCACTATGTAGTCAGTTTTATTTACATTCTGGATAAAGAAGAAATGCCAAGCCTTTGTTGTAACTAAATGTCTATTGAGAAAATCCATCCTGTGTGTGAACCTATAAATCCTATCCCACTGTCTTCTTTGATTTTATACAAGGTCAACAGCAAGACATGAGTGGACATGAACAGACGTGGATTTGCTCTTGGAGGCGAAAATTGAAGCGAAGGCCGGCCGTTAAAAATGTTTGAACTTGAGTAAAATAAATTCTCACTTTATGAATGTGCAGAGACGAGAGGGAAATAACAGGAAAAAATGAGTTCATGTTAAGTTCTTCAAGATCAGTCAAGTCAATCAAGTTTATGTTTGTATAGTTGTTGCATTAGTTGCCAACAAACAGCCAATTTGTCTGCATTAATCAAGGAGAAAAGCTGCTTCACATTAATTTCATGTACCTTAATAACCCTGTGTTCTTTAGCTACCATTGCAGGCGCTGTGTGACAGCTCAGTCAGATTGCAATCACATTCCTCCAGTTCCTCTCCTTTTTGTCTCTGCATGCTCATAAAGTTAAGTCATGCAGCTTTGGGAAAAGTGCAAAAGTCGAAAAACTCTACACGTGTTGCCTGGAGCAAACTTCTGTGGGTTCATGTCTTCTTGCATCTTTACATCGACTTTGTATCGAGTTGCTCCACCTGTAAAACTAAAACGTCTTCCTTAAAGCAGTCGTGGTCCATCAGTATTCCAGTCACATCCCGTCGCTCACACGTCCCCTGACAGTTAGCTGGTTGAAACCATGTTGCACAGTCTCTCTAACACCCAGCAAGCTCTGACATGACAGCGTGTGAGGTGCGATATTTGGAGCTTTAATACATCTACCAGTACATTGCTTGGCAACCAACAGCAGCTTCTCGTGCTGGAAACCAGAGTCTGACTGTAAAAACTCAATGCCGTCCCTTTCTCCCTCGGGGGGGGAGCGGCACCGGCGTCTTTATCTCCCGCCGGCCGACGCTCTCCATATTCCGTCACTAAATTACTTCCTCTGCCTCTGTGATGGAGAAGTAAAAGAAAACGATAAGTCTGAAGGCGTGAATATGGAATTTATATACTGCATAAATGGCAGTATCTTATGGGATCCTTTCAAGCCGAGCCTTCTGACAGACTGGAGGAATGACTCTTCAGAGTCCTGTGAGAGCCGATAGGAGGAGATGGATCCACGCAGGAGAGGAATGAAAGAGACTGGAGCACATACCTACTGTTTTCATCATCTGTTACTTTGTCGTACAGCTCGCTTTAACCTCCGCGTTTCGGTTCGATAAAATGTATTTGTATAAAGCACTGTTTGCTGACAGGGTGGTTAAAAGAACAGTAAACAAAATATTCCCAGCAGCACATCATTCGACCATAGCTACTGTAGCAGAGGGAAATATGTCTATTTATGCTACACAGAGACAGGAAGTTTGGAAGAAATACAGAGGGCAGAAAACATCTTTCCCACAGTGAAATGAATTTCATTGAATCTCTTTCTCTCTTCGTACACCTCTCGGTACAATGCAATACAATTCAACAGCAACAGCCTCCAAAACGACCACCCAGCTGAATCAACACATCTCTAAAACAGTCTTGAGGTAAGAGTTATAACAGGGCCGCTGTATCAGACTGCAGCTGTGTTAGTGAGGTGTACCTAATAAACTGGCAGCTCAGTGTATAATCAAGTTCCAAAGCAGTTAAGAGAGGAATCATCTTTCTAATTGGATCTTTCCTGACAGAGGTGTCTTCATGAGGTAGATATGTTTCAAGATGAAGCCAAACTAAATATCAGAAAATGTTTGAAGCAAAATTGGATTTAAATCTAAATCAATGACAATTCAATGTTCAATAAATTAAAGGATTCATCAACTTTACTGACTTTATTTCTATGCACTTTTATATAATAACATGCTTGTATTTACCAGACAGATTCCCTTATCTGTTAAACTGGTGATGCAGTCATCAGCTTATCAATGCCAGGAAGAGCTACTGAACCATATTTCCTAATGTCAAAGCTCAATTTAAGTTTTCATGCTTTCAGTGTTGAACTTATTTGTTTAAATGTTAAAAATGTTTACCTTTAGTTTTCTTCTGTCTCATATTAGATATTAGTCTTTTCTTGGTATCGTTCTGGCTGCAACGCATCAACAAGTGGAGGAGTTGGAATATAACAGATGTCTTAAGATATATAGAATAAAGCGTATACGTGTGTTAAACTATGACAGATGCATGAAAATAAAGTTGAAGAAATGGTAGAGTGGTTCTTTAGTCGTCAGTCGTACATTGTTTTCTTTTTTTTTTTTTTAAATTGACACCACTTTTTGCTCCTTGGCTTTAAATGTGCATGTTTGGTTCCTCTCAGTCATCACACACACTCAGACATAATTTCCAACACACACATCACAATGCCTGGAAAGCCATGCAGTTTAGTTAAAGTTACGTTATTAAGCAACAGTCATGGTGTCATATTTTTCTGTTCCATCCTCTCTCATGCTCATTTTCAGCCTGCTGCTCAGTGATTTTGGATTTATGGCTCGTTGCATCATTGGGTTGTTGCGGCTCAATTTAAGCCATCCAACCGTATGCAGTGAAACACAGCGTTTTCTGTCTGAGCGTGCCCAGAAGGAACGGCTGAAAGGCATCTGTGTGTGACTAAGCACATCATGGTCCCGTTTCTTTGCATATCGGGTTTTTTTTGCTCTTTTCTGGGTTTATACAGAATAAATTGAGCTAATCAGCTTGACGTCACCAAAAAAAAAAAAAAAAAAAAAAAAATTGTAGGCTAACTTCCGGTTGAAAAACTCGTTCCAGCTGCATCAGATTAAGTGTAATCATTGATGTGACTGTCAGGATGTCTCAGTATGAGGTGTTTTGTCAAACTGTTATTTTATCTTGCAAGAATGGTTTTTGGCTGCTGCAAAGCAATTCAGCCATGCATTTCATCAGAAGCAGAACAGAACCAAAGCTTTTATGTGGGTATTTAATATTAGAAGCAGGCAGATTCTTCACATTCAGTGTCGGATTTCTTCTCTTTTTCATGATTCGTAAGACATTTTAGGTTTGTTTCTTTTTCAAGCCTGCTGACTTGGTTTTTGTAGGTTAGTCTGTTCATTCTTGTTGGTTGTTTGTTCTTTTATATTCTCACTCTGCTGTCATGTTGGACCCTGACCCTCCCACCTGCCCGTCCACCTATAAAATTACCTCACCTGCCTCATTAGCTCCCTACTATATATACTGGTCTGTCTCTACTCGGTCTCTGCCTGGTTTTCTTTGTGCCTCAGCTTTCCAGAGTCCTGTCTGTTTTGCACTTGATCTCATTTTGACCCAGCCTTTGTTATTCGGATTGCGCCTCAGCCTTTTATACCTTGTTTGCCTGCCTGGATTCTCGTGTCCTTGAACTTCCTTCCTAGCAAAAAACCGTTAAATTTTACCTTTGCCTCCTGGGTCCTGCTATTAAGCTCCGCTGCGTTTTTTGAATTGAGACCCCTGCAGAGCCGAGATGACTTTGCTGGAAAACATTTTGATTAAATCTGTATTAGTCATCAGCACACAACCTAATCCAGTGCCAAATATCGTTTTCTTCATTTTGTTTCTCAGATATTTATTAAGGCACACTTCAGGAACGCTGTTTTTCAATTATTTTTGAATGCAATCTTTTGAGGCTGTCTCTCAAAAGAAACTGCACATTTTTGACTATAAAGCGTTGCAGGTTACAATTTCAATATCGTGTGTTTTGCAGGGTAAAAGACTGCTGGACAATGTAATTGGACAGATCCCTCAGCATCACAGTGAGACTCTCAGACGCATTTACACACAGTTATAGATTTCTGAGTGCCAGACTGTGAGATCTAAGGATGAAAGTTATTAAAGCGGTTGGCAGACAACCAGAAATATGGAAAGTATATCTCTCATTCTGTCTGATGGACCAAATGATACAAGTAAAACATCATCGTGTTTCTCCCAATTTTCAAAATGGATCATTTCCTCTTTGGCCTTGTTTATCTTTCTCAAAAGAAGATGCAAAATCTCTATGTCCTGTGTTTGCAATATGTAAACAAACCTAGTCGCCTCTTGTTCCTACAATGACGACACACTGTATCACCCAAAGCAAGTCTTTTGCTGTAAACCCATTATCACACTCACTCGACCTCCAGAGATTGTGGTGATGAGGAACAGCTGCCTCGTTGCGATCTCTCAGTTTTGCTGCCGTCTGTCCGAGCTGGTTACTGCTGGTCACCTCCTTCCTGCAGACACGCACACACACAAAGGTGTGAGGTGTAGCACGCTGTGGACCGCTGCCCCCCCCACCCACTCACATAAATACCAGCCAATGTGGCATGACAGGCTCCACCTCAGCCTCGAGGGCTCCGGAGTAGAATCATGGGGAGGTGATGGAGTTTAAACATCCTCTACACGTGTGCATATCTGAGACTGCAGTAGTCACTCAAACTGCGAACATCAGGTATTCCTTGTTCAGCAGCCTTCACTTTCTGCCTCTTATGTTTTTCTGCCTGTGAATGTGTGAATATGCCGCCTGGATTTCTAGGAAACGTCAGATATGAGAGGTCGAGCTGCACTGAGCCTGCTGCCATCAGAACATCTTAACTCTGGACAGTGTTATACTCATTACTTTGAAATTCATTTTCCAAAGCAAAATGAATATAACGATTGGAAAACGTGGTTGAGGCATGCAAAACTGATAGTGATTTAGATGAATACTATAAGACAAATACTTCACATGTGTGTAATTTTTTCAGAATTTAAATTTAAGATGGGCTCAGATTGATTCATATGGAAAACAGAACTTTGTATAACTGTAAAACAATATGCAATATGATAATATCACACTAAGATTTCACTGAGAGACAACACGTTAGAATAGAGTATAAGCTACATTTTGTTGATACATCTGCAACTTTGGTGAACTTTGACCCACAATTTGTTCTCATTGACTAATAGCAACCTGTCTTGACGCTGCTGAACTTTGATGGTGATGATCCAAAGTAGGGGAAGCTATTGTGGCTTGTTTGCTGTGATGCATTGTCTGAATTTATTTAACCTCCTCTGTCGAAGGAAAAACTGCTACACAAGTTCCTCTTACTTTGTTTTGTTGCTTCTACTTCTTTACTACTTTTCTGCTCCATCACATTGTGATTCTCTTGTTATTTCTGTCTCTATTCTCGACATCTTTGACTGCTCCAATACTGTTTTTTCCTCATACAGTGATAAATAATGAGCATGTTCTCGAACACAAATCATGGATCTAAGGATAGATTGTGTTGTGCGCTGTACAGATTGTACGATTTTTTGCTATTTACATGAACTTGACTTGGACCAGAAAAACAGCAGAGTGATGCACCTCGCACTCAGCCAGACATGTGATGACCTCGTGAAGGTCAGTGCTCGGAGATACAAACTACAGACACGTCCTTTTTTTTTGCTGAGCTCTACTTCAACGAGCCAAGTCTTGTCCTTCATCTCCCCCTCACCACACAACCAATGTCACCTCTCTCCCCTCACTCCCACCGACCTACTGGAGCTGTTTATGTGTTGTCTGCGTGTTTATCTATAGGGACGAGGCATCATGGGAAAACGCCGCTTCCCTCTGCAGCTCTGATGTAAACCTCCTCTCACCTCACAGATGGCTCAGTGCTTATAGGCTAGTACAACATAACTCTCCAGCGCTTGAGGGAATAGCCATGTCGCCATACTTCCCTGACACTGGATATACCAACAGACTTATACTAACAATAGTAATCTCCCTTCATTTTCCTTCAATTAAACTCAATTACCTCCCGCTGAGACCCACTTCAGGTTCGTTCAGGAGATGTGTGTGTGTGTGTGTGTGTGTGTGTGTGTGTAGGTTTCTGCGCAGCTCCTCAGCATGTGAGAGTCAATCTGAGATGATGTTTGATAATGCTCTGATTAATATTGCATGGTTCATCTCACTTGACTATTAATGTATTCCTGCTCGCTTGTATGGTATCTCCATGGTCCATCTCTCAGGCGGTTCTACTTGTTATGCCGGTCCCGTGTGTGTTTTGTGTGTGTGTGTGAGCTCAGAGCCCACACACAGCAGATAAGAAGTCATTCTCAGGCCCTGTGTGAGTGGCAGTGAGGAGACAGCAGATGGATAAAAGAAAACCATGGGCCAGCCCTTTCTTTCTTATCAGGCGCTGAGGAGGAGGCAGCTGGATAACGTAGACACAAAGGTACAGGTAGAGACAAAGTCAGCTCTAACCTACTTTTTTTTTTTTTCCAAAATTTGATTGTTAAATTCAAATGCTTTTTCACAATGAATCGATTTTTGATGCAGTGGTTGCAGCTTGCACTTTTATTACTGCGGTCAGTAAAGAAATATACTCAAACACGGTTACATAATATACTGTCTGTGGCAAGATGCACCAAAAACTAGAACTGATTTCCCCGTTTACAGACAGATGTAAGTTTGAAACTGGAATTAACCCATAAGAACCCAAATTTGCAATATTTTAAAATATGGTCAAAACAGGTTAAATGTAATACAGGACATCTTTTTAAAGTACCATCAATATCAAAAACAAACTTTATGAAATTAGCTACTTCCTTTGCTTTTTGCTGCAGGTCACACCACCATTCTTGGAGAAGTCATTTCACACCATGTTTTGTATATGTCGCTTAGGGACTGAATGTGTTAAGGTCAAGCGTAACACTGAATAAGGAAGAGCATTCAAAGTGTTTGTTACACCCGTGTCACTTCTGGGTTAAAGCCCTTTGTAATTCATTAGTTTTGTGCATCTGTATTCTGAACTTGTAAAAAGAACAGTTGTCCTGGTGATTAGATTAGTATAATTATTATATACTGGATGTACATACAGTACCGTATTTACCTACACTAGTTATCCTTACTGAAGCAGTTGTTATTCTCTTGAGGGGGAAGACAGAAACCATTGTTCAGCTGGAAACAGTTGTGTCTTAATTATGTCCTTTCTGCTGGAAGTGATGGGCACTGCTCTGGCGCATCGTGGCTTAATGCAGCGCCAGCAGTCTGCACGAGAACACATCAGTCCTGAGGGAGTTGTTCCTTCTTGACGCCCCCCGTGGAGCAGCCGGGGACGAGTGGAGGCAGCACTGAGATAGACAGAAAGGATCACGTGGATGGACACGGGCCAGACGCAGCTCGCGGCTGTTTGGGTTCCCTGCCACTCACTCACATGCCATAAACCACTGACCCACACTTTGGATTGAATCACTAAGTTTGAAAAGTCATGTATTTTGTTCTATATGCTGCATTCGTTACTAAGTCAAACCTCTCGGCTCCTTTTTACCCATCGGTGGCAGAAGTTCCCCGTGGCTGCAAAGGAGTGGAGGAATGCTTAGCAGTATGAAAGGAGGGTTTGGATTAGGGATGTCCCGAGCCGCTCTGCAGGATCTGAATTTGGGTCGAGCCAGATCTGCATCACGTCTGTCTCCTGTGTCTTATCATGTTGTTTTGTGCACTGTTAGCCTTTGCAATTAATGATTTACTACAGAGTGTCAGCTGTTGAAAATAGTCAATTTGCTTCTATTCTAGCAATAAAACTCAGAGTGAAGCATTCCTCTAAAGTGCAGTGGCTGGTTACAAAACAATGTAAATCAGTGTGTTATCTCTAAATGGATATGTATGTGTGTGCGTGTGTGTGAGTTTCAGCTGAAGTATCATGGCAAAGATTTTTACCTCGGAAGCTGTCAGAACTCTAATTCCTAGTTGTATTCTGTCTGGACGAAACCAAATCCAATGTTTTTACAATGAATTCAATATTTCTCATAGCCCGATCTGAAATGGAGTTTCTTTTTCTGAATAATATGTTTTGTTTGAACTCCAGCTGCTCTCCAGTGAGATACTGTCCTCTCCCACCGTGGAGGCCACTGCTCTCATTAGAGCTTCGGATGGCCTTGGATATATTGCCTCCAGAATGATTTCCTCTTCCACTGCATAAACTAAAAAGATGGTGCTGCAGTGTGGAGGTCACCCGACTCTTTCTGTCTTCTTCTTCTGTCCTCTTTGGCGGATGTTCTGATTATCATGATTACTATTTTGGCTTGGTTTCTTCCAGGCAGCAATATGAATATTGCTACAGCTCAGAATCAGCTCAGAGTCAGAATATTTTCATTTTTGAGTTCAAACATACTTTTTTATGCTGTTGGAATGAGAAATGTAAATTGACAACTCACACATTTCAGACTGCGTGGTGACACATATTTCAAGGATTACAGGAACTGACACACAGTACAAAGAACCTTTGGGAGGTGGTGAGAGTATGGTAATTGAAAGGCGACATCTCACTGTACATCCTTCTAAGTGCATTTAACATTTTATAGGTGTTGGGCAATATAATTCCCTCTTTTGTAGATGTGAAGACTGATGTGAAGTGACAACTTGTGAAAGCTGCCAAGGTATATCCAGCTTTTATTTTGCAGTCTTTGAGTGCAGATACTAACGGCCACGAGATTTATACTGAAAGGTTTCATTTCTTCATCCAAATGCAAAAAAAATCAGTTAGATCACCAAAACAAAGCCTCTGTCTTTCCATTGCAACACCACAAGTTATCTCCACATGAGAATAAATCCTGTCATCGAGCATTTTCTCTCCCTCGTGACCTCCCTCCTTTTCCCAGCAAACTGTTTGATCAGTTTGATTCGTTCAAACAGAATACGGCTCTCTGTGTTTTCCCAGCAAACTTTCCACTCCACAGGTGGCGTCTCTCAGTGTACTTTTCATTTATTTTTAATGGCAGGCCCTTCAGGCATTGGACTCATGAGCCCTCTTCCTCTTGCGCTCTCCAGTCTGTCGTTGCACTCTCCTCCTCTGAGGCTTCCCCTCATGGTGAGGGTAAACGGCTTGAAGTTGAGGTCGTCCTTTCGTTAAGCATGACTCTCTGCTAACGCTGCCGTCATCGCTTTGAGGGCAGGATGTCTCATGTCTTCTCTGCCTGCAGAGCAGCAGGGCTCTTCACTGAACTAATGCCTAATGCATGTTAGAGTCCCACAGTGAGGCTGGTAGAGAGCTAACCTTCCAACGTCCCGCATTACAGCAGATAGATGTGACTAAGATTCACTCGATGAATGGAAATGTATTGTGCACCAAGGTGGAATTGATCAGCACAATAAAACACTAACAAAACATAGAAACATTGTGCATTATAAAATACTAAAATTGCATGAAATGGAAAGAAAAAATGCTCAATATTCTCCCCAATATTAGCAAATTGTTTTGGAATTTATGCCTAACTGAGAAGAAACTAGACAAGCAACTTCATGTGATCATGGAATAATGACTGTCCTCTCTCAGAGGCAAAGGCCAAAGATGCTATATCGAAACAAATCCCTTTATAGAGGAGGTACATTTTCACTTGTCCAATGAAACATCCCATCTACTGAATGGATTGTGTGTGACTTTTATAATGCGCCTAGCATGAACATTTTTGAAATTAATTTCATATGAAAAAGTCATTGTGAAAATTCTGCGAAATGTATGGTACCAGAGAGAAAATGCAGAAAACAAAACAAATGACTAAATTAGTCCATAAGTCACTGCGTGAAACACTGGAAACAGATTTCTCCTGTCCTGTTTGGCTGCATTTGATAAATTCTTGCTTGTGACACTGACACAAAGGCACAGAGGTCTGTCTTTTTTTTTTTTTTTTTTTGAAACGGTACGGTGACCCAGTGGAAATGCCAACTGGTGCAGCTGCCTCCAGTACATGGACACTACATAAAGTCAATACTTGAGCCACACACACACAAAGCTGCCTCTGTCTGCTGCTTTCTCTCTGCCAGCACCAGGTCCCCAGAGGGGGGCTGGGAGATTTGGTGGCCATAGAGATGTCATACACACATGCTTGCACATGCGCACACAAATGTTCATACACTGCTCATTCACATACAGAGCAGCGCAGCAGCTCTTAAACCCGCTAGCTGACATGCACACAATGCACATGGTGGGAAGCCAGGACCCCTCCCGGGTGTTAAATACTCATGTGTTTGCCAAGCTTGCAGTCGGAGGCACAGAGGTGGAGGCGTGTGAGGTTGGAACGGAGACAGTTTTCCACGCTGTGCAGCCCTGTCCACGGCCTGCTGCTGCACGCTCGCCTGCCTGCCTCAAAATGAGCCTTTTCCTCAGGAAGAAGCCGGGCTTTATGAGTACACTGCTGAGCGCTCTGACCTGCCAATTAGGCCGAGCCTCTCCAAACTCTCCACTCCACACCGCTGTTGTTATTACACCCCTCAGGATTCACAGCGAGTCTTTACCCATTCACAGGAATGAGCATTTGCTCCAGCGCTGTCGCATCCTGACGGGGTCGGACACTGGTGATACACAATTTAGAGGTTTATGAATCAGGTAACAAAACTATACTTTATGATGCATCAGGCCTTAAACTAAATGTACTTTCTTATGTAGTCATGATATGGATATATGAATAAGACATATGGAGCAATTACAAGAATTTGTCTATATTAAATGTGCACATTACTATGTAGTCAGTAGAGTCACAGTGAAGCACATCGGCCTCTTTCTGCTGAGGTCTTTAAAGAAGAATATTTCACTGTAATAGAGAATAAACAGAAAGATTTAGAGTTGGACAAAAGCTGTCAATGCAGATCATTGTTGATCCATTTTTAAAGCCCCACAAGCTGCTGTTTATCTTTAGACGGCCAACGTAACCGTTTCTCAGCCTTACTGCCAATTTTAGGAAAACAAACGACTCAAATATCTGAATGAACAAGTCAGTTGATCAACTGATGGGTCTGATACAACAACTTGGCTCAGAATCCTGTTTTTGCCTTTTGTGCAGATAGTGAGCTTCATAGTAAATAATGTAAGACATTAAGCATCCTAAAGCCGAGCTCTCATCGACTGCTCACTAAAGCTCCAATGGGTTTTAGACAGTTTTTTTTTTTTGGATGTCTAACAATTTTTAGCATCACTTCATTTGAATAATTTAGAAATCACCAGAAGCTGTTGACCAGTTTTAAAAATTTACATTTCATAATGATTCTAAAGCCTTTAATTGTTGGGCTTTTTTTTTTTTTTTTTGCACTACCAAAGTTATTCAGATGAGCTTTTAATAGGAACACTGGGGTGTATTATCTGAACCAAACCTCTGTGCTTTGCTCTCTTAATAAAGTGGCTTATGGCTTGGAGAAATTGAACAGTAGGGAAAATGGCCTCATGAATGAATTAGTCGTCTGCAACAGATTACTGCTGCAATAAAATAGTATGTATCTCATTTCGACCTTAGCAACCATGGAAAAGCCCTGTTGTCACCTTCAGAGCCAGGGGGGCAAATCCCCAGATGGGTTCAATCTGTCGCGCTGTATTTCATCCTTTACTGCTGTTTTGCAGAAAACAACAAAGCCAGACATTGTAAACTTGGAAAATATTAGTGTTGCATTAATATTTTTTTTTCCTCATTGCATACACTGACTTGACCTACAGCGTTCGTCACATCTGGTGACTATAAACCACTTAAATGCTGGTGTTTTATAATTTACTTTATATAACTTCTAATGCATTTTGCCACAACCACAATTTTTCCCCCCTTCATCTCAACAGTTTCGAGCAAATGGTGCAATTTTGCTGTTCGTGTTAAAAGGTTGTTAAAAGGAATTTACACCTGCATGGATTTGATTGGCCGACGCAGTGCGTTGACTGGATGATGTTGCAGCAAAAGTTGAGCACAATTTGTTTCCAACCACACATCTGTGGCACAAACCTTGATTACCTTGTACAGTACAGATGAAAGCAGGTGTTTGTAGATTTGGAGTGGAGAGAGTGAAACAGAGTCGAGGGCCACAGAGATAAAGGTTGATTCTTGCCTTTTGTGTCTCAGGAAGATATGGAAATTACCAGGATTGTGGCTCTTGGAGGATCTGGTAACACAAACACGAAGGCTGAAAGTTACATAAGCAGCTTGTGAGTGATTGTTCTGATAGTGTTTCTTCTATAATTATACCCTTCATGTGTGGCTGTGTTTGACTATAAGGGTCACATGTATAGAGTTACAGATACTCTCATTAGAGCGTGTGTCTGCAGGAGGCTGAGATCTGGTTTTGTTTGTTTACACTTTTACAGTCTGAATAAAGGAACCCGTCTTTCCCCTTTACGAGTTGTTTCCGAAGGCCTCGCCACCGTGAAGTGTCACCAGCACTCAAGTGTCTCCTATTAAAGCACAAACTGTAAACCATGCGAGGGGCCTGCCCGGAGCAGTCGGCTGTATGTTTCTCTAAGGAACACAAATGTCACCGAGCAAGAAAACCAGCAATCATTTCTCCTCATACTCTTTCTCTGAGGTTTTTATTCCAATGCTCTGTGACGTCCAGGAAGCCATGAATAAACAATAGGGGAAGCAAGTATTGCATGTGCAGTCCAGAGCCTAAACACGGTGGGCTTTGTGCCTACATACGTCTGGCTCTGGCCTCTACGTCCTGCCTCTAGTTGACAAGTCCCATTTCCTGGACTGGGTGGGCTTTTCCTGATCAGGATGCACCATCTTCCATCATCAAAGGGGAGTAAAAACAAACACAACCCACCGTCGGATCTGATCTCTTCTGGTGGGGCGACGGAAAGAAGATTTGACAGAGGGAGGGAGAGAAGGATAAAGAAAATAGGATGAGAAAAAAGTAATTGAAGCGGCTTGTAGCCCAGTGATCTGGAAACGCTATATTATTGCTTTTATGTTTCCTTCCATCTGCTCTTCCTCCTATAGCGCTTCCTTTGTTTCCTCAAGCGCACCCCGACCCCTCCCATCCTCATCCTACACCCCCCTTCCTCTCAGGTACACTTAGGCTAATGTACCATTTAATGAAATAGAATTAAAAAAAAAAAAAAAAATCATGCATTGTCATCATGTCCTTGACTGTAGCAGCCATGTAAGCCATTTCGAAAGCCTGGACCGAAACATCACCTGGTGGTGCAAACGTTCACCTTTGATTCAAAACAACACGCAGGTACGAATTTATCCCTCTTTTTTATCTGCAAAAGATTGCAGGTCTCCATTCTTACTACATGTCTGTGGGGATCTATTGCTCCCCTGGGACAGTAACGGGAGGAAGCACATTATTGTAATAGCGCTCCCTGCCTTTCAGCCTTGTTTGCGCTCCTTCTAACATTAAAGAAATTACCCCTTATTCCGCCAGGGCAAAGCTTCCAACAGATGGTTCTCAGAAGGCGAAATCAGCCGTCATAGAGGCTTAATGTGTTCAGATAGTGGGAGCTGGAGATGGTGGGTACAGGAGGAATTTTACAGCTGAAGAAAAGTGAGACGAGGTGTAGTTATGACTGCATTAAGGTGCCTACAGGTTGTGTGATATAATGTGATGCAAGAGAGTTGCACAAAATTCACCCATTAGAACCAGTTGAGTTATCAAAATCTTATCCTTGAAGAGGCACCATCTTCTAAAACTATGCCTAATTAAGGAAGCCAAAAACGACATCACCAGCATAATTCACAGGAGGGAACAAGGTCGTCTTGTGTGGAGCACAGTTCACAAAATGACAGCATTCATGAGCCCCACTAATTCATGAGCTAATTGAACATATTGTGATCAACTGGTATGTGGCTGTGAAACAAAGGAATGTGGGGTCGATCGCTTCAGCTCGTAGCTCTCGTCGAGCTCGACACGCTTTCTCACTTAGAGAAAGCCACATTAGAGGACAGCTGACTGTTGCTCATTACTGAGAGTGCATTTACACCATGAGGTCTGGCTGAGTGAAGACCAGCTAACACTAAAACCTACTCTTGTCATGTACAATAGAAAAGGCACCTTCTTTTGTGCAGCTTGCATTATTCATCTCACGGTGACACGACCTTGATCTTCCTCACTGTGGGCCAGAGGGCTCATGGGAGATGTGTTTGACCGTGGTGATGGTTCATGGTCATGGGACAGTAGGAGTTGAGATTTTAGGAGCAAAAACAGCTGTTTAAGCACATACAAAGGTACATTTCCAGCTCAGAAGTTTTACAGAGCTGTTTGACCTCCTTTAGCTCATTGTTTTGGTTTTACATCACACTTACTGTGTGGTTCAGTCTCACTGCCCTCATCAGCCCCGCTTACAGCCGCAGCTATTTCAGCAAAAAGCAAAAAACAGACTTGCTGAAGACAGGACATTCACACAGGAGGAGAGTTACAATCACGTGTGAAACCAATGGTCAACGTTGACATTTTTCAGAAAGTACTTATTTTAACACAAACCATGATCTTTTCCTGAACCACGTAGTTTTGGTGCACCAGCAAGCTTTATTTTGAAAGTTGAATTGGCTGTTGATTATTGCTTTCTTGATTGCAGAATGAAATTGGGTTCTTTTGACACTGTGGTGAGGCAAAACGTGACACCGGCATAGTGGACAGACACATCTTTTACATGCTTTGGTGTGATACCAGGTTGGACTGGGTGAAGAAGAAAGTGGAACATTAGACAGCTTAAGAGCCACATGTTTTATAGGAGTTGGTCGAGACTAAAAGAGACTTAAAACTTAACTCACATTCACCAGTTCAACAAAAACATGACTCCAAATGAATGCTAATGTTGCTCAGCTGGATGTGCAGGCAGCAGTTTGCCAACATGTAAATTATAACAATCATAAAAAGGTGGTTTTAAGGCTGTGCGTTGGTCCTAATCCATTAATGCATCTTAAATTTAATGTTGCCACCTTTATTGCCAATGAAACCCACTAATGTTTTAATATAGTTAAAAAATACTTACACCATGTTTTACATAGATGTGTTGTTTAGACATGTGATGATGATAAAAAGTAAAGTTAAACCAGGTCATCATCATGGTAATAGTCAAATAAAACTATTTTTACCCACAAGACTCACAGAATGCTATTAGCAGGCCTTGTTTTGGACATGCACTCACATTTTTGCAGGATTGCATCAGGTCAGGCTGAAATTTTCAATCAAGACTGGAAGCTCCTTCCAGTACCTTGTTGACCTCTCCATGGTCTTCTGTGGTTTCCTCCATCCCCTTCTTGTTCCACTCTTGTTTTAGCAGTGGTTTTGCAGCGCCAGGGTGGTGTGTCTAGGCCGCTTTGTTCTCGGCTATAACGGCGGTTGCGGTTGCCAGATCTGTCCGTTGGTGTCATGTCAGCCGCCTCATGGCCGGATTACATCATCCTGAGTGCTTTGAGAGGCGACCCTTTTCCTGCAGCAATGATATGCATATTGGATTAAGAAAACACACCAACGACATGTGCACAAACACACACATTGTGCTTGAGTGTGCACAGTGACACAAAGAAATCCATTAGGAAGGACCTTCTCTGATGTAAGACTGAATACATAAAAGGTACGTTCAGGCTCGTTGTGATGTTGCGGTTTTCTCCAGAGATTGAATGAACAGGCTGGTAATAGCCTTAGATACAAGTAGCCTCCAACCCCCCTCGTAGACGACAGGACCGCTTGTCAGATTCTTCCAAGCCCCCAAGATTCAGGGTTATTGCGAGTGTCACTGTCTCTTTCAGTTTGTGCTCAGGAATGTGTGTGTGTCCTTGTGGGTGTGCGCACATGCACGTATGTGTTTGTACGAGCCTTTTTCTTCGTGTTTTGTGTTTTTCTTGACAACTTTTGTGCTTGTGCACGAAGTATGTTCATGTGTATGTCGCTGTCCTGTCCACTCTAGGTTGTTGTGATCTGGGTTGCCATCTAAGTGACAGACAGGTCAGTGCCCGTCCTCAGTGGGATAAGCCGTCACATTAATAATAAAACCAGCTGTCAAACAGACGCGCGAGAGCGACCCACTCGATGAAATTCCTGACACCGGTAACACCATTAAGGTGGCGAAGTTGAAGTGCACGATATTGCCCCGATATTGTTCTGTGTTCGCGTGTGCGTTTGATTTATTGTTTGGGATTTTGAGGACGATCCTGAATGACGTGCTCTGATAGCTGTGGGCAGGTGCGTTCGATACAATGGCATCAAGTGGACATGAAGAGCGTGTGCGTGTATTCTTTTGTACCAGCAGGTATGCGTGTGAGGAGAGAACAAGAGACAGGCTGGTTTCGACCAGTGTCAAACATTGTTACCGTCCATACCTGCACTAACTCCAGGTTAGGAATGAGAGATCAACACAGTAAAGCACATTCATGCCTATTTCATGAGATGGCTTTCTAACCAGTGAGAGGAAGAGAGGAAAAAGGCTGCGTCCTTTTCTCATGGTTGCCCTGCTGCAGATTCTCTTACATTATTAAGATGTGTACACCTCTTTGTTTCTGTTAAATGTTACAGGGCAATGGGTGGAGGTTGTGAAATGTAGAGAGCAGCGATTCCATAGGCTTTCTAATGCCCTCTGAATGTGCTGGCTTTATGGAAAAGAGCATGGTTTAGCAATAACATTAGACAGGTGAGATGTGTACCATGCTCTCCCAGCTCTTTGCGACAACTGACAACTTAATGGATTTCCCTGGTTTGAAAGCGCTGTCTAAAATCCCTCCAGCGTCATTGTAGGAGAAAAGGCAAAGCTGGAAGCTCGGCTGTGAACCTGCCTTTCTGTTCACATTTCTGTCAAGATGCAGAACTCCAAGATTCTTCGTGAGAACAGAGGTATTTCTCATTTTTGGATGCAGCCAGGCTGAAGGGATGGCTCCACTGAGGGACAGTTTCCTGCATTTTCAGGAAGTAAAGAGGAGACAGAGCATGAGACCGAGCCTGACAGTGGGTCCCGCAAAGAGACATTTGCACTCATGAAGTTTTCCGAGAAACACCCAGAGTTCATCTGTCATCAGCCTCACATTTCAGCGTCAGCTTGAGAAGGGAAGCTGTTCCACTCTCTTGTACGAAATGAATAATTGAGAGCTCCTTTGGGGTCCTGACCCCCAGGTTGACAACCACTACCTTACTGCAAGCCTCTTCTGGTTTTTGGCTTCATGAATATTTTATGATAATGAGGTGTAGGTGCTTTAAGTTAAAGACACTGTGATTTCCATTGTAAGATAATGGGGTGTTTATGTTCAGTGTTTCTCAACTAAACATGCTGCGTGAATGTACATTTGCTAAGCCTTGTTTTAGATGTTTTGTTGTTGCGTTCCTGGCGTATATGGATCTGATCGAGGCATAATGGGAAATTTACTGCAGCTGGGTTCCACATTATTAACAGTAGAACTCCTTCATCGACAAACCATAAGGCATCTTCCCTCTTCTAGTGGACTTCTGCACCGCCCTTTCCTCGCTGTCTCTGATCCACCAAGGACTCCTCTGTCTGCATCTTTTTTTGGAACTGAAAAAAAAAAAAAAAATCCTGGTCGTGGATCCCCTCCTCTGTATCCTCTCCCCTCCCCCAGCCTCTGCCATACTGTCCCTGGTGAGACACACTGAATGGAGACCCCATAATGAGCCTCTGTCTGTTCCAGCTGACACAGTGAGCTGTCTGAGGCTGTGATGTGTCACTCGTGCAGCAGGGCTTCTCTCTCTCTCTCTCTCTCTCTCTCTCTCTCTCTCTCTCTCTCTCTCTCTCTCTCTCCAGACATCTGTGTGCAGAATAAATTCCTCCCTATAAATGCTTCCAAAATGCCACGAGAGGATGGAAGAGATTCAGACCTCCTTCAGTGAGGTCCTGTGGCCTGGACTCGTGTTACACACTCCATCACACATCTACACAACAGTGACGACTGGGGATTTTTTTTTAACACTGATGCCTAACCATGCTCTTTCTTTGTTTGAAGAATGGAGAAAATGGGTGGGTAAAGCCAGTTTAACAGTTTGCTGTACATCACTGTAGGGACCGCGAACAGTCCAAAGCAAACAAGTCACTTTGTTGTGTCTGTGTCACTTTCTGAATCAATGCTATGCATCATCGCAAATGGCTTAATTCTTCTCAACTCGTGGCCCCTCTTGTGCGAAGCCAGAGTTTGTTTTTCATTAGGGTAAGTGAGACGGTTGGCGAGAACACGTGTCTGGCAGCAGCCTGACAGCCCCTGTCTGGAGGTGCAACGTCTGCCCCCACATCTGAGGGAGCATACTGATGAACTTGGCTGTTTATATCTGAAGTCATCCAGCACCTCATCCTGAGAAGTGCTTCAAGTGTTGGTGATACTGTAAAGGCTCATGAGGCAAGGTTGTTTCTGGAAGACCATCGGTTTAAATCCCTCTATACATAAGTGGAACAAGTGAGATGAAAAAAAAAAACATTCTATTAACTTTAAGGGCATTTTCACACAGACCCAAGGCCGTTTTCCCAAAGTGTTTGTTGAAGTGTGAAAGCTGTTGTTGAACTTGTGTGCGGTCCAGTGAACTGCTTTCAGGTGCAGTCCCATGAAATCAGCACCAAATGTCAAAGCCTGCACTTCGGTAGTTCAACACCAGGATTCAATTAATGTAACCCATCACACATAATCTGTTGAGTTATGCGCTGTATATGTTAGAAGGAGAATAATACTCTGTTGTGTTTTTCCATAGTGAGATAGCCTCATCATGCAAATGCTGACACTAAGATCTTAATACAGCAACAAAGTGTTGTCATGGATATGTTTGTCCACAAGAGAACAAATTTGGGGTCGTATACAGCGGCTAATAGGTTTAAGTGTGGATATTTCTGTTGCAGACCGTCCTCGCCAGAAAAAACATCCGCATAGGTCGTCTGGAAAAGAAGCTTATTACAACCTATATTTACGTTTATTTTTCGGCGGCGACCTCTGCTGGCTGTAGAAGCAGTCAGGTGACGTAGTATAGAGAGGGAGAGAGTCTGCGTGGAGGAGGACGGGGTGGATGGTGCCTAAACCCAACCAAACTGTGACCGTTACACAACGTTAACTACATGGCGATGGAGTTCCAGTATGTCTGTTGGTGGTTTTCTCAAACAGTCATATATGTCATTTACAGTCATATTTGTCACTGGCAGTCAACCTATTCAGTCATATAGGTTTGAGGATGTGCTGTTCTGTTTGTGTGGCTGCTGAGACACGGGCAGAAATGTAAAATGCTCCTGTGAGGTTTTTGCCCTGTTCAGATAATGATAAGTCGTCATCAATCATCCATCGACCAGGAAGAATGTGGTTATCGACACTGAAGCTGTGTATTTGCTGTATGATGTATTGCACAGTATTTATTATCGTACAGAGAATGAATGGCACTGAATGTATGGAGAATTGATTTATACTTTTGAATAGCATGTCCGAACGCTTCGGGCCTTTTATATCTGCTCAGACTTTTGCTCGAGTGTATTCCATGACATAGCAGCGCTGTTCAAGGCTTGTTATGTTCATGTAGTAACAAATGGGGAGATTGTAGTCGACTAACAGTGGACACATTGTTGAAGGGCACATTTAAACTAATCCCAAAAGGCCCATGTTGACTCATGTGTATGAAAAATAAAGACAGGCACAGTAGAGCATCAGATTTTCCTTTTCAATCTACATTTCATCTGCTTTTTTCCATATTTCTGTCTCAAATGTGTTTTCATCTTGGGTGGAGTCTGTGAGCGGTTGACATGTGCTGAATATCTGCAGAAGATTTGTGACTTTCAGACATGTCCAGTAGCATTTTTCCATCATTTTGGTTAAAACATAAATGTTGTTTTTAGCGAACATAACGTACTTTATTCTTCTCTCTCTCTTTTTTTTTTTTTTTTTTTTAGCCGGCCCCACCCATGTGAGATTGACAGTCAGGCTGTGGTGAATCTCTCTAGAAACATTTTCTTCTGTCAGACACACACACACACACACACACACACTCACACATGCTCATATGGAAATTTGCAAGCAGACATACTGTCACACATGCTTGAGTGTGCACACACACACACAGAAACACCCACCAAAAAGAAATGCTTTCCCACATCCTGTTTAGCGAGCTGCCTCCAAACCATAGCGAGTGTTTGCTTTGTGACCACAGAAGCTGTGTGAAGCCTCAGATTCCTGCACTTATCTCGCCACACTCTGCTCAACCTGGCTGTCTCCGTCTAGAAACGTTCCCTTGATACGACATCACCGCTCCCCTGAGCTCTGCTCCACGGCAGACAGGGATCAAATGCAGGGTGGCAGATAGATGTTGCATGCTTTGTCAGCAGCCAAACGGATGTTGGATGGATGTTGATCTCTCTGTAGTCAGCTCAGGACCAAAACTAGTGATTATTTTCAGAATCCTGCGCTCCACCAATTATTTTGACTACTGATTGACTAAATGACCAAGAACAATTCTTGAAGAGCAGGAAAAAAAAGAAGTTAAGTTGGTCTGGGCTGTTTGAAAATGAACAATTACTTTTTATCCTTGTACAAAAAAAATCATACTGACATAATATTTATAGTAAAAGTAATTAAAGCCATCATTGAAAAAATACAAGAATGTGGCCTTTGTAAATTTCTGCATGATATATATTGTTGTATGTGGTAGTTGCATGACATTGTCCAAGGTGATATGTTTCTATAGTGGGAATGACTATAATTACAAATGTCCAACTAAATGCTGTTCGCGTAAAACATTAATCAACTAAATCTAAATATACCCACTCAACCAACTCTTCAGTCACACTGTTGTTACTTAACATTATTAATTCAGTGCTCAAATTACATTCATAATGAAGCAACTGATAGCGTCTTTCATTATCAAATAGTTTGTGAGCTTGTTCGTATTGCTTAATATGATTTTAACAATTGCAGCAACTCTGGAACATTAATAAAGCTGCCACCTTTTGTTGTTTGATGACGTGACCTCTCAAAGCTCTAATACACTTTACATCCCACATGATGCAAAAACAGTAAATAATCAGCCCTTCAGTCAGTGTCTGAGCTGAAATTGAAATGTTCCAAGAACTTAAACTAACCGAGATGAAAGAAAGGTAGGATCCTGATCTAAACTCAACTGTGGCAACAACAAAATGCCACGGGCTTCCTGAGTGACACGCTGGCGCTGGCAGAAGCATTAACCAGCCTCATGAGAGAGAATTATTCACCAGTGTGGAGCCATACAATGGTGGCCACCTAACTTTCAAGCCTGAGCCCAGCCCCTGTGCCCCCCCCCACCCTCATCAGCATGCATTATTCTTTTTTCTGGTGTCTGTTCGCATTGGCTGACGAGCGCAGTTTGGTTGGCGTAGCCCGGAGCGCAAAAAAACCACATCACACATACAGCGCACACATTTTCCTCACTCTCACGCTCTCTCGCTGTCGCACGGGCTGTTAACAGTGTTTCCAGAGTCAGGGAATGTGAAAATATTCAGCGAGAAGTGGGGGGGGTTCGACTGAAGAAAAGGAGGAGGGGAGGGTTGGAAGTGCGACGCCACGCAGACTGCCGGCGTTGGCTGATGTGTCTGGCCATCCCGAAAGGTTAACAGGCACCAACCGCCCCTCCGTCCGATGTGACATGACACTCGCTCCGCTCTCGTCGCCCGGTTTGATGTGTCGTTCTTTCACGGTTCATGAACTCAGGGCCACGGGAGGGATCCTTCACTTTCTGTTGTGTACGACATCATATAGAGTGGCAGCACAAAGGGGACCCAATTTATTATTTTCTGGATTTTTGCCCCTTTTTGATCTGTCACATACAGACACATGCATGCATTAAGAAACACACACACACACAACACACATTCATAGACATGCACAGTGTGTTTGGTCACACCCCCCTTGCAGCAGAAATGCATTGTCTCCCTTCAGAGAGGACATTAATAAGAAATGAGTCCTTTTGAAGTGTGGCTGTGGGCTGTCAGATCTGAACTGACATGATCATCCCAAGAATAACACCTCCTCCCACCTTTTAGCATACACTCCCACACATTCAGCCTCCCTCTGTGCATATGGAGCGCTGGAAGAACACTCACCCAAAGGTCTTCCCTTTACGTGGAATCCAAATGCTGCTGAAAACACACTGCACCCCCCCCGCGCTTCTGTAAGCCTTTGTAGTTTTATTTTTTCCAACTGCACGCACTTTGGCTGAAATGCAGGGTGGTGACACTTTTGTTTTTTTTCTCTCATTCCCTGCACCCACTGCTCCCTTCACTTTGAACTGCTTCATGCATTCACACTATGTCAGCAGAATATGGGGGAGAAAAGAAAAACATCCCGTTTTGTGCTGCTTGGCAACGTTTACACATTATTCCATGTTAAAGTGGATGTAAACAAACCGTGCAGGCTAATGCAAATCATTTCTAATAGCCGTATCATTTTATTAGTCAAATTATTTGGATATTATGATCATGGATATGGTTGTTAGGCTGCTGTTTAGGCTGTTTAGGATGTCTCATAGTTATTCAGAAATCCTCCATGTCTCATACTTGTCATTACAGAAAACTAGAAGATTGATGTGAATGTTTTTTCCCCACTTAGCTGCTTGTGTTTACAGCTTTTATGATGTGACGTGAATGCAGCAAATTCTCCGCCCCGAGTCGTTAGTGATGTGCAGCACATGTGTGAAACTCAACCTCTCTGTCACCCTGAACAACTGGGGCGGTTCTGGGGTCAGATCTGGGACCTCGCCCTGAGATCTTCTGTCTGAGTCTGGGTTAATACTTTGATCGATAAGTATTGCGATGCCGTAAGTGCTATATCGTTAAACAATTATTGTTATTAAAAAGATGAGCAAAAAGACTACACTGGAGAGGGGGAGGGGTTCTGCTCCCTGTTGAAAAACACATTGGTTCCTACACAGCTATGATCTGGGTTTAATACATAAATGTCACATGATGAACAGTAAAGATTTGGGGCTTTGCTGAAAACATTCTGGGCTTAAGCCCCATAAGCCTGCCCTTGGTGCTGGCTATGCTCAACAGCAACCCCCCACACACTCACACACACACACACACACACACACACACACATCACAGATTTGATCCTCAGTAGCATGCTGTGAATCCCCCCTGGTGTGAGACAGTAGTTACTGCCCCTCACTCCACTTTTTTCATTCCCATGCCTCCACAGTGCTACTGGGAGGTGAGGGTTTCCTGTCAGGTCACTAATTCAGTTGTTGCTTCACTGACAAACCTTTCATACAACAGGGATTTAATACAATATGTCAAGAGGGTCTTTATTTTTTACTTTTTATTTAGTTTTATAAATATTTAAATGTATGTTGATGTTTTGAAAAACGGGTAAAACCTGTACAACACTGTAATTTAATGGTTTGTTTTTTACTACATTTGAGCGACTTCGGTGTCTAATGAGCAGCTCATTTCCATTTTCTACCCATTTTTCTCATAATTTGTCATAAACAACAGCATGGTTTGAACTCTCAATATCACAAGAGGACGTCATTTACAGTGGACAATGAATAATAATTCTGGGTGCATGGGATGTAAAATCCTGCTGTTCTTCATTTATTCAAATCAGTAAAATACAGCAAATAGACCGAACCCTAACTGTGCTAAAATGCTCATCTGGATGGAGATCAAACCGTGTGCATAATATGTCACACCACTCCATCAGTCTGATGGATGAAGTCGGACTTGGCGTCTCTCCCCCTTCCCTCGTACCTCCGGCTCATTTCACACTTATCAGCTTCCTCACCTCTCTGTCCGGCATGTGTTAGACTGGTAGTGAGAGGTGTCCCTCCTCTCTGTGCTGCAGCATTCACTTCCTGTCTTGCTCTGACTCTTTGAATGTGAGGATGCAGCAATACCACCTGTGTCACTATGTACTTAGTAAGCCTCTAAATTAACAGTCTGGTGCACCGTCGTCGCTAAGACAAAGTATATTGACTTTACTTACTTACTGAATTGCCTTTCGCTCTAATGCAGATTTCTTCCTCCCCAAGAAGTTTAGGTGCATTTGCACATCCATTTGTCTGCATGCATATTTTGTACAAGTACGCTGACACACAACATGTGAACAGGCCCATCTGTACGCACAGATGGAAACACACTCACTTCTCACACATACAGTATGAGCCATATGGACCACACACGCGTCAGAAAAGCCGACTTTTGGAGTTGATTTATTCCCTTTAGCCTTTGCTAAATTTAAACCATATTCAGAACATGCCTGACTTTAACCGTATCTTAACATCCAGTGACAGCAATGACACTAATTATTTCACCAAGGATCTCGCTGTACTGTGTATGATTATGTATGTGGCCGATAAATCTTTGAGTCCATTTCAGCTAGTCAGTGATGACACAATGTTCATCCCCAAGACAGCAACTGGTTTAAAATGTCTTCTCTTAACAAGACATGGGGACAATGCAAACCTGTACAAATGTGCATAAGTACTCATTCATGACTCATAGAAGCTGCACTTGCAAACAATGATTTTTTTTTTTTATCATCAATTCTTATTAATTCATATTAGGGCTAATGTAATGTATGGCTTTGATCCCAAAAACAAATCATATCCCAGCTTTGTGTAAATTATTTTCTTTCTACCAATTACATAAAATAACTGTCTCATTAAAAGGAACAGATTCAGTTTCATTGACTTTGTCTTGGATTTTATGTCCCCACACGTCCAAACCTGTGCCATCTTTAACATGCACATGTCACCCTGTGGTATTATGGGATACACCCTGTGTCATTCACCTCTCATGGCTCCTCAGCTCGTGCTTCCTGAGGATGAAACAGCTCCCGGACAGGCAGGATGCATCCCTCTGCTCCTCCTGACTTCCTGCGCCCAGCGGCTCCATCACGGCCCGACTGTGATTGACACATTCCTCATACTCGTGGACAGTCCGTCTTGATCCTGTTACACTCGGCATGTACAGGGTTTTCACACAAGTGCGTTCACATGTGAAGTATTCATATAGCACTGACCTGACAATGAAGGTGCGTGTTATCTGTGGTTAGTGTCCCGCGCTCTGTGGATCCCTTTATATGGAGCCATATGCAGAGGCAGGAAGCAGCCATGAGACTCGCTGTATTGTTGGAGTCGTTGCAGTGTCTGATCTCATGAATAATGTAAAGGTGAGCGAAAGCACATTATTTGTGTGGATATTAGAAGATGTCTGAAGCCTTGAGCTGCGTTACTGTAGCTTAAATATTCAATCTGTCTTTTTTTATTACATTTACTGTGGTTTCCTAGCAAACAGCAGGTCTTATTAATGACTTGCCAGCAGCGTAAATGTTTACACACAATTTAGAGGTTATCTGTTGCATTCGCTTTTATTGATGGAAATAAGTGTCACTTCAATGATATTTGTTCTTTTATCCTGCAATTAGAGACTATTAATGGCTGAAACAATGCACATCAGACTTTCACTCTGCTTCCTTCCCCTCGTGTTGGTTACGGTCTCCTGTCTGATGTGTTTTATTGAACATTATTAAATGAAACCACACTCGTTCAACTTCTTGCACAGTCCTCTCTCAGATGCTGATGACGTCCGTGTGCTCTCGACCTGATCTTATTCCATTTGTCGGCTCTTTGTGACTCTGTAATTGGCATCGCTCTTGGTACAGAACTGTAGGCCTCACCAATGATTATTTCAGTTCCACATTGCTAAAATCCCCATTTCTAGTTCCCTCTTGTGCAAAGTCATTAAAGTCTGGAGGATTATGATTATGTTCTCCGTTCAGTATTATGGCATAATTCATGATAATTAAGTTCCAATGAAAGAGCTTCCAGTTTTTGAGTGATTGGGATTCATGAGTATACCCAGCTAGTTCTGATTGAAAAAAGCATGCGCCTGCATTTTTGAGCCGTATGCTTTGAGACTTTAGTAAGAATGTTTTGTTTATTCTTCAAATAAAAGGGATTTCCCAGTTTGTGAGTCCTGCTTGGTGTGGGCTCTGTGCAAGGGATCAACCTGGTGAATATAGATAGATAGATATTAGATATTAGATGAGAGTAAACTGTAGCCCATATATCGATCTCCTTCATACAATCCTGTGTTTGACAAAGTGTTGAACCTCTCTCCATCCTCGCTTGTGAACGACTGAGTCTTTCCAGGATGAACCTTTCAATCATGATACTATCACCTGTTACCAATGAACCTGTTTACCTGTGGAAGGATCCAAACAGGTGTTTTTGGATCAGTCCACAACTTTCACTGTCTTTTGTTGCTCCTGTCCCAACTTGTTTGAAACGTGTTGCTGCCATCAAATTCAGAATAAGCAGATATTTACAAAAATCAATGAAGCTGATGAGGTCAAACATTAAATATATAGTTTTTGTGCTGTTTCTCTTGAGTATCTGTCAAAGAGGATCAGCAAATTATCACATTCTGTTTTACTTATGTTTGACAGTTTTCCAACTTTTTTGGAATCAAGGTTGTACAAAAACAATTTTAAACAGCTCAATGCCTTTAAAAAAACAGCATATAAATGCACTGATTTTAAAATAACGCGGATTATCTGCAGATTTTGTGAAAACCCTGGAGCAACAACCACAGCCTGTGCTGTAACTGTTTTTGCTTTTCATATTACTTGGACATTTAGGTGCAGCGGTGAATGCAATCCGTCCTGATAGGTTGATTGCTCCCTGTTGCCTTGTGCCCCTCTTCATTCGTCAGCAGCATTAGGTGTCCCACAGACAGGGTCTTAATGGCGGCAGGGCGGAGGGGACGGGGCCTCTAATGGAAGCCCTTTGTTCACTTGTCACTTTCACTGCTCCCAAGGAAACATCCTGCTGGCCAATCAGACGAGCCCTGGAGGCCTCTGTGCTTCTGTCGCCGCTCCACTAAAGGCATCTATCACACTGAACTATCTTAAGTTTCTCTCTTTTTCTAACCCTCCTGCTCTCTTTTTCTCTCGCTCAGCACTTGTTTGACCTATCGGCGATCATGTTTGACAAATGTACCTTTTATACAGTACGATAAGTAAAGAGAGAGTGAGCTTTTGTGTCAAAACACATGAAAGGACAAAATGGCATTAACAGCGTTGTATACAAACCAAAGCAAAGCTGTATTGTTGCTGTGTCAAGATATGCTGTGGTAAAGCATGGAATAAAAGCTTTATTCTGTTAAAATTCCTTCATGTGGATGCCAGGTTTCCCAGTTTATCCCCTCCCTGAAGTGGATCTCAATGCCCCCACTTGACTTTTTATGAGGTGAATATAAAGGTAGACTGGGCTACATGCATCTCTCCCACCGGGCAAACACTGTGGTGTGTGATAAGGGTTTTAGAGAGAAGGGAGTATTGGCAGAGTTGAAGGGAAGCGAGGGAGAAAAAAAAAAAAAAAAAGATCATCTGTATCTCTGTACTCAGCTGCAGCCAGTTGGAACATAAAGCACCAGTGGGTCGCGGCAGGATTCATCTTCCAGAAATACTACTTCTCTAAAGACCGGGGAGCAGGACTTAGAGTCAGACGAAAGAAAGTCGTCCACTTGTGTGTGAAAAAAGACACCAATAAGCTCTTCACTCTGGAGGAAGCTTTAACTGCAAGAATTTGGAGCACGATCGTGCAGGAGCGCCCACTGCAGGCGTCTGCACGTGTTACAGTGTCTGAAATATCCCTGTTAATATCATCATGCTGCTTAATGAAATATCAGTGATGGTACTAAAAGTCTACTGTGTGGAATTAGATTTTTTAACAAGATTGTATTTAGTATCTCACGCCTGCGCTGTGGATGCACGCGTGGACGCACATGTACATTTTGTTGGCATGTGCATGTGATTGTATTCTTGAGCAGAACAAAACATGGATGTGTGCACATGAATGCGTGCATTTCTACATGTTTTTGCATGTGTGCACTCACATTTTCAATTGTCTGTACATGATTTGTGGCTTATTGGCGTCAAGAGGGATGTGTGCAAGATAAAATATGTGTAAAACCTGCACATCGGGCATAGTTATATTAATGAACTGTCCAGAAAAAGAAACAAGCAATGCTGAAAACATTCGAGTTAAAGATTATAAATGTATTTTTTTATGTTTGCTGCCTTCATTATATAAGAAGTCATGTGACGTAAGACCATAAGTAGAAAGTTAAAACGTTCTAGTGCACTATGATTCACACAATCAAGGGGCTCTAAGATTTAATTGTCATAATTGTAATAATATTGGTTGCTTTCTCTTGGCCTTCCAACTATCAGGAGAATCAAATTTTAGCTCTAACTCATAAGACTTTGTAGAATTTGGCTCTTAAATGGTCAAATTCTTAAATTTTAATAGTCAAGTAAAAAAATTATTAGTCTCCTAAGAAAATGAAAGTAAACACATTGTGTCATTTTGGAATTTAACGGGTCCTCCAGAAAGGAGAGGCAGAGGCAGCGATATACTGACTTATTGTCCCTGAGCTCCAAAAAGCTTATATCCTAAAATTTCCCATAATGCAACCAGCAATCAGACCCTCTCTCTCTGGTAAACACCCACATCTTACAAGCTCAAAGCCGTGAGCTTGTAATGCAGGCTTTGTGTGTTTGTCGAGTCCAAGTGGCCGAGCAGAGATAACCACTGGTGACGTCGTCTGGCTTGTTTTCTCAGTGAGTAAACTGACTTAATGTGTAAAATTGGTGCCACTCTGCTTTAAAATAAGCTGAAATGTTTGCATGATGTGATGGTTTACACCCCCCTTTCCCCACCTTCCTTATCTCCTCCAGCAGCGGGGTGTGGGCAGACCTCCCTCCCACAGGCCAGCTGGATTACGCATGTTGGTCTAATCCCATTCATTCTCTCAGTGCTCTCTGTCAGACCAACATGTACTGGACCATCATGGCTCAAGTCACACACACACACACACACACAGGCTCAGGTGCCTGCGTCTGATAAGGACTATGTGGAAGTATTAGCCTCATCAGCCCAGCACCACCACATCATGGGAAATCCCGTTTCCTCCCATGATCCCCAGTTCGCCCTTATCACCGCAACCTGCTCCAAAGCCTTAAACCCTTGTGTCACCACACGCCCCCGACAGCTTTGTGTCAGGGATCATCGTGTGATGTACACACTGGGTGGATAAATCTGAAACGACTGAAAACAGTTGTCTGGCAGCGTTAAAATAGTGAAACAATTGAAAAATGGCTGCATATTTTCTCCAGCCGTCACAACCCGGCCGCTCAGTTTGATTAAACCTCTGCATCCTGTGTGATCACTTTGTTTCTGTGCAGGTAATGATATAATTTAGATATAATTTAAATCAGGCATATTGTTTTGTTGCTGTTGAGACACTTTAGTTTGAACTAGTGATTTGATTACAAGAATAAAGGATCCCCCCTCTACAATAATAAGACACGCTAAAAGGGCTCAGAGTGCAAAAACCACTAAGAGCTCTTCTGTCAAACTTGTCAAGCCCCTCTGACTCATAAAGACAGGACAAGTTTGCCAAGTCAGAAACTTCAGATGAAAGTAGATCACAAATCTCTTTAAGAGGAAAGCATGAAAGAATCTAAACTCTATCGGGCCTTGAGAGATGCACTCATTGTGTCAAGGATTCATTATAATTACTGCTGAAAGCCCTCTGTTAAAGTATGTTTATGTACATTAAGCATGATGGCCAGATATTTAATCCTGAACTGTCTGACGGTTTGCAAATCAGAGAGTCGACCTGTGGCGAACAGTTCATTCCAGGCTACAACCCTGACAGATATATTTTTAGGAACAAAACAGAAATGTAGATATTATTTAACTTAGCTTCTTTTTTAGAGCCTGCTCATCTTTATGTACCTCTGAGTTGTCGAACCTTCACACAAAATAGTTTAAATCTGTTGTAAATGCGTGGTGTGAGCTCCACCTCCTGATTTGTATTTAAGTGGCTTCTTGGTCAAAATCATAAATCTCTATTTCTTGCAAGAGAAACTAAGTGTGTGAGATTAAGCGTGTTATCTTTATTCCCCTGACGAGACAAGAGAGAGAAAGATGGTTTGTTCAGCCTGCTCTTTTCCCCAACTATCGCTTTTGCTTTTGGCTTCAGCTGCTGTGCCAAAGACTATTTTTAATTCTCTATATTTATTACATTGCTTTTTCCAAATGCTGGACTCGTGCATCCTTGTTGTCTACAGGGAATTGAGCTAAATCATGATTTTTAGTTTTATTCTCACATATTTTGCTCACGTTAAACAGCAGTTTTCTTGCTGCGTTATCCCACCACAGCTGAAGAGTGAGGAGCAGAGGCTGTGTAATATTTAATGGATTGGCTGAAGGCAGCAGCTGCTTGCTGTTGAGATGTGAGCCAGACAGTGTTGTATGGCAACCTGACCGGAACTGCTCTGCAAACAGCGAGCAGACAAAACAAATTATAGGTTTGACAAGCCTAAAAAAAAAAAAAAAAAAAAAAAAAAAACACTGCAACATCAGGAGATTCGCACACAGACATGATGCAAGCCACGCACTCACATTTGGACAAATACTGACAGACTGTGTTCGTGCACATGAGCATAAACAAATACATGCTTTATGCATATGTAGAAACCAGAGAATAAGAGGACAAATGGTTTAATATTTCTTCCTCTGTCCTCCTCAAGCTGAAGAAATAAACTGAGTTTTAGCTGTTTTGGCTTCGTCTGGATGATTTGTTCTTGGTGAAGGGAGATATTTTCCCTCTGACTCCGTCTGAGGAGCAAGAGATCGTTGACTCAGCAGTGAATGACAACAATGATAGTTAACCTAGCGCTGAACTTTAAAATACATGAACTTTTATTTGCATTGATATTATAGATGTATTCAAAATGCAACCTCTTGATTCAGAGCTGTGCACCTAAAAAAAAACAAAGATATGATGCATTTTGCACTTACTCTCTGTGTCACACAGTGATCCACAGTATAACATTTACCACTAACAGTAAAAGTAGTAGTGCAAGTATTTTACCTGCTGTTTTGTTGGAGAAGCAGCTGGTTAGATGTCATATATCCACAGTATAACACAGTATCTATGATTTTTACTGGGCTGAATGAAATGAAAAGTCAAGGGATCACCAAAGTGATTCAGATTCATCCCGAGGGGGGCCAGGATGTGTGCGCCAAATCTCATGGCAATCCATCCAGTAGCTGTCAAGACATTTCAGGCCATGAATGTCTCGACAAAATTTTCTGATGGTCTAATAGGTGTAGAAATATTTCACAGGACAAGTGAAAACTATCACCTGCTGTTATCGCCCCAGAAAAAGTCAGGGCATCGGGCTTCATCCTCTGAAGACCATGAATGTCATAGCAATCCATTCCATACTTGATATTTTACAGTCTGGAATAAAGTGGTGGGCTGATCCATAAACTGATTGACAGGCCAACATGCATGCTGATGTATTAATCAGCCTCTAATCCACAGATCCAAGTTTTCTCTTAGAGCAGTGGTGCACTATTACAAATACATCACACATTACTGACATTTTGTACTTCACTTGCTCAGATTTTGTCTCATGGTTCAGACCTGATTGACGTACTTTGCCTCTTAGCGTCTTTCTCCCAGCTCTTTTTATTGCAACTTAACCATGAGTGACATTAAAGCATCATTCTTAATGACACATTTTGTCATAGATTGCCCTGTACGCGCCTCCTGCACGTGGCGCTGATTAAAATGTCAGTGCCGGTCCAGTAGGTTGGACGGCTACTAACAGCTGATGAAAGTCTTCAAAACATGGCATGCCACTTGGGAAATTTTCATCACAGCAGGAGGTTCAGTCATTCTAGCATGCAAATGTCAAACACATGTTTGGGACGAGGCAAAAAGAACTGGGCCAACCAAAACACGCAGGCACTCACAGACGGACACGCTCATGCTTGTGCACACATACACATTTTCTCATTTCCTTCTCTATTCTTGTTTTAGCGAGGCCTTTTCAGCACTTTGAGGAGGGGTGTGATTTGTCTCAGCGGTGTGTTGAGATCATGAGTAATAGTGCAAGGAATTGACCCGCTGTTTTTTTGGAGAAGCAGCAGCGGACAGATTGCTCGTCTGATCTCGGCTCATTTCTGACTGCGGGATAACCTGCAGCCAAAGACCAAAGATGCTCCTGAATTGATAACCCAATAATGAAAATGTGTCCTGCAGATGAATTTTAGTCTTTTTTTTTTTTGTTTTCTTGCGTCGGCTCAGCTCTCACTTTCAATCACGGCTGCATTTTCAGCTCATTGTAAGATAATTTCATGCACTGTGTTCTGCCTCTGTGTGTTTTTTTGCAGAAGGCATCAGCTCAGTTTGGCTTAAGAATTCATCTACAGGGGAGGCGTTGTTCGACATCATTTACACTGTTTACTGTTTTGTCAGCTGCCACCGTTTCTCCAAAGAGCCGTTTTGTTCAAACACGTGTAAATGCAGGCATCATCCATGAATTGCTCGGTTGCAAAGTTGTCCTCTTGCCATTGCGCTCATCGTGACGCCCCTCTAGGCAGCTCAGGCGTCGTGCGCCTGCAGGATGAGATTAGGAGACAGGCTATAATGTGAGAGGGAACAGAGGGGTTTATTTACTCACCTCTCTGATTGAACCCTTTGGCCTCCGAGTGGCCCTGGCTTCCTTCAGCCACACGTTTATCGCATCACAGCCACACCCGAGCCTTTTATTAACATTTGATTGAACTCTCACCTCAAGAATCGTCGGGAAATTACTTTGACATCTGTAGGGAGGAGACACACATGCACATCAAGTCTTCACATCAAGTCTTGGTCTATAATCACAACATAGACATTCAGCCTCACACATTTAACCTGGGCTGCAAATAATGACCCAATTCATATAGTGATTATTTCTTTAAGTGCCAAAAGATGAACCCAGAAACATTCCTTTTGCAATGACAGTCAACAGAGAAAAGCAACACATTCTCACATTTGAAAAGCTGGAACCAGAAAATATTTGACATTCTGCCTCGGTAAAAGTTATTTATTATAACTTATCAAACTTGCTTATAAATCGAATACTCCTGTTGAGGCCAAAACCAGCTGAACCCAACCACATCTCAACAGTTGTAACAGTGAGAAGTTTGTTTTGTGCCTGCTCAGCAGAGCTCCTCGGTGGAAGGAGCTTCGTCCGACTCCTACTGCTGAGTCACCAGATGCCTGCGAGTTCCTCTCGCCGCCCCCACACTCCCCAAACCTCCCACCTACTCGCTGAGCCTGGAGCCCAAACACTGATGTGACACTCTCAACACGCCTCCTCATTCATTATGAATGGACTGGCTTTGCAACAAATATGCTGTAAACATAACAATCATAAGTCATCGGATACTGTTGCTGCTGAGAGAAGCAGCATTTTTTTGTGCTTTTGTTGTTTGACTTGGGCTAATTTTGCATGGGTTATTAATGCTGCTTGGCTCAGACAGTTTAAATGTAGATTTACTCAGCGGTAACACGGAGCTATTCAGGAGGCGCTTCTGTCAACCTTTTAACCAAACCACTTTGCTTGGTTTATGGTGAAAAGAAATGCTGCACACAAAGAGAGTAAATCCATGGCATCTCCTGCTGTTCGGCTTTTTACCGAGCAGTCAGAAAGTATTAAGGCATTTTTACTTTTTATAACTGACTTTAGCACATTGGATGTGAAAACAAATAATGACTCTAGTTTGAAGGTGTTAATTTAAGGGTTTAGAGTAAAAAAGTTTTCAGATTGGTTAACAAAGTCCTCATATTAAGAATCTGCTGTCACATCCTTTGCACTTAGTGACTGTGTGATGTCTTCAGCCCACAGACATCAGCAGACACTTGGTATCATCTTTGAAGATGCTCTGCCAGGCCCCTGCTGCATCTGGCTTCACTTCTTGTTTTCTGGGGATTTTCGCCTTTAGTCTGGTGAAACACATCAGTGAAGAACATTTCAAAGTTTGGCCACTAAACTCCTTTGTCAGCCTGTCTCTATGTGTAGGATCACTGTCCCGCTGCATCATGGTAAACTTTGGGGAATGACAGGAACAAATATGGATGCAAATCCCGTCAAATGCCATTACAGCCGAGTGGCACTTGAGCCTCATGGTCACAGTCAAAACAGAGAAAAACATCACTCTACCAATACATTTTGACTCTCTTTCTTTTTGTCCCCTTTTTTTGTTGCTCCCTCCTCCCTTTTTTTTGTCATCGTCATCCTCTTATCTAGACCTTCGACACCTGGATCAACTTATCTTAAGCCCCGTCTCTACGAGGAGCTGTCTCTTTACCAATATTGCATGCTCTTCAGGCTAGTGCGCCATTGATCTGTGTGTGTGTGTGTGTGTACAAAAAGTGCACACATCAAATGAGGATACCTAGCGTGAGTGTATGTGAATGCACAAACATCGTGCGACACACAGGCGCGGTCACGCTTCAGTGAGCCACCATGTATGGTGATCTGGCGTGAAGTGGGACAGGTCATGGACACGGCTGCAGAGCATCGGCAGGTGCTGACCAGGCTGACACGATCTATGGAGTACAATTTGCACATATTAGCCACTGTTGCCCTTTTTCCTTCAAGCAGCACAGGTTCAGATCAAATCAATGTTCAGGGTCCTAAAGCTAAATAAGCTCTAAAATTGATCTGTAGCCACATATGTAGATCAATAAATCATGTTGATGGTTGTAGGAAATTCATGGAAATCCGCCCAACTTTTGCAAAAACCTTTATCACCATCTGCATTATATGAAGCTAACCTATATTTTCAATCAGTGAAATACTGTAAGTAGTAACTCAGTACATTTTGTATGTGGCTGAATGCCCTGTGTAGGCTTACAGCCATTTTATCTAGCATTGATGATAAATGGGGTCTTTGGGTCAGCAGCGCTCTCTCTGCTCCCTCAGGCCAACCAGAGGCTTTTCTTGCCTGGACATATGCAGTGAAATCCTCTGTAATCAAGCAGCTGGAAGGTCTGCTTTGAGGGGATTTAGTGCAGTGTGACAGGTGCCAATCTGACTGCAATCAGGATTTAGACGGGCCCCGCTCCTCGTGGCATTCGGTGATGACAACATGAACTGATGCTCAGAGACTAATCGCACTCATTCATGCATTTTCTCGCACAGCGTTCACGGTGTGTAATACACGAGGTACACAAGAAGCCATTAGAGATGAACCGTGTGCACTCAAACACATCCCATGAGATTTGAGTTAGTCTTGTATTTCAAACTTCCACTTTTAACCACAAGGGTGAAAGTGTGTATGTGTTAATATAATATATTATTGTTTGGCTATATTTTATTTACTTAGCTGCTTATTTTGTTATTTATTGATTTTTTTTAATTAATATATTTTCCATATTTGACTAGGAATAGTTGTGCATCAGTTTCTATTATCACTGCAAACCAGATGAACTAAGCTTTTATCTGATATTGTTATATTCAGACTGCTGGTTTGCCTTTGGTCATTTTTGTTAATACCTTTTATTTCAGTTGAAATTTTGTATGTTTTAATGTTCAACCTAAAGTTTTTGGGCTTTTTTGTATCACTTTACAGAGCGCCTATGCAAATCAGTGTAATAAAATCTGTAGCACTATCTTGTATGAATAAAGGTTGAATAGCTTGAATAAATCAAAATTCCCACTGGTTGCTCACTAAAACTAAAGTTTAACTTCCTTTGACAGAAGGAGCATCTTTGCTTCATTGCATGTGTAATATTTTGTCATTTATGTTATGTGTGTGAACTGTGCGCAGAAAAAGAAACCATGAAAGAGAGAGAAGAAAGAGTCTGGGGCCAAAAGGGAAAAAAAAAAAAAGACAGAAAAGAAGAGACGGTTTGTAAAAGACAGAAAGTCCCGGAGGCAGTGGGACAGTGGGACACACACACACACGGACGGGCTCAGCCGTCCCTCCTCTGTCTGTCTATTATTGATGTTGGGCACGCAGGGTTCCCACTCAGCCATCTGTTCTCAGCTCTCCCACTCCGTGCCCCTTTTGCTTCATGCCTACCACTTTGGCAGACTGGCATAAGCAGAGCAATGCTGTCCTATCAAAGTGTGAATACTTCATAAATATCTCACGCTATCGGGGAGTTGGCTGTTGGAGGACGAGCCCACAGAGCGAAATGAGGAAAGAGCATAACAGTAATGTGATGAATTTTTCATTAATTCAGCCTCTTTGTTGGACGACTTCCAACACATGCATTGATTTGCGGTGTGAGATACAATCATGTCACGACTGCATGAGACGTAAACAGAATTGGCGGTGGGTTGTGTTTAGTGATGGACTTGTCAATAGTCCTCTTCTGCATGTTTTCGGATGTTAATCAAATCACAGCCCCGCCCCCTCCTACATGTTTATAGCATATGGCTGCAGGTTTGATTTCATTTGACTTGTAACTGATGACCATGCATATTCAGTCAAGTCTGGTTGCGCGGGGTAACGAGGCCCGGTAGGTCTCCTGATTGGCTGCAGGATGGTCACATGGGGCTTCACTTGGCCCCAGCTGGGACAGAGGCCACATGTGGCGAGTCTGGGGAGGTGTAAGGGTGGTGTGTGTTTGCAAACACTTGGCTTCGCCTCCCTGTTAATCCATTGATGCCGTACTTATCCCTGCTCCCCTTTCACTGCCTTGTCTTCCACACACACACACACACACACACACACACATGCATACAGACTTCTTATGCAGTAAATGGATCGTAAATGTTGCATGTCAGTCTCGTGCAGAAGCTGCCAGCATCAGTGAGGCTGCCTGACTGAACATGTGTCTTTGGTTACATCCTCCTGACTGACAGAAAGGGTCAGATGTGGGTAAGGGGATGCCAGGGGCTGTGGGGTGGTGATTAAAGAAAGATATTGGTTTGGGGCTTTAGAAATCTAAGCTATCACTCCTTCGTGTGACTTGTCTTCTCCTTATTCCTAGAGGGGTGAAAGGAGCTTTATTCTCTGGCTAGCCCCAGAGTTAAGACCCCCTGGGGAGCACAAGATGAGAGGGAAATTAATAATGTGTAGAGACTCAAAGGCTTTGACTGAAGCAAAGGATCAGAAGAGGGTGAGGAGAGTGTATTAGAGGCAGAAAGAGAAACAGAAACACGGGCAGAGAGGGGAGAGCACAATCAGGCCACCTTTGAGCAGAGGCTGGAGAGTAAGAGGAGTGGCATTATGAGACAGATAAAAGGAGGCCGCTCTGAAAAAAGTGTTTTAAAAAGATCAGCAATCAAAGGGGTACTCTGCTGAAAATCTTCTGAGTATCACTCACAGCCTCTGGGCTTTAAAGGGGGCAACTTCCAGATAGCTTTTTGGTGGAGTGTTCCTTTAAGTCGGGGGTTTTCAGAGTCTGAGACTGTGACCTCCCTTCAGACAAGCTTGGAAAAAGGTGCCCCCTTCCTTCCCTTTGGTTTGATTCCTTAGTACAGCTCTGTTCCAGGATGCCTACGGGAACATCATTATGTTATTTGATCCTGTGGACACTCAACAATTGAGACATAACTGCAGACTACAACAAATACAGCAAATGTTTGTCCTAAGGCATTTATTAGTTTCTGATTCTGAGAAAGTGGGGAAAAAACAGTAAAATTCCCCAAAACTACTGCATCTCCAAATATATTCCATATGATCTCCTATTGATAACTAATCTAATAACTAATGTGATATTTGTTCACTTCCATTCACTGTAAACTGGACCCTTTGGACTTTAAAAACCTCTGCTTTAAGTGGTTAAGTAAAATCAAATATTCACATCTACTTTGTCTGCAGCGACACTGTAGCTCTGCGTAAACAGATAAATAAGAAATGCAATTGTCATTTAATGCACTTGTAACAATGTGTGAACAAATTTTCACTTCCTCAGCTGCCTTGAAAACAGATTGCAAATTAGCATTTGTTAGCGAAGCCGGAGGGAGTCACGAAGCGCCAGCGCTCCCAGTCCCGAGACATGTTTTTCACATTTATGGCGTGTGACTCTGACATGAAGTAAAACATGAGAACAAACTCCTTAATGTTAAGGAAACTGGAGATTTAATATTAATAGGCTTTACCCAGTGATGTGTGGAAGTCACGCCAGCGTGCTCGGGCTTGGCACGATCTCGCCTCGTCTCCCCAGGCCGAGCAGGCCTTGGCCCCGCTGTGACCTCTCTGGCTCCCAGCCAGCAGCTTCACCATCCTTTGAACCTGGGCGGACCTGGCCGAGACCAGATGTGTTAAGCTGGATCTGAGCGCAGCTGATCACGCTCATTATTAAATACTGAATTTATCTGTCCATCCAAACAACTGTTTCATTTGCATTTGTAGTGTTTGCTGATGTTTTTTTGTTGAAATCACGCTGTCTGTCACCCTTCCACACAGACAGTGTTGGCTAATAAGACCAAAAAAATAGAGCTAATAATGATGCCGGGACTGTTTGCCATATGTGATCCCCCCCTACAGCAGGGGCAGGTGGGCATCTTGCCACCCAGCAGCACAATGGCTTTATCCACAGTGATTTATTAAACCCCCCAAACACTGGCTAAATTACTCATCTATTCTTTTCCACTCTCCTTCCTTTTCGGTCTCTATCTGCTAAATGAAGTTACAATATATGTTAAGGAGGTGTGTAATGGTGGACTGGCCACATATTGGAGCCATTAAGCATGAATACAACTGCCTATTACACGGGTCTTTAGCGACACAGAGAAATAACCTCTTATCATCCTGTCAGGCGATGCTCCCCGCCGAGGCTTCCCTCCATGGAGAGGTTAGATCTAAATGAATGTGATGTATACATGCACCATAACAGCGCTCCATTTAATCCTCCACTCTCTACAACTGATTATGTTAAACACGAGGACAACTTGAATAGAGAGATTGAAAGGTTTTGGTCAAGAGCGCTTCAATGCAAGTGCTGCTCAGTCCTAAAGTGGCGGTCTTCTCTTCACAACAGCCATTAGCGTCGGCCCATCTTGAATGTTAAATACCACGAGCGCCGAGATGCCGCATTGTGTGTTTAGACAAGAGGGAGTTTGATGAGAGGCTGTGGATGACACACCTGCCGAGGACGAGGGGTTGAGATAACAATTTTCTCCTCCCTGTCGAGGAGACATCTGGCACCGCCACGGCGTTGCGAGCTGAAATACACCCAGGAGTGGGTAATGAGGCGTAGGAGACGCGGTTTGTGTTCTGGTGTGTGTGTGTGTGTGTGTGCGTGTGCGTGTTTCGGGATGGTGGTTCCCTCGTCTTCCTGAACCAGCCTCTGTAGACCCTGCGAGCACGCCATCTGTAGTCCTGTGCCATAAGCCCAGCTGCGTGTGACTCATATGTAAGCAGCGTTAAATCGGCTTAAATACACATTTAACCTTCTTCTCCTAAAAACCTGAACAGGAGAAAGGGAACGTATGGAGGTTAACAACAAAACCAGACAGAAGGACAAAGAGGATATAGGGATGGTCAAGCGCGTGACTGCACGTGTGTGTGCGGGTGTATAGTCTGAACAAAGCGGTAGCCACCCATCCGTGACTGCGCACCACATGTCTGTGGTTGTCGCCATTAATGTGGTGGCCTGCATTATGTTTACACACAGTCCTGTGTGGCCACGCACACGCCTGAGAGGAGCTACTGATACACATGCAACTCGATAATCACCTCTGATGAACAGTGGATGTCGAACCGATCTAGTAGCACATACGGTGTAGTTTAACAGTGGCCGTCCCTCTGTGTGGAATATAGTGCTTTCGTTATTGATAGTTGCCTCTGACAATTGTTTATTTGTTTTTTATTTACTTTTATAGTTGATTGTTTTCTTTGATGATTTGTTTTTTAGTTACTTTTATAGTTGATTGTTTCCTTTGACTGTTTTCTTTTTATTTCTTTTCATTACTTTTGTTGTTGATTGTGTCCCGCGACGATTGTTTATTTGGTTTTTATTTACTTTTGTAGTTGATTGTTTCCTTTGACTGTTTTCTGTTTTATTACTTTTTGTCTGTTGTTGATTGTTGTCTCTGACCTTTTTTTTCCAGCTTTTTATATATTTTGTTTTCTCTGACCATTTGTCTTTTGATTACATCGCACTGACTGTGTCTAGTAACCTGGAGTCTGCATGAAGTAATACAGTATCACAGTATAACAAAAGAAACCAGAAACAAACGTCACAAATGAAATAAATTGGGTTTTGTGTGACTGTTTATCTCTTTGTTTATTCCAGGTAATCTCCGCTCTGTCGAGGATCTCCCACCACAGCATCGCACAGATCAAAGGCATCAGGTATTTGTCTCATTTATTATTTGAACAGCCGAAGCGCTCGAGAGTGTCGTGTCAAAGAAACCATTTGGATGAATGCACATTTACTCGTAGGCCTATATTAAGATGGAGGTGGCTATCAACATCTGCTGCTCGTTTAAAAGTCGATTTACATTTTTACGCAATTAGCTGCAGCTTTTAGCCACTGTTATGTTGCCGGGCGCGAAACAATCCACAGCACATTTCCGTCTGTCACTCAAACCGCGCTGCAGTAACACTATTTATGTCGACGTTCATTAGCGCCACAGTCGAAGTCAGAATACTACATTGTACATTTCTCACAGATAATGTGAAGCTGAGAAAATCCTTCACACTGCTTTATCAGGCCAGGGATGGGCTTCTCATTTCTTTTCATTTGCTCAATCTGCTCGGAGCTTGGTGGCTCACCGGCGCCACATAAAAAGCCATTTTATTCATCTGAGTAATGAGTTGATGGAGCGAGCCCATTAGGAGCCATGCCAAGAAGTGAAGGGAGGACAGAGAGAGGGAGAGTGACAGAGAGAGTGAGAGAGAGAGAGAGAGAGCAGGTCCCTTGCCATTAATAAAGACAACACAACCTGCTGACTGCTGGCTAATTCACTGCCTGTCCACAATGACCATTTTGCTGTGAGGTGTCCAAATCAAGGCTCATTTGACCTCAGTGTAAATCACCCTGTGGACTTTATGATTCTGAGTTCCTTTAATCTCAGCAATCAGAATATTGATTAAATAATGAAATATTATTTAAAGTTCAGATTCTCAAACTGGGGGTCAGAGGTTAAAACCCAAAAGGGAGTTTTCACAAGCCAGGTTTCCAAAGAGTGTGTTTCAGTATGGACTAGTTGTCTTTCAACTGAGGGACAAGCACCTGACCACTGAAGTGTCCTTGAGCAAAACACTGAATTCCATCCACCCCTGAGGGTTGCCCTGACCTCTGACCCTGCTTTGGAAGTGGACACGAAAATACAGCTGCCTTATGGGGATCAATAAAGTGTGACTTTATTAAATAAGGTCAAATTTGGCTCTTGGCCTGAACAAGAAAACCTTAATTAAGGTTATTAAATGGTACACTGAGCTACGTTGTCACAAGGGGATGTGTCAATATAACATGTATCAACATCTTTTTCATGTATTAGTTGAAATGTAAACTTTAGTTAGAAGAACAAATTTAAAGTTTCTCCTCTGTCTGATGCACTTTCTGCCTACAAAGGTCGACTTAACCTTTCGCCATAACAAATGTGTTTCTCCCTGTTGTGTCTGCGTTTGCTGTAGGAGTGATAACTAAAGCTGAATGCTAAAACCCTTCTTGCCGTCTGATGAATGCAAGTCCATTATTCACTCACATCCTCGCTGTGGGTTTCCCCTCCAACTTGCTAGGAAAATATCTTTTAGTTAGCTGGATGTTCCACCCCTTTGACCAAGGACTTATCCAGTTCACCTTGCCTTTATTGTGTGCTCAGCAGGTCGTGTATGATTGTGCTGTTTGAGCTTGCATGCTGTGAGAAGCTTCCCATGGTTTTATATGAGAGGGTTGGAGACACCTATAAGTCCACCATGCAAATGTATGGATCAAAACAATGAGGTGCAGAGCTATATGTTGACTCTCAGTGGTATATATTCAGTGTTAGTATCCATGACATTGCGTAATGGATCTTTAAACAATCTCTTACTGACTTCGCTGCAGGATTTACAGATGCACAGGGGTATATAACAAATGCGAGGTCCAAGGCCATGCACTCTATGATTGAGCATGAACAAGGTGCTGGTATCAAGCAGAGCAGTTACACAACATGGATGTTCGCTGACCCCCCAGTTGGCCTTTGTAAAGGGTCTTCTCACTCGCTTCTTGGTAATTCTCCTCAGGGCGAGGTCGGCTGCTTTCAAAGGTCCGAGAACATGTCAGAGCCCTTCTGTCTCGCTACAAAACCCCTGACAACTATGTACAGGCCTGACAATAGCTATAACTCAACACAGCACATACTGTACCATACATGTAAGTAGTGCACCATATAGACAGAATGCTCACGTCCTCCAGGTTTCATAACACAATGATATAGTCATGTATAGCACCTTTCAGAATAAGGTTGCAACTCAAGAGACGGTAACAGCATCAAAACATAAAATAGAATCAGTTGAAATTGAATAGATGAGACTAACAACAGCGTTTGTGGCTGATTTTTTTTTTTTTTTATTATTCTTTTTGGAAGCAGATTCTAAGAGATGTTTTAAAAGATGCTACTGAATCTGCAAGCCTTGGATTCTCAGACAAGGATTTCAGAGTTGGAGAGCAAAAGTCAGACTCACACTTTGTCTTGAACTGGTACTGATGAACAGGTGGAAGATTGGCGCCTGAGGAGCTCAGACTGCTTTCAGGGTCTCAAGCGATTGATGAGCCAGATCTAGGTGCCAACGTGTGAAGTGCTTCAAAGTTAGTAAATCAGTAAAATCTTCAAATAATCTTTTCATCTTCAGTCTTTTAGATAACCACTTAGACCAATCAACTGTGAGGAAAAAAAATGTTGAATGTGGCACCAGTGATATCTGGCCAGGTGCTTCCTAAAGTGAGTTACGAAACAAAAGAGTCGTCTCTTAAATCGTGTGCCTCTTCTGAGGTTAGAGTTTGAAGTGATGGTTCACTTGGCAAAGCTTCAGAACAGATAGGAAGAGGAAACAGGTGCACTTCACTGAATTTCAGATGGGTGCTTCATTATTTTTAGGAAAACCAAGAAAGCACTTCAGTAATAATAAAGAAGGTTATCTCTTGTCTTGATAATTGTTTGGTCATGTTGTTCAACAGCAACCAAAAAATCCCACCTAATCTCACCAGATCTGGTTTGACCTATTTGAAATGATGATTGTTTCGCCTCCATGTGTCTGTATTTATTTTTAGTGGGAAACAGGTCAACTTGAAGCAGCAGAGGACAAGAGGAATAAACTGAATGTGTGAAATTGGTGGGTTGTCCCTTTAAGAAGCAAATAGAAAATTAAATAGTTTTACAGCGAAGTGATTCAAAGGATCTTTTCCTGCTCAGGTTGGAGGTCTCGAGGCTCAGACAGTCACCCCGTAGTCTCATATCATTTTAGCACAGACACCACATCAGCTCATCCATCCAGTTTTAAAATGAGCGGAGACTTCCTGGCTGTGTTAAATCTCTGCCTAACATTGCCACAGGCGTGTCCATTGACGTTCTGTTGAGGCTCATTGATCTTGTCTCTGATGTCTGTTCACTGTCATCGGGCAGCCATAATTCACGTCTCCGTCACTGTGTCAGCGTTCATGCCCCCAGTCGGAAATACAGCCTTTATATGGCGTGCTCTTCTGCACATTCACACACAATCAAACATTCACATGCACAGTTTGTCCTGTTGATTCTATTCTGCCTTATCTCAACATCCTCATGTGAACAAGAATTCTTCTCTTATGCTCAAGAGCATCATGTCTGCTGAGTACATGGGGGCGTGTCTTCCACTTTTTTCAGTCTTCACTTTTACAATTACAGTTAAAGTAATTATAAAATCTCTCTCTAAAGAAGTGAAGACAAGCTCGCTTTCATTGTTTCTCCGCTTTATCCTGGTTTCACCTTCGTAGGCGACTGAGAAATTCAGAAATAACTTCAATATACTATCTTTATTTTTTTTATTGTAGATTGATACTGAAGACAGTAAGATTATGAAATAGCACATATGGAATTATGTGGTAAATAAAAAAGTGTAAACAAAGCAAAATATGTTTTATATTTTAGATTCTTCAAAGTAGCCACCTTTTGCCTTGATGACAGTTTTGCACACTATTGTCATTTCCATAATCAGCTTCAGGATTCATCTTCCATATATTCTGAGCACTTGTTGGCTGCTTTACCTTCACACTGCAGAACAACTCACCCCAAACCTTCTAAAACGTCAGGTGATCGTGGAGGCCAGGTCATATGACGCAGCTCTCATTCACTCTCCTTCCTGATCAAATAGCCCTTACGGAGCCAGGAGGTGTGTTTGGGGTCATCAGTTGAAAAACAAATTATGGTTCCGCAAAGAACAAACCAGACGGGATTGTGTCATGTGCAGAATGCAGAATAAAATCCCAACTGTGTCACAGCAAAGCACGTCCACACATCACACCTCCTTCTCCATGCGTCACTGTGGGAACCACACATGCAGACACCATCACTTGTCTGTGTTGGTTTGAACTGAACATCTCAGATATAAATTTTACAATGACGTTAAGGAGAAAAGCAACAAATCCTCACCTCTGAGAAGCTGGAGCCAGATTATTTGACATTTCTACTTGAAAGACGATGTAAACGATTAATTGATTTATTCATTTTTCATTGATCAATTAATTGATTAATCAGTTCATCAGATTTTTCTAAAGTCATTTTGGGCCAGATGAAAAGACTCGAAAGGTACTTCTTCAATGCATTAAATATAAATAAGAAATAATAATGCGAGCTTTGTACCGCATTGTCGCTGAGAGACGTAGTTTACAATTCTTTGGACTCAGCATTAGGAAAATATAGATTTGCACATTTATGCATTGTTTTTATTTCCAAGACGAGGGGTTGCAGCGCGCAGCAGTCGGAAAAGCATCAGTTTGCACTTTTCCTCCCTCCCTCCCTCGCTCTCCTCATCCTGTAGGCGCAGCTCAGCCTCCTCACACCACCGAATTACATCACACACATTAGTATGCAGTTGTCACATTGCACATCCGCTCCTCATTTTTCACTCATGCCGTTTGAATTCATCGGCCGCGCTAATTTAACACGTAAATGTTGTGGAAATAACTCACATGCAAAGAAAAAGGCTCTTACTCATATGTTGCTCTGCACACACAGACCCTCCTCGGGCGTGAGCTGCTTGGAAATGAAACTGCATTTCCAGGTTTAAAGGAGGACCGGGAGGCTTTATGCACAGCCATGGCACAATAAGTGGCAAAGTGCACTAGCTCACTCGAGCTCCAGCGATTTATTGACCCCCGCAGAAACAAAGCCGTATCCTGGGACACGAAACTGCTGCCAACACCAGCCATTTGAGCTGCGTTCACACCTAACAGCTACACTGTTGTTTTGCTGTTTGACAGTAGTTGATCAATGGGACCTGCTCGCCGTGGCTTCATCTAACACACATGTTCCAGCAATCCCCTTTACACCAAGATCGGCTTTAAAGACAGCGAGGAAGAAATTAGATATGATACAATTAAATTAACTCAGAAAAGGCAAGACAGTTGGGTCGGAGAAGGCTCGGATGTGAAACGTGGGCACTCATTTATTACAGTCATTAAACGCAAAAGAGACAGCTTTCTTTTTTCAATGTTCTGTTATTGTTACCCTTTAAATAATCAGGAAACTCTGTCTGAGGTTATGAATCTGGTTAATCAAATCAAACAACAAAAGAGACAATTACACAAATGCACAAACACGCGTATCCAATCCCTCATGTCTCTCTCAAAGCACCCACACACGGCAGAGCCAAAAAAAAACAGGTAATGCATTGTGTTACAGAGCCACGATTTCATCTCATTTCTTATGAGTTTCTTTGAAAGAACAATGTGCAATGTGGTAAAAACTGTAATAAAAAATGAAATGTAAAATATATTCTAAAAATATCTTCGGAAGAAACATTCAATTTAAATCTAAATCTAATTCTTTATTCTCTACATATTAAGGCAAGTTTATTAATAGAGCACCTTTCAGCAACAAGACAAGACAATTCAAAGACAATTCAAAGTGCTTTATACAAGACAACAAAACAAAGAAACACAATGTAAAACAAGACATTAAATAGCAAAAAGCAAAGTGAAGATAAAATATTAACAGCTAAAACAGAAGGTAAAATATAATAAGACAGTTATAAAATATAAGAATAAAAAGGTACAGTGCAGTTATAAATAATACAAAGATAAACCAATAGAAGAAAATGAGAAAGGAAGGAAGATGAAAGAGGGGAAAAGCAATGTAGCTGTTTTACAGACGGTCACATCAGAAAATTAATCCTTTTGTCATAGACAGATGTTTGAAAGAAGTACTTAACAAATACTTTTTACTTAAGCATGTTAAGTATTTGTCAGTAAATACTTAACCAAAAAAAACTAACAGAAATTGATTGATACTGACAAGGATTTAAATGAAGTAATTGTGCTTTGACATACATAAATCAAACTGCTGAACTCACACAGTCCGTACGCTGTTGTTGGAAAAATCTCTTGACCACATCCAAACGAACAGAAAGCAATATTGTCCCACTTTCACCCAAAAAAATCAGTTAAAACAATGCAGATAAAATATAAGACAAACACCTGAGGAGAACATCAGGAGGGCTTGTGAACAGCATTAGTAGCAGAGGATAATCAGAGGTGTAAAACATGAACAGATACACTTTGTAATATCTGAACAGAGAACTGATTACTTAGACAAACCAAGTACCGCAACATCCACTCTGCATCACCACACTGCAAATAAACCGAGGCAACATGAAGTAACGAGCTTGCAGGAAAGTCAATTGAGCTGTGCTGAATAGCCAAGAGACGCCTCATCATTGGAGCTCTGATGAAATTATAAACACGGTTCAATTACACCTGGTTGGATCGTATAAGCGAAATGAAAACGGCAGCATCGGACAATGCTTGGCTCCGCAAAACAACACTGAGGTGATATACATGAGCACATATCTCTACAAACTACTATGTAATTAAATTTTGCCCTGCGGGACTCCATTAATAACTTATAATATAATGCACATTTCATTGTAGGGGGCCATCAGATGTGGGTGTGTTATTACGCTCTGGAGGAAGCGCCTTCTGCGCTGTGTTTCTCTTCATAACAGTGAGTGAGAAAGTAGCATAAATCAGATGAGGCAGTTTTTGTATTATAATTTCTTAATAATAGTACTTGTAATTAGCTCTTGAAAATACAGAGGTTTTAATGAAGTCAACCACTTAAACACGGAAACATTTGCAAAGTTAATGAATCAGAGAAGAGTGTGGAGGCTCGCAGGATTCTTTGCATGTTTGTGTGTGTGTGTGTGTGTGTGTGTGTGTGTGTGTATGTGTGTGTGTGCATGCTTGAGGGTGACCATCTGACCTTTGACTATCTAGCTGAGCATTCATTAACTTGATGGCTGACACACTGTTTCAGTGTGACCATTGCTTTAATTACACAAAGGCTAATTGGTGGTGTCACACAGATACACACAGCTGGACGCGTGCACCCACACACACACAAACCTGCACATATATGTAGTTAAAATGATAAGATAAGCTATAGTTTTTATTGCTTCTTTACACTCACAGTCTAACTTTGACTTAGTGTGATATGTGGCCTCCACACAGCAACAGGTCACTGCTGCTCTTTATGAAGACGCGGTATCACAATAAAGTGTCTCAGCCGTCTGATCATATCTTGGGATTAAACATAGTCAAAGGATTTTAAAGCCGAGTGCTTACGGAGAGTGGGGTACTTTTATGAGAGCTTTGAACGTCTGGTCTCTGACTCTGAACTGCCCATGTCATCTCCCTGCTCACTTCACAGTCAGCCACAACACACACGCACACACACACACAGACATTCATTCTTTTTTCACTTTGTTCTCTCTTTCCTTCTACAACATCTCTCTTGAACTTTCCCACATGCTAACATCCATTCATTTATACTAAGGCTGCACATTATCAATCACTAGCAACCCCCTCCACATATTATTCATAAAGTGTATTCATTGCTTTTATTTTGTTAGTTTGATTGCAGGATCTTTTGTATTTATTCGCCCCAAACAGCCGCAATACCTGTGCATTAACCAAAGCTAGCAGGCAGTGGCAGGCTCCAACTGTGTCTGAGGTTTTCAGTTTTGAGTTCATCCTCTGACTGAACTCAACACTCACCAGAGACTCTGCTTCTTCTGCTTCAGTCTCTCTTCTCTTTGACCTCTCCTCTCTGTATGTCTATGAAGTAAAGTACATTTCCTCTCCAGTCAGCAGTCAACATAGACAGAGGACTAATTACAAACACCCAGCAGTGGAGGCCAGCACCTGTTGTAGTTCCTAGCCATGACCCTCTCTCTGAGATATCTTACCTTGAGACAACTGACTGACACCCTTTGACTGAGGCATCAAATGGGCTTCTGTGATCTACATATGCAGTTGTTGAGTGTAAAGTCTGGAGCAGTCTCCATGAAGGACCAGATCTTGTTGTAGCGGTTCAGCAGCTGGTGCACAGGCGGACACCGCTAGGCTTCTTCATCTTATCCTTCTTCACCTGTTTGCTGCTTCACATTGAATTGTTTGAAACTAACCACTTAAGAAACACTTATATGTTTTAAGCCACGCTAGTTTCACATAAATAACAAGCTTGCATTTACTATAATAGCCCAGAAGATGTTGTGAATGGACTTGGAGCCTGAAACAACTTCATCAAAATTCACAGCCCTGAATCGCTGTGTTTTAACTGGTTACAGGTCAAACTCATAGATGCGGTTTGCACCACGCTGTCCCCATGAACTCTCAACCCTCGAATGTTGGTAGAGCTGTGTGTGTTTGTGTTGTGTGTGTGTGTGTGTGTCCAGTGGCTCTGTGACAGTGGGAAAACAAATCATGTGTTCAGTAGTTGCATTATACAGAAGGAATCAAGGTCAACCTTCCAGGGTTGTTTTCCATCGCAGAAACCTCTGGCTGCTGCTTTGTGTACGATTTATTACTTGAGGAGAGGATGGTAACAGCAACCTGCTGCTATCACACTGAAAACAAACATGCATGCCTGAAAACTAAGAGCAAACTCCTTAAACTGAAAAATATGGTATTGATCACTAAATATTAAATACGTGTTTTATCCCTCATGTTTGTGTTGCTGTGTAAAATATTTTGCCATCCTTACAGTGAGGAGGTGAATGGAGATCATCTGAAGAGACACTCAGGGATCATTTTGAAAATACAGGCTATTTCCGCTTCGGTAATGTTAGCGCAGTCGATGATTAGCGCCGATCATGACCTCACTGATTTTAATGAGCTTCAATTGTGCACGACATTAAGCTAATAGGCTATAATTTGTAGCAATCAGCTCTTGTGAAAGAAAAAAGAAAAGCATCATAAACACGGTCGGGCAATCGAGATCTAATCACACACTACAGAATAATGTTTGCAGAAAGCAAGTATCTTTAAAAAGATTAGAAATAAATCCACCCTGTTTAATGAACTAATTGATCAGTCGTTCGTTTTTATGATCTGCCGCTTCCCAGGAGTATTGTGTTTGTTGATGCTGAGTACGCGGGAATGAGGAATTTAAGAAGAAGATCAGGATGAATTATTCAGATTATTGCACGATGGGTCGAATGCTCTTATTTATTTCTGCTCATTACCGTTGTGTTTTATAACAAATAGTGCACATATAAGTAAAAAAAAGTCACATGTGCAGTGTTAAAAAATCTACAGCTCTAAACTTGTCATTTTTAATATTGTATATTGCTGTATATTGTCCCTGAGGGTCCTTGAAAGCAGCCCAAACCCCCTGAGGGGATTTATAAGATGCCTGGGCATCCATCTGAAAAAAAAGGCTGCTTCCTCCCTGAACGCCTGAGAAAGTCGGCTGTGGGAAGATGCCATGTTTTTTATCTGTCGGCATCAGTCTGTTGATGCGTTTTGACAATGTTGTTTATGACTGATGGCGTCCACTGTTGAATGCATCCTGCTGTTGTGCTGCTGAAGTGATGGAGCTGAGAGTGACAGCCTGGCAGACATAACACACAGATTCAGACTGGTTATTTTTCTACCTGCGACACTGTGTGTGCAGTAATAAAGTATTTTGTACCCTCTCTCTCTGTGTGTGTGTGTGTGTGTGTGTGTGTGTGTGTGTGTGTGTGTGTGTGTGTGTGTGTACCAGGCCCTTTCCATCCGAGGACACAGCTCTGAATGAGGATGATGTGTACCGGAGCCTTGAGGAGCTGGCAGAGTAAGTACAAAACAAACACCAACACACACTTGTTTTTGTCACTTCGGAGGACTTTTCACAAACTGAAACTCCTTCTCCTGAACCACATACCTTATCCCATCCATAACGTTCACTTAACCCTTAAACCTAAAACCCTACTCTGAAAAAAAGTCTGATCCGTATCATTTAATGGTTTACCTTGTGGGGACAAGCTTTTTGTCATCGTACATTTACAAACACTAACAGACTGATCATTTTTTAGCCTCAACGTTTGTCAGGAAACACGCAGCTTTTCAATGATCGCTTTAAGCATGTTTTCATCTGGGTTATATGTAGATTAGGAAACTGTTGTTTCCTGCTGCAAAATGACAGTGTCTATTGCATTTTACAGTAAACAGGCTCCTATTGTGATGAGAACAGCTCAGAGAAATGCTGGTTAAAATGCAAAAGAGCTTTTGATTATGCTGCAAATCAGCCATGAAATTAATAACACGTAGTGTATATACAGATGTATGCATGCATATAAATGATGTTACTACAGAATGCCTGCACTTTGCACATTATCAGCATTTTAAATCTGGCTTTACTTCAGTTTTTATAGTCAAAATAAATACATATAAACTCCTGGATATTTTTGAAAATCATGCCTGGATGCATAACAAATCTCTCCCCACCATGTTTGTTACACATCTTGTGATGCTTCACAGTGAACTGTGTTTGCCACTTCTTCCAGTTTCCTCTGCCTAATTCCATAAGCGTGGAGTCCTCTTTCAGTCTGCCCATTGCCATAGTGACACCGGCTCTGCTCCGGCTTCTGCTGGAGCCGCCTCTCCGCCCGCCTCGGTGGCTGGCTGCCTGGGTCAGTGTGCGTTAGGTGGATGGGTGGGTTTCGCTGGGCGAGAAAGAGAGTGGTGGGGTCTCGGAGCTGGCAGCGGTGACAGCAGCTGCTCGGTTCGGATTAATGGAGAATAATTAGTTAACCGCTCTGTGATGGGTGTCATTCATCACGGGGAGATGTGAGGAAGGATAGAGAGGAGAGCAAGCTATAGATATATGCCCACTGAATACATGATTGTGTTCTTTAGGGGATGAGGAATGTGCTCTTGCTGGAAGGGAGGAGTGCCAGCCAAGCAGGCTAATACTGGATTAGGCTGCAGCTTAGCCAAACATGTAGCCCTGCAAGCTTTGAACACAGTCCCTTTACCTTGATAGCTCAACTGAATCTTGCACCAAAAGTGATCCTGAAGAGAGCAGTGGAATTATTGAAAACACATCTATTTAAAGATTTTATCCACCAAAGAAAAACAGGGATCAAAAAGTGCTCCTAGAAAATAAAGAACATATAGAAGTCAGACTCATCTTGCTGGTCACATATTTACAGACTTGGCCCTAAACGCATCAGGAAATATCAAAGTTGTTGCTTATTTTATTCTAAATCCATCATAAAGAAATGTCACCTGTGTAGAGCAGCGGTTACTCAAATTTATAAATTACTACTGAAAGATCCAGTGGCTATAGCGAGGGCATGGTATCCATAGCAACAAGTGCCGAATCCACCAGGAAAGCAGGTGAGAACACAAGTAAGGTTTTGACGCCTGTTATATAATATATCTCTAAGGTGCAAAATCTGCTGTTTCCATTAATCTGTTTCGGCCCCTGTGACCTTCAGTGAGCCTGAAGCTGGAGTTCATCTGTTTTTTTTTTCTCCTGAAATGGTCAGAGGTGTTGTAACACGGCGCTCTTTGTGTAACCTGTAGATGCAGAGGGCTGCCTCTTATTGAATTAATCATGCCGCTGTGCCACACGGCTGCTCTTGACCTTTTACAGAGAACATGTATGCATTTTGTTTCATCAGTGGACAGACGCATAATTGATTCATCAGCAGGTCCTGCGCCTAATACAGTCGGACACGCTTGGCACATAGGCCGCCACAGCAATAACCCTGCTCTCAAAGACTTATTAATTAGCCTGAAATATGGATGCATTCATAATTTACAATGAGTGCTCGGCTGAACTGCACCACAGTAATAATAGTCATTTTTTTAGGGACTATTCAAGAGCACCCCAGAGTAAGAAAATAATACAATGACAGGACATATGGTTTCATAAAAATGTATGTAAGGAATAAAATAGCAATATTGTCACCAAAAATGTTTAGTGTGCTGAAATAAAGCTGCATGGAAGAGAAAAGCAACAATATAATAACGAACAATAAAAATCAATAATATGGCATCATTAAGCTCAGTGATAAGACAACAAAGGACACTAACTGCTACGGAAAGTGATCTATAAAAATGGATTTTGAGGTGAGATTTAAAAACCCAGCAATCGTGCCAGCGGACCGACGTTAAATGGAACAGACTGTTTCAGCAGCAAAAGATCGATCGATTCATTTTCATCCGGAGCAGCCAAAAGACTTGAAGCGGTGCTCCCTCAGAGGTCTGTGGGGAGAGCTGGGAGTCCAGTCTTCACTAATGTAATGATGGTACACTGTATTTAATGTTATAACCTATTTGTTAGATTTTTTTTCAAGGCTTTTGTCGGTGATATGGTCGTTCTGCATCAAAGAGCTTGGCCGAAAATATACATAGAGCATTTGTGGTTGACTGTGTATCAGTTTCGAGGTTTCGTAGAGGTCGCTCACCGCGCTGGATGATTTCCATATTTACAATATCATGTCAGAAGAATTCATGGCAGGTGAGCTGGATGGAGGCTTCAGGCTGTCGGTGTGAGCTCACTCGAAATTGGCAGCTGTAAATGTATAGTATTGAGATTTTATGATAGGATGCTGTAGTTTGCTGGACCATATCTATTTGCAGGAGAGTCTGAGTCGGGTAGAGACCGGCCGCGACCTAATTGAGGTCTCCAGGGTTAATGTGGTGAACCTGATCTATACTTCCTCCCTCTGGCTTTGTGATGTCAAGTCTTCACAACGCTTAACTCCAGGTCTCCTGTTTGGAATGACTCCATCCTGGATTTGACAAAGCATGAAATATGTGTGTGTGTGTGTGTGCATGTGTGTGTGTGTGCATGCGTGTTTGTGTCGCCAAGGGACTTTTTCCTCTGTGAAAGACACACATAGATTTCCATTCCGAAGCAAACAGTGTCACAAGCCCTTTGTGTCACTCTTCTGCACTTTATTTGCTCCATTAATCCCTTGGGCAGATTGACATGAAAAGTCAATAGCTTGAGGATGGATTGAGCTCAGCGAAGGTATTATTTACTGCAAGCTATTAAGTCACAGATTTATTAAAGTGAACTTAACATCACCACATGAACACATTCACGATAAACCTTTTTTGTAAATAGAGACGGGCCAATAAGAACACATAGATAACATTTTTGAATGTAGAGCAGTGGCGATAAAAAGAAATAAAAAACAAAGCAATGTGATGTAACAATCTTGTTTAAGTCATTTATACGTTACATATTACCATAACCATGATTCTTTCCAGCGTGATTTTGGTGTAAAACAAATAATGTTGGTTACAATCAAGTAAAAACAGATGATGCCATTATATGTTAAAAAAAAAACAACTTAAGGCGCATGAAACACATAAACAAGGAAACATACAAACACATAGTTTTCCTGCATAAGCAAAAAAATGTGCAAATAGATAATTCAGATGTGAACAAATTGGCAACAAAATACTGCACAGACACATTTTTTATCCATGACTGCAGAGGACCAAACAGTTAAATCTCTTCAATTATCTTTAAGCCCAGACAGTGCAATCACATCTTGGCATCACTGCTCATTCATACCTAATGCTGTCCTTTTCTTTATTAACGTTATTATGAGTGTGATGGAGTTAAACACTATGCGACATAAATTAAAACTGCAGCTGATAATGTTAAGGCTCATGCACCAGGGAGTAATTACATCCACTGTCGTCTCTGTGGAATCGATTGATAGGTATTCACGCTCCCCAGAGAGATGCTTCTTCTTTTCCCCCCCTCATCTTTTCTGTTGTGCTGCCATCAGGCCAAACTTTCCATATGAATGTACAGAATATCAAAATCAAGTGTCTGTTGGATTTATTAGGCGCATTTATGTTCCAGAGAGGATGAAGCTTTTTGATTTTGATCACATGACCTCTCCTGTAGTGCCACCCTCAGGAAAAACTGATGAGAAGATAAAGAAGAATTACTTGATTAATCCTCATGGGGGAAATTCAATTTTTGCACTCCATTATCATTATTACTATTTTTTACACACACACAGGCCCGAAATACACACACACACACATACACACACACACAGGAACCACAGACGTGCAGTTGTTAGGCAGAGATGTGGTCTGGCACCTCTCCAGCTACCAGTCCACACTCTGTACTGACTGATCGGTGCTGGACATGAACCGGCCACCTTACAGTTCCCAAGCCGCTCCAGATTCAGAGATCTGAACCTGACTCTTGTTGGAATGACGCTCAGCCATCGCTTAGCACTGACTCATATTCACCTGCTGTACACATGAACCTTCTCCACTTCAGCCTTCAAAGTTCAGCTCAAAGTGCAGCTTAATGGATAGCAAACACATCAGTATGTTGCCCACCATGTTTCATTGTTAGGTACAGATATATATATATATGCAACCTCCAGGGTTTTAGACATTCGCTTTGTTTGGTGTTCTTTTGTTTGTTTTTCAGTATTTTTGTTTCAGTTTATCAGCTGTACATTTGCAGTGTGGAGGCATTACCACGCTGTCGTGGCCCGATGCCAGAGCTCCCCACACAGTATATCACTGCTCTGAGAAAAACAACTTCCTGTATGAAAAATAACATCATATTATTCTAATAGAAACCTGTAAGGCAGCGCAGGCTTCGGGGACATATGCTCAGTAGTTCTGAGTACGGTGAGTCATTCCCCGCTCTCCACTGATGTAACTCTGTGGCACTGAGGCCTGTGAGCAGAGGCTGGCGGGGCCATTGCGTGCAAACGCGCCTGACACCCTCTGGCCCGTCACTGTGTAATCAGACAGAAAATAAGACCTAATTCATGAGTCCTCAGGACTCTCCTCCCACTCTCTATCTCACTGATGCATTGTGATGCATACACATGCACAAGCACACACACATAAATGCATTTGAATGATTTATTAATGTCCACTAAAGCCCAGGAGACAAAGGGATGTAAAAAGTAAAGTTGTGGTGCGACAGATTTACTGCACTGGCAAGAAATATGTCCCTGTCTTTTTTTTTTTTTTTTTACTCTGTCTTTTTCATAACGCACACACAAAACACACTCACTTACTGATGCAAGCCCTGGCACCCTGAAACATTAACCATCAGTAATACATGCCTAAACCCCAACCATTATCCAACATTATTAACATGAACCATTAGCCTGATCCCAACCTGAAACTTAAAATCTAAAAAAGTGGCAGCCATTCTCCCAATGTAACTGAGTATTTCCTGTGAGTATCTTGTGTTATACTGTATAGCAAGGCCAGTACTTCCATGTAAATACATTAACAGTAAGACAAAATGGAAAACAATAAACATGTAACCTTAACCTAGTTCTAACTGTCATATTGGCCTAAACTGAGCCCAAGTCCCAAACCCTCAAACAGCCAACTGAAGAAGTGAGAAGTGGCCAAAATGTCCTCAAAGTACAAGGAATGACTTCACCATCCAAAATGTCAAAGTTTAAAGCTTAAATTCCTCACCAGGCTTCTAATGTATTTTCTTTGTAAAACAAGCCTGTATTTTTTTTTCATTAGAAGCGTGAAACCCAGTACAATATGAACTGTGGATGTAGCTTATATGAACATGTTACAACATTTAGATCTTGTATAAGGATCATTAGGGGTTTGACTCTAGGATCAATGCATATTGACAGTGGAAACTGCCAGTCAGTTAATAAGTTCAATAATGACATCACTAATTAGAAAACCCAAGGAGGTTTCAGAACCTACAGACTCTGATCTAAAGCCATTAGGAAAAGTGAATGGAGCATACGCAGTCATTAGATTCCTCTGGCTAATATTTGGAAAAATCAAATCAGCCGATGAGAAGCTTTTTCCTCCAAACCTCTTGAGCTCTCGGCCTCATCAGGTTAATGCAATGATCAATCAGTTATCATTGATGAAAAGTATTACAAATATCTTGAATTGACTGATTCAACGGAGCAGTGGACAATGACAAAATGACCCTCTGGGAAGGAAGAAGGGGCTTAAATGTCATCGCTAATCAACAGAATATTTCCCTTTGACAAGCTCTCGCCAATGTCTGTCAAGTTCAGGATCAATAGATAAAGATAATGGACACCAGCACAAATGTTTCTATACAGCTTTTCTATTTTCTGTTAAATGTACTTGATAATTTTAGAGTCAGGCTCCATCTCCTCCTCCAAGCTCTCCCTGGAGGTCCTGCTCCTCTTAGATCTCTCCACAGGTCATATTCATACCGCTGCATCAGACCTCCCTCATATAACACTGTCTCTGAGGGATTAGAGCAAAATTAAGTACATCATCCTCTTCCGGAAAAAAAAAACCTCCCTGACATGCAACACATCCGTCTCTGTGGAGCCTACTGTAGTGTCAGAGTTCAGAGAGGAGGCGCTGACAGGGCAGCGTCGGCTGGCCGCTGTCCTCCCACGCAGCCTCCTCAGTATTCAACGTGAGCCACTTTAACTTAATGAAGAAAGAAGACGCGCAGTGCTGAGAGTGAACCGAGCCACCTCAATTAAAACTTCAAACAAGGCCCGCACGAGCATGACGACAAAGCTGAATATGTGATTGAGGGCAGTTCTGTCGTTTTTACAGACAGTGAGAGGAGGAATATTTTAGCAGTGATGGCAGATGCAGAAGGTCACATGTGGCCACATTACAGTGGAGAAAATCCAACAACCTGTATCTTCTTTTTGACCCGTGCCCGTGAATGTTGTTCTAGAATATTCATGAATTAATAAAGCAAGTAAAATCCCTACAGAACATCACATTTCAGGGTTTTTAAAGTGAAATCAAATTTCCTGTTGTGGACCTGGTTTGTTTGCTGCCAGGTTATGGCCCCCATTAGGCAAGAAGGAGTGAAGTATCTTCCTCTAGGAATACTCAAACAGGAAGCTTTACGTGCCGGAGATCACATACAGATGCATTTGGATGATCGGAGAAGAGAAATCCTCTTTTGGCTTGCTCCCACTCAGGCCGGGTCAGAGCACAAAGCAGTGTCCCTTGAGTTTGTAGGCATTAAGTGTCCAGCTCAAGGACGTTTAAGCAGGTCGGCCACTTGCCAAGCATCAACCCTGGTCCTCCTTTTCTGAGGAGGCAGTATAGATTGGTAACTCTTATATAACTCAATTTAACTGAATCAAATCAGAACACAGAGACATGATACACATATTGTTTGATTCAGTGTGACTGATCTCCATGTCCATCTCAAATTCAGGATGCGTCCATAAATCTGATTACAAATCATAGAAAGAAGACGATTATTATAAGTCCAGAACTTGCCTGAGAAATATAACGTTTTTAAGTTGCCTTCATTATCAAAGTAATCCAGTGATGTTTGTCTGCACATGCATGGGTGCGTTGCAAACATGAACTGCTAATAGCTAATTCTGCATACTTTCAATGGAGCCAGTTTGCCAAAATATATTTTAAAAAACAGGGCTGAATTCATGCCAACATTGTACATGACCATCATACTGCCTCCACCTCAATACAGTTAAGGTAAATGTAATTTTGTTAAACAGCAGTTGCCAAGCTGAAACCCTGGTCCTCCATTATTTAACATGCAGCTCTCCAGCCTTTATTTATTTACAGTATTTAATCATTTATTTCCATTTGGTGGCCAAAGCTCCCTGTTTATTAACTGCATTGATATGGGCCCATTGCCAAAGCGTGTTCCTGCTGGGGTGTCTCCACTGCTTCAATAAGTTTCCCAAACAATGCTTTCACAGAGCAGAGGCAGAGAGAGTTTGGGCTCCCAGAGCTTGACGGTGCTTCCCAGAAGACGCTCCTCTCCACAGTAACTGTCTGTGCTCGGCTGGCTTTTTGCCTAATTAAAGGTCAGTTAGCTAGCTGGGTGCCAAAGCAACATAAACACATTAAAGGGAAATGCCACTCAATAACGCAGCTCGGCGGAGGTTTGTGAACATCGGGTACTGCGTCCCCTTGGCCGGAACACCAATATCACTCTTCATGCCGGGCTCGTGAAAGATAATGAGCTCGCAGTGGTTTTACTGCTCTGTGCCGTTCAGCTGTCGGAGCAGTTTAAAGTGGACATTTGAGGCAAAGTAAAAAGTTCAGGTTGTATGTACGGCTGTTCATCTTACGTGTGTGTGTGTGTTTTTCCCCAGTGAGCACGACTTGGGTGAGGATGACATCTACGACTGCGTGCCGTGCGAGGACGATGGGGACGACATCTACGAGGACATCATTAAGGTGGAAGTACGACAACCCATGGTGAGAACTGTGTGTCACAATCTCTGCCCTTTTATCATCAGGGATTTTTTTTTATCAAACATTGATGACGTAATTGTCTCAGGTGTTTGTCATATTGTGATTCTGATGCCTGCTGAAGTCTATGAAGTGTTGCCTTTTTTTTTTTAAATAGGCACCTTTCACTTTGACAACTGTGTCCATTAAACAACAATTTGACTTATTACATGTGAATGTAAAATTAGTTGTTACATTAAAATCTGTTCTCTGTTACCAGAAAAGATGCAATTAACAAACAGTGCCAAGAAATGGAGACACTTCCTCCAACTTTAACCTTTGATTATTTCTGTGATGTGCATTGTCTTTGTCTCTGGGGCCTTTGTACAGTATTTGCATGATGTCACATGGCTAAACGCACCTAGATGTCTCTTATATTACCGCTGATAAGTTTGACTTCTGACTTGCGCTGCTTTGCCTTTCCCACGCTGCAGATCAGATACATGCAGGTGAGTGCCGCTGTGCTTGTGACTCACCCCACCCTGTCGGCTAACTCCCTCCACCGCTCCATTTAAAACAAACTAATAGCTTCCCAAGAGAATGACCTGCCACTTAGATTGCTGACCCGTGCACAGGGGAAAAGGAGAACCCATCTGGGCTCTGACTCAGGGCCCATTGGAGACATTTGTGACTTCAGCTGGGTGACGGCGGCGTTAAAGTGACGTCAGCGAGGACCACCAGCTGCCACACGCAAACCTCAAAGCATGAGACAAATAAACCTGCTGGCTTTGAGCCATGCTTCTGATTGGTTCATTACATGCTGGATTGAGTCGTGGACTGGACTTGCATTTCTGCATTGTTAGCCCCAGTTGTTATGTTATCAGCGCTGGTTATCAACAGCCAAATCGGTCCCAGGTGCCTTAGTTATTCCGCACTTGGGCTGCTCATATCACAGCCACAGCATCGAAAATTTGCATAGAAATGAAGCCTCTGGGTTTTTTTTTTATCATGGTCATTTGGATGAGTCACTGACCGTATGCATTACAGTATATTGTCCTCTCAAAGAAACACATGTACATACACACATGTTCATACACGGAGACTTACTCAGACATCAGGTCTCATGAGAAACCGTCTATGCAGATAAGTTTGTATCTTTTCTCCATCCTCCGCCGCCCCCTCACAATGTGCTTGCTTTCATGGCTATAAATTAAAAACGCTTGAGTCATCTACAGATACATACATATGCCTTGTTCAGCCAGGCTGCCCACACATAGAGAGAGACACGCAAAAGCTCACCAGCTCACACGCCTCCCTCTCTCGTTGTACTCGAGCCATGGCAGCAACTGCAGTCAGTCAGCATGGGTGAACATATTGATCGGGTTCAGGTTGATTTGGAAATCAGGACTTTTTTGATGAAACACAGTCGAACCTGAAGGATGACACTGGAGCTCCTTAACTCAATCCTCAACATGTTCATATCAGAATTCACGGGTTTAGATTTTTTCATGTTTTTTTTTTCATTTGTTCCAACCCTTTTCCCATTTCATAACCAGTGCACCCTATAAAGCAGTACTGATAATGAGTGTATTATCCTGATGAATTAAAGTAAGGCAGACTCTTGAAACTTGCTGTCATCTTGTAATCCATCTCAGTCATCATCAAATCTGCGTTCATTTTTGTCAGTGGTACACTATGGTTGCATGTTGGTGCTATTTAAGTGTAAATTGATTGGGGGGGGAAATGCACTGCATTATCTCACACAGACAATGCAGTGTGATGGATCGCACAATTTACAAGAGTGCACTCATTTATTTCGTACTGTTTGGAAATTAATAGAAACTAATGGCCACTGGGAATGAGAGAAAACTAAAACTAAAATTTCTAAAATAGAGCAGAACGGTTTGCAAAATGCTCATCTGTGGTGACATATGTGTTTTGAGAATTGACTGAAACATAAGAAAAAAAACCTTGAACGGTCTTTTAAAATCCTAAGCAGTGTTTGAGTGTCACAAATTTAGATACTGAATGCGACACTGGCATTAGCTTAAACTCCATTTTGTGTGAATATAATATTTAACAGTAAGTGCGGTGAAAATGTTTCAGTAATCTGAAATCATGCCGTCTGATTGTTCTTAATCATTTTATTTCCTATTCTCACCATAGAAAATGGGTATGACGGAAGATGACAAGAGAAATTGCTGCTTAGTGGAGATCCAGGAGACTGAAGCGAAGTACTACAAGACTTTAGAAGACATTGAAAAGGTGAGTGCGACATACGTGCGTGTGTGCACATACATTTGAGTGTGCCGACACATGTGCATGCTTACCCTGGAGGAGGAGTTTCCTTTTGTCACTTCTTCTTTGTTGGTGTCTCAGGCCTGCGAGCCAGGTCACAGCATGGAAATGTCAGCTATTGGCAGATTCATTGGGGAGCACAAATGTCACAGGAGCTGATCGATTGGGTTATTATTGGCTCAGCCCTCACAGGAGACGCTGACCCCTGGGGCTTTAAGTATGGACTCACACATCACAGAAAGGACATATACGTGAACACACACACACACACACACACATGGTGGCAACAAGTGCCGGGACAGTTATCAAAAGAAAGTCATAAACATCCTTTGCTCTCATTGTTCTGTTGTTCTATTGTTCAGTGTCTTTATTTCTTCCTGTGTTCCTGCTGCATGACAGTATTTAGAGATTACGCTATTCTCAACACGACTGCTGACAAATGCAGACAAACTCAAATTGCATCCCTGCAAAACAGAAAACTCAGTGAGCTCAAAGAACCATAAACTCTCTCTCTCACACACACACACACATCATCTCTCTCAGCGTGATAATGAACTAGTTGTTGAGATCAGTTGCTGCTAACACATCAGTTTCCGCGTTGACAGGTTTCATTCGCGATTTGATGGAACGCCACAAATCACCCGCTCCACTAATTTCATTAAACTAAATGTGTATCCTGTGTTTCGCGCGTCGGACCAACACGGGGCTAAATGAGAATAAATAACCTTCTTATGATCAGAGGACTCGTTCAGCTTAATTGAGTTGGGGTTAATAAAGCCTGTCATCTCTCCGTTGCTTCTTAGTTGATCTATTTGTTATTATTATGATGATGGAATGTGACAACCATAAAACAATGTTAGAGGAACAATAGGCGGGTTTTTCGACTGTAAGCATGAGAACAGCTGTATTACATGACTTTATGGCAGACACTGAGTGAACAACAACATGGCGGCTCCATCTTTTGGTATTGATTTTCTTTGCTGCTGCAGTTAACTTCCAGTTGTGCCGTCCTTCAAATAAACTCTTATAGATCTGCTAAAAGCTTGGCCACAGCTTTATTTCACTGTATCGATACATTTCGAGTGAAAAAGTGACAGCTCAGAGTTACGGTATGTGTTTTTTTAAGAGAGACACACCTTTTCACTGATTTGCCTCTTGTCTCTCTTCAGAATTACATGATGCCGCTGAAGCAAGTCTTGAGTCCACAGGACATGGAGGCTATCTTTGTCAATCTTGAGGTGAGTAACTGCTCAAGCAAAGAAAATGATGTCTATACAGCACGCCTGGATGTGTGGCACACCGAGTGAATAATTCAATATGCGTATGGCTGGCTGAATGAATGACAGGGTGTGTTGTATATGTGCTTATTAGGGGTGTAACGGTATGCAAAGTTCACGGTTCGGTATGCACTGAGATTTTGGCGTCATGGTTCAGTGTTTCCATCACGGCGGAGGAAAACAAAAGATTCCTTTTCGTTCTTTTTGAAAAACTCAGCAGTGGGTCATGGATGGTAATTCTTGCTGTACGACTCAGTAATCAATGCACAAGAAAACAGAAAGCAGCATTTCAGTATTTCATCAATGACTAAACTCTGAACAACGAAGTGGATAATTATAGCAAGGACTCTTGAGCAAAAGCTTCAATCTTGAATCCCTTGAATGCAAATGTACTCAGCTTGAGTTTAGCAAGGCCACTACAGACACTCTCCATCCAATCATTGTGAAGCAGTTCTATAATTTACTAAGAAACTGTAACACTCCCAAATAAAGCATGCAAAAAATATTTGACTGTCTTGGTCAACATGGCTGAAGCCTGATATAAATGATTCCTCTGTGCCATAGAGCTCTATTGTTACCTCACTGTCATATTGTTCTGACATTCCGTAATTGTGAACACAGCGACTGTAGTTTCGTCTGAGTCCATCCCACAGACACTCAGATGCTGTATTGGGATGGGGAAGTTTTTACGCCTGTATGAGTCATGTTTGCATTACATTAAAACATACATTTCATAATCACATGTTCTTTACACTCATCATGCAATCATGCAGTCCATCTTGAGACTTATCTCTCTCAACAGATGATACACATAAACATTTGGTACACAGTCAGTCACTAAACTCTGCATCTGCTCCACTGCTGCCTCCCCAGCCTCCTCTTGTATTAACATTTAATCATGTGTGAATTTTTAAATGTTTAGCACGAGTTGGTCCTTGTTTGTAAAATACACATTACTGCAGTATATGGTTAAAACCTTGAGAACCATTTTTCATGACATATGTTGAGAAAAATATTGAACAATGCCGGCCTTGTGCCTTTAACCTTTAGCATTAGAAGACTGCAATGTTCTGAATCTTATGGAACATCCTGTATAGGTGTAAGTACCATTGCAAACCTATTGTACCGCACAGTTTATCCTTGGAAATAACTATTGACAGCATGTGTATACCATTACTGTTGAACTGTGTATACAGGAGGGAAAATGCATTAGAGTGGGTTCTAATGTTTACTGTGATGTTCACTCAGGATGTAATCAAAGTCCACTTTGCCCTCCTGCGAGCCATCGACCTGAACATGGTCAGCGGAGGAAGTGGCCTGGGCAAGATATTCCTCGACTTCAAGGAAAGGTTAGTAAGCTGAAATCTGTCTCAGTCTATGCACATGTTGCTCTTCTATGTACAGAGATTGTTAAAATCAACTTGTGGTTGAGGAGAAGCTGCGTTTTTTTCTGACCTTTCAAATTGAAGAGGCTGCATCAAGCGCAGTATCCACAGATGAGTCGGGGGCTTAGCGTTCAAAGAATAAGTCGATTAGAACAAAACATGTTAGAGGAAAAAGCTGAGAGAGCATGTGACCAATTGTTTCTCATTCAACCAAAACGGTCGGAGTAAATCCACTCAAGACTGCACTGGCTTGTCATCGTTATATTCCTGTTCAATAGTCTCTCCTCTGACACAACCACATCACTCTCTTTGTTATATACTCTTCTTTGCATTTGTAGTTCATCATCTCTAAGTCAGGTTCTGCAACAGCCTGTATTTCATTCCACTTCCAAAACAACAGATTGCGAAAAAATCTCCAAGTGCACCGAGAATAATTTACCCTCTTTCTGCAAATCAACTTATTTCAAGGATTTGTGACAATCAGGTTTAGTTTTTCAACTCTGGTGCAGCAACCCTCCTTATCTCTAAGTGTTTTTACTGTTTCACCTGTAATGTTTTAGCACCAGGATGTTACAGACAGAAATGACTTGATAAGAAGCAGATTTCTGTGGTGTGGGGAGTAGAAAATGCCATAAACAAGGAAATCTGAGCTTTATTAGCCAACAGGGGTTTCTCTCAGATGGATCTCTATCAGGCCCAGCTGCTGAGCAATGCGTGGATAATTTCCCTCCCTGAGGGGAGCAGTGATTTGCCTCCCTGCTGCGCAGAGTGGGGCTGCTTCATAGGTAATGGTAATGATGGTGATGATAGGTTCTGGCCCCGGTCATGATTCCAGACACAGCCATGGATATGACACTCTCCTCGAATGATACAGCCATTACTGCAAGAGTGAGTCACACACTTCGCTCTGTGTGTGTGTGTGTACCTGTTCTTGCATGCATAACTTTGTATTATATTCCTCTGCACAGTGATCCTGATAGCACACATGCTTTTTTCCCTTCTCCTCATCCTTCCAGCCTGAAACAGGCAGTCACAGTATTTCTTTGGGCGACGTCAGTTTGCATAGGTAATAGGCTCGTCGCAGGCCTCTTCCTGAAGCCTAGAGGGGCATGTAACACAAAGTTAGTGTGACACTAGAGACTCTATTTCTTCTAATAGATAGAGGCAGACACATACTCTCTCCCTCTATCTCACACACGCATGCACACACTCCTACTGTATCTCTTTCCTGGTTTAGCTCATCTGACTCTCTGATCTGATTGAGCAGTGGTTGGAAATCTTCATTTGCACGCAACCCCAGATAAGGTCGAGCAAGCCAAAGGTCAATGTAAAGGGCTTGTCACGTGAAAGTTCAGGAGATGCATGTGGAGAGAGAAACAGGAAACAAAGGAAGAGCACAAACAGCAGTTTCTACGTTTACATCATTTACATTGTGGATTGAGAAAGTTAGAATGATAAATGATTTTTCTGATAATTGAGATTTTAGCCGTGTCTTTTGGGTGTCTCTAGTCAAAAAGGATGTAAAACTGGTTTAGAGTAATTGCATCACTGAGGCTAAAATTGCTACTAATAAGTCCATAAAGTCATGAGACATCAGCTAAAGTAAAGCTGATTGCATGATTTGGTTGCTTCCATTCAGCCACAAGAGCATTCGTAAGGTGATAAGGTCTGGCCCACAGTCAGTCTTCATCCCAAAGGTCGATGAGGTTGGATGGGGTTGAGGTCTGTGCAGGCCAGTCAACTTCTTTCACACCAAATTGGGAAAAGCATTTCTTCAAAAATGTGTCTTTGTGCACAAAGATATTGTCATGTTGAAACAAGAATTTCAAACTGAAACTGGAAGCACACTAATCTATAATATCATTGTGTACGTAACCTTTAAAAATATCAAAGTGTAGTCCACCTGGTTGTTCTGTGATGGATCTTAACCTTCTATCTGTCACACACTTATTTTCTATTCATAAACAAATTTGCAGATGACATACTGTTCATTGTCAGTAGTTACCTTTGGTGACATTCTTCAAATGCAGCACAGGGTTATTTTAAGAAAACGCTTCATTAGATTTGCAGATTCTGTGCGTCACAGGCTTTGACTCCCTGCGTGTGATTGACGTGTATACCTGCCTCATTATGAGCCACCGCGGCGTCTTGTCTTTCTGTGGCGATAAGCTACAGTGACCAGGGGATTTGGACCCGCACTGCACCTCTCTCTTCAGGCATCTTGGCGATTTTCCTGAGGACCAGGCTTGGCATAATTAATTTGGTTATCTATGCTTGTAAGTCCCCGTGACCTTTACAACAATGTGCTTGTATCTTTTTCTGCACACGTCGGTGCAAAAGATGGAAGCTTTTTCTTTTTTTATGGGTTTTTTTTTTTTTTGGTTCTATTTGCCATTGAACTGAATGCTGTGCTGGAAATGTCACCTGTTTATCTCGACTACTTCTCAGCTCTTAAATAGCCAGAGCCGGGCTGAATGGAAAAGTGCGCTCCGAGGAAGCTCTATAAACTAAATGGGCACCTAACTACCCTCTTGTTGATATCCTCATTTGCGACATTCCCCAACTCATTTCCGGAGTAATCTGGCTCCCTGATATCCTTGCAGTGCCTAATCATGGCCGCACTATGAGCCTCTTTATTGGAGGTCTTTGCTCTGTGTTCTCCTCCATTTGCTGTGTGCTGGATATGTTGAGTGGAGGTGAGGGGGTCCCAATGCCATGTGTCAGAGAATATTAGCTGGCTCCACAGCCTGTCACTTCTGGTTTGCTTGGAGATTTCCTCAGTCGCCTGGCTCGACTCGCAGGGCTCCGCGAGGGTGGGGGTGAAGGCCCAGGGCGCAGTTACTCAAAATTGCATTTTCTGTGGAATAACATGCAAGACAGCATCCTCATTATGAAACAGGCCAGCACAGCAGGGCAATATCACCGTCACTGAAAAGAATATAAACAGCAAGTTTTCACTGCACCAGCAAACTCTTCAAACCCAAAGGAAAAGGGTCTCATACAACTCTGCTTTTCAGAGGTTTGTGCACTGCTTCTCCTTTTCCTCATACTTGCGCCCGTTTGCACACTTCTTTTTTCAATTTTGGTCTGCTGTAGGTTTTATAATGGCACAGGTCGAAGCTTGCCAATTGGCTCTACTAGGAGAAAAAATGTCAGCTTTTATTTGGAAGTTAATAGTTCAAACTTATATGTGCATGAGACCAGCAAAGGCAAAGAAGAGTGCAAGCTTGTACATATGCCTCTAAACAATGGAAGAATTACATTTTTAAAAATCTGTTTTGCAAATATTTTATGAGGAAGGAAAAGCACTCAATACAATTGTTGGACCTCAAGGATACACATAATATATTTTTGTGACTAACACAATGTAAACAATGTATATCTGATTATAAAGGAAGGCGTCTCTGTCTGTTCTCAACAACCGTTCATCTGATGGACGTCACACTTGGCAGGTGTATTTCTGAGTACTGAGGGAGTCAAGTGTGAAGTAGTTTGGATGATCAGTTCTCTAGAAAGCTGAGAACCATCTCCCTGCAGAGCTGGAGAATCCCCGTAGTTTTAAACACAGCAGTTGTAGACCCACAGTTTTAGACATATGCTGATAACATTAGTCTATAATAAAAAATTTAAATTGCAGACATTTATTAATACATAAAGTGATTGTACATTCCACTTTTCATATGTGCAGTGGGTCTTTGGCCTACATTCAGTCAATTAAATGTAATTTAACAACAAAGCAAAAATAACAATAATGATTATTAGTATTAATAATTTAAGCGTGGCTCATGTTTTTGGAACATCTCAAAAAAATCTGAAACTGGGGTGAATTGTAATGTTACTCTTAAAGAAAGTTTAAAGATAGAAAATAGGTCAATGGTATAGCGAAAAGTGCAAGCAGCAATACCTGAGGCCAAGCAATTGGCTCGTTCAGAACAGGCATGTTTTGTTGTCTTGTTGAGCATATAATCCTCAAACCTGATTCATCTTTAGATTTTTAGTCATTTGCTAAGTGCATTTGTACAGATGCGTAAGAAGACAAAGAAGACATAAAACATTGCGATGAACTAAATACCAACATCAGCAGGCAGCATTTGCTTCAATAATATAAATAATTAATTAATTAACAAATTGGTTGACCTTTGCAATCTCAGTGTGATTATTTGGCTTTATAACTGTTTGAATATTAGTTAGTAGAGTTAAGATTTTGTTTCTTGCCCATACAATACAGTATTTTAGGAAATATTCAAGCAGAGATCCGAGGTGATAACAGGAAACGATGCGTCGTTACCTCCCACGGCGATGTGCCCAGACGTGGTTGTTGAGTAAGGAGTGTGCTTATCACCGTGTCACGGACTAATTATGGGCGACTGGGCCAAGAGCGGATGCATGCTGCAGTGTGCTTGTGTGCCATTAGCCCTGTTGTTCCACTGCCTGTCTCAGCGAAGGAGGCAAAGCCAGTGACCGGCCTCTCAAGTCTCAGATGAAAGGCTGTTATTAAATGTGGAAATATAATAAGAGGTTTTAATAAATATTTATAGAAATATTTACTTATATAACACAACATGGATAAAGATCCAGTTAGAGAAGAAGTCAGAAAGAGATGCCTTCCTTGTTTTTATTTTTTTCCAACCAGCATCATTCATCTTCTACGTAACATACAAAATACTGTATTATTTAACATACACACCTGCTTCCTGCCTTCCCATGGTGCTGATCACACAAGTAAGCTGATGAGAAAATATCAGGGAAACAGCTGAACTAGACTGACCCTTTTGATCCATCTTACACATGTCAACAATAAAATCACCTAAAAATTAGTGTTAATAATATTGTATGTTTTTGATTTCCATAAATTTGAGTCTTGAATGAATGGTACTTGCCTGCTGTGCGTCAAACAGCTCAGGTCCGTCCTCCATCCAGGACACAGTCAGATCAGATACACTCCAGTCCGTCTCCTACACTCTACCACTGCCCAACAGCTTGCTGCTACCGCTCTACAAAGACAGCCCAGCTGCCACACAACAAAATCCACACTGGTTTCACAATGATAGAACGAGCTCCTTGTTAATATCAGGATGGCGGAAAGTCTGAACATCACGTCAGAAACTCATCAGTTCAGATTTCACCTTGACCTATGAATACTGAAAAAGAAGCACCTGAGGCTGTTCAGCTTATTTGAATTTTTGAGTTGCATCCACATGGTTGAATGCACTTACTTTAAGTCACTCGGGATAAAAGCACTGGCTAAATAAATGTAATGTAATGTATATGAATAGAATGACATGAATAAGAATTAACCTGCCTTAACGTTTGAAGCTTCTTGTCCTACACTGGCCATAAATTAGTAGCCCTGCTATCATCAAAAGAGAGATTCCCATCATTGTCAGGTCATCGTCTTTTTGAATGAATACCTTGCATCTGCATAATTTTATTTATTTATCATTTATTCACCTTGGAAAACTCATTCCTCTGACATATAACTACCACATAAAGCTGTTATGTACGTACACATCTGGTAAAATCAGTTCAAACGTAGCAACATTAGCACCTGTTTGCACTGGTGCACATGAGTGTAAATCCAGTATAGACTCTCATTTTAGCTCTGGTTTGTTTTCCACTCTCCCCTGATGGCAGCATCTGGACCTTTAGCTGCTAAATGCTCCACTTTCTTCACCAGCTAGTCGCCGGCTTTGTACGTCTGCCAGTTGGTGCTGAACAGGTAGCGTGCAGTGGATTTACCAGAGCGTGTTTCCTGCAAACTGCTGCTGCTGGAAATGAGGCTAATGGGAGCGCTGAGACTGAACTATACAATAAATATGTCGTAAAACCAAAACTGTAACGTTTAAGAGGTTAAAGAGGTAATAAGGCTTCCTTATTGGAGTGCTGTGGTGCCGGCTGTCCAGTTGGACGTGGGTTTGTTTGCTTGTACTTATGAAAAGACACATATTCACAAGCACACCCACCACACACACACACACACACACACACACACACACATACACACATACACACACACTAAATGATGGCCTTCTTTTAAACTCAGCCAGATGAGCAAACAAATCACTCTTTTAATCATTTTCATTCACTTAACTGCTGCCAGTGCTGTGAGAGAAGCTCTCCCTTTGAGGACGTTTTCCATATTAAGGCCACGCACTGATGAATATAGATGAGCATGCCAACAAACTTTATTATTACCCAGCCTTCAGACATTGTACAACAAGTCTGTTAAGAAGAACATTTCTCAGAAGTAGCTGCTTATAAATTGGTGAATGGCTACAACCTACACAGCCTCACTGTTAACACCACGGGCAAATCCATTTGTGATGCACTGAATGAGCAGACTGCTGCATTCAACTCAAGGCTGGCGTCTGATAATGAGAAGGAGATCATCCCACGACCTGCAGAGAATGGTGAAGGACACTTGTGAGATAATGCCTTCCACCAAATAGGTTTAGATTCCCTGACAGGCAGACCACAGGTAGTGGGGGTGGGCAGCTACGTCTCACCCGCCATCATCCTCAACACGGGAGCACCACAAGGCTGCGTCCTCAGCCCTGTCCTCATCTCTGTATACATGCATGACTCTGTGGCCACCTGACCTGACGTGATAATATAATATAATATTATATTTAATATTATATAATATTTGCACCTGATTTAATGATTGTACACTATTCTGATCTTTTGTAGATATACTTAATGTATATACTCTCTTCTCTTGTTGTATATGTTGGATTTTCTTGATATTATTTATGCCACAGTACTGGAGGAGTACTGGTGCATTTCACTGCACAATATAGAGATATGTTAAGTATTTTCTATAATATGTCCATTTAAAAATATTTCTTTAAACTACTCATCTCTGCCTGTAATAGCTCACATTACTGAAGCTCTTACACTGCTGTGATTCCCACATTCGCACCAGTAGATATGCCCTTTGCATTCCTGTCATAGAGCTTCTTAAAAGAAGACCTTCATGTCACATTGTGCCCTGGTAGCTTTCTATATGATGGGCGCCTCTGGATCCACGCTATGCCGCACAGTCCGCCTGCTGTCTTATAACCGATCAAGGACCCATTAATCTCAATCACTTTGTCGTCCTGGAGGGGCGGGAGCTGAGGGGAGCTGTCTCCCTGAGTGTGGATCAAGTCTTAATCAGCGGCTTGTTAGCCCAGGGCCGGTTTAACCAGGGTAGGAGGCTCACTGCAGGGGGGCTGGAGTCCTAACTCTGCCTCGGCTCCAGGGAAGCTCCGCTGATCATCGGCGCTGGAGCTGTGTGGAGCAGAGAACCATCAGCTGATGCATGGGTCTGACAGAAACGCTGCTTTCAGGAGGAAGAGTTTGATTCACCTCTGGAAAAACATGACACAGATTCACAGAGTCATATTTTATAAACACTGCTAGAGCTGAATTGATCATTTAAAGAGATGCTGTTATTTTTTGTCTCGATTAATAATGGAGGTTCAGTTTGTATTAATGTGTTTTGGGAGCACCGGATTCAAGCTTATTACCTGTGGTATTTCATCATTTCATAATTCGTAAAATATTTTAGTATGTAAGTATAGAAGTATTTAGCTGTATGTCAAAGCAACATACGTTTAACTGAACAGTGACAGCTGCATCAGCTGGAGGATGACAATCAGTAACACAAATAGAAAAGAGTCATAAAATCAGTAATCTGACTCAGTAATGTTATTTGAATGGCAATATAAAGTTTGCTAACATTAGCCACAAAATATTTCTTTTTGTTTGGAGTGATTCTGTGTAGCAGCTGATCATTATTTTCATTCAGTCCTTCAGTTATTTTCCTGATCAGTTGTCTATAAAATGTCAAAAAAAAATAGTGACAAGGACCCTTGTTATTCTGCTGGCCTGAAGTGACGACTTCAAAAAGCTGGTCATGACCAACCCGACAGTCCACATATTAAATTATTTCACTATTCATTGAGAGTCAAATAAGAAACAGAAAAGCAGCAAATCATTATGTTTGAGAAGCTGGAACCAAAAGAAAATAACATTTTCCTTCAAAATTATGGAAATTGTCATCCATTATTGGAATAATGATTTTTTTTTTTTAGTCAAGCCAATAAATGGACAAATTCTTGCAGCTCTAATTCTGCATAAACACCACTTAATTTTTATTTTCCTTCTGCTGTTATAGTCACTTTCTTTTAGTGGAAGATTTTCAGAGCTGACCCTGTTTTCTGCTACAATGAACTGTGTTGTTTTTCAGCAGGTTACAACTTCTGGCTGTATGAAGCCGTGAAATGTCGAATTAGTCTAAACTGATATGCTGCTTTAAAATAATATGGGTATTTGTCAGTGAAAATATGTCAAGTCTTACATGTATATAAAACTTAGAATTGAACATATAACATATAGGCGTGAAGTGGAAAGAGCAGGAATCATGTGATGATCTAGTTTTGTTCCTTGTTGTTCCACCACTGCTCTGTCACACACACTCGGTCTGTGTGTTTGCAGTGCCGCTCTCATCTGCATCACAGATCTATCAGAGGCTTGATTAGACTTCGGGGTGCCAGCTCTCTGCACCGCCTCGCCCCGCTCAAGATTCAGATTAAGAGACCAGAGTGCCAGCTCTACGGGAAGGGGGGGGGAGAGGGGGTTAGCCCTGTACCAGCCGTGCCAATGCCCTACTTTGACTCAGTGAGCGAGCGAGAGGAATGTGTGCCACGTGCAGTGGCATCCTCCAGGCAAGATGACTTTGAACTTCCTCCCAGCTGAACCCACAGATCTGTGTCAGGGTCCCATTGTAATATCTAATGAACACAGCTCTCATATCCTCACTGCTTGAAATTAAGAGATTATTTTTTTTCCTCACGCTGATAAGAGGAACTCTGCAAAGCAGCTGATATAAAGCAGCGTCTTTCATTAGTGCTCTGTGATTACAGCTTATTGGCAAGAGGACGCAGACCCTTCAAATATTGCCCTGGGATCAGAAACCAGTCATTATTTATTCATGATATTCATAATACATATATTCACATATGAATTTATCTGCCCCCCTATAGTGCCAAATGACTCTGAAGCTGACCTCTCAAATTGTGTTATCAATCTGAGCGTTAATGTGCGGTACATCGCCTCAAGGCTCCAAGACACTCAGCTAATTGTGGACCGAAAGAGCAATCCCCTTTGTCTCTATGTTTTTACAAAGATGTGATATATTTCCAACACTTTGACAATTAGGAAGAGTCTCATTAGTCCTTATTAAGCCTCATTTTTAGACTCTCACCATCCCCTCGGCTTTGAGCTGGTTTCATGAGCCCACATGTCTCCAAGTGTTCCCGTACTCGCCGAGGAGAAGCAGAAAATATCTTTATCAAAATCTCAGCCATAGATTTCTCTTAGCTGTCATGAATTTTTCATCGTTTGGGGCTGGAGCATTTGTAAGATGTGTTCAGCTGCAGAGGGCCTTGTGGGAGTGAATGTAGTTAACGGCTTCGAAATGAAATGTAATCAGTAAGTGAGAGACTCTGGTTATGCTTGTCTCTTCAATACATTAGATTCATAGACCAACTGGGGTCTTTACTCAGATTGTTTTTGCCACTTTCTTCGCTTGTGATTGGTTTCATAAAGAGCCCTCAGAGGATGATTGGACGTTTGTTTTAATGATGTAGGTTGTGGATTGAGTGTGACCACATTTGAATGCACTTTGTCTTTTTTGGACACATTGTGAACAGACCTGACAGCAAGAGTCAAGGTTGAACGTTCATGCACGATTATTTGGAGTGTTTACTTTGTCAAAATGTGTTGTGTCCTCTCTGCGTCCTGTGAAGGACAACAAGCTGTGACAGTGTATTTATATTAACAGTTGCTGTTGTGTCCTTCACCAGGTTGTTGATCTATGGACAGTACTGCAGCCACATGGAGAACGCCCAGAAGACACTGGATGAGTTAATAGCAACGCGAGAAGACGTCAAGATTAAAGTAGAGGTACTGTCCTTCACCACTCTCCCCAAACAGATGACAACCTGCTGATTTAGAGCTTTTTTGTGGAAATAATACATCACAGTGTCGCCTCTTTTTCAGACTGAATAAATACAAGTGAGCAGAGTAAGAGTAAGAACATCTGGTTTGACAGTGGATTAATCATTTCACTCATTTAACTAAGCAACATGTCCAATCATTTGCTGATTCAAGCTTCTCAAATGTGATTATTAGATTTTTCACTTTGTCATATACTGTCTGATAGTAAACCCAATATTTTCAGTTAGTTTTAATATTTGATGTGGATAAACAAATCAATTTGAAGATCAAATTGAACTGACTAATCAAGACAATAAATGACATAGTGAGATATAGTGAAATTAGTCACTACTTCATATTCTTATTTTTGCTTCTATGTTGCATCAGCACCACATTCAGTATTACAACTGTACAACAGAAACAAGGTAATACACACTTATACTCACTTCTGTGTATTGTGTGGTCTTTTTTTCTTTTTTGATATACCCACAAAAAATGAAAACGTGCTGTATAATTTTGTCTCTTCTGAACCCTCGAGTTTCCTGCTGTTTTGCAACTGATAAAACTTTTACCAAAAGCTGGCTGAGGATAGATGTCACTGTGTGCGATGCAGTAAACGTCCATGTGGTTTAAAAGCAAAAAGGAATCTTTCAAACATGACAGCTTTCCTTCTAACATAATGCAACCATGCTCCAATAGCAGTTATGCAAATTTACCAATGAAAGATTACGCATTCTGACAGCTCTTTTCAAAATCATTACATGATGTATGAAGGTGAAATTTACTATTGAATAAATGATGACATTGAATATATAATGACTTAAATAAATGAATAAATGTGGTCATTGTCATGGACAAGTTGAGATGAAATCAGAAAGGCAAATAATGTAATTTGCAAATGTGTCCTCAGAGTGGATAATATTCTGTTCTAATGAACACGATTCAACATTAACCGCATTTATATAGACGACTGCAGTGTTAAGAGTAGATTGAATTTATAGTGACAATCTCAAGAGGTTTAGTTTGGGAGCTTTTTGTTTTTCTTGTAATTGTCTTGTTGAAAGTTTGTAGAGAGGAAAAGGTTGTTTTACATTTACCTATTTCATCAGAGTCCATTTTGGCTGCATGACCTCCCTCTTTGTGGGTTACTGTGTCTAATCTTCCCTCCTCCAGGATTCTTTCGAAGAACCAGATTGTAGAAGAAGTCTAACACTCCTTTAATAGTCGGAGTAATGGCCACAGAAATGACTCTTGTAGCTGTTGGCAAAAAAATGAGGTGATAACCGCTTGGGTTGTTGACACTGAGATACTCTTTCTCAAACTAGAGGAGCTTTGTAACAGGGCAACAACTTCTTACTGTCTTTTGACACAGAAACCTTGTTTTTAAGGAGAGACGGATACAGACACCGCGATGCAAACCACTGTGAGGGAACCTTATAGGATGCTCCCAACAAAGGGCATTTTCTTATGGAGCCAGTGCAGAGTTTATAGAAATGTATTCATTAGTCAGAAGAATTTCCCAGTCAGCTTGCAGCATAACTGCATCACAAATGTCTGGCACGAGCAGAGCTTTTGTGCCCTGAAAGAATATACTAGCCTGGTTGTATCTAATGGAAAGGCCCCGCGAATGTGTGGAAGCAATCACCGCAGTACAACAAGACACAGTGAATTATTGAACCATGAATGAATGCTTGTTAGCAGGAAATGTGCTGCATTATGCAACATGTAATAATTGCCCCCGCTGCTTGTGTCGCTCCACAGGAATGTACTATGAAGGTTCAGGAAGGGAAGTTCAAGCTGCAGGACCTGCTGGTGGTTCCCATGCAGAGGGTGCTGAAGTATCACCTACTACTGAAGGTAGGAGGCATCTCACAGCTATTTTTTTCAATGCAGTCATTGCAACTACTACTACTATTTCAAGGCATAGAGCACCTACATAGGAACATAATCTGCTCTCATAACATAATCTTTGAATGCTCTACAGCTCTTTGTCTGTCTTTGATTGGACGTTGGGCAGGTCTTCAAGAAATTGAGCCCTCATCGCTTCGATGATTGAAGCAGACGGAATAGAAATTGCAGTTTCACACTTTACGTTCCATCTTTTAAATCTCGAACGCTCGCTCCCCGTAGGCTTGAAAGTTGGCTCTGAGAAGTTTTGCAGGTTGCTTCTTCTTGGAGGAAACTGTCATCAGCTCGGATTCACAGCAGTTACAATCCATCTGAACAGTGGCCCAGATCCACTGCGACAAAAAAGAAGCAAAACATTGATAGAAACGTCTCAAACTTCTCCTGCAGCGATATCCACTTTGACGCCTCCTCGTAGCTCCACAGCTGCACCAGAAGTAGCGTGTTTAACGATTTATTGGTAAAGTAATTATTGTCAATTTTCTTCCAGGTTTTTATGGACTTCTTCTGGGGTAAATATGCAGACTCCTCAGAGCATAATGTCCAGAAATAAGACAGCTGCCTCTCTCTGCGTCCATAAGGCACTTACATGAACAGATGTGCTGAGTGTACAGGCTATGATTTTCTGCCCGTCACAGCGTCAGGAACAATAATGCTTAAACACAGTTTTAAGGTCCTTAAATGTCTATGGAAAGCAATTATCTGACCATGTGATTACCATCATATGGCTACACATATTATACAGTAGCTTGCCCAAAATGTAAACATTTCTAAATATAGGAAAGCAGAAGACCAGAACGTACGACCTTTTCAACACTGAAAGGTCGAGGTTTTTTCTCTTCACACACCAGAATATTCGTGTTTGTTTGTCAGACGTGGACAGGCTGTGAACAGCAGCCCTGCCGTAAACACCAACATTGTGAGACTCATACTTTGTTGATACTTCATCACAGAGATGATGATTCATTTCTGCTGTCGTTTCGGCTGTGGCTTAACAACTATCCTGCGCGGAGTCCATCTATTCCCGTCAGTGATCTTTCACCGATGACAGTTGCTCCTCTGGTTATTTTCCTCACTGTCATAATTTTCCAGACTTGTCAAATGAAATTGTGTTTGTTGTTTTTGTGACTAGTCCACCAGCAATTTGGGACCATTTTGCCCTTTTGGAAACTGTTACTGCACTTTGTAACTTTAAAAAAGGTCTTGTGGTGATGCATGTTATTGCTTGGCATTTATACTAGTACAACTTGTCTTGTGTGTGTGCCTTTGCACTTTTCATTTATTTCATTAAATAATTTTCCTTATGAGCTATTTGATATGCATTTAGTGTATCTCATCATTCAATCATTTCATCAGTTTTTCACTTCAGTTTTAAAATGGTCTCCTGTCCACTATTATTGCATTTATCTCAAGTGCTAAAATTGTTAGTCTGTTAATCAGTTAGGTATTTGAAAGGAAATGAGTTGACAACAATTTTTAAGGACTGTTTGTGGGATCTCTCCCTCTCAAATGTATGCACTTGCAGCTTTGTTTAGCTCATTTCATAATCAACCATATTCCCTTAGGTTTTTAACTATTGGTAAGAAATAATAATAGCTATAATCATAAATTGCAGCCCTGCACTGATGCTGTTTCTCCTGATATGCTAATGTATTTAAGGCCGATGTCTGACCACTCACATCTCCACCAACACTTCTCCCTGGAGCTCTTCTCCTGGCGTTCATGTATAAAACAAGCTGGCCACTGTAATATTCCCCATGATTAATTGACTTTGCATCTCAATTATGGATGAGCATATGAGTTTATGATGTGGTGCGTAATGGACTTGGGTGGAGGCGAGTGTTTGTGTCAGGTGATTGTAGGACTACACAGAGGCTGCTGCGACTTCTCTATTAGTTTGACTGGAACCCCTGCAGGAGACGCAGCGAGGCACTGAGGTCAAATCAACCGTGCACTAATCAGATTAAACGCACTCCATTTCACTGCTTCCCACAGCTTTGCAGTAAAACACTGCTGTATGCTGTGGCCTTGGGGCATGTCAGACTGACAACTCCTGCTTCTGTGTGTGTGTGTGTGTCCAGTCATGCCTAAGGGCACAGCTTCAGTCGATTTTCAATAGATATCATCACAGCAGTGTTTCCCTATTTGGCCGTGGCGTGAATGCTCTGCTCTCCACTACTTTCATGGACTGTGGCTGCACTCTAAATAAAGTGAATTCAGCACAGTCATCTCACAAGTAATTCTCCTCAAGCAGGGTTTGAATATTTGATGAATTTGCAGTGTTTTTATGAACTCATGTGATCGCATCTTTCATCTAAAGTTGAGTTTATGGGCTGTGCAGCAGCATGTTCTCGCCGGCCGCTATTGCTCGTGCACCGCGGTATTGAGAAGATCTGCTGAGTCAGTGGGTCACTTGGATAAAATTAAATGAAGGTAAAATGGGGCCCAGTGGCGGTACTTTCCTCTTGCTTGTGCTGGTGCTGCTGCTGGTGGGACGCCAGTGAGGGATAATGTCCTTGTCTCTGCATTAATGACCGTTCATGGTGCCTGCACAGTGGGGGGTGGAGGTGGGGGGATGGTGTCCTCAGTGTTACGCCCTCTGGTGAAGCTCATTGCTGGCACGTTAGCAGTGACATGAACTGCAGTGCTGGGGAAAACATCTTTTTCAAGGCAGACATTTTGATTTATCAATGTGGGAAAGCACATCTTTAATGACTCCTAGTATGAGAAGCTAGTGGTTAGATTTTCCAGATCCAAGGCCCTGGTATTATGCATTGTAATTACATCTGTCCTTTACCTGCTATGGCAATATAAAATCTTAACAAGCCAATTGTATGAATTGGTAGAAACAGGAAAATATCTCAGGGACGAATATAACTGAAAAAGCAGCTTCAAATTATTGAAGCTACCTAAAAATATGAGTCAAAGCCAACAAAAAGTGCAGAACATCAGAACATGTCTGACTGAGTGATCATGTTTTTAGATTTGGATACAAATCTAACATTAAAAGTTCATGAAGCGTTCATGCACCGCTCTAAATATGTGCTGCTAATTCCTGTAACTGACAATAAAACGTTCTGTGTCACATCTGATTTTTAGGACGCTGCTGATTGGATTTGCCAACTGGCTGGACGGCTGACAATTTCATTTTTATCTAAAAAACTATAAAAGATTTGACACGATTTGCTTCTCATTTTCCTACAAAACCCACTGTGTCTCACCGCAGCTCCTGATTTTCTAAATCACCTCAATAAGCCAGCGAGGCGGAGGTGGACGATCACAGATCAAAATGATGTAACATATTTGTTATTGATCGTCTGTGTGGAGGGCAACAGGATTTGCTTGTTACCATAAAGAGCAGTCAGATCTGGAGGCTGGTGTATGTTGCTTTTGATGGTGCTCAGCTGAAACTTACTCTGAGCCACATCAGTGTCACATCCGTAATCACAGTAAAGAGCAACTGTACATCTCTCAGAACAACCCCCTTTCATTAAAATAGAACCATAAAGTTCAGTGAAGCATGTGTTTGTTCAGATTGTGTCTAAAGTTGTTTGTTGCTGTTCTGATGAAGTTGATGAAGATTGTAAGACATCTAATTAATTTTTTCCTCTTCTCAAATAACTTTTTTTAACATAATAACAATAATAAATAATAACGATCTCCCTCCACAGGAACTTTTGACTCACTCCACTGACCGACCGGAGAGACAACAGCTCAAGGAGGCTCTGGAGGCTATGCAGGTCTGTAACACATGTGTTTGTATGTGTGTTCATGAGTTTGCTTTAAAAATCACATTACATAATAACTCCACAGTGCTCTGAGCCAAAGCTGTATAAATTGCTTCATACAGCTACTGTGGCTCAAAGGACTGTAAACCCCCCGTGATATGACAGATGTCAGAAAGATTTTCAGTCGAAGGCTGAAAGAATGTTCTGCCTTGCCCTCTCAGGACCTGGCCATGTACATCAACGAAGTCAAGAGGGACAATGAGACACTGAAGAAAATCAGCGAATTCCAAAGCTCTATAGAAAATCTTGTAAGTACAGTGAACCTCGTTGTCATCTAGAGAAACATTTTTTTTTTTACAAGATTAAATAGATACATAATAAGTAAATATATTTTTAAGGCCTTGAAAATGTACTGTCTTAATCTTAAACTCTTACTTTAGGTCAGCTATTGTGCTAAACTTTATTTCACTAAAATTCAACTTGTGTCCTTTTTTATTAGTTGCTTCCCAACCATTGTTAATGACTGATAACGGTGGGTTGAAGGCTCTGAACTTCTTAGGGCTCCTCATTGGGGATGATGGAAGAAGGCTTGATAACCACTGCTGACGTGAAGGGATCCTACATGAATGTGTTTTTATCTGCCAAAGTTATTGCTTATTTCATATGAAAGATTTCTGAGTTATGTGCTGGAGTATTTTTTGGCAGTAAATTCCCGGGGGCCTTGTGAGGTTGCGGACAGATATGAGAGTCATATTGGTTTCTCATTTTCCACAAAATGTCAACCTATTGCTTTAATGTCATAGTAAAATATCTGATATCTGAAACCACATTTTCAGGTTCTTATAACTTTCTCTTTTGGAATTAGGAAGTGTCTTCCTGCATTGGCACTTCATCACATTACTATTCAGTAAAAAAAAACATTTTTTTTGTTAACCGTGTATCGTCTAATCCAATTTCCCGGCTTCTGTTGTCATTTATGATGCTAGATTTGACATCTTTGTAGAAGTCAGCTTTTGTACCTTACAACTAATGCACCGGCACTAATGTTATCAGCAGGCTGGACTTTAAAGTTTGTCAGTGTGATTAGTCACTGAGCATCACAGAGCAGCAACCCGTTCTTGAAAATGTCCACATTTTCTTTCCTCAGAACACTTGCAGCATCTTGCTTCCACCTGTCATGATCCTCAGCTTTTATACTGTCCCTGATAAATAATTTAGTCCTGCAGAACACAAACAACAGAAGTTAATGTACATTCCAGACTGATGTTCACTTCCTTTAATATTCTTAACAACACACTCCTATTTTCTCTTTATTTCCACTCTTTCTCGCCCTCACCTCTCTTCTTCAGTCTTTTCATACTGAGGTGCAAATAGTGGGTTCATTTTGGAGATGCACATGTGGCATTAGATACAGTAAACAACTTGAAACTTGGAGGATGGAAAAGTAACTGAACATCGACCGAATGATCTTGGAATAGAGTGTCAGACATTCATTATATATCTATCTGGATTTTCTCTTAAATCTGAGTGCTGAATTATGTAAGGTTCCTCATTAAATTTGGAGGTTGCAGTGGATTGACATTCTGTGTGTCCTTGTGACCTAAGCAGCAGGTGAGACTGGAGGAGTACGGCAGGCCAAAGATAGACGGAGAGCTGAAGGTGTGCTCCATCGTCAACCGAACGAAACAGGACCGGTGAGTCCCACAACTCTGTGACACATGCAGTCATCCTACGGCAACAATGACATGTTCTCGGGTAATAATGACGGTGTGTGTGTGTGTGTGTGTGTGTCTTCAGGTATATATTCCTGTTTGATAAAGTGGTCATTGTCTGCAAGAGGAAAGGCTATAGCTATGAGCTCAAAGAGATCATAGAGCTGCAGTCGTATAAAATGTCGGACGACCCCATGAACAACAGAGATATGAAAAAGGTAAGAATGATCTTTTTCGTTTGAAGGAACACGGAGCAGAATCATTTCTTACGCAGTGAGATCTTTGTAAAGGCAGCCTTGCTAGTGCAGGTGATGAAACATCCTGTGTAATCATTGCGAATGTTGCCCTTGAGCCGAAGGACCTTGTTGATGGTAATTTTGGATATGGAACTTATGAGTAATGCATTGAAGTGTCAGATATGCATTTTGCTCGTCCATGTTTGAAAGGCCATGCAAATGCGACGGAGGTCTTTTAGGATTCATGAAATCGTACCGCAGTGCATTGCACCACCGATCTAACATGGCTTTTTTTTGTTTTGTTTTGAATCTGCATGTGTCTGTCCATGTTTGCATGTGTAACTGGGTCTTTCTCTGGTGTCTTTCTTTTTGCATGCTTACCAGTCGAGTGGAAAAATGGTAAGCTCAAGTGACCTCTTTATTTAACTCATCTTCTCATAGTGGCCTATTTTTGGCAGTGGTGTTTTTGGGTGCCATGCCATGATTGCACGTGCACCCGTCGGCTCTGTGACCGGCCGCCAGCTTTTTGATCAGATGCATCGCTAATGCATGTGGAGCATCTTTAAGTTCTGAAATAAATGAGATCATATTTACTGTATGTTTTTGTACATATTTATTTGGAAACGCAGGTATGACAAGCTTCTTTGCCTATCTCTGCCATTGCCATCCACATATCTTTCTGCCATCTGTTCCTCACTCACTTTCTCTCTGCAGTGGTCTTATGGTTTCTACCTGATCCACCTGCAAGGGAAGCAGGGCTTCCAGTTCTTTTGTAAAACCGAGGAGACAAAGAGGAAGTGGATGGAGCAGTTTGACATGGCCATGTGAGTATGAGTACATGGTCTCATCTTTATCACAGTGTACTATATTTAATTTTAGATTGTGAGATTTGAATTGTGACACAGTAACTTTCCTGGAGTTTCAGTTGATAAAATGACCAAATGCTCTGTTTTTTGCTAATAAAGTCTATTAAACCTCCAAAAAAAATCAAACTACTTCATCACAAAAACACACTGTCTTGTCCAATCAGTTCCTCTCATTCATTATTGTTCACTTCCAGGTCCAACATCAAACCAGAGCGAGCCACAGCCAATCAGCATAACTTCCAAATGCACACATTTGATAAGAACACCAACTGTCGAGCCTGCAAGATGCTCCTGAGGTAACAACCCCGATCACTCCGCTGCTGATGTGCATAACAGCACATTCATATTCTGCGATGAATAATGAATGCATCTTCTTCCAGACTTTCCAGGGATGATCAAGTATCCAAAAATATTCAGCAGTAAGGACCATATAGTATTAAGGTTAAGTCTTTACTGCAGGGGACCAGTTTTGATTCTAGCCCGAGGCCCTTTGCTGCACGTCCTCTCCTCTCTCTCCCTTACCTTTCCTGTCTCTCTCCAGCTGTCACTATGATGACAAAGCAGAAATGCAAAAAAATATATATATTCAGCAATAAAATAAATGTCTTTATCTGTGTTATTTGCACTGTGTTTGCAGACTACTTCATGCGGTAAAGTGATGTTTTATACACCCTGACACTGGTTATGTAACATTTATGCAAAGACACCGTACAGCCATGTTTTATGCAGCGGTGGCAGAAACAGTCAGATCCTTTACTTAAATAGAACATAGCAATACCAGAATGTAAAAATACTGCATAAGTAAAACTCCTGTATTGAAAATCTCACTCACAAGGAAAGTAATAACTTTGCCTACCAGCACCTCTGCAGATGAAGACCGTGTGAATAGACTGAAAGCTCCAGAAAAAGCTTTATTGTGGACTTTGAGAGGAGATAGTTTTAAATCCAGTTTTCAAGTTCAGGAGTGAACTGACAAGCTTGGTTGGATAACACTTTATAATACAGCCTGTGATTTAGAGTGTGATCTCATTGTATGAATCCAGTACTAATGAAATACTTATTGGTTCCAACTGCTACTTTAAAGTATATACAGTGGGAAAAAAACAAGACTATGAGAAACAAGGGAGTTGCAAATGGACATTTTAGAGAAAAGGAGAAGTAAATTATAGTATTTTGTAAAATATTTTGTGACTACTGGACACCTTCAGGTTACAGTAAGTACCTACATTTAAGCCTCAGTAGGAACCACTAAGTATTTTACAGCCTGATTCAGACCAAAAAAATGATGCTTTAAATTGTGACCCTAAATTGTATCTACTTAATAAACTGTTCGGCAGTTTTAATTGATCATATTTTACAAGCTCATTATGCCTTTTTTAATTAAAATGTTAGCCTCCAAAGTTAATAGTCACTGCAGCTGCCACATAAATGTACTATAGTAAAAAAGTACAATACTTCTCTGCACTCTGTTACTTTAACCACTGCTGTTATGCAACGTTACTATATTAATGTACATTATTAGTAAATGTAGTATTAATTCTAACACTAGTAACAGTAGTGTTCATTTAAAAACTTACATCATGTATCAGGAGCAGAGAAAATAAGTGAAGAATTGAACTCAATTCAGCCACATCTGGTGAGCAACAAACAAACAATCAGACTTAAATTACACAGAGACGATTTTTTTTGGCCAACGTAGCCCCTCATTAGTGTAAAGGCACAAAATCTGCTAAGTGTGACTGAGGCTGACGGGTGATATTTTTAAACCTATCCCTTCCCGTCACCGACCCTCTGTCTCCCTGAACGCACCTCCTCCCATGTGAGAGTGCTGCTCGACTGCAGCGGGGATAACCCGTGTCACTGAATCACCACTTTCACCTCTATTACAGTCAGCGGGCTAAACTCCACTCTGTGTATTGACCCACAAATTTCATGGCTTGGCTGACCTAAATTCACAGAGCCAGTGGAAGCAGGCACCAACGTTCTCACTCCCTGCTAGATGCTAATTACTGCTGCAGCCCCAGCAGATCCCGGCGTGATTTATGGCCCTTACTATTCAACATGGCACTGTGCGACGCATGCACCGCCACAGTATCCGTAACAAATACAGTTCAGAAGCAGTACACGATCTTAAATGGAGCAAGTTGATTTTGTGATTTTAAAGGACTGTAGAGTGGAAGTGATGGAGCATGTGTAACCACAATCACAGACATATAGGAGCGACCAGCAGCTCCCTTTGTGCGTTGTACTGACAAGAATTTAATGTGTGTCTGAGACGCTTCCTGTTTGCACTACTAACGTGTGTGTGTGTGTGTGTGTGTGTGTGTGTGTATGTGTCCTCCAGGGGCATCTTCTATCAGGGCTACTACTGCTCTCGCTGTGGAACAGGAGCACACAAAGAGTGTCTGGAAGTCATCACCATCTGTAAAATCAGTAGGTTTTTCCTCCAATCTGTTACTAGAAACCCTAGATTTACTTTTGAGGGCTCAGAATTAGGGCTGAACGGTGTTTGAATTGAACCATTAATCACTGTTGTGTGACAGACATCATTGATGGTTATGACACTGAGGAAGATTTTTTGTTTTGTTTTGATCAAATTAATAATGATTTGTGAATTTACATTCTGTCCACGCGCTATCTCTGAACACTGTCCAGTTTGTAGGATATTTTATCCCACAGGGAAATGGGGGGTGGGTTCTGTGGGGTTCTGTGGGATGGTGGGACTAATCAATTGTGTCACGAGGTTTGGTGCAAAAGAGGAAAACCACAACTTGGGAGTCAGGAGGATTTACTTGATTGTCATTTTGTACAACCCAGCCTTTTGAGCGTGTGATTATTTAGACCAGTTGTTCCTCACCTTTTTGGCTCGTGACTCATGATCATATGTTTACGGGTTATGTCCAGATCAGTTAGTTAGTGGGTTTTCCTCCTTGTTTTATTTGAACAATTTTTAGCCTGAAGAGGTGAAATAATCCAGTTATTCACAACAAAAAAAGCAAATTCACATCCATCTACAAAAGTAAATATAGTTGTATGTAACATAAATGTTTTTCTGCTTTCGTTACTCATCTCTTAATCAAGCGATTCACCTCACATTTATCTTGCGGTGCCTTCAGGGGGTCTCAGCCCGCGGCTTGGGAACCACATATTTACTCAGCATGAATTCAGAAAATCATAGACCTGTCTTCTCAAACTGGTGCTGGCTCAGTATCTGTGTGAGGTTCAGTGTGTAAGGCTACACCTCCAGTGGTTCTTTGGGTAAAATTATACCTAAATCACAGTTGTACAGTGTGAGAAATGATTCCTCAGGACTGGACAGAACTGCTATCAAAAGTAGAACTGATTGAATGAATAGTCCTACTCCTTCAGCTTTATCCATGACTGCTTTACATCCACTGTTTAACACTTCTGGGATGAAACCAAAATGCAACCCAACAAACAAAAGTGCCTTTTTGTTTAACACACATATTAAAAAAGCCGCATGAAGTGTAAAAATTGTTATAATCAAATGTTCAGTGAAGTTCATTTGTAATCAATAATGATATCCAGTTCTGTTGTGAACCCTCCGTGACTGTCACTGTTTCTTTTGTCTTGTTTCAGATCCTCATGACTTGGTGAGTAGATCCTCAATTAGTCAACATGATGTAGCAGTATCATCATCATCATCATCATCATCATTATTATCCTCCTCTAATTTCATTTTTCCCCTCATAGAGATTTGTAAGTAATTTGTTGGCATTAATGTTGTTGATCAAGTGTTTGTTTCTCTTTCATAGGAACCTGGAATATCATCAGGTAAGAGCACCTTATGTCACCTCAACATGGTGGAGAATTCTTTCAGAAGAAGCTGGATTATCTGTCAGCTGTCATGTAACAAGTTTGTTAGAGACAGAACTGTTATTGGACAGCACAGCTCTCTCCTGCCATCTAGTGGATAGAACCACTTCATACAGTATGAACCACAACAACATTATCAGCCATGTGGGGTCGGTGTCACTGCGTACACACCGTATATACAGATGCTATATGCTTACATTATTACACGAAATCCATAAACTTGAGCCCTGAGAAAGAAGAGATATCATTGCTGGTCTATTGAAATAACAAATAGCACAGTGGACAGTCTGGAGACAATGAGACAGTTTGAAATTACAGAGTTGCTCTTGGAAACATTTTCTCTATAATTTCTGGCATTTTTTGTTCAATAAGATACTTCAAAGCAGACAGTGAAAGGGATACCATGCAACACAGATCCTGGACCAGATGTGAACTCAGGATGTTGTGGTTTCATTGTGTGTATCTTAGACCACTGCCTTGTTCAGTGGGCAAGATGCTTGTGCAAAAACAGCCCTGCCTTTATCAGCATAGATCTCTATGTGAAGCCTAAGAGGAAATCCAAACTACAGTGAACAGCACTAGATTTAACGTTAGATCTCTAAATCCCTCGTCTTCAGTCCGACTTGACTCCCACTTACCTCTGTTAATACTCACTTCAAACACTTCATTTTGTTCCCAGGTCCCAAGATGGTGGCAGTGAGGAACTACCATGGCACACCAGCACCTCCGGGGAAGTCACCACTGTCTTTTCAAACAGGAGATTTTATCGAGCTGCTGAAGGGAGATCCTGACACCGCATGGTGGGAGGTACGGTTGTCAATCACTTGTGTCTGAAACATGAATATTGTTATTACGGCAGTTGATGTTGGGTCTGTAGTTCATCACACTGAGAACTTGTTTCTTTGGACTTGCAATGATCAAAGTAGGACTCATAGCCCTGTTTATCCTGTTGGATGTGTATAAAAAGAGCTACCGTTTCTACAGTCTCGCCTTGTTCTGTCCCAACGTAACAAAATCCGACTACCAGCCCCTCCAAACCCATCTAATTAACATTTTGTTTTTTTAATCCATACAAAAACTTTTTTTTCTTGGCTGGATGCAGAGACTTCCTGGAGTCTTGTCATCGCCGCGAGACAACCAGCGGAGACGAAGTTAGTGGTGAAGGCCAAGAAATAGTCTGGCACGCAATCCCTCATAAAGCCACAACTTGTCATTTCTACCCTTCAGTGTTTGTGCGTATGAAATAAATAAGATGTAACATGTTAATTAGTGAGCTGCAGAGGTGCTGGTAGGTGGGTTTCATTACCTGCACCTACACCATTTCTGTCTGTCAACAACATTTATGCTGAGACTGCTGTAGCCATATATTTAGTGGACTAACATGAGAGTGGCATCAATCTTCTTATCTCAGTGTCGGCAAGAAAGTGCATTTCCCAAAATGTCAAACTTTTCTCTTAATGCAAGTTGCTGTAGAAGAGAACCAAAACAAAGTGTCCATATACTGTATCCTGACTGCAGTATAAATAAAAGGCCCTCACACATAATGATTAATTAAGTTAATTGTTTAGGGTTTTCCTTTATGGGACGGAGTTAAAATAGACATGAAGCATAAGAAGACTACATGTAACCAAAGTCTCCGGCCAGATTTGAACCATGTTGCAGATACATAATGTGAATGTTAGACTGCTCGACCACAGAGATTTGTTATGATATATTGACACAGTGAGTAATTATCTTCCTGCAGAGTCCAATTCCTTGTTATGTGTCAGCGTATTTGGGATTAAACTTATGATTCTTCTTGGCACCAGCTTTTCTTCCAGTTGCTGCCTTCTGACGTACCTGTCACACACTCATGCATGCAGAGAGTTTCTCTGAATCTCAAATTCACAGACGCCACTGAAACCATCACTCCTCTGATTTCCGAGAGCAAGTTGAAAACTGCTGTGCATCTTTACCAGTGGCATCCAACCACTCTTAGCTGAACATCAGTGAATGTGTAGCTGCGAACCTGGAGGATCCTCTGCAGTGAATTAGGCTGGATGACAGGAGCTCTGGGCACTTTTGACACTCACTGCTGAATCACTGACTCTTACACACTTTCAGCTCCTTGTATCAGGCTAGCTTTTCCCAAAGTGACTCTGGGCAACTTTCCGAAGCCATTAATTTGAACTCGCCTATTACTTTATCCCTCCGCGCCTTGACAGTTGAACCTCTCTGTGCAATGTCAATGGGCGAGCTGAGCTTAAAAATCAATCGCTTCAGGGAGCAGACAGTGAGCGCCTGACGCTGATGGCTGAATTTGACAGATGTGTTTTCATTGTAGGCGCAACACCTAGCATCAATGTGTAATTTTTTCATTGCCAGCTTTTCTTTCTCGAAAAATAAGCTGTTAAAAATTGGTGTAGTCTGTGTTCCTTTCAGTCCATTCATCACAGAGTAATGGCATACACTGCTGTGGGCCCATTTTTACTATGATGTTGCACAATGTATTTAGTAGTTGTTTTTTTCCTATATGCAAAGTGACTTCTTTTTGCTCCTTTTAATTTTGTCCACTGTAAATGTTTTCCTATTCAATGAGCCCAATACAGTATTTAATTGAATTTATTGTCCTTTTCATTGTTATTTGAAATCTTCTAACGCATCTGTTTGTCTTATGTGAAGCACTTTTTAATTGCCTCTCAGTATTTGGAGTGCACCACAAATAAGCTGGCCTTGCCTTTATCTTGCAGGGAAAGCTGATACAAACACAAAAGAGCGGCTTCTTTCCCAGCTCATGTGTCAAACCTTATTTGGACCCAAAAGTAGGTCACACATACACATACATGTACAAGTGTGCATTTGAAGAGGAACTGTACAGTATGTAAAGTCTTTGAGGATGTGCCAGAGCTTGTTTTTCTCTTTCTAACTATCTGACATACATACCATAATTTTGTTCGGTTATATATAATAATTTAATGCACTGTGTCTGTTATTTGTGACAGCCCTTCCAGTCATTATCCAGCCGGCAGTCCTCAAGGGAAGCAGACTACTATGGATATCCTTGGTAAGATCGTTAATCTCTAAAGGTTGTAGATTTAACACCATTTCATCCTCATGCTTTGAAGGCCCTGTGCAGTATATACTGCCATTCACTATCTTTTTATTACTGCAGATCAATTAATGTTAATACTCATGTAGTTTTAAATTCATGCACTAGTTCGCATTAAAGCTAACTGACCCCAAACATGACCGCAACCAAAAGATTAATTACTGCTTGGCTGTTTGATGTCAAATGATTTGTAAAGCCTTTCTAATGTCTTTCCTTTATATAACTTTGTATTTGGAGGTCACAACATTTATTCTCTGCTCCCCCGTAGGTTTGCAGGGAACATGGAGCGCCAGCAGGCCGACAACCTCTTAAAATCCCACAGCAGCGGGACCTACCTTATCAGAGAGAGGACAGCCGAGGCAGAGAGGTTCGCCATCAGCATCAAGTGAGTTTTTCACATCTTACAGGAGAGGAAAATCTCAGGAGAAGGTTTTTATCCACATCTCACGGGAAATAGAAATTCTCACGGGATGCCCCAGTCAGCTTTTTCCTTTGCATCTTTTAGCTCCGGTTAATTACGACTCAGTAATTGCTTTTTTTTTTTTTTTAATCCTGTTTTTTTTTTGTGTGCATTTCCTCTGAGAGAATGCATCCCGAAGAGGAATAATGCACGAGCGCTTACTGCAGCTGTCATCCAGTGATGTACCAGGAGAAATGCTTTTGCTCATTTGTCTTCGAGTCTTTTAAGACAGGTGCAAAGGGGCTGTGGGGACCAGCCGTTAGACAAATAACTGAACAATTCCCACAGCCGGCTTTAACTTGTGAAAATGGCTCTATTTTGGTTTTTCAGTCCTTCAGGTATACAACAAGATATTTAAAGTTGACAGCATCTGAGCACATTACCCAAAATGCACATTAGGGTAAAACCACATTAAGTAATTGGCACATAAAAAATGTTCTTGGATTAGATTGCAATTTCTCTTCTTCTTGGTGATTTCTCTGTGGCGTTTGGTTTTACAGGTTCAATGATGAAGTGAAACACATCAAAGTAATTGAAAAAGACAGCTGGATTCACATCACTGAGGCCAAGAAGTTTGAGAGTCTTTTGGTGAGTCATATGTTTTACTACCGACTCGAAATACCCACAACAAATCAGATGGCCACATCTTTCAATCCCTCTGTGCTGTTTATTATAACAGGAGCTGGTGGAGTACTATCAGTCCCATTCACTGAAAGAAAGCTTCAAGTTGTTAGATACCACATTGCGATACCCCTACAAGTCGAGAGAACGCTCGCTAACTCGGGCCAGTACACGCTCACCAGGTAAGTCCTCCACCTGTTCTTCTTCTCCTGCACCTTACTTTGACCATGTGAGTGTGGTATCTAATATCAGCCAATACCAACACACGGTCTGACCACAGTAAACACCTGCCCTAACCCGACATTTACGCTGCAAACAACACAATCAGCTAGTCACTCAAAGTCATATTATTTCCTGCAATAAGGAGCAACCAGGTTAAGTCAGCTGATAAATGAAAGTTTGTTGGTAAAGAAACCTTGGATGAACAGTCCATTTTCTGTGAGTCCTTGTTGCTTTGTTGGTGCAATTTTGTTTCGTGAATTCACAATAGAAACAAACCTGGCAACGGAAAGATACTAAACATTAAAGGGAGTTTTCTTGTAAACAAAGAAGTTACATTTACATTCCGTCTTACTCGCCTTGTTTTTATCCTTGAGCTCTAACAAAGCTATCGAGAGCATTTTCTTCCTCCTAATACATTTGCCAAATCCCATTATTTAGGTATTTTAAATCCAGCAGTGTTTATATCCATGTTTACCTGCGTGCAGTCTCCTCCTTCTCTGTATTTACTGTTGCATTGCAGCATATCTTGACGTGTTACCACAGAAGAGTGGTAGGACTGTGTATTATGTCACATGCACAGTCATGTCATGTGCATCCCTGTGTGGGCGTAAGATGAACTGACTCAAATGCTTGTCTGTCTGGTTGGAGTAGAGAAGAGTCAAGGAGATTGACTTTTGTTAAGCACCAACAGAAGCTAACTCCCAAAGCAGAAAATGGCTACAAAGAGTGAGGATGGCTTTGCAGAAAAAATGTTTTGACCCAGTTGGTAATGTGCCCAATCCTCAGATCCAGTCTTACAAGTGGTGGGCCCACAAGGTGGTAGCCCCGCATTGGTCCTGTGAGGCCCCTATGGCACAGGCCTGGCCACCAGTGAGCTTTCCTCTCAGACCAGGCTCCAGGAGAGGGCTCCATAAGGGTTCTGAATCGCTCTTGATTTAACATTCGATCTAGGTTATAACCCTCACCTATGAGCTTTGGGTAAAAGAATGAGATCACAGATGTAAGTGGACGAAATAAGTTTCCTTCACAGGGTGTTTAAGCTTACACATAGAGATAAGATGAGGAGCTCAGACATCTGGGGGAACTCTGAGCTGAACTGCTGCTCCTTTGAATCAAAAAGAGGCAGCTGAGTTGGTTCAGGCATCTGATTCGAATGTGTCATGGACACATCCCTTTGGCAGTACTCAAGACACGTTCAGCTGGGAGGAGGCCACTGGGCAGGCCCAGAACACATTGGAGGAATTACATCTCCAATCTGGCCTGGGAAGACCTCGGATTACCCCAAGAGCTAGAGAACACGGCTAGGGAGAAAGACATATGGGCTTCCTTGGTTAGCCATCATGAGTCAGGCCGGGATAACTGATGGAAACTGGGTGGATGGATTATTGGCCCAGTGACTAATAGCACATTACATGTCAACTTATACTGTACATCTGCCTGCTTCTGTGAGTGATTATGACAATACTAATTTGACTAGAGGTGCAGGTCCAGCTTACAAATTGAATCTCTTGCCATCTTGGCTCTGGATATAGCAAAAAAAGGGTAAAACGAATGAGACAGACAACCTCCCACTGTCTTTGTCTTCATTCCTCCCCAAGCCAGTGACTCACCTGCCTCATACAGAGAGAAATGGAGGAAGCCCAGAGGGGAACAGGGCAGAAAAGGAGGCAAGCAGCGTGAAGTAGATAAAGAGAGAAAGACAAAAGGAAGAGTTTGTCAGCTAACTCCAAGATCTGTGGACGAGCTGTCTAAATTGGCAGACCTCTCTGTCCATTAGGACTGTATCAATACTGGCTCTGGCCTTGCACTGGCTCCTGTCCTACACTGGCCTGCCTTTGTTCGATCTGCAGGAAGAACTGGCTGCTACAGCCAGATTGTTCCCCTTCTGCTTCGGCTGAATCTGGAAATGAACTGGGACAATTGAGTCTTTGCTGATGATGATGTACTCTCGCTCTTTCTGTCTTTTCAAGCACACATTTTTTTTTGTATTTGTAACTGTGGTTGCACGTGTCACACCTCTCATGTGTTCATGGAAACAGTCATGCGATTAGGAAGGATCTATTATGATTAAGAAGTATCCATGGTCATACAGTATCAATGGGATTGTTCAAGGTCTGGTAAAAGCCGTGGCCAATGACATCTGCCTCTCTCATTCCTCATGCTTTCTGCATAGCTTTCAAAAGGACAATGCTGACCATGTGGTAATGGAGTGGGAGTGCAGACAAACATATTCTGGGAGGCTGTGCAGAGCTATGCAAATGAAATCTGATGCAAAGAGCTGATGATGTTTAATATGAGTTTCACACATTCACAAGTCAGATGATCATCATCTTGCTAACATTGCATGATTTTGTTTTATACAATAGTCACCATTGTTGTACAGTAATTATACATAAGTGATGATTGTTTGTTGTTGCATTCACTTTAGTCTCACTGTATCTACATGCAGTGTTTCTTTAAGTCTCTAGTTCAGGGTATAAACTGACAGTTTCCACGTTGATGCTGTTTGCAATCCACATATTATTTTAGATTCTTAAATAGCAAATTGCTATTTTCGCTCACATTTTTCACTCCAGTAAAGCAGACGAAGCATGACAACAAAATTATTAAGATTGAGGATTGTTAGAATAGAAGCCTATCTTTAAGACACAGACAGGCTTCAGTGCACAAGCTCTCCTCTTTTTAATTCTGCTCCTCTGGCTCCAGCTCTGCATGCATGCTCCTCACAACGTTTTCCAGCTTTATTTCCTCCTCTCTCTCTCTTTCTCTTCTCCTCTCAGCAGCCTCCTGCGCCTCCTACAACTTCTCCTTCCTCAGTCCGCAGGGCCTCAACTTCTCCTCTTCTCAGAGCTCAGCTCCTTTTTGGTCAGGTACTCTTTCTTTTTCTTGCTCCTGGCGTCGTCCTGCACCTCACCGCCTGTAATTTCATAATAAGCCTCCGTGCTCTCGACCTCGTTGCTTCTTCTCTGTGGCGTGCTTTTCATTAACGAGAACATTTTAGTGCTTCCCAGGATGACACTCCCTCATTAAATCAAGAAAAGAAAACCAATTTCCTCTCCCGTGATGAAACGGCTTGTCCTTTCCCATTATGCTCATTTGTCATTGTGTGACTGCATTGTGTCATGCTGAACATCTTCCCACTGATCATTCTTCACAACTAATTATTACCACTATGTCCAGTATGACCTCTCCCCTCTTAACCTAATGCTTACTTTAGTTATTGTGTTATATATACGAAGCTGTGAATTAAGCTGTTAAATTCTTACCAGTGTAAATGGACTCATCTCCCATCATTCCCTTTTTCAGTGTTTACTCCTCGGGTGGTCAGTACAGCAGTGGCCAGGTATAACTTTGCAGCACGAGACATGAGAGAGCTGTCGCTGCGAGAAGGAGACATTGTGAAAATCTACAGCAAGATCGGCGGAGACCAGGGCTGGTGGAAGGGAGAGGCCAACGGACGAGTGAGTAAACCATGAAAGCCTGTTCATTTATAACTGATCAGGGTAATGATAGACAGACTGAAAGTCGAAAGAAACATTTCGGGTGCTTTGTAGATTAGTACTGTTCTCCATTTGATTAAACAGATCCCACTTCATTTACGGACGCGCATAAGACAGAACCAAGCATTTAGGCACTCCGCCTCAAAAGTACAGCACTGATTTGGGCCTTTGAGTGCATCAGAGGTACTAAATTTAAAAATCAAATCACTGATATTAAAAGCGCTCCTAAAGCAGGTGGTTGAAAGAGTAAAAGTAAAAGCCTGGCTGCTAGGAAATGTGCCAGTTTAATAGTTTCACATAAACGGGATGTGATGTCAGCTTTTATTCTATTCTGTTCCCCATTAGGTTGTAAACTTGATGGTGTTAATGTGTTGCTGTTGTATCCATTGAACTGTTGTACTGTTGTACAGCTGAACTGGCTTGTACTCTATTGCTCACTATGGTTTTGAGGTATAGCTAATTTTGATTTTATTATAGCACCTTGATTTTACATTATTACAGACCTTTATGGAAATAAGTTTTTACATGTCAGTCTCATCAAATATCAGATGAAATCATCTGTGTGTCTGCTCTGTGTATTTAATGATAATGATTGAGAGCAATTTGTGAGAAATAACATTGACTTACAAAGAGCATATATGGGAAAATGTGCTCAGACTGGTTGAATAAAGAGACACTTCCAAGTCAGTTAGTGTAAATATATAAACCTGGTGTTAGCATGCCATCTGAATCTGGGTCAGGAAATAGGCATATGTCTGTGCAAGATGTTAATTCATGCAGAATGGATTGCAGTCAGTATAATTTTGGCCAAATCATTACAAAAAAAATCCCCAACCAATTGAAAGGTCACTTGACTCGACCCTTGAAAAAAGCCACAGAGAGAAGCCCCTGCAGCAGTGTTGCCTTCCTTGAACTGCTACACACCATGTTTGTTAAGTCAGCCACCTACCTAATTTTAATAGTCAAATCACATTGCTGGCAGAATCAAGATGCTGCTTGTTGATCTTGCCTTATTTTATTTTACATTTAGATTTTTAGTTAGTTGAGCATCTGGTTCTCTGGTGACACAGCAATATCACAATGTCGAGTTTGATTCATGTATAAGGAGAATATAATCAATGCTTAACCAATCAGTTATTGAAACCTCATGCATGCATTAAGGATGGCTCAAAGTGCATTATGCCACTTTTACAATGACTTCTCCTCGGTGATAGAAAATATAATTCTTTTAAAAACATATGCTCTTTAATTACATATTGCATCGGTACTGTCTTTGTTAGCTCACTATTCTAACAAAGAGGAGAAGTTGTTGCCTAGCAACAGATGAAGTAGCCTTTGAGTATTTTCTAAAATGGGGATGAGGCTGCTACATCTGAGCCGTGCAGTTATCTGAAAATAATGCACATCCTCCAGCCAATTAGAGCAAAGTATTCTCAGCGGCCTTGGTCTTAATCATTCATGCTGCACATTCAGTGGACTCACTTCAGTATCGGCAAATGTTTGTCTGCTTGTATCTGGGTGTAAAGAGGCATCAGTGAACTCAATTAACATCCCTTGTTTACATTTGCAGCTATAAAGGAGTTTCTCTCTCTGATAATTCCTGTTTGATGTTTCAGATTGGATGGTTTCCCTCGACCTACGTGGATGAAGAAGGAGTGCAGTAAGGCAGATGTGTGCTGGCCTGGCTCCCTTTAAATCAGGAACCATCTTCTATCTACTGTTCTCAGAGAAATTACTCACCCTGTCCAGGAAAATAACACGAGAAAAAAAGAAATTTTCTGTCGTTGTTTTTGCTGGATACTCATTTTTCAGCAAGTGTTTCTACGCCCGTTTGTCTATCTTCAGTTATGCATCAGCTTTGCTTTTGGTTGGATTATAGTTTCTTTGGAGGATGTCCTGTTTAATTTCTGTAAGGGAAAGAAAAAAAAAAAGACTGTCTTGCTGTCTGTCAGCCTCTGTGTGCTCTGCAGAGGCTTTATTGAACTGAGGACACAGCAGAAGAGACTGTGGATAGCTTTACTTTGAAAAAGGCTCCCCTTTGTTGCAGGTCTATGCGAGGTGAAATAATTGTACAGTATAGATAATTTATTGAAGAGATTATTATCATTACTAATGATTATTGTGGGGAATTTTAGTAACAGCGAGGAATCAGGCGAACTAAAATAAGAAGAAGAAAAAAAAAAGACAGATGCTCCGTTTTCATTTTGCCTTAGTTGTCATGGTGATGCCTTGTGGGCTGACACCAGTGGAGGGAATCGACTTTGTTGACTGGTTTTACATCTCCATGTATGCATGTGCCCATGTGCGGCCCACACACACACACACACACACACACAGACCAATGTACAGTACGGTGCCTTTGAAGAATGGTCGCTTACTGAACCTCAACATCAGCCTGTAAAGAACATTGCCATCCCCACAAAAGACAGTTGGCCCAGACTTTACTAAAGCCGGGGAGAGGCACGTATACATCGTACTGGGGACGGCTCGCCTTCTGAGCCCCAGAAAACAAGATGGTGAAGCATTTAACTTATCCTAACTGGTGACTGGATGGATTCCCAGAGACAGTTGGAGGGTTTTTATAGCCAACAACTATCACATACACATTCACATCGGCGTCTGCGTCACGAGTCAACGGGTGCAAGCAGCTGGACGCGAAAGGAAACATCAAGACATTCCACTCGACAACCACGTCACACTTTTAGATCTCGGTGTTCATTGTTTGACTGTTACATTTTTTTTTTTTGCACAGGATCGAGATTATTTTTTAAGTTTTGAGAACTGGACCAACCATTTTTTATTATTATTATTATTTGAAGCCAAATTCAGCCATGTTTTAATGCCTGCATGGAGTTTGATCTATCCTTATGAGTACCTTGCCTTATTTTTACAGATGATCAGGTGATGGGATTTTTTTTTTTCCTTTAATGTTAATCATTTTTCATGTGTGAAATCCATTTTGGTGCTGTGCAGACTGGTGAAAATTAAATAGTGTCAGAAGATGTTGAATCTGAAGGAAAACTTTGTGCTAGTTGACATGAAGTCACGGAAGGAGCCCTGAATGGTTTGTGATTTTCTGGGGGTGCAGTGCTCAGTGTTTCTTTTTGCTTTCAGTAATTTATTAGTGCCATAAATAATTTCATAGATTTATAGCCATTTCTACCGCAGTGTGCTGCCATACAGATTTCATCAGTTTTCTATTGAGAGAATAGATGTTCCACCGTATTTCTAATGCTCGTTACGCAGCTATTCAGATGCATTATGGCTCTTTCAGCTCAGCTTTCTTTTGAAGGTTAGTTCTAATTATCTCTGCATTTAATTTGAAATAGAGTATATCGACTGTAACTCTGTTTATATGGCCTTACCTTTAACATTCATTTTGCCCACCTACACATGTCAGTATTGATATAATGCTTGGAGCTTACACTGAATTATCTCTTCTTCCATTTGGAAATTTCACAAAAGGGAGGAAAACAAGAAACGCTCTACTGGAAATGGGAAATTATGGAAAGTAGCTGTTTTTATAAAATGAAGAGTGTCCTCTTGCTGCGAATGACTCAGACCCTACTGAGGAGTAAAGTGCAAACACTGAGCACATCAGCTCTGGCTGGTTCACAAACACTTACGGAGCAGAAGATGCTGATATGTTTAGTCTCTAAACTTTTGACTGTCTATGATGTGTGTTATTGCAATGGCTGACTGCCCCGAAAAAGTCCTACCACTGTGTGAGGAAGCTGCACAGGAGGCCTCCATGTTGTCCAGAATGAGGGGTGGGGGGGATCTAGTCGCTGTTTATGTAGTGGACAAAAACCCATTGCATGTGGCTATTGATATTTCAACTCCTGTCAATACATCCTCGAAAAAATAAGAACTTAATCGTGTACATTTTTTTGAATGGTTGAGTATTTCCAAATGAGGTCTATCATGAAATAAATATTTCTCTTTTGGTTTAAATTTGAGACTTAATCATTTTGAATTTTATTTTATTTGACTGTTACATTGCACGTGATTAAAAAACCCATTAAACCTCCACATGAAAATCCAGAGAACACAAGAACTTCTACTGTGCCATAATGATTTCTGAAAACTTGTTATGTGACTAAGATTATATTAAAAGCATTAACATGAAGAATGTTATAAAACCATCACACTGCACAGCTTTGATTCAGCTAATTAAATTTTCAGTTTCAAGTGTCTTAACTGTCTTGAATCTTGTATTCAGACGTTGCAATTAGAGTTAAATGATTCTCAGCTCAGCTCTGCTGTTGATCATCACACTGCATATCCGTACTTGCTGTCATATTCGACCGGTGTGTATTTGACCGGCGTGTGTCCGTGGCTGTTGCTGGAGGGAGTGTGTGTGTATCCTTCATTGACAGAGCTCTCCTCGGTCCCGCCCACCTGACAGTAATTAACCCGAGGGTGTTGACTGGTGCTCCGGCTCGTGCGGCGACTGACTGGGCGGCTCTCAGGAGGCTGCGCGTCCTCCCTGTTTGATATCAGAGCAGCACAGAGGGAGGAAAAACAGCAAAGATGAAGGACTCTGCTACTCTGCTTGTTCAGTCATTTGAATTCAAAGAATTAGTGATTGATGTATTTCATGGTGAAATGGCTTATTGTGGTTTATTTCTTCAAAGTATGAAATCAGGAAAAAAATGTAAAACTTATGGGGCTTTGGTGCAGAGCTGGGGGCGGCTGTAGCTCAGGAGGTAGAGCGGTTGTTCACCAATTGGAAGGTTGGTGGTTCAATCCCTGGCCCCTGCAGTCTATGTGTCAAAGTGTCCTTGAGCAAGATACCAAACCCCAAAATTGCCCCCGATGGCTGTTCCATCGGTACGTGAATGTACGCCGCTTTGGATAAAAGTGTCTGCTAAATGAAACTGTAAAATTGTAGAATTGTAGAGCTGACCATCATGTACACAGGATTTTCATCAAATATAACAGGGTTCATGCTAATTGTTATGGTTGAGAATAATTTTCAGAACAAAAGCATTGGTCAGTCTGTGAAATGACAAAATAGTGAGATTCTTTCAGTTCAATGATATATAAGAGAAAAGCAAATTCTTACATTTAAGAAGATAAAACCTTCAAATGTTTGGCATTTTTGACCTGATGCATGACTTGAAAGATTAATCAGTTATAATAATGCAATCTAATAGCACAACTTACTCTCACTGTGAACTGAGAAAGCTGCTGTTTTTGCTGACAGATAACTGAGAAGCATGTTGTTTCAGTTGCCTTCTCTGTGCTTTTATCCATATTTACCGCAGTGGATGTACAGTATTTGCTAAGTGAAATAATGCTGCCCCGTAGGTGAAGAGCATAAATCTTTGTTGCTGCCTATTTGAAGGCTCTTCCCAGGAGCGCCTACTCCCACTGAGACCCTGCTTTCACTTCTTCTCTTCTACTCAAGGATGAAAGTCACTCCCGTGCTGGTTTCAACCGGCGAACGCATGACAAGAAGAATACAATACAATCTTCCCTCGTCAACACGGCTGCCAACATTCAAGCTTAGAAGCTACTTTGCATTCTGCATTTATGTAAGTTTGCAGTACCAGCTGGGATCTGCTCCTCTGTCAAAGAAAACACCCGCACAAACCGATCGACTTTGGCGTTTTCTGCTCCTGTGGAGGCCAAGGACTCAGATTTTTCGCTGGTTAAAGGAATAAATTTGTTTTTGTTAAAGTGAAGTGGGAAATAATATCTTTGGTGCTGCGCGCGTGTGTTTGCTGCCGTGCAATAAGACAAGACTGCTGGAAAAAGTCATTTGTACAAACCAAATACACTAAATTAAATTAAGCAGCCATTAGGTATCTAATTTATAGGGTGTATCCATTATTTAATCATTTACATCCTGACAGGTGGTTTAGTAAAATACACATTACTAATGTTTTGGAAAGAACTACTTCCCTCCACTATGTCTGTGGTTTGTTTTATTAGTTTTTTAAAGCTGCTTTGTAATGAATATTTATGTTCATTACTTTGTTAAGGCTGCTGTATAATGAATATGTTTATGTTAACAATAGATCAAGTGATTATGTTTAACGTGAAAACTGAAGCTCGTAGCGACAAACTCACCAATGCAGTAATTATCATCCGTCTCTCTCGTTCCTCAGCTCTACGAAGCTTTATAGTGTCTTTCAGCTTGTTGTTTTGGTTTTACCGTCCAAAGCTCTTGTTGATCTCTAGTGTTGTGTGAGACGTGTTAGGCAGCGGTTTTAAATGGAAATGCTCTGATGAACCCGTTGTGATACCTGTCCCACCTCGAACATTGGTCAGACAAAAATAGCAATAAGCTGATGAAGCAGAAATTTCCCTTCTGAACTTTAAGGGGAAAGCAAACCACAGCGAGAGAGCACATATTGGATTTATTCATCGGGTGGACAGAAAGCAATGAATGCTCACATTTCTCTGTATTTGCTAGATGTATCTAAATGAAAATAAATATATAAAGACGTATATAAATAAAAAGGACGAGGTGAGAATGTGTTAGCGTTGTGTTCACAGCTCCTTCCCACGGCCCCCGCATGGACAAAAACCTTGTTATTGCCGCTTTAACATACTCTCCCGCCCTCTCACCCCATATTCACACCAGATGCTAGACGCCGCGCTGATTTCACCGACGGCATGGCTGTACTCTGAACCATCTGTCCAGTCAGCAGCGCAGCTGATGGTCGGAGCTGGTGTGACATTTGTATAAATAGAAGTGCGTCCGTTTGGCGTAAAGGACGGATGTGAAAACGTTCCGGTTCAGAAAGCGCTGCCCGTGTGAACCGCCCTTCACACTGAGATAACAGCTGTTGATATTGAATTGATTTATCAGTTATCAGTTTCATATTTCATGTTCAAATTTTCAGCTCCTAATGCAAAGTTGGAGTCTTGTTTCTCCCACTGCATTAATGTACTTTTTAGATGCAGAGGATACAGTACTTGAACTGATTTGATGCTCGGCATGACTCATCTCTGAACCCCCCCCCCCGCCCCAACTCGAGCTGCAGTGTTTACTTTTTTACCTTGAACACTGATAACTGGCAGATGTGAGAGGAACTATTGTTATCATGGCTCAAATGATTACTGCTTTGCTATCTCTCTTCTATGAGCTTTTCACCGCCATGCCACATTCATGTGGAGAGAGTTGAACTCCTGCGTGTCACAGATATGGAGAAGCCCCGATCAGGATTGTGGCTTCAAGTGCTTCTCTGTCTCTTGTACACAACACTGTCCTCCCACGCTGACACTGCTCCCATTTCAACCATCTACTTTGAAAGCATGTGGGCTGTTTTCAACTGCATATGAACCATAACTCCAAAATTTTCGGGGGAGACACTGTTTATTTGCAAAAGGAGAAATCCTCTCACAGATGTCAGGACGGGAGGTCGGCCGCGGAACATCGGCCCTGGAGCGGCTCTGCATTCTGCATCCTGCTCGCTGATTTACATCATCGGAGGACCTTATGTTTGAGACGCGGTGTCCCACGCTGCCCTTTTCAACGAGCTACACAGTTTGCATTGTTCCACTTGAGGAGAGAGACCTCAAAATAATATCAGCTCAAAAATGTACAAGTGAAAATGTGCAAATTGGATACTGTGCATTGTGACGCTCTGTACCCAAATTAGATGTCGGCATTCAAAAAGTCTGTTGTCCTAATGCATTTCTTAGCCTTTCATAAAGCACCTTTAGTAGTCTGCATGCTTGGAATGTGCTTTACGAATAAAGTTACCTTGCTCTGCCGTAGGAAGAATCTGTGAGTTTTACAGAATTTTCTTTTTCATTCATGACAAAATTACCTTAATTAACTGTTCCCTAGACAAACAACACATACTTTACATGCCGGCATCTGAGATCTCTATCATTCTGTATGAGGAGTAATGTTACATTCTGAGTCGGCCACATGCGCATTCATTAGATGGGCTCTTTCATGAAAGCCTGTAAACATATATTCACAGGGAAGACGGCAAACTGCGCTGCCGAAATTCGAGAAAAGACAAATTGTCACAACAGATTTATGTAAGTCTGCTCTTTTTCTCTTGCCGTATAAACATACTGTATTCTAAGGCAAAACCTCCACCTAGAGTTTAAAGACATGTTGATGTAGTTTGTGCAGGATGAGGATGAGAGATCAGGCACGACACAGAGAGGAAGGTTGTTCTGCCATTGGAGAAAAGTGCATGCTGGTCACTTGTTATCATGTTTTCTTTTGATGCAACAAGATCAATGAACCCCGCAAAGGACTAGTTTTGGGAAATATGCTCATTCACTTTCTGGGTGGGAGTGGGGGTCAGATGAGAAGACGACTCTTTTCGTCATATAGAAAGCTGCAGCTGGTTAACGTAGCTCACCCCATTGACAGGAAAACATCGAGCCTCACTCTTGTTCTTGATCTTTTAGAGATGCTGGTAGGTGGTTTTTGCGACCAATTCTGAAATGTCACTTTGTTTGTTTTATTTTCCAAGACTTAATAAAGTGTATATTAATGCTGCAAGTCTAAGGCGAGAGTGCTTGTTGACACTAGAGAGCCTCTCATGTTTCCGACTCTAACGGAAGACGGAGACGATCAACAAGAAGAAAGAGTTGGTAACTTTTAATGAATCCTACTCAGGCGTTCAGATGAGGCATGAAGCCGAACTGATGTTATTTATAGCGTCAGCAGTTATGTTTGCATCAATAAACCTGAAGGAAATCTGTTTGTTTCTGCGCTTAAAACACACATAAAACCTCGTATGCCAAAAAGCACTTCATCAACTGCTCGTGAGCTGTTAGGCCGAGGCTTCATACGACTTGACTTCAATCTGCATAATTAAGTGTATAGATTAACATGGAGAAATGAAATAAATGAATGATTCCGAGCATTTGGAACAACTCCACCTGAGATGAGTAGACTTCTGTTATCTCTTAAACAAACTTTTTTCTCTGTATTTTTGTTGTACAGTATTAATGTTTCTCTCCTGGTTTTAATTCAAGTCAGGGATTTGGTTTCTATTCTTATCTGAACGGCTTTGATGTGTGTTGTTCTATATCTTGTAATACACATTTATAATTGCCTCTGTCTTTTAAAGTTTGTGTCTGTTCTCGCTTTGCGTTGTGAAGCCAAAAACATCTTATTATTACCAATTTATGTAGACGGAAAGAAAAAAATCTGTGCAGACGATTGTGTTTTATCCTAAAACTGACAAAACTACTCAACAGCTAACAGAGGCAGACGTCTCCTACTCGTGGGACTTTTTTGGTGATAAATGAACACTAGGAGAAATTTGCCAGCTGCTGTATGGATTTGTTCCCTCGCAGCAGCCGTCGAGCTGCCAACACCTTTAACTGTGCCCTGCTGTCTCTGCTGCAGCTGCGGAGCCAGACGGTACCTGATCTCGTTGGAGAACTCCTTCTCCTGGAGAAATCTGCTGCTCAGCTTCCAGTAGAGGAGCCCGATGAAGACCAGCAGCATGAAGATGAGGAGCAGGGAGCCCACGATGGTGCCCACTATCACCGCCGCTCTGTTTGGAGCTGTAAAGTCGGTATGAATAACAAGGAATTATTCTCTCAGAAGCTTTGTAGCAGCGAAGTGTGAAGAATCCATTATACTATTATTCTTATTCTCTGGTGTAGTGGCTCCTGGCTTTTCTGGATGTTGACCCTTTAAAGTTGAACACAGCGTCCAGTGAAAATCATGTCAAAATGTCAATGAAATTACTAACCAGAAAAACCTTATTTTAAAGGAATAGTTCAACATTTTGGGAAATACACTGCTTGAATAAGAAGAGTTGAATAAGAAGATCAGTGCCACTGTCATCTGTGTGCTGAATGTGAAACTATCACCAAGAGCCAAATACGTTGGTTTAGCACAAAGACTGAAAACAGGGATGATGCCAACGAAACCAACCAGCATCTCTAATGAACACTATATCTTGTTTGTTTCAGCTATACAGAGCTTGACATTGTGGTTTTACAGGGTATTACGTGCCAATCCTCACAATAACACTTCAGACTATTTCTCAGGCGGGCGCCGTATCGACCTTCTCATCTAACTCTTGGCGAGAAAGGCATTTCGCAAAATGTCACTATTACTTGAAGACTTCAGTGCATCTTTGCATCTTTTTCGATATTCAGTGACCTATACAGGGTTTTCTTTAGCGTGAGATAAATGAGGATTGTCTGAGGTAGATGGTTTTCACTGGTCAGCAGCAGCTTGTTTATAAGCCTCAGGCTGAAACAGTGATGCTCTCAGACTGTTTCATTTAAATATTTTGTAAAAGAGTTTGAATTATCCAATATACATTTAATCATTGGGGAAAAAAGTCGGAAAAGTAAAGTGACTTATTTGTAGGAAACTTGATCTAATTCTATAATCTCTTGTAAATCGTCTTGCAGACCCTTTGGCAGCGGCTCCTGAGCCTCAGGTTTGGAACCTCTGGTCTAGGACGGCAACCTGCACCGAATGAAAATGAATGATTCCCTGCCGAAAGCCAAAAAATCTGAGCACTAAGGCTGGAAGTTATGCACTCAACAAGATGTAATACGGGGGTCTGCTCCACAGATCATGAGGCGCACAAAGACAAATTCATTTTATGGATCCACAGAATGGAGAGGGGCTTGTTGGAGTCTAAAGCCAGAAGTGATTTATTCCATAATGGTATGCTGGATCACTGACTGTACTCCCCACTGGTGCACTTAAAGTCACCAGATTCATTCCCTGTGAGACAGCTCTGGTCTTTCTCTGGTGTCTGTCTCGTTCAGAGGTGCTTTTAATGAGGCCACTTATTTTCTGTTGCTGCCTTTTTCTTGTTTCAGTTACACTTCATAAAGCGAACAGGGGGCTATTGACATGCAAGGCAGCGGAATCGTTTCAGCATTACTCGTCTGGCTTTTGTGACTCAAAGGCAGAAAGTCGGTGATGAAGATCAGATGGCCGAAAAAGGTTAGTGCATGTTGTTTTTTTTGCCATCGACTGTGACCTCCTGTCATCATTAGACAACACAATTAGAATAACACGCTGACGTGTCGGAGTGGTTAAAACCCTACGAGCGAGAAGTGGAGCATTGTGGGAGATTGTGGCACAGCTACAAAGAGAGAAGGCTTAGAGTAAGAGGATGAAATCTAGGTCTTTCATGATCACATGTGCGCGTCATGTGTGATGTATGTGGAAGTGAGGTCGTGCTGCATCCTTACGTTTGTTCGCTTTCAAGTTGATCCTGCAGCGTTCGGCTCCAACTGCATTGTTCACCTCACAAAGGTAGATTCCTGCTAAGCTCTGCGAGTGGTTGCTGATTTTCAGCTCCCCAGTCACACTGTCTGAGAGAACACACACACACACACCCCCACAAACACAGATGAACACATGTGCTGTGCTGTGCTGGAATGAAGACAGGGAGGTTTCCCTATAAGCAGGATAGTGACACATGCTTAAGGCTCATGATTTATGGTTTGTGCAAATTATCACTTAAAAATGTGAAGATTTTTAAAAAGCTGAATACCTGCTGGCACAAAATGTGTTGGCTGCAAGAAGACACTGATCAATGCAGTTTACAGTAAACAGTCGAGAGCATTTCAGGCGACGTTTTGTGTTGAAAAGTGAGTGAAAGGAAAATGGGAGAAAATGCAAATGATCTGCTGTTTATGCACCAGAGTGCCTCTAAGTAAGTCAACCGTTGCACCTCGTAAAGTTTTCAACTGGTTTTTCTATCATTTTCATAACATTTTACAAATCTGAGTAAACACTGATAAATTCCTGGATTCCTTTATCTTGAAAAATGAAGAGCAAAATAATAAGCACGTGCTGTAAATTCAACAAGAGAAAGGTTTTCATCGAGTTGCTCACACAGGATGAAAGACTCATCCACCACCTGTCCCCAGCCCCCACCCTACCACACACACACACACACACACACACACACACACTCTTTACTTATGTCACTTTTGGGGAATTTACATAGACTTACATTCATTTCCTGGGGACTAACCTGAAGGACTACCTGACCTTAACCTAACCCCAACCTTAACCTAACCCTAACTTTAACCTAACAATAACCTGTTGACCTAAAAATCACAGTTTTCCAAATTGAGGACACCCCTTTTCGTCCCCAATTGCACCGCTGTCCCGAATCAACTGGTCTTGAATCTAGTGTATATCCCCAATTTGGACATAAGCGAACCCCGACACACACACACACACACACACACACACATACACTCATTCTCTTTGATATGCAGTAGCATCATGACGTCAGCAGAGGTCACGCTTACTCTGTGCGGCTGCAGCTGCAGGGACGGCTCCCGCGCTCTCTCTCCTCCACGTGTACTTTAAGGGAGTGGAGCCTTTTGCAGACTGGCAGTGCAGAGACACAGCCTCTCCGACCAGCTCCCCTCCCTCCACCCAGCATTTAGGCACAGACGGCTTCGCTGAAATCACACAACAAATGGATAATTTCACGCTGCCATTTCCATTTCACTTCTGGAAAAACAGTGCGGCTTTAGGAGGAAATAGAAAGAGCCATTTTGATTCTGGCTTTAATGACGGAGTCTCATCATAAAGATGGGTTATATCAACAATGTCATGCATTCTATTACTCAAAAATCCTATTAAATGAGCTTATTTCACATTATAAATATATGTCTGAACACTGAAATATATATTGAATATAAGCTTAAAGATGACACGGCAGGAACATGGAGCACTGTTTTGAAAAGGTGAAGAGGAAAGAAATTGGAAGTGATTAATGAAGGTGAGATTTTGTTCGACCCCAGAAAAGTCATGTTCTTCTACATTTGCTCAATAAAAGAAGAGATGCTAGCTCTGCATTCATCCATGCTTTTCACTTACCCTGCTCTGGATCATACATAGAACATTATGTATTAAATGACTTGTTGGCTCCCAGGACTGTCTGTGTTGCTGTTTGCACAAAAACAGCTTTAGGCTGTCCATTGATATGTCAGGCTTTCCCACTGATATTTATTTTACAGTCTGCTCGTTTTCATCAAAGGGGGGTGATTTCATCTGGAATAGCTTTTATACCAAGCAGAGCGCGAGAGCAAAGACCCAAGAAACACTCAGGATACAACAAAGTCAGTTAAAGCTGCTCTGTAGACTATGCAAAATAAATGCATCCTCTGATCAAAGATCTGTTTCTCCTATGAAATAATTTGTTATAAAAACTCCAAACTCTAAGCCTCACACAACACTTGCGCATTGAATGTTGCTTGTAGATGATGGTGAAATAACCCAGGCTAAATGTAGGTGCACTGGTTCAAGGATGCCTCTTCAGGCAATTTTAAAGCAACAAAAAAGTGATGCATGATGGAATGATGATTCAAATAACATAATTAGGTTCTTATAATAAATAATCATAAATAATGCTACACGTCCACATAATTTCCTCCTTCAGAAAAACAGTCCTTGTATTAAACAGATTTAACGGGAAATGTAAAATTACTGAGAAACAACGATGCTCGCCATCATTTTCTTCCTTCCTTTCATTTCTTCTTCAGCTCTGTTTGTGAAAAATAACAACGTTGTTTGAGCCATTACTTGTAATTCTTGTCACTGTTCGTGGTCTGAGCCAGCCAATATGAGATGAGCTTTGAAAAAAAACTGAAAGGTTGAAGGCTTAGCAATATAAAAATAATACGTTAAAACATATTCTGATGAACCCTCTATTCTTGATTTAGACTCTACAAGGCCACTGAAGTTTTTTTTTAAAGGGACAATTATTTGCTCAGTCATGAAACATGCAGAATTCAGTCCAAAAATCATAATAAATAAATCTGCCAATGAGGTGACCTCCTCCTCCACCCCACTTTCTGCTCACACTCTTCAGACAAGATGAGTTGGACTAGAATCAAGTAAATTACTTTACCCCTCTGGCAAATTGTACACTGACAAATGGCTTTAAGTGTCGTTTGAAATTATTGTCGCCTTTTTCCCGGTCTCTCATCAACTGCTCAATCTGTATCTGTCAGTTCAACATCGACCTTTCCAAAGCGACATCCTTCAGATAATTCCTTCAATCCCGGCGGTCAAAAACTGTGACCACAGCCGTCTCTATCGAGGCTGCTGTCTCTGTGTTCGGCCATCAGCAGATGAAGCCAACTCCATGTGCTGATGAAGACGATGACATGCAGTTGAAAGCTCCAGAAAAAGCGAGTATTTGGACGTTAAGCTGAGATTGTTTGGTAAAGTGTGAAAATGGTAAATTACATTACAGTTTTTTGGGGCATGTGCTCTTGGGTTGTTTTAGCTCCAAAAAGTAAAACTCATTTTCCCACAATGGGGAAATTTTATTTTATTTCAGATTTTTGTTCAACACTGGAGAAAATTATGCAGTTTGACACGAATTTAGGAAGAAATTTCTGAGTAATAAAAAAAAATTCTCTCAAAGAAGAAAACCTGACCAGTAAAAGCTTTTCATCAGAGTAGAAAGTGAAAAAGCTATTATCTAGTTCTCACTGACATTCATGAGCCCTTCAATAAAACTGACAACGAATCACAGGTGGAAATAAATTACATTTACTGTCCTTATTATAGCAAAGTCTTCTTCTTTGGACTTTTTTGTGTGTTTTCAAAATATCAGTCATTTCACATGTACTTGTACAATGTACTGCATTTTTTAACTTTCACTTTGCTATACTTCAAGTTGCATGGGTTACACAGCAAAAAGAGCCAAACAGTGTGAGAACAGAAAAGTTTTTGCAAACTCTGAGGAGCACCGTGGCTCAAGAGTGTGAGTGTGAATGAACTGACGGAGCAGAGAGGTTTAACCGAGAACAGACTGTTGAGGACTTTGAGATGAAGACTTGACGTTCAGACAACAAGAAACTTACTGACAGATGTTTTTTTCTGCTTTTAAAGTGGCAGGTGATTTCATTTCTGTAGCCAAATATTGCTTGTTGCACCAGTGGTGTCCATGGCTATTTTTTTATATTCATTCTTGGTCATTGTTTGTTTAATTGTCTGAGTTTTGTCTGTTTGTCATTTGCATATTCATAATTGATAATCAGTGTGCACAGGCTGCAAAGTGACCCCCTGACTCGTCCTGATGTTGTCCCACGGGTGTGTATGTGTCGACATGCTAATGCACTTTATTTTGTAGCCTAAGGTAAAGGGGTTCTTTAATTTAACAGTGCCATCATATAACATTATCATCATCATAACCCCCCTCTGCCCCCACCCCTTTTTAAAATGTAATGCAGTAACATTCACTCAGGGCTACGTATTAACTGACCTACTTTTTACTTTCTGAGTACAGTTTTACACAAGTAATTTAACTTTTATTTGAGTAAAATGTATTTAAAGTAATAGTAGTTTTACTTGAGAAAGTTATTTAAAGTAATAATACTTGCACTTGAGTAAAACGTTCAAGTAGTTTTTCCATCTTTGCCAAGGATACAGAGTATGGATTCATTGTATTAGTCTTGTAAAAAGTGTGCCTGAGAGCAGGGACCTTGAAATTTGCTTTGTGCTGATAATGCTGTGTAAAGCATCCTGGCATGTGATGGGGAAATGTGACCTTCAGTAAAATACCCAAAATATTAAAAGTGAATTGCTGCCCTCTCCTAAAAAAACAAACAGTAGCACAGTTGTCAAAGGTGGTGGGCATGAATAATGCAGCCAGGTGACATGTGTTAACTCCAGGGTGCAACCCAACCCGTCTTACCCATTACCACCAGTGACACCTTGCGCGTGTCGACTCCAGGGGATTTCTTCACTTTGCACTGGTAGGTCGCGCTCTGAGCGGGTGACAGCAGAGAGATAGAGAGCGACGCGTCACCCATTGACGGGTCTCGGGCAGCGAAGCTGAGCCCTTTGGCGAGAGCGTGGCTACTGTGGACGTATGTAGTGCCGCTGGTGTAGGACACGAGCTGATGGAAAACACAAAGACAGATTTAAGAAATTGATGTTAACCAACGTGCAATAAAAATACTTCTCTCATCAATGTTGAATAAATAGGTAAATGCAATATTCTTCAGTTCCTCTGCCCCCTAGTGGCCAAAAATCAATAAAGGCAACTTTAAGTTTGCAGTGGATAAATACTTTTGGTTTTCAAAGTGGGAGCCTGAGGGCTTCCTCTCAGACAAAGTTGCACTCTATTCCTGGTTGCCAATAAGATCATGATTATGTTACAGTTGAGCCAAGAGACCCTAATATTGCTGTTTGACAGAACTTCAAACGACGGCAAATACATAAAAAAGCTCTGTCCTAAGACATTTATTAGTTTCTGACTTGGGGAAAGTGGGAAAAACAGTAAAATTCTCCAGAACTGCTGTATCTTTTTAACCAAATCACACGTATTTAGGCTGTTCCATGTGATTTCCTTTTGATTACTAATGTAATAACCAATGTAATATTTGTTCACTGAGTCCCCTCTGTGAGACGCCCCCTCCCACTTTGAAAACATCTGATTTTGAACAGAGAGCTGGTGACAACTGTCAGTTTGCACATGAATGAATTCTCTGCGCTGGTCACTTGTCTAAATCAGCACAGACCTGGTCAGTCCTGGTATCGACTGTGATCAAACGGCTGCTGCCTCAGGGCAGAGATGAGGAAAAAGCATCTTTTCAACTCTCCAACACTAATGACTCTTTTAATTTAAAAGGCAGATATGATAAACCTGTGAAATTAAAAAGGCGGTTGGAGTTCATCCACACTCCGGCTTCCTGGACTGAATTCTGATGTAGTCTTCTAGCGGCACAAGCTCGTCATATGAGGACGAGAAGAGTGTGAAATTTCAGGTGTGAAATTTGAACAGATCAGATGTTTTAAACATACTGTTCTTGTCTTTATGGCCGGTGTGATAAGAATAAGGTTGGATAGTGATTTCTAACCTTTGCGTTGATCTGACTGTGTTTGAAAATCAAATTAGCTCAAACATGGAGGAGACGTTGAAGAAGAACTGTTTCATTTTACGGGTACATAATTTTCATTTCCTGCAAAGAACTTTGTAATTTGGTGCTAATTTTAGGCAAAGATGGAGACAGCATTCAATTGTTACTTTTCTAATTGATTAATTCCAATTAACTGCTTGCATAACCTCTTAGCCAGTGTGCAGCAGGTCACAGAAAATACAATACTGAAGGCAAGCTACACGTTAAACATGTATGACAAATCACATTTCCATAAAGGAAAATATAGAAGAATATGTTCTTGGAAATTACTGGAAAATGATTGAGGAATCATAGACCCAGAACATGATGCATCACCAGTTGCAGTGCAAGTTTTGTTCCCCCAACCTTAAAAAAAACAGCGCATGCACACACACACACACACACACACACACACACACACACACACACACAGTCTTTACTTATGTCACTTTTGGGGAGTTTACATAGACGTACAGTTATTTCCTGGAGACTAACCTGAAGGACTACCTGACTTTAACCTAACCCTAAACTTAACCTCACAATAACCTTAACCTAACCCTAACCTAACCTTAACCTTAACCTTAACCTAACAATAACCTTAACCTAACCCTAACCCTAACCTTAACTGTTGACCTAAAAATCACAGTTTTCCAAATTGAGGACACCACTTTTTGTCCCCAATTGCACCGCTGTCCCAAATCAACTGGTCTTGAGTCTAGTGTATATCCCCAATTTGGACATAAGCGAACCCATACACTCACAGACACAGACACACACACACACACACACACACACACACACTTGCCTAACTCTACCACTGACCCAAAAGTCAACGTTTTCCAAATTAGGGACACACAGCTTTTGTCCACAGTTGCAGTTAACTTTTCCCAATTAACTGGTCTTGAGTCTGGTGTGTGTCACCAAAAGTAGCATAAGTCAGACCTACACACACACACACACACACACACACCAAAGAGTGTCTTAGCGTAATTACAAGTGAATTTTGCTTTATAATCAGACCCTACATTTACTCTATAACTTGCACCATTCTTACCATCTGATCTTTCTGCGTGGTGTCTGGGCTGACCACAGACCATTCAATGTCAAGTTCTCCGGTGTCGAGAGCGCCCGGCGTGTAAGTGCAGCCCAGAATCACGCTCTCTCCCTCGGCCTTCTGGACGGTCTGCGGGCCCGTCGACGTCACCTGCATCCCCTGCGCACGTTTCAGATCTTTAGAAATTCAGACAAGTCTTAGAATTAATGACAGACACACACAAGCTGTTTCTTAATCCCCCATTGTAATCCTCAAGAATAAATATGATGCATTCTCATTCAACAAAGCCTTTTTTTGCACAGTCACTGAGCCACCGTTTGCCATTTGTATGCACACATTTTTATGGATACATTTAATATTGATTCAGATTCTTTTCTCAAAGGAGGTCTGGCTAAGAAAACAACAAAAACACAAACATAATAGTAGCAACCAAATGCCACACAGGAATATAAAAATGACTTACTGGAATTACTTTAAGAGCAGTTTGAATTGAAAATGACAATAAACTGTTGGTCTTAAGAAAGAAAAGAAGAAAGTGCTCATTAAGTAGCACTCCAGAAAAATATTTGAATCAAAGGTCAAGCATGTTTTTACCGGTTCTTCGACAAGCTATTCGCAATTGTTAAAGAAGAAAGTAGAAAGAAAGAAAGAAAGAAAGTAGGAGGGAGTACAAACCTATGTGCCTCATTCTGCCGATGTGTGTAAATGTATAAGTGCACACATGAAGTAAAGGAAATGTACTCATTAATTCTACTGATCGGGAATTCGAGCGTTCACATTAATTTGACAAGTAAAGAAAATCTTCCAAATATACCTTTTTATAAAAACCAGATTTGTATGTAAGATCTGCAGCTCAGTCCATTAAGAGCCCCACCCTGAAGGAAAAAACATCTCAAATCCCTGCAACACTGGGGAGTCGACAGCCGTCTGGAGGCACAATCTCAAAGCTTGATTGGACAGACGTGAGCGCCATGGAAACACATGGGGAAGCCTACAGCTCGGCGGCGTTCAACAGTGGAGAGACATAAAGGTCTCAGCCATTGTTTCCAAAAAAAGATGCTTCTTTCAATACTAACACCATAAAAACACGGTGCAGTAGATAGACTGCAGGTCTACCTGTGTGTGTGTGTGTGTGTGTGTGTGTGTGTGTGTGTGTGTGTGTGTGTGTCTGTATTCTTACCTGTGCTCAAGAGACTGGCGGTGCATAACAAGAGGACAGGCAACCAGGGTGGGCAGCTGAGGAAGGAAGCTGACCTCAAACGACTGCAGCCTTGTCTGAACATGGTGGTCCTGTTTAAAATCATACAGAGCAAACGGTCAAACGGAGGTGACTGGAACAAACAATATAGACCGGCATATGAAAATGGTTTCAAGTGTTAAGAAGTGTGCTCTTAGAGAAAAACTATAGGAGGAATGATATAGGATGTAGAACAATAAGGTTATATTGATATTACCTGCAGATGCTACATCCAAACGTCTGGCAGTGGATCAAGTATCAGTCCGCTGCTCTGCTTTAGAGGGAGCTTCTCCTTTACTCCTTCCTCATTACCATAAAGCCTTCTGATTGGATGGCTGCTCCACCCGTTTTACCTGTTTACCTGGAGGTTTCCTTGGCATTGCTATTCAGCTGCTGATCTCGCCTTTAACACCCTCTAAGCCTCTTAAATGATTTATAGTTACCACAACCACCACAACCAACTGAAACAAAACGATGTCAAATAAAACTTTAATCAAATTAGATAAAAACCAATGGAAAGGCGCTCGAGGAAATCAGTGACCTGGCAGATGAATATTAACACAAAATCCACAGGTAAACAAGCGAAACTGGAAGAGCAACCGTGCAGTTTGATGATGAGGTGGTTGGAAACTCAAGATGCTAATTTGATGAGGCCTGAACTGCAGTGAAACCAAAATATCTGCAACACAATGCTGTTTTATTCAGTATCAAAAATATGTACTTGTTTGTCTGTATGCCCGTTTGCACATGTTCCCATCGGTCATTAACTTTTTATTTAGTTGGATAAAACAAAAGAGATACATTTGTAAATCTGAAAATGAAGAGAAAAGCTCCACCTGCACAAGGAAACACACACAGCCACTGTTCACTCCCTCTTATTTGTTGCACACACAATACACCACACACCACTTCAGCACCCTCTCGTTTGTCTCATGTGTCCGTGGTTTCAAATAGAGAGAACACGCGGTCTCAGGTGACAAGAAACCGGTTGTTCATCCAAAAGCACGAGCGCAGCCAGGTTCGTACATACATCACCAGGATGTATGAAAAAACTGCAAAGCTTATCTCTGCGCCAAATCTACAGGGAGGCAGCATAAATAAATAAGAACCGGTGAAGTGTCCTTCACTAGAAAACATGCACATAATGGATTTGTCATAAAGGATAAAGAGCTTTATCTCTAGATGTATAAAAAAAAACCCAAGCACTTCTGTTAAATCTTTATGTGAATCCACCACATTTATTTTACAAGTTTCTGCATTTTTGTTTTTTGAAAAACATTTATATTTATAGCCACCAGCTGCTAAAGCAGAGTTGTCAAAGACGGAGCCAGATCCATCTAAAAACCAGCTAAACTCCTCTCTGACCCCTCACGCCCACTCTTTTCAAAATCTGAGCGGCTCAGTTCATACAAACAACTTCTCTAAAGACGGTGTTATTGAAAGCAACATTTGTCCGGGAACGAGTTGGATTTTGCTGGAAGAAATTATTTTTAAGTGCTTTAAAAGCATGAAGCTGCTACTACTCACTCCTAATTACTGAGATAGACAAATTTCGATTAGGTTGGACTAGATTCAGCTTCACTGTCATTGCAGGCAGCAGGTAGCAGTAAAACGAAACACGGTTCGTGCAGCCATGTTATGTTCACTGTTACACAGCCTGAGGTGGAACAAATAAGTGCCGGTCGTCCCGTGTGGTGAGGTGTGTATCAGCCGGCAAATCATTAAGTATTACATTTTGAATTTCCACTGTGAATAAAAGGACACCAGGAGAGATGCTGATGCTCTCAGCACAAATTTATTCATCCAAGCGGGACGACCGTTTCTACTATTAGAGTAAAAATAATTGACTGTGTGTGGTGCAATGAAGTCATCAGGCCGGGATGCCCTCAGTTCTTTGTATTCCTGGCAAAAACCCCTGGATGCTTTCTCTTTCTTTCTGCTTTCAGTGAGTCACACAGGCGAAGCACCTCGAGCAGAGACGGAGAAAAAGCAGACAGGCGAGAACATGAACAGGTGAGCGTCACGTACGGCCCTCTGGGTAATGCGGTTTATTTAGGGTCATTATGAAGTGGCCAGAGAACCTGATATGGAGAAGGCAGGAAATAGCTTGTGAGCAGTGTCGGTGTGCAAGAAAAAGTCACCAAAGAGTAAAATATAGAAGTGGCAGCACTGTTGTTATATACAGTATTTATGCCATTGAATATACCCTCTGTAATTAGATTTAGCATTGGACGTCAATTATGGTGTGGAGCTGGGAGCCGGTGAGCGAAACGGAGAAATCATATTTAATTTACTTTCATCAGGTGGACAGACACACCAACTGCAAATGAATGCTAATGTTGCTCCGTGTCAGCCGGATGTGCAAATAAGCAGTTGTTTGCTCGAGGTATTTTACCAACTCGGACTCAAATCCAAAACAGAAGAGGTCACTGGAACACATCCCTACCCGCAGTTAAAACCGTTACTGTTAATTATCAGCCGCTGAGCTGCCGCGCACAACAGCTGCAAATTATAAATGAAGCACAAAAGAGCAACACAGTTATCGTCGCAGCTACCATTAAAATAAAAACACAAATGTGTGCAGCTATTGTGCAACGTGAGTTTTTGGCCTGGGCTAAGTAGTTGGACACCAAACACACCTACATGCCAGGTTTGGCTTCTCTGGGATTAATGCTTCTTCAGCCAGAAAGCAGCTTTTGCAGACAAAAATAAACACAGACTGGAGAGATGGGAGTGAATACAGCAGGGAATTTCAGTGCCCGGATCATTACATAAGTCCAAGAAAAATAAACATATAAGTCTACGCTTTTCGTGTAACTGTGTGATAACATCTCATTACTCTTTAAAAGATATTCATCTGATCTTTGGACATTGATCATTTTCATCTTGCGAGAACCAGCCACATGAAACTCAGTGTGGTTGCTCTTGTTTCATCACCACAGAATTCGTCACCGCTGATGCCGGTGATTGACATCACATTTGACAGTTTGTTTGGCACACACACATTAAAAGCTTTGGTGTCTACACAGGTGCTTTATGGCAGATGTATGACCACACTACTGATGATCTGCACCATTATATCACACCCACATGACTCGTATTCTTATTTATAATCTGAGATATGCAGCTGCAAAAAAAAAGACACAAAAACAGAGGTGAAAAATGTTACACACACACAAAAAAAGAAAGTTTCCCTGGCATCACTATGCAGCTGTTGGTATTGCCTTTAACGTCTTCCATCCTTTCCAAATGATTCATAATTACCACAGCCAAAGGAAACAAAACGATGTAAAATCTGATTTTATTCAAATGAGATAAAAACAATGGAAATGTTCTTGAAACGTACTTGAGGAAATCAGTGTCCTGGCAGCTGAATGACAATATGAAGAGATCCATTGAAATCTATTTCACTCTTTTCTTTCTTATCAACTCCAACGCTTTTATTTGTTTGCTCATATTCGCTCACAGCAGTTTGCAAACATGATCCTAGAAATGCAGCTGTGGAGATGAGACAAAAGGAAGTACGAATATATGGATTCAAAAAGAGTGGAAATCATTTTTTTTAAAATTCCTTTTTGTTCGGTTCATGAGCCCAAGACCTTATTTATAATTGGCTCAAAAGTTTCAGTTTGTAGGCAGGTTTTTTTTCATTTCATACACTTAACTTTTCTTTTCTTTTAAGACCATTTCGTTGGTATAAACGCCCAGTGCTGCAGTCTGAGGATTCATTTGCAGGTTTATCTCTAGGGTATCATTAATAAAACGAAAGACTTTGATCCAGAACGTTAATCTACTTGGGACACAGATTTGCAGATTGTTCTCCACGCTTCCTCCAACAGGCTGCTGTTTGTTTTTTGCCAATCTGTTTGGGGTCAAAAAATATCTGACAATTTTCCATTGAGTTAGGGTTTTGCTCTTTTTCTGTGTTTCGTTCTCATTATGTTCTCCAAGCTCAGACTCTCATTTACTTTGAATTGCCACTGTGTCAATGCAGGCAATAACTTCATATAATTATGTTACTGATTTATTATTAATCACTCCTGTCTATCAGTTATCTTGAGTAATGATTGATGGTTGTTTTTTTTTCAGTATGTCCCAGTTAGAGATTGCCAATAAGAGAATCTATTCATTGTAGATCCAACTTTTACTTTTGCTCTTTTCACTTATGTTATTTGGCTTGTCCTTTTTCTATGTTCCATTCTCAATACATTCTCCAAGCTCAAACTCTTATTTGCTTTGAATCTCCATTGTGCCTTGAGCAATACTGGAAATAATATAATTATGTTACTGATTACTATTATTCACTCCATCCTCTCTATCACTTATCTTTCAATGATTGATGATTGTTGTTTTGACCCAGTTAGAGATTTTCAATAAATAAAAATTGCAACTTCTGCTTTTACTTTTGCTCTTTTCACTTAGATGATTGGGCTCATCTCGCTTCTTTCAGGCTTGTCTTGGAGCTGAGGTTGTTAAAAAAAAGACATTGTGCTCCAGTATGGCCTTTAGTTCACATTGGCTCACATTAAAAGGCCATCACAGCATAATAACTTAAAAAATTTAAACACACTTTCAAAAATTTATTCTGCTATTACAAACCTATTACTTGTTAACAGAATGTCTTAATTACTATTTAAATTATTGAAATGACTTTAATTTTGAACATTTGCATGATTTTTTTTTTTTTTTTTTTTTTTTTTTAGTGTTACAAGACTTAACATCTGACAACGCCTCTGCTGTTGAAAAATCAAAAGCCTCCTCTTGGCTTTTATTGCTGGAATTCATACAGACGATTCTCTGCCAAGTAGGTCACAGGCTCAGTTGTTCACAGTTCCGAAGTGCACTGTTATGAAAGCAGCCCTGGCTTTGCGAGATAACCTCATTGATACCGAGAAGAAAAGGGAATACGAGTCGCATTTCTGTTTCTGACTCCTCTGTTTACCAGCACACGCTAAGTTGGCACTGAAAAAAGTACCGTTGCTTGAGCTCAACTATGACTGCAGAAATTTGGGATGTTATTATTGTTGGAGCCGGACTATCTGGACTGAGTGCAGCTCATTTGCTCAGGAAGAGGGACGCCAATTTGAAAATACTGATAGTGGAAGGAAAAGGTTTCTAAATGCACATCATGATTGAAAGCAAATATTATCCTGAAGTGGTGAATCATTTTAAACTGGAAGCTTTTAGTTGAGGCATTGCTCTGACTGAATCATGTCTTGTGTACCTTGCAGATCGGGTGGGAGGCCGCACGCTGACCACCGAAATACCAGCAGCCAATGGCGTTGATCGCTGGGACTTTGGAGGCCAGTGGGTTGGAAGGTAATGTGATTAAAAATTACAGGAATGACAAAGAGGAAAACGAGACAATTCATGCTAAAGTAAGATTTTAAGAGTCACTCCAGTTCAGACCACAAGGACATTCATTATTCTATTGTATATTTATGTCTTACAGGGATTTTCTAGCCGACAGGAGCAGAAACAGAAGATTATTCTCATTCACGACAAAAATTTGTTGTTGTGTTTGTGGTTCTGAAAATAATTTAACAGCAATTGAAATGCGGCAGAGTCACACTGAACATGACACAAATATAAAATCTGGGATTTTTGGAGCGAGCTGCTTGTATGCAATTGAAAGTCAGTCAATTATTTCAGCCTTTTCATTATGGAGTCGTAGGAAACAGTGCAGATCATTAGGGCTTGTAATAGCACAACAGGCACAAAATTTAGACCTCAGTTAGACCAGTGAGCTTCAGCCACATTATAATTGTGACTAATGTACTTATTGGTAATAAGGTAATAAGGTTTGGGATCGAGGCAGGTGAGCAGATGTGAGCTGGGATTGGCTCCAGCCGGGGATGAGCTAGTAAAGATGGACAGTGGCCACTTACACACTATTTTGAGATTTTTTAAGCATATTGATGTCAGTCACACAAACACAATTCAATTCAAAATTTTCATTCAAAGGTCCACACAAGTGCCCACTTGACAGAAATCTATTAGATTCAAAAGTAGTTAAAAAAGGATGTGCTCCATTGAGTCATAGAAAACTTTATTGATAATATGACAGATCCAAGGTTTACATTCATTTACTGTGAACGGAACAAGAGTGTGGATGTGTGTTCGAGGGCCTTGGATGTGTTTGTTGCAGCACTGCTGATGATATTACAAGCTGGCTCTGCCACATATCTATTTATCTCTCACCTGTATTTGTATGTATTCATGTACTATATACTGTATATATAGTGCATATATAGGTTTGTAACACTATTGTCGCTTTTGTTTCCTTTACATAATAATAATGTCATTGCATTCCTGTGGACCCAGGATGAGTAGCCGTTGCACTTGTCACTGGGAATGGAGAAAAATAATCAATCACTACAGAGCATGTCAACACTTAATAAGTGTTCAAACTTGCTTCTCTTTCAAGGCTCTTGTCTTCATCAGCCCTATTGTTGATATTTCACAAACAATTGTCTCCATGTTGCTCCAGCCTTCCAATTTGAAGAAACCTAGTTTAGATCCCATTTACCAGCCACCTGCCTCATTCCTCATATGTAGTGAAGGAATTATTGCGCAGTGACTCAGCTAGTCCTGTTTGAACAAGAGTGTTTAAGAGAAGATTCAGTCAGGACTCAGGCCGCTTCACAGTGTAGTGTATTATCCTCTTCATTCCCTGTTATGTGATGTACAGTTGTCATGTGAAATTTGAACCTATGTTCTTTCTTAGAAAAGCTAGTTTAAAGGGTGAAGGACAGGTTGAGTTCATAGGTTGAGTGTCATTTTTACAGCTTTAGCGGATGTTTGACCAACTATGTGTGTGTAAAGGTGAGGGTCTTGAAAGATAAGAAACAACAACAGCCCAGACTGCTCTGATCAAACTCACAAACTCTCACATGTTTGTATCTGGGAGCTGTCTCACTACGAGGCTACAACCTGTAGTTAACTGTTGGCAACGGTTGCTGCTCAAATGGAGAACTTGTGAAGTACATTGTTCAAGAGCACTTTGATGAGAGTTCAAAGAGGAGAGCGCATCTCTCAGGTGCTTCGTGGCTACACTTTTACAGTTTGCAAAGATTTTTCCAGTTGTTCAAGGACTCACACGTGCGATGTTGTCCTCTCGAGCCCACTTCTTTAAACTTGGAATAAACATGTTTAAGATCATGTAGTAACCTCCCAGTCTTTCTCTTTCAGCACCCAAACACACGTCTTGGAGCTTATAAAGGAGCTCGGCCTGGAGACCTACCCACAATTCAACACTGGCAAGAAGGTGCACCACATGGGCGGGCCAGGTGCCAAAGTTCGCACCTACAGAACCAGTCTCCCTGCTCTATCCCCAGTGCTGCTAATGGACCTCACACAGTTCCTGTGGAGGGTGAGGCAAAATACTTACACAGCAATATCACTGAGGACTATGGTCAGTTAGAGCTGATAGGAATCCATATCTCTCAGTGGACAAATATGATAAGCTAAAGAGTGGTTTATTGAATTTATTCTGGACCTTCGCATGTGTAGAATGAGATGTTATGCAACATTTACATCAGCAGATATACAGTATTTCCTTAGAGGTCAGTTTTTAACAACCATATATTTTCCCAATCAGCTTCATTGTCCAATATTCCTATCAGGCTGGGAGTCAATGCCAAGTGCCAAATGAATGTAAAAATGGTATTTCACATTATTAATACAGTTTGCTTTTGGATTGAAAGGACAAGAGCACATTTATCACACGCTGAACAATGTTTCCTGCCCAGAATAAATGGTTAGAGCAGCAGTGGGAAGTAGAAAATGGGAGGGAAAATGCCCGAGTAGAATTGTATTTGGCAGCCTCCAACTATTATTTTTTTTTTTTTATCTGTATCAATGGGATACTTTCGGTTCACAGTGGTAAATCACCATGCGTGGGTGTGTTGTGGTGACTGAATTTTTCTCTCAGATTGACAGATTGTGCGCCACAGTGTGCGTCCAGGATCCTTCGAAGACTCCCAACGCCATCGAGCTGGACAGCATGACCCTCCACTCGTACATTGAGCAACACAGCTGGACAGCAGGTCAGGGTTGAGAGCGGCTTTGAATCTCTTTGTCTTCCTCAACTGAACATATTGACTTCCTTCTTCTACTGTGTGTTGGTCTTGGCCAAAAGCGGTGATTTATGGTGATGTTGATAGAGAACATTTGGTGGAGAATAACAAAAAAAAAAATGATTTCAAATTAGATGGTTTCATTAAATTTTTAGTGTCAGTATTTTCCAAAGAAAAGATGAATCTACAGCCAAGATAGCGACGCTTTGATGCTGTGATGCTCATTGCAAAAAATAAAAGAATTAAGATGAACAAACGTCGAAACCCAAAGTTTGTGTCATGATGAAATAAATGTACAAAAGGCTCATAGCAGTGCTTGACATGCGAACAGTGCAGCAGGTATAATGTTGGTCACCATCTTAGCTCAGAGTGCACAGCAGGGGCTGATGGGAATGTCATTCACAAGGCACAAGATGTCAAACCATTAGCATCAAACCATTAGCATCCAAATGTCCAAGTACAGATTATTATTCACGCCTAAATTTTAATGCCAAATCAAATAATGCATTGCAGCACCAGATTTATTGACTGCAGACTTAAAGGCCATCTACATTTGACAAGAGATCTGATTTGATTCGATTGCAGAAATAATCATCATTATCTTCTCAGGTGTCTCTTTGTTAATTATGTTCTGTCTGTGGTTTCGACCTTCATGTGGCAGAATAAATTGCCTTTTTTTACATTGCACTGTATAGTAATTACCTATGTAATGATATACAGTCTACTTTGCAGAACACTGTCGTTGCAGGGAAATGCATATTATTACTGCATGTGTGAGAGGTAAAGTACATATTCAATCATCCCTCTCTGCTAGAACTGAAAGAGGAGCTTGGACTGTGTAGCAGGTCAGTCTTTGGCATGGAGCCATCCCAGATGTCCTTCCTCTTCTTCCTCATGTACGCCAAAGCAGCTGGAGGGCTTGAGCCACTGCTGGAGAGCACACCAGGCGCGGCTCAGGAGTTAAAGATAAAGGTACACAGCTCATATCCTTCCCCGGGTGCGTATTGTTGAATTGAGTGCCTTATTTTATTTTTTTTTTTAAAAAGTAGAGATCCATTTCTTCTTCACTGTGCACGTCTCAGCCAAGCCCTGTCCCAACAAACACAATACCACTCTTTGTCCTCATCATCGATTGGGGCTGTTTAAACACTTGGAGCCGTGGTCTTGTATTGGATTTTCCTATTTCCTATTTGCTCCCTCTGCATGAAAGTTATGGTTTCATACTGTTCTATTTTTGTGCGATTGCTTCTGAACCCTGTCTTTCCTCACGGTGGTGGAGTGTTGAAGGATTGAAGGCCAAAAAATAGAGAAAAGGACACGCTGAGCCTTAAAGGAAATAGCAACAAAGAATTTCTACTTACAAACATCTGTATTAAAACATGTCCTGCACTTTTTTCATCTGCAGCAATTTTCACATTATCAAGCAATTTTGCGGAGGAATTGTTGTGGCACAACACAGATGCAGTAAAGGCAGCAGCAAATAGGAGCTGCAATGGTTTTATCATGACTAGTCTAACAGAGGTGCAACTCACCTCTGAAATATTTGTTCTTCCTCAAACAAATTTCGAACACATTTTCTGAAATTTCATATTCAAGTCAGTACTCCTTTAGTTGTGTGTACTTCTTCTTTATACTTGACACTCGAGCATATATTCAGCTTTCATAATGTCTCTTTTTTATGTAGTTTTTTTTTTCTTTTTTAAAATATGATTTCTTGCCTTTAAAAAAAGTATTTTCAACCTTTTGGAAGAAAATAGTTCCTGCTGAAAAGTGTTCTTTTCTGTGGCTTATGCAGAATAACCAGAACATTTTTCCAGAAAGAGACGTTGCTGATGAGGATTTCAAATGTCATTTCTAATTGCTTGAGGCCTGCAAACACAATGTTTTATTGCACTGGTGTGTCGGCAGAAGTCTCAGAGGCACATACATCAAGATCTTGGCAAATATAACTGAATTATCTACGTGGCTGGCCACACACCACCAGGGGTTTGTTGTTTTGTAATTTTCGGTCAAGTGACCCTATTACTTCCACCACTCCTCCCACCCAGGGAAGGAGGGCATCTATGGGTTTTCCAACCCACCTTGAAGTGTAATATCTGTCTCTCCACAGGGAGGCACCCAGCAGCTTTCAGTGTGTCTGGCAGAACGTATTGGGTGGAAGAATATCCAGCTGGGTTCTGCGGTGACGGCCATATGGCAGGTAGAGTACAGTAACATGGTGCACTCTGGGATTGATGAGGTGCGACACAGAGATAACAGCTTCCTCAGTGGGGAAACAGGTCGTCTCCCGTGAAGGCACTGTCTATTCCACCTGACTGTCTTTCTTATTGACAGCTGAGAGACCAAGACGGCTCCATGCATCCTAAAGTGAGGAGCTTTCGTCAATATATCGTTCATTTGTACTGTTTACTTGTGCATTTATTGATTTGATTAGGTTAGATAGAATATGGAATTTTGATTACTGGATGACAAAATATTAAATTATTGGATTGTAGCCTTTAAAATACTGAATTGAATACTGAGTCCACTCAGTTAGGACACTGTCATTTGACTCTTTCTGCATTTCCTAATACGCTCCAAAGTGGAGCTGAAACGATTTGTAAATTAAGCATTAGTCGATTAACAGAACATTTTGATAATCAAAACAATTCAATTCAATTTTATTTGTATAAGATAAGATAAGATATTCCTTTATTCGTCCCTAGCACCAAATCACAACAGAAGTCACCTCAATGCACTTTACAATCAATTAGTTGATTATGTCATGTTAAATGCCAATAAATAACTGGTTGCATCTCGCTTCTCAAAGGAGAATATTTGGTGCTTTTTTGGTTTATAAAACAGTACATTTAATATATTTAGATTTTGGACATTTGGTGGGAATATAGACAAATTGAAGATGTCACCACAGAGGAGGAATATTTCTCAATATTTTCTGACCCTTAAATAGCAAATCAACAGGAAATGAATGTGAATATGAAAATAATCGTCAATTGCAGTTCAATGCTAAAATACATTACAGTAACAATAAGAACAAGGAGGAAGACATGTACTATCTACTCATCATTTGCAGCGTCACAGAAGGCTGTAGCCTATCCAGGCATGTATTGGGTGACAAGCAGGTTCACACCCATGACATTTTGCCAGTCTATCACAGGTCTAACACATATTGACAGACAAACACATTCACACTCGCAGTCACAGCTACAGGCAAGTTAGAGTTTCTAGTTGACCTCAGCTGAACCACGGTACCCAGAGGAGACCCACACAGGCAGAACACAGAACACAGAAGAACCCAGTCAGCCTGGTTGGCTTCACAGCCAGGAGCTGCTTTCTGCAAAGCAATAGTGCCAAGCACATACAAACCATCCATCCATCCACCCATCCATCCACCCATCCATCCATCCATCCATCCATCATCGTTTGCAGGTCATGGGGGATCGGAGCTGGGTGAGAGGTGCGGTGCACCCTGGATAGGTTGGCAGTTCATCACAGAGTTGACACATAGAGATAAATATCCAGCCGCATAACATCTATGGGCAATTTAGAGACACCAATTAACCTGCATGTTCTTGGACTGTGGGAGGAAGAAAGGAGAAAATGGTCCTGTTGGCCTTCAAGGCGATAGTGCCCAGCATATACAAACTAAAGAATAGAAAATCATTATTTTATGAAAATATAAGTGAGGAAAAAAATAAATTGACTTCCTTGAGACTTTGAGGAAAACTTGTCCAAACCTGAGAAGCTGGGACACCTTTAATTTTCAGCTGTGACCCTGAAAAAGCCAAAGAGCTCAGAGTTGCTACAGTGGTGCTGGCAGATAATTACAGAGGGCCTTTGTTCAGATTTTAAAAGAAAAACAGATCCTAAAGTTACCAGGGAGTCAGTCTGGAAAGCTAAAAATGTAGTAAAATTAATTCCTAATTTTCAGCATCCAAAAATATCTAGCTGTTTCACAGTCTCAGAAGACAAGAGCTTTCTATATTGCACAGTGACGTTCTGTGGTGGGTGAGTTTTAATTATCACCAGAGGCTTAAAGTTTAGTGGAAATACATGTGAGACCAAGGGAGCTGGCGCATAAGAGCTCTGAATGCATAAGAGCAAGACTGAGTGCAGCGATTCAAAACCCAGTGATATACAGTCGAACATCTTGCCATTTAACCTCCTTTTAAAGCTGATTTTGCATTTACATAAATTACTAGAATATCTCCTTCTCAGATGATCGAAATTGACATCCGTAAAAGTCCAAACCACAGTCTAATAGAACTAAATCTGTCTGATTGATAAAGCCTGCTTCATGTATAAAAGTCTCCTATTCTGCATTAATGATATGCACAAACAGAACTTGGCTTGAAAAAGGCCATATTTTAGCACAGTGAGATATTTATGAAAATATGGGGTCAGTAACTGGAAAGAAAGAAGTGGTGCATTTTTATGCATCTTATATTTGGAATAAACGGTGTCCAAAATCAGTCAGCAAATCACAGTTATAAACAGCTCCATCACACCAACAAGGATGTAACGTACTAACAAATCTGTGCAAGTTGCTTTTTAAATAAAGCTGTATTTCTGTTTATGTGTTCGAACAGGATGCTGAGTGGGCCAGGGTGACGACTGCCACCAACACCTTCTTGTGCAGAGCTGTGATTGTCACCTGCCCCCCTCATTTGGCAGGTCAGTGCGCGTCTCCCGCCTCTGTCGACTCGCTAAATGAAATTCTCACTGATGCAGGAGGCAATAGGCAAATATCCTCTCCTCTCGCTACGTCTGTAAAATGTGGCAAACTGTGCATCCATGCAGATAAATCTTTGATTTTCCTAAATCTTTGTGGCTGTGGGGCGTGGCAGTCACTTTGGCTGAAGTAAATTCAGTCTGAGGTCGGGCCCTGGGCTGAGGAATTGGATTGGATTTTGATCCAGAGCAAGAGTTAAGGCCAAAACTTTAACTTGGGGCCAATGTGAACATTCGTTGTGGTCGGCGGTGGGAAGTTGAAAGTGTAATTGAGATACCAAAAGGGGAGAAATGTGGCCCCCTGCAGTAAAGTGTCTGTTCACAAGAACAAGGGAGTTTTTAATTAAACCAACTAACAGCATTTAAAAATGTGCCATGTTGAAAATTTAACTTTTTCAACTAACAGTACTTATCATTGCAAATATAATGAGTTGCCAGCCATGTGCATTTGACATCATGTTGTGCAAACACCTCCAAGCCCTGAACAGAATCTGCTTTTTTATTTTGTTTTTCCACCTCAGAAAATAGAAATCCTGCATTCCAACTTCCAATCAACTGCAGGGAAAACTAGCAGTGACCTGTGAGTTGTATCTGATTTAATTCTTGCAGTTTGGCTGGTGCTGTGCAGGAGACACGCTAAGACTGGAGTCGGTACTGGTTGATGTTGAGTCTGGAAGCCGGGGCTGGTTTTTGCCAGGTTTTGGAAGGGGCCGAAGCTCGAGCTTACTCTGGGTCTGTGCCTGTTTGTACTAAACTGGCAACAGATCTGTCACTCAAAGCCTCATACTAAGAGCCGTGGACCATGGCCAGGATCCTTAATGAGACAGGTTTCAGAGCAGTGTTGAATTATGCAGCATGGCTCCGATGCCACGGTGCCATACTTTGGCCTTAAATCAGTGCGTGGAGATTGACAGAGACTTTCAAAAGCCAAAGTCAGGCCAGTGATCGAGATGTCACCTCTCCCAAAAGGAGCCGGGGATAAATTAAAGACAGGATTGCTGCTTGAAGTCATCTGTGTCATATGTTTCCTTTGAGTTTTATGGAAGTGGGCAAACCTGAGCAGCTTTCCAGTTAGTGGGGGAGGGAAGAGGAGAGCTGAACACAGACAGTGGGAATGACGATAATGACTCAAGATGATTCCAAGCCTCCCTTGGACAGAAGAAGTGTAAAGGATTGTTCTCAGTATCCATAACCTTTCATGTTTGCTTCTTCTTTTTCTATCTGATTCTGACATTCCCCTAATTAATTATCCCTTGCTTTTGAATCACTGAACGTGCAGATGGATGAATGAACAAAAAAAAAGAATCCTTTCCGAAGTTCAATAGGTGCTTGGCATCAAATGACACCACTACATTCACACACACACAAACAAAAACGCTGGATATGAGCGTGCTCCCCAATATATCACGTTCGTCCTGTTCTTGGCTCCTGGATTTATCTCCCCATTCATCCATCCATCTTTTATAATGAGTTCTGTCAGTTTTTTCCCCCATTTTTTGTTACCACTTCTCTCACTCACCTCAATGATTTATGAACCGTCTGGTTTCACTACATATGAGATTGCTATGCATGAAAAGGATGCGCTTGGAAATGAGAATTTTGGCCATGTGACGACTTTTGAAAATGCAGTTGAAGTATGTGCATGTTACATTCGGTAAATAGCTTCCCATGTATATTCATTGTGAGACTGCAATAATAATAATGATGATAAAAAAAAAAAAAAATCCCAATTAAGCTTTCACAGCATGCAGTTGGAGGATAATGCAATTAGGCGCACTGTCTAACATTCAGCCATAGTTACAGAGACAGTTCTGCAGTTGCTAAATTAAGATTTGGTTTCAATGTGTGTTTCTGTCTCTCTGTATCATGTAGGAAATCCCTGGCAGAGAATGACTCCCTGGCTGTGTGCGCACATATGTGTCAGTGTGGGCATGTGCACGGATATTTACTGTTAAGTGGGTGAAGCTAAAGTTCTTGACGTCACTTTCTAAAGTCGGCGCACCTGACTGAAAGGGGGTTTTATCTGATTGCAACTGAACTTGACAGGCAGCCAAGCAACACTATATCTGATGTTGCCATCTATCTTCTCATGCAGGAGGAGCTGCTGTAATGACAGCAGGCTTGGGCAGTGGTGAGGAAACTATTACATCTGCCACTCACAGTTTAGTCCAGAGCGTTGTTTACCCTAGTAGAAAACAGGTAAGCAGTGCATTAGCATTGATTTGTCAAGTGACACTGAGAGCCAGGATTCTAGGCCAGTATCCGCTGTGCTGTGAATGAAACTAATGGAGCCTAATTTGGGGATTAAACACGAAGTGGGAGCTGAAGTGATTGTGAAGATAACTCACGCAATCTGATTTTTATCTCGCTGAGTTTAAACTCATATCTGAATCTGTTTTGCATCTCTCCCGGCGAGCAATATATCAAGTGTTGATGAGCAGGAAAGTATAGTGGACATGGATTTGCAAAGCTTTTAGTGGAAAATGTTAATGCCATGGTCAATACTCTCTTCTAAAGCTTTTGCCATTTCTGTGTGACCACAATGGAATTTTGAGGCCAATAGTGACAGTGATATTAGAGAGGTTTTTTTTTTTCTAAAACATTGATAATAATGTTTTGGCTGGTATTCATTTTTTTTAACCTCAATGCATCAACAAAACCTTTTGGACAAGAATCCTTTAAATTTTGTTGTAGAATTGATCAGAACGTGTGACATTTTGCACGGGGAAATAAAACTTTTTTGTCTGGTGGACCAGCTTGGTATTAGTGATGGTGTTTCTAGATGACCTCTAACAATCAATTTGTGGCTGATACGCTGCTTGTGTGTATCTATTTCTGTAACAGCTCTACTTATTAAGATAGTTTAAAAAAAACTCTTTTATTAAAGATATCTAGTCTAAATTAGGAACAATCAAAAAGAAAGTTTGAGAACAAGTTCACACTCAAATTAATCTGCTTCCCCGGGACTGTGTGTGGTGTGGTTTGATTAGATTTGACTGACAGTGGTGTCTCTTTGGCAGCACAAGTAAACAAGTCCGTCAAATTAAACACAACCCGTCTTTAATACACCACGCTTTCTTCCCCAAGCATTTTTGGCCATCCTACCTTTATCAGCATGGCAAATGCTTGAGGAATAAAGTAGGGCAGCTCAACTTGCATTTTGTTAGCTTTATCCCTTTTTCAGAATGTCCTTTAGGGCGACCTTCCAGTGGGGAAAACATGATGCAGGTCCGAATAAGCTGCCCTACGTGCTAGAGTCAACCTCTATGTGCCTCTAAATGGTTAAACATTTAATCATCCCCTGTGTGTTTTTATTGCAGAGGCGTAGTAGTTATACCTCAAATCTGACTCACATAATAAAACAGTATCAATCCTAACCAAGGTTTGGAATTGTTTCACCACAAATGCATCACGATTTTCTGCCCCTTTATATTTAGTTGGTGCCCTTTTTACTTTTTTTGCCCTTCAGACCCCCTGAGTCTGCATCTGGTTTGGCTGACAGCGTCTCAAGCAGGCGGCAGGAGAGACGCTCTGTGGTGCTCTCTCTGAACTGACACCAACTGGACAGTGGAGTGAATAATATATTTCTCATATCTGTAGTTAAAGTGTATTGGAGAAAAGACATCAGTAATAATGTTGAGGGTGCTGAGCATGAACCAATGAACCACAGCTTACCTACATACACAGGCCTTTGTATTCTCTTAGGAACAAAGGCCAAAATCCCGCCATCCTTTCCTGGGCTTGTGCCTTTCGAACCACTTGCTGCCATGAAAGCCCCTCATCCTTAATCTCATGTTCTGTGCTTCTTCTCCAGATGGTTCTAGGGCTTTCTCCCTCTCTTGTGTTGTGGGTTACATGTTAATTCCTCGTTGGTGATTGATTTATTTTGTCTTCTGAGTGTGTGGCCTATCCAGCTCCATGTCCTTCTCCTGATTTGAAGTTCTGTGGGTTTTTGCTGGGTTTGCTCCCACAGGTTGATGTTGGTGAAGATGTCTGGCCAACAGACTCCCAGAAGGTGCCAGAAGCAGCAGTTGATGAATGTCTGTTGCTTGTTTTGTATATTGGTGGTAATTTTCCATGTTTTTGGTTCTGTACAACAGAATGGATTTGACATTTGAATTAAGATTTTTCTGTTTGGTTTTAATTGCTAAGTTGTTGTTTTCCAGGTGTCATCTAAGATGATGAATGCTACTCTTGTTTCTCCTATTCCAGTTTTGAGGTCTTTCTCCACTACATAAAGCTGTCTACCTCCTCTATTTGGTTATGATCTATGATTATTGGGGCATTGCTCTTGTTATTAACTCTCAAGACATTTGTTTGTGATGCGTTGATCTCGAGCCCAAGTGTGGCAGCAGTTCCTTCTAGTTTGTGTGATTTGTCCTGAATCTGGTGGTGAGTGTGTGCAAGTTGTGCTATATCATCAGCAAAATCCAGATCCTCTAGCTTTTCCATCAGGCCACTGTGTCCCTGTTCTTGGTTACTTGGTTTATGATCCAGTTTTTTTACAGATGAGGAAGAAGAAGGGTGGGAGCAAACATCCCTGTCCCATACTAGTCTGGATGTCAGAGTCCTCTGATGGGCGTCCTTCATGAAGGACTCGACATTGCATTCCTTGGTAGATGCCCTTGATGATGTTGATGAACTTTGGCTGGATGCCATAGCGCAGCATTCATTTTCAGTGTCTCACGATCAATACAGTCAAATGCCTTTTCAAAGTCAATGAACTGGACATAGATGGGTGGGATCCATATCATGGATTGCTCGATGATAATCCTGAGGGTGGCACTTTGGCCTCCCTCAGTCTTTCACCACCTGTTTTCTGAAGCATCACCGGTGGGATGCTGTGAGCACCTTTGCTGGTGTTGAAAACAACATTATTCGCTCCCTCTCCCTCTTGTACTCCCTGAAGTCTCCTTTCTAGGGAATCTTTACAGTGATGCTATCTCACCAATCCGAGGGGAATTTTTTCCTCCCAGATAGGCAGCATGAGGTGATGAAGCACGCTCGGAGAGGATTCTGGTGTCTCCCTTGAGGCCTTCAGCTGGTTCCACCTTGGTGGGGGGTTGCAGTTTATCTCCAGCAGGTTTGGAGCTGGTGGAATCTCTGCTGTCGGACAGAATTGTTTGCTGAGCAGATCTTTAAAGTGTTCGGTTCATCTCTGAAGTTGATCTTCGTTGGTTGTGAGCAGTGTACCTTTTGTGTCTTTAACGTACACCTGTGCTTTTTTGAATTTGCAGATAAGCTTCTTTGTGGTTAGAGTACCTTTAGATTTTTTTTCCTGCTGCATCCACTGCCTGCTGTGATAAACCCTTGACTTTGTCCCTTCTGACACTTTTCTTACTGCCTTTTTTTTTTTAGTTTTGGTTGAATTCGTACCTCCTCTTTAATCATCTCTCACTCTTTGTATGTTTCTCTGAATAGCCAGGATTTGCTTTTTGTATTTTTTCTCCCTACCTCTAATTCATATCTTCTTTTATATGGCCTGTAAATCTTTCCACTTCTCCTCCAGCTTATTTGGGGTTTCTGTTTCTTGGTCTTGCCATGTTTGAAACCTGTTGTGTAATGTGGCCTGGTATAGTTTCAATGTGCTTATATCTTGACATTACTGTACATTTGCGTCATTCTTTTCAGTTTCAGCAGCATCCTTGCCATGATGTTGTGGATGTCCTTGTGTGTTGTTTTCTATACAGACTGTTGCATGTTAAATTTCCATTTATGGTACCTTGCCTTTGCTTTGCCATTTTCATCTCATAACCATTGTTGTTACCCTTCCATTAAAGTCATGATGTCCTTTCCTTTCTTGATCCGGAGTATGTGACATAGTTGGTTGTAGAAGTGGTCCTTCATCATTGTCTGTGTCATTGGTAGGGACACAGTGTTGCACTATTTGAAGGTTTATTTTCTTATAAATTGTTTAGCATGGAGTCTTGCTGTGATAATCCTCAGGTCCATGGTTTCCCAGCTGATGAGAAAACTACTCCCTCTATATGTAGTGGAGACCCTTCTGGAGCCATGACTACTTTATGGACCCACCACTGGCCAGTTTAACCTGCCCTGGCTGGAGCCATCTGGTTTCACCCAGGCCCAAGAGAGATATGCTGTCCTCATCTCCTCTGCTGTTACTGCCATCTTTCCTCCTGTGTACATGGTTGCAGTGTTGGTAGATCATCTATGTGTCAGAAGGTTCAGATACACCATCTGATGTACATAATCATATTCTCAAAGCAAAGAGTCTTTCATTGAGATTTTTTGGTTTTCCAGGTTTGTGAAGCTAACCTTGAGCCCAACCTTCACCATCTTTGGTTTCTGGTGTGTTTTGGAGTTGATTTGTTAGTCCTCTTCCCTCGCTTATCGTCCTCCAGGTAATGGATTACAGTCTCATATCACATGGGGCCAGACAGGGTTAGAGTCGTGTCTCGGCACATCAAGCCCAACCTACTCCTGCTACTGTGTAGTGAAAGCTGCAACCAGTAACGTCATTTCATATCAGCAGCACAAGACAGAAGCACAAGCACATGAGAAATGACTGTACTGAGATATCCATATTATATGGATTCGATTTGACTGATATCTATAGAGTATTTGAAGAGCTTTGACTCTTCGACTCTGAAAAGCCTGGTTCGGGAACAGCCCGAGGATAAAGCAGAGCTGTGCGTTGTGTTTTCATTTTGATGGACTTGTTCTGTCACTAACACAGGTCTACACGTCATTCTACAAGTTAAACCTGAGCAAACATCTCAACAACTGTCAGATTTCAGTTGTTGTCTTTCTAGACAAAAATACCTCGTATCACCTTTTTCCAGCACAGGCCTGCCTCCTTCAAACCAGTGAGAAGAGCACAGACAAACCACAAATACACAAATCTCATGTGAAATCAGCAGCAGTGTTGTGACATTAGTGGATAATAGTGTCTTTGTGGAGGATCCATTACTTTTAGTGAAGAAGCCTATTAAGAAAAAACATTTCAGGGACCTTAAATGTGTGGTCAAAATTAAATGCATCTTGGGTTTGTGGTAGACTAGCTATTTATTCATAGGAGATTAAAAGCCGTCCGATGTATTTCCACAGTTAAATGAATTCTGAAACTAATGAGGGCAATTTCAGGCAAAAGGGTCATCCTCTTTGAGTCAAGACCAACGACGGAAATTATTAAGTAATGTTCCAGTGTGTGTACGGAGAGATGGGGGAGGGTGTCTGCTTCTACTATTGAGCCTTCAATTTCAATAAGTGTCAAGGGGCCGTGTGCATAATTCAGTAAAAGATCTGTGATACAGGACTCCATCTTTAACGTTTGGATTAAGTGATTGGTGAATTGTGCTGCCCATTACTGATGGCCTCATATTTCAGACAGTGAGGGCTGTTGTTTTTTTCTCTCTTTCGGTATCCATCTGCCATTAGTGCCTCATTCTTTTGAACCTTGACCCTCTGGATTCTTTGGATTCCTGCCCAGAGTTATGGTATAAGAGCTTCTTAAATGCTTACTTTGATCAATATGTTGATACATTTCAATCATTTGAAAAGCATTTTTTTTCTCTTTTCACATCACCATTATCTCGGCCACTTTTCTTTCTTCTCTTTCTTCTCATTCTTCTTTGTCACAACAGGTTGTTACATCATACGCTTCGCACCACTCTATTGGTTTTTCAGGATGAAAGAGATGATCCAATTTCACAGCATACACAGGCACAGCCACGCACTAAACCTCAGCTCGAGCTAGCTTAAGCTATTTTCATACTTTTTTCAAGTTTCTTTGCTCCACTCTTTATAAATTGCCATTCGGAAACTGCATCTCTGAATCATCATCCCTTTGATGTCATGTCTTGATTTGAGTGGCTTTTCATGTTTCCTCATCCTTCTGACAGTCAAAGACACTGAAAGTGCCTGTGCGCTAAAATTTCAGAGTGAGAAAATAATGGAAATTCCAAAGCCCCTTGCTGAAGGCTACCGCAGACGTGACTCGCAGGTCAGAGAGGGAGGAAACTGGGAAAGCAAGGTCAACGTTGTCCAGTAGGGCATTCACAAAAATTAGGTGAGAGAGGATCAAATGCCACAATATTTTAAAAGGAGAAAGTGAGATTTGGAAAGACAGAAAGACGATGAAAAGGCTGAAAGGAAACCACTCTGGGGGAAGCAGCGTCCTTATTGCTCAGGAGCCATGAGACGCTCTTGAACTCGCAGCTGTTTTCCAAAGATGACAGAGTGATGCAAAAAGCTGTCTGATGAACTGTCAAATGAGAGTACTTCAGAGAGCGGCGCAGATGAGGATAGTGTCAGCATCTTTCACAGGGAACTTGCTGCAGTCCTCCACGTCCGGCCCAAGGATAAACCCTGCTTTATTTTTTGACTTTCACTCTCTTCATCCTCTGGTCAAACTATGAAGCAGGGACCCTCAGACTCAAATGTCAAAATGCGTGTAGCTCTGAATATTAAAAGGTCCAAGTGGTTGGACCATAAAAATGACAAAGAGTTACACTGCAGATGGAAATATGAGCATGCTGTGTTTTGTTGCCGGCCGATCATGCACATTGACCTCGGCCAGTCGATGTTACTGAGGGAAAAGATGACTAATAATATCAACAAACTCATGTAACAGATACATCAAAAGACAATAATATCTTCAATTTTAGATGAGGAATTAGTCCACATATCAAAAGTCCTGTGAGTGAGAGCAGGTTCTAATCCTGTGTGTAAAATTGTGGTGCTGAGGATTATTATTTACATTTTCAAGAGATAAAGTCAAATATATAAGAAGTTGTCAAGCTCTTCAGAAACACTTTAGGTTAGAAGCAGTATTTCTTTTTCACACAAGATAATGGTGTGAAATCTATAAAGAAAAAAACAACCTTGTTATTATCTAAGGAAAAAAATTATTCTCAAAGGTCTAATTAATACTTTATCACGCGTAAAAGGTTATCATCTGTTGAAGACGTTGAATTGAATCTAATTGAGTTTTGGTGATTATTTTATTAACACTGATAAAACACTCCAAGTATATATTACATGTCAGTTCACAATTATTAATGACAGTGCATTTATCATTAGGCTTACATGAGCTAAATGCACACGTCACCATACTCACATGCAAACATGCTGTATCAGGTAGAACGTTTTGCATGTTGACACACTGAAATTTGCTAATAAGCACAAAACACAAAGTACAGCAGAGGATGGTGGTCACGACATTTTGCAGGTACCAAAGCAAAGCATTAGACAATTTGAAATTTTAACGTTGGTGGTGGAGCTAGAGGAAAAGTCAGAACGGCAAGGTCATTCCAATTCATCCTGAGATGTTGGATGCATGTGTGTAATCCATTCAGCAGCGTGTTGAGACACTTCACAAATGCGTGTGGCTACAATTGTGAATATCCTGCACTGACCCTAAGTAAATGAAATAATAATAAGCTTGATTTTTGGGGAATCTAGCTTTCCTTTGCTTATGTATTGCCTCCTTTTTGTGTATTAGTTCGTGCACTTTTAAGATATGTCAACCCAGCTGCAAACTGGACTGTTGTGAAGTTTACGATAGTTTATGTCATTTTTCGAGCACCTCTCTCAGTTCAATCGACAGAGAGGAGATCGTCGGTGTTTATCCTGAGGAGAAGCCGAGGCCTCTAGAGGTTTGCAATTTAGGCCACTTTCTCAAAAGGTGCCAAAAGTAAGCGCCTTCGAATGTAGAGGTCTGGAAATTGCTGGATGCCAGAAATAGTCCCAATGACAATAGTCCCATTTTGTCCCTGCTGCAAATGTCTGATTGTATACAAGCAGCGCTCTGTCCCCATTCATCAGCGAGCCACCTTTGGATTCGCACGGAAACAGATTTGTGCTCTTAATCTCATGATATTTAGTTATATAAACTGCCTCCCCATTCAACCTGTTCATTCACGTCATCTTGATTTAACTGTGATGCTGAGTTGTGATGAAGTTCCACGAAAGTGTCACAGCAGATTTGTGCGTGTGAGAGCGGATGACGGCGATGTCAGCGCCGAGCGCGTCAGCGTTCGGAAGAATAAGATGCCAGAATACGTCTTATTTAGCCATCAACAATTTAACATCTGCCTGACAAATAATGAGGTAGAAGGCATCCTCTGCTATCAACTTCGATGGTTTTGGTGTCAAAACAAGCAGCATTATGGATATGACACTGCTTGACAGGTCTTATGTCATGTGTACAGTGCTGTCATTTGAACGTCTAAGTGACCATGTCAAATTAGTTCGGAGCCACTTATCATGTCACTGTTTTTCAATTTTATTGCTTTGGGCTCATCAATTTTGTTTAGCATTAAGGGCATTATTTTGAGGTTGCTGACAGGCTCTTGACAGTTTATAAATGATGTTTCACATCTTCCACTGGTTCATTCGTTAAAAGCCTGGCTTTGTGCCAGATGTCGCTTCACTTGCCAGAGCGAGCACAGAAGCGGTCTGGCTTCTCTGCATGCGTGACATGCTCTACCTCGAAAGGTACTGATGAAGTTACTTGACTGCTCTCACATCAGTGAGATGGAGCTTTTACAAATGTAAGTGCTGTGATTACACAGCAGAAGCCAGAGTACTATTTGGACATGGGATTTTTTTTTTTTTTTTTGTTGCAAGGCCATTAATGCTAGTCAGTGATTCAAGATAATACCATCCTGATCAATAGGAGAATTAGCTCAAGTGTGCAATCTGTCTTCAATTGTTTTTATTTTCCTCTTTCAATCTGTCTCTCAAATCAAGCATCCATTCGTCCTACATGTTACATTTTATATAACCTACAGCAGATTAGATGGAGCTAAAGAGAATATACAGGTTTTGAGATTCATGGTGTACTGTTGTTTTCCCAACAGCAAAGATCCAGTACGAGCCAGCTCTGCCCAGCCAGAGAGTATTCCTCACCCAGAATATGCCTGTGGGCCACATGATAAAATTCATTATTACCTACCAGACGGTGAGTAACAGAAGATAAATCACAGCTGAACAGACATTTAAATGAGTAATGCTATGATGATACAAATGCAGAAACATTCATTTTGAACAATCATTCTTTGTCTTCTACATAATTGTTGCAGCTTTCATATATTTTTCTTCCCAAAAGCGTTTATCTCTAAATGATGTTAGAGATGTCACAGCTATATTAAAAAAAAAAGTTGATTCAGTTTCTGATCATTCATTGTGAAGCTATTTTAATTTCTGGTACATGGAAATTCTTGTGGTTGATTTCCACACTCAATGCATTTGATTAAAAAAAACTATTTTATTACACTGTATGATTGTCAGATTCGATATTTTACAGTTGCAATACAGAGGAACATTTCAAGAAAGCAGTTTGTGAGTCCCGCTCACAGGCAGATTGCAAATGGTGGCAATGTCACCTTTCACAATTGATTGTTGCCTACAATTTACAGATACATTTGTGAGTCCTACAGGGCTCTCGCATGCTCATGAATGGTTTGCAAGCACGTCATTTGTTTTGATTAGTGATATTTGCTAAAATAAGCAGGAGATGAAAGGCTCTCATGCTGCAAATTACAGACTGCATGTCGTAAATTCGGTGAAATGGGGCCCTGAATTTGAATAATTCATAGACAAGACTGTATCAAAATATCAAATCAAGCCATAGTTTTCAGCCATTCAAGACCAGGAATACATTTGAAATCCTATTTTCAGAGTGCAATGTTTTCTTTCATGCAAAATTCAAGAATGATTCTCCAGCAGTGGCATCAACAGAAGTGAGGGAAAATCATTTTCAAACATGTATTTGTTTACCTGTTTTATAAAATAGAAAAGCTTGCAGCCGACAGCAGTCTCCTCATTTGGCACAAGTTCTTTATGGAGCCCAGTACTTTGTACAAAGCAGCTTCTAGCACATGGAATTTGATTTGTTTAATCTTTTCCATTTTGCACTTTACAACCACACAATTAATTAACAAAATGCTTGTGCACCTTGTTAGTAGATTAAATTTGTCTACTGTAATGAACATAAAATCATTAGTGCTCATGCAAACGCTTATTAGATCTCTGCCTTGGTGTCTTGCCAAGATGCATTTGGAGTCTGATAAATGTATGAAAATATTGGTCACTGATCTAGAATATGGTTTATTTGATACTCTCCTTCTCTTCCCGTCTGTCTGAAGTCAGTGAGTGATCTCATACATGATTGGAGAGTTTATTTTTTCTCTGTGTGGACTTGCCTAAACTTGCAGACTCACAGACTTTACAATTTACTCTAGTAGCACTAGTAACCTCTGGCGTACCAGTCCAAACCCTCAATTTATCAGATCTGGAGGAGTCTCAAGTGCACTTGACTGTGGGCCTCCAGAGAATCTGCTCCGAGTGCAGGCCTCACCAGTTCAGAAGACTACCTGCCAAATATCTTTTTTTTTTATATACAAGTCCAATTCCAAAAAAGCTGGGATGCCGTATAAAACATACATTTTTAAAAAAGGGGGAAAAAAAGAATGCAATCATTTGCAAACAAACCATCCTTTCCGACTGAGCCTTTCCAGGATGAACCTTTCATACCCAATCATGATACTATCACCTGTTACCAATGAACCTGTTTACCTGTGGAATGATCCAAACAGGTGTTTTCAATCAGTCCACAACTTTCACAGTCTTTTGTTGCTCCTGTCCCAACTTGATTGAAATGTGTTGCTGCCATCAAATTCAGAATAAGCAGATATTTACAAAAATCAATGAAGTTAATGAGGTCGAACATTAAGTTCAAATTCAGTTGAGTATCTGTCAAAAAGGATCAACAAATGATCACATTCTGTTTTATCTATGTTTAAAACAACTTTTTTCTTTACTCTGTACAAGTAAATATATTCTCCGGGCTTGGCATTGAAGACAAATTGCCCGTGTGAATTCTGTTTGGCGCTGGTCATATCAACGGCAGCCATACAGACATTTTGAGTTGTCAAAGCAGGAAAAGCACAAGTGAAACAAATTCTGTTAACAATGGTTCAGTTCCATCAAGTGTCCCAGTAAGCCATGAGATTGAGCCAGCATGTACAACACCAGGACCCTGGAACTACTCTAACTCACTGAAATGGAAGTTGTTTGTCATGTTATCATTTACACTTGTGTGTTTCCTGCGATGACAGTACAAAATGTCTGCTGTGAAAGAGATCACTTGTGGTCTGGAGTCGCCTCTTATTACACATCTGTGCATGATGATGGTGGAAATGTCACACTGTTTGTAACTGAGGTCGCCCGCTCTGTGAGTCCTGTGGGTGAACATGTTGATTGTGCCTTCGACTGTGCACGCCTCGATGAGGAGCCTCGCCACCGCTGCTGCGCGGTTTTACTTTGAAAATGCATGCACAACAAGTGTTGTACCTCACTAGTGTGCATGTTACAAAGCTCTCTAATGACTCAGAAAGCCACAAAACAATGTTGTCTTCCCTCTGATACTTCTGTTACTGAGACTCTGATCGTTTCAGCTCTCGACATCTAAAACCCGCATTTGATTTCTGTATTCAACATTAGCACATTTTCAATTGAATCTGGCCTCATTATTTTTGAGTTGTTGTTGACTGTCTCATTTCTTTGTTGTGCAAAACAATTGAACATGTAATCTTAAGGCGATTTCCTTCTCATTTCAAAGACATTCCCTCTCATGCAAGTTAAAGATCACGTGGGATATCTGTTTGACAATCAGGTCTGATTTCAGCCAGTCTTTCTCAGCGTATGCCAGACAAACCTTGGTCCTTGCCTTCGATTGCAACGGTCAGTTCAGTGGATAAAGAAGCACACTGGCCATGGTCAAAAGCAACTTGTAAAAATGTTTTTGAGCACAACAAAGTCCACTGATCTGCAGCTCTCTCACCAAGGCCGGAGTCCCTTGAGATACTTTCAGGACCCAACAAAAAGCTCTTCATGCTTGAAAGCCCATACGAGTCATTGACTGCAGTTCTGAGTGAAGCAGCGGCTCAAATACCTCCACAATGTGGCCAAAGACAGTTTTGACAGTAAACATCTGGTTGTAGTTATTGAGCCTAAGGGGCAGTAATGTTTTTACATAGTCGCATTGGATGTTAAATTATTGCGATGTGTTGATTTCAATGATAAATTGAGTTTATTAAAAAATGAGACAACCCTTGCTGAAATATATCAAAACACTTTTCCTAAAGTTGTGTTCTGAAAGAAGTTAGGTCAGATACATTCAAGGTGAACAGACCAAATTTGTTCGACCATCAATCTGGTACAATTGACACAAGGTGAGATTTCTTTTAACAAAACAACGTCCAGTGGTCATCTAGCACTGCGAGATCTAGATTCTAGATTTCTTTTCTAATGTTGTGTTGACAGAGCGATGAAAGTGGAAAACTATATTTAAATGTTCCTTTAAACTGAGATTAAAGCAAGCAACTTTGCCATTTGTTGACTGAAAACAACTTGACAGGGAAGTGCAGAGTGCATACAAACAGCTCCTCAACGGCCATGGAGAACCACCAGCAATCCCCACTGAAGGGAGAAGAAGAGTGTTTAGTCCGGGACAGTGCCGTCTCGCTCCCTGTCGGAAACATTTCAGAAGAGAGTGGTTAAAAAGCAAACTCTCGCTAAGACCCATGACCAGAGGAAATGAGACACTTTGATAGCAGCTGGCAGCAGACATTTCTCCTTCAGAAGATGTAACAAAAGAGAACACTGAGCTGACTGGGCAGTTCACTGGAACAGTCTTGTCGCATCACTTTTACCATTTTCAGCATAAATAGTTAAGTCTGCATTCCTGTGTTGGACTATCTCCTCCACAGTGGGGGGGCAATCCTAGATGCACCAGCCGGTCCTTCTCAGAATCCAGGTCCTTAGTGGCAGCGTCAGGCCGGGCATCATATTTGTCTCTTACCTGTGACAGCTCCAAGGCAGTGCCAGGAGCAGCTGAATCATCTCTGCATTATATCACGTTTATATGAAGCCTGGACGCAAAAGACTGAGCATCAGCAAATTCTGTAGCCTGAAGGAACCTTTTTGTGGATGGTATGTAGGCAAACCCATCCAATCCCAACAGTGGCTTGTTGTTGGGTGACTGGTCAGGTGAAAGGTAGTGGGTGTCGTACCTGGTATAAACCTCGGTTATGAGGGCACGTCGTGTGCTTGTGTACCTTTGTCCAGCATGCTGTGTACTGTGCACTGTGTGATGCCAGGAACTACCTCCTCTCCTCAGAGGGCCCCCCGAGGTCGAGAATTGGATGAAGATATGCCATCATACTTCACGCTTGTTGATCACTCAAATTAGCCTCCCTGACAGTGCTCTTTGGCAGAACAGCTGAGATGTCCTGTGCAGAAAATGGATGGGTCTGGCCCTGACGAAACTACTTGAAAGAAACAAGCTTTTGTTGGTGTGTCGCCACGGCTAAGAGCCCTAACCCTCATGTGATCCAGAGTGCTTTTGCTACTTCGAATCATTTTTTTATTGTAGTGTAAAATTATAATGCACGACTGTTGTGCCTTCATTATTCTTAAAGCAATACTTGGGAGAGCTCGAGCAGAGTGCAACGTAAATACGTTTTGTTTTTTTACTCTGGTTACAGCGAGTTCAGTTGTTCTTTTGTGGTCTCAGCAAAATGTCTTCAAAGGAGGCAAGATAATGCAAGACAAGAGGAAATATTGAATTCATTTCTTCAATGATCATTTATCAGATCAAGTCGGTGTTTATTTAGGGTTGAAAAAACAAAACAAAGCGTATAACAGGAAGCGAAAGAAACATGCATATATAAATATGCAACAACGAGAGTTTCAGACTCACAATTACCCTGATCTCAGAGTGAATCTGCAGGGATGAATACATAAAAACACACTGAAAATACATATGTGTCCTGATGTAGGCGTATTACATATGTATGTGCAAATGTAAATGCACAAGCACATGCACACTCTATAGTTAGCAGAAGTGATACAGAGATGGCTGATATCATTATGCCAGTATTGTAACGTAAGTCACAAAAAGAATATATGCATAAATAAGAGATTTCAAAGACGTGAAGTGCCATTTGATGCACGCTCAGAACAGTCTGTACTGCCCAAAGGCTTTGGTTACAGGTACGTCAGAGTCACTTATTATTACATGAGGCCGCAAAGTTGCCAGCAGGCTACACATAGCGTGTGCAAGAGAGCCAAATATTTATTATTTTATGAGACATTTGATTTCAATTTGTAGGTCTCATGCTATCTTAGGATGTGCTGTGGAATAGATGCTGAAACTATAAAAGCTGCCACATTATTTTTTTGCCTGCTTTTATGCAGATCTCATCTCTTATACTTTGAGTTTATACTGTGTGTTTTGTATATGGTAGAGCAGAACCACACATAGTTATACGACACTGTTTATTTTGTGACTAACCTGCGTATTTCACACAGAACAAACTCAACTTCCATATAACATGATGGTTCTGATGCTTTTTCTTCAGTTTCGATCCCGGCTTTCGCTTTTGCCTTTGATTGTTATATTCATTCACTGTGCAGCAATAATGGGAGCAAATCAATCACACACCATTCAATTCACAGAATACCCAGAACTTACTTTTCAAACATATGCATTGTGTGGTCTCTATTCAGTTTATGTGGTGGAGGACTTAGCTCAAAAGAAAAAGTTATGAAAAGTATTTTGCATGGAAGCAAAAGTCAAGGTACTAGAGCTGGGTTACCAATGCACATCGGCACGTCGACGCTGGGAAATAGGACAATAGTACATGCTGACATTGACGTATGGGCAGAAAACAATTGAGTCGATGCTTTGACAGGTGTTATACAGTATGACGCTGGCGTTTGTGCTTTGCTCTTTAGGGGAACTTGTTCAGAAACTTAGTAATCTTTTTTACTGTTTTCATATTGTTGATCCCTTTCAAGAACTTTATTGTGTGCATAAGAATGAGATGACCAGAATTCATAGGCTTGCTCGAGGATGCCGGCAGAGTACTTCAACTAAAGAGTACATCAATGACGTGAACAGCCAACAATGGAGCACAACTGCACTTTTATATTCTTGTACTCAAAATAAGGCCATGAGTGAAAGATTGTTGTTGTTGTTGCCACTAAGGACTAACTTAATAAGGATCCATTTAGAGTTCAAGGGCTGTTTCAGACAGAAGGCCAGATTGAAAAAGACGTCACTCGATACAACTTGTGCGCAAGCTTTTCTACGTACAATTCAACTCAAGTCAAAAAATTTTATTTGTCCACGGGGGGGAATTCAAATCTGATTCCAAAAAAGTTGTGAGGCTGTGTAAAACATAAATAAAACAGGATGTGATTATTTGCTAATCGTTTTTTGACAAACAGCGCAAAGACAGTATATTTCATGTTTGACCTCATCAATTTGGCAGCGGCATGTTTCAAACAAGTTGGGACAGGAGCAACAAAAGACTGTGAAAGTTGTGGACTGATCCAAAACCACCTGTTTGGATCATTCCACAGGCAAACAGGTTCATTGGTAACAGGTGATAGTATCATGATTGGGTATGAAAGGTTCATCCTGGAAAGACTCAGTCGTTCACAAGCAAAGATGGAGAGAGGTTCACCACCAATTTTATGATTGGATAAAAGATATTATTAAACAGTTTGTTTGCAAATTATTGCATTGTGTTTTTAACACAGTGCTCTCTTTTTGGAATCAGGGATGTAGTTTGCTTTTCTGATTAACGATGAAGCTGTGAACTGTCTCTGTTTCTCTCCAGGCTTTTTGGAGGGAAAAGGGCTTCTCTGGAGAAATCGTGGCAGGAGCCCACACTGACTGTCCATTCTGTATTACCTTTGATGCCACCAGCCCTGGCGGTAACGCTGCTTTGGTAGGCTTCATTGCTGGCCAGCAGGCTTCTCGCTGGAGCTCCAAGGAGGTAATTGGTTATAATGTGCAGACAGATACAATGATAGTATTTTTGAACAGTATATTTACCTATAATTTGATAGTATCTTCTGCCTGTAACACAACTGTACCTTGTGCCATCAGTTTGAATTTTCTTTGTGATTCATTGTGATCTCATGTAAAGTCATGCTGCATGTAAATGGTAAATGAGCAGTGAAATTATTCACATTTTTCCATCATCAGGGTGAGGTGTTGTAATTATATTTGAGTTGACGGTGGATATAAACTGCGGTTTGCGAGATTGGCTCAAATTGTGGGCGGGCATTTTCTATTATCAAGAGCTGTTCCTACATGTTGCCTGCCAAGATGTTACAGTTTTCAGCAGCTTAACTCTGAAGTTGTATAATAAATGCATGTGTGCAAATTTAAATTTACACATATTAAATTTAAATGTAGGTTCACGTTCAGTTGCGCCTCTGAAAGCTGTCTTAGTTTCCCATGCGTCATGAAAAAGTAAAGCTGGATACGCTACAGTTCTCAGCAACACATAGTGCTTTGGCTGCTTCTCATGCATGAGCACAGCGTTTGTTGTAAAAATGATGTTACTGTGTCAAACAAAATGCTCGGGGGCAACATTATGAAAATTGCATGAGCACCACCTGAACTGTGAAACAGCGCAACGTATAGACTGAAGAGTTACTTTGGTAAATGTGGGACAAAATGGTGGTTTTGTTTTTCCATTTGATATTTTTTCCAGTATTACTTGCCGAGCTACTTTTCTGTTCTATTTCTGAAGTGTCAGGAGTCTGAAGTGCCTTGGAAACAAAGACAAGCTTTATAATTGCACATGGTGGAAGGTGTGATAAAATGGACAACTCATTTATTAGAACATAAGAAGGTGCCTAATTGTTAATAGGTATCCAATTAACACAATATCAAGTACTGGGGAATTATTTTCTGCAGCAGATGTGGATTCATGAACGCTCAGTACCTTCATGGTTATGTTGCCTATTGATGAGGTTACAGTTCATATATTCTGCCACTTACTGACAGCTGCAATCCTCTCTCTCTCATACACACTTTTTCCCAGCCTGCACCCTCTCTTCTTTCTTTCCCTCTGTGTTGACATTTTCATTTAGTCCCACTGTCGTCCCTTTACCTGGAAAAAAAAAAAAATCCAGCTGTCTCTGGTGTTGTTTTGGCATCTCGGTCATTAGCCTGACTTGCTACAAAGCTTGAGAGTAGCCGTCTCCCTGCTGAGCCGTGCTGCACAGGGTGCTAAATAATTAACCCCAACTTGCTACCTCGCTGCTTAACAGAGGAAAATACTGCTGGTGTATGTGAGACAAGTGGACAGCAAGGTTACAATTACACACTGTGCTGTATTAAGTATGATTTAGCTGTTTTTTTTTCTTGCTTGGCTCCTATACAGCTTGCTTGGATGCACTCGGTTGCATTTTTAGTTTGTTGATTGCTTTGGTTTGCAGAGGTGGATACGTTAAAGGGCGTTTTTTGCTATTTAATCTCAGCTGACTATTAGTGGTCCTGCAACAAATTAACAGGGGGTGAGGGTGTTTTTTTTTTTTTACTTTCTTTTATATAAATTCCTTATCAAAATAAGTTTGGCGCCACACTTCAACTCACTCTTTGTTGTTCTGTGTAGAGTGCATTAAGAGACTATGAGTCTCAGCCCCAAATTACTGCAAGAGGCCGCGCTGAGAGCGAAGGTAAAGTGACACGCACATGAGGAATCTTAGACAATTTTACAGCATCTGTCAGCATGTTTTATGGTGATCTGTCCTGTTGGTCCTCAGGCCTCAGCTGCCCGGTACATAACTCACCGTGTGAACTAATACAACCGGGAGCATGAGCTGACCACGCTTGAGTTATTCAAATTGACTGCTGCTTCCCGTGTCCAGCATGGATTTGTTTCTAGAATATGCCTTCATATTTTAGCAGACTGCTGTTGTAGTTCTGAGTGATGAGCAAGTATAATGTAAGTACCCTGTTGGCACAGACATTTCCTTCTGTTTGCAGGGTGGGGAGAGAAGAGACGCTGTGCTTTCCAGTCTGGTCAAATACCTTGGTCCTGAGGCCGCATCTTTCATCCACTATGAAGAGAAAGTAAGTAGTTCAGTGGCAGATGTCTGATGTAATAAAACAATAATGTTTTGGTTTGAGGCGGGATTTTGTAGTGCAGAGATTCATAGTCAAAAGCTTTTTTAAACCCTGAATTCCAGACAGGAAAGCTGCTTTGTATAGTAAAGGCCTGCATCTCTGTCAGCAAAACTGAACCAAATTCATTTATTAAAACATTTATAGTGTAATGCAATGCATAAAAAAGCATTTACTAGATAGCTTTAGCTGATTAGTCAGTGCAATCTAACTAGTCTCTTATTAACATAAACAATAATACAAACAGTGGGTCGAGCAAAGACGTGTGATAATCAAAAATGTATCACCTCTAATTTTGTATTCCAGCAATAAAACGGTTAATCCACATCCATTAAATGTGCTAATGGGCAGCACAGATGTTTGTAACATGATCCATACCCTGACAGATCCACCACGGGAACAGGTCTGGATATTGCCACAACTGATTACGGTACTCCTGTGTGAACAATGACATCGTCAATGTATGAATGTGGGAAGCCAGCATGGGATCACAAACTGTCCCTGCAGGTTTTGAAATGACTCGGGGACAGAAGGCAATTTCTTTTCTAGGATGGCAGGGGAGGCCATCCATAGAGATACAGTAGGAAAGGTGACTTTGTTTTTTTTTTCCCATTGTGCCCCTTATGGGCTGCTGCAGCATTGGACCTATGCTGGTATTAATCTTGCAAAAATAGAAGCTCATTACTTAAACAGTTTTCATGTCAAAGCATACAAACAAATGTAATACATTAAAAAAAAAATCCCTGGAAGGGTAGTGTGGGAAACCTTCTGAGGCAAGGCAAGGAGAAGTACAACCTCCTGCACGAGCTTCTGATAGTAACAACGACTGGGGAAGAACACATGCAGCAGATATTCTACATGCTTAAATCATGTGCCACATATATACAGAGCAGCTGCTCAGATACATGACTTGATGTACAGCACACACTGGAAGACTGTGAAAGATATGATTTTAGTCCCTCGACTGCCTTTTCCTCACTTCGCTGTTGAACGGCAAGACGGAAAGTTGCCCTGAGGAAACTCGAGGCGGGGACGTTCAGGGAGGCATCATGATTTTGCTTTGTAGAGACTCAATGGGAAACTTGTAATTATACAGTACGATAACAGCAAGTCAGAACTTAGTGAGGAGAAAAAAAGCTGATAAACTGATGGTACAATGTTGAGAGACGCATTTGGCCTGATTTCACGGCAGCCCAATGGGTATCAGAGTTTCCTGGTATTTTAAACTAATTATTTTTGTACTTGTTATTTATTTAAATAGGACACATGCTGATGAGTCAACCCACAAGTTCCGAACACAATTTTCATTTCTGTTGTGCATACTGTCTTTCCACATGACAAGCTGAAGGGTTTAATTCCACTAATCTGCGTCTACAACTCCGTTTCCAAAAAAGTTGGGATGCTGTGTAGAACATAAATAAACAGAATGTGATCATTTGTTAATCCTTTTTGACATATACTCCACTGAAAACAAAACAGCACAAAGACGATATGCTCCAAAAACACACACAGCGTCCCAACTTTTTTGGAACTGAGGTTGCACGTCTTAGAAGAGAGGTTTTGAGTGGGTGATGTTGGCGAGTCATCATTTTATGTACTTGTTTAATTTAGTGAAAATATTTATAAAATCAGGTCGTGTGATACAAATTCTACAATAATGGTATATATGTGATAATATTAATGACTTCAGGTATCTTTACAACTTAAATCACAGTGACCCATGAGCATTATCATACAACATGTCATGTTTACAGTGTGTGCTTCTCCAATTAAAGTCAGTTCTTGGTGAATTGGTCCATGGCAGAGGTTTTCAAGCTGTCAACAAATAGGAACTGTTCATAGCCAATGCAGCATAATAGACAGTTCTCAGTGTTGTCTGAGGGAAGCCCACTGTGTCAGACTCTGAAAACCCCTGCTGTGGTATGAAATAAAATTAGCTAGATTAGATTTGAGAAGTGCCATCATGTGCCATTATGTTGATACAAAGCCACGCATTTGTGCTGTGCCATGAAATGTTAATGTCATTTAACTTTTCTGCTTTGCAGGATTGGGCTAAGGAGGACTTCAGCGGGGGCTGCCCTGTTAATGTCATGGCACCGGGTCTGCTGACATATTACCACCCGAGCCTGAGGAGGCCCTGTGGCAGGTAATCACCTCGCTGATGACAAATACACCACAGCATCGCACCTTCGTCACCTTCGCTGTGTGTTCCCACCACGACGAATGGTTATGTAGAGTGTAGTAGAGTAAACTGGCACGACAGCTTCTAAACCTTTGACATAAATCTTATTAGAGGCAAAATTTAGAGTTCAGTGAGTAGTATCATTGTCCACTAGATGACAGTGTGAGAGATAATGACTGTGGTTGCTGGATGTTCATGCTATTTTTGTACCGCAGAGACAATATCTGCACTTCACCCTTACAACCAGGTATTACTCACTGGCACCCAGTGCCTACAGACCATTGACATGAGTCATGGGAGTGATTATGCCTTCAGTGATACGTATTAGTCCAGTTCTGAAGAAATGGCAAGAGGTCGTCAGGAGTGGTGTTCTCATAGGAAAACGTCCTATAATCCATTTCTAATGGCCTGTTCGGGGATGCACAAAGCTGAACGAATGAGAGCGAGAGGTGGGGAGGGGGATCCAGGTAATGTATTTCCATAATGACATTAAGTCCGTGGGGAGCAGAGGAAGCTCATTACATAACGTAACTCAAACAGGAGCAGGGCGGTAGCCCTTATCCACAGTCCTTCTCCATATAGGAAATGGATCCTCAAGGACATGCTATGACCTTGACACAAATCCAGCACATGTAATGAAGACAAGCCCATGCTTGGTTGACTAAAATGCTGCCGGTGCCTCTGATGTACTCTGTCTAAAAGCACAGTGGATTCCAGTAGTGTCTGGTGAATTATGGGATTTTATTTGGGATGGCATAAATCTCAATACTGACCACAGTGTGGTTTTTATAATTAGAGTAATTATCCTAGGTGGATACTGTGCCTGAGTGGTCAGTATGTGATATTTTTACAGAGGAGCTCTCCCCACTCAGTCCTAGGTGTGGCGAGAGAGAACAGAGAAGAGATTGAGTAAGAAAAGCTGCCAAGAACTATGAATAAATTGACGTCAGGGGGTTCATGCTTTACTAACAGCCCCAAAATGCATGCAGAATAAACACTGCGCTGACAAGAGTTATTTAGTGGGATGCTGAAGTTTCTCAAAGCAAAGAATATTGTTTGTGCTGCTTGTCACATTGTTTGAATTATTACTACTGTACCAACAGAGAAGGATTAGTTCATTCAACCTATGATAGACACAGTGTAACAGGATACATTTAAAATCTTTAAAACTGTGTCTTAGTTTTAAATGCAGTGGACTTTATGTTTTCTAGATTAATATCAGATGTCTATACTATTTTAGAAACTGGTGCTGAGGATGATCATTGGGATTTAACTCTATAATTACAAAGGGAGCTCTGCATCAGAGCTCTACAGAGTCCACACATTGAAGTTTGGATCCATTCAGCCATTTCAGGATTAGTCAGTCCTTCTCCATGCTCTCTTTGGAAAGGCGGCAGCAACAACACTGTTCCTCATCCCAAAACAGCAGACTGGCTCCTCAGGGAGCCTCACTTGTGATCAAAGAAACAGAGTTACAATATGTAGATATCATTCTTTTTTTACACAGGCTTCCACTTCTCACAGGGCAATGCCTCATGTTTACCTCTAATCTGAGCATCAAAAGCTTGACTGCAGACTAATATACAGCAGCTCAGCAAGATCATCACAAAATACTTATCCTTCCTGTTTAGCATAAGATCACAGCACAGTACTCCTTGTAGAAAAAAAACGACCTTTGGGCAGCAAAACATGTGCAGGTAATTACAGTGTATTAATAATATAAGTCCATTAGGTGGTCTACATATGGTTAGCAATCTGAGATGCACTCAGCTAAGGCCAACATTGATATGTCTGTATTCTGATTTATAGAAAAAGAAACTTAATTTAATTTAATTTATTTACTTTAATTTATATTACCTTCTATTATTTGTTCTCTGTGCATAAGATGTTCAATTGTGTGAAGGTTGTAAGTTTAAAACGCTGAACTTCGAGCGCAGCACTGACTGGAAATCTGATCTGTGATTGTGTCTCGTATAGGCTTATACTCACAAGGCCTTTGGCACAGTGTCCCCTGAATTTTACACTTACCTACAGGTCAAATTGGTCGAACAGGATCCAGCCAGAGAAGATCTGCACAAATCTCCTCCTCATCCAACACTGAAAGTGCAACAACTCTGCTTATGGAATTTGCATGATACAGCCTTTGGGAGGATCCCGTCCTGCCAACAAGCAAAGCATCTGTTTGTACAAAGACAATCCAATAAAACAAATTTGTGATGGAAAGTAAGCAAGAAGCAAATGGTAAGATGCTGCCGGTGCCAATGGACAAGTAGGCAAAAGAACAAGTGTCTTTTGTCTTCCAAAATAACCCAGTCCTGCTGAATCTTCCAACACAAGGAATTCTCCCAGTATTTACCAAAACAGCACTATCCTGCCAACACACAACACCGACTTCAACAATCTGTGAGAAGCCACTAGTCGTCACAAAGAGAAAGGTTTACTGACTTCTTCCTATCCATCACACTACAAGGGACTTTGTCAACATACATATAGAGAAATACTGTACTTTAAACAGATGAGATGATTGAGACCAGTTAGGAACCAAGACAGCTGAACATTAGACAGATCTCAGTTCAGAACATCTGTTAGAACTGTGTTGAAAGGCCATATGATCAAACAGAGGTGCTCTCTATTGGCAAAGACAAGCCATGAGCTAATTTGTGTCCACCACTGTAGTCAATTTGGTCACCTAAGAGGACAGATACACACAGCTTTAGTTGTTTGGGGCACTTCATCATTGAGACATAAAAGGACTCAGTCCTTGTGTCTCTCAAGTATCAACTACAATTCAATCTGTCAGCCAATTCATGCAATACTTCATATTTACATTTACTATATAGACCTGAGTTATTTCATTATATTTGAGAATGAGTCAGACCAGTTTATAGGAGAGAATGCTTTCGTGATCAAATGCTTGAGAAAGGTCAATGACTTGAAAGAAATCTATATACTTCCCAGAGTGTGTATTAGTGCTTAATGTGACAATGTGGAGCGATTTCTTTCTAAATCCATTTTGTTCATCTGCTGTTATAGCATCTGACTCAGCCCACTGAGAAATGTGATTAAATTGAGCATAGCAGAACAGTTTGTATACAGCAGAGGTCAAAATGATATCCCACCAGCTCGGAGGGATTCTTTTATCTTTATCCCAAAATTTAGAGACGGGATTAATCCCATTCTTGTGCTTTTCTGGAATGAGCCATGTTGGGGGCTTTAAGTGGTGGGTCCTCGTGTTTCCTCGCTTTTTCTTTCTCAACAATTTACCACAACAAAGCGTCGCATTAATTTTGAGAGAGCACTACAGTGGTGGGCGATGTCAACTGATCACATTCACTTAGCTCTTATCGTATAATCACCTATTTAAACAAGACACCAATCGCGTTTCATCAAGGCGGTCTTTTAAATCTGACATGCTCTTACTCTTCTCATCATAATGCTGCTGCTCATTATACTGTTTACTGCCACCTGCTCTGCATGCCGCTGCACCGGTTGTGTTGATTGATTTCTCCCTGCACCGCTCCTGCCTTTATTTGTTCTTGCCATATGTGGTGAATGTATTGCATTCCTCTTTTATTATCGTCTGTATAAAGTATATCACAGTGATCTCTGGGTTCATGGCATGTTGAGTCACGGCCGTCTGAATCCATCGCAGAGTGTCCTCCAACAAAAGTGTATAACCATGCGTTGCTGTAAATGGTCCTATATTTGAGGTGAGGTCAGGCAACATCAACAAAACAGCCAACTCATTTTTGTAGGACTTTAAAATGTACTCTTTATCAGTTTGAGGGCGCCAGTCAGGCTCTCTCTCAGCCCTCTCAGCGACTAGGCAGGTGTTGTGCATTACCAACTCCGAGCTTGTTGACATGTTGCCAAAAGGCCTTTCAGTTTGAGGTCTCAAGGTCTTGGATATTCTGCTGATGAAGTCTCCCATGGCATCTTTTAGCAGGCTGGACTGAACAAACAAAATGCCTCTAAATGTTTCTCAGTGCAGCTTTGGCAACACTCTGATCCTCTGTTTATTCCTTACTGCTCTGTTTTTCGCAGTCATCCAATTTCTTGGTAGCGCCGTTGCTGAATAGCAGCGTCTCCTGGAATTCATTGTTGTGTCCTGCTTTACAACATCAGAGAAGTGTGTATATATGGAGTCCAGAGCCAGCCTTTCTGCAGTGGAGGCCTCTAACTCTGCTGTTCAGATAACATAAATTAATCATCAGGGATACTGGCCAGATTAAAGGTGCTCAGGGGGAGCTCCTCTCTGCTCCTCTGATTGGTTAGAATAGATGAGCCTTGAAGCAAGTATGATGGGCTAATGAATACATAAGTAGTAATCTGTCATACATGTACACTATCCTTTGAATGATGAATTAGTGGAATCTATTGTGTCTTAGTGGTACATAGATATGAAAACTATAAGTGGACACAGAGATAATTTAGTTCAATTAGCTTCCCTCCATTTGTTTTAAAGGCCAGGATTATGGATTTCCAATGATGCATGTAACACATACTGTGCAATTATACGTCACACAGGTATTTTGTGTAATCGTAGGTCGCAGGGTATCACACTTCGTGGACTTAAGTGTAAAGTGAACTGATTGATTGATACAGTTCCTCATTCAGGAGGCGGGAAACAAAAAAAACCCCATCTATGTTATATTACAAATCTGTATAAGAATACAAACATAGCCAAGTGAGTGTGTCTAAACAATCCTTATGCATGTTTGCCTGCATGCCACGTGGATTAGGATTCTCTGGCCTTGAGGCATGCAAAGAGTGCAGATGATTCATCCCCTTTGTTTTTGTGGGTATTTGAATATAATTGCATTATTACACAGAAACTAAATGACGGACGTGAAGAAACTGCCACTTTCTGTAGAGCACTTTAACCCCCTGGAGGAGGGCCTTTTATCTGTAGAGCCTGTGAGAGAGTCCTTCAACTCACCTGAAACGAAGAGCATAACATAACACAATCAAAGCGTCCATCCGCTCCATTAGAACATGCCATCACACTCGATGTCTGTCGCTGGCTGCAGGCCAGCCAGCTGTGGAGCAGGAGCCAATCTCTCATATACCGCTTTTGTTCTCGCCTCGGCTTCTCTGGCCCCAACAAGTAGAGGAGCCCGTAGGAGGCTAAGATTTGGCTCAGCCCCGCCTCATCAATCAGTGGGGCCTCAGAAAGTAGCCAGAAGACCAGCCCCTCCATCTGTATCCCAGAACAGTGGTCCTTACTTTTTTGTTGAACCAAGAGTGCAGGAAGAACATTGAGTTTTCTCTATTTTTCACCACCTTGGATAGAGCTGGGAACGAGAAGTGCTGGATAATATCATGTGCCTCATCTCACATTTGGTTCCAAACTCCATTCTACACAGTTCACAGGAGAGACTTTGAAAAGCTCTTCTTTACCTTCCATGGCCAGTGGACTGGGGCTTTGAGAAAAGTAGCTAAGCTGCTGCAGAGGTGCCTCCATTTGGAGGTGGGTAGTTGTGTGTTTTCACAATGCCACTGGTGAAAGGAGACTGCAATGCATCACTTTCAGCTCTGCAGCCATTGTTTTCAACCTGTTGGGGGGACGGCAGCTGGCAGCAGCAGCACCCACTGCCACATTTTATTTCCCAAGCGTTGACTCCAGAGCTTGTTTTTCCTTGTTTTTCCCCGGGATGCACGGGCAGTCATTTATAAGGGTTTATAAGACTTTGTTGACATGCAGAAGAAAAGCAGGAGTAGCATTGTTATTGTGCTTTTCTAGTGATCAAGCCCTACATGGTTGAACAGGCTCAACCTAATTTGCTGAACATGTACTTGCAAATTTCAGCGCACGGAGACATGGAGCGTCTAAGCCAACAGAGACTTGTTAAAGGGCAAAACTGTGTCAGTTCATCAGAGAGTCAACAGCTTCTCTGTAAAACTGATCATGCAAATGAGTGTCCGTGGCTTAAAACATTACATGAATGTGCAACACAATGTAATACAATGCAAAGACTGGTGTTTTATATATGGCTCTCTGGTTTTCTTCATTTGCAGGATCCATTGGGCGGGTGCAGAGACAGCCACCCAGTGGTGTGGCTACATGAGTGGTGCGATACAATCCGGTCAGCGAGCAGCTTTGGAAGTTCTGGATGAACTCTGCCCCACGGCCCTGACCCGGGAAGAGCAGGAAGCAGCACGACAAAGCAAGACTGTTGAGGTTTCTGCCAAACAAACACAATCATCCAAAGTCGCATATCTGTCTGTAAGCAAGGCCATAGTCATGACAGCGCTGACAATCGGTGCCGCTCTCCTGCTGGCAAAGCATGAAAATGCATTACTAAAGGTCAAAACCTACTTGACAAATGCAATTTCAACAACCATTCACAATATGTTCCCATTCTAAGACAACCTCCAGGCTCCAGAGGAAAGTTGCCTTCTGATATATGATAATTTTTTATTTCCTTTCTCTTTGGCTCTGGCAACATGCTGCATATTTCATACCAAAATTAGAAAGTTAAACTCAATTGGAATTATTTTCATGATATTGTATCAAGCAAATGATATTGTAATATACTGTAGGTAAACTGTAGCATTACTTAATATGTTATATCAAGAGAAATATATTGATTTAGAATATGCAGATTCAATACAGAGTGCTCTTGAAACAGGTGAAGCGTGTTCTCTGACATGGTTTCTTTTTCATTATAATATTATCATTTTGTGGTGTAACATTGCATTATGAAATTCTGATTAATAACATTTCATTTTCATTTTAATACGAGTCTGATTTATTAATAAAACATAATCTATTTATTAAATTTTCATGACAAAAGTGCACACACAAAAATAATCATCTCCTTTTTCAGGGCTTTCTCTTTCATGTCTGCAAAATTAAAATTAAAAAGTCTGGAAGAAAATGAGTCAATGATTCCAAAACCCTCTCTGGCATTTTTCTTGTCAACTTTAATGATTTTGTCATTTGATCATGACAAGTGAAGAGAAAATTGTTTTCTGTTGCAATACCCACAGAAATCAACCGGAGATATTTGCATCTTATCTCAATTGCTTCTGTAACGTTTAAAATTGTAACCATAAAATTGAGGTTGTGCTTGTAAGCTCAGGGCTTCACTGCGATCGTGTTGTTTGCAGTGAGAAAATGGAGCTTTCATAGTGCGTGCCTCGCTTTGTTTCCCAGAGAGCCATAAAACCTGCTTGAGAGGCTTGGAGCAGAACTGCACGCACGTTTGTTCGCCCACCAAACCACCAACAGACATTGGAATGAGCGTAAGATGGATGAAACCAGTCACACAACGATAACGTCCCAGAGAAATTATTTAATCGCTATCACTTGATTGCACTGTTGATTGAAAGGATTTTTGTCAGTCCCTGCGTCCGAGTATCTCAAACGCCCACTGATCATTGGATGGTTGTCTGTGACTCCACTGGCGCCGCGGCTTGCTATTTGTCTTTGTTATCACCAGTTTGCACTGAATCAAGTGCCTGGCCTCCCGGGTTTTATTTGAGCGTGTCCAGGCTGAATCAAGACCAAACATGTTTTGAACCATTTGGTCGCTGATTTGGTCGTTTTTGGTTGACACTAAAGTGAAAGTTCTTATGTGAATCTGAGTTTCTGAACAAATGTCATATGAAGAACAAAAGTAATATATATGCTTCGCCACCTGACCCCACTTAGAGGAAGGGTAAACAGGTGTGCTATTTCAACAACTTCACAGTGCTGCTCCTTCTTTTTCTTCTCCTTCTTCTATCGCCAGCTTCAGCCATGTATGTGGTAATGTACCATCTGGGAAATCGCCAGCTTGGATTGTTAGTTTCTTTCTTGTCGTAGTTTGATACACTCCAGTTCTTTGGTTTGATGGTGAGCGTGCGATCCGAGTGAGAACTTATTACAATAAGTCTTCTAAACGACAGTGCGAATGAGCTGTAACACCAACATGGAACAAACACTATAGTCACAAATGGCTCAGCTTTTCAAAACATACACTGTTAAAGGTTTGACAGTGCAAAGATACGGGAGGAAAAAATAACAGCCGCTTTTCAAGAAATGTGAGAAAAAGGCCATGGTCACCTTGAGGATGTCAGACTGCTTACAATCAGACATGATTCTTTTCTGAAGCTGCACAATTTGGTTAATTTCCTTTTTTTTTTTTTAAGGAACTGATTCAGAGCAACTGAGGAAGGTCGGAGGTCAGTCTGCTTGGTATTTTGATGCTCCCAAGATAAGGGCGAAATGCAATAATGAATTTTTCAGTCCCTTCAAGTTTGAAAACCCAAAACATCTTACATAAATAAAAAAAAGGAAAGACAGATCAGCACCTTTCACTATCATGCTCTACTTAGCATGGTGGGCTGTGTTTTTGTGTGCATTTATTGCCTTTTTTTTTTTTTAACATATCCGATAAAAGATTTCCAGCAAAGGCTCTAAGTAATGTTGCTGGAATTACTGTAGCCTCTGTAAACACCTGTCGTAGCACTTGCCTTAATGTTTGCCTTCGGGCAATAGCACCGACTTTAAAAATTCATACACCGCAATGCAGTGTAATCAATATTTGTGACCATAAACAACTCTTTTCTCAGAACTAAAACCGCAGCCTATTTGTTCAGGCACGTGTGCTTGCTATCATACTATACGTAATACTGACTTCTATCTAGTCAAACAGGCACTTGTTATAACAAGAGTACCATTATAATGCAATTCAGCAATCCTGGAATAAATACTGCCTCGGTGAAGCTTATAATGTTCATTTATTTTAAATTATGTCAGCAAGGAGTTGATTCAACTCTGCCAATTGTGTTTAGGCTGCATTTTGTTGCATTATTATGCAAATATCCCATCAAGTGCCTTTCAGTTAATGTTGGCAAGGGTTTACTTATGGCCTCTGCTCCTCTTTGCCAAAGCAGCTTTCCTGTGTTTAACATACATCATGATTTTTGAGGCTGTTTTGAAAACTTAATGAGTCATTTGTGCAGCTGCCTTTGCAGCTGTGATTAAGTTGCTTCCAAGTTAAAGGCCTGTTTTCTTTGGAACTATGTTCATACTGTATGATTCTGCAGCACCAATTTGGCTCCAATGCCAACATTCAACAGTGCTCTTTATCTAGTGAAGCACAAAGTAACGGGGTGGAACTGAGGGGGCTGATGGACACGCATCATATCTGACTGTCACGCTGGTGTCCACATACCACCTGAGCCCAATAATTAAAAGAGTCATTTATTAAATTTTGCTCCTCTCCGTCTGGAGCCACAACCGGATTTATACAACTCTTTTTCTCACCAGCAGTACGACTGGCCCAGACCTGTAAACACACTTTGATGTTTGATCTGCAGACTTTGAACTACGATCACACACCTCCCTTCTTGACCCAGCATTTTAGCTGTCTTACCTTGATCATACCTTCATACTGCAGTTGCAACAAAATTGCCCAATATCTACCTCGCCTGGAAATTACAAAGCGAGCTGAACAATTTTTTTTTAAATCATCATTTTATGAGTGTGTTTTGAAGTGAATATTAGACAACTCACAGACAGTCAGGATTGTCGACTGTGTTCCCTCTTGTAGATGTAACTACATGAGCCAATCACACAATGAAAAGAAAAAGTGATTTCATCGTTATCATTTGATTGCACAGTTGATTGAAAGGATTTTCGTCCATCCCCATTTCTCTCCTAGAGAGTATCTCCAACACCCACTGATCATTTAATAGTAGTCTGGTGCCACGGCTTACTATTTGTCTTTGTTATCACTAGCTTGCACTGGATCAACTGCCTGTTCTCCCTGGTTTCATTTAAGCCTGTCCTGGCTGAATCAAGACCAACAACCCAACATCTCTGTAAATCTGATTTCCACTCAGATTTCCACATGGGGGACATGCATAAAACAACTGCATGAACAACAAGGTGTATAAATATCCTCAGAGGCTGTTGACCAAGAAGAAATGACCAAGGTACCAGGCGTTCAAGGGCGTTCAGCGACATTCACCGACACACTGCAGACAGAAAAACACACATTACCAGTGCTTCCCCAAAACACCTCGACTTTATTCTATCCACAGTTCAACCAAGGACGGCGACAGTGTTGATTAAATGCAGAAAAGCAGACAGATGCGAATGTGAGCAATGTGCGAATTAATCTACAGCAGAACAGAAGCACAGTAAAACCAAGAGTTAAAGCTTCACTCACCATCGATACGGCTGAGGGCGGCGAGTGTCTGTGCTGAGCTGTGTGAGGACGACATCTTTCCAGTCATTAGTGCACTTCTGTAACTTCTGTCTCTAAGGCCGGCTGCACTAACTGGGCCGTCTGTGAGTGAAACATGCAGACTCGATATTGTTCTGCGACCATGGAAAACAACTTTTTAAAGTCTGAATGCAATGGAGGATCACACACCCCCAGCTGTGCTGCTGTAACTGATTGGAGACCAGCATGCTTTAGCAAAGTCTCAGTCCTTAAAATGATTGTCTCACAAATGAGCCGGTTATGTTTGTGTAAACAGACTTGCTAAAGATGTAAAAAATCTTGGTTTGCTTTGCTAATCCCATCACCATCATTGGATGACATCACCGGTCCACCACTAGCCGCTGAGGCATTAGCTGGAGCTGATGTGTGCGAATGGCTGATTTTCAACCGCGTCCCAACTGTTCCCTCAAGTGCTGCAGCGTGTGGCATTGATCTCCATTAATTTTCATTGATTCCCAAGCACTCCTGCAGATGAGTTGATGACATGACATTTTAACACATTAGCTGATCTTTGATGAATCTGGCCAATGGGGATATTTTATGTAGCCATCTACAGTTAATGTAGGATCATAGTTACTCAGATACTAATTGCAGTTATTCAACATAAGCGACAATTTGGTGGATACCTTAACCAGATATCAGTTACTGGTGTGGTAGACCACGTGTGGGGGATCAGATGCAGGGGTGAGGTGTAAATACTTCATCCATGAACAGGTTTCAGCCCCGGTGTTGCCTGAAAAGACTCGGCGTAAAAGCAGCTGCCGGAAGCATACAATGGTGAGTTCGACCACTTTGTGCCTTTCCTGGCCTGCTTTCAGACATCTCTCCGTCTCCATGCAGAAGGTCGAATGTTTTTATTTGAAGACTAGCCATTCAAGAAACAAGGTACTTACCCTCTCCCTGGGAAAATTATAAATAATGTGGTTATTTTGCTGAATACAATTAGCTGCCTTGTATATTTTGTACTTTTGGCCCAAAGCTTAAATTGTTGCTGCATTCAATGCCATTCGCTTTGCATGTTTATGTGAATGTCTGAACCGAAGACAACATAAGAGCAGTAGAGTAATTATGACCATAGAGGCATGAGAAGAACATTAATGGATGTATACTGTAAATGTATTCTATGTTATGGTCAAAGTCCAAAGTCCAGTTACACACAGAAAAACTGATTAATGCTGTGTTTCTGTCTCTCCTCTGAAAAAATGATGGTTCATATAGAATATAAATGTATTCAGTGTAGAAATCACTAGGCAAGAATTAGGGAGGAAACTAGAAGTATAACATAATACAGGTTCAGTTTACTGAAGGTAATCAAGCAGGCACGGGCCAAAACCTTGTAGTCAGAACAAGCAGAACAGGCAAACTTATTTGACAAGATCAGTGTTTATTTTGTTGACAACATTTTTTTTTTCACTGATGAAAACAAGATGCCAACTAAAAAACATGAATTCATAATGACAAAAACTACTGAAATCCACTGACACTTATGACAATGAATACAAATGAAATGAAATGTTAGGGAGGGACGAGTTGGGAAGAGATCCAACCACAATTAATGTCTTTGTGTGGATAAGACAGTTGGACAATACTGATCTACCCAGGAAATCAACTAGCCTGCACTTGCTGCATGTCACATTTTACGTCAAGGAAAGCAAGACCCTTTGTGAACCACACAGAGAAACAATCACCGAAAAACACAACAAACCTGAAGTGAAGTTTGCGGACGAGTCATCGATAGATGGTCTTATGTGAGAAAAAAAAGGGCCATATTCTTGTTACTTTTATTTCAGACTAGTTCTCCGGTATAGGCAGGGGCTAATTGCTTTGTATGGCTTGTTTTTCAAATCATCTGTATGATTGTGAGTTGTGTATTCTCCTCTTGTTCCACCCAAGGCCAAACAGACCCAACAAACTCAAAGGAGGCTTCCAGTGGAGAACGCGACCCAAGAAGACTCACAAGTAAAGGAACGTACGCCCAAGTTTAAGGCCTGAACAGAAACACACAACACGGAAAATCTCGGCAGAATGACCATGGCCGGCTCACAACCTGAACCACTGCTTCAGCAACAACCCCAAGGTAGCACTTCTGCTTGTGCACAAACGTGTGAGCACAACGCATACAACAACATAAAAGCGAATTTTGTAACACCATGGTGTTTGATCCCATCGTGTTAATACAGGAAAGGAGAAGAGGAAAAGATGGGTTTCAAGCATATCAATATAAAAACACGTTTATGTATATACAGTACATATAAATGTTTATGTATAGACATAAAAATATATTGCTTAAGGACATAAATATGTATATATGTAGGCTCTAATAACAACAAGGACGTACTGAAACAACTGCCCACATGTTTTTTGGCTCTATATGGTTCAACACATTTCTCTTGTGTTGTTGCTGAACATTAATATTTATAACAAGAAGCAAAATGTGCAACTCCATAAATTTGTTTACGAACATTAGAAAACGATACACATAGAGAAATATAACTTATTTACATGTGACCACCGACTGTTCTTCTGCACAGGGGACTGTTATTCCTGGTTAAATTGTATGGCCGTCATCGGTCAGCACTGGCCTCATCATTGCCTGTGTCTTTACAGAGACAGATGCAATAATTATGCAGGACAACACACACAAAAGTGAGGAAAGGGAGGTCATTCGGGTTTCTCTTTTCCAAACCTTGTCTTCAGTTGCCCAAAAGCACATTCAATTACCAGTCAGCTTCGACGCAGAGACAGGCCAAATCACTGTTCTTGAGCGTCGCAGCCATAATTTGCATATTCCTTCATGAGGAAGGGCAATAAGGGATAAGCTGGGCCTCAAAGCAGAAAAATTAGGAAAGGCACTAAGTCTTCCACAATTAATTTTTTTCATGCAGTGATATGGCCCTTCTTGAAACGAGTCGATGGCGTGTCATGTGTCATATCTGTGTCGTGTCTCATTGCTTTGCAACACTACGTTCACCACCACACCTGTCACGTCTTCTCTTTCCTATGCAGACGTCGGCTACATGTCCAAATTCCTGGCAATTGAAATACATCATAGGTTTTATTAGATACACTGTCATAAATTATAATTTATAAATCCAAAATGTAATTCTCTTGGGATTTCTACCAAAACTGTGTCATCCTCCGTTTTCTGAACTCCTCTCCAGGCAGCATACCCACAGTTCTCAAATAGTTCCCTGAGAGATATTTGCAGAAATCACCTCCTTGCAGCCATTCGAGCTCTGTTCCCCAACTTTTACTACTTTGTCCACTTTGACTTTCCCTACATTGATCAGTTCCTTTGCCTTCGCCATCTGCACTTCATTATTACACCCAATTAGCAGATATCGATCTCCCACATTTCTACCTTATTTCACTTCTCCAACTTCTGCTCTGATGACTTTTGTCAGCTTCAGTTTACCCACTTTCTTTACACCTTCATCTCCCCAAAGTTGTGCAAGCTGTTGAAATTCAGTAATTAGTTGCAGTTACTAGTTACTTCTCTCAAAAGTAATTGAATTACTTTACCAATGACTGCATGTACAAATAACTAGTTACCAGGGAAAGTAACATTTCTGTTGCTTTTAAATGCCTGCTTCAATTCTCTTATTAATGCACACATAGCTGTATTATTTTAGTGTGGCTGTGTTACAGTGTGAGACGAGACAACTGTCAAATTTTATCTATCATTGTGCCCATTTTCACCATTGTAACAGGTTACACATGTATTGTAGAAGAAAACCCTAACAGTGTACATGTTAACCAAGCTTTGCTACATTAGTTAATAATATATTTTATTGTTAAATTTGATGAACTTAAGTTTCTTTAGCTTATGATAAAAATTTCAGTAATCATACCTGCGATGTTTAATTTGAAAAAGTAATTTTGTTACATTTCTAGTTATTGCCAGAAATAATCATGTGTTATTGAAATCTCAAATGTAACTCCACACTGCCGCTCCGTCAAATCTAGAAAAGATGTTCCTTTATTCATCCCACAATGGGGAAATTTACAAAAAATCTTGCAGCTATGTTCAGTAATCCTGCCCTCAGTAACTTCCCTTCCATTACTCTCCGTTCCTCTCAAGCTGACTTCACTGTGTTTCTTACTCTTACAGTCACTCGGCTTCTTGTATCTATTCCCTCTATTTACTCCCATTGACTTTCTCTCCTACCTTCACTTCTGTTTGCCTCCTCCTCGCTAAACTCTGTGCTGTTGCTATCACACTCTCCTTCTTTCTCTGCCTTCCTACTACAATCAGTAAAGAATCTGTGGATGAATATTGTCCTTGACCTATACAGGCATACGTACATATTCTTACACAGTATTCCCCAGACTACCTACATCCAACAATCAAGTCCAGATGTCCTTAAATTCCAAATCAAAGTCATTTAATCAGTTATAAGAGTGTTGTAACATGCAGCAACTCAAATCTCTCACAACTTCTGGTGCTCTTTCCTCTCGCAATGCACGTTATACACTTCCTGTGGGATTAAGTAACAACTTGCGTGGACAAACATGCACAACCTGAAGTTCCATACTGGCCACCTGTAAAAAAGCATTTGGCATTTAATCATAATCATTATCTATGCATCTAAAATGTACACTAATATTAGTAAATCATTTTGAGAGTGCACAGGCAACCATAAATACTGTCGACTGATTTGATGGAATAATGATTGTTTTCTGGATCTGATGTCTCATTGCACTTCATTTATGCTAATGTGCTTTTTTGTCTTTCACTTGCAAATACAGACAAACACAAAAGCAGCTACGGGACTGAGTCACATTAACGTCGATACCAATTAGCAGTATGTATCGAGGCCTGGTAATGTTTTCATGAATAATATTTTAAGGCAACACAACACAATGCAGAGGGTTCAACAAAAGCAGAATGTCGCCACTAGTATTTCTGGTGCGTCGTTCACAAATCATGACGGTATTACTGTTTTTAGTGTGGCAGGAGGAAAACTCTCAGAAAACATCACGACACATTCCAAATACAAAGTAAATTGGCAAAGAGGAAGCAGTGATCACGAGTGGAACCTCACACTCAGGGACAGAAACCAAATCCTGCAGCCTCAGATATTATCTGAGCTGGTGACCCTGTGGCTCAACAAAAGAGTCACCATTTACTTTGAAAAAGTAAAAAGTTTAATTTTTTTAAAAACTGCTTTTGCATTGAAAAGTGCTATCTTTTCTTAGGACTTGTTAAATGTTACCACATACCCAAAGAAGCCAGCATAGAAAATGTCAAATCATACAACATTTACATACAACGTAAATGATCAGATATTGCGATTGAGCTTCATCTTGTCTTGATCATGCAGTGAAATAAAAATTTACGCTTCAAAATGTGTGATGCCAAGTAAATAAGAAGCCATTATAGACATGCTGTTCTCATACTTTTTAGCACTGCATCCTGTACAGCTGTGGGATATTTTTGTGGATTTTGCTCAGTATTAAAGGATCTGAAAATGACTGGAGAAACATAATGACAGCTGATATTTCCATCGCGTGATATAATGAAGTAATTAACATCCTATCATGTGATGATGTGATGTTCAGCAGTGAGTGGGTTAGCTCGAGCAAGAAGAGCGACTTTGTGAGAAGGTTCAAATAAAACCCCAAAAAGTTGGGACACTGTGTAAAACCTAAATCATTTGCAAACAGACAGCTTCCAGCAATAGTTTTACAAAGTGTTCCTGAGCCCATGTATTAATCTCCTTCATACAATCATGTGTTTGACAAAGTGGTGAACCTCGCTCCATCCTTGCTTGTGAACGACCGAGTCTTTCCAGGATGGAGGAACAGGCAAACAAGTCCAAATAGCAGCGGAGAAACACAAAAAGTTCGAACACAGGGAAAACACAAGGAATGTCTGGAACGTTTGACACCAAAGATGATTTGGCAAAAACAGAGAGAGGAACACACAGACTTAAATACACAAGGAAATGGTGGACACAGGTGAAACTAATTAATAATCCTACAGGAGGGAAAAAGACAAAGACAGGAAGTAAAGACACCTCAGGAAACTATTAAAAAAAACAGGAAATAACTAAACAACCCAAAACCATGACAACATTAAATACGCTGCCTTTGGACAGTTTTCAATTGAGTTCGTGTCAAAAAGGATAAACAAATGATCACTTTCTGTTTATTTTTTACAGCATCCCAACTTTTTTGTAATCAGGTTTGTAGCAACAAAAAAAAAATCCCAATGGTTTGATGATTATGAAAATGAACTGTCTCATCAACCATCTGTGTATATATATATATTATATGATATAGGAAGTGCCTGAAGCTCTGATCTGAAGCTGCTTTGTGAATGTGTGAACAGGACGTTGAGGCAAACACATGCTCATCTCTTCACTCACATGTAATACCCAATTGTATAGCATAGTTTTTTTTATGGTTTGTGAAAGACTGGTGACCTCTAGACCTTCTGTGACCCTGAACAGAAGTATGTAGAGAATGGATGGATATGTACTGGACTGCTGGAACACTGCAGACGCACAATATCAACTGTTTTGTAAAGAAAAAAATAGTTCAACCTCCTTTATGAATCCTGCCAAACAATTCTGACCACATATGCTTTGAAACACTCCTGACTTTCCGTGACATTTTTTAAAGGAACATTTCAAATGTGTTCAATAATTAGTAAGGTCATTTGGATCAAGGCTGGATTTTTAAAGCAGAATGTCAAAGAATATGAGCACAAGAAAAAAAGAGAGAGAGAGTTAAACATTGATGATCTCTGCCGGGCGCATGCCTGGAGGGGATCATGTGTTTGGCCGTGTGTGCGTACTTGTGTACATCCGTCTGTTCGCAGTTAATCTTGCCTCATGTTTTTTGTGCACATTTATGGCTGTATGCTCTAGTAGCTCTCGTGGTTATTGTGAAATTTTTGAAAACAAATTTTATTGACTGACTTTTATTGACTCCTCCAGCCAGTAGGGGCCGCAACCGATCAATAGTCATGTTATGCTCATGTGACGACAGGGCTCACACAGCACTGAAGTAACTGTCTATGCTGGTTCCATCTTCATTTCAAACATGGATGTTTTATAATTCAAAGCCTCAAACAGCTTTGAGGAGCAAACTTTCTGTTCAGTTTACCTTTGATATGTGTGAGTATTCCTGATCTATCTGATCTGTCTAAAACCAATAAATGATGATGTGTTGATTACGTCTATAATTGGCTATAATCAATCAGTCAGTGTTCTGCTTCTTCTCCAGGTTGCTAAAAGTGGATTAATATATGCATTCAGTGCTTTTATTGGAAACCAACCTTGTGTTTATGCACATTTATACTTGAAGTATAAATAACACAAGCTGGTACATTTATATCGCTGGTGTTTTGGAAATGTTCCTGTCCCGATCTAAAGGCCTGCTCTGGCCTGATCTGCTCTCTACTGAGTGCCAAGTTTCCATGTTCAATCAATCACAGTTAATTTCAACACGTTCTCATACATAAATAACAGAATTGGTCTTTTGTCAGTGACTCCCAAACTGACATATATGACCACTGGAGAATACCAATGAGAGCTGCACTCACAGAACTAGAGTTACATCCAGTAACTACTATTGAACGTAATGAAATGGTTGCAGTTTTACTCGTGGTCAATGTTGTCATAGTTTGGTTAGGTTAGGTTTTTTATACTTTGTTACACATGTTGTTTTACATTGTGCACTTGATGTAAGTTATTAAGATAAAATTAGAAAACTTTTTTATGCATTAAATTACATGAAACAGAAATCTGCCTTCAGCTTCAACACAGTGTAAAAGAGACAGTAAAGGGGAGCTAGAACAGATAAAATACATTTTGAGCAGCAGCTGTGCTTATGGACTGAGGGGGGTCTTTTATTATGTCTCTGTTTAGAGTGGCCGCAGCAGAGGGCACAAATGACTTCCTGTACCCATTTTTCCTGGCTAGTGGGGTGTTGAGTCTCCTGCCAGATGGCAACAGCTAGACTTATGAGAGAAAGGTGTGGGTGGCGTCATTATAGACCTGGGCTGCCTTTTTCATTATCCACCAGCTGTATAGGTTCAGGAGTTGCAAGTCCAGTGATCTTGCTGGCCTGGTTGAATGGTTACATGTAAGTGTGCACTGGTCTGAAAGGTGAGTTTATTGTCAGTGAATTGTTCTCAAATATGTTTCCATCCTATCTCCTAGACACAGCTGCTTGGTCTTATTGTCATCGAGGACAGGCAAGCTGTCTTCAAACCAGTTGGTGAGGTGGTCAATGTGCTGAGAGTAGGAAGGGCTGCTGACAACCTTCAGGCAGGCAAATATGGTTTTATCATCAACGTACTTCATGAGTGAGAGGTCTTTACTGGTTTATTTTACCTTATTCGTACATATGGAAAACAAGAGGTGAGATAAAACACACCCCTGTGGACCGCCGGCATTCCGGACAAGGCAGTTTCGAGAAGGTGTTACTTGCTGTGGCCTCCCTCAGGAACTTTCTGATCCATAGGACAAGGCTGTTGATGTAGGAGAAGAGAATTAAAAGCAAAAGAGAAATCAGCTGCAGACATACAATTTAGGGGAGTGAGAGTGGCATCCTCCACACCTCAACTGGCTTGGTAGGCAAGTTCACAATTAGAACAAAGGTTGCCATTTTTCAGGCCTGGGGGACAAATTTGGTGTTGAGGAACAGCTGGAATGGCTGAATAAAGGTGGACGGCACATTATTTTAAGACCCTACCCTTGTGCCCATCTGGCCCGGGGCTTTGCAAGGGTTGACTCGCTGAAAGTCATGCTGACTTTTTTTCCCCCTCGACATCACAAGGGCAAATGTCATACCTGCACAGACACAGTCACATTCACTACTGAGATCATGTTTATCACATCTACAATAAAACAGTTTCAGATCACTTAAAAGGCTGACAAGGTTATCCCATTGCATTTCCTTTACATCATTGTGTTCAGTCCCCTCCAACATCTCTTTCATTGCCATTCATCAGCTTCTCCTCAACCTTGTCTTAGTAGTTACATAAGTTTACTTGCTTATGTAAGTTAAAAGTCACGTTGACTTTTGGTTTCAGACAGGATGCAGACAGAGGTCTCCTGAGTGAAAGTCCTGTGTTTGATCCATCCATCATTTCCTTCCTCCTCTTTATACTACATCACCTGACTTCTTCCTTTGCTACTGTCACAATTACTACAGCTCCTACATGTTCTTGTCTTACAATAAATGTAAATATTGGTCGTAATAAGCTATAAGCTCTATGGCTGTTTTTCTACGGGTAGATGGTCTGGTTAATTCCAACTAAAGCCAAACCAAAGCTTATACTGGACCTACACTTAGTCTTATCACTAATTCCAAACACTCTAATAATAGTCTTAACCTTAAAGGCCACTTAGCTTTGTCAGAGCTTTCAAACACGTCACACTTTCTTCATCAGCTGATGGATTTGGTACAGGGGTCATCTCATGACCTATGCACAACATAACAAGTGGTCATACATGGAGGTGAGTTGGAGACTGTGACCCTTGTCGCAGTGACGTTCTTTGTTGTTGGATTAGAAGTCCTCAACCTTTCTCCAGCCGTCCACTCATTTCTGGTTGATGCTTTCGACCCCTTTCACAGTCAGTGCTATGGCCTGTTTTGATCTGGTGTTCATAGCTCTCATCTGCTCCCAGTGTTCAGCCAGTCTTTTGCCAAGGTTCCTCAACAGCTGAATACAACTATATGAATATTGTCAAAACATAAGTGTTATACACATTGGAATTCTGAGCTTAAAGGGATTTAGGAACACCCCCACATTGTATCTGCAGCAGCAGCCTATTGCATTTTATGGGCTTCCCTCATTGTTCATTCACATGAATCAATTCTAGCTCTAATATATTCTTAATATGCCTCCCTTCTGAGACAAAGCCCATTGATTTCAATCTGTTTGGTATCTTATCATTGCCATGTGGAGAATACCCAGCTGTCTCTCTGTCCTTAAACCTTTCATATTTTAGTAGATATGCAATTAAATAAAACTCCCTGCTTACCATTACACAGTGGGTGGCACAACATTTCATGCAGTGAGGGTCAGATAAAGCAGATTTTCACTGCGGGCTCAGAGAATGTGACAGATGCCACGTCTGTCTTCCTTCAAAATGTTGGTTTGATCTTGGGTTGAGCCCTTAAGTTTCACAGAAAAATCAAATATGCAGTGATCAACATTTTTCAGTTATGACCACCTTCAAAGAAAAAGGATTTTTATAAAAGCACATCCACATTTTCTGGACGTAAATTGCCCTTCAACATCAATTTCCTGTCCGAGTCTTGTGTACAGATGCTCTCGAACACTGTTTATCAGGCCTTGCTGACATGATTTGACCTCGTCCCGGTACTTCTTTTCCCACATTGGCTCCCAGTTCGACTACGTGTTGACTGTAGGGTTTTATGCTGCTTGTTTCGGAGGATTTAAATGGGCTGGCTGGCCTCGACCTTTTAGGGTAGGTCACAGAAAACTCTTAGTGATTCCACAGAGAGCTCAGGCTTTTCAGCTTGCAAGCCCTTGCAAGACTGTGCCCTCATTGAATCAAATCTGCAAAATTCACTTCATTCTTAAGTGGGCATGACTATGAGTCTGTTTGTGTTGTGCATGTATGATAAGTTGTTATGCAAGTCTGGTGTGTTTTATAGCTTTTTAATTGCCTGTGGTTGTATTCGACTTTGATTTATAGATAAACTTGACTTCGTTTAGACTCCAATACCAGAGCTATTCTTTTGTTTTCATCTATGTGGAATAAATAATATGCCATGTTTTTTTTATGAAAAGGTTCCATAGGTTTTTCACGCATATTTTAATAATTCAAACATCCCAGTGTCCTGGAAGAAATTCAGTCTTAAAGTTAACATTTAAGTCACATTGTTATGGGGAAATGCTCAAGACAGCCATTACACTGGAGAGCAGCAAGAATGTCACAGGGCACATACAGCTCACACACACACACACAACAAAATGTTCTTCCAGTGTTCAGGCCAATCTCAACCACCCATGTCCAAGGAATATCAGCAGCAATCAATTTCCAGGCACCTGCCAATAACCGAAAGGGAAACTGGGTCAGTTTGGTTCATTTAGTGATCACAGGCTCAACATATTCATCGGTGAATGTTCATCTTGAGGTGATGTTACAGTCTGTCTCTGTAAAAATGATTTATTAATAGATATATTCAGTGTTTCACAAATGAATTAGGTCATTTTCAGGGCCTGAGAAAAGATACTTTCCAGCCAAGTTTCAAATAAATTCCATTATAACTCTGACTTCCTTGAACTAATTAGACCTTTAATGATGCACTTAGACTGTAATTCAGGAAATCAATATGCCCAAAACACACTTTTGGACAACATCTTTACAAAGTGAGGCAAAGACTTACAGACAGCTGAAATGCACTCACTCGACTGGCTGCGAATCGGTGAACGTGACTAAAGGTAACGTGAATAAAAGTTTAATGCATGACCTTGTCCATGAACATTTCTGCCTCAGTCACAGCACATAGATTTTCAGTTTAGTTTAGTAATGAAAACAACTCCGACGACATGCTGTTTGCATTGTTGACTGACTGACAAATTCCATACTGTGCATTTAAGAACTCACACACTGTCAATGGTTTTATCAACATCTCTTTATTATGAGGAGCAGTTTATGATTTTTTACTCTTTCTATATATAAAACTAAAAAAAACACTGTTCTGTCACCATATCATTGTATTAAATTGAATGACCTATGTAGCAACATAATCCTTCTTACCTTCATGTATTCACACTTAACTTTGCATTTTTAGGTGGTAAAAGTCATCATTTCATCGATGACAGTCACAACTCACAGTGTGAGAGTGGGCCACTTGATTACCTCCCGGCTGGGAGGAGTTTGCCATCGAATGAATGTAAAATAAGAACATCTAGAGAGCTACCTCAGTCTCTACTGGTTTTGCTGGTTGTTGTTTTGTATTGCCTCAATGCAAACTCTGATCTATAGTAGAGTATTTTATGTTACAGAGTGTTATCACTGTCTTTCTCACAGCCCGTTCACATAGTTAAAAACAGTCGAACTTAAAGCAATGCGCTCTTGTGACGGCTCATGTTGCTCTTCTTCATATCGCTGTTCCATCTAAACTGCTCGGTTCCTGTTCAGTGGTTCGCTTTGCTGCTCCACTCTGAATTTGTGTGTGAATTCATAGTCAATCTTCACTTCATATCCATGTACTGATGGTCATCTGCTGCTTGTCACCGCCACATGGCATTTCATAAAAAGAGACTATCAGCTCCAAGTCGTATATTTCTGATTTTAATATCCGTTGATAATCATCTGCTGCTGATGTGTCTTAGCCTGCTGCTGCATATCAGGTGAATTATTCGGTTTAGCTTTATCCATCTCTGCTCACGATGGTATAGATAGTGTATTCCCTGCAGTGGTGGGACATGCTTTGTTGGAGGGGTGGCCATATCATAACTTTATATAGCTGTATCTTATGCAGTTTTAGGAGTTTAGTTTATTGCCACTTCTCAAAGACTGCTGCACTGATTTTGCTGTGTTCTTGCAAGAAGTGACAAGGTCAGATTCACCAAATATCATCTCTGCACACACTTACATAAATCCATTCCTTATGAGATGACTAAATGAAAAGCAGTTCCTTTTTATTGCCTTTTTTAAAGTTCCTCTCAGATTCCTACATTTTGGAACAGCTCTTAAAAAAACATGATGGAGGGAGGTAAACTGTTTTATCTGACTGTAGCTCAGAGGGGCGAACAGCTGCTGGGCTCTGGAGGAGGTTGCAGATGTGCACTTTGATGAATGATGAAGACTGGTACGTGCTTCGCAGGCTGCACTCTTACAATCTATGATACATGGGCAAAAAAAAAAAAAAAAAGCAAACACTTCCTTAGTTTCCATGGCACTGTTTGCTCATCCTGGTTGGAGATTGAAAAAAAAAAAAAAAAAAAAAGGAGGCGGAAACAGGCGAAAGCATCAGACCAGCAGTTGGCGATGATGGTATCAGAGATGATCTCAACAAGAACCCTACAGTCCCCCAGTCAGGAGCAGATGGCTGCAGCACATAATCTGTTGAACGCCACTCCTGGTGTGGGTTGTGAAAGCGGCGATGTGACTGTTTTGAAATAACTGGTGCTTACATAAAGGGTCGCCTTTCATTGGAGGATGGAGTTTGGTATTTTAGCGTCTAACTCATTTCTCTTGAGCAGTCGCTGACTAATTGCTCCGACAGTCATAATTGAAGTGAAAACCACCCAGAGAGCTGCACTCCAAGCTGGAGATTATGTGAGGTTATGAGTGATTAGGGATCATTCCTAGAGAGGCATATGCACTGCTGAAAAAAAAAAAAAAAAAAACAGCTCCTGAATGAAACTTCACGTTGGAATGTCAAATCAAATTAACATGCATAACTTAAAAAGAATGATTCGATGGTGAGTCAGGTTAGGCAAAGTTATTAGTGGCACATTTGTTTGAAGCGAGGAGGAGGAGGAGGAGGAGGAACGCAGGAATCAAAGGGGTTGTTTTGCTGCTTTCTTTCATGCCTTTGCCAATCAGAAAAAAAAAATCTTCTAAGCAATGAAACACTACACATCTAGGCTAAAAAGGGCTGTTGATGTTTGCTGTTTTTTCTCGCTCCGGCACGGTCTGTCTGGTTCTTTGTATCCTTTTTCCATTTTGATAGAGGTTTGAAATTTTCCTCTGTCGCATTTATTGTGATCTTCATCGTAGCATGCCATAGAATCTCTCAAGCCATCATAAGGTTGTGAGATAATTTCTTTCTTATCAAATCTTTAGCATTTCTCACGTCTCTATGTCGTAATCCATTGTCTTGCTTGGCCCATATGTGCACGTCTTTGCTTCAGTGGTTTTCACACACATTAAGATATCTCACCCTATCATTTAATCAGAGATGGTAGATAGAGACAATGTCTGAAAGTTATGTTTACATTGTCGTGCGAGTGGCTCGATAAATCTTACATCAGTGTATGTTGCTTTAGTTTAACATCTTCTTCTCGGGGCCCTTTCTGTGGAAGCGTTATAGACTGCCAACTGTTTGGACTCGGGTCAACAGGGAGCCCGAGCCGCATGAATTATGCATGGCGTCTGCTCGCAGGCATACAGGCCTGTCTGTGCTGCCACTGCACATGCAGCGCCAGAGCCGGAGAATGAGTTACAGAGATCATAGAGAACAGCGGCGGATGAGACAGATACACAGAGAGGAGAGAGGGCGACAGAGAAAAACACAAGATAATAGCAAGGACAGAGATGTACAGTACGATGCATGACAGGGAGACAGGGACACGATATTTTAAGGGTCAGTTCACTCAAATTGCAAAAAAAACATTTCTCATTCAACAGCACTAGGGCTGCAGCTAATGCTCATTTTCATTATCTGTCGTTCCTTTAATTATTTATTTTTCGATTAATTTCATGTTTATTTTTTAAAATGGACCCTCGCAATTACACAGAGCCTGAGGGAATGTCTTCAAATGTGTTGTTTTTTGTTCAACCAACAGGCCAAATATATTCAGTTTACAACCCTCACACCTTTGAAGCTGTAACCAGCACAATACATTTGGAATTTTTGCTTGATAAACGACTTAAAAGATTAAGTTATTATGCATCTTGGTTGCCTTGTAGTCAGCCAAGACACTCACAGCATCGCTGGTTTGATTCCAGGCGCTGCAGAGACAAGCTGAATAATCAATTATTCGATCGACAGAAAAATAATTGGAAAATACTTTGAATTATGGTTAATAGTTTGTGTCCCCTTCAAAAAAAAAGTGCTGTTTTCATCCTCGCAAATATGAATGTTGCTGATTTTCTTTGTTTCATATCATTGTAAACTGAATATCTTCAGGTTTTGGTCAAACAAAACAGCACCTCCTCCCCCTGCACGTCTGTCTCTGCTATCTGTCGATTAATCACACAGATTGTTTCAGTTTTATGTGGCCCAGCTTTTAAAAAATCCATCTCCGAGCTTCTTTTTCTACCCAAAAAAAAAAAAAAACAGCGGTGAAAGCCTTGAAAAAACAGTGAAAAATCATTTGTGACAAATTCTGCAGCAAAGTGTATTTTTACAGAAACAATGTCCCAGCTACTCTGGATAACCCTCAGACTTCACTGTCAGCACCCTCATTGAAACTAAATGTTGTTTTTCACTGCTTTGACCAGCACAAACAAAGTTTCATCACTCCCAGGGTGAAGCTGAAATCTCAGAACCTTGACACATACTCTCAGTTGCCATTTTCCTCGGTGCTCTTTGTTGAACCTAATGCAGTCTAATACAGCAGCACAGCCATGAGTCCTATCTGCATGAACGGTAAGATATTCAGTTTTTGTTGAAATCATTCATTTATAGGCAACTGGGTGTTAAACTCAAACTCAAACTCAAACTGCATCTCTAGATACCATGAGGATAAGAAAATCTCTTACTATAATCTGGGTGAACTGACCCTTTAAGACAGATGAGAGGAAGCTGGGAGACAGAGAGACAGAAGACCGAAAACGTCATAAATAATGGGAAGAAAGGGAAAGCGAGTGAGATGTGGGCGTCCCGCAGAGACGAGGATGAGACGAGCAAGGGGGGAAATGTTGTAGCAGGGGGAGATAGGTAGGGAGGAGTATGTGAAAGTACCACGGGGAGCGGCGGGCCGATCGGCCATCTGGATCTCCGAGCTGACAGCTTGACATGCTCCAAGTGCAGCGAACAAAATTCACTAAGCGGGGGCCCCCTCTTGAGATATGCAACACATTACACGAGAAGCGTAATTAGAGGGCTGGTGGGGCCCACACTGAGCGTCACCGTGAACAGAACGGTCGAACGGAGATCGATGTTCTGCTCTCTAAATTAATGAGGCTAATGTTGATGTGACAGCCTCGTCACCGGAAATCTGCGGGGAACAGGACTGATTCCAGCGAGCGCGAACACAGACGCGGAAACAGGGTACGAGCTTATTAAATTACAGCGGAGCGCACACACACAGCAAGAAAATGCTTCACACACACATAGAACTTGAACACACACAAAAAAATGATTGATGAATATTTTAATTTGACCAATTCATATTGCTCACCAATAAAGTCATTATTTTCATTATAAAACATACTGTTGAAAGTGAACAAAGAATACAGCTGCTTACTAAATATCAACAAATTCAAGGGGGGAAAGCAGAAATTTACAATAGAAAATTACCATTTTCCAGTGTAGAAAGATTATGTTTGAAGGTTGAAACAAACAATTCACAACTCAATGCGTCTCAAATACAATTAAGAACTCATAACGGATGAAACACAAGCACACGCTGCAACATCGGCAGTCTCTGCGAGGGGAGAGACGGGCTGAATATCTGAAGGAAAGTGAAGCATGTATTCAACGTAAGTCGTAAAATGTAAGCAGTGCTCCAAGTTATCTTTCAGACGGGATCTTCCTAATGAAGGCCGTCGCTGCGAGATCGTTTGTTCACAAAGACGTACACGTTACACACATGAAAAAAGCCAATTCGGTAACGGAGCACTGCTTGGACGTGAGGGAAGTTGAGGCTTCTTTTGATTTTTTTTTTTTTGGATTTTTTTTTTTTTTTTTTTTCCTGTGGGTTTCTTTTAAGAGAGCAAATCCTGGATCTGTTACAACTCATGGTTGGGAGAGCCAAAAGCCAAAAATTGCTCCATTTGGCTCTTTGGTATTTGGTGTTGAAAATGGCAGAAACACATATTCATAAAGTACAACATTAACAACATTATAATTTCAGAAAATTACATTTTACCCTTGATAGGAGCTTTTTCTTTTTTCCCTCTTCTGCTTGCGATTGGCCTGTCTGTCCTCCAAATCAAACTACAGTAGATAGTCGAGGTTTGATTGCAATTAGAAACAACTTAGAAAAGAAAAGAAAGGTTGTTTTTTTTAAAAAAAGCAAACAAACAAAAGACGTCACTGTGAGTCGCTGGCTGGGGGATAGTTTGTTCCCCTCGGCAACTTTTCCCAGACTTCAAACAATCTTCCAGCTGCTGACTCGAAATCCAGCCGCTTCCTCTTTACTGACAGGTGCACAGAAACTCAGTGACTCCTTTCATAATTTTCTGCTCCAGTGAGGCACATTTACATCATCCTAGCCTTTGATTAGTCTTTCCTTTAAAAAAAAAAAAAAAAAGTATTGAAAGATGATAACGTGATGCTTCAAATGGAATCAAAATATGGAAACCCACTTTAAATTATACACAGCTGTGTTAGCAGAGCGGTCAGAGCCACTTGTTCAGTGCATTTTCATCAGTGATTCATTGCTCAGTTTACACTTTTTAAAGCCTCTTGAATGTGTCCAGTCTTTTGCTCGTGTTTGAAACTCGGCCACGTTGTCCTCATGGAGACAATAAGCTATTAAAAGTCCATACAATAAGCTCCTATGTTGGCAATAACCATCCATTACAGCTCATGAGTCTTCTTCCAAGGCTCTGCTATTCAGCACAGGACGGCATGTCCACAACTGTCTGTGTCAGTGTCTGTGTAGTGATGAAGCATGATGCAATGCAGCGAAGCCGATGACCAAAGACCACAGGCCAAAAAAAAAAGACGTTATAAAATCTTAAGAAAAAGAAAAAAAGACGGTATTATCTCCTCTTCTAGGTCAGTGGTTGCCCTTGTTAGCGTGGAGGACCATGTTAAATGAATCCTTGAATGTGTATTATGGGATCCTGATGGGTTGTCTGCATATGTCTCTCTCCTGCATCCCTGTTTCAACGCGGTTTGCTGCAACCATCCAAAGCAGTTCCTGTTTTGGGGTTAATGGATGGTCGGCAGATCTCCCAGCCAGGCACCAGGTAGAGGGCGTGGACACGTATACTCATTCTGCCAGAGGAGAAGAAGGGAAAAAGAAAAAAGACAATAAAGTTAAAGCCATTTAACAGCTGGTCTGTGGCAGTTACAGAGGTGGTGGTTACAATGTAAAGTTAATTACAGTGCCCAGTGATTTGATAACAGTACAATGGGGCTGTGACAGTGCCAGCAAAGCAAATTAGGGTAAGCAATTAAGCAGATGATGAAATCCCATGTGCTTAGATAGCTTAGTAGGGCTGGAGTGACTTCCTCTAATGTCTAACAGAGATAAAATGAAAATGTCAGTTAAAGCCGAAACAATTAAATAAAAAGAGAGTGTTCAATTGAACCTGCTCACCTCAACATTTTGTCATTTTATGTCATGTTGTTTGCAACAATAGATATTTCAATTACCCTCTATTCAAGCGCTGATCGGCATCTGAACAATGACTGAAATACCAAGTATAATTATTCCAGTGTATGTAAGTGAATTAAATGACACGTGCCAGAAAGAGAGGGACCTCTTTTTAATGTTTTTCTAGAATTTTGTTTTCACATTTATTGCAGCTTGGCCAAATTAGCCATTTCCAAATATTGTAAAAGGATGCAAAGAGTCATGGCAGCAACCTTTATATTTACTGATTTTGCAGACACATGTACAGTAAATGTAAAGTGATAAACAAAGCATTTTTTCAATACGTTTTCAATTATGGAAAAATAGAGCGTAAGAAAACATGCTTACATTTTGAAATTTGTTCCGGATTAAATGTTTACACCTCCATATTCAGCATGAATTACACATATTTGAAATAGACAGGCTCATTCATATCACAGATGTGTATCACTAGAAACTGTAAATTAGAACTCATGACAAGTGAATGATTCGGGACCTTTAAATGTCAGCCCTTTCCCACAGGTCAACTCAAGCTTGTTGAGATGTTGCAAATTAGTAAGAGATGTTGACATTTTACTCTCTTTTAAGAGCCACCAGCTCTGAATAGATCTCCCCGCTGAAAGAGGCACAGACACACTCAGCCTGCATATCCAAGTTTACCTCTGAGCTTTTAGTGCTCGGAAAAAACCTACTACTAATCTACTTTACAACTAAACCTTTAAAAGAGCCTATTTGTGACTTGGCTACAGGTAAATCCACATTGCCTTAATAACACAAATGCTGAGAGTTTTGCCAGGCTAAGCAATTTCTAAAGCTTTCAGAATCTGCACGAAATTATCCCGGCTCGACTTTTTGCTGCTCAAGCTGAGATTGTTGTCAGCGTGAAGCAGATCTGTGTAACACAGGGCTCAGACGAGTATGCCCTGAGCAGAACTTTTATTTAAACGTTATCAGACAGGCTGATAAGTCTTCACTCAACTCTTTATCTACCTCTCAGGTGGATGTGAGTGAAGTGAAGACAGCTGCAGCAAATTGTCATACCTCAGACAATTTCGACAGAGCACAAAAACAGAGGCAACTCGCAGCAACAGCTCGGGATGTGCGGCGAACGCATTAACATGAACTCTGAGGCGGGCGACGAACGCACAAAAAGCTGAGGCAAACCTCCTCAAAGCCTCCAAACAGGCAGACGCACACACCTAAACAGAAACACGTCATCCTGTGAGGTGGTGGAAAAAAAGATGGGATGAACGATGTGAGTAGATCATCTACCCACTTCATTTTTGTCATTACACAGTATAATCAATATGATTATAATCACTGATAATGGACCAAGCGCCAGTGTTGAGAGCCTTGTTTATCCCTGTTTAAGAAATCCACAATGACGTCAACAAGTGGCAAATGGACTGCATTTATATAGCGCTTTCCTAGTCTTCTTAGACCACTCAAAGCCAGCATTCACCCATTCACACATGGTGCCTGATTGGACTCTTCTGGCCACCACCACTTGGGGTTCAGGGGACACTTTGGCAGGCAGACTGCAGGGGCCAGGGATCGAACCACTAACCTTCTGATCGATGGACGGCCTTCTCTACCTCCTGAGCCACAGCCGCCCCATGGCAAAATATGGCAAGTTGTACAAATCAATATACATTTCATTTCTATATAAAATGAGCATTTCGGTCTCAATCTGTGACGTACAAGTCATCCAATATTCTGCCTGCTACCAGTTTTTCTTTTTCTGGTCCATCAGCTTAAAATATTCATTTTTATGCTTTGCTTTGTAAAACCTAAATCAATCCAGGGTGCGGTCAAATGCAATGACGTGCATCAATTTCAAAGTCACCGCAGCAAAATCCCTTACATCTGAATTCAAGAGATGATCTACACATACCTGCCTGAGTGACTGCAGGAGCGCATTGCTTGTAAGATCATGGTCACAAGGGTAAACCACCGTGTGGCTCATCATGCTCTGTTTGATAGTAAATGCCCACAGTTTACACGTTTCCACAAGAGCGAAACGATAATTCATCCTTTTACTGTATTGTCTTGTTTCTTGTTTGTTTTCTGTAGTTTTGTTGCTGTCATAATGTATTATATAGTTGGACCTCTGAGCTGTTATTTGCAAAAAACTCATTATGCTCCCTCAACATGATTTTCTTTAAGTGTTTGCTTAAATGAGGACTGTAATTCACTCTGAAGTCCACACCTCTTCAAACACTTGCATTGCAAACAGCCATTAGTCTTTGAGTTTGATGGCTCTGAGCCATAACTTCGAGACAGCGCTTTTTACGTCACTTTGCATGAAAGGGCCGGATAGCTATGGATGTTTTTGTTGCCAGACTCCAACAATCCTCATCACTTCTGCTGCTGGCTTTCAAGACTGACCGCTTGCTTCGTTGACGGCGACAAAGAAGACGTGCCACTGCACAGCCACAAGGAGGTTTTCTCATCTGTCACCATGGACGTGCTTCAAGTGGAACTTTTCAGGGTGAGAAAGGGAAGTAAAATCCTTTGCTGCCAGTTCTCCCGCACTGTGTTCCAGGACATTTAGACAGCACTAGTGGTCTTTCACAACAGAGGAACACTCTTAATGTCAGAAGGAGCAGTTGTCCCCCTCCACCAACCTGTGGCAGCCTCTGAAAATGCTGCTGCTACCTTCATGACAACAGAAACAAAGGCAGGGGAGTTCTTTATCTCTAAAGGCAAGACCCAGGTTTTAGCCAAAGTGGGAGTTCTGACAAGTTGGCAGGGGCCCAGGATGAACTTGGCAAACATTATGGTCAGGGGTCCTTCCTCCCCACCAATGCAGGATGGCAGCGCGTGGTGGAAGCGTAGCTGTTGGCCATTAATACTGTTCAAGATCTCAGAGAAGCTATGTCACCGGGCCACAAGGAATCTCCTCTGCCTCAGAGCACATTACATTCCAGGCAGCAGAAATGCCAGCGCTAATGTGATGTCCACAGACAAGCCAATATTTGACAAGATGCATCCTGAAAATTTGAGTCTGATTTAGGGTTTTGGAGGGAGGGAGAAAGAGGATATGTTTCGCTCAAGGACAAACAGCCTGCCCTTTTGTGGATCTCGTGCCACCCAACAACAATCTACCCTTGGGACTGTTGAGTTTGCACATGAACTACAGCAAAAAAAGGTTCCTTGACCCCCTCCACCTCTCACGCATGCTTCTAGTTAAAAAAAGAAGAAGACATGAGAAGCCGGCGGTGATCCTGTTGGTTTCTGACGGAACAACTTTGCTTGATAAGCAACAGGCTTGGCTGATGCAGCCACCTCCCTCGTCTGTCCACTTACACATTGCGAGAGTGGATGAATGACATGTACAGCATGAAATCCTGGGAGGGACTACAACTGTCCGCTGTAGTGGTGTGCATTGATATGGACAACACAAAGTACTGCCTTAAATGAATGATTCTTGATGCTTTATGATGACTATAGAATGACTGCCAAATCCCTTGATAGCTTTCAAAATAATTTTGGAATGCACCTAAACATCTACAAGATGAACAAATTATATAAAAAAGAATGACATAAAGGGGGTTTATTTGATATAAGCCTTAGCCAACTAAAGCCATGGAAAAGACTGTATGCACGCCTTTCCTTTAGATAACAGACCCACACACTGAAGAATCAAGAGAAAACTGGGAAAATACATATGCAACACAGAAAACATGAAGGGAGGTTGGCTCGCTTAAGTTTTAGTTGGCCTCTGTCATAATCATCACTTTTACATTTAGACATGTTTCAAGGACAAGTTGATAAAGGAGTTTTCTCAGCATTTTACTCTTTTGTTTTGAAATCTTTGAATCTTTTTTAGAAGCTTTCTTTTTATAGTCTTTTAAAAGCCGATTCTACGTATTCAACTCCTTCTACATTACAAGTATACAAGGGAAGCAAGGTTACTGAAAATTAGTCGACGCCTCCTACTGTGGCTCACACAAACCATAGTGGTCTGTTCTAGAGTTTCTCAATCCACATCAAAATGTCTCCCCATCTTTGTGCAACAGAGCTGAAATAAGTACGAATAAAATAAATATACGGCCCCGCATTTGTTCACAGAATTCGAGTTACAATGTGCAACCACTGATTCTAATACGTGATACTAGATGCGACCTCAGTCACACAAAAGGCAAATGATTTGGCAGAAAGACAACATGGTAGGAAAACTCTTCTTTGCAGTTTTATCTGTATCAATCACAATTAGCCCAAGCAAAGTACCAAAATCCATTCTCAATTGAATCCACTGATGTCACCTTAGATGACTCAGATAGGACTCTGTGTGCATCACGAGACTTTGTGTTTCGGTGTCGGTGTCCTCTTACGGCAGGGAACCAACTTTTTGGGTTTGTGTGTTTGTAAAATCTGGGAGAGAATTGATTTTAAATATGCAATCTGCTTTTCAAAATTAAAAAAAAAAAAAAAAATTAAATCAGGTATTTTTTTTGAGTGACTCTCATACTGAGTTGTGTTGCTGTGTCCACGCTGCTTTGAAACCATTGCAAACACAACAGAACAACACTAATGATCATAATTGAAAGGCACATAATTATAAATCCCGTACTCTTGCTCTTGCATTCCACCAGAAGCCCGCTTCTGCTCTTTTCAAGAACACAGGTTACATGTCCAGAGCGGTCCCCACTTTCATCCACCCCCTTTAACGCCTTTATGTGTTTTTAATTAGGCTACTAATTAGCAGGACACAAACATGATGTAATTAGTTTGCTCTCAGTCAGGACAGCTGGAAGTAACGCAGACATATGCCAGCCACTCTCAAAGGGATCACAAGGCTCTTACTCCACTCAGGGCTCCAATTACCCTGTCTGTCTCCCCACCCCGTTGCTTGTGCTCGTGTGAAGTTGCCTTCTTTCCCTAAAGACCGAGAAAAGAGAGGCAGACAATAGGAAATAGACTGAATGTGTCAATTCTTTGTGAATAGTAAAGTCAGTGAGACAATTTAAATACTGTGCGCTCTGCAAGTGTGGTCTGGAAACCATAACAAGGTCTATATATGAGCACAGCAGCTCTTTTGTCTGCTCTTGTATGTAATAGTAATATACAGTCCATATTGATATAAATCAGCTGTAATCTCCACATGCGATTCAGACAAAGTGCGGTAAATTAAAGCACCACAACCGAGCTTATTTATGCATAAAGAAAAACAACAATTATAGAGGGAACTCTTTCTGGGAGATGGTGCCTGTATAAGCTCTTGATCTCCGCAAGCAAACACTGATGCTTCGACTTTCTCTTAAGCTCTCTCTCTCTCTCTCTCTCTCTCTCTCGCTCTCCGCCACACAAACACACACTCAATCCTCTGATTAATCAAGACCAAGTGTTGTTCCTTTCTTAATAAATTGCAGCGTTGATTCATTTTTGTTTGATGTTTCAGTAGCTGATAAAAGAACATGACGGTGCATAAGCCACTGTGAACAAAGATGTCTATAAATGCCTGCAGACGTTGGTTCGGAGTAATGGGATCCCGTCTGTGATAACAAGACAGTGTTGCGCTGAAATAAAAGGTAAATGAATGGACGTCCTGCTAATGGTCCGACGTTGGACAGCCATTCATTAAAGGCTTCTAATTTTGTTTTTCCACAAGGTCACAGCAGTCATGTCTGGCTGTTAACACAACAAATTAATGATGCAATACGTGTATCATGGGAAAATTCAATTATCTTGTCGTGTGAATGAAAATTATTTTTATATACTGTAGTGCACAAAACATTTGCTCTTGTTGAAAAGCATCCCAGCAATCTCTTTTTTTAAATACAGAAATAATATGTATCCAGATTAATATCACTGCTGAGAGCGTGAATGCATGAATATATAAATCTTGACAGCAAGTGCAATATTTTGCCTGCAGCCGTACTTTATGACTTAGACTGAAAATGCAAACTTTGCAGTGACACAATTGAGAAATATGCAGGAGACCAATAAAGGGAAACAGATGAGAAACAAACTGTATGGATATAATACGACAAATACATCATACATTACAATCTCAGTGTAATCACCAGTGTTGAACAACAGCATCATTCACAGCTACTAGTTGCCTCATTGGAAAAGTAAGTACTTTATTGAAATGTCTGATTTGAAATGCTGCCTTTGGTAATGTGCATATAGCTTTCATTGGGCCTTTGTTGTGGACGGACCAAATGTCTGCGGCAGTGGAGATGCACTTTAGCCCCTCAAAGGTTTTATTTGGCTCATATTCCAACTTTGCATATTTGCTGACCAGGTGTGTTGGAAAAAGTTTCCTGGCCATCCGCCGGCCACCTGGACAGGAAATCTTCCAAACCAGCTGCCTGAAAAAGGTGCCTCGGCAGTAGAGAGAGGCTGCATACTTTCTATAACACACTGTGCTATTAGTTTGTTAAGTTGTCCCTGGGTCACGGGAGTCGGAGCCAAACAGTTGGCTCGGTTGCTTGGGTTGAGTGGCTTGAATGACTTCAAATGTGCCATCAGGTCTTTAGCAACTAGCTCTGTGCAGGCATGTTGTCCAGGTGCTCTGTAAGGTTAGAATGACTGTTTTTCACAGTGGTTTGAGCCTTTGAGAGAGGGCACAAGTTGCATCTTACTAAAAAATGATGTATATTATAATATAGTGAGAAGAAACTTGACCTGTCATGAATGTCCAAACAAAACCACGGATGGCATCTGAGCATAAATAGGAACTGTAGATTATTATTTCTGCATAATATCTGCAGCTGTCCAAAATAAATAAGTTTACCAAGCTATGTAAAAAAAATAAGAAAGTCACAATCCTTTAATGGTAATTTAACCCCAGTCACTAGAAATAGGGCTTCTCCATTCAAAGCCACTTTGTTTAAGTGTGAATACATTGGAATAACTTCACCACCTACTCCATAATTTCAACTGTAAGAACAACTACCATCCAGTCAAGATAGATTCTTACGAATGCTATTTTAAAGATGAGCATACATTTGTGTAACTTGAATTACAATTTATTTTAAATTGATTTCATGCAGATGTCTGTGTGTTGGGTAACGACAGTAACTGAAGGAAAAGGAATGAGCTTAACTGAGCTTCAGAGCGTTTACCCTCTGCGCTATCCCTGCCTCTAACAACACAAAATGGTTTTCATTAGAAGCGAGGATACAGTGACCCACATGTAAGTGGGCCAGTGAGAGCACGCTGCACTAAAAGAACATCATTTGAAGTTAAACAGAGAACGATACTGTGCATGTATGCATTAAGCCAGAGATACAGACCGCGGTCTAAAGGTAGCCCTCAGAGATCTCCCCCAGGAAATCTGATTTGGTGAGTTGTGGCTGGGAGCAAACTGAGCGTGTGCCTGATGAAATGTCACGGCGTGTGCGCATATTTATGTAAGCGCACGCACATGCATGTTCATCTGTACTTGAGCATTAAGATTTAGGATGATTATGATTTATGCAGATGATGGATGGCCACATTAGCAGCAGCAGGTTTTTTTCCCCCAAAGTCCCTCTCTGTATATATCATGTGGTGCGAAATAATTCAGTTTCACATGTCTGGCACAAAAAAAAGAAGCATACATAAATAAAGCGAGAAATAATTTCTCACCCTTGTTAGGATACATGTATCATCTAAGGGATTATCCATTACTCATGTTATCCCACTAATACCACACACACTTGTTAAACTGCCATACCATCACATTAAAAATCTGCTTATGGGTGCTGTTTTTTGGGCTGTTGTATAACTTATCTTTGATCTTGCTCTTTTGTTATAAATATAATAGAAATAATAGTTTCCGTTCCTTGGGATTCCTGCTGCTTATGTTGCTAGGCAACATGTAGCCTTGCTAAACATGAAAGGGCCGATATCAACTTGACAAGTATGTGACTGTGCTCGGATTATGAGTTTTTTAAAGTCTTGACCAATTTTGAAATAGGTTTCATCACACAAAGCTTTGGTGATTATCTCCTCTGAAATCATGAATACGCTTAAACCTCAAGAATACAGAATAGTGTTGCATCATGGACAACAGGATATTAAAGAAGATCTTTCCAACCAAGATATCCATCGCACCTAACTTTGCTTCTCTAACACACACACTCACCTCACTGCCTCCTTCTCCCTTCCATTATCACACACACAAGAACACATACTTCAGCTCTCTCTCTCTTTGCTCTCTCCCACTCGAACTTGTGAACTCTCCCCATCTCTTCATTATCTTTGCAGGTGAAGACATGTTGGCCTCAGCACTTTTGGACACATTTTCCTTTGCTCTTCCCCTACAGCTGTCCTTCAAACCTGCAGGACACCTATGCAATTAAGTAACTTGGGTGAGATCAGCAACGACACTTGCATTTGCTTATCAGTTTAATTTTCCCTTGAATGACAATAATAATAGGAAATTTGTGTAATCAGTGTTTTTAACTTTTTTTTGTCAAACTCCCACCTCCATCGTCAAGTTTGCTGATGATGCTATGGTGCCAGGCTGGATCACCAACAATGATAAGAACACCTACCTTACGGAGGTGGGGGGCCTGTGGTGCCAACAAGCCAACAACCTCTTACTAAATTACTGCCACACCAAAGGGCCTAGTGGATTCTGGGAAGAAGCATCACAGGAACTAGACACCCCTGAGGATTGGTGGGACAGGACAGGGTGAGCACCTCCTCGTAGGAATTGACATCACTGAGAATCTGACTTGGTCCTTACATCTCGGTGAGAAAGGCACCTTTCCCACCTCAGACCGCTGAGGAAATTAATGGGTCCTAAAGTGCATATAAGCGGTGGGCCATCTGATCTCCACTCCCCTCCCTGCAGGACTTATACATCAGAAAGTGCAGCACCAGCGCTAGCAGGATTATGAAGGATCCTCACCGGCCAAGGAATAGATTATTCCAGCTTCTGCTCTTAAGCAAACACCTCGAGAGCCACAAGCCCAGCGCAGGCAGACTCAGAAAAAGCTTCTTTCCTCAGGCCATCAGGACGGTAAACTGTCTTGTCTAGCACATCTCCTTCTGTGAATCCAGTGCATTGCCTTTTTATTTGCACTCAAACATGTTTTTATCCTTTTACATTTTATGCTGAGAATTTTTTATTTTAAATAAAATAATTGGATTGTCTGTCTTTGGCTGATACAGTGACTATTACATTTTAAAAATAATGGTACTAGATTTTGTAAAATCTTCCAAATTCAAGGTGCCGGTAGAGCAGTTCTGCTCACTGATTTTCAACAATGCACACAATGGATTGTATTAATCTATTGTGTGCATTGTTGAAAATCACCACACACATTTCAAGGATAGCTTACTTGCCAATAACACTGCAGAAAAAGCTCTGACAGTTGACGAATGTCCATCTTCCCCTGACATATATCATCATATCACCCTGCTTACTGCGCTACACTACGACTGTGTCTATATGCTCAAATCCAAATCTCTCTCATTTCCCACATGTCTTCAGGGGCCTGGTTGGAAACTGAGCTGCGCAGGGGTTCTGCTGTTTGTCATGTCGGCTCCCTGCAGATCCTCTCATCTCAGCTCAGGACATTCCCTCAGCTCTTCTGTGCGACTAAGAGTCAGCTTCTGCAGCTGGGTTTATATGCTGTGTGCTTAAATTTTCTTTGTCCAGCCTCCAGGCCAAATTTGGGACTCGTGGGTCATATCTGAGTAACAGGTAAAAAGCATCAATATGCTGTGATTAATCATAACTGCAAAAGCGCCAAGTAAATTGGTCTTATTTTCTACAGCTGACTTTTATTTTTACATGGGAAATTAAACTAATAAGAGTTTGACTGACCGTAATGAAATAACACAATAATAACGTATTGAGGAAAAGAAAAGTCACTCTAAATTAGAGTTCATGTGTATTATTTCTGTGGTCAGAGAGAGTTCAATTAATCATCATTTCATAAGCATGAATAACTCATTACCAAAGCCACAAAAGGGAATCGACAGTCTGGTTTGTGAGTTCGTACGGTGCAAAAATGTGCAGCAGCGAGTCTCCTCAGTCTGTGCTCAGTCTTACAAAATGTTTTAATACCAGTGATGTGAGAAGATGCCAATTATTTCTGAGTTTGAATATTTCTCTCCAACACTGACTCAGTAAACATCTTTATATGGAATCCAAATCTGCAATTGTTGACTTATTGAAATTCAGTTCAGGCCTGTCTAGATGCACTACATTGTATTTTAATATGATTAAGTATGATAGAATTGTTGTAAACACTTTTATTATTCCATTATTTCTGCTGGACAGTATTTTGGCCACAGGTTGCAGGAGGGTTTTTTGGCATCAATGTGAGTGAAAGATGTAAATTAAAATGGACTCAATGTAATGATCATGATAAAAACCTTTTTAGATGATGATTTATGTTCTGTTTGGACAGATATCGGTACAGTATTTTATTAGAGGTAAATAAATAAATCAGTCAACTCACATTAAGCCTTTCAAACAGGACGATGTGTATTCATGCTGCTGTAGTTTATATTCTGTGAATGCAGTGTCTTCACTAATTGATTTTGACCATTCAGAGGTGTTGTTGAGAGGAAATACTGTATATTATATTATGATAGCTTTCTGATGGCAGCGCTATAGCTGGCTGTAGATTAAGTGAACTAGATAAAAAAGGCAACTGAAAGGGCCACATTTGAAATAACAACAGATATCATTCATTTGAACGCTATGTGCTGGGTTCAAATGAACAGCTGAACATCCACCATTCTGCAAAACTAAATAATTCTCATTACACAACCTTCTTAGCTCTTCAGTGTCGGCTGTATAGATTTGACAGCCTTGTGGAAACCGTTCGACTTTGTATTTCCAGGAAGAAATAGATGAGGAGGATGAGATTTTCTGATTCACTTCACATTGAGCTTTTTCACATTCCAGCCTCTTGCAGCATTATTCAGCAATGAGTATGGATGCTTGTGTTGGCTGTATAGTAAACTCGCTACAGCCTCAAGGCTTTAGGAAACTAAACAACTTAAGTTAAATTAAGGGTTAAGGTAACCCACTGAGCCCATTTTCATTTAGTCACTTCCTGCATCTTGGGCGGAACAGATAGCTCGATCTCAATAAAAGGTACATCTAAAAGCACCAGAGAAACATTTGACACAGATTGAAATCCAGTTATGTAGTTTGAGTTGAGCCAGATGTATAAAAGTTTTGCTTCTCCCAAGTGCAACTACATCAAGTGGTCCATGGAAATAGTCATCACAAGAGTCTGTCTCCTGTGATAACAGCAGCTGAAGTTACACTGAAACCAGGCTGAAATTAATTTCATTAAAGTAAAAGAAAGAAGGCTCCAGCAATTTACGCATACAATCATGCAAAAGATGATGTGGAGTGAGAGTGTAGTATAGGTTAGGGAGTTCATGATACTATTCATCCATGTATTTGTGTTCAGTTTTGGCATAGTTGTTCAAATTGTCCCAACGTCAGCAAACTGTTATTTTTGTAACTACATTGCTAAAGTGGAGATTTTATTCATCTTTGGGCAGTTTTGGTAATTACCAAACAGCTTCAGGTGCATTACCACCGCCCCTGGACTGAAGCAGGGCCGACCCTCATTTGCATGTACCCAGGTAAAACTGTGACAGACTGTGTTGATCACATCTGGCCAGAGGAGACACGTGTATGTGGCTCAGTGTGTTAAATCTCATCCGTATTTTATTCCCAATATGAGACAGTTGAAAGAACAACTGTAATGGGACCAAAATGTCAAATTTGTGCCTATTCTATTTGAGATCCAAAAAGCGACCTGCATCTACTCATCTCATTCATGCAATCCTTCCACTCTGGAAAAAATAAATAAATAAATAATTCTCACATATTGTGAACAGGGCATTTGCATTTGAAGACAATGGTGCAAACTGTGTGAAATCACAGGGGACCAGGCTCAGAGCGAACGGTGCCGCACTGAGTCGGGTTTCTGGTACTTGTTGAAAGGGGGGTGAATCTGAAACAGCTCTGACCTTTGAATCAAAAAGCTGCCTGTCAAAGATTTCTATCGGTCTGATGAGGATCAGGGTTAGATTGTATCAATTACGTCAGGAAACTGTCTCCATTTGATGATATATAATTTTTATCTCAGTATGGCAAAAATAGATGTGTCAGTTTTAATGTTTTGTATCATTGTGAAGGCCAAATGTTCATGATCGCTCATTAGTTTCCCGGCTTGGATAAGAGCGGATAGAACATGACATAAAACTCATATTATACAAAATTAGATGTCTCTAAGGGTTGGTGGAGACATGCTATGGAAATTTAACTGCATCCAAATATAGCTCTGGCTGAGCGCTCTTAATAATCCAACAAAATACAGTTTTGTATTTAGGCTACTGGGCCTCAATTTTCTAGTTCTCTGGCAAAAAAGGACAAGCATGTCGAATCCAGTTTTATTTTTTCTTTTCTGCTTAGCTTAATTAATTCATTTGCTTAATTTCAGACAGAACGCTGCCATGCAGAAACAGCAGCAAAAAATGTGTTGCGTGCTGTGTTTAATGTCTTTGGACACCAGTGGAAACTACAAGGCGTGTGATTGTTGTTTTCCTACCCTTTGTTAAAATTTCTTCGTGCAAATCCGGTTCACATGTCTCAAATCAGCTGTGACTTTCTGACATAATAGGACTTGATCCTGAAGAACTGCCAAATAGCTGCAGGAGACGTCTTTTTTCATTTCCCTCCCCGTCCTGCTGGAGTGGCTGTTGACACTTGCCAGAGGGTGCAATTGTGCAATTAGCACTCTACTGCAACTACTGGTGACAGTGTCATACTCAACTGTTAATAAATAGCAGGCGTTACATGATCTAGCTAATGGTCAGAACTTCAGAGGGGGAAACAAAACTTTCTACATTTTCCCCCTTTCTGTTGCAATGGCATATCGTGCAAACTTTTCAAACTAACAGGGGTCACTCGAAGTAGAAAAGCAACTTTAGGCAGCATTGCTCTGTTCCACAATAAAGAGAGTGGCCTCCGTGGGTGGCTGTGGCTGCTGCCTAATTCCAGCATAGGAACATTATGCCTATGGGGCACCATTCAAAAATATGTGATCTCCACAAATGTCTCTGCTCCCTTCTGAAAACCACACTTTAATAATTCAAACATTTGCAAAGAAACAGCCGGAGCCTTGTGAAATTAAAATTAATGTGACAAGAGGAAAAAAAACATACTGCAAATACAGTACATTTTCAGCAAAAAAGCTACTTACAGCGAAAAGATCAAGGCAAGACAAGGCCATTAAATATAGACAGTGTTGTACAATTGTCGCAAATCTGATAGTACTAAAGATGAAGCCCTCCAGAAAAATAAGATCCATATTGTGGTAGACACCAGGTAGAAATGGTTATAAAATTACCAAGGACAAACAAAATAATTTCTGTCCTTCAAGCAATATGAGTGTTGGTTAAGCGGTTGGTTAGAGAGAGAGAGAGAGAGGGAGAGAGTGTCAGTATATGCAGTGGGATGCCGACGTGAAAGTGTAACAAGGCCAGGAGGTGCAAAATGAGAAACACTGAAACTAAGCTTGTGCTTATTTGTCCTTTACATTACCATCAAAATGAACTGGATATCACAATGAAGTGGAATGTCATAAAGGCTAATTGCCTCAGTTGGACGGCCTGAGGGCTGGGCTGATCGAGAGGGCGACCAGGATACAAGGCGGGAGGGCAGAGCCAGTCTGGAGGACAACCAGGAGGCAGGGCTGAAGGTTGGACCAGACAATGGCCTGGATGCTGCTGACGTAGGCAGAGTAGGTCTGGAGGGCAGCAATGAGGCTGGAGTGCAGGAACAGGGACCAGCGGCTGAAAATTTGAGCATCAGGTCGGCGACGGTTGTTGTTGTTGTTGGACTGGAGGCTTGGACTGGAGGCCAGCGACCGGGCTGCAGGACAGGAGGTCGGTGGCTGGGAGACTGGCAGGTGCAGCTTGGGAACTGGTGACTGCTGCAGCTCAGGCCTGGGGGAGACCTGCTCCATGGAAGGTCAGAGTGAGACTGGAAACTTAAAGGCTTGCAAATTGGATGCTAGCAGGCCAGGAATCAGGCTGGCAGCTATAAGGCCAGGAATCAGGCCGAGGGCTTGAAGGCTGGATACTACCAAGCCCAGGTGCAGACTGGAAGCTGGCAGGCTGATGCACAGAGGTGTTGAGGAAGTCCATGTCCCACACAGGAAACAAGTTCTTCAGCCAAGGCTTAGAGGCTAGAGGGTTGAAGTCAGGTGATACAGTTCATCAAAGAACCCATGCTGGATCCATCACTGGCCAATTCGCACTATCACACTTGTGCAAGCCGGGTAACAAGGAACACGGGGAATAGGGCCCAAGTGCAATGCCAGAGGCAGAGCTAGTGCAGCTCAGTGAGTTATTCACATGAAAAGGGTACAAAAGATTCAAAATCATCAAACCCATAGAAGGACGTCCAACGAGGCCAAAAAAATTCAACAGGGAGTAAACAAGAATTGGAAATCCCAAAACAGGTGCAGTTGGAGAAACTGACCAAAAACATTAGGAGAACACAAAAAGTAAAGAGTAGGAAAACTGGCACAGAGTGAAGGCAACACACAAAAACTCAATAGATGTGGAGGGAAGGATCGTAGGTGAAACTAATCAGGGCATGGCAGAAACTGGCAGGAAACACACACAAAGGCAGGAAGTAAAGTAATTGAAACAAGAGGAGAGGACAGTATTTCAAAATAAAACAAGAGCAAAGAATTAATGACGAGAAGCAAAGAAAAACATGAATCATGCAGAGATACGACAATGATAGCAAACACAAATGTTTGTGTTTATGTTTTCTTTGATAAAGAGAAGACTAAAATGCCCAGATTTTTAATCAACTAAAACTTCATAAAAACAGCAAAAAAAAAATCAAAAACAAGATTAATGAAAAACAAAAATTAGCAAACAAAATTAACACTACTCTTCAAGCAGCTGCAGCCGCGGTCTCTCTGCATAGAGGTGATTTCATGGCGCTTCTTGCCTGATTGCACATTATCCACCAACCTCATAACGACATAAACAGCACTTGGAACGCCACCATGCCTCTTATTTCCTCTTTTGATTCCAGCTGATTTCCTGCGGGCTTTATTTTCCTACATCGTCTGAACTAAGTTGGCTCACAGTTGGCGATAAAACTACAAACAAGGAAACCAGGGTGTAACAAGGACCTGTAAATGAGACAAATGGGTTGTATGATCATTCTCTGGAGGAGTGTTACACTAGCACTTCAACTAATAATTTTCATTAGCAATTATGATTATTTTTAATGATCAATCATTCAGTGGTTCCCAACCTGGATTTCAGAACTCCTCCAATTGTTCAACCTGTTGCAAGATGATTAACAGGATTACAAAGAAGAAAAACATAGTTCTGCAAAAATCTGCAAAGGTCATCAAGCTAAGTTGGTGAACAAGGTAATTATACATCAGCACGTTTGCACTGTCATTGTTCGCATGTTAGCTCAAAGCACTTCTGTTCCCAGAGTTCCATGAGGGAGTTAGACTACGTAATGCTGCTATCAGTCCTTTCAGTCTTCTTCATGCTGGACATGAAGTGATACCTTGTAAGTGACTGTGAGAGGGAAACAAAATCTGCTTCTGCGAGAAATTTGTTCCAAATTTGATGGATCTTCCCCATGTACACATAATTTTTGACAATTTGTTTTTATGTTTTGATAGGAGGACAAATTACAGCGACTGATAACTCTTCCAGCACACAAGTGGTACGTGAACAATCTGGATTCATCCTTTGTTGTCTTTTTTGTCTTGAGTAAGTTTTAGCATTATAAATTATTCAAATCCAGCTATCTGAACATGTGACGGGGACGGTCACGAGTCAACCTTTTGTCCTTTGAAGGGGTCATAAGACAAAAACCTATTGGTGTAGTCGCAGTAATAACGCCTGGCATCCCGATGCTGATCATATCATCGCAGCGTCCCCACTTCGAGTCCAGCCAGAGATGTTTGCTGCGTGATATTCCACATCTTTCTTTGTCCCTGTCTTATTCCGTCAGGGCTGGAAGTTTTGAGCGTGGTGCCGTGTGTTGGTTGGTCTGCCTGGTTTGTGCTCGTGCTGGACTCGTCTCTGTTTTCTCCCCCGCTCCGAATGCTCACATTTGAAAAGCTAGAAACAGCAAATGTTGGCCTTTCTTTTTTTTGTCTTTTTTTTTTTTTTTTTTTGCTGAATGGCTTAAAAATGATAAATCAACAAAATTGTCGTTTATTACATGTCTGTCAATCAACTCCTCAATTAATCGGTCAACAGTTTCAGCACTGTTACATGTTCACTGCCTCCTATGTGTAAAGTTGGAGGAAGGCACTTTGTAAAGAGACTCCGTGGGTGGGTGCGCTGTTCATTTGAATTCCGCTTACACTGTGCAGTGTTGTCATGATCCTGCTAGTTACACTTATTCCCATTCAGCATGTGCACATTTGAGTTCGTGGATGTATTTGTGCCGGCTTTGCAGTTATTAAGACTGTGGCAGAATAAGATGTTTGTGTGTTTTTGACAGAACAAGTGAAGGTGGGTGGGTTGATGCTACTGTTATCTGAGGATGAAGTATACAGCGGGCTGCCAAAGCCTGTGGCAAGAGGAAAAGGGGGGCAGGTAGGAGATTATAAAATTCAATTTAGGGCAATAGAGGGGGTGGATCTTTTATATAAGGTGCCACTGAGCTGCTTTCCCTTTTTCAGTCCAACACACAAACACACATACATGCACACACTTTCAAAAATCTACTATAGATCCTTATCTCTCTGTGTTTTTGTTGTGATAGCCAGTAAAACAGAAGATCCCTATTTGACTTAGCTGCAGGGCCGAGCCGAGCTCCAGATGCTGCTAATAATACACCGCTCATTGGGCTTTGTGTTTGAGTATGTATGACTGTATTTCTGCATGTGTCATAGGGAGGAGCGCCTGGGGTAAAGAACCACATTTTAACAACATTTCAGTACATGCATCATCATCCGGCGCTGCCTCTGCAGGGAGGAGTTCTTTTGAGGATGACCCAGCAATCGAGGGAAGAGGGCATGAAATTGCCCCTCTGAGATGGTTAAGAGGTTGTTGCGCTGAATAAGTGGAAAAACTTCTCAGGGGTTTGCAGGCATTGTGGTCTGAGCAGCTGTTCTCAGTGTCCGCATGTTTAAATGATGTCAAACAAAGATGTTTCCAGCTTTCCTCTGTTGTGTCAACCAGAAAAGCACTTGAGCGAAGCAATGAAAAACATATATCTTGCTCTCATTAGCCCCCCACTGCCATTAATAGCGCTTCATTTATTGGCTGACAGGAGCAGCATGATCTTGCTCCCACTCAAGTGTAACACACTGGGATTTCAGAAACCGCATTGAACAGAAACAGAAAGCCTTCTATAAACTATAAAAACCTCTTAATAATTCAATCTTTTAAAACTCTATCTTGCTTGATCACAGAAATGATGAAATTAATAATTCAAGGCCAGAGAGGATTTCATGATGCACACATTGAAGCTGCTGTGTCAGTGCCTGAAAGGGAGAATTTGGGGGGGGGGGAAAGTAAATGACTTAACTGGAATCTGGAATATGAGACCTACTGTATATTCATTGAGATATCTCTCTGCAGTGCACGCTTGCTTGCACTTAAGCTCTTAATGGTTCCTTAAAACTGATGAGGTAAAGGGGAGAGGGAGCGGAAAATGAAAGTGTTCTTCTAAATGTTTTTTGGAGGAACGCCTGTCAAGTGGAACGGAACTGGAGGGGAAAATTAGCCAGGGGACATGCAAAGTGAGTGCTGAGGCTGGCTGTGTGACATCCTTCTCCCTTCATAGCTGTCTGAGGGGAGGAGGGGTACAGGCACAGTATCTCCGAGAGGCTGGGACTGCTTGAGGAAAAGACCGGAGAGAGACGGTGAACTGGCAAATCTGCTTTTTCAGTCTCTCACGAGAGACAATCACAACTTCAATTGCCCGGTGCTGATTTGCTGTTTGACTGTTTTGTGATTTTTTTTTTTTTTTTGCCATAAAACTATGAAAGTATAAAAGTTGTGCACGCTTTCGTTTAATTTCACACATCTATTATAATCTATCAGGATCTTCATAATGCTATATATGTCCATATAGTGCTATACCGCTGTATCCACACTTACCATCCATACAAATCTATGGCATTTTGTAGAGATGGGAGGCTCAACTCTTTTTACTGACTTTGTATGAGTCACTCACTAAAGAAAGTCGGGTTTTCAAGTCACTAAGTCAGTCACCCAGAGCTTGGTGAATTCCCCACCGGCCCCAGCGTCTACACACCACTTGTCCACCTAACGAGACTAACTCGCAGTTTGGCACCTTCGCTAATTTGAATGAGATAAAATCATTTAACTGTCATTCCCAAATGTTATCTGACCCAGTGGATCAAATTTTGTTACTGAAGCGAGTCATTTCACGGGGGTTGTGATATGTATACACCTTTTTACAGCTGCTTCTTTTCCCATGATCGTGTGCAGGAAAACGCTTTTAGGACCCCTGTCGGACCGGGAAGTTGTAATTACACGGTTTGGCCACTATATCACATTGGCTTCAAAGCCTGGCGCCTTTCGTCGTGGGTGAGTGAGTGAGTGATTTATGCAGGTCTAGTCAGACCTGCAGCTCAGGGCAGGGAGAGCGAGTACTGCGTTGAAGCGAGCTCCAAACTGGTTGTTTTTCTCACAGGACCAAGTTAACGCAGCATATAAGTTGATATTTTTCCACAAATACTGTTAATATAAGAGGGTATATAGACACAGTAGTGAGACATGATCTCGCCTCGTCTTTGCAGTTCGCACCAGGTGGTAGCAGCGAGTCAGTGAACGAGTTAGTGAAGATGAGGACTTGTCACTCCTGAGTCGTCTCATGAAAAGCCACGAGCTGTTTCAGCAATTGGCAGCAAATACATATGTCTACATTCAAATGACAAAGCCCTCTAGTGGCCATAGAAACTATGACTGTCAAGAAGAAAATTGAATTATTATAGAGCCAGAAAGTCCATTTAGAAAGGAGGTCGGGGTGAACGGCTGGATGAACTTCACATGGGACTTTGCCACAGGAGACTTCTGTTTGTTCCCTGATGATAACCAAGGGGTTATTACTGTAACCGTGGCAGTGAAAGCCCTAATCTTAATGAAGTGGCCATTTTCATTTGTTTGTGACGTCAAGGAAGAAGATGTCAAATGATGTTGTCCAGAATAGCTTATATGCATCGTTCTTGAGGGCAGTGACTAATGACGTATTTTGCAATTTAATTTGCAGGACTATATTTTCCCACTGCTCAGAGCATTTCAACCTGTCGGCTGTAGCCACAGTCCAAAGAATGGGAACGCATCAGTATTAGTGAAGAGCTGCATGTAGTGAAAAAGTTAACTTAACAGTGGGCAAACTGAAAATGCAGAATGTGAAATGAATGATATTTAAATACTGACAGCAGCAGCAACTGCTTTAGTAGCTTTTCAGTTAATAAAGGCACCAATAACCAATTTAAGATCAGTCATTGGTACCAATCCCTGAAGTGTCATCCCCGGCTCTGACAGACATGTTTTATTCATTCGGGGTATCATCATCGTGTGGCCATACATGCAAAGTATGAAACTATCCGGGAAACATAATTAAAGCTTGACTGTATTGAACTGTATTGTCACTAACAACGGCTGATATTGGTCTCTTAATATTAAGAAGTATCACTATATATTTTTATATTGTTCATAAAATATAGATAAAACCGTTCCATAAACTGAAAGTAGAGGGCAGACTTCAATCAACACCTTAAATAAATCCAATAAACTACATTTGTAAGAGTAAAATGTGCCATTTAAGGTTTGAACATGATGCACTGATCCGCTGTTCTTTAGTTTAACTGTGGTTGAAATGCAGTCAGATATCTTTGAACTCAATATGTCAAGAACACAATGCCATGATTTTTTTTTTTTTTTTTCCAACAGGCCCCAATGCAACCTGAACTGCTGAGTGACACATTGCACTAATGTAATAGAAAGATGAGTGGGGGATGAAATATTGTCACCTAATGCTCATATTGCAACCATACAGCACACTGTAGCACTAACTGTGTGTTCTGCATATCTGCATATCTTAAAGCCACTAAGTCTGGTCAGCCCACATGTTTTCACTTGTTTTGTCTGATTACACAGCCTCTAATGACTGTGTGGGCGTTTATGGACCGGGCTTGATTGACATTTTTCTGACTCAGGAAAAAGGTTGAACAACGTATACATGCATTCACACTGTGACAGCAGAGTGGGGGAAAAAAATAGCACGACCTGATGGTAAACACCCAGTCCAACAGACAGCAGATTAATGAGCGTAGCCAGAATTAGCTATTAGGAATTATTACTGGAGGATTTGAAGAAAATGTGTAATTGAGATTTTTACAAGCATTACTGCAATTTTCATTATTAGATTCTATATGAACTCCAGTTTCCTGGTTGTTAAAGTCCTCCGATCTGATCTGTTTAGACATTACATTACAGGCATAGTTGACATTACTCAATATGACTCAGATATGATCATGTCTTTTGAGAGTGGCGTTACGCTTATTGACAACAGCAACATAGTATATCAAACTGCTGGTAAGTTGCTTCTGACATTGGTTTGATATGAAACAGACTACCTTGTGATACAGTTGACAGCTTTGCACTGTGGCTGCTTGAGCAAACTTTCATGTTAGCTTAACAGACTGACAGATGAGCTGCTTCACAGCTCTGAATCCTGGAGGTCCTGACTCAGAGTCACTGGTGATAAGCATAGAACAATGATAATATTACATGATTTTCAGGCTCCTACTCGAGTGCACTGTCTGCCAAACCATTGCCAATTATGTTTTTAGTCCACTGAAATGCCATATAAATTATAACTGGCAGTTCAGCTGACTGTTTTACCTGCACGAAAAAGCATAGAAAATTGTGTGGGAGTAGACATCTTTGTGTTTAACTGCATTGGGAAGCATGTTAAAATCCTCTGTCTGTAATATAAATTATTAAATTCAAGTGTAATACTAATTTACTGTCTTACTTTTGAAAACAGAAGTTGATCTATGAAAAAAAAAAAGCTTGTCTTTTTATCCCCAGCAGTGGAAAATACTCCCTGTGCTGCAAAGCTAGTCCCAGGGAAATGCACCATTATCCTCAGCTTTGTAAAGATGCAGGTCTGTCAAATTGAAACAGACGGTGAACTGAGTTGTTTTCTTTGGCTAATCAGAGTTGGCCGAAGTTTTGTCAAGTGTTGCCGTGTGTGTGGGTTTGCCAGCTCATTTGTTAGAGCCGGAGTTCAACAATCCGCTCGCGCAACGTTGAACGGCGATGATGCACTTTCATCTCGCAAAGCTACTTATCAAGGTCTTAAATCCGAAATGCGTCCAAACGCTGGCCTTCTTTGAAGATTAACGACGCCACTTCTTTGAACTGATTCGAAATTGTAGAAGACAAGAATCTCAATTTTTATTTGAATCAACTTTCCCTCACCCCCACTTGTTTCGGCATTGTTAAGTTAATGTAAGTTACAATTACAACTGCAGCGCTGGGGATTTGAATATTGGCTCTTTAAAATCGCGATTTCCATATCAAAATAATTAATTGCTCAGCACTACCAGATAAACAAAACAGGCCCCCTTTTAATTAGCTGATTGTATTAGTGGCAGTATTGGATTTGCCAGAGTTAATGGCTTTGCAGTCATTTTGGGACGACTTTGTTCACACTTCCGCGGCTCTTTTCTTCAAATTGGAGATATTGTAGCTGCCAGAAATTGCCATTAACTCCTGCTCAACGCGACGTGAACTGTGTTTCCCATTCAACTGCTCATATTTGCATTCTGTACAACATGATGCGAACGTGGCATTAATGAATGGATGTTGGTGATCTCAGCAAACTTCCCAGCAGAGCTGCGTCCGACTCCAGCCTGGCAGACATCTAATCAGCCAGAGGAAACGATAACACATGTCTGGGTTTGTGGGGGTTTGAGTTTGGAGTTTCCGGGCCCCCAGAACCTTTAGGACCAAAGAGAAGGAGACTGTATCCTGCTGGGCTTTGACACCGTTCTGTGCCAATCTTGACAATACCTCACTGAATCCGACCACAGCACGGCAAATGTGTTGTGTTGGCTTTTGTTTTTCCACATTGCCATCCACAGGGACTGCTGGCGCTGCACAGGGCTATAATGAAAGGCACAGCCAACTGTGCCGGCCAGCAAGATGGCACTTTCATCAAACTAAACGAGGCTTATGCCAGCTTCTCAATTATTAAACGCCTGAAATAAGCAACAATGTCGACTCGCCATCCCCCCAACAACAAACTACTGTACAAACCCCGTCAGTGATGTTGAAAAAGAGAGATTGTTTTTGAGATGATGAGATTTGGATTATCGTTATGTTGCGAGAGACAATGCGCTGGCGCTGATTGCTCCAGAAATACTTGCAGTGGAAGAAGAGAAAATCAGAACACTGCTTTTGTGTTGTAGCAAACTGCAGTCAAGCTGCACGCTGGTGCCAGATATATGACTAACACAGCAGGCACAGGACTGTACACACCGCTGCCTGAGCCCCGGTCTCTCAACCATCTCTGAGCCTCATTTCAGGTCTCAAAATAAATCCGCTTGTCATAATGTGAATTTGTTTGCGACATACTATATTATATTTAGCAGAGGGCATGGCAGCAGCTTCAAAATGATTATACATAAATGCCAGGTTTGGAGACATATCTAATGTATTTATTTTTTCTTTAAAAATAGATCAAAAACACATTTTGTTGTTTCAAAAAATTGTACAAAGCAGCGAACTTGGATGCTACAGGCTAATCTGGAGTGTAAATAATCACAGTATCAATTTTCTGCAATATTTTTTTTACCTGTGAAGTGTGAATTTAGAGATGCACAAAATTAACCTCTCAATCATTCTTCTCCATAGTGACACTGACACTGTCAAAACTTCTGCCTCCTGTCAATGAACTTAATTAAACCTTGACCACATAACCTGCAGAAAAAACAGAGCATTAAAAATAATGGTCTTGCTCTGCACAACCTTACGTGTGGTGTTAAAGCAGGGTTAGCGATCTCTGTGGAGCCCAAGCAGACTGTACAGAGAGTTTGGCTCTCTTTTCATGCACACTGCACAAGCCCCAGATTTGTTTATTCTGAGATAACTCTGCAACCGCATTTTCAATCTCCAGAGAGTCGTTCAGTATTAGGCAGATGTTGCTGAGCATGCTCAGGGACTCAGTCCTGTGTTTACAGAACCAAAGGTATCATTCTTTTACTGTACTGCATGTGTTTTCAGTAGTTTTTGGCAGCGGAGTTCGACTGGCGTTACCATGGAGACACGGGTTGCAAATGAAAGTAGGCAAGTTGAATTGCTGAATTTCTGAATGGATGTTAACATCCTTAATGGCCATAAATTTCACATTCGTTTGGCACTGTTTATTATGTAAGTTACAATTACAGTTGCATCTCGTGGGATCTGAATATCACACTCATTAAAATTGCAGCTTCGATATTAAAATAATCATCTACCAGCAAAACAATATAGGCTCCCCTTTAATTAGCTGTTTATATTTGCAGGTCATTCTGGGACCAATTTGTTCACACTGTTGTAAGAAATACCCAGTGACTCCAACTCAAGATGATCTGAACTGTATTTCCCAACTGCTCACTTTACATTCTGTTCAACATGATGTGAATGAGGCATTATTAAATGGATTTTGGTGATCTCAGAAAACCCCCAGCAGGGCTGGATCCAACTTCAGCCCGGGCCCTTAACCACCACTGGTTTGTGCCTTTGAAGTCCTTCACTCAAAGAGAGCACCTAGAGGAAAGTCCCAATGACTGATTGCTTGATTAGCTGCTGCCTTACTAACTCAAATATATACAGACCGCAAGCACAAAATGCAGCTGCATGTTTGGAAATCTGTCAGTGAGGCAGGATTAAACAGACATCTTCTTTCAGTGGTGCGTCGTTAAGTGCCAGAAATCAATTTGGTCTCATGATGCAGCTCTTTGCCGTTGCCTTTTGAAATTGCTCATATATTAGACTCAATCATAATCCATAACAACTCCCCTATAGCTCCAAATGTTAGGGGTTATCATGTAAGTTAACTAGCTCTGTTGAATGAATAATATTGTGTTTGCACACGATGTAGGATTTGAAAAGGTTAGACTCTAATATTATATAATCCAGCACAAGGTATTCAGTAAATACAGGGTCAAATCACAATGTATCCTCACTTGCATAAATTGCTCACTGAATTTGTATAAATGTCTGTACCTTCACCATAATGAAATAATGAAATTAGAATATTAAAGGTCAGTTCAGAATATAAATATATTCAACATTAATCAACAAGCACATTAAGTTGAAGCTATGATAATTTACTGTAAGTACTGTAGCACTTAATTTTAACAAATATTTTCAACAAAACATCCAGCAAGCAGAAGTTTTAATTAATCCTCTAACACATTGGTGAATGTGCACCCTTGTTTTGAAGGCTGCATTTTCTTAAAAAAGCCTGCTTCCTGAAAGTAAATGAAAGACGGACTGAAATTCAGGCTGGTGATTGTAATTACCCTGGTTTATAAATATCCTCCTTATCACAGCGGAGGGATCCACGTTTAAGCCATATCATAAGCTTCGGGATTATTGTAGTGACTCGCCTCTGTGCATGTTACCATAAATCTCCCCACACAACTGAGGAAGTGTGTGCCGTTCCAGAGAAACTCAGGTTGACGTTGAAGGACAGTTTCAGTACACATCCATACACCATGCAGATCACAAACCTGAGGCTACGCTCACACTGCAAACCTGAGGGCTCAGTTTGGATTTATCGCTCAGAAACGATTTTTTTGTTCGGCCGTGCTCATTTTTTTAATGTGGCCAGTATCAGATTCCAGTGTGCACAGATTAAAATTTCAGGATGTGGAGGGCTACTTTTAACTACATCTGTCAGCACCCCTCCACAACACACCCAGTTCAGGTGAGTGAGCATATTCACATATGAGCAAAAGAAATCGGCTTTGGGCCACTTGTGCCTGCAGTTTGAAAGTAGCCTCAGTCTGTAACCAACATGTTCCACTTTTTCATGTTACTGAAGGCCTCTCGAGCAACTCCTCTCACTTTGCCATGTGATAGCAAAACTGTCAAATCCTGATCAATACCAATACACTTCATCCACCTTTGCTGTGAATTTAGCAGAAACTGACAATGTCCGTGTAATGGCAATTTGTTGCGTTAGTTTGCATTAGTAATAAAGCATAAAAATTTGTACAAAAATATGTTCAGTAGAAACACATTAATGTACCCATCCCTACACACACACACACACACACACACATTCAGTACAGTACAAACTAACATACACTCCAAACACATTTCTTTAAACATGTAGGAGTCATGCCATGCTGACGTGGGGAGGTGTCTGCAAAATAGTTAGACAGTGTCCAATTATTCATGGTCCCTTGGCATAGATATACTATGAAGAACATTTGCAAAAGAACAATAAGATAACAAATAATGGATATATACTGTGTTGCATAACAACAATTAAAGCCACACACAATTAACCTCAGAGAACAAAATTCAGTATTTCATTATTGTTGCAATGTGATCATCTGAACTCGTCTGCTGTGGCTTGTGGTCCTCTGTTGTAGATTGCTTCCCCTGGATCAGATTAGTTGTTTTCTATGTTCCACTTTAAGGTTTTAAAAGTAAAACCTGAATAATTGGAGACATCTAACATTTGAAGTCAAGCGTGTAATGAACGAAGAGTCAAGGGTGCTTAACTGTGATTCAACAGTGTCTTTTTACAGGGCATACTTGATAAAGGATTTACCTCTCTGTTGAGCCTTTGTATTTTGATTTTGAGTTTTTATTTTTAGGCTGATGCGATGGATCATACCTCACACTCCCTGGAGCCAGAAATTGTGCAAGTGCAGGAACCAGTGCCATTGCCTAGCACCTCCAATGCCTCTGGTGTGGCAGCAGGGTTGTAGCTCATGTAATACTCTTGCAGCTGGGAGCTCAGGTTCTGTTCTGGCTCTGGACTCTTTTTGCGACGCTTCCGCCCCACCATGGATCGCTGCTGCAGCAACCTGGTTGCACCCGGATAGCGCCGCCACAGCACATAGATAATTGTCAAGAGTAGGGACATGCTGAAGAAGAGTGCCACGCTGCCCACCACCACTTTGTGCAGAGTCATGTGCTCAATTTCTGGGGGTGGTACAAGAGTGGGTCGAGGGCGAGCAACTGAGTCTCTTGGGTCTTTGCTCATGTGGCCTGGAAAGGTAGGATGAGGAATAGGTCGAGGTCTGAATGGTGGGGGAGGACCGAAGGTGCTGGTTGGTGGCATAGGTGGAGCGCCACTGGTAGGGGCATAGGTTGGTTCAGCGGTGGCTTCAGAAATTAGATCAGACATTGGTGAGGGTGTTTCAGTCAGAACATAATCAGTTTCCTCACAAATACCATGGTTTCTCGTGGCTTCCATAATTTTTTCTCCCTGGAGATATTTTGGACTGCTGCATATCATAGTGGTGTCTTTGCTGCCGCGAAAATTCCTCAACCAAGCCACGAGTGGGCATATGCCAGTTCCACAATCCCACATGTTCCCAGCAAGGCTGATGGAGGTCAGTGAGATCCATGCTGACACAGCCTCCTGAGACACATTGGACAGTTTGTTGGATTCCAGGTTGAGGACTTGAAGGTTGGGCAAGCAGTGAAACACAGCTGGGTCCAGGGTCTGGATTTCATTTCCAGAAAGATCAAGTTTCTGCAGCGTATACCAAGTCCACGGGAGGCCCTGGTTGACCACCCGGATGCGGTTCCACTGCAGATAGAGTGATCTCAGGTTGGCTAAGCGTGGAAACAGAAAAAAGTTGATCCGTGAGAACTGGTTGTGTTCCAGATGCAACTCCATCAACTTTTGTAGCCCCAAAAATGTGGTGCGGGTAAGAGCCTTGATCCGATTGTAGCCCAAATCAAGAAACTCCAAACTTCGGCACTCCAGGAATGCTCGAATTGGGATGTTGGAGAGCCCATTTGAGCGCAGGTGTAGGTTCTGTAGTTTGCGTAAGCCATGGAATTGACCTGGCTGCAGGATTTCCAGTTTGTTGTAAGACAAGTCCAGACTGCGGAGATTGGGAATGCCATGGAATGTTGAATTGTGCAGGGATGTGATCCTGTTGGAGCTCAGTATCAACTCTTTAAGCCTGCGGACCCCCTGGAACGCTCGACTGTCAACAGCTGAAATCTGATTGTGGTCCAAGTATATCCAGAGAAGTTGGCTGAGGTGAGCGAATTGATATGGTAGCAGGGTGTGCAGTTCATTGTAGCGCAGGGAGAGGCCTTGGCAGCCCACTGAGACGTTTTCTGGGACATCTAAAAAGCCAGCCGAATCACAATGGACAGTTTTCCCCTCACATCGGCAGCTGTTGGGGCAGGTGCGCTCACCAAAGCTGAGCAACAGGGGAGCCCGCAAGAGGAGGAGGAGAGGAAAGAGGAGGTGTGTCAGTCGTCCATCACACAGCAATGAACCTAAGAGAATAAAAGATAGAGAGACAGAAAAAGAGAGGAGGTTAAGGACTTAACTGAAGATCTCATTTTTAGGTGTTATTTGCAATCAAGCTTAGAACAAATTAAAAATTCTGCATCCTGTTTCAAACAGAAAGGAATCACAACTTTTCCAACAGATTAATCATGTGAGAAGTAATTTAAAGGTTTTTTCTTGTTAAATAGAAACAGAGGAGCTTAATGATTCGAATGGAAAAACTAGATGAAAAACTGACTTAAATAAAATAATGATCTTCAGAATAACATCATGAAAGCAAAGCAATACTGGCTTTAAATTACTTCTGCAGTTATGCAAATAAAGCAATGGCTGCAGCATAAGAATTGTTTTCTACTCATTTTGAAAGCAGCTATAGCAAGAATCACAATCTATACTTTACATACTATTCATTTTTTAGTCTTATATGATCACGGGTCATGAACCTTTTGAGATGTTGCTCTCCTCAAACATATTAATATTCTGAACATGAACTTCTTAAGGAGGATGAACATCTGGACAAACATCCTACACATCTGTTAAGGGTTCAGATACCAAGAGACGCACTGCCTGATGGGAAACAACTTAGAACTCCAAGGAGCAGAAGGATGGTGTGAAAGTACTGTTTTCTCAGGATTGCACAAGCCCTCCACTTTTGCCTTTGAAGATTTGCCATGATTTGCAAGTCCCCTTTGACTACTGTGTTGATTTAAAAAAGGGAAATCAGATGCATTTTTCACTTTGTTGAAGAAAAATCAGGGATCTTTTCTATTTCACAGTGAGACATGCTCTAATATGTTTAACTCCCCTTGCAGAGTTGTCAGCATTCTCCATCTCCTCCTCTTACACGAACTAGACCCCACATTTCCCCATTCCTCACAAGCTTCCCCACTCCGCCATCCACTGGAATATCTGTGGAATGTCTTATTAAACAAGGAAACTGTGGCAATGGCAGAGACATCGTCCCAAAATCCATTAAGGGTCAATATTTCAGGACCTTGAACTTTACACAGACTTTTCAGATTCTTTCACTAAATTTGCAAGAATATAAAGCTCTTCCCTCACAAGAGGTTTGAAGGATTCCATGTCCCTCAACTCCCACTCCACCCCAGATTTGGTCTGTCTGAAATCACCTGGTCACGTGTATGAACCCAGTCTGTAACTATAGCTCTCAGGACCTGAGCTGCTTACTTTATCAAGCAGTTCTAATTTTGAGTCCTGTCCTAAAAATGGCATCGTGTCACACAGGGTGACACCCATCTCTATGCTGACGACACTATATACTTGGCCATAGAACAACTACAGCTTCCTGTTGACAATCTCCAAAGAGCACTTTAAAATTAAAACTTGTTTTCAATGCAGCACTCAGAAATAATGGATCGTCTACATCTAAATTAGTATTTGTCTCTCTTAATGGAACCTATATTGAGCGAGTGTATGAATATAAATATCTTGTCATCTGGATCAGTGACAACCGTAACCTTCACAATCAATCTAAGTGCAACGACTGACAAATTAAAAGTTCTGCTTTAAGGGTGAACTTTTTATACACACTCATACAATTGTAGAACAATGCAGCTGGACAATGATCCTCAACATAGACAATCAAGGACTTTTCATGGCCAATGTTTTTGACTTGTCCAAGTCAGTCACCTGATGTAAGCACTTTCAAATTAAAGCTGACAGTTGGCCCTTTAACCTTATAGCCTTGTTTGATTTCAAATTCTACATCCTGCAGTACAGAGCCAACACGTTCAAAGATGTGTCACTGGTCTAATACACTGTGACTGCACTATATGTCAGGGGACACATCCTTGACCCAAGGCTCTCATCTGGCCTCACTCTGAGTGATGCTCCGACCAAGGATGTTCATATCTCAGGACGACGCTGCTTTCAAATAACTTTCACCTCCCCTCAGGCACCTGTCTGGTATCGTGTTCGACTCTGCAGCAGCTGCGTCGCTGTTAACAGCTTCACATTTGACAATTAACAATGAGGAGCAAAGTCTGGAAAGGCATAAAGGGAGGAAGGGTGTTAATTTTGTTTGGACAGGCTGTGACGGCAGTGTTTCTGAGTAGGAAGTCGGTGAAGGCAGGATGACAAGCAACATTGTGAAGATGTATAAAGCAGCGGTTGGAACGGGGATCTAATTTGTTTTTTTAATATTATAGGGGGTTTCAAGGTCAAGTGGTTTTTAATAATGCTGCCACAGGTATGGAGATTATAATTTGAGCGTTGGAAGACCTATCACTCATTTAATTGCGTGTGATTGTTATATACTATGAGAGAGAGAGAAATAATTTACTTAAGTGGGGGTTTGAAAATAAATTGAAGAATAAAACAGGGCTTGTGCACATTATAACAGCATTAATCATGGTGCTGGTAGTTACATTGTACAATATTACTTTACAGTGTATTTGAGCATTTTTATGACATTATTAGATGGTGGTTGACTTTTAGTTTCAGGTCTTTTTAGTCGTCTGTTCAGTCTGAAAACATACATAACTTTATATCATCATATATTATGCATAAAGAAAGAATACCTTCACCTATCTCTCTTCTTACACAAGGGTTGCCAGTTTGAGAAAGCACATATTGACAGAACAGGAAAATCATATTCCTCATGATTAAACATTAGCTCATGCATACTTAAATATAACTTATGAACAGTTGACCTGATGTTAGCTGCCCACGGATCTGTACTTGGAAGGAGCTGACTACTAAAACAACACATATATTTGTACTACAACACTTTCTTTCACAGGACCTTCACTGTCCTTCACAATGCATTTCCTAGCTCCTAACTGAAGCCATTACTACGACACACTTAACCCCCAAACCTTTATCCTAAGGTTGACCTTAACCTAATACGAACCTCAGCCATTAAACAAAGTCTCCCAAACCGCCCTTCATAGAAGTAAGGACGCTACAAAATGTTTTTCACTTTCCAACAATGTCCTCTCTCAAGGTCTAATACTCAAACTGGTCCTCGCAGACATGGAAGAGCAAGAGCGCTAACACACACACACACACACACACACACACACACACGCCAAACGTTGCGATTTGTTTTGTATATGCATACGAAGTTATCGTTTGACTTTGGACAAGGTTTATAAAATGACAGTAAGTGATGGACATGAATACAAAAACAGATATGCAACTCTATGTCCATAAGTTTTGGAGAGATACATACTGCTTTCTGGAAGTGTGTGAAAGACAGACAGACATTAAAGAGAAACAGACCAACAGAGACTGGAAAGTACATGAATTGATGATGCAAATCTTTAAAATTGTGCTTTGTCACTTTCTATTTACATTGACACGTCCTCAAAAAGCTGTAAATGAACAGTAAACAAAGTCAGTAAGAAATAAATGTTCATGACAATCTTCAGGATGGAGCTTTAATATATAGCAAAGCTCTTTATGTGTTGAAAATCACTTGTCATTTCCATGTGCTAACCTGTTGCAAACTAGAAAACTACTTTAAAAAACCAGTAGATTGTTTTTGTCTGGCACAGAGTCTGCAGAGCGCATTATTGTGCATCATTATACCACAAGTTGGGTAGAGTCACTCAGCACTGTGACAATTTCATGCTAAAATGGGTAGAAAAAATGTGCTGTCCCGCATGATCTGCATTAATCACAAGCCAGCAGTATGTCACTATGCTTTCCCCAGTGTTGGTTTAGAGCCATAAAATTGCCAAACACTGAAAATTTACATTATATGAGTGATTGAATTTCATGTTTTGTTTTTTGTACACAGTGTTTAGCCGTCCCTCTTATAGAAATTTCTTCCATGCTGCAATGAGTTGGGGGTGAGCGAAATTCAGTTTGATACTTTGCAGCTTCCAGTTCATATTTACAGGAAAAGCATGTATAAAAAATATCTGTGGTTTCCTAGATATTAATGGATTGGCTGTACTTACGGTTGATGTGACTGCTAAAAAGCACTTAAGGGGCTCATACCCAAGTCAAAGCTGCACGACTCTTTAGATTTGTTATTTTAATAATGCGCACTGTCAAGAAATGATTCATGTGCACCAGCATCCAACTAAACACAGTGATAGATATGGAATACATATAAAATGGTTTTGTTCAAGTAAACAAGCAGAGAAGTTAAATAGTAGTTGATGCCAAGTACCAAAACTTTGTCACTGTTAATAGATTTCCTGATTATTATCATCAGACAATCATTAAACATTATGTTCAATGATCATATAGAAGTAACAAAGAGAAAGGATGCAAAAATGTCGCTGGATTTTCATGAATGTGCCAAAATGCAATCGAACAGGAAAGCAGCAGAAGGAAGGTCTGGTGTTGCCGAGCATATGAGAATGAGAGAGGATACACGCTGTGTGAAAATGTTTGCTATAAATAAGAGTCCTCCAAGCAATAGATGTACCGCCACTTCCATCACCTCCATTAGGTACTCTGTGAAGTGGCCAAGCATCCAAGGCAACACACACAGTCATCAGTTTTCCCTAAATGATAATCCCATTGGAGCATTTACAGGGGTCTGCTGTGAACCCCTCAGGGAAACCTCACTACGTCGTATCAGTAAAACTACATTTAGGATCCTGCGTGCTTGTGTCCTTAATAAAAACTGAGAAGGGGATTCATACATATTTTAGGTGGTAGAAAACTCCAGGCTGTGTGATGTGATAGAAAGCCACAACATTCAGCCAGTGGCTCATTGACGCCTCCACATGACAGCATCTTTAATTAGCACACACTGGTTCAGCGTGGATTTCTGCGGAGAGTAATAAAAGCCCACTGGACATGTGTACACCAGGCTCCCATGGGAGGCTTTACAGAGCAGAATGAAGAGACTTATGATTAATGATTATCTAGTCATTAAATGTGGCATTCTGCACAGGCATCGCTCAGATTTTCCTGTTTTTTCATGCATCAAATGTTGTAAGAACCATGCGGTTATTACGGCTCTATTGTTTGTGCTAATTTTGCACGTGCCACCTCCATTCAAGAGATTCTGGGAAACGAGGACTCGCCCTAAATAACATATTTTGGGGCCAGCTGCAGGGCATCTTACAGCTTTCCAAATAGAAATGATTTTTACATGAATGATTCTAAACGCTTGTCTCCAAGTCTGAGAGTAAACACAGAAAGCAGCTGCCGAGGGATCCACATCCAGGTCAACCTGCGCATCGTTTGTTTACATGCATAAGGCCGTGGATGGCTTCACATTCAGCGTGTGCACATGCTCGAGAAGCAGGAGTCCAACAAGTCCCTGCAGAGTTCAGAATTGCAAAAACAAAAATGACAAGACACACACGGTGCAGTTTTCATCGACTAACACTAACCCTGGATGATAGAGACTCCAGTTGTGGCTAATTGCTCTGCAAGTGGACTGAGACACTGCTCCGAGATAACAAATTATTTTTATTTTTCTAATCTCCTTTTCTATGGAGAGCTGATCATTTGATCCAGCCAGCCTCGGTATTTTCTCACATCTGATGTCAGGGAGGTGAAAACAAAGTCTGCAGGAAGACAGTGTTGATAAGCGCTGCAAATTCATTTGTCGTACATCAAGCTGCACAGCTGGAATCGCTCTCGTCCACGGACACATCTGTTTTCTTTGAGTCTGAGTCTGGCATCAACAGGTCTCACTCTCTGCAGCAAAGGTTTTTCCCAACACAGTCGACTGTGGAGAGCAGTGACGCAGGAACACCAGCGGTTTCACTACAGTCCTGCTGCCTCTCTGCTTCTGCCTCCATTCTTTGCGTCTCCTCTTCCATTCGATTCAGCTCCTTCTCTGTGTACTCCAGTTCCAACAAATAATGCCATCAAAGTGAAAGTCAGCCCCACACATGTAAACAAACCGGCATGTGCAGATGAATATGCAAGTTGCCCCAGATGTGAATCCATATGTAGTTTGCCATAAGCCATACGTTTTTGTGTGTTTAAAATGATGCATGTTAAAATCGTTTATTTGGAAAACTGTAGGAGGCCAATATACGTTATTTTGGGCAATTCCTCATTTCCTCGAATCTCTACAAGGGAGGTAGTGAGTGCGAAGCCAGGATGACCCACAGAGCCACAACAGCCACAATTATGGGAAACACACCAAGTTGAAATTAGCCAGAATTATCCTTTTAGACCTCACTTGTGATTCTTGGCAGTGACACACCGACAATACTTTAAAGACAAAGTGGAGTGAAATGAAGCGTTATTATAGACCCGGTCTCTGATGGGATGCTAATGAGAACAGAGACACATGCCTTTTTTCATCGGTGCATCAGGTTCACATGAAGTAAAGACACATGCGCAAAGATGCCCAATTGCATGCACATGCATAACATTAACATAAACAACATACTATACACTTAAATCTATTCCAAATCTCTGCATGTTACTGTGGGAGGAAGACAGATCCAGCTCAAGCCTTAAAAATAAATAAAATGCTGCAGCCATGGTTCAGGCAGACATTGCTATCTATCCCCCTCAGAAGAGATTTGATCTCATGTGGTAAGCCACATCTGTTTACCTGGCTCTCTCTTCTTTGTAGAGCATGACCAATCAGCGCCTGAGGGTTTCAGAGATTTCATATCTCCTAGAAGTTATATCTTGGAGATTTCAACCACTTGTACAGCAGCATCGCAGAAGCATACATTTGTGTAATTATCAGGAAGGTAAATCTGTTCCTTTCAAGCCTCATGTTTTTCCACAGGTAAGAATGGCAGTGGATAGGGTTTGTGTGGTAGACTGTGAATAGAATGATTTATTTTCATCATAGAAATTCAGTGGGCAGTATCTCCACTTTTTTCCTGTAGTGAATCCACCTATAACAACAAAGGTTTGCTGCCATCTTTCAAAACCTGTATCTTTTGTTAAATCCTCGGTTATATACGAGTTTAGAATTTTGACGACCTGACTTCAACTGAATCTGAAGTCAGACAGTGTGAAAGCCTCAATCAAATCCTATATTGAAAGAGTACTGCACCAATTTAGCATCGCACTCCCACAACATCGCCTCATGATGGACAGTTAGCATAGAAAGTATCGCAATCAATGCAGCAGAACAAGAGAGATCGGCCTTTTTTATTCCACACATTCTTCTCCCATCACTCGAGGCAGTTTATCAGATTTCCTGCATTTCCCTCTGGAGCCGGAAAAGGATTTATACAACTTTTTTGTTTCCACATACGTTATGCAGCAGTATTCCCCAAGACCTGTAAACAGACTTTGAAGTCTAAAATCGATGCAGAGCCCCTTTCACTTTTATTTGGTTTACGTTGTATTAATGCAACATTTTGCCACAATAAAACCTTGATTCGAAGTTGATTTAAATTAGACTTCTTGTTGGGGAAAACCAAGTGAATTGTACTCCAGCCAGTGGAGCTCTTACAGAAGGACGAGCTGGGTACTTGTGCCTCAAAGCAAACTATAGCACATTGCTTTTTCTTTAATTGTGTGCAACGAATAACGCTTCAACACAGTTTAGGTCTGATAAAGATGCAATTGCAGCCAATAAATATCAATTAAAGAACAGGCTCCTCGCTCCAGTGTCCCTCTGGGCTCAACTACTGAGCGACTCGGAATAGTTTGCTGAAGTTAGACTCAAATGTTCACACTAAATGTCAACTAAAATGGGCTTGCAAATGCACAAAACAGCAAAAGTTAAATCATTATATAATTTCCTAAAATATATCTTTCCCCCAATTACCTCACCTACGGTCACGTACCAGTGGCAACCTTTCTGAAATCCCATAAAAGTGAGACAGCTTCCCCTCCCCGAGGACTGAGTGGATTCTGGCAGGCCCAGCACAGTCGGCTGTCGTCTTCCTTGGCGGCGCGACAAGTTGATATTTCATTTGAATGCGCGTTGCTCGGAGCACTGATGCAAAGGCTATTACCCAGAGTGCCCAAGTGGGTTGGCCAACAGTGCTAAGGCCACATGCCGGGGCACTTCAAAGAAATGAAAAGTGCACAAGAAAACAAAATATATCTACCATTTCTTATTAAATGGTCTACAGGTCATGGACATTAGAAGAAAGGGTTTCTTTGTGGCAGCTTTCAAGGTTAGAGACTGACAGAAATGTATATCTGACATTTTGGATATGGATTTATTGTACAGATGCTACATTGTTTTTTCTTTTACTTTTACTTAAGACAGTATGTACAATATTATAATATACTTGATTATATATACCTCCACATCCACTTCTCCTCTCTCTTTCAACTACCATTATGTGTACAAAATATACATGGTGCATTGTGTGGGAAATACTAGGAGGCTGTGTTAAATACAATATTCTGTCTTTTAACAAAACTTAAAGTTCAAATATGGTCTTACTATTTCCTCCCACCCCCCCTCCTGCCTTCCTCTCCCTCCGCGACTGTCTTCCTCTCTGACACGGGAGCCAAGGGTTTTTAAAGTGTGCGATGTGTGATCGAGCTTAGGCAAGCAAAATCCTGGGGCACTACAGCATGTGTGATATATTACATTATTGAGTGTGTTCACTCAGATTTAAGGCACGTAAAATTAAAAATACTTCCAGGGCACAGAAGTATGTGACATATTACCAGTCACGGGGCCCATCATGCAACTGTGATTAATTGGACACGGTGGCATTACAATATTGAAATGAAGTACCTTTTACACACTTAAAACCCATTATTTTACGCCCATTAATTTGAAAATTGGAGTCAGCTGTAATTTCAACTCACAGCAAAAGCAAGAAGCAGTATAAAATGGCTGATTTACGATAAAAGCTTATTTTACTACTGCTGGAGCTGCGCACACATGCACAGATAGGAGGAGGAGCCGGAGCACACACTATACGGCACAACAGAAATAAGATCTATGAAAAAATAGAGCGTGGCTGGTTAATATCAAAGCAGTAATGGCAAAATACGGCTTAAATGGGGCAGCATCCATTCAAAATTTAAAGGAAATGAGCAGTCAGTTTTGTGAGCTCAGTTATTCTGTCTGGATTTGTGAGGGATGTAGTAACTGAGGTCGAGTGAGTCTACGACCTACTCGAGCAGAACAGTGAAAGAGGGGAATGAAGACAGACAGATCGCTTTAGCTTTGCCTGCTGGCCACTTTATAGCAAAAGGAAAAGGGTCTGAATTATTACCACTTAAAGACCTAATGCCATGATTAGGAATATTGATCTGCTCAGTCTGAGCATTAACATTCCAGATCAATGGAATTAGCCACATCCGATACTGTACATAGAATTCTTATTTATCCACAAGAGAAACGGCCTGTAACGAACATCAACTTCTCACTGTTAGCCGTCGTGTCTATTGACTGACGTGTTTATCATTTATACCACGGCCAGTGTGAATTCTCAATTCTGATTGGCTGGCAAGTGTGAATTTACTTTCAGTAGCCACACAGTTAACTGGACTGCAAAGACGATTAGATAAATAGCCACTCAGTGAAACAATCATTGTAATTTCAAACGTGATTTATCTTGACGTCCAAATTAATGAAGTGTAGTAGGAGGAAAGACAGGTCTATTATAGTTAGTTAGTTATATATAGCTACAGTAAAGCAAGCATCCTGCTGATAGCTAAGACACATGAGGCACAGATGAAGACATGGCTTGTCTATTTTTTTTTCCTCTATGAGCCACATAGTCATCTAACAGGTAAAAAATACATATGACTGTAAAAAAAATGAGTGCAGTCTATTTGAAAATGATCACATTAAATACCTCATTCGAAATACATCAGATCAATGCGTATCCATGATCCTGTAGTTGAATGGATCAAGTTGATTAATTCAGTAGCAGTTAATATAGCTTGCATAGCCAACTGCATTATCGCTTTGCAATGCTCAATATACACACAGTGAAGTTGGTCATCTGCGTGGAAAAATACTGGAAATGTAGCCAACAGGATGCAAATTTGTCGGCCACAATGTCAGGAGGTGTTGGGTCACTTTGAATTTCCAAACAACACATGGATGGTAAGCAAGCACATGCTACAAAGACAGAGTCACAGACAGAGAGAGAAATAAAGTCGCAGGTCAGAGTTAGAGAAAGAATGTGTGTGTGACAGATAGGAGAAAGAAATGCAGCCTGTGAGAGACACAGCACTTTGTAAAGTTTTAATAATGTAGTGTATCAGGATGCAGCACTGTTGTCTGCTGTTAGAGGCTGAGTTTGTGCGAGCAATCAGTGAAATTTCTTCAGCCTTGTGAAATCAACACTTATTCTTATTATGCAGACGTTTGCAAAGCAAGCAGCAGGAATCTTAAAGTAGAGGACCTACATTTCATGATCTCTAAAACAGAAAAGTGGCACTAAAATAAGACATGTAAGTATGTTAATGACAGGTATTTTTAATTTGAATACAAAAGGCATGTTGCTGGCAGGTGGACGTGGTATCAGGGGATAATACCTTTCAAGTTGTACGTTCCCTGTATGTAATATAAAGGTATTATCTCTTTCATAATTTAGTATTTTAACTGTAAATTCAGACTATTTTTCATTTGATTACAAATTCAGTTGGCTACAAGTGATGATTTTCTTAATGAATATGACAATTCTGTTAAGTAAATCAGTCAAGTGTTCACTTTAAAAAAGATCAAATGTTAAATGTTTGAACTTCAAAATGATCAGTTCACACCGATATAAGAAATCTTCACACCTGAGAAGCTGGAACCTGAGCAGCTGTTTTGCTGTATTTAAATATAATGAGCAATTTATTAATCATGAAAGAATTCTTTATCAAAACGATCTTATTAATTTTTGTTACTAATTAATTAATAAACTCTTTTGACATTTACACTACAGATGTCTCTGGCTTTTATGTGAAGGTGCCCAGCAAATCTTCACCAAACAACAAATGATCGACGTTAATCACAAACAGCTGTCTCATAGAAATCACTGTCTGTTACAGCTTATTTGTAGAAACCACTTAGTCTACTTGCCAAAGGTGTAAAATATAATTAGCAAGCAGGGAACCTTTAAAAAGGCTAATTGGTTATTTTGAATGTCAACATTTTTGCACCAGCAGGTTTTGTGTGGCCTTGAAAGCTGCAGTAGAAAAAGGCAGCTCTAATGAGACGTGTTGGACGGAAGTCCACTTGGAAAAGTGACTTTTCAGAGGAGCTTCAGCCAAACCATGATGGTCTGGTGCCCACGGCTTCTCTCAGCCACAGCGCTGCCTGATATTTCAGTGACTTTGAGCCACCAGTAATGGTTCATCTGTTTAAGCATGATAGCGTCAACTCATTTAATTAAAAGCATCACATCACTTTCTAAGTAGACAAACACAAAAACAACATATGCACTGTTTGAAAATTGAAAATGAAAGCTGAAAATGTATACTTATGAGATTTCAGGGTATCAGTGGAATGTGCACACTGCTTTATATTCTCATTAAAACTTTAACTATCTATCGATGCATTGCTTTGATCTGACAGGATGTTCGAGCCTGATGAAGATCCGCGAAAGATAGAAGAAATGCAGCAATGGATAATTAAAGTCATGAAACAGTGTGCGGGTTTTATTTTTACCTCAATATCTGCTTTACTGCGCTCCTTATCCTTCTGTGACATTGGCAGTTGCTTCATTTCTTGGCTTACAGACACACAGAACTAAATGGTTTGTTCCTCTTCAACATTATTAAATCCCAAAGGAAAGTGTTTGATATTTAAGAATTATCTTTATATTTAAGATTCAGACATTTAAGAAGTCAGATTGGGGTGAGGTCTGATTTTTAGTTGTCATATTTTATTTTTTATAATCAACATATAAAGACACACTTACATTTTCTGTCATAAGAAAATATAGATTTCTTACATACAGTGAAGTGCATGAGGCAGATACTTGGCTCCTGTAGTTTGACTCAGTAAATCAGTCATATCACTAAAAGTCTTCAACCTTGACACCCACAGTGCTTAACATTGAGACTCAGCCTGTCTCAAAGTGACAGCTGAAACTCTTCAGAGGTCCACAGTATCACACATATCAGGAACTTGACTGATGCTGGCTTGTCTGCGGACACACACGCACACACACACACACACAAACACACACACAGACGAGTTATTGGTTTAGAAATCTGTGCAGAGAGGCAGAGAGAGCTGCGTTGATCGATATGAGTGCTGATGTCAAAAGATCAGCACAAACCGAGACGTTTAAGCCGGCCACTGCGAGGTGAGCCTGTTGTAAAGGCTGAGGGGTTGGCGTCACAGATGATGTGTGTGTATGAGTGTGTGTGTGTGTGTGTGTGTGTGTGTGCTGGTAATCAGCGATGGCCAGAAGCAAACCCATTCAGGAGTGTGAAAAGCAATATTTGTTTTTAATCAGAATTCAGCACTTTAGGCCCATGATTAGCCAATCCCAATGTGCATCTGAGTCCACTTAATTATTTCTGCTGTATATTCTGTAACTGGCTCGTTCTGCCTTGAGAAATAAACTATGATTTTTATTATTTATTAGTTGTTTGAACTGTGGATTCTTATCTTCAATGGCCCTTAACACTGGTCTTTGGAGCCGCTGGAAGGGATGTGGAGGAAAACATTATAGGTGGGAGGAAATAAAAAACCTATTTTTCTTTCTAACATGAACCCTTCAGAATAAAAGCACCATCTGGTAACTGAATAAAAAAAAAACATACACAGCCGCTTTTGTTGGTGCTTTTTCTGTTTCCCAAATGTCAAAGTGACCTGAAAGAGCATTAACCTGTTTAAATGTCTGCAATGAATGCAAAAATAGATCTCTTTCCCTTTTCCTATCTATATTTTTTCTCCATGTCCCTTCTGGGGCTCCATACTTCAAACAAAGAGGCTGTCCTCATCAGAAAATGAAAGCAATGGTCATTTGTTTAAAGACCCCGAAGACCTCATTTCTACATCAGCTTTTTATTATGAGCTATGGGCTGTTGCATGAGCTCACATTTTTTTTCTGCCATAGTTACAACAGTGTAGGTTATTTTATGTGATAGGTTTCTATATTTGTGTTTCTGTATAAGCTCTGTCTCTGGTTTGCTGCTGGGGAAAAGACGATGTCGTGTACTTCCATGCACTAATGAGGATTTAGTAATATTTGATGACAGTTGTGGGCTTGTTTGCTGATGTTACCAGACCACTGTCAATCAAATCGAATCAAACCACACCCACGCAGCCCTGACAAAGTAGATTAGCTGAATTTTTGGTTGTCAAACTAAATAAATAATAACCGAGGCTGTTGTTTTCTGGACTCTAACTTGATTGTGGGTAATTTAGTCAAGACTAACAGAAGGAAAATAAAGTTTTCTGGGACATTTTTTTGACCATTCTGTGGCCTGCCATTGAGTAGTAAAGGCACAAGTAGTGTCACGTTGTTAGACTGTGACTGTGACACCAGAAACCACAGTTAACACCGTGTCTCCTATTGACAGTCAGTGTTGTGACAGTGACAGTCAAATCCAATTAGTTTTAGTTGCCTCAACTAACCAAACTTTAACCGCAGTGGCAGCAGATCAGAAAACACTCATCATATACAACCCTGTTTCCAAAAAAATGGGATGCTTTGCAAAACATAAATAATGAGAATACAAGTATTTTTGACATATACTCAATGTGGGACAGGAGCAAGACTGATCCAAAACCACCTGTTTGGATCATTCCACAGGTAAACAGGTTCATTGGTAACAGGTGATAGTATCATGATTGGGTATGAAAGGTTCATCCTGGAAAGACTCAGTCGTTCACAAGCAAGGATGGAGAGAGGTTCAACACTTTGTGAACACATGATTGCAGAAAAGCTATTACTACATAGACTCAGGAACACTTTGTGAAACTGTTGCATTGATGACTGCATTCTGTTTTTATATTCATGTTACACACCGTCCCAACCTTTTTGGAAGGCACACATAAGGCACTGACGGTGATCTTTTTATTCAGGCTGAAGGACTTGAATGAAAATGAATCCAAACTATGAAAAGTCAACATAATCAGATGTATAAAACCATGACAACCAAACGTAGGCTGTAGTGTGCTTCAGTCACATACAAAATACACAATACACCATCATGTGCCTCTCGTTGCAGAGTTTTGTTTTTTTCTGGTACAAGCTCAGCTTGCAGTGTTTCCTGCCAGACTCTGTTCTCAGCTTTGCGTCTCTGCCCATATTTCACTGCATGAGTTCAATGTGCAGGACACATTGTTTGAGAAGTCTTTCACAGTAGGTTTAGAATTTCAGGGAAAATCCAAAACAAAAAAGAAGCGTTGCTGTGATAGTCCAGCACTCAAAACTCGGATGAATGACCCAGAGGTAGAGTGAAAGACTTCTACATGTGATGTGCTGTGTTATGACGGTTTGGTAGCGTGTGTGGGTAGTGGTGAAGTGAATATTACTAAACTGCAGCAAACAGTGGCTGATGGGGACTTTCAGTCAGGCTCAGAATGAAACATGCCTCACACTGACAGAATAATCCCTCGTGATGGCTTCAGCTATTTTAAAAAAATGTGCAGCTGCAGCCATTTAGACTGTTCAAGGTGAGTTAATTCTTCTTCTGTCTTTCAAAAATGTTTACATGGCTCTGGAAGAATCATTGTAAAACCAATCAGTTGGCTGCACCATTTTGTTTTACTGCAAGAATCTCTAGGATAGAGAGACGTTAAAACTGAAGGTCGGTTGATCTAATTAAAACTGGCAGTTTGGCTATGATAACAAATTCATAGAGCTGAGATTCATATTTATTGTCTAAGACAGCATTTCTCAACCGGGGATGCCGTCAAAAATAAAAAACATTCTGATATTGCAGTCATAATAAAATGCATTCAAAGTGAAAAAACTACAACTCAAACAAATGCAACTCATTGGCCACCTCATACTGTACATTATCAAAATCTGTCTCGTATGCCCCTTCATGACGCAACATCAACGTCAGGAAATGGCTACATCACTACGCCACTACGTATATTGTCATTTCCCTGTGTTGCATGCAGAATCACAAGACTGTGTGAAGCGGTTGGTGCACACAAACTGGCATGAAATGGCTTTTGAAAAGAAAGCCCAGCGGCGAGGGTAGCTGAGGCCAGCAGCAAGACGAAGAAAAGATGACAGCTACGTGTCGCATGAATACATCTTTACCGGGGATCCATCATCCCCTCTTCCTCTGCGCCTGGTATGTGCTATGAAATTGTCAAATCAAGCAACGGTGCCGAGGAAACCTCAAAAGACACCTGACACCCACTCAGGATGCAGAGCGTTTTATTCGTTTGAGAAGTCAACACAACCGTCGAGAGCGAGCGACGATGAAGTGTGCCAAAATGTCAGAGAAAGCACCGGAGGCTTGCAATCTAGTGGCCGGGAGAGCAGCAAAGGCTGAGGACTGAGAAGTGAGCTTTTCAAAACTAACTCACATCAAGAAGAAGTGCAGGGAGCGACTGAGGGCTGAGGACCAGGAGCTGCGTGTCAGCCTCTCATCCATCGCTCAGAATGAGGCGGTTGTGTGCATCGTCCCAGGTTCAGACCCCCCCTCCTCCTCCTCTCTCTCTCTAATAACAACCACTTGTGTGCATGCGTTGGCCGTCAGAGGGACGCACAGCGTTCATTTTTCAATACATTTCAGACTTGAGATTTTGCATATTTTTAAAGGGGGGCATGACTGAAAAAAGGTTAAGAAATGCTCTGACTGGTCTTAGAGCTACCAGAAAAAGTTAGTGGTTTTGTGCCAATGGCAAATTGAGTAACATTGGCTCTTCTAATTATCTGCACTATTATGTATAAGCTTGAAGAAGTGGAATGGAAAAAAAAAAACTGTGTCCACAGGTTACTTTTTTTCAGAGAAATTCTGCTAAGGTTTTGCAGAAATGTGCTCCATGGACCAATTACAGTCTCTATCTGCTCTAGGAAACTGATGGATTATTGAATAAATTGAAGGTTATCTGAGCGTAATTGCCATGTTGCTCTTGTCTAAGCAGTTCTACTACAGCTGTCGAGTGCGTTCAGTCAGACCGGAGACCATCGGCCCCTGTGTTGCCCCCGTTGACTCCTGCATCCCTTTTTTTTCCTGCCCTTGGTTTCTGTCGGTTGAAAATGGAGCTTCTTTGTGCCGTTTGCACAGTTTTGTTTTTGTGGGAGGCAGAGCTGAATGTAAATCTCCCAGCTTAGGCCACAAAAACTGAAGACGATTCAAATGCATCCATTTTGGGCTTAGTCAACCATATGTTCCTCCTTATATGTTATTCATTAAAAAAAAAATAAGATTGCATCGACCAACAGAAAATGTGTTGGTAATAACGTTGATGCCTTTTACAAACCCAAAATACCAACCATTCTAGTTCCAGCTTCTGAAATGTGAGGATTTGCTGCTTTTCTCTGTTTTATATAATTAGAAATCGAATGCTTTGGTGTGGTGAATTGCTGTTTGGGCAAAAGAAGCTATTTGATAGAAATTGTGACGGCCATTATTCACATTTAGACTGAGCTATGCTTGATTGGCAAAAACAAAATTTGGAACATTGAAAATACTTGTTAGCTGCAACTAACTAACTTGCTGCTGCTCTTAACAGTGAGTTGGAGAAAATTTCGGTCCTGAAAGCCATAGAAACTTTTCTTTCTCACATAATCTGCCTCTGTTTGAGGAAGACAAGGCGAAGACACTGTGAGAGAGCTTCAGTCAGAAAGGCTGATATCCTCACAAATGCAACCACTCATCTTGGCCTATAGTAATTCTGATGCCATAATTAAACACTGTAATAGTATGTGCTCATTAGTGGCACTAAGCTGCTCATTACTTGGGGGGGGGGGGCACAATTCTGCACAGATGTGGGCAGCATGCATCCCTGCAGCCTGTGTCAGCTTTTCACTCAGTTTGGGAATTTAAAAAAAAAAAGAAGAAGAAAAGAAACAAAGACAGCAGCATGAAGCCAAGAAAAGAGGAGTGAAGACAAACAAAATGAATCACACTTTAAAAAAAAAAGACTCTCTTTGCACCTACCGAGCGTGTGCGCGCCCGCGTGCGTGTGCCGCGCACGACTAATAGCCAGAAATATCGAACAACAAAAAAGTTGCAGCCACAGAAAAGGACTTGAAACATCGTGAGAGTTGCTGCTGAAGCGGCTGCAGACGTGCAGGGACAATGGACCCCCACAGCTCCTCTGAGCCCTCCCCCATCCAAAAAAAAAAAAAAAAAAAAAAATACAATATGCATGAAAAAAAACAAACAACATGCAGAAAGCTGCAGGTTTCTGAGGCAGGGATTGAGCTGTGGAACAGTCAGTAAGATGGAGGAGGAGGTGATGGGCAGTGTGGGATGAGACTGTAGGTGCTGTCAGGAGAGGAGGATGGAGTCAAAACATGTCAGGCATTTGAAAGGAAAGACCGGGGGGAGGAGGTGAGGAGGGGGGGGGGAGGGAGGAACACACATCTCAAAAAATTCCAACCAGTATTTAAAATGATGGTGAATAACTCATCATTGCAGCTTCAGGAACGAGGAGGTCACCTGGTACATATAACTCACTGTGCACCTAAGAACCACGCTGACTGAGATTCTGGACATAAAGGTGAGAGATTTATTGTCTCTCCTCCTTCACATGCAGAAACACTCCAGCCTGCAGTGTGTGTTTTAAAATGAATACAAAAGCAAAACCTCTCCGATGATGCACAAAATCACAGGAGATATTTGGAAAGAGCCAAACTACTGATGGAGATGTGATGTGGCTGTGCAGCTGAATTTTCAACCTGCACACACTCACAGATGCGCCAGAGGAGGAAAAAAAAACATACTGTTCCTGCAAGTGCGCTCAACTAACAGCTGCGATGTGCACACTGACTCTTGCTCCGGCTCAGAGCCGCACAATCCTCCGCTCACTCACCCATGGTGTCTCATCGGTGCGTTCCCTCCGTCCTCCGTGGCGCAATCCGCCGCGCAGATCACGACTTTTCCTCCGCGCTTTTTCCCCCTCTCCGGCACCTGGAAGGAGCTGTGCGCGCCTCTCAAGCCAGGGGTGACTCACCTGCCTTCATTCTTCAAAAATAAAAAGTCTCTCGATTATAATAAGCTTTTAAAGTTTGCGCCCATGGCTCCTTGGCGCAGAGAAACTTTCCACAAAAACCGTGCCATCAAGCTCCCTCCTGGCTGCAAGTCACATCGAGCTTATCGGACCAGAGGGAAGCATGATGTTGAAGCAGGTGCCACAAAGAGGAGAGGTGAGGAGGGATGGCTCCGCGGGGATCGGGCGCAGGGGGGAGGCAGGTGTCCGCTGCGCAAACATCCAGCGGAGCGCCGCAGACGCCGGGCAGCGATCAGAGGCGGCGCACGGGCACTGACAGGGCTCCTGTGCGGCGCAGTGGCGAGCAGGTTCGCGTGTGCGCGCCCGGCTGCGTGGGGGACGTGTGCGCGCCGGTGGGAGAAAGAAAAGGAGAGAGAGAGAGAGAGAGCTTTCAATGCAGTGTTTAACAGCTGCAGGCAGGTTTGGTCAAATGTGAGGGGGTTTTTTTTTGTTTGTTTGTTTTTTTGATCATCTGCATCTTTATCAACACAAACAACCCCCCCCCCTTTTTTTTTTTCAAACCATGCCTTTTCTTCTCTAAGTTCATTATGCAGGTGTTGTGGCAGAGATGCTGAGGGCTATATGTGGTCATCATTATAGCATGAGTGGGTAGCCTGCCTGATCCCACCTCCTGTTGCATAATTATTGGGATGGGAAAGATAAATGCAAGAGTTTCCTTGCAGAGCAAAGATGCTGTTGCACAGGCTTTCCAAGATTTACTGTAGTGAAGCATTTCAAAGCCTCTCTCTCATTAGGGACCACGTCATTGTCCACACCAGAGGAGACATTTTTTGTTTGAAGCCCTAATGTGCTTTTGATTTTTGCATGATTAAAAATAGCTGCTCAAGCTTTTTCTTTTTTGGCAAAAGTTTGACTGCAATGACATTTCTCTCTGATTTCAACTCCCCAATTGAAGTTACATCCACAGTCCATAACACTCTCAAATATTTGATTTAGTCCCGCCTTCTTTAATCACTTCATATTGTGATTAATCCCCCGGGATGTTTAGTCTTCCAATTCGTACCCATTTCAGATGAACCAGACACAAGAGATTAAAAAAAAAGACAATAAATTATATGAAGTGCGCCCATTATAAAAATAGCTTCGGCCTGACTTGACTTTCGGTTTAGCCTTGTCGCACTATGTAGTGACTTGGTGAAAGTTTTATGATGGTATAGCACTGAGAGTAGGAGCTTCAGAGTGACTACAGATAATGCATGAACTCTGTCTTCAGTCAAGCTTTGAGTTTTGCATTGAGAGCAAAATTCAAACAGTGGAGGCTGTCGAATGATAATAATGACATTTTAGTGTAATGTCTGGTGTCCATATACTTTTGGCCGTATAATGTGTCTTTCATTATCATTCCTTTCATTACGTTTCCTGCTGCTTACCAGAGGGCAGATTGCTTAAAATTCAAACCATTTCTTTAATGCACGCTTGAAAGAAAACACCCTCTTCAGGAGAATTATTTCTTCAACATTGTTATAATTTGACTTCAGTCTCTTTTGGTTGATTTTCAAAAAGCAGCGTGTATGTGTAACAGGAAGCCGTATAACAAGGAGAGCTGCAGAGATCTTAATACAAAGTGAGCAACAGAGACACAAATCAGTATGTTTTCCAACCTAACTAGTTGTTTTACCCCGCTGAGGGCGAAACAGCTGCAGTATCTGGCTTTGTCATGCTGTCACATTGACCACACAGTCATGTTTTATGGGTCAGAGCTCCTTTGAATGTCAGATCTGTTCAGCTTCTTTCTTTGAGCCCGTCACATACTAACTGCAGCACTTCTTTATTTTGGGATCGACTTCACCTAACAAGCTGACCGTTTCCACCAGAAGCAAACCTCCTCCAGGTGTGTGCAGGACTCGGCCCGTCGGCTCTGTACGTGCCACGCGGAGCTACTGTACAGCTTTTGGCTTCTGCTGCATTTTTTTTAATTGAATCTGTTTGAATTTAGTGAAGTGTAGCTCAGTCAGGGAAGACACTGGAGACAAGGAGTGACAAGAGCCATAAAATGAATTTAACAAGCGCAGGGAGCTGCCCGATGGAGGGTTGACATTGGCCCCCGCTGCCTGGAGTCACAGTCACAAGGAGGTAAATCAGCAGGGTTATGGAGGTCCCCCTCCCCCTCCCCCTCCTCCTCCTCCGCCATGATCACAGACAGGGCCTTGATGCTAGTGGTGAGGAAGAGGAGGGTCAAGCTGCAACAAAGCCTGGTGTCAGCGAGAGATGTCAGGTAAGTACAGGAGGAAGGCCAGCACGGCACAGGGGAACAAGGATAACACGAGGGGGAGTGGCGCAACTGGTGAACCACAGGAACAGGGACTCGAGACAGATCGAGTGTTGAAAGATCAGGGTCTTTACTTGGCAGAGGTTCGGTACAAAGGCAGTAGATGAGGCTGCCACAGTCCAAAAAGGGCAGGGCAAAGTCAAAGGTCAAAAAGGGAATGCTGGGACGCTCGGCACAAAGGCCAACAACAAACTGGCACAGGAGGCAGGGAACACAGAGACTATATATAATGGGAGAGGGGTGACTATGAGACACAGGTGAGACCAATTAGGGCGGATCAGACAATCACAAAGGTGGAAACAGACACAAGCAGGAAATGAGGAGGAGAGGTGAGTGACACAAAATAAAACAGGAAGTGCAGCACACAGAGAGGACAGGTGGTGTCACTCACGTGAGGCAGGTGAGGAGAGAGTCTTTGTTACTTTAAAGTGACACATGAGGTATGCAAGAAAAAAAAATCTTGCTTATCTTTGGAGGCATGTGTCTATGTAAGTCCTCCATAAAAACAAACAAAAAAATAGCCTGACATCATCAAATGCTCGAAAACAACATATGCTGACATTCAAGAGACAATGTCCTCCAGCAGCTGTAGCAATAATGACTCTTGTACATTGGAAGCAAAGTAGGATACGTCCTCTGTTACTTTGCATGTATTAACACATGTGTGAGAATATTTTGTACAACTAAAATTGTTCTAGTACAACAGCTGAAAAGTACTTGTCCACCCCTGTGTATGATGAAATCCTCTTGTTGCATATGGCTACAGGTTGAACTCTTTCTGCATGATTCTGGCTGCACTTATGAATGTCCTCTGAGGTCATGCAAGAAGAATGAAAAGAAAACCGGTTCTCTCTCATGACATTCCTGCAATCATTTCTTTTAGGATTAAAGTTGGCATCAAATTTCTCTAAATTTTTCAATGCTCCGCAGTTTTGATGTGATCAGGATAAGGATCCGTGCGTGATTCTGCGGCTGATTCAGTGGCAAGTTTAAGTCAGTGGTGAAAACTTTTTTGTCATATCTGGGACAACAAAATCTTGCGCTGTGAACAACAAATGTTAAATGTCTCAAGTAGGCAGCCATCTTTCTATATCACATCAACCCTGCTGTTATAAACCATGACTGTCTGGAAAGGATCATGGGAGAGTTACTCTGGAGAGTACAGTAAGATTTTAAGTGCAAACTTAATATGTGTTTTCTATTGTTAAATTTGTGTTAAAGATCATTGTCATGGTTGGAAGAAAGAGAAGATTGACTTTATTAATTAGTTGGCTATTTTCCCAAATAATGCAAAAATATATTAATTAGGTGAGATAACATGAGAATATTGTTTTTTAGCTCGGTGACAACAGAGTTTAATATTTTTCAGCTGTGAAACAACAAGCTTGTTGGTGTCAGTGCCTCACAATTAAAGAGCAAAAGCTTGTTTCTATACTCACTTATTTCCACCAACATTCAACAGGGAGACTCTTTGTTCAAGAGGCAGCGATAACAGAGAATCTACCAGGAGAGCCACCAGACATGGTGCGATCACCCACATGCCCCCATGTTCATCAGCTCGTTGGCTCACCACATGCATTGTATTGCCAATCCTCTACCTCTTGACTGAGCCCAGCTACGTCCTATCAGTTTCCCACAGAACCGGAGGAAGTCGAAGTAGAAGTGGAGGGGGCATACAGTGGAGAAAAGGCAGCATTAAAAGAGTCTATGAAAAGATGAAATGAACATAGATGTTCAGTTCAAGTGCACGCTTGTGAGTTGCTCGTATGTCACAGCGTTGCAACTTCACTGTAAAACATAAAAAGCTAATCTAACCAAAACTGAAAAAGATGGCCTTGGTTATATTTGCATATGTCTCTCAGTTTTCTGCTGCCACCCCCTTTTAAATGAAGTGGGATTCCATTTGATGCTAAAAACTTATAATCATTATTGATGAAGCTGCTGATTATTTTTCAGATTAATCAATGAACTGCTTCGTCTATAAAACGCCTTCAAATTCCTTATTTTTACCTACCAACAGTCCAAAACCCAAAGATACATTATTTACATGGATGATAAAAATTGTTGTCAATAAATTCTCTGTCAATTGACTATTCAGTGTTTCAGCAGTACAGAAACTAAGTAAACATGACATTTGAAACACTCAACAACATTTGCCTTCGCCGAACAATGTCCCAGTAATAGTTAACGGAGAGGTCTGTGGATTATCCAGACTCATGCTGTCGAGTCTTCACTGGTCGCGCGTCATTACCCGGTCTTCACAAAACCACAACTTGTCATTTTCACATTCAGTTTGTGTACAGATATAACAAAAGAGATTCAATGTGTTTATTAGTGAACTATTTATTGGACACTCACTCTATTTTTTTTTCCCTGAATGAAATGTGCAAAACATTAAATGAATGCTCTTTAAAGTTTTAGTACCCATAATTCATATTTTCAGGGTCACCAGCTCTTTAAAAGCTCTTCTATCCTACTAGTTTGATAATTATATGTGCCTGGTTCTCATAGTTTGAAATCACGCTCTTATTAGATGGCTGGGATGCGCAGCTACACGACAAAGAGCGTTGCTGTCTCTGAGTTTTTGTGTCATTCTTTCATGATTTTAATCTCTTCAGTCTCCAAGGGAACATTTTAAGTGGCCACAGTCACTGAGTCTGAGTATAAGGAAAGAAATTATTTCAATTAGTCCTTGAGGATTGTTCTCTGCACTGACCATGAAATATTATGATGCTCATTTGTATGGAATGACAACAGTAAGTCCTTAATTTCACTCCATGTCCTTAAATATGATATCAGTCGCTAAGAGGACAAGAAAATACACAGTAACTAATATCTGGGTATAGTCTCACTGTTTTATGGATTCACAGACAGGAGTTACAGACAGTTCCATTAACTTATAGTCTCCCAAACTGAGATGTGAGGACTAAGTTGCAGTGACCAAGTATTAATTTGCTATTCAGTACAAGCTTATGAATACAGGATGCATCTTTTATTCCTACTTCTGTAACTTATTGTGTCATTCATTCATTTTCGTTAATTGTTCCTCCTGGTGGGAACAGCATGTGCTAAATAAGATAAAGAAAATAAAACTCTACACAGATGACGGTTAGAAAATACAGTGGGAGGTTAATAATATCACGCCGTGGAATTCAGTGTGATAGAGGAATGCTGATGGTGTTGTACAGAATACAAAGAGGGTGCATGAAAAATACAAAGTTTACTCGTTCAATTATTAAATAAGTCGCTTTATTCATTTAGTGGTAATACACTATAATCGCAGTTAATTGGAATTGGCTAAAATAGTAAAGAGCAAGGACTTATGTATGTGGAGCCACAAAGACAGTATAAAGAGATGATAGATTATATAAGATAACAATGTTAAAACACAAAAGAACTGTAGTTGTGTAACTTTTGAAACATGGATTTAAGCCGATGCAAAGTCTGAGTGAAGTCATTTTTTTGTAAATCACAAGCTGAGGCTTCAGGCCTGAACCTTTTCTTAACCAGACTAAATGATGCATGTTCACTTTGACATGAATTGTGAACATGCATATCAATTATCCAGTATTATGAGCGGAGGTCAGTCAAGCAGATAAGGTCACATTACCATAATAAGCCACCACTCATCTTGTCCAGTGAAGTTTTATCAATACACAATGCTGACAGCCAAAAATAATTTCAGTGCGTGATCTCAAATTACTGTGTAATGTAATTTCTCAAAGCAAAATTATGGATATAATTGTTGCTGTGGTTTTGTGAATTCAGGATCACGACCAGGAGCTGTGCCTTGCAGATGGATATCCCATCATATGCACATGCAGGTATGAAATCTACAAAGTCACCTGTGATCTGATTGGCCACGAGCCCGTCCATAAAAGACCCGAACACCCAGGTAACGTTTCTTTTGGAATCACACGATCAGAAGGCTCACAGCACGGCACACAGCTCAAACAGATTCACAGTGTGTCCCAAAGATTCCACGGCTGCAGGGAAAATGAGACGCTAAACCATAACTTCTTCTAGCCTGTAACCTCTAGCCCAGACCAGTCAACCCGATCTCAAGAGGCCAGAGTGACTGAAGATCCAGCCACAAACATGCCCAGTGGATACAGTGCTGTGAGCCACAAACTTGTCCTTTAATAATTTCATAAAAAGTACAAGAATGTTGTTCACATCAGGACGAGGGGGCTGTCGTCATCTGAGAGTCAAAGGAAATGCGTATGAACAGTCTCTGATGAACTAACCCTGACACCAAGCTGGGGACCATGCGACAATGATGCTCTGTGTCCCTGATTGCCTTTGACTGGGAACAGAACAATCAGTCATCTACATATGGAAGCATTCACATTCCTCTTGCCTGCAGCAGGGCCAGTGCGGCTGCCAAGCATCTTGTGGATATACAGGGGGCTCGCATGCCAGGTGGGAACGCCCTGAAGTGGTGCCCTTTACTAGATGACAAAAAGAATCACCTGTCCAGAGCAGGGCGCTATGGTACATAAAAATAAGCATCTTTGAGAACAGAGCTGGGCCGATCAGTCTGACAGATGGATATATTAACTAATAACTAACCCACAAACACAATACATAGGGATGTATTGGCATTGAATGTGAGGGCCAGGTCATTGCTTCCTGCCAGCACTGAAGTCTGAAACCTCATGAAGCAGGAGTCAGGGCACTGCAGGAGCTCTGGAATCATGTGGTAAGTGAAGGAGACACCTGGGGCTGACCAACGTGGGGTCTGGCCTCAACTAAAGGACATGATCAACATTTAAAGTAAATGGCTGAAGAACCTGAACTGCCGTGTCCAGGTCCACGCATTCCAGGGCTATTGGATCGTTGTTTTAATGGACGTTATACTGGTCTGCAAACCATCTAAGGAGTTACAACTGATTCCCTGAGAGTTAACAGTAGAGGCTTGAGAGGCGTTCTTCTTCTGCCTCTTCCACCACATCCTGGTCATTAAAGATGCTGAGACTCCAGCTGATAGAACATCCTCCTCAGCTGAGAGCAAGGGCCTGAGGAGCCCACATGAGGCTAACCAAGACATTGGGGAGCTGTGCAGGAGGTGGTTACAAGTTAAAAAGTGTCCCCTCCATTGGCGAGTGGGTCCGGTCTTCCTCGCCTCTGGTGACACCAGATGGAAGCAGCTTGTCAGCACACACACACACATGCTCCTCTCAAGATCTATCAACCTGGCAGAATGCAATTGTAATTCATGTATGCACCCTCAGCCCCTGTCCGCGGTGATCAATACCAAGACAAGAGCGGCATCTATCATGGCCATCTTCAGGTTTGAAAGAGGGCAAGGCAAACGGTGGACACCACTAAGCCGGGAGATAATGAAATGTGAACCTGGCCACAACTACAAGACACTGTAATTCTTCCAGAGTGAATCAAATGCTTAAGCAACATCCTGCAGTGTCTTCTGTAAACACAAATCCAAAAAGACACAGTGAATCCAAAGCCTTATGTTACTGGTGTAGCGACGCCAGATCCAGAGCCATGGAGTCACAACACTGGGGACCGAATCGAACAGGGGGGTGATACACATGTGGAAGCCAAAAGAAGTCTCTACAGACTGTTCAGTCAAAATACTGCAGAGTTTTTTTTTCTTTTTAGTGCTCCAGTTTGAACTTGTGTGTGGACGTGGTTATATGACCATGGTTCCACATAATCATGTTGCACAGCTGCACAGTACCCCAGAGCGAGGACACCTCACTGTGACTACACCCAATCTTCAGGCCTTCAGACTAGAATAGTGCTGCATGATCATATTCAAACTCGTAACATTGATTTTTAACTGGAGAAGTCAGTTTGTGATTGCAGAATCACTTCAACCATCAACATCTGCTCCTGTTCTCGCTCACCTCCGCATCACCTGCTCTCCCTGGCCTGTCGGCACCATCTCTCTCTCTCTCTCTCTCTCTCTCTTTACTCTGAACGCAACAGAAACAAACAAATAAATATTCAGTGAACGAGTGCTGTTTCTTTCCATGTTGTTCAGGAATGGATTACCAGCCACTTCTGATCTGAATGGCAATGATTATTATATCAAGAAACATTGAGAAGACACATCCTCATTTTCTCACTGCTCTCAACGTAAAAAGTGAGGAATGCTGCCGCCGCCCTTCCTCTTGCTCACGATGACACTCGCTGTGCATGAAAGCTGACTGTAATAAAACTGCCTGCACTTTAATTAAACACTAATAACGCTATTCATTCTAAGCAAGCACACACAACTACTCAGTATGTATGCTTTACAGACATGCAACGAATTAAAGCTGAATTACACATGCAGCTTCATGACTGACACTTCAATCAGACTTCACACGGCCTTCCTGACACGTGTAACATAATAAAGACATAACGTTAGTTGAATATGCCCACAAGCACCATTGTTGATGAAAAAGAGACAGTACACTGTTTGACATTGATTGTAGACCTACACAGTAATACTAGAGCTGGGTGGAATAATAATGGCAATTTGTTCAGTAATGTCATGATTATTATTGCATTTACTAATGACTATTTCTGACGGCATTGCATGGTTACTTGTTGTAACATAGTGGAGGGGATGTGCTTGGGATGTGTCCACCCCACTATGTATTATAATTACGGCCCTGAGTGATGTAAAATCACAGCAAAAGACACGCACCATGAACGCTTCAACTGTTTCAGCTTCGGCTACAGATTAAGGTTCCCAAGGTTTAAAACCTCGGTAAATTTCATCCAAGGTTACTTTGTTTTTGCTTGTTTTTGTGAATTAATCATTTTTTTTCTGAATGGCATCATTTTGATTGCTCCTGTTGATGCCAAGTATTTTTGATAGCTAAGGGTTCATTCACTTCTTTAACATAATAAATACTTATTTGAATGCATAACGATGTAGGATAACAACATTTTCATCAGCGGTTATTTCCGCTTGCATTAATTAGTAGTAACCAACCGCAATGAAATGTATCACGTACAAAATGTGTGGGGGAACACATCTGACTAGTGTCTGCTGCTGTGTAGACTGCTTATGGTTTTTATCAGATAAAAACAGTGCCCACTCTTTACAGATTAGATCTGAAAACTGCGCCATTTAGTTGAGGACAGAGGCAGCTATGAAGTGACTCAATAAGCACTTGGCTTCGATAGCAACCATCTTGATGTGACCAGTGAATGGCACGGTTGAGAGGATTTCCCAAAGGTCAGCTTGCATTCTTGTTTTTTGTTCAGATCAGTTAGTTGCTTTGTTGAGTCTGAACACGGTCAGATGGATCACACTGCCTTTTCTCTGGAGGTTAAAGTTTTCAAAGGCCAATCCCTGTCAGTCAGTTCTGATTTTAGCGTTTGGCTTTTGGTGCTTGTTAGTTATTCCAAAAATGATAAAAAACAATAATAAAACGAGAAACCAATCTTAAATAAAGCAGTGCAGCGAGAACATCCCAGGCTGTCTGCTTCTTATTAATGTCATTATTTCAATCTGCAAAATCACAGAGGCCGTAGATTGAATTTGGGTCATGAACCCAAAACACAATGCAATCCCTCATTACTGTCACATCACGCAATAAATAATCCAATAATACTGCTAATCTGCTTTTTGTTTTCAAATCCAATTTAATATATGTACAGTGATATATGTATTCAGCTAGTATTTTAATTAATTGTACAGTTTTTCAAATCAGTTGAGCGAGTACAGCCAAAGAAAAATCACCTTGTCTGACCAAAGACTCAGTGCCAGAGAGTCAGCTTAGGATAAATGGACACTGTTGTTCAGGACTTGAAACATTTTATCTGCCATAGTCTCCACAGCTGACAGTGGACATTGGTTCACAATGTGGCCTTGCTTCAGTGCTTGTCCAGAGTACCGCCTCTAGTAGTTGAACGGCATGGAACAATCAGATTTTAGCAATTATAGATAGTGTGTGCCACTTTACAGGCAGTGGGGATGTTTAGTTTCAGTGTCGTACAGTGAAAAATACCTGTAGCTTGCTGGCATTGATAGTCAACCTCCGGACTCTGCTTCTTGTGTAAAGCATCACCTCTGGCAGTTGGAAGGAGAGAAACAGAAGTGTTAAAAATGGAAAGCACATATCTTCAGGTGAGGGCAGAGAGAGAAAAAAAAAAACGTAAGGAGTCGGACAAAAAGCTTGATGGCGCTGCCAAGAGAATCAAATGTTAAGACCCTGGACTCAGAGATGGAAAACCTTGTCAGATCAAAGACTCTTGAAAATGTTTAATATGACTTCTCTGCTCTTGTGAGTTTCAACGAAGGCAACACTCGTGCTCCCCTTTGCATACTTTAAAGCACAAGCTTCAGGGAGGCTCACCTTGCTCTCTCACTCTGGGCACAAGACTTTTTTTAAATGTTAACACTATTCTGTCCTCCTGTTGGACATATTTAGTGACACATTGCTGGACAAATATCGATCGCCAAGCGTAAGGCCATGCACAGCCCTTGTCCTGCCAGGGGTGGACTTTAATTCCACTGCCATCGGGAAGACAAACCAAGAGGTTTATAAATACATGCAGCTTGTCTAAAATAATAGTTTTCATTAATCTACATTAAGGAAAGTGATTGGTGCTTTGCTGGCAACAGCGGAAATAATACTAATACGACTGTGAGTAGTGGGAATGATAGAAAGGCTTCAAGTGAAATCTTTACAGTTTGAGGAATTGTATCCATTAAGAATACCCTTGAAATTCCAAGTAAATTGATATTAGAATCAACTAATGGCACTGATACGCTGGGTAATAAATACACTTACATGACTTACTGAACTATTACTGTTTAGCAAGTATGGATTATAAACAAGAGAGGTCGATTTCAAAAACTAATAATTGGCTGAAATTTATTAAAGGCAACTGTGAGGGTTACAGAACACCTTTCTTTCCTTAGGAATAAATTCATCAGTGACATCTACATTCATAGTTGGTTGGCAAATACTCAGAGATTGCTGAAGCGATTTTTCATTGTTTTTAATCTGTTGAGGATAAAGAATCAAGGACTTCCTTTTCAGCAAACTGATAAAACGAGAGCCTCTCGCTTAGTGTACTTTATTTGGAGGTGAAGATGAAGTTTCAGTTTTTCAATTTGTACCATTTCATACCGGTTAATCTTAATAGAATCTTCTGTGTGTGTGTGTGTGTGTGTGTGCATTGAGAGAGCTGGGACACAGGGAAGCACAGGGAAAGACAAAGAGAAAAGAAGCTACTTCTCATCAATCTAGCAGACAGTCATCAATGTTCATTTGTATGGTCTCCTGTGGCAAACGGTTTAAGTGCAGTTTAGCTATAAAGCAAATAGTTGAACAGAACCACTGCTTTTGCTGTTTGTACGAAGGTCAGCTAAACAGCCATCTATATATTTATCTGTGTAGAAAAAAAAAGTGAAATGTTAGATACATGATAGTATCATGGTGCACACATGCCGAGGGAGCAAGGCCCGCCTCCCATCTCGCTGGGTTCAGTCTGCCTCTGAGGTGGGGTCCCAGTCCAGATGTAAAGGCATGGGCTGCAGATGTGGTTGCTAGGTTGCAGAGTCATGAACATGTTTGGTGCTGCACATACAAGAGAAGGGAGGAGCAGCAAGGATTCATTGAAGCCGTGTTGTGCTCCTCAGTGACACCGTCCAACCTCAGTGCAGCTGCCGTGTAGAGATCATAGTTCTTAATGTACAGTAGCTTTACTGGATAAACTATGAAAACATGGTTAGCAGATGAAACTCTTTTAAGACACTGACAGAAATGAAAAGACACATTAAACTTATACTGCTTATATAATCTATAATGGGTAATAAATTTGCCAACTAAAGATAGGCCAAACATTATGTATATAACCTCTGTCTGCAATCAACAGTCAGGTCCACAGGGTGTCTGCAGGCAGGAACCACACTGTTCCCCCATGCCAGCACCACACCTCGGCCCCCTACTGCACATCAGCACCACAGCTTTATCAGAGCTGAGCAGGAGACGCTGAACTTTTACACAGTTCAAAGTGTCGATACGATCCAACTCATCCATCCTCATCTCTGCCCCTTTTCTCAATAGGGTCTAGTATTTAGCCGTGGTAGTTATTTAAATGACGAGTTGAGATCATGTGTCAAACTGAAGAAAAAACTATTTTTTTTTTTTTTTTAGATTTTCTTGCCTAATGGCTACTAACCAGTTTCCATATTGTCCAAAATGTGCTGCAACTTCTTGCGTTCTAAAGCGAGCGGCGAGCAGCAGGACGAGCAGGATCGGCGCGAGATGTTGCCATGGTTACCCATTTAAAAAATGATTCTCCGACGGGTCAAGTCACAAAGTTAAAAAAAAAAGAAAAGAAAAAAGAAAAAACAAAAAAGGTCAACAGGAGTTCAGGCAGATCAAAAGTAATTACAACTTGTTCAAAAAAGTTGGGAGACTGCTAATCCTTTTTGACATATACTCAATTGTAAACAGTACAAAGTCAATATATTTAATATTTGACCTCATCAACTTCTTTGATTTTTGTAAATATCTGCTTATTCTGAATTTGATGGCTGCAACATGTTTCAAACAAGTTGGGATAGGAGCAACAAAAGACTGTGAAAGTTGTGGACTGATCCAAAAACACCTGTTTGGATCATTCCACAGGTAAACAGGTTCATTGGTAACAGGTGATAGTATCATGATTGGGGATGAAAGGTTCATCCTGGAAAGACTCAGTCGTTCACAAGCGAGGATGGAGAGAGGTTCAACACTTTGTCAAACACAGGACTGGATAAAGGAGATTAATACATGGACTCTTTGTTGAACTGTTGTCAGTTTACACAGGTTATTTGCAAATGACTGAACAGTGTCCCAACTTTCTTGGAATCAGGGTTGTAGAACTCAGGATTTATACCCCCAGACCTTCCTACATTTTCTGGGTTTCCTCCACTCTGTTACAGAAGGAGTAACATCAGAAGAGACATGTACCTTCAGATAAACTCGGTGTGAGAAGCATACTTAATTATTCGTGAATTTTCGGTACATTAGAAACAGTTATTTTTTGCCACTGGGTCTAACCTGGTCACCCCAGCAGGAAAGCTCTGGCTTTGACTCTGCTTATCTAAATTCATTTTTATTTTTTAAATTGGCCCCTTGAGTGACGGAGTTTGACACCCCTGAACTAGATTATGATCTATATACCGATGGAATAAGTGGGGTGTGGAAATAAATGCCGCACTGTTTTCAGACTTCATAAGTGTCCATGTGTGGAAAAACCCCCATCATTTTATTTCTTCAGGGGCTTCATTTGGGAGCTGTAACCGGTAACTCACCAGATATGGACAAGGGCTGAGTCTGTGCTGCACGTCATCCAGCTTTCCTGTCTGTCTTCGGCTGTTACTGTCCAATAAAGACCAAAAAAATAATAATCTTTTAAAAAAGGCCTTGAGTGGATTTCTGCAAAAAGTGTTGTGTAACCAAGTCCTGACACTTGTGTACAACAGATGTGATGGAGATACTAATGCAAATTCATTAGAGAGTTTGCTGCAATATTTCATAGTCGAAAATGTTGATTCCATTACGTTGTGTTACATTTATTCTCCTGGGAGCTCAACGTGATAATTTTCAGATGGTAGTTTGTTACCTCTACATTCTGTTCCATAGTCAAAATGGACATGTTTGGTGTTGTGGCTTATTACCTCTCTTCACAATGGCCACTGCAAATTAGGCACATTGGTCTTGTAAGAATAAGAAAAAATTGCATAACTGGCAAGATGAACTATACGCGGTCTGGGTCACAATGACCTGACTTTAAGAGAAGGGAAGAATTTTAAAGTACATTTCTTCGAGGCCATCTTTTATTTGTAGAAGATATTGAGTAATGCCAAGACTGTACATCAAAACTCAAGTTAGGGTATAAAACACTGAACATCCTTGGTTTAATAGTTGCTCGGTTTGCTCGTACCTCCTGTTGATACAAATAAACCCATGTGGAGTGAACCATACACGATCTCTGTCGGCATTTGCGCGTCCTCCTAAGTGAATTCTTCAAGGTGAGGAATGTAGTGTCTCGGCCTCGTCAGATTAAAGTTTGTACAAGTTCATCCTTGTACGTTCATCCTTTTTCCACAGTCAACCTTTTCTTTTCTTTCGGATGGTTTCGATGCTATTTGGTTTCATACAATATTTTCAGCCTGAGCTCCTTCCTGTAGGTCGACGGGCGACGTATGAAATGGATCAAAATGTCTCTCCAACTGAAAATCCTTTGTTGTAAACATTTCATGCATATTGTATGTTCAGGGTTTTTTCATCGCAGACTGCAGATGTGATGTTTTGACATGCGTTGTGCATGTCTGGAAAGTAAATAGAGTCCAACACTTACAGAGCTGCTGAGAAGACACCAACCTGCAAGTCTGTATTCACCCTGCAAGAAGAATGGCTGTATTTGTGTCAACATAAAATGGCCTGATATTGTAAGCGAGGGCGCTTTTTCATGCTCCTTTGTCTAGATTGTTTCGGTAAAGAGATAAAAATAAATAATGACCTCTTTAGTTTTTGTATTGCAGGCTGCTGCAGTCACATGGCTGGAGCTGCCGGGAGCCAGTTAAATCACTGAAAATAAGCGGCACCCCCTGCAGCTCACCTTGTAGAGCACGTTCCACAGATCGAGGCTGAGTCTTTACCGCAGCGGCTCGGGTTCGACTCCAGCCCGAGGCCCTGCTGCACGACATCCCCCCTCTCTCCCTCTCTCTCTCTCTCCTGACCTCCCTGTCTCTCTTCAAATGTCACGATCATGCACGAACGCAAGAAACGTAAGCAAGAGGTGACTGTGGGAGCTGGAAAGGTTGTAGCGTGAGACATAACGAGCAGTTTCTTTGTTGCTCTTGTGCTGATGCTGGTGCTAAAATGCATCTTCTAATTAGTGCTCTCTCACACTTCCCATCTAAATTTAGCGCGTCTCTCCAGTTCAGTGGAAGCTTCAGTGGACGTTTAAGTCACATGTTTGATGTATGTCATGAGTCATTTGCTAAATCTGTTTCCATTGGACTTTTGCATTTTCTTTTTATCAATCCACCAATTTTTCCACTTCAGCCAAGAGTAAAAACTTTTTCTTTCTGGATTTACATCTCCTGTTTTTTTGCAACAATTTCAAATGGACATAAAAACAGACACTTTCCCAGATGACAGATTTCAGATACAATATCTTCTTCCACAGTGGGCAGTCTGCAGTGATTAGGGTTTTTGTGTAAAGTGGTGACACTTTTCCTCTATTTGACTGTCTTGGCTGTTTAGATCTGAATAGGAAATAAAATCAGGCTACAATCTTTGTTGGCATCTCTCTAACCTGTTGTGGATCAACTCTTACAAAACACATTTTTCTGATCAACTTTATTGCTGATCAAACATTCCTAAACCTTCATATCCGCCATGCTGCCTTTGTAGACGTTGTCGCTTTGTTCGTTTTTTTTTTTGTTTCTTGCCGACTCTATTTCCACTTTCCTGAGGTCGCAGTCAGTCTCTAATCTGCACGTGCTCCGCCGCCACCGAGTATTAATAAACAAAGAAGAAACACAAAGCTGCAGTCAGTACACACACATTTGTATGCTGTGCTGTCTCTGGCTGTGTTTCTATTACAGGCATCTTCGAATTCACTGTTGTTAGCGTTGTTGAAAGAGGAGATACTGTGGAGACCCCCAAAGGATACAACTACGCCTAAACATAGCATTCTCAGCATATCAACTAGAAAGAACTCGGAGTACAAGTGGAAGAATATGTTATGTGAGTGTGTATAATCTTTCATTATTATTCTTTGCACCAGGCTGGGAAGCATTGCATGGAAACCTTTTCTGAAGAGCACAAAGCTGTAAAGATAATTATTTCCGTTATTGCTATTGGCTAAGTGGCTCCACGTGAGAAAATGGCCATTGGTTGCCACGGCCAAGCTCGCCCTCATTCTTGGCTGAAAAGATATTGAAGGTAACAGCGGCTGAACTCAGGACGGTTTTCACTCCTGTCATTTTGTGCCTTTCCAACACAATATAACCACCCCCGCCCCACGGTGCTGTCCATTAACACACTTTATTATTATGCTGTGAATAGTGACCTTTGAAGAAGCACTCAGGGATGGTGCAATAGAGTTGTCTTTTTTCTTTTTTCTTTGTACTATTTCTGCAGACTCTCCAGACAAACATGAAAATCCACTTTAGAGGGACAAATATATGACCTGCCCCTCTCTGTGACGTGGGAGTGTCTCTCCCTTCCTGCACGCCTGATCATCTATCTCCCCTGGACTTATCCGAAATGTCTGCAGAGACTTTTTTATCCCACCTTATTAACCTGAAGGTCAATTACAAGTAAGTGAGTGTGTGTGTGTGTGTGTGTGTGTGTGTGTAAATGAGTAATTAGGTAAATGAATTGGGAAGTAAATGAAAAAATACTAAATTTGGAGGTCAGTAAATGAATAAGTAAGTGAGGAAGTCAATGCTCGTCAGATATATCATCCAACGTTTTAGCAAATACCAAGAACTTGCAACACAGAAATGCAAAAGACATGTTTGAAGTGATTTAGAAATGGTGTCTCCATTACATAGTTTGTCCACCAGAGAGCAATGACACAGTTATTTTACAGTAAAAAAAAAATCTGTACATATTTGGGTCACATTTCTTTAATAACTAAATTTAAAGGATCCTTATAAAAATGTTTCTGGATAATCCTGATTCCAAAAAAGTTGCGACGCTGTGTAAAACATAAATAAAACAATGTGATCATTTGCTTTCTGACATATACTCAATTGAAAACAGTACACGGACAATATATTTAATGTTTGACCTCTTCAACCCCATTGATTTGTATAAATATCTGCTTATTCTGAATTTGATGGCAGCAACATGTTTCAAACAAGTTGGGACAGGAGCAACAAAAGACTGTGAAAGTTGTGGACTGATCCAAAAACACCTGTTTGGATCATTCCACAGGTAAACAGGTTCATTGGTAACAGGTGATATATAACAAGAATTATAAGAATTATAACTTCACATAATCACACAATCCCTAAAAGTGTAGCATTTGTATTATGGGAGTGTGACAATAGCAGAACAATTCTTATGCAAATAATAATTTAAGGCCAAGAATAAAGCTGACATTGTTAAAGAAAATGTCTGATATGAAATGACTCATTTAGGCTAATTAGGACATAACGATATGAAATGTCATTGTGCGTTTTCTACACACACACACACACACACACACACACACACACATACATTGTATTACGAAAATGTGTACTTTTTAACTCTTACCTGAAGGAGACCGTGTGAGTTTGAAAGGCTGTCAGTCATGTAAAACACATAACACGGTTTAAAAGGCTGCTTGAATGTCTAATGACATTGACATTATGCGAGAAAGCAGGAGAACTCCGTAGTTTTGATGCATGATACTGTTCGACAGGGATGCTCTACTTGCTTTGCCTGGGGGACACTTCAGGGACCATTTAATAAACACACATTAATAATATTTATCAGATAAATTGATTAAACATAAAAAGGCCCATAACTCATCTTTCAGAAAAATTAACTGACTTATTAACTAAACTTACTTGGTGAAAGGATTGAGACCAGGCTAAAATGACAGATAAATTAAATATTTTACTGCATTTAATAGCTGCAAATGCATTTTAGTAGCAACATTAAGCAACATTAAACATCGCTGGAACCATCATGCAGTCACTCACATGTTGGAATGATTCAGAAACCGTAAACATAAAACTGCTCCTGCCAAGGTGAGAGTATAAATAGCCTTTTTAAGCTCTTTTAATGGGAAATTCACATTTACTGGATCAGAATTATCCTCATTTCGGCACAACGTCGGCTCCTCTTCAGCTAATAGTTGTCTTGACCTGTCTGATCCTGCTGCACTCCACACAGCCTGAAAGGCAGACGCACTAGGATCAGCCGTCTCTCTGTTGCTAACAGCCTATTTTATCTCATCATGCAACACTGGCAAACCCTTGTCTCTCTGTGCAGCCCCGACTAATTGGTATAAACAAGCAAGAAAAAAATCCTAGTGTGAATCAATTAGAAATTCTTGACCACCCGACGCCCAATCACAGGCCCGATGCGACGACACTTGGTGAGCACAGCATAAACAGAGAGACCTGCTGCTGAAACTACTCCAACAAATACAATTTACTCAAAAAGTGACTAAAGTACATGTAATGCAGTCAATGTCAATGAGAACCCATCCAAGCAAAGGGACAGGGTCTGTCTTAAAACAGCTCACATGCTCACGTGTACGTTGAGCGTTACTGGTCTATGCGTCCGCACTGGGAGCAAAGAGATCCCTCCCTGAAGTGTGTGTTAATTTAAGCAGCGGAGGACAAAATCCACAGTCCTATTTCTGTGCAAAAATGAAATTCCAAAGTTAAGCCAAAGCCACTATGAGGCTTCAATGGTCTGAATTAGGCAAATGAAATGGTTATCTTCCAAAAGCTTTTTTTAATACGTAATGTCTTCTTTGTGTTTCCCCTGACAGCGTTCGCTTGCTGAGCTGCAGTGGACTGATAGTAACAAAAAGAGGGAAGTATGTGCTAAAAAGACTGTAATTTTGGAAGATCCACACCTCATTTGGCCAACACAGACGCTGAAGTGTCATATTATCTTCAGCTCTACTTATTATTTTTAACACAGAAAGAGGACTGTGGATTTTGTCCTGCATCTCTCATATTGAAAGTGACAAGTGAAAAAGAAGAACGTTTCACAGCCAGAATGAAGAAGTGGGACCATTAAAGTGACCAACAGTGCTTTGCTTTGTACATGCAAGCATGCAAGCATTGTTTAAAGACATACTTTATGGTAACCAATAAAAGATCTTCAATTGCCAGGCATTTGATTTTACTCTATTAGCCAGAAACAGACATTCTTCCATCCACCCATCCATTATCTGTACATCTGTACGCCGCTTGATCCTCTGCAGGGTCGCGGGAACATTCTTATGTGATGATATTGTTTATAAATGTTTTTATTTTTGAAATTAAATGTCTGTGTTATAAAATTCCATAAACCACAAAAGAACAGATGATTCCATATGAACCTTCCCCTAACACAGGTCAGCTCAGGTCAGTTCTATAGCGTGGTCATATAGCAGCCATGTCAGGTCCTCCCTGCTTGACCCCATCAGTGCCACTGGACATCCACAATGCACTTAAGCCGGCATTGATTGCCTGAGTCACGGTAGAGTTCCACCTCAGGGGGGGAGTTGGCTTCCTGCTGGCTCCATGTGATTGTAGCTCGGTGGAGTCAGGCAGCGGTGGCACCGAGCAGGACCCCTGCCGACTCTATTAAACACACTTCACTCTGCATCAACAGCACACTGACCAGGTTTCCATCACTCGTGGATTAGCTAAGACTCGAGTTACTGCTCAGAAGAGGTATGTAAATGAATGAAAATCATTGCTTCGACAGAGGGCCACAAATGCACCGCTCGCCTCGCACATATATAGATGTTACAACTTTGAGAGCAAACGCCTCAGAGAATGACGAAGCAGCTCGGCTCTGAAGCCAATTTCCCTGTGGATGTTCTCATCAGGTGAATCACTGGAAATCAAACAAACAAGTAGTGAGGTGGATGAGTGTGTTAATAATATGGAGTGTTGCACACCAACAAAAAGTCACTGAAGTCATTCTCTTAATCTCTTTAAAGTCTGTGTTGCAGGCAAAATCTAAGAGGTTCCTGTAATGTAGCAAAAGTGTAAGAGATTGCATGTCGTTGCCTAAAAAGGGATGTTGACTTTGTCTGTAATTCAAACAACAATAATATTTCAATATCTTTAATGAGATGTCTTAACAGCTCACAAAGAAACACCTTGAATAAGCCACTTGTGTATTTCTGCACCGTCCCGAAGCCTTCCCGTGTCTTCCATGCATTTTAATTGGCTTCAACTGTAGATGTCACTTCTTTGAACATACTTGAAAATACTCTTCATCTTTGTCTGCTTAGGAAGCATCTCCTCACAGATCTTGGCGCATCACCAAAATAATTACTACAACGTACAGCAAACAGACAGAAATGCTGGGTGATAAACCATTAAATATGACTTCTGCTGCACAGAGGCTGAACAGATGTTTTCCAGCTGCCGCTCGTGGTAACTGCTCGTCTGGTCTGAAACACTGTGCAACTCGATACCGTGCTGAGATCTCACTCTGTGTGGGAGGAAGCACACAAGTGGGTTTCTGATTATAACCAGAGAAAAGACAGCTTGCATAGATGATGCTCATTATTCTAAATATCCCTGTTTTTTGCACAAGTGTGTCTGGATGGACCAGCGAAACGGCGGTTAATTGTCAAGTTCCTAACCCCCCGTAGGCACATTTCCAGTCAGCTGTGCCCACAACGTTTCAACTGTCGCCCCGAACCTGGATTGCCTTTTCTCACCGCTCTCGATGTGATTCATTCATGTTTGCCCGACAGCGGTGCCTCCTCTTTTCCTGATCCTGAGAACGAGCAGGAGTGACAGCGTTGCCTCTGGCTCATGAGTATAAACCATTAATGGCCTCACATACTGCAGGGGTAAGTGAATCCATTGACCAGACACCCAGCGGCATAAAACTCCCAGTCTGCCCATGCATCAGTGTCTGTGCGGAAAAGCACACTGCTAACTGCTGTTCCAGTCGTGTGACAGCCGACAAGATAAGCAGGCATTGATTTTTCGCCTCCCTTGACATTGGCTGAAAGGAGAATCCTGCCCTGATATAATTGTGTCGGGTCCTTGCTTTGCAGCTGTTGAATAGGATATGAGCCAGCAGATGAGTGCAAGCAGTGAATGACTAATATGACATACACTACGCAGACTGAACTGACCCCATAAACTGTATTCTCGCTTGTTTGCCAGCGCTTCGAGGCAAACTCACCTCCACGCTGAAATGCCTCACAGAGAGGTGAGTTTCAGCTCGCGGCAATCGCCGCGGACCGAAATGTGATCTGTGCAAACTGGACCAGAGCTGCTCTCGTTCAGCTGCTCGTCCTTGTTCGCTTTCCTCAAAAAACAACTTGAGGCTTTTGTGCAATATTGTTCGTCATACATCATACGTGCACACGCTGAGCCGAGAACAAGCCTGTAATGCCCGTTGTTAATCTGGATAAACATATCTCTACAAACACCTTTGAGACATACTTAGAAAGAAATGAATTGAATGTTATTTCCGAGAGGATGAAATCCCCACAGTGAAGCAGATCAGACACGTGGCAATTTCACGGACTACATTAATTTATTCATAGACCTGCTATAGTGGTTTATGTTTTGTTTTTATGCTTGCCAGAAAATAGATGCATATGCACATACAGTACACGCCGTGATTTGTCTCAAAGAGCCTGTAATATTTTCAGCACAACTGAAACGCAGCCCCCTGGCAGCAACTTTATAGCCAAGCTGATGGACCATAACTTAGTCCCTTAAGGATTTCACAGAGGTTTTCTTCAGCAGTTTATGGCTGAATGTGTGATGCAATTTGCAGTGATTTAGACATTTAATTGATATTTGCCTCTTTTTGTGAACAAACAGGCCTTATAGAACAAAAAGGATGTCGTCGGCATGTATCTGGAAAAATGTATGTAACCTTTTTACTGAGCGTTTGAATAGAAAAAATGAAAGATGTTTTTGTAAATGTGCTTTCGCTTATTCACTTACTAACATCAACACATTTACACTCTTTCACTATGCTCCCAGTAACTATGGAAGTATTTAACAAGTCCTCCTTTATGTGTTATAGAGACTTTGTGTAAGGCTGTCAAAAATCCCATGAATAGCATTGAAAGTACAATAAAGCAGGTGAATTCAGGATCAAATTGCACGCCTCCATCTTATGGTTGAATAAAACTCACATATTCAAGTGCAGTTCCTTGTGGTCTGCATTATTCATCATATTTCAGCTCTGAAAAGCTTCATCATATAAACGCAATTTAAGGTGTTGTCAAGATTCTAGTTTTTGTAAAAAAAAAAAACAAAACAAAACAAAACAAAAAGCCAGATATGCTTGGCATTGACTCCGCTCAGAGCTAACTCATAATCAGAGAGTGATGTAACCTCTCACTATCACAGTGAGTCTGGATGGATGCTGGCTGCTGGACGTGATGGGGAGGATGGTGGTCGGATGTTGGCATCGGCGTTCGGTGCTTGAGGCATTGAGCTGCAGGAGCATCTGATTGGGTTAATAAAGAGCATGCTGATTAGTGATTGGCTCCCGTGTGCGTAGCCAGAAAAAAAGGGAAGCTTGAGGCTTCATTAGATGACGTGAAGCAAAATGAAGTTGGCTCATGAGAAAATGGCAAATTTTCATAAATTGAACAGGGACTAGGAGGATTTGCATTAATATGGGTCCTGCTGTGGCTGTTTGTCAGTAAAAGTCACATTGGAAGTTTGTCTTTACTTTTGTCTTTCTGGTTTTGTTGGCCATTCAGCTAAAGGATTAAAGACCTTTTGACTTTTTTTTTCTAGTTTGAATTCTTCTTCACCTCAGTTCTCCATGTCACTCTTTTTAAGTTTTCAGAGTTTTTAAGTTTTTTTTTTTTTTTTTAAAAAGCACTCATATAGGATTGGTGCTTGGTATCAGACAGATTTAAGCAGCAGGATCAGGTGAGAAAAAATACAATTTGTGCATCTGTCTGTGTTGTTGACTGTGTGTTACGTCAGCTCCCAATGGGACAATGAAATGTAATCCAGGAAGTTCATTTGAGTTGAATCTGTGAGAGTGTGAGAGTCCTGATATCCACAACTAGCTATGGGGGAAGAGTCCCGGGCTCAGTGGCTGTGGAGGAGACAGTGGAGGATGGAGGCGAGATGTTGCTTTGTGCCGCAGCCACCTGAGCGGCTCTCTGGTGTGAGCGGTCGGTGAGGCGAGCACAGACCTGAGACAGCGACATGGGCTTGGTCTGCCAAACACAGCTGTCTTAGGCATTGTCCAAGCCACAGGATGGTGGGAAACCTCCATGAAGGGCCAGGGCTCCGTGAAGCAAGGCCACAGTTGGGGAAGCCTGACCAGTGGCTGCTGGTTGTAGACGTCTCAGCATAAAAGACCACAAGTAGGTACAGGCTGATCTGCCAGCATGAGCCAACATTCAACTGTTCACCCAAAATGTTAAGCTGATCTTAAAAAAACAACAACCTGAAATTCAAAATAGAAAAATCTTGACTAGTGGTGGACTGTAGGTATAGAGGGTAGATGGGCTAACTAAATTATTTGACATATCTAACATATATTTATCTAAACATAATCCACAGTTTTGAGCTGTTTAGGTTCGATGATTATTCTTTTCATCTTTCATGCCACTTTTCAAAAATTCAAAAAACGACAGAGGAATCAGTTGTGAAACACTTTCTTCTTGATTCATGCAGGATATAAACAATAAAAGGTGATTTAAATCATGGTGTTACACATTAAATAGGATATTATGCGTGATGCTATGAAGAACCAGAGAAATGTTAAAGTCAAACTCAAGTCTTATCAAAATGTCTTTATTTAAATATTCAACAGGATCAGTTCCTCATGCAGTCGACAGTTTCTCGTGCGAGTTCTTTGTTAGACTGTCACCAGTGATCATGATGATGCTCTGAATATGATTGCTCGCCATGAGCAAACAGTCATTTCGGCTCCTTTGTGCTCTGTGCAGGTGAAGGTGAAGGCATGAATGCTGATGGTATATAAATGAACGCCTTTGGACCCGAGCACATCAGAAAACGAGCGGCCTGCCTTCTAATTAAATGTTTTAGCTGAGCAGCTTCCACTGCTGCAGCTCGGGATATATGGCTGACGTTTTTACCAGGCCACTTAGGAATATTTGTGCCCCCGGCAGCTTGGCTTTTCAGCACTGATGTTGTTTAGACTCCAGCGTTTAACTGAGCGTGCTGCTCCTTGGCAGCACACAGGCTGCTCAGCCCTGACGTGAAGCTTCGCGTTGGCTTTGTTAGTCTTGTCATGTTTACAATGAAAATAATATATATTACAGGATCTCAGGAGAGCACTCACCTCCTGTTATTATCCGTCTTGATTAAATGGTTTGTCAGCCATCACTACGACTTTGCCTACGACTTATCACACCTAGCATTACATTGTGTGTTTTTCACCGGAAATCATTGGATCCAAATGTCCTCTAATAATGGAACTGCCTAAAAACTGCATTTGACCATGAACTACTTTTTGTACACAATGTGGGGGGAAAAAAATGGAAAATGACATCATCACACACCCAGCTTCTTGAAAAATCTTATCTCGCAATAAGTGCTGCCTTGCTCAGCGTCGATAAGAACACCCTTACATGTCCTTTCTATTTCTCAGTGCAGGACCCGAGTGTGTCTGAGACAAACACACAAAAGCATTTTCAGAATTTTGATATTCTCGAGATTGTTATCTTATGTTCAGCATATTAGACAATCTGAACAACAGCCTATAGCTGCTTTACAAAATTAGATGTTTAAATCACTTCTTCTCATCGGAGATATTCTGTGGGCTTTTGCCGCCTCTAATTCAGATTATACATGCTTTGTGGTGCTTCCAGTCTGGCGTTTGGCAATTCTAAGAAATTCTATACAATTCTATAAAAACAGAGTTTTATTGACATCATTAGTGGCAATTGACCCTGAACGTTACATTAAAAACCCTCTGAATGTTGTTTTCTCCTATTATAAGACAGCTCTTTGACTCTATTCCTGCACATAAACGATGAATAAATTACTCTCATTGAATAAACTTGCTTTAACAGAAAATCACTGATATCAGATGACATAACTGCATGACGTCCTGAGAAGTTAACAATTTGCCCCTTTTGGTGTTATGCAAATTTTCTTTCAGCTGACGGGTGCAATTAAGGCAAAGTTATTGTAAAAGTGGGTAAACGCAGCAGCCGTGTTGGTGAACCAAGGCGACATACATGTCAGAGCGGCTCTTCAGAGAGAAAGTGTGTGAAGCCAGCTGTGACAAGGCTCATTAATAACTTTCTTACTGCACCTCCATATATTTCCATTCTGGCATCATCCTAAAATCCTCTTAAATTAAACAGAGTGTATCAGACTCTGTGTGTCAGGAGCATCTAGAAAAAATCCACAACTGTATTTAATGCTCTGTCACTTTGTCTTTCTATTCTACTCTCCTACTATAACAATTACCAGAAAAAATAACATTGTTCCTCTAAATCTAAGACTGACAATACACAATAACATTGACTATATGTATGTTCTGTATCCAGTTGTCTCAACACTTGCTCGTTTTAAATCTTGAATCCAAAGTGCCGTCAATCTTTTACCAGACACTGTTTGACCACAGGACACTGGGATGAACTGAAAACACACATACAAACTGAACATGCAATATATGTATCAATACATTCAGGTCACTTTTAAAAGAGAATGTGCTTTCATAAAAATCCTAAAATTAAAAAAAACAAACTACAATTTAATACAATGTATGTGTCTGAAACCTTACAAATATGAACACTTCTGCCCTTGGTTAAGGTCAAGGTATGGTTCAGGTAATAAATTCAGGCAATAAATTTTTTGGTTAAGGAAAGTTTATGGTCAGGGTTAATGAAATGTTAATTGCAGGTCTGTGATGAGATGTGAACTACACACCTCTCCACCATCCCCACCAAGTCTTACTGTTCACCTCCCTGCACTGAGTAAAGGTCACATGTCCTGCATTTGCAAAGAAGAAACATAACTCATGAGTTGTGGAATATTCCAATATGGATGTAATTCCTGGGGATTTCCTGGTGGATCAATAGTTTCAGGACAACTACCATATGGACCTTGTGGTGAGACTGTTTTGCCAACATTTTATATTTGCATACATTTTAATGAACATCGCTTCACACTTATCAGATGCTTTGGTCTGCAGCAAATTTATGTCTCTTCAGTGAAGCTGAAAGCTCCAGTGGATGTTTAATTCATGCTTCATGTACGTCATGATTAATTAAGTCTGCTTCTATTGCACTTTGTTGCACTTTATTTTTATCAATACATTAACCTTTTCACCTCAGGTGTAGTTTTTTGAGTTTCCAATTTTCGACATTTCCGCTCAGGTTTTTGTTTGTACAAAATAAGAGTGCACATAAAAAAGGTGGAGGCTGGACTTCATCTGGAGAAATGTACTTGTGTCGTGAAAAAAGCAGGTGAGACAGGAGCTATCAGGCTAACAACAGCAATCCACAAGATGAAAAATGTACAGCCAACACTTTCCGTTATTACCATCTCTGTATGTCATTTTTACCATCTCTGTATGTACATACATTTATATAGCATTATATGTATATATATATAACAGAAATATAAACAATCAATCTTTCCTGAATGAGTCAATCCCACCTCTCTCTCAATCCAGCTGAACACAGGAGAATCCTGAAATTACACATGTCAAAGTTCAATCCTATGGAAAGAGGCAATTACATACATTTCGCCCTGAACCATGTAGAAATTAATTAATCTCAGGTTCGACCACAGCGGCAACATATTTTAAGATAGACTACATGTGTTGGGTTCAAATAAATTTAAATTAATTATGTTACACCAGTGACACCCCGTCCTTCTCAACAATCAACTCTATAAAAACACAACTTAAACATAATTTAAATAACCTGTATTGTGGTGGAAAATGGTTGCATTCAATTGACTGGAATGAAGTAATAACAGCAGTTCACACATATTCAACGTAGTACTAGTACTACTAAATAACATAGTATTTGCAGGCCAGTTGGAGGTCATGTGTTTTGCATACAGATTAGTGTGGTGTCATCAATGCTGGCCAGAAAAGTTTGTCACATGTTTTCGGATTCTCAGGTAGCCCGACTGCTGTTATCAATCACGGACGACATTTACTGGTGCATATTAATGTTCTTGAAGTTTCATCACTGGGTTCCCCAAAGTGATTGATGCAGCAGATTGTCCCCATATCTCCTTCGACGCAGCCCTGCAGAATACAAGATGAATAGAAGATCTCCTCCCAGACTCACTGTGACACGCCGTTGTATCAATGGTCGGTTTTCTCACTGTGCCTTAACAACAGCAGCGATAAGCCTGTTTACACTAAATGCGCTTTTTCTCCTCTCCAGCTCGAGCCGCAGTCAGTTTTTATGTCTGTAGTGTTGCTCTCCTGCTGAGTCATACATAGTTTGTTCTTCCTGAGAGAATGCATCTTTTTTTTCCTATATTCATTTTCACAGTCTGCTTAATCAGTTGTCTGCAGCATATGTTAACATAATCCCACAATTATTCAGTATATTGCTGTGATTATTTTATGACTCCCACAATTTTCAGATTTTGTATTTATTTTTGCACTTTCGCAGCTCAGTTGTATTAAATTTGTGCCCAGAAAGAGCAAATTTAACTAATCATTATTTTCATTATTGATTATTCTGTTGAAAATTGATTAATTTCATTCATACCAACGCAAATTATTCATTATATGATTTTAAGTACTAATAGTCCAAAACACAAAGATATTCAATTAATCAAAAGTGCAAATCCTCACATTTTAAAGAGGTAGAACAGAGGAATGGTTGACGTTTTTTTGCTTGATAAATGATTCAAATAAATTTCCTGTGAAGCGACTAATTGACGAATCATTTGGATCATCTCTGACATCCTGTTCTGAATCGGTCCTTGCTGTATTAAACTGTTCATTCCCACCTGTCTGCTGTGACTCCTGGGTTCTGTATCCTTGAGGTTGGTCACAGCGGTTTACCATTGTTTGGTTTTGTATAAACTGCTGCGGAGGATGCCCTGATGTTCAACTTGCCTGGTGAGACAGGTCCCTTTGGACTGATCAAAAATTCACTTTCAAAGTCCAAATGGGAAATGTAGTGAACAGCTGCACAGACACAGGGCCAGCTTTCCTACAGCTGCTAGACAGAAGGTGGTGGCGGCTTTTTTTTTTTTTTTCCTTTCTCTTCTTTACGCTCTTATAGAAGGCAGTATACAGACACAGGGCCATATAGCAGTAATAGCATAAGTATATGAATTGAAAGGGCTCTGCTGTTTCAGTTTGTTTACTTAAAGAGACTTCCTCGAAAAGAACTGCTTTCATGCTTGACGTCACCATTTGAGTGGAAGGAAAAAAACCTGTGATCGCCACTGTGGCCGTCATTTAGTTGTTCTGCATTGTCGTGAACAAAGAGTCCAAACTTTATATAATGTGTCCTCCACTGTGTCCTCCTTCATGTCCTTCTATCGCTCTTTGTCACTTGCTGTTTGTATCTGACATAATGTGGATCACAAGAAGACAAACACTCCTGTGACTGAAAACTTCAATCTGTAGACTTAATGACTTCTTAATTACTTTTACGCTGTTTTTTTTTTTTATTATTATTATCTTGGACAGCCTATTATTATTTATTTTGATCAGATATTTCTGTGAGGAAATCCAATAAAATAGTTTTTATAGCCATGTTTTCAACTTGTTTGAACTCTTTAAATTCTGAAATTGAAAGTGCAACAGTTAGCAAAGATAGTCTCAAAACAATATTTTCTGTGTGTGTGTGTTTGTGCATGTACATATATTTGTGTTTATGTGTGCTTTCTCTGCCTCTCCCTCAGGATCTCTTCTCCTCGCCGGATCAGCGTTTATTCTCTACCTGTGCTTCTGTCTCCTTTATGCGCTTCACATTCTTCTGCAGTCGTGTCTCAAGGTAATATGAAATGAGAAGAAGCACAGTGTGAGTGAGGTTGACAGTGCTAGAAGTTGTGGAATATATTATGGTGCATTCCTGTGCAGAATACTCGCACTTTTTTCTCTGGAATTTTTGCTGAAAACATGGGGGAAAAAAGTGATATACTAACCAAAAAAACTGACAGTGTCTGAACAGTTGAAATGGTTTATTGTGGATAAAGAATGTCTTTACACAGTCGCTTCTTGGTCTTGTTAAAGTCAGACTGACATTAAATTACATGTTTTTTTCTTGCATTTGTTGTGTAAATTACATTGCATTTCTTGCATGAAATATTTCAAATTCAAGATTATTATTTTTTTTATTTTTCCAGGTATGTATCTGTATCTTTGAGTCTGGATCTTGCTCAGGTATCATCACAAATCACCTGACCTGCGTATGGATATTTGGTCATGTGATTTCAGTGGTTGTACATGTTGGGAGATGGCAGCTCTGATTCTGTTTTTGGTGTTGGATGTGACAGACCTCTGTGATCCTTCTTCGGCCTTCAGCTGACTTCTGGTCGATCACTTTGACTCAGTCGATGCTCTGACCAGTCTTGGTTTGACGTTCGCAGACAGCTGATGTTGTCTTCTTCCAGTACTCCGTCAGCCTCCAACTAAGGGTCCTTGCCGATTCATCATACGACCATCTGTTATCATGTGACCAAAGCTGTTGTTTTTCTGTCCGTCTATATAGACAGGGAACTTCTTTGCATATTAAACATTTCATTTAAAACTGTATTTGCATAAAGCAGTAACAGTCACCATCCAACCATCTGCGACACAGTTTGTGATCAAAAACCGAGCAGCAGATTGTGAACTGCAGCACACATTAGCTTTTTAAATTCTAGCTAATGTCTCAATCAAATTGCAATCAAAGCAAAGACGAAACAAACACATAACGATTATAAGCTCCAGAGCAAATTTTAGTCACTTTAGATCAGCAGTTCCCAACCTGGGGGTTGGGACCCCCTACGTAAGATAAATCTGAGGGGTCACAACATAATCAACAAGATTGATTGTCAAATCAAAATGATTGGAAATCACTGGTGGAATGGTGTGATCCATTTTAACAACAGCATCGCTCTTTGGATCAGTCAGTGAAGGTGGTCATTTTGCTCCAGGCTCAAATATCTCAACAATTATTAGATGGATCCTACTTTGACCGTCCACTGGCTTCATCTAGTGCCTCCAGCAGGTCACAGTATGTCATAGAGTATTGAATGGACTGCCATGAAATTTGGTACAGACCATCATGTTCTCGTACGTTCGGGATGAGCTAAATCATCTTCTGCTTTTTCATCAAGAGCCATAATCAGGTCAAAGTTTGTATCAGTGTTAATTTTTGTCAATGAGCATTTTGATGATAAGTATTTGTTTTGTCCTTCCATTTCATGATTAAATTGCAGTGACAAATGACAAAAACTACAGTGAAATCTTTCGTCATTATGCCCAGACAAATGAAGACAAGAGGAAATAATGTGCTCTGATTGGGTGGACAACCTAACCCAGCAAATGATTCAGGTTCAAGGAACGTTTTGTGAAAGTTGTCCAAAGGGAATGTTTGCTGGACCCCCACAGTGTAAATTCCCTGAGGGTAATTTTCAAAAGTTTAGTTCAAATTCTCTGAAGATTCATTTTCAATAAAAAATGCTGTTTGTTGAATGTTGTTGAAATAGTTTGCTTGGCTTGATTACTACTAATGATACTGTTTACGAGCTCATACCTTAAAATACATACGACACCATACAGCTGTGACTGTGACAGATTAGTTCAGTCATCCATTCGTTCCTTGTCTCCATTCACCCGTTGTCTATTGCAATCACTGCAGCAATACTCCAAATAAAGTCTAATATTGTTTATGTTATTTCTTCAAACCAGATCTCAATATATAACAGTTTGTGGCTTTTTGCCTGCAGCAGTGTCCACTGAACTTCAAAGTTTATTCAGCATCTCAATGTAGTTAGGCTCAAAGATAACACTCCATTTAAAAGTAATACAGATCTTTATAAAAAGAAACTGTATTTCATTCCAAAAAATCTGAACTGTCGTTTTTGTTTTGTATCATATTCTTGTTAGAGTCATGGCAGGATGTGTTACTATAACTGTCTATAAAGGATGTTATAGTAAATTTATGTTCAGTTTCTTGTATGTCTCTTACACATCCGACCACCAACATGTTTTTGATCTACAGATGTAAACTTCAGAGTTAATCATAATTATAGACAAGTTGATGAAGACTCACGAAAGTAAAAGAGCGTCTCAGTAGGAAACAAGTCAGCATCTCACACACAGTGAAAAATCAACATACTGTGTTTTTTTTTTTCCTCAACAGTCAGATGCATAATGTTTCTGTCTCTCTCTGTGGTTCCTCCTCACGGACTGAAGGAAGAACTGAAATAGTCCAATAACAGATTTCCAAATGGAGCTTCACGATCAGTCAGCACCATCTGCAACAAAAGACAGAAAAGGAGACGATTGTCTGAGTGTTAGATGTTTGTTCATCACATGCAAACAAAGCATTTTTGCCTCTTGTTAAAGCTACAATCAGTGGTTTGATGCGACAGAGAAGCCAAACTCTGTGTTTATGTGTTTACTCATAGATGTTAAATTCCAGCATATCTGTATCCGCTATACGATGTTTGTCTGAGCCTCTGTGAATGTGTGTCCCGGCTCCATTAAATGTACTAACAATCAAAAGTCATCTCGGCACTAATGTTGAGGGTCCATTATTTTTGCAGTCTATACAAGAAATCAATGTATTTAGAACATACAAATCACAGGCCATAAATTACAGCCTTGTTGTCACGTTCAATTTGGCTTTGGACAGACACTCGAAACCTGTGGAGGAAAAAACCAAAGTAAATATCAAGCCTTGGAAGGGCTCTACAACAAAGAAGACACTACTGAACACCCAGTGGGCATCAAAGGATCCAACCTAGAAAGCTCAAATCACTTTCAGACTGAGGGGTGTGTTGTGTGTCTCGTCTTCCAGCCTCGCTGATCACACGATCCTGTGTAGTCTCCCACGGACTCCAGCGCTAAATCAGTAGATCCAGGGGACGACCCGGCTCCCCTCCAAAAATCAGTGACTAAACATATGGACCATACAGGGACCGTACATACATATGCAACCAGTGAAGTGCAGCAGGTTGGTTTTGGTTGTGGTTTCAGGATGCAGAGACTTGCACTGAGTGAAGTCCTTTCATCCAGCTGTTCTGTGGACACACAGGATGCAGCATCTGCTCTGCTCACTGTTGTTCATGGCAGCCCGGCACTGTTTGTCTTTATCTGCACACAACAGCCACACTGCACCGGCGACTGTCTGTTTCACATGTATTAAGCAATTTAAAAATGATGGCCCGTGTTTCATTATGAGGTCGATGCACTGTAACAATCTAATTTAATCGATAAACGCTCAAGTAAAGGTCTACAGTTTTTAGATTAAAACATTCATTTAAAAGTAATGCTGCTGTTTGAGTGACAGAATTACAGCTGACAAATACTCACACATAAGGCAACATTAGGCAGAAGGCATTACCCTGTGGCTGAAATTCACTTAGCCACCAACACTAAATCCAAATACAAAATTCTGTCAAAATTAAGACTGGTTTTGATTTGTTGAATTCTAAATTTTGTAACTATTTCACAAATTACCGTGATACTGGGTTGAAACTAACTAACTAACAACTAGATCTGCTGCATGTTATATATTTTTTTGAGCCGTGTGCTTACATTTTGATATTCCTCTGATATTTCCAACAAAGTTCAAACCCAGAGAAATCCATAATTTTATTCGAGGTAATGGTGCATTTCATCTCATTGCCTGTAAATGGCGTCATGTCGCCCTTTACCTCCTCTAGTTGTTATAACTTACAGGTAGTCACATGAAACACCAGATGATACGTCAGAGAGTAAGGAAGGAAGTCGATGAATTATCCAGCTCACCTCTTTTGTTTGTATCACTTACTTGTGATGGGGCATGATTATTAATTTTCATCACCAGTGGTGGTTGTTTAGCAGTGAAGACAACAACTCCCATGATCCCACGCTACTTCACAATCATCAGCTCTTTTGTCACCGTTTTGATTGACAGACCTTTAGAGGCAGAAATTACAATGCATTTAAAATCTAACTCGGAGAATTTTGTTCTACATTTTTCATTCAGTTTTCAGTGTATCGTCTCATTAGTCAACAAAATAAATGGTCAAAACAGAGGCGTCCTAAAGTGGTTGAGATGTAAACTGTAGTTTTTAAAAGTTTTGAAGTTCTGTGCTCACGGAGTTGAAAATTTCATCGACACTTCAGAAGCGAACAGATCAAAAGACACAGGAGGTGAAAAACAAGATGTTGCATATCTGAATGTTAGATTTCATCCATGTTCATCTCCTGCTCTTCAGACATTTTTCTTAATGCTCCTCTGAGGCGTCAATTAAATTTTCACTGGTTGCTTCCGATCTTTCCAACTTGAAATCACACACTGAGCAACAAAAGCTTTCATAGACTGCACAGTAAGAAAGCTACCCAGCATTCATAGCAGTTTCATTGTATTTGCCTTTGAAAAGGCTGAAATTCCAGTTATTAACCCTGGTTTTGAAAAAGAATCAACATTCATGTGATACTGACTACACCCATTTCATCCGACCTGAGCACATGAAATCATAGCATACATGTCATCGTGATAAGTTGAGGTGTTTCCACTCATTAATGTGTGATAATGATATGTCAGCGGTGTCCAACCTTTCATCCGGTGTCTAATAATAGGCTGTGCAGTGGGGCAGAGAGGCAATATGGAGGCTGGAGTGACAGAGATGTTTCTGTGATAGCAAGCTGTTCTCATTTCACCTAATGAGACGGGAGATCAACCCGTCATTCTTAATATAACACTGTCAGGCTGACACAGTCACACAGACACACCTCAGTCTTGTAAGTGTTGGCATTCAAACAAAGAAGAACCACATACATTAGATGTCAAACATGGAGACGCTGTTTGCAATGTTTGAATTAACATGTATACAGCAGACAGTGATTGAATGTAGAATGTAGATATGAATGAACGCTAGTCTTCTAAAGGTCATACATCTGGACATCGCTTCGACACAAACACCAGAAAGTACTTGTGATTGGCAAGTCATCTACGGTTTAAACACTGATCTAAATTACAGCTAAAGTATAATATTTTTTTGTTTGAATAAATCAAAATATAAATCCCTTTTCGGGGGAGGAACCCAAAATAATGAGACATAGGATATATAATGAAATCCAAGGTAGTGTCAAAAATACACTCATGGATTATCCACTTGATATCCACAGATATGGTGATGGATCCTGAGCTGTGTGAGGACCTGATCAGCGATCTACAGTTGCACCTGATCAGAAAGCTAAACTTCACTCCCGCCTGGATGGGCTGGAGCCTGCTGGCCTGGACAACAACCTGCCCACTGATGATAGCATAGAAAAGTGTGGTCTCCGAGTACAAAGCCTCCATCGGCATCATCTTGGGAATCAGTGGTCAAAAAGAAAAAGAGACTGCACCCTCGCTCCCTCTTTTCAAATCCCCAGAGGTCGACAGTGTCATCCCGCTGTCAAGCTTCTTCCCTCCACTGTGTGATCGACCAGATGAGTTCATCCACCTCTGTGACTGCTGTTTGAGCATTCAAAGCACCCAGCAAGCCCCATGAGCGGCACATTGTCCAGTCCATCCCAGCCCAAACGTCCAAGGATGTCATCCCCGCCGTGCAGGCCCAAGTCCTGTCATCCAGACTCCTCCAACTTCCTTCGTCACCTGCCCGAGTGGCCCGGCAGTCAAGTCCAGTTCTGATTGAAAATGTACTCCCTCCTGCGCCTGTTATCATTTTCAGGAACCCCTTTCTCAGATCTCTCTCAAGTCTCAGATTCCGGATTCTTTCTAACTTCCCAAGAATTTAACATACAAAACAAAAATCTTGGATATAGCCCAGTCCACCCCTGTATGTTCATTCATTAAGCTCCACCCATTCACCCATATAGTTTTCGTCCACATGATGTCAGGTACAATCAATCAAACTTCAACATGACATCAAACTTTTTAACGTAAATATTGAAAGTCTGAGTAAACAATGTGTAATATCTGGGCCCATTCCAACTCTCCAACACTCCAACTGAGAAAAAGGTGTTGAGGTTTTATCCGACTTTTTAGTTGTAATCAGTAGCTTCGGGGGCTGTGTTCTGCTTTATTGATCACTTAGATGTATTTTGCAACAGGAGAGACTTATATAAAAGAGACACCCAAACAGGCACAAATTTGCTCATAGCGAAATTTGTTTCTTTTCGAAACAATAGGCTTACCTGGCCGTGCTGATTATCCAGTGTGACCCCCGTCTCGATGATTCTCCATTGAACAAGATAATGACCATTTATAGTGTAGTGAAAAACCTCTGTGCAAAAGGGGCCAACCATAACTGCTGGCTCTTCTTATTGATCACTCGTAAACAAATCTTTTTTTATGGAATAATTTTGTTCTTTCAAATGAGCTCGATCTCCTCAGAGAGTCTCGCTAACAACAAATAATCATGCTCCCCTGCTCAAAGCCAGCCCACCTGATTATTGTTTTTTAAGCTGGCCCAGACTAACAGGTGGTGGGGTCGTCCTTTTATATAAAGAAAGCTACAAATGCCCCATTGATCTGGGGCTGTTTGGCACTTTTGAAGCCCTACCTTTCCTGATTAAAGGGAAATTTCCTTGTCTGTGCTTCATAATAAATAGACTGCCTAGATATGATCATCTTTTATCAGTCAATTTGCCAAATTGCTGTCCTTAAATCTGTCTAGATTTGATAAGTTGCTGATCCTTGGAGACTTTAATATCTGTGTCTGCTGCCCTGAGTTGTTAAACCTCAGAGAGGCTTTTAACTTATCACATGTTTGGCCTGGACCAAAGGTCATACTCCTAATATAGTCTTTTCCCATGGTATAAAGATTACTGATGTCGAACATGTACATGCCAGTATCATTGATCACCAAAGCCTTGTGCCCAGGCAACCCCACCTACATCTACCTGTGTGCAATGCTCCTTTGCAGAACTGCTTCAGCTTGTATTCGTGTTGTGTTGTGTTCATTGCAACTGGCAGCCCTCTCTTTCTACATTGAGTTTTGATAATGTTTGTAATGTTGCTGGTATGATAGGCAGAATCATCTGTTACCATTGGCACTGTGATGAAAAGCAAGAGGTCCTGCAATGCACATGCACTGTTCAGGTAGGGGTTGTTGCCCTGGCATTATCTTTAACATGTTGCCTTGTGTTACCTGTAGCCCAGTCCCCAAAACCAGATCTAGAACTTTTAGCTTATCCTCCTCCCCTGCTACAATCAATACTGCCTTCAACATCTCCACGAGTTTCTCTGGCTCACCTCTTTCTGAAGTCAGCTGTTGAACAATTTTAATAATACATGTAACCTCCATCTTAGATGAAATCGCTTCCTTCAAGACAAAAAAATCTAGCCGTCTCTCAACGCCCTGGATGAATGAAAATATTCGGCTGCTGAAGGGAAAATGCCGAACGGTGGAGCTTTTGAGGGAATCATCAAAAGTCACAGTTCACCTAGAAGTTCTCAGGTCTCTCCTCCAAATACCCCTTTACACACAGGTTAAAAACTGTAGAGCTACATATTTACTGCTCTAATCAAAAACAGTCCAACCTAAGAATATTGTTCAACACTGTGGCTGTCACTGATCCTCCCCAGGGCCAGATATTAGATGCCAGCCCTTCTAATGATTTTGCTTCTTTTTTACTGAGAAGATCTCAAATATAAGAAGCTTCATTTCTTCCCCAGATTCTCCAATTACTGTCGAGAAGCCCTGTGCAGTTTCCCTCTGCTCATTTAATCCAATTTTTCCATCTACATTTGTTCACTGAATGATATGCTAATGAAAATGAAGCCATCAACCTGTCCTTTAGATATTCTTCCAGTGAAATGGATGTTTTTTTAACATAGTAATTCCCTCTATTCTGCACATTTTAAACTGCTCTGTCGACAGGTTGGGTTTCCGAATGTTTTAAAACTGCTCTTCTCATTTGATTTCTCTGATCTCAACCATTTCAATCTTATTTCTAAGATCCCATTACTAGATTTGGGTTGTAGTCGATCAACTGCCGACTATTATTCATGAAAATATTATCTTTGAGAAATTGATATTCAGTTTTGAGAAAAAAACATAGTACTGAAACAGTTCTTTTTAAGGTTTTAAATGACTTGCTGTCAGCTAATGCTGGCCATGAATCCATTCTTGTTGTCCTGGATCTAGGTGCAGCATTTGACCATTGAACTTGGACCGTCTTGAAACCTGGGTGAGTATCAGTGGCACTGTTCTGCAACGGTTTAGGTCCTACCTAAAAGAATGGTGTTTCTGCGTTGGCATTGCTGATGCTATGTCACCTGCAAAAGGTATTCACTGTGGGGTGCCCCAAGGCTTTGTGCTGGGTCCTATCCCTTTTTCCTGGCATGTAAACATAATATCAGTTTCCATTTTAACACAGAAGACACACAGATCTATCTAAAGACACACAGATCTATCTAAGCTGTGACCCTGCAAACAACTATCAAAACACTGCCAACCTGCTAAACAGCCTTCACAACATCCACAAGTGGATGTCACAAAATTCCCTGCAGCTAAATGCTGAAAGACACAGATTTTGCTCACAGGTGAAAATAGAAGTGCAAATACCCAAATATCAGTCTTAGTTCACCGTCCCAATCAATACCTCAATACTGAAGACATTTTTGGCTTATGCAAAAAAAAAAAAAAAACTACCTTCTCCAGGTCATGCAAAACTCTTCTGCCAGGATTTTGACTCTGGGCTAGGAAACAAGCTCACATTTCACCAATACTGACTTTGTAACGCTTTGCTATTATTGATTACTTACAAAACCCAGAGAGCCCTCACCCTAAGTTATTTATCAGCTCTTTTACTGGCCTATGTTCCTTTTTGCTCTCTGAGATCCTCGGATGCATCGTTCTTTGTGGTGTTCGGTCAGGCTCCTAGACTGTGGAATAACCTACCTGAGATGATTCACACAATGCATTGATTGTAAACATGACATTATTTTTACAAGACCATAGAGTACCTTTAATTTCCTTTAGCATTGTGGTGATGAACTTAAATGTTCTGCTCCAGGAAATACTGAACTCTGTGCTCTGCTTCACTTTGTGGTGCTCTTTGACTCTGACTATTTCTTTCTTATATCAGAATCCCTCATTCTTCAAGATATAGAAATTGTGAAAACTCTGCTTTTGAATGTGTGTGTGTAAAGTTCATTGAATTGACCTTTGCACGAATGTGGAAAACTTTTCTGGTTTGAAACAAGCAGCTTGCTTCACCTCTTTTCTTTTTTGTCTCATGATGTCTTCTTCTTCCTTTTTCTGCTTTTAAACTTTCCCACTGACACGGTGAGTGATGGCAATCCCCCTTTCTCTCACTTTCTCTCTGCACACGCACATGCACAGTCATAACTGTCATCACCGTGTCTTCCCTCAGACAGGCAGCTGATGACTGTTAGTGAACAGTGTACTATATTCACCACATCAATTTAACTCACACTGCAGCTCAAACTCCACAATGGCACTTTCCATGAGGGGAAGGCACGTAGGAGGGGATGACTGTGTGTGTGGGTGTGTGTGTGCGCTTACATGCATTAATGCGCCTGTATTTGTGAGGATTGAGGACATCTCCTTGAATCCAGATCCATCCAGAAAAAAAAAAAAAGAAATCCACGTACAGAGGCTAGGCTGGTGAAAGCCACTGACAGGCAGCGTGTCGGTGCAGCATCTTTTTTGTTTTGGCATCACTGTATTTCGGGTTGCTGCTGTGCATCAGCCAAAAGCTGCAGAATGCATCCATGGAAACTCCATCAAAACCGCCTTTTTTTTTTTTTTCCTCTGGCAGCTAAAAGAACATGCAGCCTTAAAAAGAGTTTTTTCACTCAATTTGTAGAGTGGTGTGGAGGTTAGACTGAATGCCTTGGTAACAGCAAAAAGAACAGGATAATGGCTTAAGTAAGGATTTATATGTAGGCATAGAGTGAAAACCTCAAACCTAGAACAGGTGTAGATGGAGACATTGATGGGTATATGGATGAAATGGACATAGAGACAGGAAAAAGACACGTGACAGACAGATGTACTTGCAAAGTGCATCTGTTTATCCAAGTATTTTCATGTTTTTGTGCAATGTACAGTGTTTGAATAATTGCTCAAGCGCTAACCTTTTTGGTTAAACTGTTGCTTTGCATACTGTATGCCGCTGAGCAGCTCTCAGCCGTCCCTCTGCACCCATGAATATCCTAATGAATACGGCTGTCTGTTCTCTGGAGAAAGCACCCACTGTTTCTCTTCGTCTCAGAGGAGGAGGCAAGGTGCTGCCGCTGGCTCTCTAATACCCGCCATTGAATATAGAGCACTATAAAGCTATCTCTGAGGGATTAATGCACTTCAAGAACCAATTAATGGAAGGTACAAGTTTAAACTGAGGCAAGCAAATAGCTAAGAGGCAAACAAGACACAAATTCCAGCTCAGTCTTTGTACTGTGCTTTTTACTTTAATTACGTCGTGCATTTTAAGGGAAGGATTAATGTAGCACTTCAGGCTAGAAAAACGGTAAGCAGAAGAAGAGAGAAACACCTGTGAGGGGAAAGTCATCATATTAAAACCACAGTTAAGTATAAAATGTCAAGAGGGGCACAGGTGATCACAGAGTGCAGTATGAAGGGAAATGGTGTCTCGAACCCCTGAGGTTTGGGAGTGAGGAGCCAGCGAAAAAGGCAAAAGGACAAAATGTGCAAAAAAGGGGAAAAAAATGCTTTAATAAAGTTGAAAAGAAGAAAAGATAAATCCTAATATTACATAACAAACTAGACAAAGAAGCTAAAAATATTAGGAGTCAAACTCAAAGGAGGTCAGCTAAGCAAAAAAGAACCTAAAGCTTCAACCCCATAATGAAACAGACCAAATCTTTCAAATGACACACAAGGTGATTAAATACACACACAGACTAGACTTAAATATTCCAAGCATAAACAACCAACTAAAAGAAATTATCTACAAAGAAATAATTAAATGAAATGATAATAAAGATTTTTAAGAATTCTAAATTCAAGTCACCCCTGCTTCCATCTCCCTGTTGGCTTCTTCCACTTCCTGTGGGCTGTACTTAAAAGGCCATCTTAGCCAGGCTGCAGGCCTTTTGCCAGAGGAGCCTAATAAAGGTACAAACCAAAGGTAAGTGTTAATTGCAAAGAAGAGCTTTGTGATAAAATGTTAACTAAAACCTGTGCACCCAAAAGTGTGCAATATGTGGACATAAAAACTGTGTAGTGTCATTTTTTTTTTCAATGTCTGGGGGTAAAATGTGACCAAACATAAAGAAATCCTAACAATGGTGGGCAGCAGCTGATGCCCCAGAGAAGTTGCCCCCAAGTGAAGGATCTTGGCGAGATGGAGCTTGAGATCAACAGGCGGATTGGTTGCTGCATCTCCGACATGCAGATGCAGGACTGTCGTGTTGAACAGGGAGCTGAAGCCGAAGCTCTTTAATTTACCAGTCCGTCTGTGTTCCAACCCTCAATTATAGTGACAAGCATTGGGTAGTGACCAGCAGAATGAGGCCATGCAAGCGGCTGAAATGAGGCTCCTGTGCAGGGTGCCTGGGCTTCTTGACGGAGCTCAGAATAGATTTCCTTAATGCTGAAACCAGCAGGTACCACCTTGGATGGCTCTCTGCTGTAAAGTTTTATGCATCATTTGAAAACTCCCCCATAGGAATTGATTTTAAGACCAAATAACATTTTCTTGCCAAGGTATTGGAATAAGTGGTCTCAAACCAGCTCGGATCCTTTTTGAATGAGCACTCCCTCTTTGAAAGGCTTCAGTCAGACTGCTCTCCTAAAGGTTGTGAATGACGTTGGATGAAAATACTGGTTGTTGAACTGTTTTAATATTCTTTCCGCTGCCTTTGATACAGTTGATCAATGTATATTAATTGATAGACTAGAAAAATGGCTGTAACAGGTTCTGCTCTTCGGTGGTTGAGTGACAGAACTTTCTGGTATTATTTAAAGGTCAAAAGATATTTGGACGTCTCGGTTACAATTGGGACAGATTTGGCTGGAAAGTGAATGTTAGTTTGATGTCTAGGTTGCATCGAAATGTTTTGGCAACATTCAGTAACTGTATTTTATGTAAAACAGGTCTCACTTCACACTGAAATAAAGTCATTGAAATGGCGTTGAAACAATGGCTACAGCATAACTTCAACATCTGAAAATCTCTTATATCAAATTTTGCCCAATTTTTAACCAGGACGTCTGAACGTCTTTCGGCCTACTAATCAAACCTCGCATGAAGTGTCTGATTTTTTTTTCCTACTTTCTTATCCCCTGCAAAAAGCCATTCTATGAAATGACATGCAGCCCTCAAGCAGTGATGAGTTCCTCATTTGGGAGACGGAAAAAGTGTGGAGAGCAGGGAGAGTTTCACAAGCTGCACTGGATCGGTAGATTCTACAGAACATCTGCTTTGTGATGTCGGGAGCACAGTTTGATACATTACCAAACATGCTGGAGGTTCACATCAAAAAGAACTGGACCAATTACTGAAATCCAGTTGATCCTGAACAGCAACTGGCAGTATGATAGAAACGCACACATGGCCACACTGCACTTTGCCTCGGGGAATTATCTTCAAAAAAAAATGCTCATGTCTCCTCTACAGCGAAATTCATTTATAACCTCTATTGAGGCTTTTGACAGATGCCAAAAAGCAGAGAAAATCAAGCCTCTGAGAGGATGGGCACCAGTTTTTAGTTTAATAGATTGAGACTGTATTCATTTTTTACGGTTTTGGACCAAAATAGCAGATTAGATGTGCAAAGGTCTGTATTCCAGTCATGTCCACCTGGGAAAAGACCCCAAGGCAAACCCAGAAGACGCTAGAGGGATAATACATCCCATCTGTCCAGGAAAGCCTCCTCCCACAGGACGAGCTGGAGGATGTGACTCGAAAATGTAAATGGTAAAATATATATGAAGAAGATAGATAATTGCGGCGATGAAAAAGATCTATTAAGTCTATTAATCAATAGTCAAAATTATTTAACAGTAGGTTTGATAATCAGTTCAGTCATTTATGAAGTAGAATACAGAAACAGTTGCTGATTCCTTTTAAATATGAGGATTTTTTGCTTTACTTTGTTTCATTTTAAATTGAATATATTTGTATCTTCAAATATCTGTCACCTTGAGTTCTCAGAATTTACTATACTAAGATGATAATTAAATGAACCCTGTGGGTTTTAAGGTGGGAAGACTGCTGTCAAACACGGACAAAAGACTCAAATTTTTTTTTTTTTTTTTTTAAACTTGACTTTGCAAATGCTTTATGTATAAACGAATGCAGTCAACGTTTGTTAGACCTCAAGGACACACAGCGCGTTTTAGTGAGAAACAGGTACATGATTATATGTTAACACAATCTTGTTTACGAGAAAACTCCACAGGGAAACAAGGAAACAATCTATGGCATAATCAATAATCTGAAAAAAAAACTTTAGTTGCATGGATGGATACATTTTATTATTAAAACTTATGAGATAGTTTTACCATTACATGAGCAAACTGGCAGAACTCGCCCTCTGTACTAGCAATCCATAGATTCAGGGGAAATACATATTTTCATAATATGAGCTGATTTGGGTGCCCGCCAGATATTACAGGGAGTCCGAGGAGGAAGTCAAAGCAGGGAACTTGGGCTAAAGGGTGCCAGCTCAGCAGAGGACACAGCGCAGAAACCCTAAAAGGGCCTTGCCACCCACTCAGGCAGAAGAGCTATCAGTGTTAACATCGGTGCTTGAGCATCACAAGGTCTCAGGCTCGGTTTTGACTTTGTATTTATATGAGTAGTTACTCGTTTGCTTGCCTGTTCCTTTAATTAGGTTTCTATTTGTTTCTGTAACCTAGAGCCTCAGCAGAGACTTTAATCCAAAGCAACTTCAGGGAGAAAATACTTGATCTTTTTGTTGTCTGCCCAAAAGGCTGCTGTGACGCCAAGAGCAAATTGTTTATTGAAGGTTTTTATCTGACATAGAGGAATTAAGGGGATGTTTATTGGGTTGAAACTTGCTCGGGGTTAATCTTTTTTGGTTGACTAGACCAGTCGGCTACACAATCTGTTTTAACTGGACTAATGTTTAGATGTAATGGCCCGGATATGTGTATGCGTGTTTGTGTTCTTGCTCCGAGCTGCCTGGGTGGGAGGTGTGGGGAAGTCTTATTAATCCTGACACTGTGCTTCATTTTCTATGGTATTATTTGTGCTTGTTTGTTACATGAATGGGCTGATCGTATTAGCTGGGAGCATGTTTTTTGGTGACATTAGGCGGTTATGGAGAATGACACTCTGGTCTAATTGGCTTTTATGGAATGAGCACAATGTAGAAGAGATGTCTTTGTGTAAGGAGTTCATTAAAGATGTGCACGCTTCTAAAACAAGGCATGCAGCTGATTTTCGGATCTCAATGTACATATGAAATATAAAGTTTCTTGTGTATTCCTAACAGATTTGGATTGGCACAACAACTGGCAAATTTTTCATCATGTGCAGTACTTGGTGGGGAGGAGACGGATTCAACTGCAAGCATCATATCTGTTTGCAGGAGGAATGCATTTTTAACATTGTTCCATGTTTTTACCCTCATTTAACATGAGTAATTATAGCAGAGGATGAAGTCACAAACAATTTGTCTATGAGATACTTCATCTTCAAATTCAATTAGCATTACCCAAAGCCTGTGAGCTTGTTTACCACACTTGCCTCACTGCATTATGCATGACGATTAGCTGTTTGTATAAATTAAATGTGAAAGCATTACATGCTGCACTCTTACGCCAAACTTGCAAGGGAATTGAGATTTGGAATTATTAGAAAGAGAGCGAATGAGCGATAATGAAGCAGATGGAAGAATGTAACCTCGGCAGATCACACGGCTTAATTCAGGAACAAAAGGGGACACGATGTGGTTATGTTTAGCCTTCAGAATAAAAGAAACTCAACAAAAATGGAAATGGAAAATGTAAATATTTTTAAAAATGCATACAGCAGAACTTCATCATCACTTCAACCACATCTTGGTATGCAAATGGGGTTGAGGATTTATGCATTGTTTGTTTGTTTCTGCATGAAATTACTTGATATAAACACAATCAGGGGCAGGCGGGGGGGGTGAAAATGATTTTGTAGATTTGAGTATATCTATTTGTATTTGCTAATATATTGTTTTGTGAGCCATTGCCATCTGATGTTGCCATCGATCGATTGCTCAATTCTTTCAAGTCTATGAAATGTAAAAAAAAAAAAAAAAAAAAAAGAGAGAGAAAGAAATACAGATTACAAGGTGCCGAAGGAAAGCCCAAGGTGCTGTGTTCAATGTGCTCTAACCATCATTGAAACATGCACATGGAAAGGAAAAGGAATAGGCAACATAAAATTCCTCATTAAGGAGCCTCCTGAATGGCTTCAGTGCTCCTTGTTATAGATTCTAAAAGTCTGTGGCACTCTGCTGGAGGGATGAACACCATTCCTCCAAAAACTATTCCCTCCATTTGTAATAGTGTTTTCATGACGGTGGTTGAGAGAGCTATTACTCCAGAATCTCCCAAAGGTGCTCATTTGGGTTTTGGTCTTACAACCACAAAAGACAAAGCGTATGATTCACAACATTTTCATTCTGCTGAAACCATTCAGTGATACCACATGTAGGCATCTGCGTTCATGATTCTCATTCCATTTATTCATTTTTTTCCTTTTGTTAGTCACTCGTCTGTATGTGTGAATGGCACATAAGCTGATATGCATCGGCTCATACAGATCATTTATAGTATCAATATTCTTATACTTGAGCCTTTTTTCTTTCCTGGACCAAAGAGCTCCAGATTGAACCAAGAGTCACTTCAGTTCAGTTTATCGTCACACACATTAAAAAGTACAGCAATGCCTTCCAGTGTCATTAAATGCTGGTGTTCTGGCGACACCCTTCTGGACAGCTTGCAACCCAACTAACTGTTCAGGAATAAAAAAGCAAAAACACTGTACATTAAGCAACTATAAAAAACACTTACATTGCCATAAAGTGTGCATTAAAAAGAACTAAAATATGATGATCCCTTGTATCCATTTAACATCTTAAAATCCTCATAAGAAGAGAGACTCAAGATAAGCCCCCTCCAACTTTCTAAACTGCAGCTAAGAATCAACACGATCCTCTAATTTTATCCATGAATAATCAGTAAAGAGTATCTCATCCGTGACCCTGTGGGCTGAGTGTGGATGATTCTCGCCGCCTGTGAATAAAAGCTCCTCCTAAAGCAGGTGGTGTGAGACTTGATAGTGCACTAACAACCCTCAGATGGTAACAATGTAGTAAATAGATGTAGGCTTGGAAGTGTGTTATTTAACACTGTATGCTGTATATCTCTGAAGGCTGTGGTTATTTTACTACATACCTATCACTGTCAAACCAGGACTATGATTTTTCTGAGCTGCTTCAGATGTTTTACAGGAATCACATGGCGCTGTTAAGCCTTTAGTTATGAAGCTTTCACTGTGCACAAATTGAAGCTGCTTTTAATAGAAAACCATTTTTGAAGAGACCCCCTGAAGAAGACCCTTTGTTGATCTTGTTGCCAGGCCAAGTGCAAGAAATCTGAAATCTTCAAAAATTTAAACTGCTGTTAGTCTCAACAGAAGCACCATAGATAGATACTGAAGTGAAGGCAAAATAAAGTTTCCTAAAATCAATGATAGTTTTGTTTTGAGAGACAGGCTATTTTCTTCACACCACAGGTACAGCTCCCACACCTCATCCTATAGCCTACTTGTTGTTTTCATGGATCAAACAAATCACTGTGGGTTGCTAGGATGTTGGCCACACAGGCGGTGTCAGGCTTTTTCTCTATTCTGTTTTATCCTACCTCCCTTCGCATGTCTTTTTGTAGCTCTCTCATCCACTGCAGCAAACAGTGCTCGACAGTAGCTGCAGCTGATTGGTAGAACATTTAACTTTGTCCTTTGCATATATTAAAAGACCTAAAGTCACCTCTTGAGTGAAGCATGGGGACACGTTGACACACCAGTCTAGTTTTTATGCTGTCATGCTTTCCCAGATACTTGTAGCAGTGCACCAGCTTCACCTCATCACCCTGCATAGTGATCATTTTGTCCACCTCCACAACAGAGTGTGAGATATACTGCAGGAAGACACACCACCAAATGGTACTTTAACACTTTGCATTCACACTGTTTCAACACTGGCATTATAGCACTTTCACAAATTCCTCAATGAGTCCCATTAACCTTTTGAACCCGAGGCTGTCTTTCACTCCCTTTATTTCTAGGCTAATTGCATAGTCGATATGTTTCAGCAAGGCCTCCCATATATTGCTATTTTCACGACAGCTTAAGATACTCAGAAATGGCATGTTTCGGCATGTCAGTGATATTATTCATGCTCCTGAACGATGAAGACGTGGGCAAAAAACACTGGTGTTTGCATGTAATGTCACACAAAAGTGACTGAGATACAGTTGCATAGATGTGCTGGTCCGCAAGCACTCAATAAAATTGCTGCTTTTCTGGATCGCTGACAGGTGTCGAGGCTTGAAAATAGGGCAGTGGTGTACACTGACACGGTGCAACACATCAAACCAGGCCATGTAGCGTGTCCTACCACCAGTGTGTGGGCTTAGACATATTTTCCACCCATGCATTTTAAGCTCTTTTGGGCATAAATGTATTTTGAGAAACGGATATAATGCATCAATTTGCAGCCCATTCATTCCACCGGAGGGGGCTCACCTAGTGCACATGGCCAAAACATTTCTGCTTCATTTCACCCCCCCATGGTTCAATTCATTTAGGCAGATGTAAACACATCAGTCGTGCTCACAAAGAAACCGAAACCCTTTGGGGAACTGGTCGCAAGTGAAATTTGGAGTGGTTCAAATGTGGTGGGAATGTGAGCCGACCTCCATCTGACCCGGCTACATGGTGCACGGTGCAAGTTTGAGCTAAACGCCTCTCGTAGCCAGGTGCACTTTGCATAGTGGGATGAGGATGAACAGAATGAGCAGCTGATAGCAGTCGGCCTGAGAATGAATCGAGGTCTGACCTGGACCTGCAACACAGTGCTTTGTTTTCTTGATATTTGGACAGATGGCTACGTCTGCCAGCTTCAACAAACAACACAAAAACACTGAACTCCTTCAGCAGCTGAAGGAGAGAGGTTTCAGTCAACTGAACAGCGCCTTGTAAAATTTATAAAATAAACTGAAGTGCTCTCTCACAGATTTATGCGCTAACCCAGAACACAGGACCTTCTTCCTGTGTTTACTTCCTCGCTCCTGCCCCTGAGCAGACTGAATGTTCTCAACATTCACATTCTTGCTTTAGTGATGCATTTTGGCTGGAATTTTTCCTCAGTGTAAAGAGAAACTGAACAACAGGGAAAACACAACAGATTATCAACTCATCCACAGTTTGGGATCAGCCCTTCATAGTTTTCCTGTCCATGAACCTCTGGCATGTTATCAACGGACTTCACAATCAGAATGACATGGACATAAAAAATGGCTTTTCCAGACTCTAAAAAATGTACACATACTAATTCTGTTTTTAATATTCTTGATTAGTGATTGACCTTGTTCACAGTTTAAGGTGTCCAGTTAATAGTTTTACAGAAATTTATTTTATATTGTGAAAATGCTATGTTGGTTGCAGTTGATTTTTCCAGTACCAAAGTTGTCTACTGGAACAAATTAGCAGAAAGACTGACTTGCTGTACCCAGATTTTTTCTTGGCATTCACTCTGTATTATATATATTATATTATATGGTTTACAGTGGAGATACAGTGGAGATACAAACAGCAAACATCATCAACACTCCCAGAATACATCCAGTTTTAGGGCCATCCGCACATTGGATTTACATGTGACTCATTAGGACACGTAACAGTTGCACAAGAGTCACATGAATCAAGGTGTGAAACGGCGTGAACCTGCCTGGGAGAGGACGTATGTTTGACCTACTTCCACTACAGTCCTCATATCCTTTCCCAAGCTTCCTTCCTGCTGCAAAGCCTCCCCACAGCTGCCTCGCCTGGGATCCTTTAAAGCTGGAGACAGGGGACAGCTCGGTGACTTTGACCCCCCGGTGTGATGGACATGATGGACTTGATAATCCGGCTGACTATAGGTCCCGATCCTTTTCCTTCCTCTTTCTTTCAATTTACTGGCGTAGTGTGCTGTCAGTCTTCTCTCACAAGGTGTTCTACTTCAGCTATCTTCAGACAGGAGTAGCCGTGTCGCTGTCTATTCTCCTGAAGGCTTCACTTTTCCTTTACACGTCCTTCGCGATTCAGAGGTTGTGTTTGTTTCAGGATGTTACATAATGACTTCTTTGTTGGAACAGATTAACATAAACCATGAATTCTACTCATATTTACAAATTAAAGCGACTCTGAACAATGCCAGATATACATGTGTTTGCTGTGAGCAGCATTTATGGACAATAGAGTAATACTGACAGAGAGTAAAGCAAATACTGGGACATTAGGCTTCTGAAGGAATCATTTGGCATTAAACCTTTGTATTTCTATAGAACTAATGCTCAAAATAATTAATATCATTATGATTAATCTGCCAATTTTATTTGTTTGTAGAGTCTTCAGAAATTTTCCCATAGCCCAAAGTTATACTTCATTTTCACAAAAAAATTTAATTTAAAAAATAAAGCAAAGGAGAACATTCCCATATTTGAAATCTAGAATCAACAGATGACTCATACAATCTATTATCAATTTTTTTGTTGATTGCTTTTTCAGTCCATTAATGATTGATGAATATTTTAAGCTCTGTAAAGAACATTTGTTTTCTGTGAGTACTAAGTGCTCATATAGAATATACATTTACATACACATCTATTAATCTAACAATCAATCCCTGTTTGCATGTCATCACTCAGATTGATGCCAGTGATCAATCAGCTGGCACAGCTGATGTATATCAGCTCTGGTTCCCCATCACTTCTGCTTCCTGGTGTAAAACTGAAAGCTTTAAACAACAACATGTCTCTGTCATTGTTTGAATTTAACTCTTGAACTCCACTCTCTAAAATGACATATGTCTAATACCTTTTACAGCCTGCTCATTCTTCCACCTTATGTGTGTCCTTTCACCTACATCAGTGATGTCCTATCAATATCCACAGAGGGCAAAGAGTGTGCAGGTTTTCATTCCAGCCAATCAGCGAAGCACCTGCTGATGTCACTGACTGAAGAACTTTCATTAATGAACCCTCAACATTTCACCTTGCTCCAGTAGTTTACATATCTGATGACTGTAGAGGAGATGGAGTAAACAACCTGCTGGACTGATTGATCCTGTGCAGTGATGATTCAAGCCATTCACAGCTCATGGAAGCTTTTACATTTGTGCCAATTTTTAAGTACATCTTTTCCAAGAAGAAAACACAGTGATAGAGATGGGTTTTATAGATTATTACTTAAACAGCAAACCCCTCCTTTATTTTCACTGCTCTGATTCCCTGTGTCTGCTTGCATCAAACTCTTGAATGTGATCATAGAGTCTGCTGTATTCCCCTGTAGCAAAGACTATGCGAAGCACATAACTCTGCATTCACAATATTCCCGCTGGGTCCTGACCACGGCAGGGACCTCATCAATCTCTTTTTGCCAGTGATCTCACTTTCCCCATCCGGATAGATGGAGGGTAGGGTTTAAATCTCCTTTCGTTTTTTTCTATCTCCCCCGCTTCACCCCAGCTCTCTTCTCTCTCCATCACGCAAGCAGCTCAGTCAGTAGATTCTTCATCCCTGGGCCGGCTGCCAACATCAGTGTGATCAGGTGCTGCCAAGTGTAAGGCTAAGGACGGCCTGGAAAACTTTGCTAGAATGTCATTTGTTCAGTCCCCAGTTACTCTGTTTATCAGCTGTTACTGCTGTTCTGTAAAACTGCTCGGGAGCTTACGTCATTGTTAGCTGGAAAATGTTTTTGGCAAGCAGGTAGAGAGATGGTTAAAATTAAAGATACAGTCCTTCAGAACAACGTTGGATGAACAAGTTGTACAAACTTTTGTGGAGCACTCATTGTGTGGTGAATGATAGTGGAAGCATTTGTTGGTAAGAGCTCAATGAACAGGCTCCAGAAGATAAGATAAGCATTTACAGGTAGTTCACAGGTTTATGAAAGCCCATTTTTGCTGGTTAAAGAAAAATAGATGAAAAGTAAGTAAAAAAAAATTGACTTATTTGGTAAAAGTATGAGATGGTTGAAAAAAATATGAAAAAGAGATTTAAAAAGATGTGATTTTTACTTAGTTTAGTTGTGTCCATACCCTTAACCCATAATGCTCTGAGGAATATTTTGAAATTGGTAGTTTTTGAAAGCCACTTACAAACAAACAAGTTTGTTGATTGGCTACAGTTTGTAGACTTGTCAGACTTTGGACACTCTCTTTCCATCTGTTCTTTGAAGAAACTCCATCTCTGCCAAGTTGGAGGTGACGGCGAAGTAAGAATGTGAAGAAAAGATTTTGAAGTTGACTCAAAGTCCTGCTCATTTCTTACACCTGTGAACACCTGGCTAATGGCTGTTCATGACACAGGAAGAGCGACATGGCTCGTTAGGATCTTCCCCTCTCCTGACGAACACACTCGTTTAACGGACGATGCAGACAGGAGGCAAGGAAGTTACCATTCTGGCAACAGTACAAGCAGCTATTGCTGATGAGGTGGCGTCATTGTTCCTCTGGGCCGAAGCAGAACCGGCCCAGCTGCATCGGCTCAGGCTCCAGTGAAGACTCTTGCCCCAGAGGTGCTCGGAGGGTGTCGGCATCCATCAGCTGTTGCTTAGGAAGCTGCACTGACTCTATCTTCTCCACTCCCGAAGGCGATTATCCACACAAATGGTAGACACAATTAGTTCGTCAACTTTGGTGGTTTCAGGATGTTACACAAGTTCGTCTTTAATTAACTCACTCGGACCATTGAAGGTCACAGCTTGAAGAGAGTCCATCCACTTTCTGCAGAGAGGGTATGAAACTCAATAGCATATTCAGCCACACTCTGGGAGCCCTAGTGAGATGAGAAAAGTCTTTCATACATGTCTGTCTCTCATACAGGATGATCAAATACTTTCTGCATGTCTGAGGTGAAGGCAGAATATGATGTGATCAGGCTGCTTTTCTGCTGCCTCAATAGGAAAGTGATTTCTCTAGGACAGGGGCTGCTGTTCAAACACATTGTCACACTGGATTAAGAAGGGACGACATAGACCCACGTTACCGTCACACCGTTCAGGTGGCGGCACCCATGGTTCACTAACTGGAGAAGGAGTTGGAGCTGTTGAGGTCGGTGGAGCAGGAGTAGAACTGGCAGGTGGATTCAGGCCTGAGTTTGGCTCTTCTGACCAAGGAGGCTACTGCCTGGTGAACTGTATCTCGTTCAGGTGGGTTTATTCTGGCTCCTTCTGTGCCTACGGCCTCGTGGGCTGTATCCATGTCTGATGGGTTCATTATGGGTGGATCAAACTGTCACAGACTAAGGCAGAACCCAAATGCGGACAACGGACCAGCAGGGAAGGTAGAAAAATCTTATTAAGTCTTATTTTGAACTGACAGAGAGGCCTTGGAGAAAGCTGGGAGGAGTTCGGGCAAAGGTGAGGGGGATGGTGTCCAGGGGAGGTTTGGCAGAGAGGATGCCAGGAACGTGAGCTGACAGACGGCTTGGCAAACCGGTGAGGCGGTTTGGCTGGATGGTAATCCTGGAGACAGGGGGAACAGGTGTAAGTCTTACGGGCAGGCAAGCAGGCACTGGCAAGATAAGCAGGCAAACTAGGCAGATAACTGAGCTGGAAGTGTGACACACTGACAAACTGCGAGTGACACGACGATCTGGCGGGGACTGGCTGTGGGTGCAGGTTCTTATAGGGAGATGGTGATTGCTTGATGATAGGCAGGTGTGCTGATCCCAGATGATAGGCAGATGTACAGAGAGAGACAGAGGGCAAGGAGGGGGAGGGGATAACCAAACAGACAGACAAAATCAAAACACACTAAGTGCACGTCACTCATACTAAAAAGGCCGAAAATAACAAAACACACTCATTCACAACAGGTAGGCATCACAGGCAGGAGTCATGGGGGGGGGGTCATGACAGTTCAGAGTGGTGTAGTTGCTGGGTTGTCAGTTTCATAACCCAGTCACAGCAGACATCTCTTATTGGTTCTTTTGAAACAAGCTTTTCAAAGCTTTCAGGCTGCCTGAACGGCCGGTCTAAAGGAGCGGGTAGGGGCCACACGGGCAGAACGAGGACTGCAAAGGGCCAGGGAATTCAGCAAGAAGATTGTAATCCCTTAGAAGATAGTGATCTGAAATAAAGGTGCAGTGGTCGGAGTCACAGCACACTGTGTTTGTTGTAGTGCTCAATGGCACTGGAGGATTCAGTGGAGGAAGCTTATGTTGTCTGTGGTTGTAGCTTAGAGGCAGGAGAAAGCGGCTGTGAAAGTAGGTTGTGCCCTGTGGTTGTATGTGAGTAAGCAGGGACACTGAAAGTCCCTGTTGAGCTTACTTGTGCTGGTCTGGGCATAATCTAGTGCATTAGTGAAAGAAGGTGCCCAGCTGATAACTGCAGTGAATTAACCATTCAATCATCCAACCTCGTAAACCCCGAGAGGAGTAGTTTCCACCCAGGCGCTGCTTTTACATTTGTCAGGAGGCATGAAGAAAGATTGTGAAGTGGCTCAACTAATGTGCAAAAACTGAAATTATGATTTCATCAGAGAAACACAGCCACATATTTTTGTTTAGTAGAAACATCCAATTAGAATTATAAGTCTGTCAGACGTAACACCCTGAAGCCATGTGTTGCCATTGAGTGAGTATGAAAACTCGTTAGCAAGCAAGCAGAGAAGTCGAAATGGTTTGTTAAAAGTAACTGGTGTATGGTTTAAATAATGAGATCAAAGGATGAACAGTTAGCATACAACAGTGGAAATAATTAGCTAAAATTAACTGAAAAAAAAAAATAGAATGGTGATGGCTGAAGAGTCCAACTCCTGCCACTCCAAATAGTATGAAGGCAAACATGACAAAACCAACCTATAAATTGGTAGGTGAATTATAAAACAATATATATAATTGTATGTAGTTTCACTTGAGATACAAGTGAAATTGTGAAAGTGAAAAGTTTGAAATCAATTGAAATCAACCTGTTTAAACATGGAGGGTGGGGTTTACAAAGGGGTACTTGAACTCATCGTCTGATTTTCTATCCATGTCCTCTGTGATGTTTCCATATCATTTTGCAACAAGCATCTTTTAGTTCGCTTTAATATATCTGCAATAAAAATGTTTATGTATGTTACATTTTTTTGGCTTCTATTTTGCAGTTCAGGACCACACTTCGAACCGCCTGACGGTGTGGCCCTTAGCTAATAAACTGCTTATTAAAAACTATGAATCCTCACGTAAGTAGGCCTACATGCTGAATAAAAAGCAACACTGAGAGAGAAATTGCAAGTCCACGGTTTGATTGTGCCTCTCACAAACAGCACTTGTTGACAGAGCTGAGCAAAGTGAATAATCTTCAATCTTCCCACTGAGCCAGCTCAACAATCTCTATTGACTCTCAATTTGAGAGCAGATTCGGTTAGTCTGAGTAATATGACAAGATGGATAAGTGGAAGGCTGTTGTAGTCAGAGCGGCATTGAATGTTGCAGTCCCCGAACAGGAAGATGCTTTCAAGTGACAGAATTTTTGGAAGAACAATCCAATGCTGCTGTCAGCGTCGGTTTATCAAACGCAGTTACCGCTGTAGTCAAGCGATTTGAACGTGCCGTCTAATTCTGCAGACGCAGCAGCTGTATTGGTTTAAAGCTAAAATGCTACAGTTTGCCATTATTAACAGCTACTGGAACATCAGAGAGATACTCCCTTTATACAAAGATCAATACACAATATGGTCGGGACTAATCTCTGTCATTCACTTTCATTCATTAAAAACAGCAGTGATTCCAAAATTGGACATGACCAGGGTAAATTTTTGCTTTAAATCATAGTTTCTCTTTTTTCTTTTTTACCTTATTTTTCTCCTACAAAGTAAAAATACAGTAATAAGTAGTGAGAATTTTTTGGAGCTTCAAAAATCTGTTATCTCTGCAATTATTCCATGACTATTATTATCATAACTATTAGAACTAATGTTCAGAGCTACAAAGTTGCACCCAAGGTGCAACAAGCAATTTTGTGAAATAAAATTGATCATGAAAATAATCATTAGTTGTGAATGAAATGAAAAGTCTGTCCACAAACAACAGCCATATGTTAATAATCACATCAGCTATAAACAACTGGCTTTGTACTCTTGGAAAACTATGAAGATTGCTGCTGTTTTAGTTAAACACAGTTCATGCATGGCTATAAATTGCCGAGGATAACAACACGGTCCATCTCTGCTGCGGTTGAGCCGCTTGACCTCGACTCCCACTTGACATAAATTTTCTCATTCTCCGCTCTTAGGATTTACTTGTACTTAACCTGATGGTTTCGGCTGTCGTTCGTCTATTTTCCCCGTGCAGATGTTTTAAAGGATAAGTAACCCTGAGGCACATACTTAAGCTGTTATCTACAAAAGATGACATTTTCGTATTTGCTGAAGTCATAGTGCTAACACATGAGAATAACTTCTGAGTGGAGACTGTGTTTATTTCTGCTTTTGATGTGACAAAAACAGCAACAGCTGCCTAACATCTGCTGCTGAGGCCAAACCAAATGGATACATTCAAACCCATTTATTTAACTTCTCTGGATGAGACAACTAGAGACATTAAGCTGTCCAACCCAAACTTCAGTCAACTAAAGTTGACTAGATGTTCTCTTTTATCTGAGATGCAACCAATCCACCGAGACATTTAAAAAGGTGAATAAACCCTTAAGTAACCTTCCTGGCTTCTTGGAGGACAAAGTGAAGGAAGCACTGTGAGCTGTTTGCATAAGTACTTCTTTAGCTATATAGCAGCTCTTTTAGTCTTGGCAGTGGGATGGCTCAAGAGACGGCATTGTTGGTGTGTCTGTTTGTCTGTGTGTCAGTCCACCACACTGGTCCAGATCAGGTCAGTTGTTGGAATATCTCAACAGCTCACAAACATTCAAACATACATGGTCTTCTCGATGATAAATTGTACCCATTTTTTCTCATGCGCCGCAATGATGCACCGCAGGTTGACATTTGTGTTTTTAAGTGAAATGTCTCAACAAATGTCAGATTGCAATGAAATTTGACAAACACATTCATGTCTCCATCAAGATGAATTGTAATAACTTTTCATCTGCTAACATAAGGTCAAAATTTCTGTTTGTCCAATACTTTGGTTTATGACCAAATACATCCAAAACTAACCACATTCCCATCTGCTATACCTTTGTGTTTTATGCTAATTAATTAAAGCTTGGTGAATGTGGTCAATTATACCTGCTGTACATTAGGTGGGTACATGGCACCTTCACATACATCCTCTGATGATTACAACCCTAACGAACCCTCATGCACACATGGAGTATGATTTCTGCTTTAGACTCAACAAAAAGCCATTTTTAACTGGAACTTGAAACCAATCACTCTATTTTAGTTTTACTGCACCTTTACTTTACAGTCATCCCAGGCGGGACCCTATTACTGGATACCCATGGTGCCTACACAAAGACTCACAGTGTAATAGGCCTGAGATCACTGAGTGAATTTGGAGAATATTGAACAAGCAGTCAGGCGTGAAGCACTGTATAAAATCCTTGCCGAGACAAAGCTATAACTCAGTGTCAATGACAGTGCAAGCGACAATGAAATATTTAATACCATTTAATGTTGAATAGAGTCCTGTGAGGGTTGGGAGATGATGAGACTTCAAATGTAGTTCTCACAAGATGCTTTGTGCATGGGAAAATTCCCGGAGCAGGGCAGAAGCAGCGGATGAAAGGATGGAAACATAAACAGTGTATGTTTCCATGGATGGCTCGGTATATGGGAAAACAGCTCTAATCTCAGACGTCAGAGTTAGATGCTGTCAAGATGGGGAAAAAAAAAACTGGCACAGGGAGACGTGGATGAGCATAGCCTCTTCCATTTGATGCTAGATATAGCAGCGTCTAGTTGCTCAAAGCTTTTGGCTGTTGTTATGGAGACCAGCTAATCTACAGCATAACATGGCTGGAGAAGTGAATTTTGTTTGTGGTGCGAACGGTATATGAAAGCATGGCCATCATAATAATGGGGCTGCTGTATGTGGGGAAGGTAAAACTGATGTGAAAATGTGAAACTGCACTAATCCAAGTTAATGATGAATGCAAGCTACCACCTAAAAGAGGCTTGCATTAATTCTCTAAAGGTTGGTAGAGCTGAAATCAGAAAGAATATACATGATTTGTACAGTACAGTTCAATCTCATTTCATTTCACCTCATCTCATTTCAACCCTGTTTACAGCAGCAGACAAGCTGTGAAAAACCCATTGTACACAACCGGCCTGGCTCCAAGTTGGCTGCTAGATGTTGAGGAAAATGGAACAGTTTGCTGCTAAAGGGTCGGCCATCCATTCTCAAGAGTTGGTGGAGACCAAAACCAAGCTATAAAGAGAGGACATTTTGATAATGCTGGATATGACAGCAGGCAATTGGTCGCGAAATTTAAAAAATAATAATAATAATTGGATATGGAATATGGTTGTAGCTACATATTTGTCAGCTTGCAAACAAACCAATGGAGCTTTAAATTTAATGTTGTAAACTCAGTGGTAAAGCTACATTTGACAAAAGTTTTATAAAAAGTCTGTTGTAAACTATTAACAACAGAAATTGGAAATTGCTTTCACCACATACCTCTATCATCATAGAGGATTTATTTAATAGCGCTGTGACACATGAGATTCGTGGCCATTGTTAATGCAAGTGTTAATCCAGGATAAAGTAACCATGGCTTCCAAAGCATAGAGCACCTCTGTCTTTATCTGAGCAATGTAAACTCTTCACCTGTTTTATTACTTGAGTTTCAAAAAAAGAGAGAGAAAAAAATCTGTAGAAAAAAAAAACACCAGCTCAAATGTTTTTAATATTGATAGAAAATCGATGACCTTGTATTACAAAGCTTTCTTTGAGTCTGTTTTAAGCCCTGGTCTCACAGTCTGGTATTGATTGAAGTCAATAAAGGTAAGCCAGTAAGATTATCCGTGAGCACTCCCAGACTTTTTTTAATAGAAAATCTGGAAAAAGGTAAACATAATTGCCAGTGATTCTTGCCATCCCTGAAGTACACAGTTTGGGTCAATAACACTAACATTTATAATGGCAACAAAATAATATAAATTTTAAAAAATCACATCAAGTGGATTGGATCGTCGGGAGAGAGAGAGAGAGGGTTCAGCTTTAGAGATGCAAATCTGTGTTGTGGACCAATTGCAATTGCTTGACAGTGTTGACCTTTGAGAGAACTGACCCAGAAGTCATTGTTACATCACTTCTTCCAGCGCCACCGATTTCACAAGGACACCTGAATGACTTTCACTTCGCCACTTTCTCTTGTGCCTGCCGCTTTTATACCTGTCCTACCTGAACTTTTAACTTTCACACTCTGGAGGAGTTTTTGAATTTTAAGAATGGATGCACTTGAGGCCAAACATTGTTCTTTAGTACCACTTAAAACAAGTATCAAGTGGAACATGGTACTCCAAGCAAATGGAGAGGTATCCGATGATAAAGTAATGCTTCAAGTTGAAACAAAACTTCGGCAAAGAAGTTAATACATCGACAGCACTTTCGCTATGAATGAGCGCAGGACCTCACAGCTGCTCAAAAAGTAATGAAGTCTGAGTGCATTGTCTTGTTGCGCCTCTGGTAAATCGGCGCTCCTGATCATTCATTTGGAAAAAATCTGGTCCCTTGTTTGTTTCTCTCAAGCAGCATCAACGACAACATTCACATGTTGACAGAATATACATCTCTAGGCCTCCGATTTTATTTTTTCAGGAATGCATCTAATTCCCCGACACAGAATTATCATTCATACTCCTCCTTCTCTCCCATTCCCAACGACGCACTTACTTTCTTTTTAAATCAAAGCCATTACCATAATCAAGTAGTGAATAGTAAATTACAGTTGAAGTTATTGTGTCGTTAGAAGTTGCTCGCCTCGCATTGTACAGTGATGTCAATACTATGGAGAAAACCTCGACAACAAAACGCACTCACGCTGTGATTGCCTCTTCATTAACATGCTTCTCAATCTTGATTATAATTTCCTAAGCAGTGGATGGGCCTTCAGAATTCAGTGATTGAATGTGCACAACTTGAGCATGAACTGGAATACTCCGCCTGACGTACATCCCGTGAGATTGATGTCTCTAATTAGGGGAGGAAATGTGGTTTTCTAAATAGCTGTTGAAAAAAAAAAACTCAAGCTTTTGAGTGTGTACATAAAATACTTTATTCAAGGAGAAATCAAACTAATTACGCTTTCCATAATTCAAAAAGATTAATTGTTCTATGTGTAATGAATGATAAAGATGTAATTTCTTGTTTTGGCACTATCAACAGCAAATTAGTAGATTTCTTAACTAAACAAAACAGTCTGAATGTTGTGCAGGGAATCGTGTTGTTAACACATTAAAATCATTTCACCAAGTTTAATATAAAAAAAACCCCACAAATGCACAAATAAAGACAAATAAAGTTAGCAGCACTTTTTATTTGCCTTTTGTTTCACTGGGTTTGCCTGATTCACACCAACACTGTAAACAAGGGAACAGCAAATTATTATTATTATTATTATTATTATCTTACTTATTCTCTCTCTCACACACACAAACACACACACACACATAAATGCATACGACTCTTAAGAAGACTTAAGAAGAATAGTAATTGCAGCGATCCAACAGTCAACATAAATACAGAGGAGTCTTGTACAGAAGTATAAAGTGTTTCTCCTGTTGGAACACTTTTACAACCAGTTCAACAACGGCTTGATTTGAAATGAATAAAATATGTCGGCTTGGTGACTAAACTACAAATCGTGTTATCATGTGCAGTGAGCCAATAGAGTCTGCAGAAACAAGACATATCACTCAAAGCTTCAGTTTGCATTATTGAGAAGCTATTAGCAGGTGAGACTGACAAACCACGACATTTTCCCCGTTACAAAGTCCCCACATCGTGCACCGAGCTAAAAGCTAATGTGCCTAAAGCTTTGGGCGCTGGTCACGAAGATGACTCTTATGATTTGCAGTGATTTTCTGTCTGCATGTTCTGCAGACAGGGACCATCTTCAACCGAGGTTCCCTCAGCAATCCTATAAAAAAATCAAAATACAACCACACTTCACACTGTCAGTCCCTCTGCCATGTTCCCATTGACACAAAATGCCCATGCTGCACACTGTGCCTGCATCTGGAAGACTGTTGCTAACTCAGGCTGATGCTGTATTTACTGTGAGTTAGTGCAGCCATCAAAACAGCTTTAATGATAACAATATTTGAAACAGTGGAATTAAACTTTTTTTAAGGTTTATTGCAAAACTGGTGATACGTTAGTAGTCCTGCAGCAGATATAAACAGCAGCACATACTGTTGGACTTGCTGTGTATTAAACATAAATTAGTATTTCTGTCTCTCTTCTTTTGTTGCAAAGGTCGTCCATTCATTCACATTAGCAATGTCATTTTTCCTCTTTCCTCTGTTGGACATTGTTGGTCACTTGAAGGTTAGGAGGCTGCCTGCGCTGTCCTCTCAGGTGTGTCTCCTGAATGCAGGTTTCCAGTTCACAAAAAAATGTCAAAACTCACTTTGGCTGACCTAAAACCTAATGATTTATCCTGCGCTGTATTTCATAAATGTTTAATGTCAGAAAGACTTCCGTTTGGTTTTGGTCCATCTGTATGTGCTCACACACCTGCGCAATAAAAAGCATGATTCCCCCAGCACAAAAATAGTGCTTACGTTTGTGGGCAATAATGCACGTTATGAATTGGCTGCTGGCTGTCACCTCATCTGCTGGGTATCTTGGCCAGAAAGCAGGCAGCAGCCCCCGGGGGTCCTTTGTTCTCCTCTATGCGAGTCCTGTATAAACATTAGGCTTTGCTAACCTGCACTTCAGAGGGTGCCACCAGCTTTAAAGAGACAAAGCAAAGGCAAGAGCCTCTTGGCATGCAGGAATCATATCTATACGAAAAACCAAGCAATATAAGGACATGCAAGCAAAAAGACAGAGATGCACACACGCATTCGAGATGACACACCAGCAAATACTTGCATCTACCAGAGCACATGCGTACAGTTAGTTCTCGCTGTGCGCTTGTTTTTCCTTTTTGACAGAAACAGGGGACAGAGGAACTCCTGGTAGCCTGGAGGGGATGGTGGGCACAGCTTAACACAGCGCATTTCTTGGCCGAGGAAGAGTGCCTCCTGCCAAAATAGCGATGTATTTCAAGGGACACCACAGGAAGCATTTCATGTTTTGATCTCTCTTTTCTTTTTTTTTGTAATCCGCTCATGTGCCAGAAAGCTGAGGCTAACTCGATGACTCACGCCACAATGAAACTGTAAGTGCTGGAATGAATGTAAACTCCAGAACAATCTCATACGTTAACCGACTCCGATTGCACAACCCGCTCGTGAATTCGTCCTCAGGATGCGTCATCACCTCCACCGGAGTTTATTATAGCTCTCGTGGCTGCTTTTCCTTTCAAAGCCAGTTTGGACATTTTCAGCCGATTCTGAGATTAATGCTGTTCAGTAATGAAACACTTTTTTTATATAAGAAATGCATCAAACAACTGTGTAATGTGAAAGGTGTCGCTCAAAGTAATGACCTCACAGAGCAAATAGCAAATTCAGGTCGTGTTTACAGGTCGTAGCCACCATCTAAAGCCTAAAAAGATCAATAATTGTGGGTTTATTATTGCACATTAATATACATGATATGGGAAAACTGTCAGTGGCATAGACACTGTCAGCAATGCAAACAAAAACAAAGTGTTTTTTGGAGATTTAAAACTGCGGCATAGCTGTGGTGATGTCATATGCCAAATTTGATTTTTTTTTTTTCTTCACTTTTTTGTTTTTCGGATCTGTGAAGGACGTTGGGTAAAACTAGAAGCATTTGCATTTTTGTTTGGGAATTATTTATTAAAAATGCTAATTGGGTAGGCTTACCTGCCAGGTTAGATTAAAGCAATAAGCAAACAGAGAGACTGTGTTTGCTTTGATTTTAGAAAAGTTCAAAGGCATTGGAAATCCATGCAAAGCGGCTTTTATGAATTACCCCACAGCGAGAGAGAGAGAGAAAAAACACATTTTCATCATTTTAAAAAATATTTATTTATTTATTTAATGAATAGAGCCCTGCCGTGAAGTGGTGACCTGTCCAGAGTGGTTTTTCTGCCTTCTCAATTTTGCATGCTGGGATTGGCCACAGGCTTTTTCTTTTCTTTTTTTTTTTTTTTTTTTTTTTTTTTTTGTACCAGGTCCTTTAAAATTCTAAGCACAGTATAAGAAATACATAATGTTATTTTAGTGGTTAGATGATAGACGTCTCTCTGTTGGTGATTTTACTGACAAGAGCAAACTAAATATTTGGAGCCAATGACCAGCAACAATGGAACAGCGTTTCAAGCCTAAACAGTCTTTAACCAGTTCAACCTGCATTTAAAGTGGCATTAAAAAATGTAGTTAAAGCAGGAACTTTATCAACAAATGGATATGGATACAGTATCTGTTATTGGCAGCTACTTTATCCTGTATGAAAAGCTTCTCCTTCACTTCATTAAACCCCAGCAGCCGTCTGAAGGCGTCGGGACAGATAGGTCGATAAAGCTGCAGACCCTTCCCATTGTGCACGACTGTCCTTATCGTTAACCTTCATTCTCCTCTGCACACAACAGACTAGTCACTTAAACCGTAATTGGGTACACTTCCTGTTTATGTGGGAGTCACAGATTACAGGTTGTGACAGATTTTTGTAGCAAATGTTTTTTTTCTTGAAATTCAACAGAGTGCTAAACGCTGATGTGTCACAATAATTACAAAAAGATTTATGATGTGAGATACAGTAGAACAAGCAATTATTGTACATGTATTTCATTCAAGAGTAGGCTTAAAACTTTCCTCTATAATAAAGCTTATAGTTGGGGCTGAACCGTCCTTTAGTTATGCTGCCATAGGCATAGACTTCTAGAGGATTTCCCATGATGCACTGAGCTCCTCTGTCCTCATCTCTCTCTCCATCTGTACGCATGATGGGATCATCCCTGCATGTTACTAACTCAACATCTTCTCTCTCTCTTAGTTTAGTGCTGTTTTGTCTCTCTCCTCTCTCCTTCTTTCTGCAGGTATTTCTGCCTCCACAGCTGCTACAGTCATTATTGTTATTATTGTTATGACCACTGCCATTACTTTAGTCTCTTAATGGATATGTGGAACTTGCAATGTGCATCTGTATGTTCTCTCTCTTTCTTTGTGTCTCCCCTGAAAAAGTCGAGGCAGATGGCCGCCCACCCAGAGCCCAGTTCCCCACAAGGTCTCTGCCTGTTAAAAGTTTTCCTCACCACTGTCGCCAAGTGCTTGCTCATGGTTAAACTGTTGGGCCTTTGTAAATATCATAAAGAGCAGGTTCTAGACCTTTGAAAATATTTTTTCAGAAAGAAATTGAGCCATTGTTGAGATAAATTCCAGGATATGAGAGGAGAGAGATGTTTCAAGGTTAATTACATCTGGGGTTTTTTCTTGTCTTTAATTACAGACGCGTGTTGAGTGAAAAGTGTTTGTTGTGAACAGTCTTGAATCTGTGAATACTCAAAACACTCCAAGTTAATGATCCCAACTGTGATTCAAGTGTTTCTGTGTTTGCCTAAAAAATTCACCTGTGCCTGCACTTTCGGTGACAAACAAACACTTTCACTGTCACTGGACAACGTCTTTTTTTTTTTTGTGCTCATCTTCTCATGCAAACTTTCTTATTTTGCTAGAAAATTATGACCAAAACTTCTGAGTTCGGCCTTGACTGCTGCGAACATATCATTTCCAAGATCAACAGATTGTACTTAAATTCAGTTCATGAAAATGAATTTTCATATTCAGATGTGAAAAAAAAAAATCCCACAACTAAACCCTTTGGCATCTGCCTTTCTCAGTCGACCAGTGTGTGGTAAATGAAACCATACTAGCAATTTCCTCTCCATCCTGTTCCGTGTCGACTGCCAAAAGAGTAGGCGGCTAATAGGTGTTAATCAGTGGTCATTGTTGCTGATTGGAAATACCTGTCATGTTGTGTTTGTGAAAGCACTAACATAAAAATAGCAGTGGAGGGAAAGCTGCCATGTGGTTGGTTCAACTCACAGCACAGCATCTAAAAGAAGGCAGATGCTAAAATATTGAGCTGTGGGTGTGTGTGTGATTTTTTTTCTGTCACATTTTTAGCATGACCAACATGGAAGGAATGATGGAAAATGCTGTATTGAAACTAAATTTTGAGAGAGAAGAGTTGAGGCCGCACTGCTCTCACTTCAGCTTGACTTGGTCACCTTTACCTTTGAGTGGATTAGCGGTAGTTCCATGAAAATGGCTATGGATTTTTTCACAAACATCAGATTTTCTTGGTCAGTGGCATGACCTCACCTCCCTTCTGTGTGCAAAGATTGCCAAATTTAAAAGGTGTTTTAATAGAAGCATTACAGTATCTCACCTATTTGCCCTGAGTCACCCCACGTCTTTTGCCTATTGTTGGAGATGTCAACAGCCTGAGTGTGCAAGCTCCACAGGCACAGGTATAAAAGTGTGTGTGTGTGTGTGTGTGAGAGAGAGAGAGAGAGAGAGAGAGACTTTAAAACCTTTAAAGAGTTGGCATGCTGCATTTGAGCCCAAACATCATTGAACATAACAGGAACAACATCACACCACCGAAACTTTATGTCCAAACCAAACATAAATTTCATTTCTACAGACGACGCCCTGCAGTCGGTGCCTACAACTGATTATCACTTATAAATACACAACCACCTTTTCAGTGCAGCCTCATTAAATTAAACCAGAAAAAAACTGAAAACTCAGGGGGAAAAAAGCATGATTAAGCCACATAAATTAAATAACCTGACATTTCTTAATCCACTGGAACTTCAGAAAACACATGCAAATTTAGGAAACGTCTTCATCAATTTGACAACACGTGCACGGCAGTTTGGAAACACGCTGCAAACACACACAACACAACACATCAAAAAAAAGTGCTGCAAATACAGAAAACGACAGCAGAGGTGTTAACAGTGTGTTTACCCAATGCTTCACACGTGTTCTCAAGTCGACGAGGATGTTTTCTTAATTTGCTAATGTTCCACTTGGACGTGTTTGCTGAAGCTGCAGCGCGTCGAGCTCTCTCGGCCACCGTAGGTCATTGACGCTCTCCCCTCGAGAGAGCAACAATAAGTGAGCGTGTTATTGTTCTCAGCCGTCTGAACGTCATCCTGATCTGCACTTGGTTCAGCCTTTTCAGCCTCAAAGCTTCACATAACCCGTCCACTCAGCCTCTCAGTCCCACTGCTCGTTGCAGTTGGTCACGTAGGGATTCTGCATACTTGGCTCCCTCCGGCTCTGGTGGCCGCATAGAAGCACTCAGGTCATTAACCACGAATTACAAACAGCTTAACTAGCTGTACCCACTTTATTGGCAGTTAAGAGGCTACACTTTTATAAACATGTGGAACACAAAATATGCAATTAAGATATAAATGTGCACCTCGCATCTTGTTTAATTAGCAACATTCATCTGTAATCCTGCAACACGAGGATCCACAGGCAGCAAGTTTATACAATATGTGTGTCTTTGTCTGCAAGCAAACAAAAGCAAACAGCAGGACTGAAAGATCTGTGCATGAACTTTACTTTTATTATTCATCATGATGAACTTGATTATCCTACTTTACCTGAACCACGGCCACTTGTCCACAAAATGCCACAAGCCATGTGATCAAATTAGAAACATTAGCATCAGCGTATGAGGCATTATGATCTTTACTTACCATTAAGGGAAGAGAACAGGCTGCAAAGATGCCAAGGCATATAACCAGGAGACTTTGGCCGGGAAAGATATGCTACTATTTACAGAACTTTTTTCATCTCTATGATTCTTGGTCTTGGGATTACATGTCAGCGTGGCATAGCCCGTTCAGTCCGAATCAAATTGTGTTTTAGTAGCAAATGCGAGCATGCAAAGAATGTGTCTTGACGTTTGCTGCCACGAACAATACACAGAATAATACAATTAGATCAGTAAGGCAATAAAAATAATGAAATTAAGTCAGATTAAATTAAAATTTTAAAAGCTACTTACGGATTGGAATAGTAATAGTTTTGAAACGCAATTTTAAAACTTGAAATGAAATACTGACTGTACGAAGGAGATGTGTACCGTGCTATGGACAAAGAAATGAAGCGTATGAAACAGATGAAGGCGACAAGAACAAAAATTAAAAGTGACGTGCATAATAATAAATAAATAAGACATAATTAACTAAATTATGCAGAGGTTGAATGCAATGCACAGTGTAAAGTGAGAACTGCGGGGATTAAATGAGGGATGTGAAATGTATGGTCCAGTATGACGACCTCATCTTGATCTCGTTTATGTGGTCATGGTATGTGATTTCATGTAATTTTGCAAAGGCAGGTTATGGTTAGGGTTAAGGAAAGGCCAGTGTTGTGGTTGGACTCGTTTGACTCCTGTTTTGGGTCGTCCGCTGTGGGTGGACGTTTCAAACTGCTGCTGGTCACTATCACACTATCTCTGTTAACAAAAGGTGTTTTATAGTCTGTGATGGAAAAAGTTGCTCATTTCATTTCATATTTCCAAGAATATGTGGCTGAGAGTATATTCAATATGAAATCATCTTTTTTTAAAGAAGCATTGAATGATAGCATGATGAAACGAAATCAATACTGAGCCACGTCATCCAATGAAGCACTCCAACTTTGTGTGTGTGTGTGGGTTGCAACTCCATGAACACACACAGTAACGACAGTAAATGTAATTCGATGTGACTTCTTTTGATTTCGACAGTCGTGGCTTGTGTCTATTTTTAAACTTTGGAGCCAAAGGTTTTGTTTTTCGGAATTATTTAGAGATTTAATAAGGTCTCATGTTCTAATTAATCTGATCAATGTTTTAATCGACTATGACAAGTCAGTCAGCCTCAGTGACATAGTGGAGTTGTACGTGATTTTTCAAAATCACTCCAGAACACAGATATGCGGGACGTGTTTTGAATGAGCAAACAGTTTGCTCTTAAAGTCCAGGGGTTTCTAAATTTATTCAGATGGATGAATTCATTATTGATGTGAATAGGTGCCACATGTGCATTTAAAGAGTTTACTTCCCGAAGAAAAGACACAAAAAAAGATGGAGGAGTAAATCTTTCTACATGTGTTGACTCAGCAGGGATAACATTCAATGAGAAAAAGTTGATTTATAGGAGAATAAATATTTAAAAAGCAATAACAAATGTCTGAGTGTTTGACTCTTAACATTTCCAGAGGGAGTTTGTGCCGACGGGAACAATGAGCAATGGTTTGACCTGAAATCGAACCTGAGGGCTGTTTTCAAATGGCCATTTCAAAATCTGAGCCATCAGACCATGTGTCCTGCCATTATGCTATTATATTATATTCTTTCAACTGTGTACTGAGAGCGGGACAAAAGACAAACACTTTTATCCTTGATGCTGTAACTCTGTGTAAACGTGGACATAATGGCCAGAAGAAGAGGCTAAACAAACGGACAAATCAATGCGGTGCCTTTACAATGTTTCAGAAAGCATCTCAGGATGTATTGATTTCACATTTCTCTGACGTATCTATGCACAGTCACAACTCCTGGACACTGCCGAAGCATCTGACGTCTTTTGAGCCGAGAAACAAATGTGTTTTTCAGATTGACCACTCTGTCTCTGTCCTCTTGGACTGATGCAGAAATCTAACTGATACAGACGACTGTGACATAGAGACAAGCTGCCTCGACTGTTCAGCATCAAGAACATGTGACTTTATTCCCTTTTTGCCAGTATTTGCATGTATTTTTTTTTAGGTTTTGATAAGTGAAACTCCTCTTCCTCAGCCTGCATGGAGGTCAGTCCTGAGCTTCATCCGTGTGGGCTGAGGAAATGTGTTGTTTTCCACTTCCACACAGTGTGTTCGCTCAGATGAATTATTAAAACACAAAACAAAATACCTGTATCATGGCATTTTACCAGCACTGCCGCCCTCTTGAGACTGACAGCCAATCAAAAATCACAATCTGTGACTGTGACATTCAGGAAACAGAAAGTGAGAGAAAATTTAGATTAGAGCAACAGAGGAAGATTTCCTCTTCCAGAACAGACAGACACAGCGAGTCCTGCAAATGAAATGACAACACGTCCAGAAACACCTCCGAAGCTTTTTTATAAATCACAGTTAAAAATCCAATTTATGATGTGACATTTGTGGTTAAAGTTTGGTTGGTGCTCAGGCACAAAAACAACTTGGAGAGAAAAGTTGGATTACAATCACTACTTCATTCAAATTAGGGGATTTTTTTGTCATCATTGCAATAATGACCACATGGTTTTATGTTAGGAAATGGCTGTGGTGAAGAGAAACGAGAAACAAACTGCGGTCTATACTTGCTCTAAAGTTGCTCTATAATAACATGATTTGCTTCTTTGCTGCTGATGGTCGAGAGTCACAATTGCTTCTGCTTGTTATTCGAACATCAAGAGGAGACACACAACTATAGTTTACACAGGGCTGTAGTCAATATCACTTCATTTGAGTCACAAGTCCATAAATAACCCTAACTCCAAAAGAGCAGCCATTCAATATTCTTCACACTGTTGTTGTTATACTTTGATCTAATTAAATACTGCGTAAGCTGATGATGAAGAAAGCTCCCGTTTCTTCAGAATTCCTACAGATGGAGGCATTTTATATGTAAACGTGCCTACAGTATTTACTAAAACCAAAATTACAACATGAAACCAAATTATTTTACAAAACAAATGCACAATTTTACAAACTAACTAAAAGTACAGTTTGTTACAGTTTGTTCTCTCTGCAATATTCACTGCCTTTGCTGCAGTCTGCTGTGAAAGAGCAGCCAGCAAAAAAACTGGGCAGAACAGGCCAAAACAAAGACAGAGCCAGAGACTGAAATAGTCAATTCCAACAGTCCGACCCTGAGATAAGACTCAGGTACAAATAAATGCATAACCTCTCAGATTGCACTCATTTCTCTGACACTGACACTAATTGCTGAAACAGACTCGGAGATGTTTTTATCGAACCGCTGAAACTGCAGCTGCTTAAGGTGGAAAGGTGCTATATGAAGATATTATTATTGCTGTATTCACTCACCACTCAGCTCTTCCTGGCCATTTATCTGAGATTTGGCTTTTATTGGGTGTTTACTCTTAAAGCATCAAAAGTCATTTTGAGGTGTTTGAGGGCTTTGGATGTGATCTTGCAAGTCTGTCTCAACATCTGTTAAACTATTGGCAGTAGAAGACATATGCAACGCTGATGACAAATGTGTCACCTCTTAAACTTCAATACTGTACTTGCTGACAGTACACGGCGAGCAATCCCACGTTTCCCTGAGCAGCTCATTGCTAATTTTCTGCCAGGACCGAGAACGTCTCCGCAGCCCTTTACACCTGAAGACTATAAAGGGGAAAAAAAAAAAAAAGAACACAAAAAGCTGAGTCGGCAGATCCTGAAGTGGGTGACAGCGAGATAAGCCCGAGGCTTTGCTTTCACTGTCATTAGCAAAAACATGTACACTCATTCATGGACTAATGATATGCTGCAAGATCCATCTCTGCTCGTGCTTTTCAGCAGAGCGTGCAGAGCAGAAAAATATTGAAATAAATTCCACATTTTCACCTAAATGAATGGTTTGATGTCAACATAGATGTCGTGACCATCAGTAAAAAGCCTGCATCTCAAATCACATGTAGTAACACTGTCATCATGCCTTTCCGGGGTAAAGAAAGGGACTCCAGAGGGCATTTCAAAGACATCAATCTATTTCCATAGTAAAAGGGCCGGGGCGGGTGGAGGGGGGGGTAGGAGTCGAGCTCCGAATCCCCCTGAGGGAAGTGCACAATCATCTCGTAGAGTGATTTCACTCCCACTCCTGCAAACTACACATTGTCATATGCAAATGAAACAAGGATTACATAAATGTTTCTAAATTCGAAAGCATTTCCCTTAGAAAAACAATTTTACAGTATCGCCCCACAACGCAGCGCCTGACAGCTTGCAATAATAAGCTGCAGGAGAATACGGGAGCTGTTGTTTTAGCGTGTGCCTATCTGAGGGCATGCTGATTTAATTTTAATGCATCCATCTGTGCATTAAGGGGAAATAATGATGCAAACAAAGGACAAACAAATAAGGTGTGGACAATCACAGACTTCAGGATTGCATGTTTATGGAAATGTGTTTCTAGAAATGTAAGAAAACATTTTAAGCGAGCGCAAAACAGGAATACAATAAAGGGAATTTTTATATCAAAATCTATAACCTGAGGTAGGAAAACAACAAAACAAAAACAAAATATTTTTTCTCTATTCTAAAGGCGGCAATTAGGAGCCCCTTGCTCTTCTATTCTGTTTGATCCAGTCAGCAGTAGGTGCTGTAGTTTTCCGAGTCCTGCATTGTATTGACTGCTAAAAATACAAAAATGGGTTGTTTTTAGCAGCAGAAAAAATGATAGACTTGTCGGCCCTGCAGCGTTTAAAAGAAGCAAACTAGGAAGCACAAGAAAGACTTCAGCCACTTCAGTTTGCTGCTAACTTTCACAAGCAAAAACGTGGTCAGATAGATGAAAGAAAGATTATAATAGAGCAACGAGGTAATTAGTTTATTTAAAGGTGGCTGATGGTGGCACCAGGGGAAAAGACATCGTGTCTGTTCTTTCTCTGTTTTCTCTATATTTAGTTTCCAGTCATTTCCCAACTTAGTTCTCTAAAAAGGAAACCATGAATACCTTAAAATGGTTTAGTTGCCACAAGCAGCAACTCAGGGAAAACAAATGCAACATTTGACCAGTGAACATTTTGTAGATAGTGTGAAGTTTTTTAAAGCCTTCATCAAATACTTGATCCATCAACTCAAGTTCCTCCAAAATGTATTCAGCAAATGCAAACTAGCTGTGTATAAATGTAATTTTTAAGGTTGCATGTACAGAATGACAATGACGTCTATTTGTATATGATATCTAATGATGTATATTTTCCAAAATGTATTCGCAATGAAATTGTAAAAGCACAGTGGTGTGGACCACAGCTTGTGGCGGTTTGATTGACAGAGTCTTAAAATAACAATTTGACTCCATCAAAAGACCTAATGTGATTGGTGCGCCGCACACTTTCAGCCAACAGTAACGTTACAGTGCACAGATTTGCTGTGGCTGGCAATAAAGGAAGATGGGCTTTATGTGTAGGCAGGAGTTTTATTCACAAAGGACCATAAACAAACATGACTTCCTAAATCAACTTCTTGCTCACCAAGCACCACTGGTGCCAATTTAGCAACTTTTTTCACCAGATTTAGTGACTTTTCAGACTCCATTTAGTGACTAAACATCACACGAGAGCCAAGAAACAAATCCAGTGACATTTTTAGTTGGCATCAGCTATTTTCTTGCCCTTGCTCACGGATCTCCAGCTCACATAACGCTGCTGGCTCACATAACATGTTGGTTATGTGAGTTGCGAAGAGTTGCCAGATTGGGTTCGGCCAATCAGCAGCGTGGCTCAAACATGAATGAGCTGCTCTTGCAAAAGCAACAGGAGGAAGACACACACAGTATTTCTCGAGGAGGATGATGTAGATGTCATGAATCGTGAGCTGATCCCACAGAGAAATGAGCAGTACATGTTCACTGTTGGCTGATAAACACTGAGGATGAGACTGGACTGACGCTCGCTGATACAAATCCTGCAAACAGGATAGACTTTCTTTTTCCCCTCTCTCTTTCCTTGTGTCCTCAAAATCTTAATCCTTTCAATACATAGATTTATTATCCCTCTTATTTGTGCACAAATCTTCTTAGTGTGTAAATAATGAATGGCAGTTATATTGATGAGGGTTATTTTCAAAAACATTTCAAGGTTCCAGTTTTTCAAATGTGAAGATTTGCTGCTTTTCCCTTTAATTGTTTATGTGATGATTATTTTTTTTATATATGTATATATAATTTTGAGGATTTAACTGCTGGCTGGAAAGTTAAAGTCACTATTTTCTGAAATTCTATAAAGCAAACAATAAATTGAATCAATTAAATGAGGGAAATAATCAGGAGATTGGGTTACCATATAAAGTAGTAGTAAAAAAATAACCCTCATCAACCAGCTACAACAGTGAAACGCTGCTTAGACATTAATGCATGATAATCTAATGTTATAATAAAGTAATAGTATAAAAATCATAGGGGCCATTTTTCTACATGTACATTTTCCTGAACATACTTAAATACTTTTACTTCAGTAGCATTTTCAATGCTTGAATTTTACTTGTAATGAAGTAGTATAAGTGATGTGTGTAAATGAATTGTTCAACAACATTAATGTCTATATATCAATGTGAAACTGACTATATTTTGAAATATAATCCATGAAATTATGTTGAAACCACAGTTCCACCCTGGATGTGTGAAAGATTGAACCCTTTCAAGCAAATTCATCTCAGTTATAACCTAAATGTCTAGACATCATTTCCGGTGTGGATCTACAAATCAGTGCTTGCTGTGAAAACATTACATAGTATGTTCTCAAAATGAAACGTGAAAAATAGGTTCACTTTCTTTTTCCAGTTTCATAAACATGTAAATGGTTGGTGGTTTTCTCTCCCGTAAAATCTCCCTCCATCACCGTGGACATGTTGTTGATATATGTGGTTAATGATGAAATATCAAACATGATAATCAAGACCGAGCTGTTTTCATCATCTACATTTCATTTGAAACTGACTTGGGATTCAGATCCTTTTTAGTGCAACTGCTTAAACGTGCTCTTTAACCAGCACGATTCAGGCATGTTAATAATGAATATGTCAGTACAGCATCTGCAGTGTATGTGTAGCACTTAATTTAATTAGACGTAGAGTGAACCGAAATATTCTTCTTTCTAAAATTGTTATAACAAATTAATTATATAAAAACCAATATATTACACATCTTTATACCCAAACTAACAGTGCGTTCGATGGCACTGATGTGTTTTTGTTTTAAATCAGCTCCTCTTACCCAGAAACTCTGGAATTACTCTGACTGTTTTTTCCAGTTTTCACCTGGCGAGTAAACTGTGATCCTCGCTGCATTGCATCATTGCAATGAAAGAGCTGCACTTGAGCATGAAACCATATCAGAACTGTCTTAGGATGATGTGATCCTCTGCTGAGCTCTGGAAATCCTTTTATCGCTTGGCCCTCCGCAGACGGGTCAATGTTGCTCGAACCGGGAGGAATTCAGCGATTTGAAGGACAGTGCAGCTTTGCTGTTGCCTGCTAATACAGGAAATAAATGAAATATGTCTCAGGTCTCACTTGGTGACATTCAATAGGTGCATCTTTGAGCAATTCATCTGCAGTACAAACAGTATTCATTCACACGCATATTATGCAGCATAGGCGGCTGAGCGAGTGGAACAAATACGTCGCCGTTATTCAATTAGAGCAAAGTTGTGTTTGTGTCTTTTAATAAATAAACTGATCAATATGCTGCATCAGGTCTTTATTTTTAACAGATTATACCAATGATCATTTTATTGTTTTCAACAACTGACAACAAGTAATAATAAAAAAATCATGCATTTTTTGGACCATCCTTTGAGTTGAACCTGTCGCTCATCGTTTGTCACCTCATGCTTCGGCTGTCAGTCACAGTCTGTCTATCCACACCGCAGTCTGACTGTTTACAAAGATGAGAAACTTGCCATTTATCTTATCTGTGATCACGGACTGAAAATAGGAAAAGATAGTGTAAGTTGATTTAACCTGCTTGGCCCAATGACTCCAGCCAAACTTTAAATAAGTTATAAGTTATAACTTTAAACTTTAAACCAAAAGGTCAAAGGTGAATCGTCAGTGTTAACTAATTTTCTAGTCAACTAACTCTGCTAATATTAGCTGGAAGAGAGGCAAAGCACCTGGAAGCGTCACATCCTTTGGACTTTCCCAGTCCTTTACATAGAAATCAGTCCAGAAGCTGTTGGGGAAGGTCTCAGTTTTTAAGTTAATCCACTCACACTTTGACAAATACAAAGTGACTGATACATGTAAATTCCTTCACACTCTTACATATTGCACCTTTAACCAAGTAGTTGTAGTAGCTGCTGTCAATAAAGGAAGGACGTCACATGGGTTGTTCTGGAGAATTTAGTGAAAGTCTCGAGTGCCTAATTAAACACCGAAAAAAACACAGGCACTGATCGTATAGTCAATGTACTCCTACACTTGTGTGATCTTTGAGTGTGAGCTGTTGAATGGATGTTCTTGTCTCTCCATGCAGAGCACAACAGAAAATCAAGTTCTTCAGGAAAATCAAGTGTTTAATCTTTGTACAGCCATTTCGCTCTCTCTTTTTTAAGCAGAATTGGCAGCTGCAGTCTAAGGTCGCCGCTTCATTGATGCCCATTGGCACTCGTCTGGTGTCAGGTTTTGCTGGTAGAAAACAGAAAAGATTGACTTCTTGTATACTAACTGCAAAACACTATGAGGATTAGTGTGTGCTGAACACTATTAGAAGGTTGTGTGGTGTTGAACTGGGACACACCTGAAGTTTAACTGTGTATGAACAGACTACACATCAACCTACTGTATCAACCTACATACAGCATAATACAGCCATTGGGTACAAATTACATTTATCTCTGACACCACATACTTGGTGCCAGAAGAAGCAGAGCCCTTATTAACAAATGGAGGTTGAGTGTCTTGCTCCAGGACACTTTAACAAGGATATACATAGATTGTTGTGTGAATCAAACCTGTGACTCGCCAGGAAACAATTCTTCGCCACCAACCGTCATGGCTTCGAGGTAAATTAAGTCTTAAGATAACACTCTTATTACTGCTTGTTTCCAACGTAATTAACATTATTGACCCCTACAGTGGAGCTCATTCACATTCATCTCGCACTGATTTGTTTTAATGAACACTTTCCTCCAGCAGGCTGCTGCACGGACGATGTGTACACGCTGCATTTTTCATGACTTAAAGATGTGATGTAAACAGAAAATCGTGGTTGCTGAAGGACGTTGGACGACACTGGCGGGGCTCAGAGCGCCGTCTAGTGGGCTGCGGAGGCACTGAAACTACCAAACGTTTACATTAGAACATCAAATGAAATATTTCAATGACCAGTTACATTTGAATATTTCCATGATGCAAAATAGATTGGTTTTTTAAACAATGAAGTGATGTGCCAGTAAGAGCTTCAAAGCATGTTTTGAGGAAATTCTAGCCTGAATGCATTAAATTGAGATTCATGATGGCAGAAAGTGATGCTGAGCAGAAAGGGCAGCGTTTTGAATGTGGTGGAATCCTTTGTTTTTTTTGTCATGTCCTCTTTCTCATTTATTCAGGAAGGTGGTCCTTAGAAATGTGGGCCTGATGTTCCAGAAGGTTGAGAACCCCTGCAGTACAACGCTGTCGAGTCAATATAGACAGAACACGTAGTGAAAGAAAGTAACATCAGGGACCAAGCCTGGAAAGCAAAAAATCACTTTCCACAAAAGGAGACAAGATATCATTTCCTCTTTTCTTTTCTTTTTTTTTTTTTTTTTTTTGTTGTGAGCTTCCATCTCTAGGGTACACACAGTATTAGCTGTAGCTGGGAAGAAGAAAGTGGCAGAAACAGGGTGGAATTATATAACACACGAGTGCATTATGGCAGCATTTGTATGAGAAACTCACTGTGGAGGATTTTGAGTTAAAGTCAAATTTAATGCAAATCATCTGTTTAAACCAGTTTAGCATAAAGCAATTTAAAAATCAGATTTTACAACTAAACAGTATTTACATAAAATCATGTTTTATTACGAAGAAGCAGCAACATAAAAGGACTCTGTTCTTCTAATTTTATACGAGTCCCTCTAAAAGCATTTTCAAATTAAGACAAAGCAGGATGTTTTATGGGTAATGCAAAGGCAAATATACCTACTGTTATCTTCCGCTGAAAGCTCTCGATTTCCTTGGACTGCAATGTGCTTGGTCTGCATTTTTCTTGATTTAGGCCCAGCTTATCTTAAGCTTATAGAGATGTCAGCAAAACCCCTTTTAATAGTGCAAGGCTCTTAATTCATTACCAAATGTAAACTTTGCTGCAGAGGAGAGCAGGATGGGCTGGGGCTAAATTAGAGGGTGTATTCTACTCAACTAATTACTCTGTAAATTCAAGCCCCCCTTGGGAGGAGAGGGAAAAAATCAAAACACTCAGACGTTTTCTGCTCGCATTTATTAAATCTACCCACAGGTGTAATTCCCCTTCCTCTAAATGCCATTTAATACTTCCCTTTTTTCCCGAACTGAAAGGCACATCTTTCATGATCGCTTGTACCAGAGTTTGTGCGGCTGACAAGAGCCAGAAAAGAAAAGAAGTTACAATAATAATCAGCTTGCAACACCACTGCCTCAAACCAGCCTGTTATAATCCAACTGCACAGGACAGAAAAAGAGCTGGTTGGCGTAGATTGTGCATATGCATCCAGCTAAACTTCAGCTATCAAAAGATGTCGCCCGCTGACAGGTTTATTGCTTAACGATGCTGCTACAGTCACAAAGGGGAAATATTCAGCTACCTGCCTGAGATAACTGTGATGATTAAACGCTTTGATGCAAAGCTGTCACCCTGTCAGGCTAAAGGCTGATGTGGGCGAGGACAAAAATCCAGGCGAACTGGTCATTGAACAGCAGACAGCACAGAGCAGAGGATAAGCCAGACCGAGTGCTGCTCCTGTCTGCGGCTCCCGTCCACCCTCTTATCTTGTCTAAAGAGATGGATTTCAAGGTCAGCCAGTGACCCCTCAACTGTCCAAACTGTCACACTGCACGCCCCTCACACACACACACACACACTTATACAATCACCTAACAAGGACACATTCTGTTCTCAGTGTCACAGTTTGTGTAATGGAAGGCTTTTTGGGTGGCGCTTAAAGACCCCATGAAATGGACACTTTGACTTCCCCCAAAAAAGGGTGAATCTCATATGGGCTACTCTGCTGAAAATCTATATTTTCACTATCAAACAATCACCCCTTGAAGGTTTAAAAAAAAAAGTCTTGCGTCTCGCCTCTTTGCAGAGAATGGCAGCCGCAGTCGGCTCGGATTCACAATTGTTTTAATGGATCCCAATGGCAACCCAGAGCAATGTCAAGAAAAAGAAAGTCATATCAAAATGTCAATGCAAATATCTCAAGCCTTCCTACAGCATAATCCACTTCCCTTCTGTTCATCCATATGTTCACCATGTTCCAAACACTTAGGCGCTATTTCACTTCGATGGAGAGCAATGTCAGTCTGTCAGTCACTCGGTCGGTCCACCGCTTTGCTCCAGACTGAAACACAACTAAAAAAAATTTGGACAGTCAATCACGGTTTCCCAGGAGATGTAACCTAATAACTTTGGTGATTCCCTATTTTATCATTTAGTGCCATCATTTGGGTCAAGGTTTTAATCTGTTTAACACTTTGGTTCATGATGAAATACTAAAATAATGACACTCCCATCAGCCTCGGCTGCACTTTGAGTGTAGCACTAATTAGCTAAACTGATATGATGAACAGGTTTGTATTACCATAGTGAGGATGATAGTATGCTGGCTGTACCATTTAGCGTAAAGACTGATGCAGGAGGAATGTTTTAATGTTTTTCTACACCAATAAATAAGTAACATTTCTAAATAACCTTGGGCTCCTCAAAACTACTTCAAAGGATGAAGAGAAAAAAGGGAAAAGTTCATTTTCAGATTCACAAGGTGCCTCTTAATTATTCCTGCTGTTTTTGGAACGCCATTTGCAGAGAGAAAAGGGTAAATATGAAAGCATGACTGCATGTTATCACCTGTCTCTGCACCTCTGTAGGTTCGGATCTGAACAGGGACCCAGCTGCAGTGTATTTTTGGTCTGCGCCTCGTGGGCGGGATGAAGAGTTGTGTGTTCACTGTATTTCGCCCTTAAATTTTTATGGCATACTGAGAAGGTGGAAAGACGGACTGTACTTGTACACTCTAGACAGAAGGATAGATAAATGGATGGATGGATGAACTGGACAATATATGCATTTTGCTCTTGGTGTAATCTCACATTTTCCTGTGGAAGTAAATGAAAATTTTGTCTTTGCCTGTCAATGGTTTCCCACAGATAACATAGATGCAAAGAGAGAAGCGATTGATGTAACGCACATCTGAGTATATACAGCTGTTATTATAAATGAAAATATGTGAGTCAATATATGAGAATGTGTGTTAATATGTGACTTAGTCTGCGGCTCTGTCCTAAATCACAAGACATCCTGACAACATAATTCTGAAATAAAAAGCTGATGTAATTTGTCATTTTAATTTAGATTTTAATTAAGATTTAATGAGTTTAAATTTGTTTTGATAAAACTAGCTCTTAATCAATCTCTAAAAAACTTTCAAGGAGAGAGTTAAAAACTTAAGTCTGGTCACATCCCCCTGATTTAATGGAGCTTTCTCATGTTTACTGTGAATTGAAACGCAAAGCAATGCAAACTAACTTCACCGATTTATAAATCCACCAAACAAAGGAACAATCACTTGAAGTGTAACTCTTGTAAAGATAGACTATATGTGCAGCATAGCTAGTTGACTTGACTTTGACTTTAATTTAACAATATTGACAATCTAAGATGTAACTAACTTATATTAGATCCAGCTTTATTTCATATTGTAATACAGGTCTGTCACAGCAGAACTATATACCACATAAATAAAAGTATGAACCAATATGATGGCGCTAGAAAAATATATGTATGTAAAAGTATGTACATGCACACATGGAATGCATATAAATACGTTCAGCTTATCTGATGTGATGCACGGCCATCGAAGCAGTGAGTGAATTAGAGCGAGTGTTTGCACCGATGATCCACATGAAACAACACCAAGTGAGAGCTTAGTAATCCAGTATGCAGTGGAACTAAAAGTAACCTATATACAATTAGCATGCACAGCCATTAGTACAGATTGGCCTGCTCTTCCTTGAATAACAAAGACCTCAATGCTTTGCCATGACAGCACGAGGAATCCATTTAATTGCCTTCCTTGAAGCAATATTTCTCAATGCATGCAGAAACTGATAACAAAGAAGAATATACATGGCTGACAGAATACAGTTTACATCCCATTTGGTGGCACAGGACACGTGAAATGAATCTGTGAATCATCTTTATGTAAGAAACAAGAAGGTCATGCATGTCTCAAAGTTTGCTTTTGTACATTTGTCTTCATGGGTGTACAGTAGCACGGTGAGAAGAGTGGGGCAGGGTGTCAAACCTCGGGACTTTTTTGGTAATGAGTAAAAGGAAGTATCAAAAACTGACAGGCACTGAAAGCTGGCATCAAATGTCTGGTTTATTCATGACTGCAAATTTTCACCACACTTAGCTGCAGCTAAACCAACTGTGAGCGAGGGACAGATTTTATTAGTGTGAATCACAGATTTGTCCAATATTTTTGTTCATGACTAAATGCTTGCAGGACTACATGCATGATGACAAGATGATTAACAGTCAATGGATTAACCAGTCAAAATACTCATTAAAGGTAAATTTGTATGTGGCACTTTTCTCACAGTTTCCAAAACTTTTTTTCCTTCCTTTCCTTTCACAAAGACTTAATGCGCTTATTGGCAGGTTTATTGGTGGCAAACACTGATTTTGCTTATGGTTCCTGTCCTGCATGTATAACACAGGCTGCACTGCCAACTTCTGACGAAACTACAAGTCGCTGAACTCGTTTATTCGCTCCAAACCTGCCAATGGAAACATGGCAAATGTGTTACATTAGCGCACAATGAACGACATTAGTCCAGGACTCAGTAGGTGTTATTTGCCCGCCACACAAGAACCGGAAAAGAAAACTCTGCACAAACTTTCTCAAAACAATGAAACTCTAAATGCACAGCAAACTGATCAGCAAAGTATTGATCACAGAGCCTGACAAACGTTCACACAATTCATTGAAGAGCCACGCGGAAGCTGAGCTGTTGTTGGACAATAGCACGTGAACTTTTCTTTTGTAAAAGGAGTCAAATCATTTCCAGCCATAAGTAATAATATTTCAACCTGCTGAATGCATGCCTTACTTCTTTATTGGAAACCAGTTACAATACTTTTGCTGCACTAGTGCATTTATTTTTTACTTCTTTAAAGAAAGTAAGATTTTTTTTGGACTCAGAAGAAAGGAAGGATGTGATAAGATAGCGATTATTGCAGTGACGGTTCAAAAGCAATTTGACGCAAGGAAATCACGGCACGGCAGAGCTGAGGTGGAGACGGGGAGAGCTGAAGGAAACTTCGAGGCAGCAGAGTGAAAATGGAGGTTATTTGTCGAAGCGTGTCAGTGTGACAGCACGTGTTCATAGTCGGAGTTTGCCCTGTTGTTGCCAACTTTTAGCTTCCTTAATTCTGCTCCTTGTTACATTGGCATGAAGCCAAGCAGGGATTTCAGTCCTCATGGCTTCCTCTCTGTATTGTACAATATGTGTTCTGTCATTCTTTGTCAATGCAACTGTATCGGAGTCGTAGGGTACACACTGTAAGTTAAAACAAGCAAGACGCCATGCCTGATGTTGACTTTTAATTACAAGTTGCTTGTGGAGAGTAAATAGATCACGTTCTAGAGGAGGAATATGTGGCTTTATTTGCTGCAGTATTATCACGTATAACACCTTGCGCGGTGAAACATGCTACAGAGAAGGGAAAAAAGAGAAAGGGAGGAGGGTTAGGAAGGAAGAACAAAACGTTATCTCACTGATAGGAGCAGCGATGCCTTGTCTGGAGTAAATTACCAGCTGCTATGAGGGGAAGTAGCCTGTGTAGATGGGGCTTGTGATGTGAAATCACTCCAGCGGTTTGTTGCCTGCAGGGAGCCGTGTGGGGACAGCAGCAGGGCCGTGAGCGATGAATGGCAAACAAACAGTTCACTGAGTGACACGCAGCGTCTGCAGCATGGACAACCCGGGTTGGAGGTTAAAACAGCAAGAGCGGTGAACTCTCCAGGGTGGCAGCAGAATGAGCGAGACAGAGCGAGAGGGAGTGTGTGTATGCGTCAGACGTGTGTGTGTATGTGTGTGTGTGTGTTTGTGCTCCAGAGAAGAAAAAAAAGGGAGGTGGAGGCCGACAAAGCGGAAAAAAACTGTCAATGATTTATTCCCTAATTACATGTGATACTTTTTTTTCATTGGGTGACATGAATAATTTCTATTTTGTTAGACTACTGGTGAATTTATGTGAATAATTGTAATCACACATAGCTGCACATAATCAAAAAGCCTTTGAAAATCTAACATTAAAATATCAAATTAAAACTGTATAGAGTACTTAGTGTTTATTTAAAGTTCAAAACACCAGCTAACTATTAATTAGGTACAAACTTGCACAGACTCTGATTTAAAAAAAAAAAAAAAAGTCCACAGCCCTGCAGCTCTGTGAGGTGATCAGAGATGTTGATGAACACGCTGATATGTTTGGCAGGTCTCATGTTTACCGTGCTCACCATCTCAGTTTAGTGGATCAGCACGTTAACACAAGCACAGATTATAATTCTGACCAGATGATTAACATATAAAATAATGAATGAAACTCTGAAATTAGTGCCACTAAATCTAAAGACTAAATGCGGCAGTTTGTGATGCAAATCATCTCTAAATAATTACAAACTAAGTGTGAAGGATTCCCTGAGGTGAGGACATGAACGCTCACATTATTTTATATATATTTTTATTTTATATATATATTATTTTTTTTATTTGGCATTTTTTTGGACCTTGTACCAAAATGCATGCCAAACTGTGCTCTTTTGACATTCTGCTTCAAACCCCTGAAGAGTGAAGCGTGAACTCAAGAGACTCCGGGATTATGAAAACAGGCAGCCAAGCATTATTCAGGGTTAAAGATTACTATTAGTATTTGCATTTAAGTTCACTTTCAAGAATTTGGCTGAAAATGATTCCTCATTTCACTGTAGACATTTGTAGCTCGTATGATTTTAAAAAAGACCAGCAACAATCACTGCTGACTCTACATCAGCATTATAAATATAATTCTTCCACAGTAAGTCATATCTTGTCAGGCACTCGAGGATCATCTATGGGTCACTGTTGTGTTCGCTGTCTGCTATAATAGCTGTGATTCATTGTTTACCTTTGTCTCACTAATTTACATAATACCTGCTTTTTTCATATTCTTCTGGACTGCATTCATCATCCTCATCATATTTCATGTTTTGATTTGATTCCTAGACTGAACAGAAACATCCGTCTTTTCGAGCATGTTTCAAAGTGTTTGTGGAACTAATCATGAGTTAAGCGCAGATTTTATTTGTATGCATCACAGATTCAATTTAAATTTCAAGAGACGTTTGTTTTTGTTTGCTTGTTCGGCTTTGGATCAAGATGGCGTCGCGGATGGCGTCCTCAGTGCGCATTGTTTCATCTTGTTTTGTTTGTAAGTCTAGTTTCCTGCTGTGGAGCTCTTTGAGAACAGCTCATGAACACCAGGGGAACAACTCTGGATTTATTTCCCACTTTTCTCTTGTCATCTGTGGAACTATTGGACATTCTGGTCAAAGATGTCCTGACCTTTGTTCATTCAGTGGAACGCGTTAAAGGAGAGGGATACGTGTCGGTGACTTGTGCAACTATCTGTGCAGCTGTTAGTCCTCAGTACCAGTTGTCAGCTGATGGGCTCAGACAGATAACAAACTACAAACCTAAAGCCCCTCACTCCTTTACACTTGGCTAATGAACCAAATGAGTTCTACTGATGTTTTGAAAGACAATGGGACAGTCCTGTCCTTACTCCCCCACCTAAACAGCAGCCTGGGCGTCTCCACAACCCACCTCAGTGACCCCGTCCTCCCCATACCGCAGACATCTTTAAGACCTCACCTCCTAGTCTGCTTCAAGACCTTCACTGTCTTCAGCATCACCAAAAAAACAAGGACAACAGGGCATAATGACCAACTCATCGCCCTGACTGCAGTTTGCCCAAAGAGCCAACACATCTGTGGTTGACGCTGTCAATATGGTTCTCCACCTCATCCTCCAGCACCTGGACTCCTCACGAACCTACATGTCAGGATCCTGTTCAGGATCAGCTCTACCATCATCCTGGTCCTGCTACAGGACAAGCTCTCCCAGCTGAGTGTGTCTGTCTCTACCTGCAGGTGGATGACAGACTTCCTGTCTGACAGGAGGCAGCAGGTGAAGCTGGTGAAACTTTCCCCTTCTGCTCATCTCCCTGTACATCATCAGCTGCACCTCCAGTCATCAGTCCGTCAAGTTCCTGAAGTTGGAGGATGACACCGCCCTCAGTGGGCTCATCTCTGGTGGAGATGAATCAGCCTACTACTGACCATCTGGCGCCCAGCAGAGAATGTACTTTCTACATCAGCTGAAGAAGTGCAACCTACCAAAGACAATGATGGTGCACTTCTACAGCGCCATCATTGAGTCCATCCTCACCACCTCCATCACAATCTGGTACTCCGCTGCCGCTGCCAAGGACGAGGGCAGACTGCAGCGAAACATTTGTCCCGCTGAGGAGGTGACTGACTGCAATCTGCCGTCCCTCCAGGGTCTGGACGCCTCCAGGACCACGAGGCAAGCAGAAAAGATGGTGGCTGACCCCTCCCACCACAAACTTTTTCAGCCACTCCTCTCCAGCAGGAGACTGTGGCTCTTTCATTTACAAAACATACTGTGCATATTTTTTCATATGTTATTGTCATTTTTTTCATTTCGGCTTCTAGACTTGCAGTACTTGCTTGTTGTTTCTTTATTTTCTTCTACTTATTTTTTTTTTTTTTAAGTTAAAGTCCTTGGATGTGAAAACCTACTTGGCAATAAATCGATTCTGATTCTGGTTCTGTGCTGCATCATTTGTTACAATCAGTCGACTTAAAATGAAACAAGACTTCAGCAATGAAATCGTGAATATATCTTGATGATAGTTTGAAATAAATTGATGATATAGTCATTCTAATTTTGGTCTTTTCCCAACAAACAAAAGTAACTAAAATAACTTCAGGCAAAACTTAATCATGAGTGAAATAATAAAACTGAGATGCTGTATCTTTGCAGTGACATCTGTTCAGGCATACGACTCCAGTGCACTCAAGTGACACATATCCACTTTGCTCCTGTTTCACTTGATGTGTCTGAATGTAAGCAATTAGTGGATTCACTTTACCTCATGTAACTCTTGAGTGCAATTTCAGTGAAGTTGAAACTCAAGTTAAAAGTTGTAATACTGTTACACAAACAGCAAAATCACCTTTTCTTTTTTTTTATTTTTTTTTTTTTTATTGCAGCTACGTAAACCAAAAACTTTACCAGGAGGCACCTCAAGGCTCCGGCTCCCTTGCAGCAGGGTCTCTGCAAACTTTTTCAGGCTTTGTACCAAAATTGAACTTTAAGGTTTAAGATTTGACACATAGCGGAACAATATTGACATTAAAACATTAAAGGGGTGCTCCAGTAGTTAACCACTGCACTCCCAATAGGTTGGAATTCCAAAAACCAAATAGTCAAAATGGAAGCAAAAGAGTCCGCAACAACTGGCTTTTCAACAACTGGGTCAAGCTCCAGTAAATTAGAATCCTACATTTCCCAGAATGCAACACAATAATGTTCTTCTAAAGTCTTAAACCTAATCCGAGATTTTTTGAGTTTCTCCTCTTGACAATTTAGCTGACCTTTATATGTAAAATAATCAGAATGTCTCTTTAAAACCAGCTTTTTATTACAACCCCAATTCCAAAAAAGTTGGGATGCTGTGTAAGATTACAGCCAAACCAATACCGGATGGCTGTGATCTTCAGGCCCTCAGGTGGCACTGCTTTAAAGACAGACATGACTCTGTAGTGGAAATCACTGCATGGGCTCAAAACCAAGAATGGGACAACATTTCCCTTTGAAAACTCCAGAAACTGGTCTCCTCAGCTCCCAAATGTTCACAGAGTGTTAAAAGAAGAGGTGATGTAACTCAGCACTTTGCACTATTTCCAATTAAATGTGAGTTTAAATGATTTGCAAACCATCAAAATCTTTTTTAATCAACATTTTACACAGCGTTCCAACTTAATACTACCTACTATAACTGTGGTTGTATAATGCAACAAACAGCATCATCATCATCACCACAAATGATGGCCTCCAAAATAATTTGAAAGTTTATCTCAACATCGATATGACATGGCCACAATAAAAAGTCAGCATTAAAAGCTTTACAAGGGTGATGTGGTATTTCTTTCAAGGCTTATGCACTGAATAGATTTATTTATCTAAATTTGTGAAGTAGATCTTTCAATTTGTGTCTAAAACTCAGCTATTTATTCTTGCATGCAATTCTATGATTGGGAAACTCATTGGTATGTGATGCATGTCATCCTTAAGCTCCGAATCACCTCAGTATTCTTACCCTAATGCTAACCGATTTCAGTCCTCATGCCTGTGTTGATAATCAATAAAGAGGTGACATCGCTCATCACTCATGCTGAATGCCCAATTTCAGGTGTTCGCACCTTCCTTAAATGTAATAATACTACCGAAATTCTAGCTAAAAGTAATAGATTACTGTGTTGCATTACATATGGCACTGAATCATAAAGCAAGTTACACATTATGATATTCCAGACCTTTGCTTTAGTAAATTTTGTCTAACTGGACCTCTTTGAATTTTAACTCAATACCCTGCACTCGGGACAATGTACACAACTTGTGGAGATCTGCACTCTACTGAGTGCACTCTTCCAGTTCCTCTTGTAGTAATGTACAGAATGCTGTTAATTGGGTTAAAGCAATGAATAACAACATTGGCCCCAAGCTGGTTCAAACCAGCACAGTTAAAACTAAATTAATCTACGTGTCTGTAAACCATCATTATTTGCATCCACTGGCTAACTAACGACCAGGCTCCTCTGCCTGTTAGAAATTAACTGACATGTCAAACTATTTATAGTCTCTGCCCACAGAGATGTTGCCCCAATCAAATTGCAGTAACAAAAATCCATGTCCACTGGAAAGCTTCAGATCTTTTTTGGGAAAATTAGTTGTAGCCTTCATTTTCAGGCTGTAAAGAGCAAAGGCCAAGTTAAAAACTTTTCAGTGGAGTCACATTTGTGTAGTAACAGACTTCACAGCTCGTAATGGCAGGATGAAATATTTCAGCATTTAATAGCTCTTTCACTGTGCGTATGACCTGTGTGTTATATTGTATCTTAATCTTGAATATGTGCAAACTTCATTTTTCACTCTTTAATTTCCATTACCTCTTATTATGACATGGTAAGTTTAAGACCAGAGACTGTAGGAAAGTCATAATTTAAAAACCGAAAAGTCTATTTTATATATACATGCAATGCCCTACATCCTGCAAATGCATATCCTCCATATGTGGAGCATCAATGTTGTGAAAAATATCTCAAAATTACAATCAGTCTCTGTCATTAAATTTAAATCGACAATCAAGAAAGTTCACAGACAACTCACCAGTTTCACAGAAACATCCTCGTGTCCACCATCAGCTGAGAGATGACAGCTTTATCCTGTCATTTAAACACCTGCAGCACTTTTGTACTCTAATATCTCAGTCACAGAATCTCATATTGCCTTCTGTGCTTTTCACATATCATAACTTGTTGAATGCCTGAACGAATATAAAATCTAATTATCGGCAATATTGTGTTACAATAGCCTGGTGATGGGAGCCACCGTGGATTTCTGAGCTGCTGAAGTGTGTTAACAGTGTGTCGCACCTCATGCTGAGATACTTACTGCTTCTGTGCTGGCTGACACACTTTGGTTCTGTAAATGATAATGCAAGGGAATATGGCTGTGAGTACAATTGACGTCCTCATGACACAACTATCCAATTACTGTAAATTTAGCGCCCTCATTATCTTGGACTGACTTCTTCTACTGCTGAAGAGCTTCTGTGTGCTTCTTCCGCGCTGCCGTAAAAGAATTGTCTCACTTTGTCCTGACGCTGCGGGGGTTCTGTAACAAGGTGCCTTATTTAGTTTATTACACAGTCAAACTCTTATTGCTTAAAATACCTCCACAAATCACATATTTTCACTGTTTATGTGTTTACTCCTGTAAGACTGTCAAAACGCGAGGAGGAATTTCTTTCATAATGTTTGCATGATGAAGTGAAATCACTGACAGCAGAGGCTCATCAGACAAAGGGGGAGTCATGAAAATTTGAGATGTCTTTTAACCATAAAGCTCTTAACTGATTGGCCTCTAAAGATCTTGATCTTTTTTTCAGTGCCTGATTTTTCATTTCCTCTTGTTGTTCTTGAGAGTGATGGCCTATTGAACTCCTCTGATGTTCTGTGATTGGTGATATTTAGCTCCCCTCTTTTGAATTTGTACAGGCTTTTATTCATGATGACTGACTGAATTCAGAAGACAGTCTCCGGTCCTTTGCTGATTTCCTGGTCTCCTGTTATTATCTACTGTACAGTCATAATTCACCGAGCTCAAGGGATAACGCATGTCTTCTGGTTCCAGAGTCACACTGACAGGACTGATAAAGACTCTAAGATGATTTAATTGCGGATTGCTGTAGATTGTCAAAAGATGAGTGTTGAATTTCTAAGTAAGACGGGAAGCCCCAACGCTGGACTTCTGGATTTTTCTAATAAAATCATTTATGTGTCCACAGACTCAGCTTCATCACATCATAATTGTGACTGTGATTGCTCAAGGACATTCTTGAAAATAGCCTTGAAGAAGCCTTGTACTCAGTTTCATTAGTGGTTCCTGGTTTAATCCTGTAGCACTACACCATATGAATTATCTGCCAGTGGTGCCAAATGGCTTTTGTCCCTGTTTCAGCCAGCAGAGCAGTGCCAGCTATAGGGCACATGAGGACAACCAAGGAAAACTTTGACTAGTAGAGATTTTACAAACTTTTACTTGCACTAGTTGCAGCAACCTCCATTTAGGATTTCCTCTTTGAGGTTACATTTGTTGCAAAAGAGCGATGATGTAATCTGATTTAAGATTTCACAGCATATATCAAAAACCGTTCTTGGCATCTGCCTGATGCCCTTAACTGTGATGTAATGTGGACTGGCATCTGTAGTCTGTTCTGTTTGACATAAGTTATGGACAAGTGCAAATGCTCCAAGTGATGTGCTATCTGAAAGATAGAAGTGATAGGAAAAACGCAAGGGATGATGGGCAAAGTCAAATGACAGAAGTGATGGACAAACTCAGACAACTGGAGGGACGAGCAGCAGGGAACGACAAGTTGCGGTGAATGCAAACGACAACGGACGTCAGTCCTCAACAAACAGCATGTCAGACAGATGAGAACAGCAGTGAAAGGTAACACATTACAGTCAACCAGTGAAAAATGTCAAACAACAAGACGATATACCAAAGCCAAGAAGTGTGTAAACGCGGATGAGAGTGAACTAATATATTGGTATAAAATAAGAAAGCAGTATACAGCAACACATTGCTGGCACGAATTAAACTCAGTGGATCTCAGCACACCAGACTGATTGCATTCACTTTTTATCTAATTTGTTGTTTGGCCAACACAGTCGACCCCACTAACCCATTTGTAATCAATTTGACTAATGGAATAATCTATTAGCCTGAAAGAGTGAACATTCATTCTGTAAAATAGCCTATTGACAGCTGTATTTGGAGGTGAAAACAGACAATTTACATTGTAATCATCATAGTCTATACTTCGGACCTCGGGCTATGCATCAAAAAAAGTCTCATGGAAATAATAGAAAATACTTGGTTATGATGCATTTTCATCCCTCAACTAGCAATTATAAAGCATGAGGCAACAAGCACGCTGTGCCTTTGTGCATTCCTACAGGACGCTTTGCTTGTTGTTAGTGTCTTTATGACAGCTCACACTGACAGCACGGCGCTCACATTGTGTCACATTTGGCATCGCTTAGTTTATATCTGGCTTTCTTATCTTTGAAAGTGTTTTGCATGTGGAAAGTATATGCGCGCCCTCCAGCAACAGGCACACAATTACACAGGATGGATATCACAGACAAGGTCGCGTCACGTGTCAGGGGCGGCCTCCTCACTCGCGGCCCTCGTCTGCTGTCGGAGGTGTTGCGAGGGATCTGGAAGACAGAGCGAATCAACAGGTGTAATATGGAGGTTGTGTGGACATGTGATGTTGCGCAGCTGCTCCGGGTGAAACGAACAGCTGCAGGCAACATCCATCTCATCTGATTGAGGGCAAACTGTCATCAGAGTGACAAGTCACAACGGGATCACAGTAACACCTTAAGCTGGTAACAGACCTGAGGAAACACACCCACATATGACAATTCATTTCTACTATACAGGCTATATATTTTGTTTAGTCTTTACAGTCAGACAGAACATGTTGACCAAATACTAAAGCCTATGTGTACATAAACAGACATTCATGAGATCTCATAGTGCAAAGAGGACAAAGGGAGGAGGTCAGTGTTGCTGGTTGGACGTGCACTGGAGACTGGGCATGTGTCCTGTGTTTTGTGTGCTGCTACAAAAACACTTTAAGGCAGTGATTCCCAACCGTTTGGACTTGTGACCCCTTAAAATAAAGTAATGTCCACAGGAGCTATGCCTCAGTGTGAACATGGGTTCAACCAGAGTGTGTATTTTTCTTTTTTAAATCTCTCTGCCCTTGAAGCATTCTGACTTCCTGTTGAGAGGCCACTGCTTTAAGGTTAAGGAAACAACATTTTGATTTGATATTTTAAAAGTCTGCGCTTCAATGCAGCATTTTCTGCTATTTTATACTTCTACTCTGCTACAAGGAAATATTGCATTTTTCTCTTGACTGTATAAATTTTACAGTTATAGTTGTTTTGCAGATTACGATTTTAATGACAACCCTGATTTCAAAAAAGTTGGGATGCTGTGTAAAATGTAAATGAAAACAGAATGCAGTCATTTTCAAACTAACTGTTTTACAAAGTGTTTCCGGCACAGTCATGTGTTTGACAAAGTGTTGAACCTCTCTCCATCCTCACTTGTGAACGACTGAGTCTTTCCAGGATGAACCTTTCATACCCAATCATGATACTATCACCTGTTACCAATGAACCTGTTTACCTGTGGAATGATCCAAACAGGTGTTTTTGGATCAGTCCACAACTTTCACAGTCTTTTGTTGCTCCTGTCCCAACTTGTTTGAAATGTGTTGCTGCCATCAAATTCAGAATAAGCAGATATTTACAAAAATCAAAGAAGTTGATGAGGTCAAATATTAAATATATTGACTTTGTACTGTTTTCACTTGAGTATCTGTCAAAAATAATCAGCAAATGATCTATGATTTATGTTTTACACACTTCCCAACTTTTTTGGAATTGTTCAAGATTCAACCAGTTGATGCCAAACTTTTTGGCTTGTGGCCTCTTACAGAAACATTTAGATGAGATTAATCTAAAGAGACATAATCTGCTGTCTAATCTAATCATCTCATCTCCCACAGATTAATCTTGTGAGCATTTGAAGGGGCCCCGACACCTTGGTTGGGGACAACTGGACTAAATTAGCATATGCATATAAACCACCACCACAACCACCTCGACCAACTACAACTGTAAAATGCTGCTTACACATTGGCATCATCACTATTAACAATTTAATATTGTAAGACATAAAAATTATCAGTCAAGGCCCTTTTTTCTGATATGATGGGAATCAAATACTTTTACTTTTGATTCTTTAAGTACAGTTTGCTGATTATACTATTGAACACAAGACTTCTACTTGTAGTGGAGTATTTTTATGTTGTAGCCTTGGTACTTTTAAGTAAATGTAAGTAAAGGACAGCTGTTCACGAAGAAAACTCACAGTACACTACCCTTTCAGTTCCAAACAGAAGACAGACACAGTTAGCAACTAGTGAACATAGTGGAGCATTTAGCAACTACAGACAGATATTTGGGAGTTGGTAGAAACCAAAAACAGAGCTAAAAGAGACTGGATATTAAACTCACATTGCCATGTGGCCAGATACATGATTCCAAATAAATGACAATGCTGCTTTGTAGCTATTGCATGTTTAAATAAGCAACTGTTTGCTAACAAGTTTGCCATGTTGCAGGTGTATGTTTTGTATGTTATGTACCACATTTCATGACAATCCATCCAATAGTTCTCAAGATATTTCACTCAAAACCAAACAGCAAAATGTCAACCTCATGGTGGCATTACAGAAAAAAAGCCAGGGGATCATCTGGACCCAGGAGCGAGACACAGAGGAGGGTGAAGGGGTATAAGGGATTTATTGACCAAAGAAACTCCAGGATACAAGACAAATGAAACGGAGACTAAACACAAGAAGTACAGGTGGATGGTGCTTAGGCGCTTAGGCTGTTGGCTGGAGACACACTAATGGAGCTGGTAGGGGTGAGGACAGGAGAAACAAGGAGCACTGGAAAGGCAGGAAAAACACCAGGAACACGAAACACTAGAGGTCAAAGAAACACTGGAGAACAGAGGCAAAGACAGGGAAACTCTGGAAGCACAGGAAACACAAAGCTCTAGAAAACAGGGGACATGGAAAGGGAGCATGGAAAGGGACGATCTGGCAGCTTGCAAGAGAAGGAGAGGGGTATTTAAGCTGCCAGTCGTTAGGTGAAAATGTAGACAGCTGAGAGAACAGAGAGCCCCAGCACCTGAGGACCACACCTCCAGCACCTGAAGACCACACCTCCAGCACCTGAAGACCACACCTCCAGCACCTGAGGACCACACCTCCAGCACCTGAAGACCACACCTCCAGCACCTGAAGACCACACCTCCAGCACCTGAAGACCACACCTTCAACCACTGAAGCAAAGTCTGAACAAAAGACTAAACAATCTTAAACCAAAGGCACCGGAGTATAAAACTTAAAATACCCTGAAAATAAACTTGTAAAAACACAAGTGTCCAAAACCATGACATCATCAAAGTTATGAAAATTCCTCCCCACAGAAGACACGAAAATCCATCTAGTAATTGTCAAGATGTTTCATAGTTGCCAGTAGTGGATATTTTATAACAAACAATATTTTTTATTTTAAAGCAAATTAAGTACAATGACAGCGAAACTTTTGCTGATATCTCACAATAAATATTTTTTATTATATTAATGAAAAATATAATTTCGGCAGCAATATGTTTCCCAGTATTATTATAGTAGTAGTAAGTAATATTAATGATCCTGTCAACACCTGTCGATGGTGTCGACCTCAATTCCAAACATTTTTCATCTTCATCTTAATGAGAATGACAAGCAGTGACTAGACCACAGGGCAAACTACCAGATCCTTAAAAACAACTGTCTCCTGAAGGTGAACCACAGCGGTCCAACCCAGACTGGAATGGACCTGGTCACAGTTGGTTCAATTGATCACGATGCACCAATTACTTATAATAAGTACAATTCTGCAGAAGTTGGACTGAAAAAAAAAACTTTTTTTTTTGGTAACTACCCTGGAAATGCAACACTACCAGGAAGCCAAGTATTTAGAAAAATATGACTGAATATTTTATGGTCATTATGAGAATTGGTTACCATGACTTTTCTTTTTGTATAGGAGAAGCAGCAGTCACTTCCCCTCGCTGTTCTCTTGCATTATTGTCTGACAGTGCTATAATTAAACAGACACAGACATTTGCCTATTTGGCTGCTGTAATTATTGAGGAAGTGTGAAAATGCCCACTCAACTCCACTGGTAGTGTAGGTATTTATGAGCAATTCAATTTGTTCTTTGTCTGCTTTTTTTTTATTATTATTATTATTTTATTCATTGCGTGGGGTTGTCTGCCACAGGGGGAGGAGGGATCCATGTTAGAAACTTATAACTTGAAATTCATGATGTGAAAATTACAGGCTAAATAACCCTTTTCATAATTTGCCTTTTCAATTCTTGAATTACTTGATAGAGCGCGAGAGCTTCACAGTGATTTCGAGAACAACAAAGGGGTTTTGTCAGGCACCGCATAAAGCACAGTAACTGATGAGCACTGCCTGGAGAGGCTTATTATGCATCACTGTAATGAAGAAAAAGTCAGTAATCATGCTAAAAGTAATGATGGTTATATTTCACTAATCCACAAAGCCTTTTTACTTTGTGCAGCCATAGAGTTGTCATATAACATTTACACTAAGTGTTAATATAAATGTTGCTTGTCACTTAGAACATTATTGCTATTTAAATGAAAAGTGGCTACAAGTGTGTGTGTGTGTGTTTACTGTCTTTAAAAGGCTCTGTCCCTCTCATCCAATAAGAACTGAGCATATATTTTTAATGAGCCAATTAAAGGGCTTACCTGCTGACATAGAATAACTACTGTGCTATTCAGTCCATCCCCACTAGTGATCCATGATAATCACACCCAATCATGATCACAAACCAAATGAGATGGAGGAAGGCGGATGAAAAGGAGCTGTGTCATCTGAAGCTGACAAAAATGAAAACCATCATCTTTAAAACCATCAATTTCCTCGCGAGGCGTCTTTGGAAATATTTTGCAAACAGAAGTGGAACTGCAAATTGAAGACTACAGTTTCTCACAGCGTTTGTCTATTTGTTACACGCAAGTGGTTGGAAAATAAACGTTGGTGATTCATTTCTATGCCAGTGAGCACCTACATCCTCCTAAAATAGCCCCATTTTTCAAAGGGTTTGGATCAACAAAGTTCCATTGATTCTCAAAGCATTTGCGTATGCAAAACACTCAAAATGAGCAAAGGGGAATACCAAGCAGCTCAAGTATTCACGTTACTTCTCTGGTGCAGGAGAGGCTGATCGATGTTTGTGAACATCTTTTCTTCCGGCGTCTGATAAACAATGTAAAGACCCTGTAAATCACTGAAGTGGAAGAATCTGAGGCCGGGCAAGATAATAATGTTTGAGGTTTATTTATTAATACAAAATTAATTATATACAGTGCTGCCATATTAGTCTTTAAGCTACGATCTATGTAGGAAAAACAGATGCTCAGCTTGAAGAGGCAGTGAAAGACAGAGGACCAATAAGGTTTACACATATATCATGTAAAGAAGCTCGTTTAATTGTACATCAGTTCTTTAAATGTTATATAATGTTGTATTCTTATGTAAAACAATGGAAACCCTGATTCAGGGATTGCATATAGGTAGTGTTCATTCAACATCTCAAGGTCTCTCAACAATATCGTTTTACAGGACACGCAAATACACAAAACATAAAAAAAAAAAACTTGCAGTCACAAAATGTATATACAAATATCTAAATCTGACTTTAAAAAACAGAAATGAAAAGCCAAGGTTTAAAAACAATAGTTCCTCATCCAATCATGACCAAAAGCAGCTCTTAATAGGAAAACCTTCCTGAAGAACTGAATCAATCAAAACCTTCATTGTTATATTTTTCCATTTTGATGAGCTCCTTTGTGTCATTATTTTGTCATTGTCGTAAACACTATTGTAACCTCGGCTGCAAGATGGAGAAAGTTCGCATGAAGTCATTAACCATAAAATACAGAAGTGAGAACAAAGCAATAATCCATAATTCATTTACAAAAGCAAACAGCAGACACAAATAAATGTTTGATTTTAAAGTTGATCTGTATAGTTTTACATGTGTATATACTGTATTTCTCTCATAGTGAAAGTCTAAAGCTAAAAGGTTTAATTATTTCAGGTAATGTAAGAGAGCCATTTCAGTCAAATGCATCGGTCAAAAAGCAAAGTGCTTCACAAAGTCAACAGGCACTGGGAGAGACTGGACTCAATTATTTTGAATGAGTGGATTCTCATGGACACACTAAAACCAGTCATTATAATAAGGTCGTCACTTCTGGATGAACCTGTTTTATCATCAGCGAGAGAATAAGAAACACTTAGTGCAAGGTTGCTGCCCTTGGGAAAACAAGAACACAGATGTTTTTCATAAAAAGTAGGGTCTCCTGGGCAAACGCCTAATTAAAGTGAAATAGGGGTTAATAAAGATTCTGCTGTACTATAAAACCAATACAAGAGAAGAAAAGTCATTCTCTCCCTGACGCTATTATTACACACTCTGCTGGGAGGCATTCGGTGAGGTAATTAACTTCGCTGACATGTTGTGAATTCTCGCCTCTCAGACTGAATGCTGGATGTGCAGATAGACTGATTGAAAAGCTCCCATTTAGGTTTCAATCTTTAAATTATCCACGTCCGACCATATTTCTACGGTAATATTGCTGATAATCGCACTAATTTTACACTTGGCAGGAGATAATAGTCGCGGCTTATCCTCAGCAACAAGCACTAATTGCCATCCTCATTCTTTCTGTCACGCAAAATAAAATACCTGCTGTAGTCCACTTGAAGATGGAAAAACACGAAAATAATTATGTCTGCAAGGTTAAATGAAACATAAACAGCCTCTTCACAGTGGAACACAATATGAAAACGTCACCACGCTGCAGCCAGATGTGATTGTGTGTGAAATTCAGGTACAGTTTCTGTGTTACAGGAGCCACTCAATATGATATAAGTATCTCACAAAGTGGCAGGTTTGTTATTTTGCCTTTTTACTGCTGAGCAATATTTTGTCAGTCTTTGTTAAAGATGTTTAACGTCTCATGAGTTGAGAACTTGGGCTGCAACTGATAATTTCATTATGATTGAATCTAACATTTCTTTCAATAAAATGTTAAATCGCAGAAAAAGTATAGAAACATAGTGAAAAATGTCCCTTACAAAATTTTAAATTACTTGTTTAATTCAACTAACGGTCCATAACCAAATTTACTGTGGCCCAGCAAATTCTAATATTTGATAAGGTGAACCCAGTGTTCACTTAATTTCATTGTTACAGCACAGTAACATGAGTCATAATAAGAGTGTAGATTTCATTTTTTCACATTTCTGAATGAATGAGAGTTATAAACTCATCTAACTTGCATGTCACACCAAACTTTCCACTGAAGAGAAAAGTGCAGATTGTCAACTTTTAATTGAGCGTATGCTTTGGCCTCCAGGTAAAACGGCTGAAGAACACTTTGGGTTTCTGTCAGTAATCGTGCTTTGAAGTGGGCATGAGTGAATGACTTAAGATAATGGAACAAATTTGCATTCCAGGAGAGTCTGACTTAGAAATGACTGAAGACACAACATGACTTTCTCAACTTTTCCCAAAGTTATTATCCTTCAAATTTTCATGAAAACAAACCCTGTTTTTTGGTAATATTTGTAGTTATTTTTATAGTAACAGCTAATGAGTGTTTTTACATTCTGTCATTAACACTCTAATTAATTTATTTGTTAGTGGCGGAGTCCGCCAGTTGAATTGCCTTCACATGCAGGAAAAGGTTGTGTATTTAATCCAGTGTTCATTTTTTAAAATTTCATCTCATGTATATCAGCCTCATTGTTAATTGTTCACTCTCCTACAGCCGTATCACAGCTGTATTTAGTGACTGCTAATGTAAATCAAACATTTGCTACTACTGCTGCTTCACATTAAAACATGTAACTGGTAAAAAACACGTGGTGGCTTTTGCTGTGAAGCAATCACAGGAAACTGAATGTATTTGTCAGTAAGGTTCGCACTGACTCCGACTACTCATTAAAATGTAACAACAGTCATTTTCAACATTCTTTGACAGCAGATCAGTTTTAAAATATTGAGGAAAATGAAATCAGATTGCTCAGTATAAAATGGTTTCTTTGCTAAACCAATGTGAGTTTGTTTGATTGCACTGTAAACAGACACACCAGTTCTGTTCAAGGAGTGTTTGCTGTCCCAGAATTCTGGGACCGGTATTATTAACCTGCATGTGCTGTTACAACAGTGTCACTAAAGCAACCAGGACTTCAATGGTCATGGATTCGATTTTTAAAAGTCGGAAGTCATAGTTTGTTTTAAGCATTCTGAACTACATACATACTCATGAGGTAAATGGGAAGTCGAGATAATTAAAGAAACTAAACCTATAATTAACTGTGACAGCTCTTGAAACATTTTGTCAAGGGTCAGTGAACACAACAAAGCTCACAAACCATATATAGCGTGATGCATCCACTTTTCTGCACCTTCTTTATATAAAGCTCATATCAAGCTGTCATTGTGTCACTTCTTGTATAGAAATGCTTAGAAAAAGAATCACAGGATGAAATAAACATCTTCAATGAAAAATATCACTTCACAAACAACCAGTCACTGGTGGGTTGACAGCTGCAGATTGAGCTGAGAAAAAGGCCCGAATGCCAGCGACTATACGGCTGATAAATTCAAACCATGCGCACGTACTAAAAAACAAAAAAATGTTACCTGTCAGTGTGAATTGCTGTTTTGTCGTGTGAATGCTGCGAGTGTTCGCCTTTGGAATAAGCTGTTGAAGTACCCCTGCCCGGGCTGCACTTGCACGCACTCATTACAGTTCTCTTTGTTTGCTTTCGGCATTGTGAAAACTCTACTCCACAGCCTCAGACAAGAAATATGTGTTTGTCCCACCCCATAATCTCTGATGTCAAAGTGATATAAAAGTCTAAATAAATGGAATTGCAGAGCATTAAAAAAGATGACTGTGACATTACCTCGGATCATTTTCTCGGGATGGGGGTTGTCTGGTGCTGCAGTACTAATACCATTAGTTTAATTGGAAGCTGGTTCAGATGTAAGACAAGTGTTTTATCAGTCAATGAAGTCAGCGGCCCACTCAGTGTCAAAAGAATCCAGCTGTGTGTGTGTACTCCATCACAGATTCTCTGGTTTACTTTGTGTAAATGGAGCCGAGTGAGTAAAGTTACTTCCTGAAGCTCTGACAAGCACTGAATGTTTGTTTTAAGCTACACATGTATTAAAGAAAATGCTGTTAATTTAGATCTCATAAGTACAATAAATATTTTTATCGTGTATTGTTGTACATGAACACCTTGATCCAATCCAACAGTAGAACAACAGAAACTACATAATGACCTAATTATTTGCATTTTATTTTGCTGCTGAACCAAACTTTGACATCCAAATTTGGAATAAATAACCAGAATTTACAAAGGTTTTGGTTATTCCACTTGACAGATGTGTGTTTTTCTTTTTTTCCTCTGTGCTCTTCTCACTGGTTTCAAATGGCAGAGCTCAGTCACTCACTGTCAGTCAAATCCAGTCAAACCACACCTGCACGTCTTATTAGTTTTTAACTGTTCGAGTCATTAAGAGTTCAGCTGTTAATAAATAATAACTTATGCATAATAATTACTTTGATCTCTCCTTTTTAGTCGCAAATATTTAAAGCTACTGAGAAATACTTCAGATTTGAAGTTTTCAGGCGCTTTATTCTGGGAGCTCATCTGGGTTCTAAATTTTCAAATTGTGTGAAAATCTGATCTGTAACACAAAAACTGACTCCCACAATTCAGTCTGCAGCTCAAACTTTCTGATCTTTAACGGTTGAGGTTTTTTTCCCCATCACTTTGAGGGACTCTGGCTCAGAATCAGCAGCTTATTTGCATTTCACTTCATTTCAGCAAACACCCTCTTCTTGCAGCAGAAAAAGACAAGTTGGGAACGTCGGGAGATAAAGCCGAATCTGAATGAAAATCGTTTTAAACTGGTCTGCTACAGTTCTGCGTATTTTTCTGGTGGAAATTGATAGACATGAAAATGATGAGCCTTAAAGCCACTATGTATAGAATCGGAGTGTTTTGAAAAGTCCCATAATCACGTAGTTAAAATACAGAGAACACAGTTTTGGAAAGTTTTACAAAACATTGACATTCACTCGAGAGACTCCAGTTACTCACTAATTATGGCGAGTTTAGAACTGTACTGAGGTAACATGAGCACCATTGTTACACTTCAATTTGTATATGACATTTCATTTCATAAGACCTTGATTAGTTTCTAGCTTCAAGAGCCACTTCCTGGCATTTGCAAATAATTCATTCACTGCTTAATGGGCATAATAAAAGAGTCTTGCTTTAAAGCTAATCCCCCTAAGTACACACAATAACTGAAAAAGGTAGCAGTATAACAATCTGGTTTACGAGCCCTCGCTGTTGTCCATGTGAACAGGCTTCCTTTGTGATGCCTTATTCTGCTGTGTAGATTTTCCGCAAGAACATTTCATGATTGAATCCTGCAAAACACTCGACACGTAACATATGATGTATGTTGAGTGTCGAGTGAAGGTAAAAAAAAAAAGTTTTTTCTTTAAATATTCTAATAATAATATTCTATTATCTAGTATACAAAAAATATTTGCACATATTTTTCCTTGTTTGATGTACTGTAAGCACAATATTTGGATTCGATTTCAAAAACATGGGCTAAAAAAGTAGTGCTGACTACAAATCCCCAGAGCAGCACATGGGGTTTGATCATTCATGGACTAGTGGTACAATATGTGTACGGCAGAAAATGAAAATGTTCCACAGAAGTGAAACATTGATTTGCAGTAAATGCAGTCTCTATGAGTGAATTTCAATTATATAGGATGGATACCCCACAATGCTCTGGTACACTGTGAAGTTCTGAGTTAATTATTTGGGTTGACTAATGCAAAGGCCTTGAGCTAGAGCTGAGAGCAAAGCCCGATTTTCCTTTTCCCTCCATTGTTCGTGAAAAAAAAAAAAAAGAGCATGAGGCATAAGCATGTTCCTCTCAGCAGGTTCAGTCTGTTGGTTTGATCCCCAAGAACTAACAGGAACAATCTGCATTGGGAAGCAGGACTTGGCGAAATCAGTGCTTTAGTTTTTTTCCCAATTTTCCAATATTTATCACAAGCTATATCATGTAAAATAATCAAATTGATGTTGGATGCAATGAACTGTGTTCCACTGTTATACCTTACAACAGACAAAGCGTTGCACATGTGAGAGCCCAGTCACACCAGAAAATTTCCTTTGTGCTTCCTTGCCAAATAAGTCATGCTGGAAGAAGTAGTGAAATGTAACTAAGTACATTTATTTACACATAAGTTCATAGTTAGGTTTTATTTTCTCTAAAAATACAGAATTTATAAGAGTGTCTGGATCCTGTCTATTAATGACACCTCACAGTCAATGCAACAGCCTCCATAAAATCTTTTTGAAAGAGGCAGATTTAGGTTCATATTGATGAGATGATAGCATTATATGCTTTCCATTGAAAATAGTACTTCCATATGATTTAACACCAGAAATTTCAGATCCTTTAGTGTCATAAATACAACTTGGTTGCTGAACACTTTTTACACTTCGAAACTTGTAATTAATGTACCTCCTATATACTTTAATAAGAATACGGCATTAAGTGCCACACAAGCTTTCTCTGCCAGTGACTCCTTTTAACATGCGGTTACTACTTAAATGAATGAACCTGAGTCTGAAACTTTGCTGTTATAAATACTGATGTGACTGAGCACTCACATAAATAGAACTTCAATAAGTAATTCTGTTAATTTTCAATTACAATTTGCTTTTAACTCCTCCTCTGGACTACAGCATTTAGTAAAACGACAGCATTACTATGCAATTTGACTGTGAGTCTATAAACAATAATGTTGAATTATCGTCCAGCCGTACGAGGATGTGTTCAGTACCTGCTGTTGACGTGCCCTTAAACGAGACATTTTACCACTCAACTGGTGCCAATTATCAGCGTCGCTGTTGTGCCAACCTGAAAAAACGGTGTGAGTACAAAACAGGTGTTGCTGGGAGAAAAAAGCAGTCATCATTCAGTGAGCTGACCCTTGGTAAATTAAAGTCAAAATAAAAGATAATCTCCCTTCATGTTCATAAAAAATAAACAAGGACAAACCCTACAAGTTGACTTGACCCTCTTCAATTACCCAACATAATTACAGGTCTTGCTTCGCTGAACAAGGAGACGGCCTGGAGAGAAAACTAAGGCTTTCATCCAGACTGAATTTTTGAAATCCACAAACCTACTCAGAGTACTTCAACGGCTAAAAAGCAGATAATGATCTCTGCGGGGAAATTACGCTTTTAGAAACAGTGTTAAACTAAAGCAGAACAGTAACAGCATAGCAGGATAACCTTTAATATTCTATTTATCTTCCATATTTATTGGCATTTTCATAAATATCTATTTTGTTAAACTCAAAGGTGACTGATGAGATCTAAAAACTTATTCATCCCCAGCCTAAACCAGTCACTTGATGATGACTGAGATCGTTTTGTCCCTTGCGTGGCCACTGAGTCATCCCAGGATGATGAATGCTGATCAAACTACACACAGAGAATGTGGTGAATCCGTGAGCACAGTGGAACGCTTTGATATCGGCAGACGGTCTCAAAAGAAAATGTCAAGAGCGTGATGGTCACAAAGCAAAACAAACTTCTACTGCTCTGCATAAGGGTAAAGGTGATTCCGTGTCTCAATGACTTCAAGTGAGACCTGCATTGTTGAAAACCATTATTTTCCAAGTGAAGTTTGACAAAGAGTCCGAGCAGAATGCCCCCCCAAAAAAAGACATTCTGTACTTTGGCCTTTTCTTGGCTGTAAAAAAAAGGGAATTGATCAGACAAAAGCTCACTCTCTGCCACATTCACTTTTTGTCGCCTTGTGATGCGAGTCAATAAGTGAAAGGACACACTAGGTGAGATGAGCCGAAGGCAGCCGCTGTCAGAACAGCACGGTGTCTGGTTCTGGCTCAGCAGAGCAGCTGCTTTGATGCCCCGAGAGCAAAGAGAGCTGAGTGCAATTTTTCAGTGCCTTAGTGGAGCACTGCATGCTGGGAAGGCTGCGGCACCGAGCAGGCTTCAGTAGATCCAATGACGGAAGCAGGCCTGTGGGTAAAAAAGAGACTTGTGAAATTATCATTGAGTTTCCTTATATTTTACCACAGATGTTATTTCATTAAACGTCTACGCCCTGTTGGTTTTCCGGAACTCACCCGTATAAAACACTCTGAGGCTAAGGGGTATATATTAAATATTGGCTTCTGAGTGCATATGCAGGTGAGATCATGAGTTAATTCAGAGGAGCCAACGAGTGAAAACATGTTTGACCTTTCTCTTAATTTGCTCCTGAAAATACACGAGCAAATGTCACCTGAATCAGATTAAAAATTGCTAAGTGTTGGTAATGGCCTGTTAAATGCTGCTCTCTACCACGCACGCCACGCCGCCGCTGCAAAGCACTGAGTTTAAGTCTGCAGGTCGTGTATGAAAAATTAAATAAAATACATCACGACAAGATAGACACTGATTTGAATACGCACTTGAGTTAGATGTGGTGGAAACGCAAATGTGCAATAGGTACCTTTAGTTCCTAGTTTTGTGGCCCCGTAGTTCCTGGAATTACAGAGTCAAAAAGGGGCTAATTGACGCTAAATGTTCAGAACAACTTCAATGATAATGTAGAACAGACGTCATCACCGATTGGCTATTCACTGACCAATTGACATAGCCCAGTGAACTTGAACGCTGATACAGAGTTGGTGACTGACACTATTTCCCTCCCCAGTATTTGACTAATGGGCAAATCTACTAGTTCCACCTTTCTATTATAAGCTTTTTCTTCTTATACAGTAATATTCCCCAATTTCTTTTTGGAGAAGTGGTGAAGCCAAAACAGGAATGACCAATGGTTGTGCATCCTCCCACAAGATTAACTAATAGACTAAAAACCAGCTGCCCTCTTCTCCAAACATATCAGAGAAAAAATGTCATGGACCAATCAGCTAACAACTATCGCTCTTCCACTCCATCACCCTAAACAATCTTGTGACCCTCCCATGCAAAATGAGGCCCCGCCCCTCTCCAGTGACAAGACATTATCCTCATCAACTAGGAAGCATGGAATTCCCACATAAGTGGTGAGCATTTGCCAACTGAACTGAAGACGCCGTGAGGATTAACAGTGATTAAGGTCACAACAATCACCCAGTGTATCATTTTGTTTCGCTTCGGCATTGAACTGTATTGATTAATGATTCTAAACAGTTTCTAGTTTTTCAAAACGTGAAGTGCATATTAATGAGGAAAGAAAAATCCTCACCATCATGTTCTCCAGACTGTGAGCAGAAATCAGCAGCATCCCACTCATAGTTCTCATCAACTGAGGCCTTTCGCCTGGAGAGGTCACAAAACACCACTTAGTATATACACACAGTTCAGATGTTTAACACACACGCATACATTATTACACATTATACTTTTAGTCAAACATTTTCAATTTTGCCTCAGACTTCTGAAGCACTTGTTGCTTTATGCAATTTATCAATGTTTGCTGAGCCATTCGCACAGATTTCATTTCACAGATAACATTTTTTCTTATATTGTTTTGGCATTGTTCACATTGTATTTCAAATCACAGAATGATGTACAAATGGGAATCTGATGTCCATGCACTTTAATACAGTTTATATAACAATACAGTACTAAGTAACAGTATATAGTAAAACATAATTTCCCTTTTCCATTATGTCCTTCATACCTTTGGCTTGGTTCCATTTGGTGACTGAGCTCATCCTCTGTGCTCTTCTCTACAGTCTCAGGTGAACAGGTGAGGGTTGGGGAAAGGTGACATCGGGACAGGCGTCCATTAGCGGGCTCCATGCTGCCTCGACCGCTGCTGGCATAACTGCTGTAGTTGCTCCCGGACTCCGGGACTCCCTCATAGCCTCCTGCCTCCACTTCCAGCGCATCTTGATCATTGTCCTCGGGCGGTAAGCATCTGGAAGCTTCCTTCATGGCCTCCAAGGAACATGCTGCCTCTTTCATGGCCTCCTGGTAGGCGTTTGGCCATTTGGCAGCGTTGGGAAAGATGGATGCCTCTCTTCTTGGCTCGTGGTGGCGAGGCACGTCAGGGTTTGACCTCTCTGGACTGCTCCTTGGAGATGAAGGATCCACAGCAGGAGGTGAGCAGGAGGCAGCTTGTGTAGCAGAAGGAGAATTTGCAGGAGATTTGGAGATCGTCCTGGTAGGGGAGGTCTGGGGCTCCCAGAACAAAGAATCAGGACGACGGGAAGATGCAACAGAGCAGTTCTCTTGGCTGAGAGAGTCTATCCACGCATCAGGAGTCAGGAAATTGCTCTCTTTCCGTCTCCTTGAGTCAAGGCTCCGACTTCGCTGCTTAGAGTCCCACATTTTAGAGTCTTGGGTCACAGCTCTCCAGAGCTCAGGTTGCAGAGGTTGAGAAGCTGGGACCCTGATAATATCGTCCACAGAGGCAGGAGCGCGGCAGTTAAAGCTTCTGCTCCTACTCATGTCTTCATATCGGCCTCTTCGAGTCAGCGAGTGCCCTTGCTGCAGATGAGAGGCGATTCTGTGGTGCAGCATGGGCTTCGTAGGTTGTATTACACATACCTCCAACTCTGGCTCATCCACACTCATCTCCACACACCCGTCCTCGTCAGTGGGCTCGGAGAACACTACCTCCACTTTTGAAGAGTCTGGCACTGCGTGGAGAGCCGAATTAGATCTTTCAGTATTTTTATTGCAGTGGAAAGACAACATTGAAAGGCTGCCATGACTAAGATTGTTCTGTCTCTGTGCCTCAGAGCATGAATCATTCGTTTGCATTTCTAAGAGTGGGGATTGTGATGAATTATCATAGCCCTCTGGTGCTGCCTCTACCCTTTCATGTCTCTGGTGCTTTGAGGAGAGATGTGGGAGAGTTAATCTGTCTTTGGAAAAACTGCCTGCCTCCTCAGATTGTAGGGGGGTCTGTTGGATGAATGATGGAGCAGGATGATGGTTGCCGGACTTAAAAGAAGAGGGCCACGGACCGACACTGGTGCGGGTTGTGATCAGAGTTAGAGGAGAGACAGGAGGACGAGCTTCCCAGTGCACAGAAGATGAAGAGAAAGGGCTCGGAGACAGACCAAAGGTCTCCTTGTTACCCTGGGGGTATCTGTGTGGCAAGGTGCTGCTCTTATATTCCCACAAAGGCTCATAGCCGTCAGCCTCTCTCCTCTCTAAGTCTGAATGCTCCCTCCTCATTTCTCTCATGGAGCTTCTTTCCAGAGTGTACTTCCGGAGCTCCCTCTCCATCTCCTCTCTCTCCTGAGCCAGCTTCAGACAGTGACTCAGGTTTCCCCTCTCCCTCTCATGCTCCATTTGGAGAACTAGACTGCTGGCGGTCGTAGATGGCTGACCTAGGCTGTGTCGTATATGTGGGAGCACCGGAAATGTGAGAGTTAGCTCTCTGTCTCGACGAGGAACGGTGGCCAAACTACTGCTTGAGCACATGCTGCTGAGGTCAGGAAAGCCATCATAGCTCATCTTCTGATCCAACACATAAGGGCTGTGATGGGGCAGGTGTTGGGCCGTGCCACACATTTGGTATGTGGAAGTAGCCTCTACTTGTTTGTTAGGTGGGAGATCAACAGAGAGGACAAACGGTGGCTCTTTCCTGTCTTCCCTCTCTGAGTGCAGTGACACAGACCTCCGGACTCTAGCAGGTTGGTTGTACCTTAAGCTTTTCTTGCTGTGAACACTCAGCGTGTCATTGTCATATGGTGGGAGTATGAAGCGCCCGTCTGGACCTCTAGAGATCAACTCAATCTGAGGAGAAATCGGAGAGGAAGTCGTCCTAGTAAGGCGGCCTCTGCTGTAGTTGGACAGGAAATGCTTCTGCCGATGATGATTCTCAGTGCTAAAGGAGGAACAGTCTGTCTGCAAGGAGGAGGAGGTGGTGGTAGAGGAAGTGGTGGGATAGAGGATGCTGGCTGGAAGTAGGCTTTTCTTCAACACACTGTCTGGACTGCCGGTGCCTGAAGTCTTTCTGTGAGTGAGAGAGAGAGAGAGAGAGAGAGAGAGAGTGAGAGAAAGAGGGGGAGGGTGGGGTGAAAAAAAGAAAATTGTAAGAAAAACTGGAGGTGTAAGAGGGAGAGAAAATAAGACAGAGAAAATAAGATTGAGTGAGAGTGAAAGAGGGGGCGGAGAGATGTAGACAGAGAGACCAAAACAGCAGCAGCAGCAATATATGAAGATGAGGCAGAGAAAGAAGATATGAAATAGAAAATAACAGGAGAGCTGGCATTTTCAACATATTTTAGTTTGTAAGGGATGCAGAGGGAAAGGTCAATGGGAGGTATTATAATGAAATGATAAAGGGGTACTTACATTGATGGGGAGCATTTATAGATGGCAGGAGGGGGCTCTGAAAGGGAGGGAGAGGGGCAAGATGGTATCTGACTCATTAGGATACAACCACTCTGACCAAGAAGTAAAAACATAATCAACCCTAATAAGAGCCCATTAAAGGGCCTGAGGCACCCAGGCTTGTCCAAAAAGTTAATTACACTTACATTTATCAGCCACTAATGAGAAATTACCCTAATTAGCAAGTAATGTAAATGACATCAATAACTTTTACAACTGAATGGATGAGCGGGGGACAAGAGGAGCGCCAAATCCATGCAATGGGGTATGATTTATATAATGGATTGAAAGTGCCTTCAATATTTTATTGAATAAATGATGATATTCATGATGCAGTTCATCAAAGTGAGTGTCTGCTGAGTCTCTGGAGTGAGGGGCGTTTTACCATCCTTCTTCTTTCTGCGGCGCTGGTCCCTCTTGTGGCTGATGACGCAGGCGGAACCAAGCAGCAAGACCAGTGCCAAGCACATGAAGCCGACCCCGCCCAGCACGCCGGCCAGTAATGGCTCCGGGACGAACTCCAGGAGTCGGGATGTGGCCGGGTAGATCTCCATCCCTGTGACATCATTTCATCATCATTTCATCAGTGATATGCAGTATATTAGGAAATAAAAATAAAAGCATGCTAGGTGCGACTATAGTGTCAGCAATAACCATAAAAACCAAAATAATTTAATTATGGAGCTCACTGTAGTAGACACACACTAGAGAACAACAAAAACAAGGTAACACTAAGACAGTAAAGATAAGTGAAAAATGCAGATAGAATTCTTCACCTTTTTTCTTTATTACATTTTTCTATATCCATCCATCCATTATCTATAACCGCTTATCCTTTGGAGGGTCACAGGGAGCTGGAGCCAATCCCAGTCGACACTGGACAAGAGGCGGAGTACAGCCTGGACATTTTTCTATCTGCTTATGTTAATTTGTAAATGCAAGCAAATTATTTCAGAAAAAAATCTGATAATATTATTATAATAATATATACTTTTTTATATTAAAAAGTACAATGTAAATAAGTCCTAAAGTAAGTTTGATTTATAAACCATACATATTTTAAAATATAATATACCGTATACATGTGTATATCTACATTAAAATATATTTTATTTTTAAGCGCTTTTTTGAAATGTAAATAATGTAATAATGCTAGAAATGTAAAAATGTAGAAAACATTTATTTATAAAATTATTAGAAAAATATATTTTTTTAGTTTGGAAAAAAAAAAAACTTCTTCACCAAGGACAGTCATCTGATCATACTTGCTGATCTCCTATACATGTATATTTCATGCCACTTGTGTCAGTCTGTTACAACTACAGTAAATACAGTTAAATTACACCACAAACAAAGACACTCATTACCAGTTGGCATTACCAGTTCTAGTAGATCTAATCTTCGATCCATGTCCCGGATGATCATTATCAGCAAATCATAAACTTGAGAGTTCATTTTCATAATTTGCTCATTCAGACTGAAATTAACAGCAGAGCTGAACAGAGCTACTGTTAAACAATATATAATCCTTGGGTGATACCAGTGGGTGTTGTAGATTGCTCTGTTTGATATCTCTGTACCATATCTAATGAAAAATTCATGTCACATTCACATAAGAAAAGACCAGTACAACTTCTATCACTAACTCTTTTGAGAAGTTATTAGTGGAGCTATTTCTATCATTCAGGCTTCTAATGGACAGCCTTCCCCGGGGCCCTGCTCTAATTTAGGTCCGACGCTGGGAACACAGGGACGGGAAGAAATAAAGAAAGAGAGAAAAGAGTTCGAAAAGGAGACAGAGAGAGGGAGGATGGGCTGAAACAAAGGGTGGGGAGAGAATGTGAAGGGGGCAAGGTTGCTCTCGAACACCTACCCATGGTGGAGACATTGACTGATGGACTGGGCTCGCTCAGCAACTCCCCCCGACGAGATAGCAGCCGCAGCTCGTAAACACAGTCCTGAGACCAGCAAACCCGCACGCACGCACGCACACACACACACACACACACACACGGTGGGGAGGACAGAGGATGAAACCACACTTTGTCAACACGGGACTGTGCCTGCAATGCTAATGAAGTTCATTTGAATTTGTGTAGGCCTTTCTAGGAGAGAGAAATCGGGATGAAACAGGCTGAGAGAGGCAAAGACAGGGCACACAGATTGAAAGATGACAGAAAAGTGATGGCTGCCATGTAGCGAGCATAATTGAGAGTCTACAAAAGTAAAACCACGGAGGTATAGCCTAGATAAAAATCTCCAAGGCATTCAACAAGCGGCGTGGACTGATTAGTCTCAGAGGGAGCAGCGCGACTGGCTTGTTACCTTGTGCAGACCCGGAACGACTATCTCGCTGCTGTTGGCACTGATGTCTTCGTCCAAATTGAACCACTCCCCTCGCTCGGTGCGGGACTGGAGAACAAAGCCCGTGATGGGAGGGTGCTGGGCTTCAGGAAGGGACCACTGCAGAACGACACCTGCTGAGCCCTGATTAGCTGACAGCGACGCCGGAGGCTTCAGTTTACTTCTCCTCGGTGGAGGATCTGATTCAGAGGGAATGAGAAAGACCTTCAGTGGATCAGCCAGATATGTTGTGACGGAAAAATTAAATTACAGGGGAGGAAATTGCTGCTGCCACAGATGTTCAACCTTGAGAGTGTGTGTGGAGAAGGATTGGGGTTGATGTTAGTTCTTTGCAGGGTTTCAAATATGTTGAAATATGCTGTTTACCGACCAGCTTGATCAAACATGGTGTGTGGCATATTTACTATATTTCCAGTCTGATCATAATATTCCAGAAAGTTTTATTTATATCGCGATAACACTGTTTACCGGAACATTTTTGCCCACAATAATCATAGCATGAACATCCCTGCCGTCACACTGAAATAACAGGTGTAGCCCACGTGCACAACTGTTATTCACGAGCTCCAAATGCTGGAGCTCCCAATTCACACGCTATTAAGTTGATGAGCTCGGATAATTGATGATAAACGTTTTATTGGGAGATTTCGACCCCTGCTGGATTGTTTCGCCCCTCGCTCTGCTCCCAGCACAAACCCTTGGGAAAATATTCTATATGTTATTTTTCACCTCTTCTCCAGCAGCAGGTTGCATCTTCAAAGGTATATTCATGATTTCTTAGATGTCTCAGGGACGTCTACTCTCTGCCACGAGAGATAAGATGTTTCCGGGGGCAAAAATCAACATTGAACTCACTCAGCGTTTTCCACAGACTGTGGATCCACCGCCCTGGTCTGCTGGACAACTAAACACAGCTAAAATGTACTGTACATCCAGCTAAGAAGAAGAGAAGAACGTTATGTGGAAATTTGGCCCCAGGGCCAACATTTGATCATTCCAGGAAGACGTCCGTAAGATCACAAAAATACCTTTGAAGATACAATCCCCTGTTGGATGACAGCTAACACAAGACAGAGGGTCTACATCCACATTCACTCTGTGAGGCTATAAAGTACATGCTAACACAGTGTGACAATGCCACGATCTTTAGCAGGTGTAGTGCATATAGCATTTGGGAATTAACAGTAAAGCAAAGTGCAGCTGAGGCTGATGGGAATGTCATTAGTTTAGCACGTATTTAGTCATAAACCAAAGTATCAGACAATTACAATTTGGACAATGATGATGTTGCTAGATGTAGATGTCAGTTCATCCTGACAGGCACACGAACGTCTGTACAAAATTTCATGGCAATCCATCCAAGTTGAGTTGTTCAGAGATTTATTTATTTTATGCGCGGCTAAAAATCATGTCTTGTGCTTTGTGTTGGGAAAACTATGTGATGAGTAATGGACTACTTAAGTCACTGATGAGGAAGCCTGAACTGTAAAAACAACTGTGATCACAGATTGGTGTTAAAGATGGGTGTTTCCTTCTCGAACAAACAATCTCTGGCTGAGTCCAGACACCAGCTTGTAGCTTTCTTATTAAGCACACAATAGTCACGTTTCACTTTGTCCTTCGGGCAAGTTACTCAGGGAATTAACTTTAATTAGCTACAGTTGATATAATCTGCTGCTGGCAGCGTTTGTTATTCCAACCGGTGAAAGTGACAGTCAGCACCAGCTAAAAAAGAAAAGCCTGCTAGCCGAATGTTTCGTGACTTGTTCACTGCTAATAAAAAGAGTGAAGAGAAATACACTTGATGAGAGATTCAGTTGATCAGGGCTCAGTGAGTCAGAGCGACTGGATCCAAAATGGAGCCGGCTGTTTTAGAGGAAACTGGGGGACAGTACTGACCCAGGGTGCGGGCGGTGGCGATCTCGCTGAAGGGTCCCGTGCCCATTTTATTGTGAGACAGGACGCTGAACTGATATTCAGTGTTAGGAGACAGGTCTGTCACCTGCAGCCTGGTGCCAGCTGAGGGGGGCACGGCCACAGAGAACCAGTCCTGCTTCCCTTCATTATCGCTCGCTGAAATCTTCTTCACCCTGAAGAAGGAGAGCGACAGAGAGAGAGAAAAGAAGTGAGAACAAAAGAGCGGTGGGAAATTCTGGGAGTCTGGTTTTATGAAACATGACAGATAAGTAGGTTTCATTAATCATTCACACTCATCATCAGCTCCAGATTTTGTGGCAGAGACATCACTGATGTGTCCCTGCAACTGCGCAGAGAGCTTGCAACTCAAATTATGGTGATTTTCATGTTCCTACCGGAGCCGGGGTTCTACACATCTATTTTATATAGAGCAAATTACTTGACCCGGGGCTCAAAAAAACTATTCATCCATCCAAACTGGAGGAACCTTTGAAAATTATTAATGTCAGTCTGAAAATATGGCCTTTTTTTTTTGTTTTTGAAGATGATAGCTTTGACTCACTAGAGCGTTCTTTTATGAGAAAATAGAAAAGGGCAGAATATTACTCACATTAACATGGAGTGGATAATTGTGAGGCATAATGTGAATTTAGCTTAGATATTGTTGGTGCATAAAGCAGGTAATATTTACAGTTTGAAGACAAATACAATATGTAGGATTAATTTACTTTCTAAGAACAATACATTAGTGTGAGTGCTCTTTCTGTTCTGTAGTAATTGACTTAATATATGGTGTGACTATTTGCCCACCGAGCTGTCACAACTGTCAAACAGCTGCGTGATCATTAAAATTTAATTTGATGGAAGACACAAAGTGCTAATATGACAAGAAGACTGCAGCTGAAATGTCAATGGGAAAACAGTCACATCATATCGTGTTCAAGTTCTCAGAGTATAAAAAAAACTAAAGTGTTGATTTTTTTTTTTTTTCATAATCGAGAACGTATTCACTTTGACTATCCGTCATAATTTATGGTCATAACATGTCAGGCTGTCAGAGCGACGAGCAGCTGAGACTTTAGCAGGTTGCTCATACTGATTGGCTGATCTATTTTTATAGTTTGGATGTAATTTATATTTATTTCAACGCTGCTCCTTGCTGCAGCGATGACCCAGTTCCCTCTCAGGGATTAAGATAGCTCATCTCGTCTCCATCTGATGTAGCGCTCCCAGGTTACAATGTGATTAAGATGAGCTGGAGGACAGTTTTTTCTGTATATTATCATTTGCATTGCATTGAGCGTTGCATATAAAAAAAAAAATTGAAATATGGTTTCCTATTTTTTAACTTAAACTAATTTAAGCTGCCTTTTAAGACATCCCACACATTATAACTGTATTACTATTTAGTGCACTCATGTCTTGAAAAGAGAAAACACTCCAAACAATTTAAATCTGGTTCCTGGCTGCAGTTTTACATTCCTTTTATTGACTACTGGCTTTTAATACATCACAGGCCTATTTAAAACACTCAAGCCCTTCATGTGTGATTTCTCAGCCAATATTAAATAAGTGATTCACGAGAAAAGACTGTATTACCCTCTCTTTTGTCAGTAACCTCCTTTTGTAGCTAGCATGGCCACTGCATTATAAAGCTATGCTCTGCAGCACCGTTTTTTATTGTAGGTGCCAAGAAGTGATAACAGATAAATGAATTCCTCATCCTGGAGATCAATAGAGTAATACCAGCGCTGTCGATGGCTGCCATGGTTACAGCCCAAGAAGAAAGTGGGAGGCTTTACACCCACCAAACTGAAAATGTCTGTGCTGATCCTCCATCAAAGCCTGCCTCCCAGGATATGTTGGCCTGCTTCACCCCTGGAGAGACGGACAGAGAGGCAGCCGCATGGGGACTGGTTCCTGTAATGGAGGGAACGGAGAGGAGTTGATGGAAAGCGGCCAACACTTCAACTACCTGATACTGCTAAAGTTTAGAGGCCATCTCTGGATGTACCACATTTATCCGTCGGAGGCGGATTGGAGGCACAGGCATCCGGCCTGTGCTGGGTATAATGGAGGTTTACTCAGGTGTGAGGAAAACAATTTGAGAAAATACATTTTAATGCGGACAGCTCATGTAACAGGAAGGCTGACGTCTTCTTATGGTTTTCTCCTGTTTTTGCACTCACCCAGGACAAAGACTTGTGTGCTGACTTTCACAGTAGCTACGCGGTTAGTAGCGCTGCACTCCCACGCCCCCTGGTGGTCCTTGGTGAGAGGCTGCAGGAGCAGAGACCCGTTGGGTTCTATGGAGTAAGATGTGCGACGTGCCAAGCCGACCTACGGAGAACACGGAGGCCATTCACACACGGAACAAAACTCATGGACGCGTTTACAAAAAAAAAAAGATCAAATTACCAAAATAACGGATATCTTGTTGAGCTAAACTAGCTTTTTATTTGGGGCACTTTACACAGGCAGATTGGATTTAAAATAAAATAACGAATGTCGTGTTAGGTTAAAGAGCACCTTAATGCCAAACTTTGTTACACTACAGTGATCATGTTTAACTGGTCAAATGTATGCGTGCGTCCTCAAGTGCAGGATGAGTGAGCAAAAATATTTTAACATGTTAAAAGAAAATTATGTATTTTTTTATTTTAAAAAAAATGGGATTTTTTTTTTCATACAACTGAACAACTGACAAACGGACAATGACTACAAAGCACAGCCATTGGTCAATTCTCACGCGAGCAGTAGCCTGTTCACATCCGAAGCACATTTCTCCAGCTGGTCAATAAGCGCTTCTACTCCTCTGCTCTTTTCTAATCACACATAGAGCTCATCTCTATAATAACCACATGAATTTATAATGTAAAGCATTTATATGTTTCTAGATAAGTGGGCCTCACTTCTTCTGCAACAATGAAGTTAACAGGATCATCGTGTTGTCTGACGAGCTCCCGTCTGTGTGTGTGTGTCTGCTCATCTCTATCGCTCTCTGTTCAGGCACAGCTGACAAATATGTGAAATGAGTGCATGATGTAAAAAACTCAATCAAAAAACTAATTCTACTATTTATCAGAATGAGATCATTTATATTATATATATCATTTGTATATTTTTTAATAGATTATCAGTGTGTTTTCTTGCCAGATTCACTTGTGGAAAACACGTAGAAAATAGAAAAGATGCTGAAGCTATTGCAGCAGATTGGACCCGGCTGTGACACGCTCTGCATAAACAGCCCAGTTGGTAACATGTGCGCTGACAGGCGACACTTCGTGGTGCTTCTGCCTCCTGTGTGTCCCCGGTGTCAGAAATTGTAAAATGCATTTTTTAATTCATGGTGTCTATAAGAGTGTTTGATGGCGTGAACATCCATGCTGGATGAATACTGTAGATATGATAAACCATTTTTTACACATTTTCCCCACAGGATTTGAATAATTCCACAGGACAACCGTAAGAAAGAACATGAGAAAATGTGTCACTGTCCAAATACATCCAGACTGAGCTGCATCTTTTAGTATGTGCACATCTCTGTGAGCATGTTTCCTTGTACATACTGCATGAAAGTGCTGTAACATGAGCCGAGATCAATAGAAACATAAAACAGGAAAAAAAGAATGTCCCTGTAAACAGTTGCAGAGCCATGAATGAAGCAGGATTGCTTACTTCTTGAATAACCTGTACTGGTTTATTTACCTTACTCCAGGTCACTTTAATGGTAGGGTCCTCATTTCCTTGACAAGGGATGAGCAGAGTTCTACCAGCTTCCTGTTTGTACTGCTTCTCCGGCATGGCGCTGAATGATGGGGGGTCCTGTGAATTGCCAAAGCAATATAGCTGAATCAAGGAGATTGCAGCAACGCCAACAATGGATTTTAAGACTGGATTACTGCCGCTTTGGACAAGATTATCTTAATAACAAAAGGATTAGCCACACAATTAACTCCCCAATCGTGGAGCCATTGTAGTGAGTCTGAGTTGACTTCTATTAATGCCAGAGGGCTCACACGTCGAAGTGAAAAGGTCAATAAAATGTCGTTTCTGTTGAGTTTTTAATTCGCTCTGACAGATGCAGTTGTGGCTGATTGTGGCTGACAGTTTAGCAGAACTAGAAGGACTGATTCAGTGGCATTTTCCCAGCTTCCTGGGCATGACTGACCAACAATTAAGTGTTTATGGCGCAAGAAATGTGGTCTGCCTTCCATTAAGTGTCGTAAATGGCTTTATGTAATGGACAGTTTCTCTGCTCTGAGAGGAGGAGTGGAGTGCGAACTAACCTGCAGAATTACATTGGTTGGCCCGGATGAACCCATGCTGCCGTAGCTGTTGTATGGAGTACACGTGTACACGCCGGCCGTGTCATCATTCACTGTGGCCATGAACAAAGAGCCTTCTGGTGTCAAGGTCCATCCTGGATACTGGGAGAAAAAGCACAATTCTCACACCAGTCTGACAGCGAAGGACTCGCACATACATTCTTGAGTGATACATGGCATAGATGGAAAAAAAAGAAAAGAAAAAAGTTAGAAGTGTGCAGAGAGCTTAAAGAGCTAAAAGGCAGGAAATCTGTAATCACTCCAAAGCCACGTATGAGCTCCTCAGCTGTGTATGGAGGATTTACAGAAACAATTTTTTGATATCTGCCTGTCACAGCCCTGCAGTGGTTAAGTCCCCACTGGTCAGATTATTTCAAACTTCTCTAGAATTTTAAATTATATATTAAAGTTATCACAGCTTTTACAAGATGATATCTCAACAACATGCGAACGTTTTTTTTTGCTCTTCAAATTAAAAAAACCTCTTGCAGATATTCTCTTGATCGATTCTTAGGTGAATCCAAATACAGCGACAGAAATGAGCTTTCAGAATCAAGTATTTGCATTAAATGCTGCTCCATTTTCAAATAATTTTTTTCCATTAAGCCATATCAGAAGGCTTGTGTTTGTGTGACTGCGCAAAAAGGTTCCCACTCAGTTTAAATGAAGTCAAAACTGCTATTATCCCCTCCAGAATGAGGCTATGAGAGAGTATTACTGTGGGCAGGAGCGCTTGTGACATCCATAGTGGAATTGGAATAATTGGCTGAATAACAGCCTGACTCCAACGCCCGTGTCCCGCACTACAGGAATCCATCACATTTCCTGCGGTGCGTCTCATCCACCAGCATGTCCATCGCTCACAACAAAGTGTTGAGGGGGGTGGGGTCAACTCAGCATGTGAAGGCAGAGGAGGAGGAAGTGGGTGGATCTTTTGCACCACAAGACAAAGAAAATTGTTTTAAAAGCTGCCACCCAGGGCACTTATTTTAAATGAAGAAAAAAAGTGCAACTGTGATTTTTGCGATCTGTATGGCAAAGGTTTCAGATCCCATCTACTCCATCAAGGTTCCTACCCCCATCTCTGAGACGGAGTGCGATTGAACTGGAAGTGAAAAAAAAAAAAACTAAGAGAGCAAGGGACACTGAGGTGTTCCTTGGGGATTGCTTCAAAAGCTTTTAAGATTGAACACATCATCCCTGTCCATTAAGATGTATGTGGATGTAGGGGAATGACTTTTCAACTGAAAAAATGAAAGGCTATTTCCATCAGTGGACACAGGAAATGTCCCATTAAAACGCCTGGGAAAAAAGCCATCACGTCTACCTCAGTGTTCATATTGTAATGGCAGGAAAATTATGCTGCTCTGTAGGCAACTTGGGTGAGCTGATTGTCAGGAAAGTATTTGCATGATGGGCTGCTGATGGCTGTCGCTTCATTGATGCCTGTAGTCAGCGGTGGCGTCTGACATTTTTCTGCTCAGAGAAAATGAACTGATTCAGCTGCCAGTTCCCTGTGATGTTTGCAGTATCAGGGATCAATAAATAAGAGCAGTGTTGACCGGACAATGCACGGGGCAGACATTTTGAGTGTGGGCACACAGTGAAGGTCGGGCACTATCACAGTGACTGCGCCTCCATGTGAAAAGTATTATTTTTATTACCAAGGACAGGTCAAGTGGTTCTCCATCCTTTGTCCAATCCACACGGAGCAGCGGTGGCTGAGCGGCCGCCGGGCAGGTGACCACGCCGTCCATACCTGTGGGAAGGTACGTCCGCTGGGGCATTGGAAGAGCCTTGGCCGGGTCTGAGCAGAGGCAAAAAATGAAAGTTGTTTAATTTGTAATAACTACAACAGTTTAGATACACTTTATTGTTTCTGTGGGAAAACACATGTACTGGAGCGGAGGAACTGCGCCATGATCCATTTTGAGAACAGCATTGTTTTGTTGTAATCAATTTTCTATGAGCCTGTGTTTTTACTACAAGTGCTGTTCCGTGTTGTTTACGGCTGACTGGATGTGTCTGAAGGGTTTTACAAGTCTACAAACAACAGTAAAATGTTCAGAGGAAAAGTCATTTCTGACTGTTAATGATTTAATTCAGGAGCATTTACAAGCAAATACATTAAATAAAAGTGCATTTCTTTAAAAGGAATAGCTCCACCAGCAAGATCTGCTGCTGTCACACTCCCAAATTAACATGTTGTCCAATACACTGATTACAATAAAGAATAGCTGAATCTCAGTTATTGCTGACGAACCAGCTTATGTTTTCAATTATGATTAGCTCATAAACACGACAATGCTCATTTTTCATATGTCTGTCAGTGTCAACTAAATATGTGAATGTCCACTTATAATCATTTATCTGAGCATTTGTATGGCCATACATCATATGTACAGTTTTTGCACTGTAATGTCTGATTGTACTTGTTTATAAGATCTTAAAGTGGACTCATCAATTAATATTTCTTGAATAAATAAGAAAAATATTGGATTTTCAGAGGAGCTACAGCTCAGATGTGTTTGTGCAAACTTTCTCCACCACAGTTAATATCCTGAATCCAGCTGAAACCAGTGCATTACAGAAAACAGTGAAAGACTACAGTGTACAAGTGTACTTAAGGGTGCTGTGACATCACTGATGGGTGTGGCTTCAGGTGCAACCAACCACGCCCATCATTGTAGTCAGAGGTGACTCAGTGGAGAGAACACATGCCAGCAACTCTGTTTTTTTGTTTTTCCACAATCACGAGTATCCAAGCTCTCTCTCTCTCTCTCTCTTGCGCGCTTGTTCTCTCTGTTTTCATTGAGGCTTCTCTGGACCATCAGCTGTTCTGGGACCTCTCTCTCACTCCCCTGGCTGTTGGTGCCTCATTCCAGATGTTTTGGATCTTGGTCCTCCAGGAGATTCAGCCTCTCCTCTTGTGTCTCTCTCTCTCCCTCTCTCTCTCTCTCCCTTGTGTGCATGTTGTCCTCCTCTCTCTGTCCCTCTGTGTGTTTGTCTCCTGACTCCTATCTGTGTGAATGGTGTGACTGAGCTTTGCCTCTTGTGTGTTTCTGTAGTCTGTCCTCTTTCCAAGTCTCCATGGTGGAGAGGAGGTTGTGTTGCTCAGTCTTCACATGTTTCTACAATCTATCTATAAGTTTGTCATCCTGATTGTTCATCTCCTGCATGCCTGTTCATCCAGGGACAGGGATCCCTCCTCCTGTGTTGCTCTTCCTGAGGTTTCCTCCCTGTTTTATCTCTATTAAAGGGCATTCTGGGAAGTTTTTACTTATCTGAATCAAGGGTCCTGAGACTCTTGATTCAGATAAGTAAAGGTGATGCATGCTGTACAGAATGTAAAGCCCCTTCAGGCAAGTTTATGATTTGTGATATTGATCTATATAAATAAAACTGACTTGACTTGACTTCAACTAGAGAGGGCAGCGAAACCCCGCTTTTAAGCCTGGGAGGAGGACCAAACTTAGCTTGATCTAAACTCAGTTTGAAAACACAGCAGTGTCATATATAATATTCAATAGTTAACAGCAGTTAAAAATAATAAATGAAAATTTGTATGTATATCAATAATCATGTGTTGATATTTCAATATATAATAAGATAATACAGTACTTAATGTTTTAGTGTTAAAACATTTAAAAATCCCTTTGGTTGTAAAGTTTATCATTGAACCATAATGTATTGAAACTCTGAAGAAATAAAAAAAGAAAAAAGGAATGAAAGGCTTGATGTCGTATAAGGACTATAGACTACACACAGACACGTACGCATCACTGTGAGGTTGGCGGAGGCTGTGGGCGGGTTCAGCAGGCCGTTGGTCGGTATGCAGGTGTAGTTCCCAGAATCCTCTGGGATGAGACTGGAGATGAGTAGAGTTCCATCTACCATGATCTTCACTCGCGACTTCAGAGACCTTGAGGAAAAACACACGGGAAATCTTCAATATGTAAAGAACGAACCAGCCCCTTCAGAATAACTGTGAGAGGTAATTCAGCTCTTCCAGTCAAACAGGCTCTCAGAGCATCAGCAGTGTAGGAGGATTTTTTTTTTTTCCTGTGAGTTCTTCACCACTGTGTGCAGATGGAGGTGAAGGAATTTCATTTCATTTCAGTTAGAGTGGGAAGAGGAGTGCCCACTCATTTTATACATTCTTGCATTTACAGAGCAACCGGAGAGAAAACCGGAGGTCTCTACAAGGCTGTAACACCTTATAAACAGGTTACATGTGCATGCTGACGATATGCATTCGTGGGACGACAAACAGTCACACATTTAGGCTAATTACTATACAGTGCAGATGACTCATGTACTGTAGCCAACCTGGATCTGTTCTTCTCTCTGTGCATTGACAACAACCTGTGTTACTGTACGCTGCTTTATTCAAGTTCCACTTACTGATATTTTTAATACTGACAAAGAATCAAATGACTAATGTGAAAGGGGTCGCTTGCATTGATAAAAAGAATCATGCAGCTCTGCAGAGCTACAGAGCTTTGTCGGCTCATTTTTTGATTTTACTGCACATTTACTGTATCGTTCAGTCTCAATGCAAAAACCCACTGTACACTACCTGTCCAGCACAAAACACAGAAAAAAGGTGGAACATATAGCAGCTAAAGAGCCAAATGTTTTCCTCAGGACTCGGTGGAGACCAAACCAAAGCTCAAAGGAGAGTGAAGATTTGACTTATATTCACCAGTTGAACACAAACATTACTCTAAACGAATCGTCTGCTGGATGTGTCAATAGAAACCTGTTATGAATTTAGGCTGCAATCGCTGGTTGGTTGTTTGTTTACTTCACCTGATTAATCAGATATAAATGAAAAAAATTAGAATAAGATAAGCCCAAAAAGACATCTTGAAATTGCTTGTTTGCCCGACCAAACTCAAACAAATGAAATATATAATGATATAATACATATGGAATATATAAAAATATAATTTATTCGTCACATTTGAGAAGCAGGAAACAGAAACTAGCAGCGCTAGTGGTATGACTCTATGAACAGTGATGTCAGTCTAATGAATTGCCATAAATTTGATACAGATATCTATGTCTATACATTACAACTGCATGAGCAGTGAATCTGGCTGTATATCTGGCGCCATAAAACCATTTCCTTTTTATGACATGTTAAATATTCATCCACTTCCAGCAGCATGCATGGGTGCAAGCTCTTAGTCTAGCTGCTTATTAAATGACCTAAACGGTGCAAATGGAGAAAAATGAAACTAAAAGTTTTGACATTCTCCAAGAGCACCTCACTATTTTTAACAAAGCAGCTGTAAAAGAGCTTATTTCCCAGCATCAGTAACAGATAATCAGAATAATCCTCATGTGCTCTACTCAGCTGTTAACAGCATTATATATCAACTCCAAAAAGCCTCTCTTAGACTTTTTACTCTTCAACATCAGGTTGAGTATTAACCTGAGTGTAACCGGGATGAATAATGATATGTGTGATAGAAAAATGCTCAGTAGGAGAAGCAATGCAAATTAAGCCCTCCACCCGATCGACTGACCATATCCCAGGAACCGTTTTTTAAGAGTGTGTTCAATTGTCTGGTGGATGATGTGCTGGCAATCATGAACCATTCCCCGCTCACTCGGATCTTCTCCTGCCGCTGAACACAGCTATTGTAAAACCTCTTTTACAGAAAAGCTCATTCACTACTTCACAGTTTCAGGCCAATTTAATTTTTTCTTTTAAAAGTAACACGACTGAGGCTTTTTTCTTTTTATTTGTGAATGTATTTTGTATTTTATGTGCCTTTTTGGCAGACTATCACATATTGCCTTCATTAAATTGGCTTTAATGTATTTTTTGGCTTTCTGGGGGAATAAGAAGTCAAAAACATGCTGATGGACACACCTGGCATATCATTACCAAATAATGTTATTCTGCTTAATGTGTCCACACCCAGCAGACATGGAGCAGCATTTACATTCATTTGGAGTCGTGTGTCCGTCGACCTAATATCCAATGTTCATTCCTCTTTTATCTCAGGTTTTGTCTCCACTGACTCCTGAGAAAAAATGTCTTTATATCTTTGTCTGCAGTTTGAGGTTGAGCAGGTAGTGTCCAGTGGAAACAAGTTACATGAGAATGCTGAGACTGAACTATAGAGATAATAAAATCAAAACAATTGGCTAAAGCAGGCTAAAAGGCTCTACGGAGCAGCAGAGGTGGGTGATGATTCTCGTTGGGTTTCACAGAAAAGAGACAAAAAAGTATTCCCATAATAGAATCCTCTGGAGATTCTGACCAGCAGCAGCAAAGAAGTAATGTTTCTATAATGTATATGTTTTGTTGTTGATATGTTTGTTTGTATTATGCATAATAATAATGTGTAATAATGTGCATGCACATTGCAATTGTACATTAAAATCTGTGGTTGTATTGGTCCACTGAGGGCAATGTTGCAAAATAATGAGCAGATGTCAATACTGGATTTTTATTTCTACATGCATTTATGTATTTTTGCATCAGTGCAGTGATGCACATTGACTTCATTTGTTATTTGATCAGCTGAATTAGCCTAAAACAAATATTCCTGCCTGGTAACTTTTTCCATGAAGAGCAGAATTCCCAGCAACTGTACGTCATCAATCATATAGTAAACACATCAATTATATAGTATATCAATAAGAGCGTGTTGTTCAGCCTTCACCTGTTGCCACTGGAAGAGCGCTTCTATATGATATGATGTTGAAATCATATCAACTTACGGATGTAACCATATTTCCTGCAACTGAACAGACATCCAACACTGAGATCCAAAACACTGCAGCAAAAATCCCAAAAAAAGAGAAGCTGTGCTCTAACTTTAAATCCCTGGCACAAAATGTCAAGCCCCAAGCTAGTAACCTTGGTGTGTTTTTTTGATGCTGATTTGAATTTCACATCAGAAGTAGCAAAAAAAAGAATCCACCTTTTATCATCTCAGGAATATTGCCGATGTACAACTCTCTCTCTCCTGGGCAGATACTGGAGGAATAAAGCATTCTTTCATCACTAGCAGGCTTGATTACTGCAAAGCTCTTTTTTTTTTCTGGTCTTCCAAAGAAACCTCTCAGTTTTGAGTTCTCTAACGTGGTCCTTAGATGTGTGTTGGCCCGTAAAGACGCTTTCTGCAGCCAAAGTTAACTCCAAGTGAAAAGATAAAGTTATATTATAAATTACTCATTGTTCATTTTGATTAATACAGTTCTGCTGCTGTTCCAAAGCAGGGATCACCACAGATACTCCCGGGGAGCAGACACACCACTCTGTCTTTGTGAATAACAAAAACATATGGAGTGGTGTGTATTTCTACAAGGAGCCATCTCCAGTATTGCTGTAGCATTATCAAGATTTTATAGATGCTTGTAAAGTGCTGCTATTTTAGTGCTTGAAAACTAACTAGAGTGTCATAAGCTATTTTTATGCCTAATGGGCAGCGGTTCTGATCTGAGTGCATAATAAATTACTGTGTAATAATAAGATAAAATTCACGTTTTCTGACTCAAATTTCCTCAGTGCAGCCTATTTTGTATTTTCACGTGATTCTTCCTCTAATGTAATGCAGGCCCTCAGTCGCCAAAGCTTTGAGAAGTTTTGTTCAGAATACAGCAACACATGTGCAAGGCCCGAAGCAAAACAGGTACTGCGACTCCTTTTAAAATCACTCCACTTACCCCGTGTCAGTTTTCAACATTTGTCATCAAATCACTCAGTGGACCGGCACATGAGTACATGTCAGACAGGCTTTTAAGAAATGTTGCTTCTAGATTTATCTGGTCCACTGGGACCGGCTTTCATGTGCTGTAGCTGCGTAGGCCAGAACTAACCCCTCTGAGGAGGAGGATTTTAGTTTTGATTGAGGAAGAAGCAGATTTTAACATCTTTGGAGATAAAGACTTGTATTTTAGTCTCTCCAGATCTCACCTCTGGCACAGCCTGTCAGAGGACTTTAGGAGAAAGTGGTGAAATGTTAAGATTGTTTTTGATCTTTCTGATCTTACTGATTGTCCTTTGTTTATTTCCCATTTCCACTATTGTATTCCACTATCTCTTTTTGTAGAATTTTTTGTCTCCTATCTGTGAAACACTCTGTTTCGCAATCTTCCATGAAAAGTGTAGAGTTAGACTTGAATTAGATTTAACAACTATTCCTGTGCTAGAAGAACATTAAGAATAAAAAAAACACAAAGGTAACATTTTCGTCCACCTGCTCCGACACACTACATAAAACATCAAAGGGTGAAAATGGACTGCTCATGAACAAAGAGTAATGATTGCACTCACTCAATGTGATAGACATTTTCTCCATCTTTCTGCCACACGTAGGTCATGTTGGGGGGGTCGGCCACTGCCTGGCACTGGAGGAGTGCATTCTGGGACATGTTGAGAGAGGTGCTTTTGGGAGGGATGACAATGACGGGAGGACCTAGTGGGAGGCAGGTTGCAAAATACATCATATGATTCCCAAAAAGGGCTGAAATTAACAATTACTTACAGAATTACAGAAAATAGCTCAAAAACGTCCATAACAGTTCCATCATGACTGAGTGCAGTGTTATATTACAGTTAATGCTTGAGCCCATTTTCTGAAACTCTGTGGCAGTTCTCAAAACACTCTTTCCCGCAGAAGGGGGGTCACTCATTCAAAACATTTAACTGGAACCAAAAGAGAGAACAAAAAAATCTTCAAGTGCATCGCTGCCTTCAACATAACATGTCCCTTCAGCACTGCTTGAGTCAAGACAGTGAAATGTTTGAGGAAAGGTGACAATAAGATGTCTGTGTGTTTCTTTGTGTCATTTCATTTTGACACTTAACCCCCAAAAAATTGTTGAATATCTTCTACACCCAAATAAATGAACTGCTGTTATAAAAAAATCTATTCACAGTGTCACTGTTCAGTGGGTATCTTATATGTTGTTAACAGTGAGACCAGCAAGGAGAGAAGGGAGGAAGAGCCACACAGTTGAAAAATGGGAAAAGATATCAAAAGTCTCTCAACTGACTCATACAAACACATTACATAGATCAATTTATCTGAATGTCTTACATTGTCCCTAAAACTCTCATTTTAAATTGCATCAATTTTACCCTTTGGTGTCTTATAAATAACCAAGATGCAATGTCAAGGACACAGACTTGTTTTCATGTGCTATGGACCTGTGAGCGATCAGAGAGCTATTAAAATAATACATCAACAGCTCAGCAACGTACAACATACAAATTTAAAACTGAAGCTCTTTTGGGGGATTGTGATATGTTGTCTCGCAGCTGTTTAGATCTGCCACAGAGTGTAATTGTCTTACTTGCTTTGACAGCAGGTAAATAAATATATGTTGTTATGATGGATGTGTGATTTACCCACAACACAATAGCTATAGCGGGATAAAATCATGCTGTAGCGCGGAGAAAATCATATAGAGTGTGAAGGAGAAAATGAACTGTTCTGGAAAATATGGGGTAACTGATGCAGGTTAGGGGTGAAAGTAGGAGAAAAAGAGGTAAAAAAAAAAAATGAATGAAAAAATAATTAAATGTATGTATAAGCTGTGTCAGATGCATATAGGGAATGAAAACTAAAAAAAGAAAGGGAAAAAACATATCAAATATCATTTACAACAAACACATGCAAATTAGGAACCATTTAAATCCCTCAGCACCTCATTGGTTATCCAAACACTCCTGTCTATCTGATCACATCCTCCTTTACATTCAAAACAGTGAAATACAAGATAACTCTTTTGGCATGCAGCAGCTGTCCACTGCCTGTCTCTACTGGAACAAACACCATCACATAAGGTCTATATTTACATACTGTGTATGAGAGGCCTTTGTCTGGTCCTTATTCAGTGACTGAGGAACCTACACCTACAAAAAACTCAAGTTCACCCTGTGATAAGTTCCACTAAAGATTGATGAGCATGTTACTATCTGAATCTGAAGACTCGCCTCTTATCAGTTCTTGTGGCATTAAGATAATGCTAGAACACTGAAAATATGAAACATTTGATGTTTGAAAGGTTATGACGAGTGGGTGCAATATTTTGCATAGGAGGATTTATACAACGAGCGTGCTGATGAATGTGCTTGAGAGTAAAACAAACCGAGGAAAAGTCAATGCATCACTGGGTTAAGGAACAAGAAATGCAGACAGTGTTGTGAGAAAATGAGCTGTGGATCTAAGAATTGCACACAGTGTGTTGAGAATCATGATTTTCACTTGACGATTATGCCAAATCAACTGAGAAAAGCTGTCAGTGTCCTCGGGACGCCATGCTGTCAAACATACCAATGTAATTTCCTTGGAAAGCAATCGCATACAGCTTCTCCAGCTTGGTGCTAAAATGTCACATTTATCTCTTCCCTCTACCGTGCCCACCTCCATCACGTGTGCTATCTGCAAAGAGCTAATAAAGCAGGCTTGGTGCGCCGCATGTCTCGTGTATGAGTAACCACATGATCTCTCCAGCCGTCATTACTGATAAGGTCTATAAATCTTAAATGCTCAATGGATATATGCATGAGTGACAGTTTAGAGGTTACTAAGGGCTTTTAGAGTGACTTCATCCAGATCAGCCATTAGTCCACCTTAATCCATCCATGTGGCAGCGCTGTAGAAAAACACAGCCAAAGCTCAGATAATGTGACTTAGCCTGAATGGCGCTCGGCTCATGACGATTATTATTCAAAATGTGGCCATTGCATCTGTGAGATTCCAAAAATGAAGTGAAACCTCAGTGAGACATTATGCCAAAACAAAATATTTCCCCCATGCGCCACGCTTCAGACGAGCCCTGGTTCTCTGGAGAAAATCAGCAGTAGGAGTAGGAGTACAGGAAGAAGTCAGAAATAAATTCCACAATGTATTATGCAGTGCTGTGTCGGTGTAATCCAATGATACACAGCAGCATATTTGCATATTCTACATGTGTTTGTCCTTAAAGTGGACTGTAAAAATCTGTAACCTGAAAACGTCTTTGGCGTATTAGGACGTGGAGATACATGAACATTCAATCTCATCATATGTTTTTCACCACATACACTAAAAGGTAAAAATACATTTTCACAATCAACTATGAACATTATGAGAAAAAAAAGATCGTAGTATGTGAATTTGATGAACAAACACAGACGCCCTGATCTCACTCAGGCTCCAGCGGCCTAACAAGCTCAGAAAACAGTCACGTCTCCGAAACGCAGCCCTCGAATTGAGCGAAACACGCAAGTTTTATCACGATAAAGCAACGCCCCCAAAATCCCAGATGATATCCTGTCTCATATCATGATATCAATGTCATCTTCACAGGGACAGAATAAGAGCTGAATTCAGTTTGAGTTTCTGTTACCACTCTGTCATCTGATGCAAGAGGGAGAAACAGAAATGTAAATTACGGTGGCTCTCAGCCAGTCAAACACACAGACATCACAGAGACTGAAGGAACTGGCAGGCAGGCAGACGAACAGACAGACAGGCAGAGAGAGAGAGAGAGACAGGCAGACAAACAGATACACAGGCATCAGGCAACAACTGACCTTTGATCTTCACCTTCGTCACGCGAGTCACGTTCCCCTCAGAGTTGGAGGCGTGGCAGGTGTACTGCCCTGCTGACTGCATGCTCACTGCTCCGAGAGATAAGGCTCCTTCCTGGTAAATATGAAATGGCAGATAACCTTTGATGTGGATAAGTGCAAATAGTACATATAGATACATACAATAGATAAGTAGATATATGATGGACGGATGGATAGTTGTGGAACGCAACAAAGTACATTTACTCATGAACAGTACTTAAGTGCAATTTCAATGTACTTTACCTGAGTAATGAGTGTTAGTATACACTTCATTTAACTCTACATTTATAGTTACTAGCAGATTAAGATTTTACATGTTTACTGTTAAATATTAAACCAGTGTTTTTTCATGTTTTTGACTTGTGACACCTTAAAACAGTCACACTTCAGATTTCAACAAGCTGTTACTGTAGCACTTCTGGTGATTTCCACTCTAAACTTGTCAAATGGTTTAATATCAAAAACTCATTAAATTATTAAATATTTCACAAAAAAAATGACTACAGATTCTTCTAACCTAACTTTGCCTTTTTCCTTCCTTCATACCCCATGAAACATCTCAAGACCCCTAAGTGGCTCGGAGGTCCTAGCCTGAGGTTAGGAAACACTGATGTGCATACAAAATAGTCAACCCCTTACATCCAGTTTCCCCTTTTGGTTCCCTGTAAAGGTTCTATATATGACATTCACTGACACTAGACATCTCAGACCAAAACCAATCAGCACGTCGGCCACACCTCCCCCCGAACCAGAAACAGCCACTGTATCACCTGGCTCTCCTCAAAACCGCCAGACTCCACTGACAGAAACAGTCATTTTACCGAGCAGATGATCATAAAACACACTCCATTCAAACTCGAGCCAGAGCTCCTAGAGGAACAAACACCTGAAGTCGCACCAGACTGGACACATCACAGCTCAGAGTTTAAAACTTTTGGGATTAGAAAGTGAATTTATCTTCCCCCTCACTTCTTGACCTGTTGCAGCCGCGGGCCGTGAAGGTGTCGACCTCCACTGTCAGGTGTTATAATATAATTGGTCTTTCTTTGTCCATGTTGACCCCCGACTAGAGAGGAAAGATGCTTTACTTCATGAACGAAGAGAGAGGAGAAACAGAAAACAGACTGGCAGGAAACAGAAAGAACCAGGGGCTTTGGTGAGTGTTAAGTTCTGTCAGAGGCTGAACTGAACACACACACACTCACAGGAAAACACACCCTTGGTTCCTGCCATGGCCTACTAGCTTACAACTAATGTACAACTAGTGAACAGTTTCACAGGGAGGGACCACAACAAAGAACAGAGACGCTCAGAATACAACACACACGGAGAGAGTGCAACTTTAGTCTCTGCAGATAATTGCTGCTTTTATTAATGTTCAAAATCTCATATGTAGAACCTGTTAGCAGCTTTAATGTTAGAAAAATCTTGCTCCACACTATCTGACAGTACAATATTTTCCTCATCAGCTCATTCCAATGCTTCATTGAAGCTGTACGAGATGTTATGAGTAAAATATTCAAAGCCCCTGATTCCAAAAAAAGTTGGGAGGCTGTGTAAAACAAATAAAACAGAATGTGATCATTTGCTAAGCCTTTTTGACCTAAACCAACTGAAAATAGTACAAAGACAATATATTTAATGTTTGACCTCATCAGCTTCATTGATTTTTGTAAATATCTGCTTATTCTGAATTTGATGGCAGCAACGTGTTTCAAACAAGTTGGGACAGGAGCAACAAAAGACTGAAAGTTGAGGACTGATCCAAAAACAGTGGATCATTGGATCAGAACACACATAAAAAAAAAATTTTTAAATTTAAACATACATTAATGCAAACACAACTGTATAAACATACCTGATAATTTTTTCTTTCAATCACACTGCCATCTTTTAGCCAGGTGATGGTTGGAGTAGGACTGCCACTTGTGACACAGGGAAGAGAGAGATGTCTTCCAACCAGAGCCTCCACCACAGGAGGCGGGGCTTCAGTGAAGGTGGGTGGAGCTATGAAACAAAACATTTGAACATTTAATTAAACAAAAAAAATATGCCTAAATCAGGAAAATAGGTTCTTCAAACAGATTCACAACTGAAACTCTACTGTCAGATGTGGACACTTCACTGTCTGTGGTAAACGAGAAATCTAAAGCAACTTCCACTGTCGTCTGAGTAACAGCAACAAAGAGAAAAGCTGGACCAGCAGACAGTAAATCTTTGGTCTCCCTCGTCCCTCTTTCTTCAATTTATACACAGCGTGACAGCAGTTCGGCCTTGTTTGTTTAACAGTTGCAGTTTACTGACATCAAGTTACATTATTATTTCACATACCGAAGTAAAAACGTCAGTGATGCTGCCTTTAAGATCTGCTAACGCGAACGCTTTGCTGCCACTTTAAGTCTCAGATCCCATCAGGAAACAGAGGAAGAAGCTTTTTCCTTTAGCGTCTGCAAACACTCCCAACATAAACAAACCCCTCGCAACTTCAACGGTTTATTACAGGTTCTCAGAACTCCTACCTTTATTGTCTCTTTGTGTAATAAATAACCAGAGAGTTTTTGAGTTTGAAAAAGGCTTCGGTTTTTTTTTTATATTTCTTTTTAGAATAAGAGTCATTTTTTCTTTTCTTATCTGAGCTACAGGCTGAGATGTTTCTTTCAGTGTCTCTGCAGGAGAGACCTTGTGAAAACTCTGATCTATAATTACAACAACCTCTGACAAATACTTACTCCACAGCCCCTAAAACACAAGCTTTAACTTGTAAATAGATTTAGTATAACAGTATGTTCTTTGAGCTGCTCATTTCCAGCCTTGGGAAGGCCACTGACAATTTCAAATGTTGAAGCAGAGTGCAAACAATAGGATGTGAAGAGCGTATCTGCAGGGCACGTCAGTGAAGTTACATCCAAGGCCTAAGTACACAGTCATAATCTATTATAATTCTCATCTCTAACCTGATGCTCACACAGACCAACTCGGAGAAACTGTCTCGCCTCGCTTTGATCTGCGGCGTGCGCTGATGCTTTGTTCTGTATGTTTGCGCGCAGAGTCGTAGCAAAGGTTTTCTCAAATACAGGTAAACTTCAAAGCTCAAAAATAGCAATGCATTTTTCATATTTAGATGTATTATTTAAACCTATCAATAAGTATGAGGATAACTGTAGTCAGAGATGATCCTTTCCAAAAACCTGCGTGAAGAAAAGTCAAAAGTTATCCAAATTACCTGATCTGTTTGGAAGGTTTTTGAGAAGTCTTTAAAAAGTAAGGTTTTGAAAAAGTTATTTTAACAAAAGTTGTTTTGACCAGTTTTTTAAAAGTTCAAAAGTTTAATTTTGTGTTACAGTAAGTGTTATACATATAGCACTCGTCAAAAAATTATGTTTAAGCTGTGCTTAGACTGAAAGTACACGTTCAATGTAATTTCACTAAAATGAGTATGTCCTGGATGTATGTCTGTCTGTCCTCTGATTCTCTCCACAACTATTCTGATCGACTTGGCAGGTACATAGCTGAGGATTCCAGGAAGCGCAGTGGTGAGTGTGACCATCTACAGAACATATTTATCAGTAGAGCGTTACTACCACCAGAAGTACACACTGTGGAGGGTATTGAGAAGAGACCCCTCTGAAAGGCATGCTGGGTACAGCTTGCTCTCTGTCGCTCGCTACAGTGCTTTCTAGAGCAGATGAAGAAAGAGAGATCTGCAGATGTTGTTGTAAGTTTGTCATTTTATTTTGTTAAACTCAAATATTCCATGCAACTGTGGCGTAACATTTGGAATGAAGGCTTTTGTTGCAGCCAATAGCCTGGTCCCAAAGAGCTGTCTGTTAGAAATGACAGCAGTCGATTGCTTATCTCAGCTTCGCTATTATTGTCCAGTGTGAAGTTGTTTGGATGAGTAGTTCTCAAGAAAGCTGCAAGGCCAAGCATTCAGCAGGTTCCGACCAGTTTTCAAAGGGCACTGCACTAGTTAGACTAAACTGCTTTATGAGGCTGACAAACAGAGATCCAAATGTACTGAGGACCTGTAGATTTGCATTATTTGGCCAAGATATGCACAGTTGCTGAAATCACGCCACTGTCTCGGAAGTGACAAACAGAAATACAGGATTTTACGAAACATGCTTCCACAGAGTGGCTCCTCCAGATAAAGCTGAAAGACAAAAGATGACCTACTGCCAAAACATGCATCTCTAACAGCAAGGGGAAAAAATAAAGGACAAAGGATATAATGTGTGTTGCATCTGGATGACGAAGACTTTAAAGGTCATCTCTTCCTGATACTGAATGCCACCAAAGTGCAAACCTGCTTATTGCAGCTTTAATATTGAACTGAAATTGAGATTCATTTTGCTAAAAAGCAGAGATCAGAGAACATATTTACGTTTTTTTCTGCAGTGACAGAGACTATATGTACTGAAACTAGATTAGTATAATGATAGAAAGTGGTGATGCACTTATGGCACCGCATCAAGTTTTCTCCAATGGAAGGGCATCCTAGTGCACTGCATCACACGGACGGGGCAGGTGCTGAAATAACACGATTGAAAAGAACTTTCTTTCGTTTTTTCACTTACTTTCTAAGTGGGAATCCATGCTAATGCCAGGCTAGGCTAACGAGGTCCCACTAATGAACACTACAGACTTATGAGCATGTTGGGTCCTCCCAAGTGTTTAATGTTGCAAAGAAAGAGATTACAGAGTCTAAGAGTCTTAATTCACCTGTAGGCTGCGGCACTATGACGCAATACAGTCAGAAGTGCATGATGGGAGCTGACAGTGCATCTCCTAGCAACACCGACCCTCAAATGTCAGTCAAAGGCTGCCATGGGAAACACCCACCAAGAGGCTTGAAGCATAGACAAAATGTAGTGAAAAGGTATTATCTGCTTTTGAAAAATGGAAAATTGTGCAAGATTTTTAACCCTAAAAAAACTGTGTATTTAATTGAAGGTGTGACTTGATGAAAAATAAGCTCTAGTTTTCTACAAGTCCTTTTATTAACAGGGACAAACTTCTCATATACTGAATGTTATCTAAGCACAAGCAGCCCTACAAGAACTTTATATATAAGCCAGTCTGAAAAAATGATTTCAGTCAGAAAATATCTGACTGAAGAGTAAATCAACAAGATTATGAATCTGACCAGGCATTCAACTGTGGGTGCTTAACTGTTTTCAATACTTGATGTTACAGACACAGTTCACTTGAGGCCATCTTTTCTCTGCTGTATGAAGAGTAAAAGTTGATCATTCTCACTTCCTAAGTTTTGACTGGCGCACCAGGCGAGAATCATCTTATATATTTCAGGACCAAACGTTATTTATTTACATTTTACATTTGGATGACTGATTTTGCCTTATGAAGCTAAATATAATCTACTCTCTGCCCTACAGGCATGAAAAATAAATAAATAAATAAAATAACCCCACACACACACACACACACACTACTCCATAAACCTCACCGGTTACAGAAAGCAGAGTCCAGGTGCCGTTCTGCAGCTCATCTGTGGGTTCATCCAGTAAGAGGATTCGACACTCATATGAACCCTGGTCATCCAGCTGAAGGCCCTCCAGCCTCAGGGCAGTGATTCGGACCAAAGATACCCGGCCTGTGGAAACAGAGTGCAGTTTAAAGGGTGAGAGGGCAGACGTGAGGGGCATGAAAGAGGCCCAGTGCATGTGATGCTGATTTCACTTGTCATTTCTCAGGTCTGAGCTGTGTATAACTGATGGAGTGTGAAGCTCTGTCGTGTTGAAAGAGAACATTGTCCTCGAACGTAGCCTGAAACGGGCGCACACCAACACATGCACCGACACACAAACAACACTAACACATGCGCACGCAAACGTGGAAATGTGATCTCCTGGTTGCCAGGTGACGGCTCCCTTGAGCCGGACTCCATCTAGTTTTCACACTTTATCAGATAGACAATTGTCCAGTGGCCTAACAGCAACTAACAGCATGTCTGAAAAGGAAGCGTCAATGAAGGCGGTCGGACACACAGTCTCTCCGCAGCATCTCAGAAATAAAAACACATTAACAGCCAACACACTGCAGCACGGAAACCTCTGTGCTCCTGGGATGATGTTATGATGGTAATTATTAACAGAGGCTCTGATTTATGGTGACTGTGGCAGGGAGGGACAGTCCAGACAGTCAGAAAGAAGCAGGAAGTTGGAGTCAGGTATGTTGGCAGCGATAACAGGCCTTATTTACTTTTCCAAGCTGCCAAAGGGGACTAAATCCACAGGGGAAAAGAGAGGAGGGAGGGTTAAAGTAGAGCAAAACACACATCAGCATACAAACAGGGGATTAGTGCATTTCAAAATCCTGCCCTTTGACCCCTGGCAGGTTTTTTTTTGCCTCTCATGTTTACTGGCTCAGTGTGATATAGGTCACTACAGCCACTCAGAAGAGAGGTTGTGCTGAGGCAGGGATGTTGTGGGACCGTGACTGGGAGTTGTCAGATAAAAGGGAAGGGGAAGGGTGGAGGTGAAGTAATAGCATAACCCAACGCCACTCCTGCTGCCGTTCGAAAAATACATGATTGCAGGAGATTTGAAAGGGAGGTAAAATGAGTGAGAGGCTGGATAAGAGAGAGAGAAGAGGAAGAAAGAGACAATGGAAATTTAGAGTGTTGGCCTCTCAACAAGACGAGCTTCAGTGGGTTCTCGGTGTGCAAGCAAATCACAAGTGAGATTAGGTAAATTTAACGTGGAGTTGTTTATGTAAATAAAACAACATTTCCCTTTCCTTCAATCCAAACTCACTCCTAATCCCCAAAGAAAACTAAAGAAATCAGTTATGTATGAGGTGGTAATCCTTTGGAATACTTTATAATTATTCATCATAAAAGTAAATAAATAAAAAAAGTTAAGAGTTTAAGAAAACTTGGATCAGTATCAGCTTACATGGTTTATTTTGAAAATAAATGAATGCAGAATTGCATTTTTGCATGTTGTATTAGTTTTTTGTTTGTTTAGCATTTATTGATTGTATATTGTAAATTTCCTCATTGTGGGACTAATAAAGGAATATCTTATCCTATCTTATCTTATATAGTAGATTATGCAGCAGCACCACTAACTATCTGACTAACTAGTACTAGTAGAGTTTTCATTTAGGTATTTAGCTATTTCAATTTACCAACTCATTATTTATAATTAAAATAGAATTTGTGCTCTTGTAAAGATTTGTTGAACACTATATGGCCAAATTATTTTTTGGTCTAGGGCTGTTGGGCCCCTTAAGCTGTGTTTCCACTGGATGGTACATTTTGGCTCACATCAATGCGTGACTCAATTTCTCGATTTCTTTTCTCACCACAGCTGGTGAAACTGCTGTGACAACATCTTCAACGCAACACAAACACACAGGAATAATAGAAGATTTGCTTTCGTGCACAGCCATTTTTTTTAAAACCTGGGTGAAGTGAGTTCAAGAAAAACATTCACAATTTGCAGTCGGTGTGCAGGATGTCATGTCGCACAAGTGATGATTCTAGTGCTGATTCTTTCTGACCAATCAGCGGTCTACAGTGTTTTCACTCCATCCTCCAGTGTCGGTTCAGCTCACTTTGAACCTCGATCAAGGTGATACCAAAAAAGCACCAGCTACCAACTATCTACAACCTTTGCCAATGGAAAAACGAGCGGGCAAAAAAAAAAAGAGCAAGTAGACTCCAGCCGAGCTAAACCACACCATGCAGTTAGGAGAAATCTTGAGTGCTAGGCATGCAATACATTGGTGACTGTTTGGGGGAGAGCTTTTCCTGATTCAACATGAAAACGTCCCTGTGCACTAAGCCAGGTCGATAAATACCTGGTTTATTGTGGAAGAGCTTGACTGGCCTGCACAGAGCCCCGATCTCAACCCCATCCAACACCTGTGGGACGAACTGGAACACCTGTTATGAGCCAGACCTCATCAGTGTTGGAGCTCGCTAATACTCTTGTTTCTGAATGGGAGCAAACCTCCACAGCCAGGTTCCAAAATCTTGTCTGAACCCAGAAGACTGACAGCAGATTAATGTCCATGGTTTTGGAATGAGGTTTCCAACAATCACATGTGGGTGTTAAATTACAGTGTCCACAAACTTTTGGCCATTTAGTGCATTTGTTTCAAATAAAACCACTCTGGGGATGAACAAGACAAACTGTTAAGAGTTGAAGAGGACCCATTAGGCATCTTTACAGATGCCAGAAATTTGCATCAATATGCTGTAAATGAGAAAAATACCTAAAAGCTCTGCTGAAACAGAGACTGGTCTGTGTTCATGATGCAGGTAACCAAAGAAGAGTGCTACAGCTGGGACTGAAAACCATATTGACAACAGGTTGAAGCCCAACCCCCACCAACAACACTCACCCCTCCTCCTCCTCCTGTTCTCTGCTCTCCTCCCCCTCCGCTCACTGAATCCATTAAATCAGCCAAAGAGCAGCTTTTTTGACTGACCCAGGCTAAACAATATCCCCTATCAGTTCATTTCATGCACACACACACCGACACACCCACATCGATATGCCACACACACACTCACACACAATCGCCCGATGCATTTATTTGCAAAACTGTTTCCAACTGAAAGCCCCCAAAGGCTTCGTCCTTCAATGCTCCCTCCGGTGACAGAGAAACACTAAACCATTCAGCTCGGTCACGAAATACGACTCTTAACAAACGAAAAGGGTGAAAAGTCTGCACAGGCTGTTGGTTTTAGAGTAGAATAGATTATTAAATGCGATGGTCATTATGTCTTAACACGACGGCTTTCAGAGGAGAAATGAGAAATTGTCTGCATTCAGCTGAAATACTAATTACAAACTTTTGTGTAAAGTCGCTTCAGATGGATCAAGAAGCATTTTGAAGTGAGATCCTTTGCAAAATCAGTGAGAAACACATTTTCACATGTTTCATCAATTGGCTTTTTAATCGTTTCAGCAAAATTCGCCATTTCGCCTGATCCGTCGATTTGTTTTACGCAACTGAAATCAAGTATTTTGTGAAATGATTGCCAGTTTGAGGTGCTACATGAAGCTCTCTGAAAAGCAGGCTGATAAAAAGAACACTTTAAAGGCCACGGAGTGTTTTTTTTTATTCAGAGTGAAGGATATACAGAGGTATTGATTTTCTCTCTTCCAAAATGGATATGTAACATTTTGGAAATGAACTTTTTAAATGATAAAAAAAAGTCTTTTGGGGAATCAGCCGGAAAGTGTCTTGTTTGGTTGGACAGGGCTCTGTATGAAAAATTATTTAAATTCAATACCACTTCGCGCGACACGGGCGTTTATGTCCCCGAGGGCGCGATGTTCACGGGCAGGAGTCCCACATCGTCTCCAAGAGATGTCGTCAGCTTTTGGCGAGCGGCGCAGAGCCATTCAGGTTCCGCTCAGAGAAAGAAGCAGATAAGGTTTCACTTCACGCTGCTTGTGGCTCTATTAAGCTCCACTGTGTGATGGTTTGAAATTTGAATTGAGAGCTTTCTCGCTATCGGAGGCAGAACTACTCGCCGCTGTAACGAACATGAGTAATCCCAGCGCAAACCCTCGTGTTTGTAGGTGTGGGAAAGGAAGCGTATTAGCCATGTTCTCTGTGTGTAATGTGTTACGCCTGCACACAGTCTGCTCCTGCTGATTAGATGGGATTTACATGAGAAGAGCTTGCAAACAGTGTATTTAAACAGCTGTATTTTTTTTATAGAGTCAGCAGCTGCACGGGTGCAGAGGGACTTTCTGTCCTCTTCACAGAGCAGACACTAATCCTTTGATCTTTACTGCTCCATTACAACAAATACATTTAAAGCCTTTTAGCTCTTTAACACTCTCGGGGGAGCAATCTGAAGGAAATCTAATGTATCTCACACTTTGTGAAGCTGCACACACGCAGTCAAACAGAGAGAAAAATGACGGAGGAGGTGACCTGCAATCAGAAAAGTTCACATTTTATCCTTTTAAGGTGGCCAACAGAGAGGAATGCTGGGAGAAATTGAGCCTCAGCAGAGTGGTTCACTTGGGTTAACTATACTTATCACAAGAGCTAAACAACAGTGGGTCCTGAAGCCAAACTGTTGAGACACCGGAGAACATTCACGGCCTGAGGAGGTGAAATCCACACCGGTCGTTCCACCTCCAAAGCGTCGGTTTCCCATGCTGCACCTGTTACTCCCGCAGCAGCCGGTACCTGTGAGAAAGCCCGAGCTCAAATCGGACTGGACAAAGCGTCTTTTTCAAATCTTTTGTGTCCGTTAAGAAGAGCAGCTTTCTGTTTGTCACCGGAGAGGCACGAAGCTTTATGGTAGAGCGAGGTGTGCAAGAAGTTTAATTCACGAGTCAAAGGGTAGGCAAACAGTAGGGTTTTACTAACAGTATATTGCCCTACTTCTTCTGAAACTAACATCCGGTGTAATGAAGTGTGACATCAGCGTACGTTGAAGGATCGTCTTCGGAGTCAGCGACAAAAGGCTACTTGCTTTTATGAGCCCGGGCTGGAATTAAAGTCTGCCCCGCTCCCACCTACGATAATTCATCAGCCGAGGTTCACCCTGACTTTATTGCTATGTAAATGTCTGTGTCTTGTTTCCTGCTCAGGTTGGGTGAGGGAGTGGCATTCGACTCAAATGAGAAAGGCCTTGGCTCAGCTGAATGCAGGCTCTGATCCTTTGACAAACACGCACCTAAATGAATTGATTATTCTTTACTGTGTGTCAGCACAGCCAATGGCTCCAGTGCAGTTGTTTTACTGATTGTTGATTGTACTCAAATAGTGGCCTGAAGCAAAAACCTGGCAATACTGTGTACTTTTCTTATTGTCAACAAATCCCAAAACCAACAATTAATGTATCCTACAAGCAAGTATTTCATGTTTAGCCAAAGCCTGGTATAGGTTATTCATCTGAGCTCTATTGTTGTTCAGAAACTATTACAAACATGTGAAGAGCTGCACTGTTACAAAGGGAAATATGTTCCTTCATTATGATGAACATGGGTGCTGTAGTTTCTTTTGAGTCAACCCACATACATCATCCTGGTGCTGTAAATACTCAGTAGAGAAATGTGTATTAATCTGCAGCTGAAAACATTCCCCAGCAAATCCACTTCTGTTAAAGGAACCTTTGCTAAAAACCACAGTGCTCAGGACTTTTATGGAAACTATATACAACTACATAGAATATTTGTAGGAGCTTGAGGAGCCACGGTCGGGATAGGGAAGTACATAGGAAAGTATTGAGAGATTGACTGATGCATTGTTGGTTTTGGCCTTTTAATGGGATTTGTTAGCAAGAAGAAAATTAAAGTAAAAGACCAGGCCAAGAATTATAAATTACATCTATGAAACAACAGCTTGTGTCAATATTAATCTTAGGGCTGCAAATATTATCATTTTTGATTGATAATTGCTAATAAAGATGATGTGATATGATCAAATATCTTATAAATGGTCATCGTGCTGAGTTGAGTTTTGACAAATCCATCACTTTTTTTATTTTATTAAACCTTTAATAACCACCCATCTGGAGACACCACATTTTTCTCTGTCCTGTCATATTGTAAAAGCAATCCTTCTGCAATGCACAGCACAGCAGCACAGACGAAACAACGTCTAATTAACTGATAGATAAATTATATGTCCATATTTGTGTAACTTTGCATAGCACTTGCAGTCCTACAGTTCCCATATACAAAAGGACAGTGGGTGGTAAAAGGTAAGTTGATTAATTTAAATAAGCTCCCAGAGCCCACGGTGCTGTGCTTATTCTGTTAAAGAAAACTAAAGACAATCAGAATTATATGGGAATGAATGATGAGACTGAAAAATCTCCAAACATTCACACTGGAGAGGCTTAAACCTAGAAATGAGTATAATTTCGTTTTCATAAGTCACCTCAGAGTATTATTGAGTTATTTAAGTTGTAGATTCATTCTCTGCCGACCAGCTGTTGGGTTAACTCCCTTTTCCCACATTTCCCTTAAGTAGCTTTTAAACTTGGAAATCCACTCATTCCACAGTGCCTGAGAGCATCATATACTGCTTTTTACTAGATATATGAAACATCATTCTGTAATAATTTCCTCAAAATTCAGCCTGACATATTTGGTATCCTGGGAAACTTTGGGATCTCTACTAGAATATAAAATGAAGTTCTGCGGGTTTGAACAATATTTAGCCGCATAGCATGAGTTTGAAGTGACTGATGCAACAGCGGGTAAGGAGGGTTTAAGAGGTTAAATCTCTAATTGTTTCATTGTTATATGAAATAACCAGAACTGGTATTCAAATAGCTGAAAAAAATATTTGACAAGAAGCAGTTAGCTGTCTGCTATCTGCTCCCACCTGAATGTTAAACAGGAAGAAATACTTTCACTCTTTGAAGTGGTATCATCATGCCTGCTCGGGCACTTTCTCTCTAAAACTGTATTTTAGTCCAAAGTCCACATGGTGCTCCAACTGAAATTCAAAATAGTCTTTGGACAGGCCAGTAGGTTGGATTTCTCTCCGGGCAGCTCTATGGAAAAGAAAAGGAGTCCGACAAAAGGAAGATCTGAGCCACCCAGACATGCTTTCCTTTTGTCCACGCTAGTCCCATTGTTTGTGACTTTAAAGGATAACAGGAGCTACATACAGGTATCCTCGGCCCATTGAGGATCTTTTTCCCCACAGACTCTCTTTGTTCTCAGAGCTGTGGGCAGAAAGTGAACAATGGGTGATGATGCAATGTGAGAGTTTCAGCTCCTTTAAAAAGTAGCAGTGGTTTGAAAGGCCATCAAGGTGTGGTGGTGAATATGCTCTGAGATCCAGATACTGGTTACAATCTCCCAGTGGAAGAAACTGGGACTTCTAGTTGTTTTCAACCTGGGCCTTCAATCCCTCATTTCTCTTACAATGACGACTGATTGTGATTTAAAAAAAAATTAGAAGGATTTTGGTTTGCAACAGAATCTCAATGAGTCATAATCATATTAAAACACACCTTGCCACACACAGAGGCTGCGATAAGACCATGACCTGTGACTGTATATATGGTGTTGTTGTTGTGCCCTGAGCTAAATGTTCATGTCAGAATGAAAAGATGTCAACACTAAATATTGTAACATACTGTTGTTAAGCAGGTATAATGTTTACCATGTTCGCTGTCTTCACATTTGCTAATTAGCACTAAACACAGAGTACAGCTGAGGCTGATGGGAGATCTCTGTAATGAACTGCACAAAGTAATAAATTAATGATAGTGATGGCAACAGATGAACATCAGGACATCACTAGATCATACTGTCAGATTTCACGGCATGGCAATCCATCCAATGGTTGTCGAGACATTTTATAAAAAAAACTAGAGGAAGAGTCAAGGGATCACAAGAATCAGTACAATTTATCCTCTGGCAACCATGAATGTCTGTGCAAGATTTTATGGTAAGCCACCCAAATGTTTTTCAGATATTTCAGTCTGGATCAAAGTGGGGGACTTGGCTCTTCAGTCATGTTTAATTCATAAATATGGATGAGTTTTTAAATCTAAACATGTAGAGACTAAGTAGTGCAAGAAGACCCTGGCAAATACCTACATATACAGATGTCATGAGATTTGAGATGAGATTTTTTTTTTTAAACTGTAGTAAAAGTAAAAGTGCTCTCTGGTGGACAAACCTCTGTGTATTTTCTAGTATGTATCTGTAGTATGTATCTGTATGTATCTTCAGTCAGATTACTCACCCTCATACTGTGGATGGACACGAGGCACGTAGGATCCAAACTTGATGAGGACGGGGATGTCGAGTCCCCGTCGAACCCACTCCACGACGTGCAGGGACGCCGAGGACACAGCAGCCGGGTCTGACGCAGGAAAACGACACTCCAACTCCACCGTACCTCCGGCCTTTCCACGCACCTCCGGCCACACACCTTCACTGGTCACTGTCGGGTTTGTCAGCAGCAAAATGACAAATTACTTTCAGTTAGTTTACTTTTATATGTGACCAAATACAAGGAAAAGATTAACTGAAAGTAAAGTGAGATGCAAAGTATCTTTCTTATCAAACATTGGAGATACTTACAAAATAGGCAAAAACAGGCCACCGCAGTGAAAGTCTGCAAATATGATCTCGCTGACCCCATATCTGTCAGTCATACAACCTGCAGCATGTTCAATCTGTTGGCAAGAAAGACACAATTGTCACAATCACATTACTTCCTTGGCTGCATGCAAGAAAACAGCCATCTGTGACAGATTTCCAAACTAAAAAGGCTACAGCAGAGCTGCCGCTTCTGTCATCATTTTACAGACAGGGGGAGAAGAGCGCTCAGATTTTTATACTGCTTTCCAATAACTGGAATTCATCCCATATCATTACACAAATGGGCAGAGCTACCTCTGCTGCCAGAAAACTCCCTGGCCCTATATCCTTTTCTGAAAGTAAATGTCATAAATGTCACATAAATCTTTGGAGAGTCACATGCCGAGCGACATCTAAGTGTTTTATTTAGAACACATCAATGAAGACGTTTGGCTGGAGCAGCCAGGAGACTCAGCACTCAAGGACAGAGATGAGCTGATGGGAGCGTAGGGTACGGCAAGGCATCGAGGAGAGCAAGTTAATGTCAAGACGCAGCGCCCGACTCAAAGTGGTCAAAACGACCCCGCTTCCATTTTTATCAAATGTGTAAATCAGAGTGGAGAAGTCAACATGATTGGTCAGATTTAAGATATGCACACACTAAAATGAATCTATCATTTTACCATTAATCACTTCCCAGAAGCAGAGACTGTGGGAAATCTCTCCCTGAATTAGTCAACGCCACGCATGCTGATGCGAGCTCTTCTCTTCTACATAATTGTCCTGGTATCACACAGGCAAGCCGTACAGTGGACCGCAGCTGCTGCTGGTTGAGGTCACATGTGACAGGAAATGGGCTGACATCAGCTCCACATCCACACACCAGTCCAGCCTTGCTGGCTTGAGTCCACATCTATAACAACACCTCATTAGACGAAGTTAATTACAGTATATCCATGTAAAGAGAAATGGCTGACTTTTGGTGACGACGCCAAAGACGAATCCTGCACGCTCGAGTTAACATGTCCACACACTCACAAAGGCAAACATCGAGAAGTGTGCCAGACAAAAACGGGCTCTCTGTTACATGTGCATACAACACTAAAACTGTGCTTTGATTATGTTTCTCATTTCTCAGTGGTGAAACAATTATTCCGATTCTTTACTCTAAGTGAGATTGCACTATATGCACTATATATTGCACGCTATATTGAGCAATTATAACAGAAGCACAAACATAACATAACTCAGTAATGCCTGTGACACAGCTATATTTACCTTAAGTTTGCAAACATTAGCCACCGTACACTACTGGGCAAACATCAGACCAAGTAAGGCTGTAGCAGCAGTGTACTGAGTTGAGCAATGTTGTGTTTTATTGCTTACAAACGGTTCAGATTGTGTTACTGCGTCTCTCAAAAGTTGCATAGTCTCACTTTAAGTAAAAATAACAATAGTGCATTGTAAAAATACTCCATTACAAGTACATGTGATTCTGCATATTCTTATAAGCTGATCATATGTTTTGTACCTTTTCTGAATAGCAACTAACAACTTTAACTTGGAGTGCTTTAAGATTGTTCTTAATAGCAGTACTTAAGTAAACGTACTATAACCATCAGTGTAGAGGGGAAACGTCAGTATACTAACAATCAAGTGTACTCATTGCCAATTGTTTAATTCTGGATTGTGCTGTCGATGGACACTTTTTTTCCAAGCCACAACACAATTGAAGTAGCGACTCAGCAGGAGAGAAATGAAAAATTGTTGGCAGAGATGTACCAGCTCCTATGACAGCTCATAAAACAAGAACCAACCCAAAAAAAAAAAAGGCACAAATCTTTGTGGTAAAAAATAACTCGCTATTAGTGAAGAGTTCTCTTACCGAAATTGGAAGTTACAGTTTGATTGACAGCGTGTGGCTTGTGTCATTAATTTCACTGCTAACCTGCCACAAAGTGTGATGTCAACATTAGAACATAGACACGACTTTATTGTGCACAATCATGGACATTGCAGTATAAAACACTGCAACATGAAGACGTGATACACTGCAGGCATTTAGTCAACATGTTAACATACTTACAGTCCTGTATAGTGTTGGTTTGAATCTGGGACACAGTGAGGGCTCTAAAAATACTGCATGTTACTGCCACTAAAACCGACACTGAGGATCACATATTGGTTTATTTTGTGAAGTTCTTTGTGCATAGTTATTATCTATCTGTGGTTACATGGATGTGTTTAAAACATTCGATATTTATATATCCATGATCACAGATCCATTATAAATTGCAAGGTTGACCTGAATAGATTTGTATGGTCGAATGACTGATGCTATTGTCATCTTCAGTGATCTCTATACTTCCCGAGTATAAACAGTGAACACACCCTCGTCCCGGCAGCAGCACAGGCCATATCCATAAGGCGTTTATGGGCTTTTTCATTTCATGGCAGGGGTAAAGTCTGAACCGGTGAAAAACAATTACGCAGGCTGTCAACAGCTGCAGAGCTTGTTCCAACACACTCCCATGCTTCAGCAAACAGCACGGCATACACAGATTTTCCACAAAATCAAAGTGAAAGTCAAAAGAAATCCTCAATCTGCGACGCGTCTGCTGGTCTGCTGGAACATCAACAGGCTTCTCTGTCCCCTGCCCTTCACCCGCGATGCCTCATGCAAATCAGCCGACAGAGAGTTTTCCCTCAACTTATTACATTTGAATTAGGCGTCGAGTGTTTGCTGAGCCCGAGTCAGGCAAGGTAAAACTTCATCATTACGATTGTATTGCTTCTCATCTTCACACAGTGGGCGAGTATGAAAGAGCGGCGCACACACTCACACACATGCACAAATTAAGACTGCCTGTTGCCATGACTAAGCAGCGGCGACTCTGCCCTGTTTGCCACATAATGAACAGATGCTCAGCATCTTCTCCTCATTCTTCACCGACTGCCTCTTGTTAAGAACAGAGCTGATAAGGCTTGAATAGCCTGTAATGACATTCATCATGTCACTGATCAAAAAAATATAACGAGACACTTCTGCTCTGCATTTTCCATCCAAACACAGACAGCCACAGACGAACAAAAATGTTGTTCATAGTTTTATTGCCTTAACAAGGTAAAACATATTTGTGCGTCTGGCAAAATGGCAAGGCAATAAAGTGGAACAACGGTGATTAAAAAAAAAAATCTGTTATGGAGACAAAGGAGGCAGGGGAAGTGTGGCAAACACAGCGAGAAGAAAGATGAGAGGCAAAAAAAATCTCGTTAAGCTGCGGGACATTTTCTGTCATTAAATCCGAGCCGAAAACTCGGGGCTGCCAAACAAAGCGGCCTGCACAGGTGAAATGCTCAGCCACGGTAACACAGATGGTCTCTAGACACTTCCCTCAGACGTATTCTCCCTTCCTCTGACATCGAGGACATGCATAAGCATAAGCACAGTGACAGCACAGCACTCTGGAAAATGTTTAAAGCCATAATAAATGAGACAGTGGCTCACAAAAGAAAGTGCCCTGTCTCATGCAGATTTATCAGCTGACAGAAATAGAAATGTCAATGACAGGCATGCTGTTGGAATTCTGTGTTGTTGCCGTTTTAATCTACACATGGAGAGAAACGGGGACCAGCTGATTAATTGTGACCGAGCCACAGTAACAGATTTATCAGCAGTTCTGCCACCTCTTAATCCACCATATTTGAAACCAAGGAAATAAAGGGGCTCCTACACATTTGTCTTCTTTCACATGAGTACTGGAGTGGTCAATGCTTGTTTGTGCCTGTGCTCAAAACATGGCCTTCATATTGTCCCAGGTATTGATGTGAAACTGAATGGATTCAGTGGGTTAGGATGTGTTCAAGGCTTTTTGCATCTGCCAACAAGCTTAATTGGACATTAGCCTCTGACCAGAGTGAGAATAAAAGGAAAAAAGGAAAATTCTTAATGTGCTGTGACCTTAAGGGGATATTAAAGAGAAAAATGGTGCTTTTAAATTTAAACTAAGACAATAAAGACAAAACAATAAAGGAAAAATAAAAAGGTTTCCACGGGTACTCCACCTCTATGCACCAAGTACAAACATTAGATATCTTTTCTGTGAATCACAGAGCAGGCAGGCAAATACATATAATACAGAGAAGAGAGGGCGTCAGGGGTTAAAAGTATAGACGAGGCAAAGTCACTGTTTTGCAACTCAGAAATACGTCTCGAGTCAAGTCACAGTCCTAAACTTTGTATTTCAAGTCCTAAACATATAGTCATTATGATCCAACACACAAGAAAGCGAAGACATAAAGGAGCACTGGAGTGATCCATGCTTGTTTCGGTCTATCCCAGGTATTGATGTGAAACCTGGCATGTGACAGTGACATCACTTGAGGCAATTAATCCAATATTGAGCAGATAGATAGACAGAAAGACAGATGTACTTTATTTGTCTCAAACTGGGAAATTCTTTACCACTGGGAAATTCTTTGCTCCTCCCTGCAGCTCCCGCACAAAAGGATTTATACTTTAAAACTTTAACTTTTTTTTAACGAATGCATGACGGATTTTTCCTTTTAACTTCCTACAGAACTGCAGAACTGAGACTTGGGACGTGGACTTGTGTCAGAGTATTCTGTCTGATCGGACTGTCTCAATGAACAGTTGACAATAGTATATCTATGCTAAGGACTATTTCTGAGTTTGTAAAGCAACAGTGCTGGTAGATGAGAGCTGATGACCTGTCTCTTCTTACATGTAATCGTTTTATGTTTCCATCATAGCGTTACAATTCACCAGGTATTCATCGTATAATATGGCACAACCCAAAATTGATATTGTACAGTAGAGCTCCAACAAAATATTACTGATTAATGTGTGGATCTGTTGTTATTTTCAATTAATTGATTAATCATTTGGTCTATAAATTATCAGAAACTTGTGGACATAATCACATAAGATTGAAGCAAATCTTCTCATTTAAGAAGCTGAAACCGGAATGTGTTTTGTATTTTTGTTTGACTTACACTATTAAGCAATTATCAGAAATAGCTGCCTATTAATGTTCTGTGGATTGCCTGATCAACTAATTGACTAATGGTTCAGCTCTGCTTTACAATCTTGCACAGATTGGAAGCAGGAGTTTATCAGAATGCTTTCACACAGTTATCGTGTATTTAGGCCTTAAGTCACAAAACTGAGGATTTGAGATGTGGACCTGACTGTGAGACAAGATTTACTTTGGACTCAGCTCCATAAATACTTGACTTGAGATTGAAATCATAAATATCAAGTCAAAAGTGAGAAGGTTTGACCTGAAAAATAAAATACAGGCATACCGGCCACGTATAGTCTGACAGGCTGAATATTTAATCATCAGGCCTCTGCATTAAAAAGAAGAATTAGAAGAATTATTATCAACACAGCTTTAAAAGGAAACTCAATCTCAATCATTTGAAATTTACAAACGAAGACTTTGACACTTGACCTGGATTCACAGTTCCGTATTCTGATAAGCCTCGCCTTTCTGTCCACCATAATCCAACCATATTCCACCTTTGACACACACAGTTCTTCTATGCCAACCTCATTTCATAGACGCTATTGAGACTGTTCTTCCTGACATAGAAAACATGTTTCAGCAGTTCTTTACAGCGGCTCTTTGCAGCTCTGTTAGCTGACGTGCTCTGAAAACTCACGTCAGAGGACTGATTGCCATTCGCCTCTCGAACCTGAAAAATGCTGCTCATTGGCATTCAACCTGCTGTAACCCACCTCTGCAGCAGTAATTGCTATTGTGATTTAGTTACTTCAGAGCTTAAGCTCTTCTCCACGAGGTGCTTACATTATTTTGTCTGCCCCCTGTAAGTGTACATTTTATTTTTTCGTAGCTTGCACATGGCTTAGAAAAGCCCATTTTCAAATTCTAACACAAGCTTCCCATCACAATAGGAACCCTCTGTGTGGCTCAGTTTGATGTGCACTTAAGAGAAAATAGGACAGATTGAAAAGGAGAGAGAAAAAAGGAAAAATAAAGAGGTTTCCACTGTGTGGGTATTGCATCTCGACGCTCCGAGTACAAACATTAGGTATTTTTTCCATGAATCACAGAGCAGGCAGGCAAATCCAGATGAAAGCCACAACTTTTTTTTAGTTGATTTAATCCATGAAATATACTTCAGTCATATACAGAGAAGAGAGGATGTCAGGGGTTAAAAGCACAGACAGGGTAAAGTCACTGTTTTGCATATCACAAATACGTCTCAAGTCAAGTCAGAGTCCTAAACTTTCTATTTCCAATCCTAAACATATAGTCATTATAAACCCTTTAACAAATTGAATGCCACTTCAATTCTCTGTTAACAGACTAACATTATATTACATTTATTTAACTTTTATCCAAAGCAATTTTAAAAGTACATAAATAAAAATTATTTGTTTATAATATTTTATGTATTCATTTCTATTAAACTGTTTCTGTGCAATTATTTGTCACGTCCGAGCCGGATATTTCGCATGTAACCGTCCCTTCTTTGTTGACAACAGCAGAGTCTTTACATCTCCGTCTGATAATCTGAGGTATCATCTGTGGTCTGTCTGCTGGTCTTCACTGCCAGAATGCACCTGAAGCTCCTGCAACGTGATTGGTTGATTGGTTGCTGTCACATTGATTCAAAGCATATCTCGAGTCAGACAAATGAAGAGCTTTTACCACATGAGTTGATTTTATGATTTCTATGATTTTATGTTCTTGGACAGGATATCAGGTCATCACTCAAAAGTTCAAGTGATGTTGATTTTTTTGAGTCAAGCCTAAAGTCATGTGACTCGAGTCCACACCCCTGGTTGATAGTTGCATTTCTTAGAATCTTGACTGTACAAAAACAGCTGAAACTCAATAGCAGGAAGGCAGTGGACCAGTGGAAAGCTGTCTTTGTAAAGCAGAACATTCAATTCAATTCAATTCAATTTACCTTAAAAGAACTGAAAACCTATTTTCTCAATCAGCTTCTTACGATGAGTGATGGGGTCCTGGATGAACACGCTCTTTAATGGCAAAGCTACAAAACATTTGGTTATTTCAAATGCAGAATTTTGTTTTACATTTTGTCCTATGCTCTTTTTGCTGGTTTGAAGTGGGCAGAGCTCACCTGGAAAAAGGTGAGGTGACATACTACACCAATCAGCATTCAATGGCATTTGAATTAGAACTCGATAATAATCTGCTCAAACCACACCCAAACAGTCCTAATGAGTCAGATTGAGTTTCTGGGTGTTAATCTCTTAATAAAGATTACCTAAAGGTATTTTTTCACTTGCTCAGTCATGGTTATCAGTGCCATAAAGAAGTGGTTGAACTTTTGAAGACAGGCTTTCAAGGTCTTTAAAGGACAATACCAACTGCTTTTATATCAGCGGCAGTTTTAATTACGTTGTCAGTTGTTGGTTTGCATTTATGTCAGTACAGTGTTGCAGAGCCTTTCCGGACATGGATAATTCATCTCAGTGATCACAATGTCTCCTCCAATGTTTGTCAAAGTTACATTATTGTCAAGTGGTGATTCAGTGAATCATTTCCGAATGAATCTCCTCTCAGACTGAATCAACTGCATCTACGTTGCAGCAGGCCGTTGAGTCATGAGAAGTGCACTGGGATAAAGCATGCAAAAACACTGGTATGAGCTCGCAGTGTTTTGCATCTACTTCAGCCTGCTTTAAGTATCAGATCTGACTGTTTACTGCTTCCTCATACTTCAGCTGGTGTCTATATTTCAGGCTTTGTCCTTCACAAAAAAAAGCCCATAAAATGAAATTTCCATTCACCTCCCCTCTGATGATGTAAACTTATATAATGGGAAATTGTGCCCATCTGGCACCTTAACAGACTCCATCAAACCAGAAATAGACTGTGAAATGATGAAATGAGCCCAGTCTGCGGAAGTTATGAGAATATTTCTGCCATAATCTGTTAAATAAAGACAGGCAGTGGTCTCAAAATAAAATCAACAGGACAAAAAGATTTCATATTCATGTGCCTGGCTCTGCATATTGCACAATTGTAAGGTTATAAGTTATAGATGTATCTATGTAAGAATAAGAATGAAAGATGCTCAGTGTGCTCTTCTTTGAGCCACGAACCATAAAAAATACATTCATCTGAATACTGATACTTTTATGGTTTTAATGCACAGTAGTAGTTATACTCTCATGAATTAATGGACTAGATCAGCATTGTTTTCACCACTATCTTTTCTTTTCCTCCGAACCTTAAAGGGTTACAAAGGTTGTCACACCACTATAAAACAATTAAAGCAGCCAGAGGAAAGAAAAACAACACACAGACTTGGTATAAATGATTAACACAGACCTTCTGACTGGTGCTGCGTTCAGGCTCCACAAACTTTTCCGTTCACTCTTATTTTTAAAAAAAAGCCTCATAGAAACTTCATTACTGACGTTTAAATGCATGACACAGTTCAGAGGACTGAGGGGAAATTTCGCAGCTCAGAGCATTAATTTCTCATCCTCTCAAAGCTGCTGGAAGTCAGAAACACTTTCAGAATCGTTAACTGCTGTTTTATCTATTTATTTTCTTTTGACTCATCCTACCTGTAGCTGCTGATGGTTCCCTTTAAAAACGCATCCTTGGCATGTTATTCCAACTTGTGGCTCAGCTAACAGCAGGCCTCGTTCCTTGGCAAACTACCTGAAATGTGAGCGTTTTCCTTTTAGAAGCCGGCGGCCAACAGGTGTTCATTTCATGTACAGGTGACAGTGAAGCATCGACGCACCTTTGCTGCTCCCGCCCCTCCGCTCCTGCAGGTCCAGCCTCCTCTTCCTCCTCCTCCTCCTCCTCCTCTTCCTCCCTCTGCTGCTGTTGCTCTTCTCTCGTGTTCAAAAGACTCAAAGCACATTAAACAGAAGTTACTGCTACAGTCATTTCAGCCCTTTCATGTTTAAGCCAGTGCAGATTTGATGAAAGAGTTTGTTTGTGCAGGCAGAGGATGAAAAGGGGATTTTTTTCCCCCCAGCCCTTAATCCCCCTGATGGCATCCAGTTTAGTGGTAACCACAAGAGGGTGTCCTTTACCTGATGTTGGTGGCCAAACCTGGAGGAGAAGTTCCACTTGTTGGACCTCTTGAGTCAAATTCATGACACACAGGAAAAGCAGTTAAAACAGACTCTGCAACAGATCAAACTTATGTGTGTGATTTGTTTGATTTTCTTACCTCACTTTCATTTTTTTAAATTTGAAATAATGACAGACAATATTACAAGGAAGGAAGTAAGTTCTGGATCTATTTATCTTTTTGTGTGTTTGTTTCTAACACCCTGCTGCCACATATTTTATTTATGTAATGCGTAAGTATCATAAATAATGTTTTTGGTTTTGTTAATGGTTTAATTCACAATTTATCTCCTATTCTGATCGCATCTCAAAGGACCTTGAGAAGAATCACCATAACAAAACTTCAGATTCTTGATCATATTTCTACTTTTATTTCATTTTTTTTCAAGCAAATGTATGCAAAAATACGTCTTTCATTGATATTCAAAACCAAATGAATACGCACAAACAGCAATACTTCATACAGAAAGTAACACATCCATTCAAAAATATACTGCTCTTCCATAAAATTAATCTTTGGATAGTACTGCAAATATAATCCTTCAGGAGAAATATAGCCCCCACAGCTTTTCATGTCATACAGACAAGTCACAACTAAATATTTGTTTAAGATACACTAATGAAACAGCTGTGCAACTGTGCAAAGAACAAAGATTCTTCCTCATGGACTCTCAAGCAGTAGTAAGTTAAAGGCATCTGTGTAATCTACAAAAAATGTACTCATCCTGAATGAGAGCATGTCTTGAATGAGTGGTGTGCATTGTACATCAGCAACATGTTGCTGTACTCTTGCAGGCAAGCATCTGATCTGGCATTCTCTACTCACTCCAATCGCTACGTGTTTGATTCACTGTTGCAGAATATATAAAGCTTCTTCAAGCTTTTGTGTGGAAGCTAGTACAACACAAAAGCAGCAAATAATAAGACAGAATTTAAAAAAAAAAAAAAGTCCGTAAAACAATTCACATCCTGCACAGTGCACCTGTGAACAAACACCAGTTTCCATGGCAGGACAGTGATAAAAGTGTTGCCTCATTTGCTACATTCATTCAGAAACTCAAAGTAAACAGCAGGCAACAGTCTCAGGTTGCACAGTGTGGTAGAAGGAGGGGATCCTCCACCAATCAGCAGCTGTCATTTAGCTCAGTCGCCAAAATCTGGGATGTCGTCGTAGGAATAGCCCCGGTAGCCCTTGGCAGCATAGTAGGCGATTCTCAAATGGTAAAATCCAGGCAGGAAAACAAGTACTCCTATGATGATGACAGGGATGGTGCGGTCTGGACGCTGAAATCAACAACAACAACCTGTGATGAGGGATTACAAGTAGACATTTCCTTCTGTTTACAGCTTTACAAGACAAAAAGCTTGGGAACCTCAAATCTACTTTGGGCGTGTGTCAGACCCCATATTTACTCACAAACATCATATACTGGAAGACGTTGGTAATGAGGCGCTGGAAAAGCATCACAGAGAGCTTAATATGCTCCACGGGCTTTAACATACTTATCTACACATCGCCTGCCAGCACGGCGTTAACACCCTCTGAATGAACAGGGTGTGCAGGAGGCACACAGACGTGATGACTTCATCTGTCTGAGGTCTGGTTTCATGTAAATCATCAGTCATTTCACATACATAGCAGCTAACCACCAGGAGGCACAGGCAGGCTCCAGCAACTGAAGTGTTATTTTTCACCACCAGATGGCAGCCTTGTGCACTGAGTCACTGTAGTCCTCTCATTGTGTGTTTTTTAAAGGTCCACTGCTGCATTGGCCACAGCAGTGGAGGACATGTTATTGTACTTGTAATCATTTTAAAAATTATGTTTGTCTGAGTCATGGACTGTTTCTGTTCAGATGTATGTGAGGTGGTTTTTAAAGGGTCGAGTCACACATGTCAAAAAAGTCACAAAATAACTTACAAATACTTTGAAATGTGTGTTTTTGTAGTTTGACCAAAAAAGACCTTAAAATAAGGTTCACTTACTTTTTTTACAAGCTTTTAACTGCATCTAATGGTCTTCATCAGATGGAGTTTGCTCAGTTGCCATCACTTGACTGAGTGATGACGTCTGATGAGCCATCTAAGTGAGGACTGAGCAAACTCCATTTATTAATGAAGACCAGGTGATGCAGATGAAAGCTTCAGAAAAAAATAGTGAGTGGACCTTGAGTTAAGATTGTTGGTTTTGTTTTTTCTAGTAAATTCTCATTGTAGTTTTATTAAACTGGCCCTTAATTCTTCAGATTAAAATATGAATTTTTAATTATTGAATTGTTATTAGCATTATTTCTAAGTAGGTAAAGTGAAGAGTAAACTTATTTTAACATGGGCTTCATTTTCCTTTTACATGCCACTACAAGTGCACTATGCTCAAAATGTATTTTCACAATGCTGAAGACCTTGAAACAGGTCCAATTCACCAGAAACACTGACTGTACAATCACACACGCACTCTCAGCTGAAACATTATTAAAACCACATCCTTTCAACCCAAAACTCTTACAAAATCTTGCAATAGAACCTGCCTGCATCCCATTTTTTCCATTATCCATTGCTTGAACCTTGAGTAATTTGTGGTATTAGGTATGCTATTCTGACTTGTGTGGGCTAATTGGCAAGTAGACGGCTCAAATATTCTGATGCTGCCTTCATGTCAGATCAAATTTTCTGCAAACACAATCTGCAGACTGGAAAAAACACTAACATTAACCTCCTACTGATAATTACAAACATAATATGTGCAGACTCTGTTATCTCCCACATGGAGTCATGAATTAAGGAACCACAGCAGGGGTTCCGCCAAAATTGGCACTCTAAGGTATAAAATATCAAAATCATTAGTTATATTCAAACACACACAAAACCATCACGGCCAGGAAAAGCAAGAGCGCAGCAGAAAGAAAAACTGGCAGCAAGGCAATAAAATGTCAAGACAACTGTTCAATTACAGCTATTTAAAGGCAAGACTAACAGCAGCGTGAGGGTTTTAATTACCGCTCGACTTGAATTTTTGGAGCCTGTGTTGGCTCTCCATGTCTGTCAAAAGTAAGGCTGATGATTTAATAGAGAGCAACAGAAAAATTATGACTTTCCAAAAACTTTCACTTTCCACTAGTATATAACAGCATTACTGCATCACTATCTAGCATCTGGAAAAATGCTACAGCTTAAAAAACAAAACAACAACTGGTATGCTTCACATATGGTAGAGATTTATCATGGATGAATGGAAATAAAGTTAATTTAAAAATATAGAAATTTTATATTAATATAATAATTCTATGGAAAGACATATTTTCTATTACTCAACTTTAAATGTATCCACACATATAATACAAATACAAATAACTGCAACAACGATGAGGAATCAATCTTGCATTTGATGTGATATTGTCCTGTTGTTGCTTTATTTTGGGATCAAGTCCAAAAGTGGATGCTTAAGTAGAATAAAAAAAAATATACTATCCATTCACAAACTGTGATTTTAGGAGACGACATTTAACAAAACAAGCAAAAGACTTTAAGTTCCATGCTGAATATTTTTGAAGGTTGGACGGCAAATTGAAATCAACCTTTAAGGAGAAGTTTAAAATACAGTACATTTATTCACGTTCTTGCATTAGTTGAAAAGACTGATATAACTCTCATGATATGATTTACTTAGCTTATTATTATATTAGCTTAGCTTAGCACAAAGACTGGAGACAGTGTTTCTAGCCTTTATGCTTAGCTAAGGTAACAGGCTGCCGGCCACAGCTTCATATTGAGTGTACAGATATGACAGTGGTATACATCTTGTCATCAAACGCTCAGCAGAAAGGAAATAAGAACTCCCACTTCCCAAAATGGCTCACTATTCTTTCAACGTCAAAATGGATCCATGCCGACCTGAAGACTCAATCAAACTGCCTTCAGAGGCGTTTGGAGACACATTTTGGACACATAAAAACAAAAACTTAAATACTAAGCTTCTCTACTTGACATATAGGAGCAACATAAACAGAGATGTGTCGTCCAAACAGGAATTACACTGAGAAGAGACAGGTGGGAGGCAGCTCAGACAGAAACATTTTTGTCACGAATGGATTTTCAGGAGACTTATATTGTGGGAACAAGCCTGACAGGGTATTTACTGTCAGTTTTAAGGAAGCCAAACATTATGGGAGAATGTAACATGGTTGACAACAAGCTTTTTGGCAACAGAATAAGAAATCGTGTCTCAATTTAGATACTGGAGACACATTTCAACTTCGGTCCAAATATCGATTCCAGGCAAGATCTGGATTTGTCAATGTCATTTGCCATTTTAGATTTTATTACATTAACTGACCACACTCACCTCAACCTGTATGGTTCCTGACAGGAGAAGAGCCCCGAAGATTATCAGTAAGGAGCCAATCAAAAACAGGAATATTGCCAGTGCGATCGCCTTGTATGGGACCTTTGGTGGGCTTTTCTTGAACTGTAAAGTGTTCAATTGGTGGACAAAATACAAGACAATAAATATACACAAAACAGAAACAACACCTTTATCAGACTTGTTCATTTGCACGCAGCTAATAGTATCTCCTCTGGTATCATCACAGAAGGCGTGGGCACATTTCCAGAAGGTCATTCATTAGTATTTCCCTCAAATTAATTGACTGTGGCAGTAAAAGCTTTCCATATCCAAATCCATAGAGCAGCATGAGACATCAGACACAATGTCAGGTTTGTAGAGTGACCAAAGAAGAACAAGTCTCTCACCTGTAAGTCTATGTAACCGTCGTCATCAGCAGCCAGCCGTGAATACTTGACCTTGTTGTTGGATATTCCAGCACCTAACATGTTGCTTCTAGCTGCCTTCATAATGGCACAAGAGCTGTTTGGAAAGAGAGACACACAGAGGTAATCATCAATAAACTGTACTCTTTAACAATATATTGTTTTCTGCCCCTGGATTTATAGCATATGGTCCAATAAACCCAAACGTCTTGGGTAAGTTAGGTTATAGCTACCATGGTATAAACAGCAAGTCAAAATCTGTCATTGTAGACAAATTTACACTGTCTTGATCTCAGCAAATATCCATTTTAAAAAGACAGAGTGCACCTTCTAAAAGGTGACCCAAGTGAAAATCTAAGACAGAGTGGTTAGTGAGCAGAAAATGCTCATCCCCTCTTTTCATTTCCATGATGTCACCTCTTCTTGAGAAACATTTTTTGTCAGTGTCTGACACAACTTTCCATTTAAAATTCATTTTCACTGTTTCAACAAGGACAAGGTCACTGAGTGTCTCTGTTTAAAGGATTTAATAGTAAAAGGAGATGTTGGCAGCACACCATTTGAGTGGTTTGGGGAAATTTTGATCCTTCTGTTTTTCTACAAAACCTGCCCAGAACAGGGACTGACTGAAGCTGAATTGGTTCTATAGATGTCTTTTTTTTCCTTTTCTTCAAGCAACCCATAAGCACAGAGCAGGGAAGGAAATAATTTGTCAATTATTTTTCTGATGAGAGAAATTAGTATTAATCCAGCGTGCCTTTTTCATTCAGGAGGGGTAGTGCTGTTCACACTAACTACTATTTGTGCCACACGAGCCAGTCAGCATTAATAAAGACAATTTACTCATAAATTAACAGATTATCACAACACACAAGTGTGACTATGCCAGTGATCTGATCTTCCTCAGGGCCTAAGATTTGTTTATGTTGGAGATATTGGCTCTATGCATCCGTGCACTTGAGTCCCCCACAGGAGACAAAAATCCATGAATAAAAACTGTTGTTCCTACTTCAACAAAGTATGGAGGAGCTTTCAGAAACACGCTGTTATTTTGCCAGCAGCTGACACATCAAATCGCCACACAGCCTTCTGTGATGAGGAAAGCTCCAGGTTATAGTTGTTGTGAAGTTACAACACTTACTGCAGCAAGGGAATACTGTGGATTTAGCAAAAATGGAGGAAAGTGTTTATGAGACGATTTCTAGATGTTCCTATACCATCTGAGAAAAACAAAAGTGCAAATATGTGGGAGTATTAGTATTCATCTGGATTGGTTTCAGACGGAGAAACAGAACCTTTAGAGCTCATTACATTTTGGGTTTTTTTGCATCGTTTCTTTTGTCTTCTGTTTCTAACATATTAAACTAAAGCTACTGTGAGGAGATGAATTAATTACAGGAAAAAACATTATTAATTGTCATAGTAGGGTGTTGGCTCACCAAGGCCTTCAGAGCAGCTTCACTGCTCCTTATCATAGATCAGGTTCTTGAACTCTACTGCAGGGACGAACAGCATTCTTCCAAAAGATAATCCTAAAGTTGTTGACGATGGTGGCAGATAGCATGGTCTAACACACTCTCACGTAGCTGAGATCTGGTGACATTATTTTCATAATCATCTTCAGTTGTGAGTTTTTGTGTCCTGTATGGAAGCATCTGCATTCAGCATGTTTCTCCACGCATTTGTTCAGATTTTTCCTTTAAATTTCCCCTGTCTGCACGTTGTAAAATTTTACTTCTTAGATGAACATGTATTATATATTTTGTTATACTTTGCTATGGTTCTCTTCAGGGCAGCAGCTACCACTGAGGACAGAACCTCGGGATAGTTTCTGGGAAGGTTCTGACAACATGAGGAGTTTACATGCGAAACTTACACACAATTATATGGTGTGTTTTAAAGACTAATGCTGATAGATGTATGTCTTTAAATTTAAAAGTTTTTAGATATTTAATATACAATACAGGGACCTAATATGTACACACCAGAACTATACCCTGACAGTGTGAGGTAGGATTTGTATGCATTTGTAGATTATAATGAAAAAATTTATGAGAAAATAGATATTTAAACACTTAACTAAGCAAAACTTCTTCAGAGGATGAGCTTGTAATTGGGTGAATTAGATGCAGTATATCTAAAATCCACCTAATTTCCTTAAAACATTGTTTCACTTTCCTGCAACTGTGCCATGTTTTACTGTGTCTTACACTAAAGTTATATATCATAAAACATTAAAAAGAAACTAAAGTAAGTGAATGCAGCTCTGTATGATCCCCTGAAGCGTGAGTCCTCCACTTATATGTTACCTAAATGACAATAACATGAAGCTAATTACTGACAACAATAAATGAGTAGCCTCTGTGCATTAACCTTAACAACATGATGCACCAAAGAGTACAAAAGAGGATGCTAACTGCTGATTGAGCTGCGAAGTTAACCTGCTTCGGTGATTCAAGCCTAATAATCAACGCTCCCACTTAATTAGCTGCATCATTAGCTTCTTACAAGTGACGCTATCAAAACACAGCTAACGCAACATGACAAGCACGAATACGACAATTTAAAACTCGTTCCCTCCCCTCGCTCCTCTCTTACCTTATCTTGAGGTATAATAGACACTGTAAATGTTGTTATCTATCTCGTCGGTGCCACATATACAATGTTTCCATTGATGGAAATCTGCGGCGACTTCCTTGTTTCTTAGCATCGCGCATGCGCACAAACATCTTATCCCGTTTGTCGTCCCGCTGAAGTTCACAGGCTTCATGTTCAAGTTTGTCCCCAAGTTCGTCATTCATTAACCTCAATAAAAGTAAGTAATGAAAATTCCTGCTTACATTTTCAAAATAAAAGTCTTCCACCAAAATAGCCTCTTTCACTATAATAATGTTATTGTGTTAATGGTAAATTGCATCTTAATGCAAATTGTATATTAATGAATCTTTTATTTCATAACATATCTTGGATTATTATTATTATTGATGTTTAGCAGGTTGAAGTTGCGCCTATTTTAATGAATTTATATGTTGGATAGTGTAATCCATAAGAATTCCTTAGATAACGTAAAATGATCTCAGATTTAATACGTTAACATGAAATCAGCAAAGTATTTAGTCACAAAAGCTGTGAAATAAATAGGCTGTAATGAAGCAAAATGGATGTTTAAAATATATGTATGGATAAAAACATTTTCATCTGAACTGCAGTGGAGTAGAAGTAAAAACTAGAATATAAATTAACATTTAGTCCACCAAAACCTTTCTTAAATGCAGTAAATGAGTAAATATGCATAAGTTAGAATCTACCAACAAATTGTGATTAGTTTGTTATCATATACTTTATTTCAAAACTACAAGAATAGAACAGAAAAAGTGTCCTAACTGTTGCAATACTCAGTCATTGCAAGACTGTTTCATCAGCACAATAAACAGAAATTTAAAAAATTGTGAGATATGTCTTTTCATCCTGGCATTATATGCATTGTCCAAAAACGTTTCTGTCTCTGTCCTCACACTGGCCACAGTCTGAACTTTTTCCTGAATGGGTTTTAAAAAGCAGTCCTTGAGTGAATGACCAAATTTTGACAGAACTGAACATTTTCAGCAAAGCACAATTGTTCCAATTCTCTTCCTTTTAGGCCCCTAATCATGAACTATTAGGTGTTAAATAGTCTTAAGGGCCTGGTCTGCATTTTTGTCTCGAAGACTTATGCAAGCCCACAAATATGTGCAAACATATGACAAACAGTGGTAGTCTCACTGAAGGTGACGCATCTTCACCCTCCACTCAAAATTCCAGACAGGCGGTCCTCAAAAACGCATCATCCTTGAGTTTGTCAAAACCATTTTTCTTGTAGCTAAATTTTCATTAGACTCCTCTTCATTTGTAACTATACCCTTAAGGTAAACTGTATTTCATCTCTCACGCTGCTTTCTGTAATGACATTCGAGTCTATTTGTTGATTGGCTCGGCAGCTGTTTGGTTAAGTGGAAAGTAAATGGCACCGCAATTTCAGAGAGAGATCCTTCAGTTTGAGCTTCCTACAAAGAGGATTGCCTGTCATGACAGTCAGTTGCATAATTAGTGTTAAACTGATATGGATTTTGAAGGCTAATACTATTGCTGTTGCAAAGAGCTGTGATTCTCCAAATAAATAAATACGTTTATTCAGTATTTCCATCAGATTTATATTATCTTGTATGGTGACAATTCAATTTGTGCAATGAAAGGATGACTCGCTCTTCAAACCCACACAAGCTCTTTTGTATTTTTGAGCTCTGTCATGGAAAATAGATACACTGCAGCATTTTGAAAAGTGTTTAAACTTTGGCACCAGCTACTTTCTGTCCTGATTTGTGAATGCACTGTGCATCAGCATGCAGGTAGTTCATTACTTTGTGACTTTTATCATATTATCTAGTGTTCAGTGTGTGCTTTAATGCCCCGCTGTCGGCAATACATTTCTACAAAGCAACAATCTCCACTTGAAATTGGTTTCTTGTAAATGTGTCAACCATTTGTACCGACTGAGAGCAATCGGCTTTGTTAGATACGGACATTTAGGTTTGAAGGCGCTATAAACATTTATCAATCTGATTTGGAGGAATGCAGTATGTTCCAATCAAATCATATCAACTGAGGAAAAATATTACTAATGATTGCTTCAGTGCTAAACTAATCTTGACAGCCTTTGCAGACTATCACCGGCATTAGCCACCCTCCTCCAGGCAGCATTTCTTCTATCAGTGGGAGACAGAATCAGATAGGAAGAGGAAGAGAGTTCACACAGTTCAGGAAATACTGATACAATTATAAATAATTTATCTTTCGAAGATAAGCCACGAAGCTGCAAAACTCACAGATGTAAGAGCTCCAGGGATAGCTCAAATGGGCTCTTGTGTGCTTATGTTAATGGGTAATCATATTTAGGTGGTAATTTACAAAGTTTAAAGATACAATAATGACAAGACTAAGAGTCTACACACAGACACACATGCTGTATTTGCTAATTAACACGAAACACAATGTTGACACTGATGGGAATATCATTAGGTTTGTAAGTATTCAGCCATAAAACAAAGTATTGGGCATATTGAAATTATGACCTGATGACAGTGTTGCATGAAAAGTTAAGGGGTCACCAAAGCCCCTTAAGTCATTCTCAGGAGGACATGAATGTTTGTACCAAATTTTGTGACAGTCCATCCAATAGTTATTGAAGCATTTCAGTCAGAAGCATTAATATCAACCTCATGGTGGTACTACAGGAAAAGTCAGGGGATCACCAAATTCATTAGGATTCATCATCAGGGAACCATGAACGTCTGTACCAAATTTTGTGCCAATCCATCGACTAGAGGAGACATTTCAATAGATATATAAAAACTCTGGCATGCTGGTGGTGCTCAAGGATCACCAAATGTAAAAGGCTTCATCCTCTGGGGACTATAAATATCTGTGCAGAATTTCATTGGAATCCATATAGAGTTGTTGAGATATTTCAGTCCAAACAGTGCCATCCACAGAGCTGATTATCAGTAATCATATGTGCTTTTGAAATAACATCATATTGCATGTCACAATCTTATATGACAACAAGTTGTGAAAATCCAAATCTATATTGTAGTACAACACTGATCCTGACTTGAGTACACTTTAAATCAGAGTGAACATCCTTTCACAGGAACAAATCCAGATTACTCCTTCACCACCACACCCACACAGTTTTGGGAAGCCACTGGCAGTAATAAGAGTAAAATGCATAACTTTAGGAAAAAGTTTGAGTTTGAGTTTTTCTACTGAAATTCAGGCATAACTGGACAAGTCAAGTAAACAAACTAGAGGAAAAACCTTTGTACCACAACCATCATCCAGGCCATTACTAACAGAGTGAAATACCATATACACTCCAAATGATACAGCAGCAACATTCTTTCTTTCTATAGTCAATCAAAAAGCACATCACCAGACCTTCCGCAACTGAGGAAATTTATGAACACTGTTAAACTCAGGGAACAAACTAAAATTCAAGTAAGTTCAAGAAAACACTTTTCTTGGAACTTTGATTTCCCAGAGTTTTACGAACATCTCCAGTCAGCAATTTTGCCGGTATATATATAAAAAAAAACTGACAGTCCCAAACTTTCGTCATTGTTTAATAGCCAGTCCGTACATTTAATAAAACAGATACCATCAAATGAAAAGAAAGTCTTGAAGTACCCAGAGCACATGCAGTGAACCATCTATCAAACGCTTCATGGCACTTTAATAACGCAAAAACCTCTTTCAGTCGCTGGTCATCACAAAGTGCTGAAAATGAGTACCAGACTTGGTGCCAAGGTACGCCTGTACCACCCTATTCTTTATATTCACAAGATGTTGCTTCTGCTCCAGCACTCATAAAGAAAAACTCGATGAACACGGTGCCTCGCTTACTGTGGCAGAGCCTCCTGTTGCGTTGTGTAGTTTAGTTCTGCTCATTTTTTTCTTGTAAAGGTGTTTTGCCTTGTTACCAAATTGGCCAACATTTCCTCCATTTCATCCCTTTCATATAATCACTGTTTTACACTTGAAACTTTCAAAATGATTTTTAATTCCCACAGTCCACATTTTCATTTTTCCTCATCTTTCGAGTCTTTCAGGTGTTCATGTAGAAATGCATATACATGAGCAGTCAAGCCATTTACATTAATAAAGGCAGACTAAATATTAGAAACCCCGCTTAGCATAACACAACATGCTTATTTTCAAAGTCACCAAATGACCATTAATTAGAATTAAAAAATCTTTGAAACAATTAAAAAACAACCTATAATCTTCATGAAGGTGGGATTTACTTCAGGGCTGCTGTGTTAGATTAGTTTTAGCCGGGTGTACAAAGCTTTACTGGTAAATGAGTGTATCTGCTGAATCTGTGCATTAATGTATCTACAGAGTGTGGTTTGAGTGTGTGCACTTGACATGTATGCATGAGTGTGCGTGCAAAAGGGTTATTCTTGGTCGCATTTCTGAAGAATGCAAATGTGAATGTAAATATATGAAAATATGTGCATGTAGATCTGTGGGTTCTCAATGGTGCATTCATGCATGTCTGTGTATGTTGTTTGGTTTCCTGGTATGTGCATGTATTGTATATGTTTGGAAGATAGACATGCATTTATATCATGTTTACTATTTTCACGTCCTTCTCCTGAGTGGTGGTGGATAAAGATTTCATTCAGATTTTTAGTATGCAGCAGTTCTTCAATAGGCATCAAGTAACCTGTTGTGCATCTATGTGTGAATCTTGTGAATATAGTCACAGAGTAATGAATACAGAAAGAATCCACTTGTAAAAATATACATAACTTTTAAGCAGATTAAAGTTAAACAAATGCAGCTAGAATCAATAACTTATCTAAATTATTATCACATCTCAAAAGCGAAACGTCTAATAAAAACAAAACAAACCGACCCATTTGATGATTTATAGTAGACATGTATGGATTGAAAGAACCAATTACCTGTGTGCTTATTCAAATAAACATAGCAACCACAGTATTGGCAGCGATTAATAGGACATTCCTCAAGCTGGCTAAGCCAAGTCTCTGCCATTAATCGAATGCCATGCGCTGCCTTGCCATTTCATTTCCATTCATGTTTGTTCCTCTTCTTGTCCCAGCTGTTGATATATCCATCCTGGTTTTCTGTCAACCCCAGCGGCTTTATAAGGTAATGAAACAAAAGTGCTCATTTCAAATTCCATTTGCCCATCTCTAAGTGCATTCCATTATTAATTGGACCCACCATATCTTTTTTTTTTCCCAAACAAGTCCCCTGGTATCACAGGCATCCACCAGCATCTCTGCAGAGCCCTGCCCAGCACAGGAAATCAAATTAGGATTGACATCATTTCTTTTAAACCTCTACCTTGCTGTGTCTACACAGCGAAAACATTGTGTCATACATTTGATGGATGTAAGTGCACCGTCAGTCCCTTATTAAAAATGCACTGTGGTACAAGAAGGCTCCACAGAGATGTGTGTCAGTTCCCTCGCTCGGCTATGAGAGCTCAAGCTTTTGCTGCCTGTCTGACAAGTGAGGATATTAATCAGGTTGCTGAGCGTGCGGAGAAAATGATAATGCGTGCCTGTTCGAGCCATAGTAACAGGTGTAGGAGTGAGGTGTTTCAGTGGGAGCGTTTTTGAGAAGAGCAGATCATAATGTGAAGCCTTATTTATAATACCTGAGATATTAAAGATACATTAGATGAGTTTTGGCTTCTTGGATGCTGAAGAACTTTAAAACAGACAAACAGCCCTGACATATTATCACCTTGTTAAGTCATTATACCGAACATGTTGGCAAACATTCGCTCATTTACTCCAGCAGATGCAGAGCAACATTAGTATTTGTCTGGATCCATGTTTGTGTCCACCTGATGAAGGAAAACCCAATATTTACTCTCCCAGAGATTTTTAGCTCTGGTTTTTTCTCTACTAACTCCTGGCAAAAATATCTGGCCCTGAGGCTGCTAAATGTTCAACTCTCCTCACCAGCTTGTTGCTAAATGTCTGTTGCTAAACTGTGAGCTAAAAGAGGCTAAAAGAGTTGAATGATGATTCTCTGTGGGTTTGGCATGAGCAACCCCTATTGCATTATTCTAGCCATTTGATTCAATGTTAATATGCAAATATGGATTAATAAAGTAAAAAAAAAAAAAGACTTGCAGATGCAGGTACATCTTCAATATGCAAGCAGACACCTTTTTTTCAATATCATCTCACTTTTTGGATTGTTCTTTAGTTGGATGTGGCAAACAAATATCCATCCACTGCAGACAGTAGTGCAACTGCAGCATCCCTCCCCCCTTTCCACAACCTTGTGCCCTGAGCTTTTCAAGACCGACTCAAAGGAAAGAAGAAAACAAAAAAAAAAAAAAGCCTGAGAGCAGTTAATCCAACGCTCCATACGTGCTTGTCATCAGCTACAGCTAGGATACCAGTTACATTTCTATACAACCCAGCTGAACACTCACTCCAGAAGTAATAAGTTTATTTTCCTTCGCTGATGTGAAAATGCAGCGCGAAGGCAACACATCTGCATATTGCGGAGGAGTATAATAGGATCCTCGTGTATCTGCTGGAGCTTGAAAACAGTCCAATACACAGGACAATCAGACAGAACAAAGGAATAAGATTTAGATTGAGACATTAAGGTTTTCGAAAGGTGCATCAACTACTGATTGAACAGGCAGAGATCTTCATTAGAATTAAAGAGATGCAACGGCTATAAAATTGTTTTAAAAGGTTTTTGGGCTTTGAGGTTCATTTTACATGGGAAATAAGATAATAGTTATTTTCTTAAATGTCAATAAAAATGTTACGAGGGTTGAAATACTCTGTTTTATGGTAAAACTGAGGAGCAAACATCAGCCGCCTTCTCTCAACTTGATGCCTAATTTCCCTTTAATTTTCCCGACCAGCAAAGTTGGAGGCAGCCATTATTGCTTAGCTAAGTATATTAAAAGTTTAAGGAGTTCTGTAAATAGTTTCTGAATGTCATGTCTCCTTTTCTCATTAAAGAAATCATCCTGGATGCTGGTGTATAGCCAGCCTCACTCCTGCATTCAAGCAGCAAACTGGATGAACAATTAGGCGCACTAATCTCATGAGGACAAGCCTTTACCTCCCCATGAATAATTTAGCATTTAACCAACTGAAGCTGATAACAACGAAATGTATTTCCCCCTGCCAAGCGGAGGCTGGAGCCCTGCATGTTTGCCTTCCCCTGGCAGTGAAAGGAGAGAGGAGGATTTTCCCGAAATGTAATCAGTTTAATGTCTGCAGTCGACGAATGTGAGAGAACATCAGTTATGAGAGGTTGCCCTCAGCTCTACAGCGCAGCAGAGATGCCTGTCTGCCCGGGACGAGCGACCTGACCTTTAAAGTGAAAGAGTTCTTTTTTATTTATTTAATTGTTTTTGTGAGAAAGGTAAGACAGGTTAAACAAACAAAACTGCAGACAGGAGCTGAATACTACATCGGGAAACTTTCCTGCCGGTGGGATAAAGGACTGACCTGAGAGTCTGATCTTTTCACATCAATTCCAAGGCAACAAAGTTATATCCCTCTCTCATTACACAGGCACCGGTGTGAGTTTCCTTTTGCAAGCAGCAAATCACAGGTTTTAGCAAGCTGGCTTATCTTCGTTAATCGCGCAGATCAAGGACAGAAAGCAGGAAACGGCAAGAAGAATAAGAAACACTTTTGTTTTTGAAGTCTTAAGTGCAGTTTGAGTGCTTGAGTCATTCTCTCAGCTTTGAACAAAACTGTCAAGCTGTCATTTCAGGGCAGGAACACAAAGGTTCTTCAACACAACTCCTCATAGTCTACATCTGATAGAACTTAGCATGACCTATGCAAATGAGCGGACGGGTTCAGAAAGAGGATTTAAGATGAATGCGTCTTCCCAATAAAACTGCCTTAGGCCTCGCACTGTTTACGCCTCTTAGATCCTCACACAGAGCAACTTGACACATACCTTGAAGGTGTGTGTCTTCAGACCAGCTTGATTTTATGTTTAGTGGCACTTGTTTTGTCATCACTCAACATTTCTTAACCACATAGAGCAGATATTCAGTGCTTAATAACACATTTTTATGTTTAGAAAAGCTATAATAAAGTGTCTGGGAGGGGACTCTTGTTCAGAGCAGGGCCTGTGTGTTTATTGGTTCATTTGATCTGTCTGTTATTAATCCTGACCAGCCATGTGCAGATCAGTACATTCAAAGTTCAACAAGCCACAAAACTCTTCTCTAATATACCCTGATTTATTCCTCCAACAATTTCAGCTGTCCTTCCTTTTTCAATGTGTTATATAAGATCATGTCCAGTTTCTTTATATACATATCATTAATAGTCATGTGACTTCACAAAAGCAGTAATAAATATGCAAGACTGGTAGACTAAATTTAATACAGTCTAATACAACAGTCCTGCAATAGATCCTACTTTAATGAAGGTTAATGCATTCAATTTTAAAATCTCTGGTTATATTAAAGGCTGCAGGTTTCGGTGCTGTTAAATTGTAATGTGTTACAAAAGGTGTTTCTAATATTTTGTCCACCTTATATTAATGTGGATAGACTAAATATTTACAATATTTAAAATTATTTCTTTCAAATAAATGTTTTCTTTCACAAAATACAGCATTAAATTTTATATTCTTGTGTAGTCATGTATTAATACGCTTTCATCCTTATCTTTCACAGAATATCCAAAAAGAGGAAAAGTCCTGGGATCATCAAAGTCATGAGGATACATCATCTGGGAACCATGAATGTCTGAAAAAAACAATTTGTTCCAATGATGATTATGAAATGCAGTTTCTAAGCCTGTGCAGAGTCCTGCCTGGGCAACAACAAAAAAAAAAAAAACACGTCGGCTCTTACACTATGCAGTCAGATAGAAGTCACACAAACTTTAGTCAGATCTGTGCTCATGCAGATTATCTCAAAATAACACATGCATCACCAAATATTCATAACTGTTATATTTCCAACTGCGCTCGGGGGCAGTGGGACCAGTGCGGTATCCATGAGATTAATCTAAATAGGGAGTTTCTGTTCACTGTCTCATAGACAAGAATAAACATCAATTTGAATCCAACACTCAGCATAATGATCCAAACATGGATGAGTTCAATGTTGTGTGCTGCACGTGGCAAACCTCTCTGTTGTTAATTTGATCAGAGGCGAAAGACCAAATTAACCAAAATGCAACATTTTTGAGGCTCAAACTATTTGCTGTTTTTATAATCTATGTAAATTCAACACACTCTAAACAACCAAAACACTCAAATTATACTCAAATGGGGGACAGTCTAAGGACAATACAAGGACAGCCCCAGTGGCATACTTAAACCTGCAATATAAACTCATAGACTAGAAAGATCCACACGCTGGATCAATACAGCTGGCGGCAGCAGACTTATGAGACAACTCTGTCGTTTGAAGATGAATGCATCACCCTGCCATTCGAGACAGATGTGGAAAAAAAACCTCAAATTGAACACTGCTGCCTGGGCCCTTAGCGCCATCTGAGACACCTGTGGTCAGGTCACAGAGCCGTCGCAGAAGCCATAAATAACTCAACCTGAAACAATAACCTGAGAGCAGAAACAGACCATTTGTCATCCTTGAGGTATTAGTGATGTACTGGACCCCTCCCAACCCTGTTCAGGGTCGGCCTCAGTGTGCCTGGTATCCCTTTACAAAGTAAAGCAATGCACCACAAGAACAAACCATTCCCTTTAGGCCCCTGGAGAAGCCGATATCGCTCATCTTCTGACTGATTATAAGTCCTCCCCACAGTGCGCTTCCAACTTTGTGGCAGCAGTTTGTGTTTTAGCCCTTTCCTGTTTTAACATGAAAGTCTCCCAATGCACAAAGCCAGGTTCAAAAAGAAATAGATTTCGCAGTTTGGTGTCAAACAACTTGACTGGCCTGCACAGAGACCTGATCTCAACACCGTCCAACACCTTTGGGATGAACTGTAACAGCGACTGTGAGCCAGACCTCATCAGCCAACATCAGGGTTGGACCTCACTAATGCTCTCTTGGCTGAACGGGAGCAAATCCCTGCTGCCAGGTTCCAAAATCTGGTGGAAAGCTTTGAACCAGGAGTGGAGGCTGTTACAGCAGCAGATTAATGTTCATGGTTTTGGAAGGATATGTTCAACAGTAACATACAGTTTGCATGTTTGGTTCAGGTGTCTTAACTTGTTTACAGGTAATATCAGAATCCTTATAACCTTACCACTCGTCAGGTTGAGGTATAGCTGGTCTTGAGAGTTGCACGAGAGGAATCTTGTGTGAGTGGTGAGTGTAAAGTATTTATCTCTTTGGGAGCATGAATCTGGTCTGCAAATTTCATCACAATCTTCCCATTACATTGGTGAATATTCTCTGTGCCTGATGTTGGTGCTAGAAAAAGCTCATATTGTCTAAATAGGAAAAGGGTTCACCCTCTGGGCAGCATGAGTCCGCCAGAAAACTCATGGCCATCTGGATATTTCCAGTGCACCAATCAAACTTCAGACCGATGACAATGCTAATAGAAGTCAGGGGTCACCAAAAACATCAGGAGTCATCCTCTGGGGACCAAGATTCCTGGAAATACAGGCAATAGTTTTGATTAAACTTGTCCAAGAAGTCTTTCAAACAACAAAAAATTGTTTGTCATTGGCTTCCAGAACCACCCATATGAATGTTTTCTGCTCTGTCTCCTCTGTCATTAATATTCGGTTACCTTCAGGCATTTAAAACTACTTTGTTGTGTTTAGAGAAAGGTTGTGGTCGTGGTTAGAAGACACCAGTATTGGCAGTTCATAGGAGACGGGATGTGGCCAGTCAGACACTTGACTGACCAATCCTAACCTCACCTCATACTTCACAGGTTTTGCAGCGTCGTCACAATGTCAGGCTTCTCCTGCCATTAGTCATTATTCTGACCTCAAGAGATGCTTGTCAAGAAAACATAAGCCAAAGTAATTTGAAGTGTTTGAACTGACATATTGACATATGAAATATTATCAACATAACTTTATGAAGACTTCATTATCCTGTGTGAAGTACTCAGTCCTAAATGCATACATGTTCAAAATATGTAGTTTAATTTAATAAAAGACTAAACAATTTTCTAAAACAGCTGGGCCCCGCAGCCACCAGGAGAAAACAGTCTGTTTGTTGGGGACTATTTTAAGACATGGCTAAATACTACATGCCCTTGTGAGTATTTACAGCAGCAGGACGTTGGATATAAGAACTTAGAATAAACTCGTGTGTGTGTTCATGTTGATGAAGGGACATGTTACTCAGTGAGAGGGCATGACTCAGTGACAGGGCTTTTTGTCTTTAGAGCTGTATGTCACAGAGGAATAACATATCTCTAACCACAGACACTATTAGTAGTATCAGGTTTTAGCTGGTTTCATCACGATACTTATTATCCTTTAAGATCCTAATGGAGATATTAGTCAAGTCAACTATAACTTCCAAATGGATTTTTGTTTATGACCAATTTTTACGTACTTAAAAAAATCACTTCCCTTCCATGTTACATCTAATAAACATCTATAATCATTTGAATAGTTTGCTTTAGTTATTGATGATTATTAATGTGCGGTAAGAGTGTGGTAACAGCCTGATCAGCTTACACACAGGTCACACACAGTAAATACATGAGCAGGACACATGAACACTGGCTATAATTAAAAGCAGGAGCTGGTCGGGCAGGGGGAGGGGCCTGGGAAGATCAGGTCTGGTGGTCCACTGTGACTTTCTTCCTCACCAGAGGAGGCAGGAGGATGGCAGGAGGGAGGGAGGGAAGCTCTCTGCCGTCCGTGGCCGACAGATCAACGCACGGCTGCTTCCAGGGAAAATGAGATGAATTGTTTCCCTTTTGAAAACTCGGTGCAGTGAGATGTGTGAGCTCTGGAGAAGGTAAGACTTTTTTTTTTCTTTTCTCATCATGCCACAGCTTACTTCACAGGCTGAGTGACTTCTCATTTCCATAATGGGTCATCTGATTATTTTTGATTATTTTCAATCAGGTGGTTGAATGTGGTGATTGTTTTTTTTTTTTTAATAGGCCACTGCTGATCACATGGTGAAAACTGCCTTATTTCCACCATCAGTTGGTTATGCTAATTCATTCAAGTTCAGAGTTTGTTTTCTTTCCTTGCATATTGCAAAAGTGTTCAAAAATGATAAAAGTAAAGTGCAATGTTTCATATTTATAATGGAAAAAAAAGCAATAGGCTGTTTCCCTTTGCAGCCACAGTGAGATTTATTTTCGGAACATTTCCCCTCAACAGGTAGGCCACCTTAATCTAAAAAGACAGACTGGGAATGGAAATATAAATGTTTTATGAATATATATATATGATTGTAATTTTAAGAGACTGCAGAAGCTTCGAAGCTGAGGAAAGTTAAGTATTGTCATCGTCTGTGATACATCTACCATTTGGGAACAACACAACTTCTTCAGATGGATGAAAGTGAAGTAAATTTTTAATGTATATCCCAATATCTCAAATTTACCTCAAGGGGCTTTACAATCTGTAAAGCATGTGACACCCTCTATCTGTAGATGCTTGAAGAAGGTATGAAAGCTCAAGACAAAACCCTTAAATCTGTCCTTTCTATAGGTCAGTGTGTAGACAGTGTTGTAACAGCATGATTAATGTCATGATGGTTTTGTTTCGTGAACTTCAGGCAATGACTGTTCCCCTCTGGAGAGTGCAGTTTTTTTAGAAATGGACCTCAAACGTTCAGTAATTCATCATGATAGTACGCTGCTCCAGAGACCTCACAGAAACGCTTATATTACAGAGCTTGTAGAAACAAATGATACATGACGTCTGCAGTGGCCTACACCGGCAGCAGTTTGAGGAGATTCATAGACTTGAGTTTGATTTCATTTGTTTGATGGGACACGGTGACCTGAAGGGAACTTATTCTAGTCAACATTCAAAATTTAGGATATGTCCTCACTTGTGGCGTAGTTAAATATTTGATTATGAATTGTGATTTTTCTGCTTTTTTTCTGTGTTATATCATTGTAAATGTCTTTTTTGGGGTGGTTGAACTGTCAGGTAAAACCAGCAATTTGACAATATGTTCTAGGAACTTTTTGTTGCATTATATGTCAGCCCATTAGTCGAATGATGAATTGATCCATTACACAAGCACTCATTAGATAAATCAAGAACAAAATAATTGCCAGTCGCAGCCCGAGCCCTTGTGCATGAGAGACATAATAACCACTCTGATGATGACGTCTCACGAAATATAATGAAAGTGTGATTTGTGGAACACAATGGAGGGAAGTTCCCATACTGTATGTTACAGAGTGAAAGCAAACTCGAGCGCACATGCTTTAAAAAGAACCTGACCTCCTGATCTGCTGCATAGATGAAATGTTGTCAGGAGGAGCTGTTAATGTTGTGCACATTACCCTTGTGATAATAATACTGTGCTATGCCTATAAACTGCTGTTCTGATTGAATATGCCCATGGTCAGGCTACATTAAACCATTTAATGTGCTCACTAAATATTCTCTCTCCTAAAACAAAATCCCAATTATGAATCCAATCATAGATTTAATTGGCTGACTTGGTTCAGTTCTGTAACGGCCGCTCAGACTGAGGAGGCTGACGGGAAAGTTTCTTCAAGGGCAAAGCACCATCTTTCCGTGACATCCAATAATGCAATAAGATGACCGGTGCACCTTTGGGTTTCCGATGTGAATTGTGTGTGTGTGAGTGTAATGATGTACCGTGATAGCTTTTAATCAAATATAGTCTTGCAGGGACTGACAGATGTGTGCAGTCTCACTGTTTGGATGAGCTGCCGGTCAGCTACAAGAAAATGACCTTGGGGATGCAACTAGTGATTATTAACATTTTCTGTTCATCTCTACATTATTTTCTTTTCTAATGACGTGAGTAAACATGTATTTTGAGCCCATCACAAATTCTCAGAGGCCAAAGTGCCTCCTCTTAAAACATGTTCAACTGATAATAAAAAGAGAAAAGCAGCAAATTGTCACAATGGAGGGGCTTGAATGAGCAAGTATTTGGTATTTTTTATAAATTAATCAATCGTGAACGCTCCATAAAGGTCAATTGATCAAACACCTTGACATTTTGATGCTCTCTTTCCCATTGGACACACATCAATGCATCAGTGGGATTTGTGACATTTTGTTTTTTTCTTGATGCAGACCCTTCATTTCTCAGTCAGCTGACTCACCTAACAAGTACTGTACACATTTTTCTCACTACTCTTTCATATCTGCGCAGGGACGATAATTCCTCCATTGTTCCAATCTAAGAACGTGCTGTGCCTGTTTTCCCATTTGTTGTGCTATCTCATGACTGCCTCACTCCCTTTCTGTCAAACCGCAAGCAGCTCAGTGACGTTTCCGTTTTGTATGATAATCTCCCTTTTCCTGGAGGAAGAAAATTATGAATAAAATATCCCAAAAACTCCCATGATAGGGGCTGGAAAGGCAGTCAATAATAGAGCGGACTGAAAAGGTCATTTAACACATCTTACAGCACTTCATCATTTTGTCACACTGCTGCTGCCCCTCCCATACTAATACATGCATGAATGAAACATGAAGCAGAGAGACATGTAGAGTTTTTTACTTTAGAGACTAAGCTATGTTTTCAGCCTGAGGGCAGGCGCCAACACAGCACATACAGATAAAATGTAATGTGTCAGACAAGCAGCTTGAGGACATAAATGTGTCACCAGTCCCAGACTTGCTGCTGTTGTTTTTAACTTGAGGAAAGACTGATTTGTCTTTAAATACAGATTGCACTGCCTTGAGACATACAGCACAGTGTTGCAGAACTTTTGGAATACGCCATGACATCTTCCATTTCCCTGCGTAATGCCGTTTGATCTTTGTTGAATTGTTTCTACTGTTTTACCTCGGGTCAATGTAAATCTATTTCCTGCCTGACACTTTTCATAGTAACAGTAGTCCTCAAAACACAGGTGGGCTGAGGAAATAAACTTTTGAGATGCGGCTAATCTCTTTGCGCAGGCACTTCACCACGCCGAGAAATCTCATTACAACCGAAAATGCATTCCAAATATCACTGCGCTTAGCTCTTCTGCTGAAACAATCCCAGATATCCATTCACAGCCTATTTCATTTCCATTCCCCCTCTGGCTACTGATCCCAGCATCAAGTGTTTATTTGGGCGAATTTCGTTCCACCTCGTGGTGGGATGTGCAGCGATCGAAAGCCTTTGATCCTGCGCGAACATGTGACAAGCGTGACTGCTCTCCGAAGGCTTTATCTCGCCTGCTTTTTTTCATTCTTTTTTCTTCGCCGGCGTTTATCTCGCTCAGTGACATTCCAGATCTCCGACACGTACACTCAGAGTGGTGGTGAGTGGGACTATCAGCAGGCCGAAGCCTTCGCCACGGTAATATAGTGTCATCCTCAAGGTTCAATTCCTGGCCTGTCATCTGAGAGTTAGAGCCCAGCTTGCAGACACAAGGCCTTCAAGGAAGCCATCACAGGCCCTGACTGAATGTCTGCTCTTAAAAGAAATTATCTCCGCCTTCATTTATCTTTGTATTCACTGCATGGCTGGCTGGTTTTCTCATAATGCCACAAATGATATTCTTTATTGCCCCGAGGATTATTATTGCCGCTGTCGTGTCCTTGTCTTTACCCCTGTTGTTTTTGATTATATCTTGTTTCTTTGGGGTTTTTTTCTTTTCTGTTATAATCCTCCCCCACCCCAACTACTCAAGAGCTCTATTGCCTCTTGATAGTCTCTGTAAATACATAATTTCCTTTAATCGATCTGACTGGTTAAATTAAGGTTAAACAAAAGTCAGATATTAATAATGGGATGTTTTATGCTTGTCAGTTTTTTGTTTGCACTGTCAAAAAGACAAGTAGGCTGCAATGTTTTTTGGGTGAAAAAGAAATAGTGAACGCCACTTAGTTCACTCAGCCATAACCACTGTTTTTTTTTTTTCCTAATGCATCTGTAATGAAGGGTAAATAATTTGCAAATATAGAGACCGTGTCCTCTGAAAACAGACTATAAAGTAATATTTTTACCCTGTAATCATGACTGAGCACTGTGTGGTGATTTGTTTTAGCAATTTACCTTTAATATGTTCTATTTTATGTGTGATGTTTGGATTTGTTCCTGTGCTGCCAAAGAAAGAACGGGAAGAGGTAATGAGCCTGTTTTGGGTTTTTATAAAATCCATGGATTATAAAGGTGTTGTTAAATATACTTTATCTCTTTTCTTGCCTTAACAGGTTTCCTGCAATAAAGCCTTCAGCATGACTGAACATGACATCCCAAATCCATCAGTGACTGTCACTTACAACATCAATAGTTGTTGTTTCCATTAAGCTTTTTTGGACCAAACATGACTGTGTGGCAATGATTCTCTTTCTAAATGTGACATTCTGCCAAGGAACCCCGGCCAAGGCCACGTGATTGGCGGAGCATTGGCACGAGCCGCTGTATCTACAAATTGACTTTAAGGGCAGTTTATGCAGCAGGAAAAGCTTTTTATCTTCTGCATTCAGAGGAGCATAAAGAGGAAGAGTTATTGAAGCCGTAGCTGAACAGATGTCGCCTGAGCGTTATCAATCTGCAAGAACTTAATGCACCAGACAGATTACGATGGTTCTCGCTGAGAACGTGAGTGTTTTCTCTGCAGCAGATCGCTGTCACAACTGCAGCGCCGCCGCCTACCCAGAGGTGGACGTGGCTAAGGCGGTGGTGTTGGGGACGGTGATGGTGGTGTTTGTGGTGTTCGGGGTCCTTGGCAACATCCTGGTCATCCTGTCAGTGTTGTTCCACCACCACTGGCGCTCTGTGACACACTACTTCATTGCCAACCTGGCAGCGGCGGACCTGCTGCTCAGCTCCGCAGTCCTGCCCTTCTCCGCCACCTCGGAGGCTCTCGGTAGGTGGGTGTTTGGCCGGTCCTTCTGCAGCGTCTGGGCTGCCCTGGATGTCCTCTGCTGCACTGCCTCCATCCTCAGCCTGTGTGTGATCTCTATCGACCGCTATCTGGCCGTCAGCTACCCTCTGCGATACCCTGCCATGGCTACGGGGAGGCGAGGCCTGACGGCGGTGGCTGCTCTGTGGGGACTCTCGGCAGCCATATCCGTGGGGCCTCTTTTTGGGTGGAAGGAGCCCGACCCAGAGGACGAGACAGTGTGCCGAATTACAGAGGAGCCCGGCTATGCTTTGTTCTCAGCACTGGGATCTTTCTATATACCTCTGGCCATCATCCTGGCCATGTACTGCCGTGTGTATACTGTGGCAAAGCGAGAGACAACAACCATGAGGAAGGGCAGTAAAGGAGACGGGGTTGAGACAGAGGGCGTGATGCTGAGGATACACAGAGGAAACACAGCTCAGACGGAGAAGCAGGAGGATGACAACGTTGATGCGAGGCATAAACGTACCACCTTCTCTGTGCCGAAGCTGCTGAAGTTCTCCAGAGAAGAGAAGGCAGCCAAGACTCTGGGCATTGTTGTCGGGTGTTTTATTCTCTGCTGGCTCCCTTTTTTCCTGGTTTTACCCATCGGTAGGTACATGGTCAACTCTTCTGTTCTTAACTTGACATGACCCCAGTTTATGTCTTCTCATGTAATATGATTAATATATTCAAGTTACAAATTCAAGGGTGTGTTTCTCTGAAAGACAAATCCCTGACAGTCCCAGAAATCCCAGAGGGTTAACACCCCTTACTGCTGTTTTGAATGTTTTTTACAGAATCCTCAAAGACTCATTTGTCCATCTGGAGGAATAAAATATTCTGTCCCCAGGTCAATAAAAAATGATTCTGACTGATTCAGGAAAGACAACTTGTTTCCTGAATTGTTCTTAAAGCTGCAATACCAATGTAACAGTTGCTTGATTACACATCCTGCAGATATGGAACAATATTATTATTCATTTGGAGTCTCCAACATTCAATATTCACTCTCTTTTCTGCTGTCTGCTAACTGTGTCTGTGTGCTGTTTGGTGCTGAGCAGGTAGTGAACAGATGCCCGCTGGGACTGAAAACAACACTATGAGAGCAGTGAGAGTTAATTTAAAGTTGTGACGAGTAAATATTTAGCTAAAATCCACTATTAGCTCTGTGAAGATATTATTTTATACACAAGAAAAAAAAAAAGCGATACTACTGCGATACCACTGGGTGTGATTACAGGTGCAGCAGACTTGAACCTTAACCAGAGATGGCAGTCAAAATCTGCTTTTCAGGCCTGGTATAAATAAAACTACCTATTGATAAAACATTTTAATTTTGCTGGTGTGTCACACACATTGATCAAGGAGTTATTTCACTTCCAGCCACCATGTTTGTGTGGTTTAAGAGTTGCAAGGAAACAGCTAAAAATTAATTAATATGGTGCAGCGTCTACAATATTTTTTTGATCCAGATGCACAGAAGAGTGTTTCAAAGCCGCAGTAAGTGTTGTAAGGCAACCTATTGGGTTCGTTAAAGGTTTCCACTTATTCGTCTTTGTGAAAAACATGTTGCCCTGTGACTTGAATGCAATGATATCAGGTAATGAGAGTCAGAAAATGGTGCAAAACGTTAGTGAAAATGACAAAAAGAGAAACTTTTGATTGATGTGCTGTACAAATTTTGAAGAAATAAGGTGTTCTCTGAATCTAAAATATTAATTAACGTCATAATGAGAGCATTAATCATTTCTTTGATACTTATAGAGGTCACTTTAATCTGAAAAATATATAAAATGTTAATTAAAATTTTTTAGCAGAAGCAAAACTGGACAGAAATGAACCAATTAGGGATTATTCTGCAGCTGAGTCAAACATCACTGCTGATATGAGCTTCAGTTAACAATATCAGGAGCTCGGGAAAAGGTAAATGTCCAGAAAGCCAGATATTCTCCACTTAATCTTTAATAAATTATACCTACATTTTGTCTGGCTCTGTCAAAGAGGTGATTACAGTGATGTTATCATAAATGGAGGAGAGGGCAGAAACCAACCATTGTGAAGCCTCATCTAAAATCTTAATTGCTTCTGAAGTAACTCTTTTGGCTCGGCTGAGATAAGTGAATGTGTGTGGACTGGTGTGTGTTTAAGAGGATAGTCTGTCAGCAGTTACCTCCCGGGTCACAGAGGGTGAGCTTATTGCTGAAACACGTGTTACACAAACTGTAATCTTATTGAAGGAGGGAACAGTTTATCATATAGGATGGAGGAGACGTGGATGAAACACATCATCTGGACAAACAATGCATCTTATCTTTTTCTCTCTCATGTGCCAGTGTGTACATTCATAAACCATATGTAAACAGTCAGTCTATCAAAAATTGGCATCTGTTGTCACTTGCTACTTTTTCTGGAGCTTTAGCTGCGTCATGCAGTCTTCATCAGACGGATGGAGCTTAGTGAGATATTTGAGAGTTTTCAGTGTCACAAAGGTGGCTACATAGTGGGAGGTTAGGTTAGGTCTAATCGTTCGACAATAGTCCACATCACTGCTTATGACGACGGCAGGTCACCAAGATGGCTGCACCCAGTCAGAGCATGGATTCCCCGAGAGAACAAGCTGCAGATAAGAAAGCTCACTAGGTGTGCGAGTATTTTAGACAGACCCATCAATGTGGTGCACTTGCAAGGGCATATTATTATTAGAATAAAAAAAAAAAATCAGAATTAAAATTATTAGAAATTAGATGATGATGATGATATATGAATAAAATACTGAAATATTAATGAACCAAGATTTTGTTATTTATTTGGGGTAAATTAATTGTTATATTAGTTGCAAAATTATATCTCTTTGAAATAATCAATAAGTTTTTCCTTGATGAAAAATTGATCATTAGATTAATTGGTAGATTAAAAACATTAAATATTGTTTGGTATTATAATTGTATAATAATATAATTGTAATCTATAATCACTTTTTTATTGAGTATTATGACATTTTTAATACATAAAACAATCATAAATTCTACTTTTCATGTGTGCAGTGTATGTTTGGCCTACATTCAGTCAATTGAATATTATTATTAATAATGACTTAGATGTGGCTCATGTTTTGGGAACGCCTCTCTTTCACTGTCTAACTGTCTAAAAAATCGTGCTGTATTGTAATATTACTGTATCTGTAATCGAGCTTAAAAAGTGAAAAGAAAAACTGGTGTGTCTGCAATTGTGGGAGCTCTCCGGCTCTGCAGGTCAGTCATTTTGAGGAAATCTGCAAGCATCAATACTGGAGGTGAAGCCGAGCAATCGGCTCATTCACAACAGGCACATTTTAAACGGGCATTGCTCCAGTGGATAAACATACACACTGAGCTTTTAACGTGTAGGTCCAACAACAAGTCTCCTGTGGTTTAGCACCGCCACTAAAACTACTGTGATACAAAAGCAGTTGAGGCCTGAATCATCTCTATAATGTTGCTTGATGATATGTTTTGTACCATGGACGCATCAGGAAGGACCTTCCTCAGTCGCTGCTGTGCCTCCTTGTTGGAGCTTCTCAGAAGGAGCATGAAAAAATTCAATTACAAACAACCAAATAGACCAAATAAAACACCACGCTGGAGCAGAATGGGCTTCTGCTGTGAGATGAAATGGAATGAACCAAACCATTGCTTCCTCCTATGAAAGCTATTATAGATAACAAGCGTGAGGCTTAATGGGCTGTAATGCTGGGAGGCATCCTCAGTCACCCTGTAGCCTCCCAAAGCAGCCAGTCATCGGAGAATAGTTCTGCATTTCAATTGAGACAGACCTTCACGGCTCACAGCGCAGCATCATACAGGCTCTGAGGCGATGATAGTCTGAGATTCCCAGTCTGAGGGTTTGAACAGCCACTGAATTTTTTATTTCGTATTTTTCCTGAACACTTCAGATGCGGAGAAGCCTGTTTTGTGCCGAAGCGCTCGGAGGCCGTCTTGACTGCAGAACAGTACCGAATGCTTGCCAGGCTCAGAAAATGAAGTGACAGCTGCTCATCAGTGACACCACATATAAGGCACTGCTGTAATAAACATCGGTTTTGCACATGAAAAGCAAAACTGTGACTGGAATTTAACTGCTTTTATTTTCTTCACCAAGAGTCAGATGCTTTCAGTCATGTATTGTGTGCTTGGTTATGAGTTAGCAGAATACCTCGAAAACTGCTTCACAGGTTTGAATGAAGTTTGGAAAATGAGGTCATGTGTCAAGGAACAACTGATTAGATTAGATTTTGGAGCAGATAGCACCATTTACTGGCCATTTTTGAAGCACCTGATGATTGTTCATTCATTCATTTATTCATTCAATGGTCTCATGATTGCTTATGTCTCAGCCATGATCTCGATTGTGATTTCAACAGGTGGTGCATTGTCAGATAGTGTCGGGTATTGTGTTCCAAAAGTTTGCAGGTCTAGTGGAGAAAGCTGACCGTCCGAATTTATTGGACCTGGGTTGAACTACACGGTCGCCTCTGGTTGATGCACTTGTCGTGATATCTGAGCATAGTGGAACAAACTCTGTCAGTGGATGAGGAGTAATATCGTGGGTAATTTTTTACCTTGAGCAGAAGTTTGCAAGGTAGACAAAGTTATGAAGGTTCCTAATGGATTTGATGTTGTTAAGGTTCAGTTTGACTGAATGGATGACCCTTTTCACTGGTTTTTCAAAGTATAGGTGTGAATCAATAAATAGATACTTAAGATACTTAAAGGTACTTACTGTACTTAAAGCCTGATAATGGTTGAAGGTTTTCACCCTCAACAGAGATTTCAGGCTAATGAACATTTTGTCCTTATTCAAAAATACAGAGATGTACATGGAGTCTTGCGAACATTTAAAGTGAGACAGGACTGAGTGAGTCATTCAGAGATACTGTACATTGCTGCCAGTAATGTCTGTGCCATCTTCTGTTTCGTCTTGGCATGCACATAAATTAAGGCATCATCTAAGTCATTACATCAGGTCAGACAGTATGAAAGTTATTAAAATATAAGCTAAAGAGTAAGAGGCCCAGGATGGATCTCTGGGGCACACCTAAGGAGCAGTCATTTTATTAGACAAGCTTTGTTCCAATCCATGTGCATTGCTTTTGCATTGTCAAATTGGGCTAGAAGTTTGGACAGAAGGACATTGGGATTCACAGTGTCAACAGCGTTCCCACACATTTTCAGACAAAATTTCAAAAGTTTGCCATGATTTTTCAAGTAACCATAATATAATTACCATATAATCACCATTCACAACCTTTTTTAACATGAACATAAGTATACTTCAGTTAATTATTGGTTATTGTATGATAATTAAACAGTAGCCTTTCAAATTCTCCGAACTACAGGCACTGCAGCTTTTCATTTTCATACTAAACTCTGGAGTTAAGGAAAACTGAACTGACTTGCTGATATGCATCAACTCTGCCCCACAAGATGTGATATTTGGTAACTGTTCAAACATGCTATAGTGTCTCTTGAGTTACTCCTTTGAAGTCAATATGAACTGTTCGGCACAAGACTGCATAAATTTACAAAGGAGGAAATGATGAGCTTGACAATGTATTCTTAAACAATTACAGACATGTTATTGACATGCCAGTCATAACAAAACAGAACAGCATGATGCTGCAAACAACTAACATTCAACCATTATAGTTTGTGGTTAAAGTTTGAACTTAACACTTAACAGGTCTACTCCTTCATTGCTTTGTTTTTTTATTTCTCTTCAATGTTCTTGTCAAAATCTGACAGGCTTGCTCTCCTGTTTTTTTTGGTGGGAGCTGCAGGCTATTTGACTGAATGATAAATGTCATATTTTGTGTTACATCTGCCTTCTCTGCAAATTTAGACTGCTCAAGATGTTGAATATCTTGAGTTGTTTTCTTTTTGCTTCAGTTTGAAGCTTGAAGTTCATCTGCCAAGCTTGAAGTTTTATTTGCTTTCTTTTTTCTTTTCTCTGGTCATCAAGGCTGGATACCTTGAACACTTGAAGCAGACATCTGAAGCACCTTGGTGATGGTGGCACAAGTCCACCAATTGCTCTGGTGCTGTCAACAATGCTGTCATTCTGCTGTGCAACTATTAAAATCTTCCTTCATATTCTCCACAATGTCTTCCTTATTCAGGGAAAACTCACTGTACACTGGCTTGTCCTTTGGACATGACCAAGAGAATTTGCAACACATCCCAAAGACTTCTCTAGACAGACTGTGCAGCAATGGTCTCACAGAGCAGCAAATCAAGGCAATCAGACTTGGGTTCAAATGAGCAAAAGCAGAAGATAACACAGCAACCTTGAATTCTTGAAAGAATTCCAACCAGTGTATGAAGAACTCATTTCAACTTCTCCAAACAGAGGTCCTTCTTGGAAAGCCTGGGGTCAAGACCCTGCATATTGTAACAGGTGGTTCACTCGTGCAGCTAGAACGGTCATAAGAAAGGCCTTGGCCTCGATTCGTATTTCTAGCACCTGCCTCTCTGTGATTTGGCTTGTGCCTCTAAGCTGCCAGATGGATGTTTCTGCCCTTCCCTGCTCTATGCCAGAGGCTCCCCAGCTGGGAAAACAAATTTCAAGCCCTGGAGCACAAGGTCAGTGTCCTGGACTAGCAGGAATTCCCACCTCTCACTGAACAACCCCAATCCTCCATGCCATCGAGTGCTCCTCGACCAACCTCCTCTCTGACCATGCCTCGTCAGTCTGCCAGTCACCCAAAGAAACACGCCACTACTGTGGCTCACTCTCGGTAGTCGAGCGTCACTGTGGACGCCCACCTCGCTCCTCTGTCAGTGTACACCCTGGGACATCCATCGAAGCAGCTGTTAAGAACAGTCATAATAACTATCCTCCCTTGCTTGCGTTATCCCACTGTGGGACGAATCAAGCAAGGGAGGATAGTTGTCAGAGAAATGTAAAGATGACGTGGTCTGTCTTGTGGACAGTGTTTTGAGCACTAGCAAACCGTGCATTCACATATGCCCTACTAAGGCAACTGCATATCTGGCATAAGGGCTACTGCTGTACCAGAAACATGGGCAGTTTCACCTTCTACAGAAGAATGAGAATGGTCTTTTAACTATGAACATCAAAGTCACACTACATTCCTGCAAAGCCTTCACATGTGACATACTGTCAGTTCCACACTGGCATCTCCTATTAAAGTAGTAATTAACAATAGACCAAGGTTCAGTAACATGCAAGTAAGAACATCTCAGAGGTCTACTGAGTGCCTTGTACATATTGTAGTGTGATGGGGAATGAGTGGACGGAGTCTTCCCAGCATGCCCTGCGACTTTATGTGTAGGACTGTTATGGGAGGGGAATGTTGCTAGATGTGTTTATTATAGTTGAATGTTGCCTATTACTGTTGTTGTCCATGTTTATAGCTATTTGTGATGTTTATTGTTATTTATAGTGGTGGGACTGTTTGGCACCATGGGTCAGGTTGCTGGTGCTCTTCCTTCCTTAAGAGATCTCAAGCTCCCTACAATATCATGCCTCCTCTGTCTGACCTTGCTAAAACCTCTCCTTGCACACTAAATCTTGCACTTCATGTTAGATCTCTAACTAAAAGCACTTTTATTGTGAATGGGATCATTACTTCTCACAAACTGAACTATATCCTACAAACAGAAACTTAGCTTGATTGAAACGTCACCTGCTACAGTTTTGTACATTGCACTCAGACTAACATGAAGGGCATAAATCTCATGCTGTAAATTTGTGTTTTGGTAAATAACTAAGTCTTGAATAATTGGGGCTATTTATCAAGTCCGTCATATCATCAGTTTATTCATCATCATTTGGTTTCAAACCATATGTCACTGGGTCCAACAGTGACTAGTCCAGTCCTTTACATAATTCCTAATATTCACTCACATGTTTTTAGATATTCTCCAAAAAACAACATGATTCTGCCTTTTTTTCAATATTACTGATTTAATGAAATATTGTTAATTTAGTGGATTGCTCAGTCTTGATGGAGGTATGCACTTAAAGTGCTTTCTTGTTCTAACTATTGATGGTGTATTAGTGTCTGTTTCTGTTCATATTTTGATTTGTATGTGGTTGTGTCTGTTCTCTAGGATCCATCTTTCCGTCCTGTAAGCCTTCAGAAACCATCTTTAAGATAACCTTTTGGCTGGGATACCTCAACAGCTGCATTAACCCCATTATCTACCCATGCTTCAGCCGGGAATTCAAGAAAGCCTTCCACAATGTGCTCCGTGGTCGCTGCCTGAGAACTGGAGCACTGGCTGCCAAAACACAGGGACACATGACCACCCATTCCTCCAGTCCAGGCCCCTCGTCTAATACCTCAGTCATCTCAGCCCAAAGCCGTGCCACTGTTTCCTCCTGGTGTTGCTGCAGGGCAATTTCGACTTCCTCCTCCTCTAGCAGTGGTCCAGATCAGGCTCAAAGTGCACAAATCCAGAGTAAGAGTCTGCTGAAGGCATGGTGTTTCTCAGCAAGTCAAACACCGGTACCACAGAACCCCTCCAGCCACAGATCAGCCAAGGTCTTACGCCTTTCTCTTGGCGTTACAGGAGAGGCTGTTTGATTGGCACATGGAGGCAATGGAGGAATTTTGAGCATCTGATCTTGCACTTCAGTGTTGCCACAGAGAAGAAACTTTTACAAGCATTTTTATACTCCTCAGAGGCATCAGAGTGCTGGGCCAGAAGATAGTGACTTGCCTCCACAGCAGGCAGACGATAACTCTCTTGCCTTAAGGCTTTGTGCCAGTGTAAATGCCCGGAGTGTCAGATAATTTGGGAAGCTGAATGAATAATATTTTGTCTGCACTCAACAGCCATGACTGAGCTGTTCTTGAACAGAGCATTACATGTGGAGTACGAGCACACAGTAAGAGACTTTTGGGGGAAAAAAATACCAAAACTTCTCTGGTTAAAAACTGTGAGGGGAAAAACTGTGTTTGCAAGTATGGGCGCAAGGTTAGAAGGGATAAACATCAGTGCCTGGCAAGGAATAAAAGGGAATTATATTGAAATGACATTGTAAAAGAACTCCTGAGACATGATTTCTTCAAACATTAGTGGTATTTCTGCAGATTGCACAAAAGCCCTTAAGGGCAAGATACTCATAAATCCAGGCACAATTAGAATTCACTGACAGCTCTGAGAAAGTGGAAGCTGTTGTATGCCTGCGTTATATGTGCAGCCTCTAACTAGACAGGCTTTGATTTTGAAATATCTGTCACGGAGTGAAAAAAGTTAGAAATTGTAAGGGGAGGAGAAATATCAGTTGATGTTTGGGTGTAAATACCAGGAAAACCTTACAATACAGTACAGTCTCAAACAAAAGCCCTTCATTCCATCACTCTGAAGTTTTTAATATTCGGTTTTTGTTTTTCTTGAGACTGTATCAAAGATGTGTTGAATCGGGTTTTAATGTTTGACATCATAGCTTCTGGTGTTCTTAAATAAGTGAAAAGGTGTCAGATGTTTTTCTCTCAGTCTTGGTGAAGCACTATTTGTGACTACTGGTTTTTTGCCAGTACGGTCCTCCAGAGCCATGTTTTCCCCATGAAAACACTGGAAAATTATATAATTGTCTCGCTGTTTGCAACTGACGCATGAGTAATTTAAGCAGTGCCTGCCTGACATCTTTGTTCATCTGTAACTGGCATCTGTATGTTGTCTTTAAAGCTGCAGTCTTTGATTTTTGGCTTGTAGGAGGCAGAAGAACTCCCAAAACAAGCTGACAGTCACTCTGACATATTATCATCTTCCAAAGCTGTTATGCCTAACGTGGGCAAACTGTTGTCTACTTACACATCCAACATAATAATTCAATTTGAGTCATGTTTGTGTCAACCTGATGATTGGAAGTCCAACATGAAAGTTCTCCTTCTGGCTTTGGTTGGATCTCCACAAACTCCTGAGGGAATATCTGTCTCTTTAGTTGCCACATTTTCCACTTCACTTTCTGCCTGTTATCTGGTGCTAGGCAGGTTGTGTACAGTCACTTTATCAGGGCTGTATAACCCAAAACAATGAGTTAAAAGAGGCAAAAACCTCCATAGCATTGCAGAGTTGGTGGATTTATCGCTATGTGTGACCCTTTTCATATTACGCATACTCATATGAATCATTGTCAATTTAAAAAAACGTTGACTAATGGAGCTTTAACTTTTAGTTTTTTTCTATCCAAGGCTGGAAAATGAATTCGTTCCATTTTGTGATGGAAGGAAATTACTGTGGGGTTGTTGGTATTCAGTTCACGAAGTCCCAGTATGACTACCTGTGATGTACAGGAGGGCGACAAAATAAAAAATGTGACATTATGAAAAGGGAATTAACTTTGAATAAATTAAATCACTGCTACAATAGAGGCTGCAGAAATATATTACTGTAACCTTTAACAAAAGGGTGTGAGATTACCATGACATACGCCAACACACAAGCAGACCCTCATTAACATTAGAGGCTCTCAATGAATCAAATTGTCTCCAACCGGTCACAACAAAAACTGAAAGCTTTACAAAGGGATACTTTTTATTGCTGGGCAGTTGCATTGGATTGCATTATACTTTATGAAAATCCATAACGTGCCATCCCGCTCTGGCTTTATTGAAATGAAGTGATTTCATTAATTTGCAAAACAAAGGCCACCATATCACACAAATTAAGAAAGAAACATTATGTGGTCCAATGTCAAGATAATGTGTTTCATTAAAATACATGTCATGAAAATTGACTAATGTCTTTAACAAACATGTTTCGTCTGTCTTATCTTTGTTTTCCTTTGCTGTGCCTGGATTAAAGGCATTTTTCTACCCTACAGACATCACAGCAGTGGTGAATACCTGAGAATGCTTATCTGAGAAAAGCAGGATGTTGACAGAATTTCTAGAAGACAAATGATTTGTCATTTTACAGTCCCTGAAGGTTTGGCAATAAGAAGAGTTTCCTTAATTCTGCGGTGCTGTACGGGATTTGTATTGAAAGCCTTATGTGACCGCTCAGGAGGATAATGTCTGTGTTTAAACTCTTGTAAACTCTTTAAGCTCCCACACTTTACATTATTGTGGCCACTAAACTGTCTCAGACAACTAATAAACATGCAGCTCTCGTTTTTCTCAGATTATGCAGCCAAGGACTCAATGTTACACTACATTAGGCAACAAGTAGCAGAAGGAGATGGGTTGACTTTTCATTAGAGAGGCTTGACTAAATGTGAAAAACATATTTATCAGTAAATACAATGACATTTCACGCTTGGGCTTGTATCACATTTTCATATACTCCTTAAAATCTCCTAATCTAATGTCATTTTCACTCTTGAAGTATAAACACAGAAACTTCATTTTCATCTCCAGTAACTATTTCTCATGTTTAAATGTCAAATCAATATGCACAGCCCATCCTTGCGCTTTCCTGTTTTGCTAGAATTCACAGCTTTAGACAACAGACGCTGCCGTGTGTTGGCTTCCAAAGAAAGGGAAAAACAGAAACCTGGAAGCTAGTGATTCATAACACAGTGTCAGAGCTAGAGAGAGAATAATCAAACCGCTGCTTGCTTTCCGTGTGTGTGCACATCCATGCCCAAGTGAATTTATGTCCATCCGTGTGTGTGTGTCCACCTGCATTTGTTTGCAGTTTGGAGGTTTTTTATGTTTGTGTGCGTGTGTGTGTGTGTGTGTGTGTGTAAATATACCACTGATGAACACACAATGCTTTGCCATTCCACAAGCTGAATTCTGCTGCATTACAGCAAGTTCTTAATCATTATTAACACAGCAGAGGCAGAGTGAACAGATCTACATAGACCTTCACAGAGTAAACTACAGAAAAACTACAATGCTGAACATATCTGATTGAGTTTTGTGAAGTCGCTCACCTGGAGAGTGGATCAAGCGTCAGAAGAAACAGAAGCGCCCCATCGTCATCAGGATGTTCTCTGCTGTGGATTGTGAGGAAAACCTTTACCTCAGAGGAAGATTGGCATTCACATGGATCCTACATTTGAACTTTCTTCAAGATCATTCATCCTGAAAAAAACAACTGCTTTTTTCCTACCTCTTGCAAAGGATGTGTAAGTTTGACAGTTTGACGAAAGTAGAGTTGGAGCTTGTGAGCTGAATTTTCATGACTCTTTTCAAAGATGCAAAATCTGAAATCAAATATAACATATTTTTTTAACGTAATATATAGGTCTTACACGGTTGCCAATGCAGTTGTCAACAAGGTATATAACAGAATTGGGTGTAACAGCTATCAATGGTTTGTTTGTTAATGTAAGAGAGATTATTAAGACAAACATATATGGTTACCTGTTACAGCCTGCACCTTCTTCACATCTTCTTAGTGGAGCGCCATTAGAGGATTTTCCAGTGAGTGTGGAATCAGTAAAAAACAGCTCCAGCCACTAACAAGTGAATTTACGTGGTACAAAAATGAGCACCTACACAAAATGTGAATCAGAGAACATGAGCTAACGAGGGTGTGAGCTAAGAGGTATTTATTAACAGCATTGAAAATATTACTAAAATGTGAAACATTTGCAACCAATACTCTTGATTCACTGTAATATATTAAATCAAGGCAGCCAAGAAAATAAGTTATTTACCAGGACTGGGCCAGGAATTTTAAAAACCATTAGACTAATTAAGAAAAGGTTATACTGGTCATTCCATTAATTTTTTTGTTAAAAGGTCCTTTATATATATCATAGAACTGCACCCTTGGCCTTTTTCCAGCTAGCATTAATAATTGAGTGTCTGCCACCAACGAACTTGATTCTCCAGACGTTGACAGCACAGATGATGGGCTCCTCTCTGCGAGCTCCCTGTGCCACGAATGGAGTTGATGCATTCCTTTAAAGACTTGACCAACCCCAGCACTCCTGTGTGAAATTAACAGTTAAAAAAAAAAAAGCCAGTCTGTGAGTTAATGTTGCCTTGAGTGATTTTATTTCAGTCATAGATGTTTACTAAAGAAATTCACTGCATTTTGGAGAACCCGTTTTAATCTACACTCCCAATCTGGACACCTACCACGAAGGGGACTGTGCTTTCATCATCAATTTCTACTGTGGCTCTTGAATAATTTGGAAGCTTTTAATTTTCGCTGTCATCATCAATTAGCTGCTATTTAAAGAACTATGTAAAATGTATATTTTATATCAGATTTGAGTCGCAGTGCACCAAGTTAATGCCTAGTCCAACGACCAGTGTCGAAGTCATGAGAATTTGACCTGTGACCTCTGAAAAACAGCAGAGTAGAGTGAAAACTCTGCATTGTAATTTAAGACCTCCATGTACAGTGTGTGATGGAGAAGTTACCACTATGGAAGGAAGATGAGAGATTAACAATAATGTAAAAGCATTGTTGTTACACTGAAGAAAGTTAAGGTTAAGGACAGTGAGATGCAGAAAATCTTGCTTCTTCACTCTTGCTCCACAGACTAGTTGCCAGTAACAGCTAATCTGATATTATTATTTCTTGGCCTTGTTTTGACTTTTATTTCTGACTTTATTTTCTGATTCATTTCGAGAGGCCCTGCAATCTTTATTTATACAAGGCTATACGGCCCCACTGCTGTCAAAAAGAACACTCAAATAAGAAACATCCTCTTAGTTCAAGTACAGGGCTCCAAAATCACTACAGTCAATCCCTGCCTCACTTTTCAAGGGTGTAATATTATATTATTTAACATCATCCAGTCAGTGCTCATTACTTTTGTTGTACAGTATAGCATACTCATATAGTCACTATTAAATACACTAATGTTACAATATTTTCAGATCTGATATTTCGGAGCTGTCAGCAGAAATGCCTTAAATACGATATATGCAACCTGCTGTACTGTCCACCTTAAGTCTCTGCACATTTGTAGCCGTCTATAAAATGACCTACCCTTTTCTGGGTTAAAGAAGCTTGTGGCTTGGCCAAGTTGAAACTTCTCTTCAGGACCGTCATCTACCTTCAAAACAAACAAACAAGCAAACATCATCATTGTAAAAAAATCATCATATCGTCATCATATATAATCATCATATATTGTAAATTTAAGACCACTCCAACTTAATTTGTATTTCACTTTTAGAATTACAAATAGTTTAAATGGCACTGAACAAGAGATCTTGAGAGAGAGGTAGATGGCGATCTCACAGAAGACAAGAGTCACTATGTTGAATTTACATTTAAGTGTTTGTGGTTAGAACAATATGCAATTGTAAATAACCTACATTTTCAAACACTTAAGGACTTCCTGGTCTGAACATATCAATTTCAGTTCCGTGACCAGAACTTTGTCAGTCTTACTAAAGACAGTCTCAAGATTCTGCGTCACTTTGATTCTTGACTGGGTAAAACACTGATTAAGCTTTTTTTAAGTATTCCATGTTGATGAGGCTCATTACGTGCATCAATATTCTGTCTAGAGTAACGACAGCTATGGGCTGCATAAAGCCTTTCATATCTACCATATCTGTCTATAGATTTATTTTCCCTCAATAATGTTTCTATATTTATATTGAGACATTTTTTGGATGAAGTTTTAGCATATTGATTTTCATTTACACAAAGGCATGTATGCCATAGCTTGCTACGTAGCCTCAGCACAGGGGTTAGCCAGATTCAATATTCAGTGTTCAGAGTCTTCACTAAGTACTTGGTTAAAACACCTTTGGCAGCAATGACAGCATCAAGTCATCTTAGAAATGATCCTACAAGCATGGTACACCTTTCGTTTTGAGGTTTCTCCTACTGGGCAGAATCCTTCAAGATCAGTCAGGTTGGATGGGGAGCATGGCACAAAGTGATTTTCAAATCTCTCAAAAGATGCTTTATTGGGTTCAGGTGCGAACTCTGGCAGGGCCTCTCCAGGACCTTCACAGAGGCCTCCTGTTTTTTTCTTGGTGGTATGGCTGTTTTCTTGAAATGTAAACTTTCTCCCCTGCCTGAGATCCTGAGCACTATGGAAAAGGTTTTCACTCAGGATTGCTCTATATGTTTCCACATCCATCTTTCCCTCTATCCTGACTAGTCTCTCAGTCCCTGGCGCAGTAAAACATCCCCACAGCATGACGCTGTCACCATGGTGTTTGACTGCAGGGATGGTATTAATGAGGTGACGCTCATGGTTTCCTTTCACACACCGTTGGGAATTGTAGCTAATTAGTTCAATTTTCATTTCAGCAGACCTGAAGATTTTGCTTCTCATGGTCTGAGAGTTGTTCAGGTGCCTTTTGGCAAACTCCCAGTGGGCTCTCATGTGCCTTTTCGTGAGGAATGGCTTCCGTCTGGCCGCTCTGCCATGAAGGCCTGATTGGTGGAATGCTCCACTGATGGTTGTCCTTTTGGAAGGTTCATCCATCTTCATAAAGAAACTCTCATCAAAATCTCATTCATAGTGACTGTTGGCTTCTTGTTTACCTGTCTGACCAAGGCCCTTCATCCATGATTGCTCAGTTTGCCCTGGCGGGTAGATTGAAGTAGACTGTTGGTGGTTCCAAATTTCTTCCATTTGAGAATGATGGAGGCTACCATACTCTTAGGTGCTTTCAATGCTACAGAAAATTTCTTGTTTCCTTCCTCAGATCTGTTCCTTGACACAATCCTGTCTCACGAGCAGCCTTCAGCTCATGACTTATATTTGCTCATGCTACCCTCCCCAGGAAACCTATGTTTTGAACTGTACTGTCTGCTCGACTGCCTGCATTTTGGTCTTTGCCACTCTCCCTCACCCCCATGACAAGGGCAACGTTTGAACATGAAGCTTTATTCTTTGGCACAATTCAGCTCTGTGAGTGGACTACAAGAGAGCACAAAAGGCTATTTACGTAGCTTTCGCTGACAGACCTCTCCAAAAGAGAAGATAATCCTTTATCGATCCCAGAGGGGAAATTCGCTGGTTACAGCAGCACAATGCAGGAAAAAGAATAGAATAAGATAGAAACTACACAGAGCAATCAAACTCAAAACCCAAATTACAATAGCAGCTAGGAGAGTTCATTCAGTGGAGTGCAGATCGCCACCTGGTGTTTCCATATGAAGCCAACAGAAGTAATATCAGAACCAAAGTCAAAACCAAACCAAAGTTCCAAAGTGGGGAAATGTCCAGTGAACAGCAGAAAAGAGGAGATAAATAGTAAATAAGTAATATAAACAAGAGAGGCCTAAAAAGTATTAACATTTTTACTCAAAGAAATATAAAAGTATTAACAATTTAAACAGGCTAAAAGTATTAACAGCTTTACAAGAGAAATATCTAAAATATGGGAACAGTGTATACACTATTATAGGCAGGACATTGGATTAAGATTAGATGAAATGAAATGTTGCACCGTGAAATATAATGACATGAAAATGTGTAATGTAAAGTGTCATGACATTTAGGTGCATGGTCTATTGGGAGCAGTGCCAGTTGTACAGTCTGACAGCTGCAGGAAGGAAAGACCTGCGATATCGCTCCTTCACACACTTCAAATGAAGGAGCTCTCTAGTGTTGAAAGAGTGTCCTGCAGAGGGTGGGAGTCATTCTCCAACATGGATGACATCTTAGCCATCATCCTCCACCTCCACTGGGTCAGGGAAAGACCAACACTAACGTGACTGCAACATACTTTGTCCCAAGTGGAAACAAGATTCCAAACTGAAGCAGTTGTTCATCACTTGCAACCCCTACTTGCTGGTTACGAGGAGTCTGCAATCAATGGCCAGAGTCAATAAAATAGGTTTTTCAAAAATTGTGAATCTACAAATTCCAACAATCAAGCAAAAAAGACAAAGAGGACCTTTAGCATACATAAAGGTTCACAAAAAAATATCAGGCTGATGGGTCCAGCAGTATGCAAGATTAGGTGTTGACACTTGTTAATGTATGTTAAGTTTGGCATCTTTCATTTTCTCTGCAATTTCTCATCTACTGCAGATTAAACTGTCCATCAGTAAAACTTATTATGCGATCAAGGCAGAGTTTAATTCATATTTGTAGCTGAGTCAACATAACGTCCTTCACTTGTCATTAAGTGTAAAGTGGAGTTTTTCAGAAGCCACAATACTGATGTTCAGTTAGTTTCCCACAACTGTTTGTAGAATAGAGGCTGCTTTCATTTCACCACATTAAATACTTGTAGACATCACACAGCAGCAGAAACGATATGTGCATCTCCATACTGACATGGACAGTGTGTGCAATTTTGTGCAAGTGGCTGTATCTTCATTATTTATTGAAATATTCTGACGTGACATGAGAACCTAACAGCAATGAACCCTCAGTGCTTCCTGCACATCAGACAAACAAATGTCCAACTCCCATTTTCCTCCAACTACTCTTCCATTTTTTTCTCTCCAGTTAGGTTTACTATACAAACACATTTCATATACATAGAGCTTTTAGTTTTGTGGTTTAAAGGTCGCACAATGTTTGCAAAAAAAAACTGTGTCCTCCATATTGAATACAAGCTCTCTAATTGTTAATGTACATAACAAAATATGGTAAGTGATAGTAAAAATGAAAATACAGTTTATTGTAATTGAGTTAGACTGTAGTTGTTTCCTCAGTGCACAGATGTGTCTTTTTTTGACAGGACTGTCAAAGTTTTTGAAGCATACAATTCATTTGGGGTGAGGCATACTAATACTGTGTGTGTTTGTGTGTTGACTGCACAACAACCCACAGGGACTTCCTGTCACCTTGATGACAAAATTGAGGTCCTAATGGGTCCAGACTGCTTTTTAAGACTTGGTTAGGGTTAAGCACTCAGTTGTGATGTTGAGGGTAAGGGGCAAGGGAATGCGTTATGTCAATGGAGTGTCCTCACGGGGATCGTGATACAAACATCAGTGTGTGTGTGTGTGTGTGTGTGTGTGTGTGTGTGTGTGTGCGTATGTCAAGCAGTGTTGCGTCTGCTTCCATCAGTTCGGATATTATTTATGGAAATAAATGCATCAGATTCCTATTAAACATGCAGCTCTCATTTTCAGAAAGCAGCACAGGATTCAAACAGTGTTGCGTCAGCTGTCATACGCAGGCAAACTGTTGTGATAAATGGATCCAGACTCCCATTACTGGAAAGACAAGTGTGTGCTGTTTAACCTAATCAGTTGACTTAGCAAAGCGATGTTTCTTTACAAATGACAATCATGATTAATAACTACGTAGAGCAGCGAGCAAAGAAGGTGACAAGAATTGCAACTGCGTCGGAAAGTCAAAGAGGCCTCATTAGTTACGATGAGGAAAATGTGGTTTGTGTCATGTGTCAAACTGGAAGACTTCATTGAAACTTCTTCTGAGTCTTCTCTTTTTGAATTGGGAATCTTCCAAGTGACTGAGCATCAATTAGAGACGTTATTGAGAAGTGTTCACATTGCATTCATAGATTATAAGAGTGTGTGGGGAAAGCCCTGGAAAAGTTTTGTAACTACACCCACCGCATGAGTGCTTGATGAAACTCTCGTGTGCAAAAGGTGTAACATCATAATGCAGGTGTCCTCACTGATGTTTGTGCAAATGTGCTAAATGGAGTAGCCCACTTGCAAATGCACTTCCTGGCATTAACGCTGCTGTTAAAGTTGCCAAAATTCCCCACTGTGTTGTTTGCTTTCATTATTTTCTGTCTCATTGAACGTTAAGATGATATGTTGTAACACGAGAGGTGACGGATTCTTGTCTGCCAGTAGCAATTAAATTGGACAAGGTTGTTTTCTTTTTATGGCTGTTGATTTATTCGTTTCAAGTGCTTATAGTGTTTTGGGCAAAGACAAATGTTTTTTTCTTCGTATACAGCAGATTTAAATATTTACTTAGTTTGATGAATTGGACTGCAGCTGCATACAAAAATGTGAAAGGACAAATATGGATGAGAAGAACTTTCTGTTGTTGTGGCATAAGCAGGGAATTTCATTTAGACGCTTTCAGCCGTTGATACTAACGTTAATAATTAACACAGCATTTATTTAATATTATTTAATAACTCGTAATTGAATGTAAAGTCAAAGGAGAAACAGTGATGAACCCACAGATAATTATCACTAACTCTGTCGCTTTGAGTTCATTGTTTCACTTTTACAGCGTATTTACTCTATGGTTCAGCAGCTCTTTCATCAGCCATGTTTCCAGCTGCAGCAGGACAGGAAGCTGTTTCCAGAGAAACTCACCGTGCAATATCTGCCAAACAGACAGACAAAAGCAACCAGCTGGTGAAGAAAGTGGAACATGTTGCAGCTCAAAAGCCAATTCAATTTTGTCTATATTTTTTCTCGGGAGACAAAAACAGAGCTAAAACGAGGAGTGAATTTGACCTTACGTTCATCGGGTGGACAGAAAAATAACTCCAAACCAATGTTGCTGAAAATTGTTTCCTAATATGCTAGAAATCATGATAATAACCAAGCTGTGTCTCTCTTGTTTCTATTAGCAATTATGCAGCTACAAAAATACAGAGAAAATGAATATTTACATGTTTCTCTAAGACACTGCTCCTGTAGTTTATCCAGACGTTTTAATAGATGTGCAAGCTTGTATTATATATTTCTACTGTATACTGTCAATCCAAGATCAAACATTACTGTATTCCCATGGTCCCATTTTATTCCTAGCCCCATGATGATGCATGAATTATGGGTGCAACTCCCAACTGTCTGCATGAGTTAGTTCAGCTGTCCTCCCTTTCTCCCTTTCGTTCCCTCAGTCAGTCCCTAACCCTAACCCTAACCCAGTCTACTACCAAGAGGTGGGAGGGCGACCTACAGAAAAGCAGTCCACAATGTGGACTGTCATCACTGTTTCCATCACATATCAAACAAAGACAAATCCAAGGGAATCAACTCTGTGTCTGCTTTTAAAAAGGTTTAACAACTCCATTAATAAAACACACTACTTTATTTTGTTAAAGGAGTTGATATGCTGTATTAAATCTAAATATTTAGCTCCTTAGCTCTAAATATGAAGGCAGAGGTATGATCACATTATCCTGTTTAAGGTGTGACAGGTTGTCTCGTTCTTCTAATTGCTCTAAATGAGTCTGCGTATACACACTCATTATGCATCTTTATCATTCTAATTGGTATGTTCAGTTTGGCCACCTCACGTTTTTCTGTAGCACAGCTCCTCCCAACTTCAACCTGAGCAGATGTCTAATCGTCCAGAATAACTGAAACACCTGTGTGGGTGCGCAGGTTCTTGAAGATCATAAATTAAAGAAGTACAAACCCTGCAGCTGTTCTGTTGATAGAGACACAGCATCTGTAGGTTCAGAACCAAACAGTGACCGAACGCGAATACAAACAAGCGTTTCTGATCAATACATTTCAGCTTGGCATGATGTTATTGCAGAAGCTCAAGGAGAATAAGATTCCTCCCATTTCTGTGTTATGTCTTAGCAAATTGAAGCACACAATAAAAGCTGAACAAAAAGCAACACAAAGGAATCATTTGATTGACTTCACACATTCACTGTATAGATTATTGAAATAACTGACCTCTTCCTAACATCTTGTCAGTGCTGGCATTTTGAGTTATTAAAACTCATTTTTGTGTGTGTGTGTGTGTGTGAACTTAAATAACTGATGTGAATGTTGACAGCAGTGAATGCAAAATAATTAGGAAAGACTCTGCATGAAGGAAAGAGCTAATACCACATAAGATGCATTTGATACTCATGTCCCTGAACATTGGTTTTAAAAGCAGTCAGCTGCCATCTGGAACATTAAGTTCTCTTTCCTGGTTCATTCAGGTTGCTCTCGACTTCATCAAAACACCTTTAATGTTTCAGCTATTCGCACAGTGCCGGGGCATAAAATCTCTTTATTTTGCCTTAAATTCTGCTGGTGTCAACTTTTAGATAACATTATTTCACAGTAAGTGAGCTGAGTGATGGACTGGTAGGTGTTATTAGTAGGTGTACTTTCTCCAGCAGCAAAGTGATGGTGCTATCATAAAAGCTTGTGGAGGTAAAAAAAAAAAAAAAAAAATGATGCTGTTGTCTGTATTATAGCCACAGTTTGACTTCAGGCAGCGAACAAACACAAGCCGTGTTGGGACTCATTTCAAAAAGCCAGACTGAGCTTGAAAAGGTCAGTACACTTGTCCAAAGGTCAGCACACTCGTCTGGTCAGTGGTCCCATTTCGTCTTATAGAGCACACAGAACCAGTACAGCTGAAGTATTCCACTTAAGTCGACACGGAGCTGATAGCCAATGGTAGCGGGTTTGTGTATAAAGCTCACGTCAACCTTGACAAGAGCTAACAATTTGCTCTTCATGCAGATGTTTTCATGCCTCTGAAAAGCAGAGTACAGAGAAGAATATATTCCTGACAAACCCTTACCCACAGTGCAATGTTTTATGTAAACAAAACACACAGGCTTTCTTAAAAGCTTAAGGTTAATTGTAAAAGACAGTGTGGGAGGATTGTTGACATCACAGTTCATTTATTTATTTATTTATTATACTGACAAAATGAGTTTTTCTACTGCAAATGAAAAGTATTTAATTAAAGTTAAATCAGTCTAACCTTTACTGTCCTCGTCATGACAGTTAAAACAAAAGCAGTGTATTTAGCCATATTTTGGCAAAAACAAAACTTACTTTAGGAATTAACTTTACTCTCTATTGTGGCATAGAGATCCCTGAGTTGACGTGTAACGGCCACTAGAGGGCTCTGTATGGCACTGCTGTGCACATGAAGGGTGACAGAGCGTGTTACACAAACACACATTCAGACTGTGAAGATCTACCTGTGGGCAGAGAGCACACCTGACCAACACCGTAACACACATGTACTGAATCATTTCATGGGTGAGAAATAAGGCTGATCTCTCTGAATGAAAATACAGGTGAACTAGAGTTTGGCATTTAACTACTAAAAACTCTGTCGAATGAGAAAACACAAATTATACTTTTCATTTCCATCAGATGAAATTAAACAGTTCATTCATTCATTATTATCTTTTGTCACAGAAGTCAGAGAATGCTTTTGTGTTGAAAATGGTTTTGATTTAATACAGGCTGGAAATGTCTGATTTTTACTGTAGTGCTCTTGAGAACAGGTCTGGCAGGTTGATAGTTTGTTTCCACTTTTAAATTCTAGCAAATTTTGCGTCAATCTAACATGAATACTACTATAAGTGTTTAATGTTTTTTTTATGATTTAGTCAGTCAAAGCACTAACATGAGTGATTTATAATAAAAGCAGCTGATGTGCCACTGAAATAATGACATCCCACCAGACTGTGGCAGAGGAAGCAGGGAGTGAACAAGATGACAGCACTGCCACCTAGTGTAGAAACATTTAATGCATCCACCTGGCAGTCATTTACTGCAGTGTGCAGTAACAAAGAAGTTCATGATGTTTGATGAAGTGTGTTGTTGTAACATTATAGCGTAGGGGCTAGAGAGGGTTACACACACACACTAATAGTTGGGCGCCAGACAGGTGGATGACGAATAAAAAGTGAAACTATAATCCTGACGAATTTGATTTAATTTTTTAAGTGTGCGTGCAACCTCTAGAAATTTACAGGCAAGTTATCAATCCTACCTACAAAAAATATCTGTGGAGAAATTAGCATATCAAGCATAATTATAAATCAAATGGCATTGCATACATAAATAAGATTTATGTTACTTCAAAACAAGCAACAGGTTATGTGTGACCCAAACAAACTACAAATCAAAAGTTCTTTCAAGATGTTTTGATCGTACAGTTAATCCAGCAAAATAGATGTTAAACAAAAGTTCACTCATTTAACACAAAGCATGACAATACAACAACACTTAAGTAATCAAAGTCCAAAAAGAATGAAGGGGTGGAGGGATGAGTGTGTGCCTGTGTGTGTGTGTGTGTGTGTGAGTCCAGTTCAGTTCCAGCTTCACGTGTGTAAATGTGTGTGCGTGTATGGGGGAAGTAGGGCTGGGGGAATAGAGTGGAAAATGGTTGAGGGGCCGTTTTGGGGTTTAAAGGGACACAGGTGAAGCCTGGAGAGTGATGTTCAGTACTTAGCTCTATTTGGGATTTTCTCCAGCCCAGGCCAGAATGGGGTCCAAGTCTGCAGGGGATGGGCACACAGACTCCTGGGATCCTCACCTCTCCTCAGGCCATGTGTTTCCAGAGTCCTCCAGTGAATCCAGCTGGCTCTCTTTTTCCCGTTGCTGCTCTCTTCTTTTTACAATATTTATCTACTCTTTTTGCAAATTAGCAGGCAGATTTGAATGAACCTGGATTTCTTTTCTTGGTTTCACTCACACTCACTCCTCTCTGTTCTTCTCCTTGCTGCTTGTGTCAGTAGCTTCCCCTCCCCCGGCTCACAGGTGCTACTCGTTTGTGAACTCACCTGGAGTTTTTTTTCTCTCTCTCACTCCTTCCTCCCCCCCTCCCTTTCCTTTCAGGAGGTAAAGGGCTGGTCTGTTGTCTTACCTTTCTGCCACAACATGACAATTTTTTTTGTGACCTGGTTATCCTGTCCAGCTGGAGTCTATCCCAGCATGCACTGAGCATGGGGCCTGGTCTGTCACAGGACTGACAGATGGAAACATTCACACCTACGTGCAATTTAGCCTTTCTAGGTCACCTAAACTTAATGTCTTAGACTGCCAAAGGTAACACACTTGAACACTGAGAGAGCATCCAAACACACACACAGAAACTCCCAGTCGGCCAACTGTATTAAAGGTGGAAATTATCAATCACAATGTTCAATTCAAAGATTCGTAGCTACTGAATGATGCAGTTCATTATTTTTGCCTAAGTGATTGCATTATCATTCCAGCAGTGCTTTTCAGGGTCATCTGTTCTTTAGTAAGTTGTCTGTTGCTTTGTTCAGAGCACTAATAAAGGTCTCATTGTACTACAAATGAAGTGTTTGTTGTGTCGTCTAACAGAGAAAACTCTTTTCTGAATGCTTTACACACCAGGAGGTGTGAAAGAAGACATTGATTGATTGAACATTGTTCACTGAATCTATTTTTGTTTTTCATGTGTTCAACAAAGTGCCACATCAAGAATCCCATCGAAGAGAGTTTTTCTTAAAGTCAGCTCTGTTATTGGCATTTGTGCAATTCATCATGTCAAGGCCACTAGAGTTTCGGACGAGACGTCAACCTAGTTTGTTTGAAGCATACTTTGGCCTTAAGCCTATGTAAGCGCTGTTTATAAGGTTAGTTTTGCAACCACCTGTTTCATCTGCTACACAGTTATTATAAAAAAAAATACTGCATCACAGCTGATCCGACATTTGTGTTTTCAGTCATCAGAAAGTGGACATCAGTGCAAATACCTACTGAATCAGTAAGTAAGAATAAAGAGGATCCAGTATTTGTGTTGAACACCTCTAACTTCTGCACTACATTGCATTTTCTTCAACAAGTAAGTCGTCCAACCCGGGTGTGGTGTAACCAGCCAAATCTCCTTCCAGTCATTTTGTCTTGTCTCTTCTTTGATACCATCAACAGGCAAAACCGAACAAAAAGATCCTTTCAGAAACTGGAAAATTTTGTTTTAGGTAGTTCATTACAAATTTCCTTGCAAGTGAGGTGTTGTTTTTCTGTTTTGTTTGTGTGCTTGTTTTTTCCTTTGTGTCTCCATCTAATGACTCACAGACAGCTTCTAGCATAAAACATGAAAGTCAGAAACAAAAGAAACACAGATTCCTTTTTTTTTCTCATTTTTTTAATTCTTTGAAGTCCTTGTCTTTTTTTTTCTTTTTTTTTTTACATCACCATCCATGGGATTTGACACTTTTTCCATAGTGAGCAAGCATCCCAGAAACCCCACAGCCACCAAGACAAATACCATCACACAGTTTCACTTTCACAAGGGGGAAAGGCTTACAGAGGGGGACGAAAGGGTTGAGGGGCAAGAAGGTGTGCAACAGCATCAACAACCTCAGAATGGAAGGAAGCTCCTCTCAGTCTGCAGCACGTTGCGTACATACATATCACTCATATATCATTAGCATAATATGGCATAGAAAAGCATCCAAGCTGACAGAGCATTAAAGGAGTATAAGTGTGTGTGTGTGTGTGTGTGTTATAGTGTGTGTAAATCGAGGAGGCATGGGACACGGCGAGGGTGCCAGCGTTGACAGCTGGTTTTTAATATCCGAGTCAATTCTTCAGGCGTGGGGGGCTGCATCACAGCAACGGCTGTTTGATGTGTGTGTGTGTGTCTGCGTGTGTGTGTGTGTGTGATTCTGTTATGTGCTTTCAACTCTAATAGATTCTTTTTATGCAGGATTCTGGATTCCACGCAACTCAGCACAGGATTATGTAGAAATGGTGCAACCCACGGGGGGCTTCCTGTCACCCTGGGGACAAAACTGAGGTCCCCATTCGTCCAAATTGCTTTATGAGGGCAAAGACTTGGTTTTAAGGGTCAGAGTTGGGTGAAGGTGAAGTGGTGATGATTAAAATTAGGGTAAGGGTCTAGGAAATACATTATGTCAATGGAATGTCCACATGGTGATAGCGATACAGACTTATATACATATATATATGTGTGTGTATGTGTGTGTACATCTATCTTTGCAAGAACCAAATTTGAGTTTTAGACCTTTGAAGTAAGGGCATTTTTGGAAAGTGGGACATTTTGGCCTGTCCTTGCAACTTCAAAGGGCTGTTTGAGGATTCAGACTTGGTTTAAAGGTTTAAGGTTAGAATTGGAGTAAGGAGTTATAGAATGCATAATGTCAATGAAGGTCCTCACATGTACAGAAATACAAACAAGTGTGTGTGTGAGTGCTGTGTGTGTGTGTCTGTGTGTGTGTGTGTGTGTGTGTGTGCATGTGTGTGTGCGTGTGCTTGTGTGTGTACTAAAAGCACCGGGTCGGGACAGGTTGTCAATGGCAACCTCCAATCTGACAAGCGTTGCCATGACAAACAAAAGTGAAGGGGTCTGTCGCCAAGGCAACAGCCAGAAACAACAAATGAGCCAATGAAGGAAGGAGGGAGGAAGGAGGGAGAAAGACAGATAAAGACAAAGTGAAAAGGAGTGAGACAGAAAAGACAAAAATACATGAAGCATACTATTCGTCTCGCAAGAGCCAAATTGTATAAGTGATTGAGGACTTCACCTCCCACACACCCTTCAGTGCAGTGAATAGCTTAGTGTAGTTGTGTCTATAAGAAGAGAGGAGACAAGCTTCAAGTATACATGAGCTGTTAATTAGTCAGACAGAGGGGGTAAAATCCCACAGTCCTGACTTACAAAAACCTTGTTGTGAGATGTGTGGGCTGCCGTGTAGATCGAGTTTCCAGATCCCATTCCTATCGCGTCTCATTTCGGAGACATGCATTTGTTACATCTCCCCTGCTTTGGATTCTTTAAACGCGTATACCATTTGTAACGCCGACACACTTCTACAGGCTTCCAGTTAGATCAGAGGGGAGGACGCCTGAAAAACCGCGGTTGAAAGCACAAACACAGATGGAACCTCATTTGTATGTCTATACTATGTTTGTATGTATGTATATGTGAGTGAGTCTGGGGCCAGTTGCACAAAGCCAGACTTCAAAGGACTTCATCAAATGACAAATGAAAGACTTGTGATGATGAAAGCTAAAGCTATCTCTCATGTGTTGCTATAATAGGTCTATGCAGGAAATGATCTAAATAAATTTCAGACCAGTTATTCGACATGAATGTAACTGGCCCCCGTCCATGTCAGCGTGAGCTTGTTGCTCCGTGTTGAGTCATGGGGAAGAAAAAGGCTGCAGAAAGACGACGACTGGTGGCCAAGACCTTGATGACGTAAGAACTAACACAGGAAATTGGTTGCTTGGCTTAATGAAAACCAGATCGTGCAAGAAAAAAAAAAAAGGAACAAGAAGATGTGAGCGTTCAGCGATGTCGCCTCCACAACAGTTAGGTGTGCTGTGCAGGAGCCTGCTGTGCGTGTCCCATCCCTCACACATCAACACTGCACACTAGTCAGAAGTACATTAGCTCATGTCTACTTTCAAGCGTAAATCAATAGTGCTCAGCCCTTAGGCACCTAGTTACAGAATGACACTAAAAAGCAGTTTGACAACAAGTTAAAAACTCTAAAACATTAGAACATTTCAAGATATCGAGCATTTTTCGTCTTTACAGGGGCTCTACCGACAGAATAGGCCCTATGAAAGCGCAAAATCTGGCACCTTTGAATCGGTTAATCCTGGCTATTTTACATCTTTTTATCTTACATCCTTCACTTACCTCAATAAGAATAACAAAACAAGAAAAAAAAATCAAACTATCAGTACAACTTCTGTGGGTTCAGGCACGTAAAGAGTAGAAAGGAAAGAGGGATTTGGATGAGTATAAAACAGTCACATTTGGAGGAGGAGAGACATTCTGTATGTAAATGCACTGGTTGGTGATGGACGGTTATCAGGTGCTTCAACAGCTGTCAATGACAAATTTGGACCTTTGTGATACACGGGAATGCAAACAAGCTGGAAAAAAGTAAACTTCCCTGCACTTCTAAAAGTTCTCTAACAGGATGGCATTGAGAGACAGTAAGGCAAGGAAAGTTTGAAGTGACAGCGACAACTTTCTCTTTCCTTCCTCAAAATTTCCTTCAATTCTCACACTTCACGATGCCCTAATTCTCAGAAGATGAGGCATAAAGCTCTATTTACTACCTGCCCAAGTTCCTTCTGCTCCACAAGACTCACGAGCTGTAAGGCAGCTGCCAAATACGGAATATGCTTTTTTACTCATGTTCCTTAGCGAAGCCACAGGTGGGAAAACATGAGATGAGAGAGCCTATAAAAGATTGTTGAGTTGTTCAATTTTTCAAATCGACGCCGTCCTCATCAATAATCGGATATCAATAGTAGCAGTGTTTGACAGATGACAATGCACCGAAAAGTGAAGCAATTGAAATGCAACGTAATATAAAACACAGATAGTCAACAGCTCGAAGGACGTATTAGATTCTTGTCGGCTGAATTAACTGTAAGACTGTTCAATTCCAAGCAACCTACCGTTTGGCCTATTTAAGAAAAGCAACAACACTGGTTTTGTACCCATACTCCCAAAATGAAAAGAAAGAAAATACAATGGACATCCTGCATGAAAATGATCCTTTTTTCTTTGCTGTATCAGTTTAGTCTCACTTGACCCCTCTGTTAAAACAACAGTAAAAGAAACGTCATAAGGAAACATCGCAGGGAGAAAGTACGGTATAAAAAAAAACGAAATAATGCAGTCAAAAGTGCTCAAATAAGGAGTGTTTTCTTTTTTTTTCTCTTTTTCATCATATGAGGCAGACCTTTTTTTTTTTGTTTTTGTTTTGAACTGTGTCCTCTAGGATCAGGGTTTGGGGAGGAGGAGAGTGGGAACTGAAGAGCAGCGAAGGAAGAGGTGAAAGATCGAGGCTGACGGACGGCCCGCTCAGGTGCTGCGAAGGGTTCGGCTCTCGATGTCATGGCCCGGCCTCTCGACCCCTCGGCTCCCGTCGGCCGGTCCTTCCTCAGATCTCCTTGTCCTCCTCAGCAGCCGAGGGCAGAGCTCTAACCCAGGCTGGTGATGTTGGCCCTGCCGCCAGGTGGCGCCACGATGCGCTGGGTGTTCCGGCGAGGAACGTTGTCGTCAATCTGAGCGCCTGTGAGATCAAATGAAAGTTGGCTATTCAAGTTTCTTTATACAAAGCAAACCGTTTTCTGGGGGGAATTTTCCAGTTGTCAAACCAGAAAATTGCAGAGAAAAATTAATTTGTTGTTGCAATTAAAAGCAGTACCAGAAGCTAGATAGCTGGCTTGTGACACAAACTAGAGTTCCATAGCTTACCAACTAAAAACAAATCACATTTCAGAGCACACGGTTTCACACTCTACTTGATGTGTATCAGGACATCACCACAAAATGTTTGGGCTGCAATTAACTGAAAGGTAATGCATGAAACAGCATTAGCTAATACAATAGCTTCCTCCATTGTGGACCCAAGTGACCTGCAAGGCAATGGTCATGTGAAACAACCTAAGCTCCCTCCAAAATATGACAGAATAGACTTAATGAACATTCATGGAAACAGAACCCACTGGTGAGGTGACCTTCACAGTTACTGCATGGGGAGACAAGTCAATTTGTCCCAGTGGCCAACAGCAATACTGCAATAAATTCATCTATCACGATCTAAAAGCATTTAAAACACAGACTGCCCTCACAAAAGAAACCCGTTTCCCAGGACCTTGAAAAGCATTGACAAGCACCAAGCAGGTGGGTCCAGGGGAAGAGACACATGTGCAGTGGCTCCACAATACAAGAGCAGACCAAAGCAAATTAGAAAGAGTGAAAACCTTTTTGGACTATTCGCTGTGTAAGCAGCTTTTTAGTACAATAAATGGGTGCCACCTTTGAGTCCTGCATACATCTGTGGTTAAAAACTGTTTGCGAGCGCTCAACAATGTGAATTCAGTTTTGAAAGTGAACCTAAGTTGAACTCTGCGTGGATTTCACAGTAGTATGCCATGAGATAATCTATTAGGTTGTGGTGACGCTGTTCAAATGGATTGAATTTGTTGCACCATTTCACACATAAATGCTGGTGTGGCTGGGCCCTTTGACAAATTCCATGAATGCATGCAGTGAAGATATGCTGAGTGGTGACCTTAGCATAGTTTAGCTCAAATTTATGGATGGTTATGGCCTCAAGTAGCAGCAATACTCAGGAGAGGGGAAATACACCTTTTCCAGTTCTCCAAGATTTCATGCATTGTACTTGTAAGCCTAGTATTAATCTTTTTTCTTTTTTGCAACCTGTAGTCTATTAGTCATGTATTTATAGATATGTAAATGTATTTCTCTATTTTTTATTTTTAAAAATGATTTAACTAAACAACAAAATAAAAGCGAAGAACTGAACCAGACCTCAGTGAGTTTGTCTGATTCTGGGTATCAAGAAATAAAAAGTAAAATTCCTACTAACTAATGTCTGCACTGACCGGATAGGCTGAATCCAGACTGATGCAGGTTGCGGACAGGCTGGTTGGGCTGCTTGGCAGGTGAGGTCTTGGCAGAGGAGGCGGGAGTCATGGCTTTAGGTGTGACTGACACCTCGCAGACCGGGCCGTCATACAGTCCTCTGGGTACACCCCTCAGCTCAGCCAGCTGCGTTTTAAGGAAAGAGACACAACAGTCACGGCAGTGAAAAAGTGTTGGGCCAGTGTGAAGCTGCATCATCTCTCCAGCTTTCCATAAAACAATCATTGATCATAAAAATTACTGAGCATTTTGAGCAACCTTTATGTCTGATTGACTCTATGCCCTCTGACAACAACCTCACCAGACAGGATCTGAAGAGCGGTACTGTACCCTGCTGCGAGCTTTTATCCTCTTGTAGACGTAGTCGGGGAAAGGTTTTCGGGGCACATAGCGTCCTGAGCCCTCAGTGGTGTGGAGGGTCCCCTCCTCCAAGACGATCTTGCCCTGGCTGATCACCACCAGAGGCCCACCGCGCACCTCCGTGCCTTCGAAGATGTTGTACTCCACCGTCTGTAGAGGAGCGCAATCAAATAAATGAAAAAGATTAAGTATGAAAATCATGTCATAATGAAAAGGTGGGTAAAATGAGTTTATGAGGGTTTATTGATCATCTCAGGTTCACATATGATCAGGTCACGTGTGAATAGCAGCTGTGATTGAATTAAAAAGCTCAGGTTTCTGTGTCATGTTTAGTGCCATCCATGCCATGTACCTTTCCTGATAGATGTTTCATATAACAATGTATATAGCGTCGTTTACCAGAGTAAAACCAGAGTTACAAGGTGCTTCACAAAAATATAATTAGAAATGAAACAAACACAAAAAATTAAAGAACATCTTACACAGAAAAGGCAATAAAAACAGGGATACTAACAAACCAGGGGATAAAACAAAATATAAAAGAACGATATTAAACAGTGATCATGGGTGGCAGCACTGCTGGATAACAGCTGTGACTTAGAAAAGGAGGACAACTCAGTGTAAGAGTGCTCTGAATCTCAAACAGATGGCATAAATAATGGATTTTAAACATACCAAAAATGTTCCCATTCAGCCTTATCAGGGACACAGGGGTGATGTTTAGGTGAGACTTACTCCTGAACTCATCACACTGGTTCTTACAAGCAAAGTCAACTATCTCACCTGGTTCATTAACAGAGCTCTAAGGAAACGTGTGCACATCAAAGTTTGGTTGTGTCTCATTCTACTGGTCCTAATGGGGGAAGAGGCTCTACAGACTTCACTAATTAGTTGCCTGTGTTATTCATTGGTTATGATGCTTTTATAAACTATTCACATTCTATTTTCTCCTTTATCAACTTTTACCTTTTATATATCGGTTGCAAGGCAGTTGTGAGGTCCCACATCTGTAAATAAGCCCTGTGTAAATTTGTAAATTGTAATTTTGAAGATACTTTTTCTTAGCATATGGTTGCTAAATGTTAATACTTTTTTAATACTTAAAACCTTCTGTTTTATTACTATTTAACTACTGACTATCTCCTTGCTGCTGTGCAATGTAAATTTCCCCACTGTGGGACGAATAAAGGTATATCTTATCTTATCTTAAATCTTTCACAGAGTTACTAACATCTGTGTTTTATTATAAATAACCTTGGTTGACTGGTTGGTTGGTTGGTTGACTTTACTCTGTTAATTATATAATTATTTCACAATCTCTTGGCTTCTTCGCAGGGAAGATTTTGCAACACTATCCATGACATCGTAGTGTAGATATGACATGTGTTAAAGATAGAATTGTCTGGTGATTTTCAGTTTGTGCTTTTAGATACGAGGCGGGTTTAGGTTCTTGTTTGACAGCTGGCAGCTTTGTTCCTGTGACGATATATTACAGCTGCTTGCATCTCATAACACAAACGCAGGTATATTAAATCACGACAGAAATACCTTCAAAGCGGAGATGCAGTGATTCATCGGCTCCAGCTGATTTTCCCCTAACATAAGGATGATGTAACCTCCCTCTAGCACATGATGTATCTGGGAATCTTAGTTCATAGATTTATGAAAATCTCACTCATCTCTATCTGAAAAACTGCCAGTTTGTGATGCCACAGTGCAAAATTGCCAAAATGTTTATGGATTAAAGTGCACTTGCAAAAGGAGCTTAACTGATTTAACTCACGCAGAGTTAAAAGCGTTCCCTCTGGCTTCCAATGCTAATAAAGAAAGCAAAGCTAATCGCTGGGGAAAACCAGCTGATGTAGCACAGCGACCTCAGTTCTCCGGCCAGAGGAAGTAGAAGAAGGAGCCGGGGTCGTATGGGTGGTGCAGGTGTTTGGGGGTGTGTGTGTGTGTGTGTGTGTGGACAGGGAGGGTGGGGAGGTGGTTTGTGTGACGGATTTGGAAGCTGGATGACTACTCTCTCCTAAAAGCTACTGGAGCTGAGGCTGAGGTCATGGCGATCTGGTGGACTGTGAGAGGCTGAAATGAGATCACCACACACACACACTCCGAATGAGCAGTTTCTCCCATGAACGTTAGTCTGTCGTTTTCTGACTAAGCGGAATAAAAGGAAACATGACAGATTCTAAGAACATACACGGCAATAGACCCTCTGTCTTTCTTTCTCTCTCTCTCTCAAACACACACACACACACACACACAGTGATCTGCCTGCTAACAATCAGAACTGATGTGTTCCAGTTCCCTGGCAGATTTTGAGGATGACATCACTCCCCTGACGCTGTGTGAGGCCCACACCCTGTTCAACAGTCATGGCCATACAGCAAGACGTGGACTAATGAACCAGTTGCCCTGCCTGTCATCAATTACACTAACTGTATTCTTATTAGTAATCATTATCACATTGTAGATTGTAGAGTGTTCTTGTATGAATCTAAGATGTATTTCATGTAGACTCACTAACTTGCTTGGTATTTTTAAGACAGTGAAAACCGCTCTTGTTAATTCAGAGTAATGTTGCCTTCATGGCCTCCATGTTTACACTGTATGTCTAAAGTATGGAGAAGCCCCTGTTCACATACTTTTCACACTTTGTGGTCTGGAGCTGCTCGTCTGGTTTTGGTTCAAGTCCCTTAGTTTCAATGACGGGAACTCCTAATGCTACATTATACAAAAATACAGTACTTTAGACAATAGTATGATTCCAACTTTGTGGCAGCAGTTGGACAAAGACCATTTCCTGTTTTATAGGACATTGCCCCTGTACATGAAGCCAGGTCCATAAAGACATTTCTGTCTGCAAATGAGTCCTTTTTGACACAGACAATCATTTCTAATCTTGAAACAGGTTGGTTTTTTATGGTTAAATTGTTTCATTTGTTTGAATAAAATGAAGATTGTGGGATTCAGTTATGGACAGAAATGACTGATTGTCTTAACCGTTTCCTTTAATTGTCACAAAACATTTCATGTATTCTTGTTGTTAATCATTGATGTAGTATTGTGCTTAATCCTGTTTTGTGAAGCACTTTAAGCTGCATATCTCTGTTTAAAAGGTGCTAAATAATTAAAGTTAGTATCATTTTCATTTCAGCTATTCATCCACTCTTAGAGCTTTGACTGTGTGCATTCACAACACTTGTAACCTGAGAAGCCTTTAACAGAACCTTAAAGCCACTTTGCGTATAATTTGAAAAGGTCTAAGTCTGGTGCCCCCCAGTGGCAATATCAAGAAGACACTGTGGCAGTTCATACCGAGTTGTGGCTCTTTGCAGAGATAATCTTTGTGAAGTCTGGGTCCCACAGCACCAGGTCAGCGTCTGAGCCCACAGCGATACGACCCTTGCGGGGATACAGGTTGAAGATCTTGGCAGCGTTGGTGCTGGTTACTGCCACAAACTGGTTTTCATCCATCTTACCCGTCACCTGAAATGATTCAGAGCTGAGAGTGAGTTGTCCTGATCGTCTCTGAGCCATTCATTTTCTTCATTCTTCTTCATGCTTATTCAATCATTTCTGCTCAGTGTGGACTGTTGTGTTCTGTTACTGGTGCATGTGTATTGTTGATATTTTAGTCTGAACCAAAGTGGAGGAATGACTTAACTTATTTTACGCATTAAATGTCTCTCAATTGATTTTACAGAAATCCCACCCCAGCTTACTTTATGCTTCATTTGAAAAAGGAGAGTATAAATATACGTACCACACACTTGTCCCAGATGATCGACATCCTCTCCTCGGTGCCATTGACGCCTTCAGGAATCAAGCTGAAGTCGTCTTTGCCCACAGCACGCTGGGCGGTGTTGAAGGGACAGTGTGCGCTTCCTGTCACCTGCAGGTCGCCACTAGAGGAAGAGAGGTGCAGAAAGAGGAAAGAATATTGTCTTCATTCAGAAAATGAAGTTGGTTGTAACAGGAGGTCCAATATTTTCATTACGTTATTTCTCAGTTTGAATGATTGCATCATCATCTTACCAGGACAGCAGAGAGTTGAGATAGTCTGGTGTGGTTGGGTCGGGGCTCAGGGGAGGGGAGGTGACGTAGGCAGCTGCCTTGGCCCAGTTCTTGCTCCAATAGTGGGAACCGTCTGTTCCCAGACTTGCAGTGATTGGCTCTCCATAGACCACAGTGCCTGAAAGTCCAAACCCATTATAACAACAAAGACACTACGCTCCTTGAGTTTGTTTCATGGATGTCATGTGGACTGTTGCAATGTTTGGGACTGGGCATTGAAAGTTATTATATGGAAGTAAGTGTTTTCTAGTCCAAAACCAAAATATAATTGTGCAAACGAAGTATTTACGTCAATGTCAGTGGAGTAGACTGCGGGTTATTTAAGTCTCATCTCTGTGGTTTCTAGTTTTGGAAAAGAAAAGTTAAAATGCTGACAAACTATGCAGGAAAAGTTTTCAATCAGTGCGAGATCAGACGATGCTTCTGTTTCTGAGTCTCACCCTTCTTCCTGGCCTGAGCGATGACGTCCGCAGCGCTCTTACTCATGACCTTAGTGACATAGAGAGGGCAGTTGGTCTGATTGGCCACGGTCACAGAGCGGTTTACAGCCTCCGCCTCCACCTGGACAACAGAGAGGTTTTCATGAGCGAATGAGACGGGGCATTTGAAAGGTGGAGGAACGACTTCAGTTTGACCCTCGTTCTTCTTCCACACTGAGAAGCCCGACTTTTCTTACATCATTTCCCTGTTCTTCCCACAGCTCCAAAATCCTCATTTCCAAATTTTATATCATATGAAGAATTAAAACTTTAGGGAGGGGTTTTGTGTGATGACATAAAACGAATGGTCTCTCAGATGTCTTTTATTATTAATTAATAAGTAATTATAGAATGATAAACTAAGTAAGAGACAATCAAAGTGAAAGTTGAAAATTAGTCGAAAACAAATCAACTTAAATACACTTTCTATTTCTTAACAGAGTATTGATATACTTAAAATGCATAGTTACTCATTTAGGTTAATATGCTTATTTGCTTTCTTGCCAAGAATTAAAGGACGAGATTAACACCACTGTTTGGTTTGCTTAGCTTAGCAGAAAGAGTGGAAACAGTGGGAAACACTTTGGTTTTTGTGCACATTAAAAAACAAGACATAACATGTCATCTGAGCTTTCGAGGTGCTGGCAGGTGGATTTTGTTCCCTTCAGACAGAGCCAGGCTTGTTGTTTCCCCCTGACTCCAGTCTTTGTGCTGAGCTGAGCTACCTGGCTGCAGCTGCATAATTACTGTACACACATGTGAGTGGTATCAATCTTCTCATCTGACTCTTGGCAAGAAAGTGAAGACGCAGAGTTCCCAACATGAAGCATTATTTTCCTCATAATTTGTTTTCCATCCATAGCAACAAAACGAGGTAAAACACTTAACTGAGCATTGGCAACTTATTTTGAAAAATGAGATGGCAGGATTGTGATTTTTCAGTGACAAACACTGACAAGATGTTCCAAGAAGAAAGAACACTGTGTTCTTCATCTTGTCTGTGGTTCCTTTTGGATCATATTGACTTTTTCTGTTTTTATATTTTGGCATTTTTGGGCGTCCCTTTTCTCTGACTTTTGTCTGAGGTTTTAATAACCAGCCTGTAAATGACTAAAAATAACAGTTTGGAAAACAATCAAGATTTGATCACTGCAGGGGGACAGGTGCTTGTAATGAGTCCAATCATCAAATGCCTCCAAAAGCTAAAAAAAAAAAAAAAAAAAAAAAAGCTAAGAAATCTGATCTCCTCCCCTCAATATTCAGTGTTAAACCAGCTCCAAACCTCCTGCTTCATTAAATGTCAGCCAGCAGCAGTGAACACTGTGAGGTCTACTCACACATGAACACATCTGCTCAGATGTTTGTCAGTGTAACGGACTGGAGGATGATCTGGCTTTCAGTCTGTCACTTGTCTTTAGTAACCTGGGTCTGTAGTTGATTTGTCACTGTGAACCGACAAGGTTATCACTGTGTCGTTGGTCAAAATACACAAACGCACTCACAGGTGGTAATTCTGTGCACCAGAGAACTCACTGTCTGTGATGCATGGTCCTCATAACTGTGTGTGTGTGTGTTTTATCCACCATGTAGCTGCTGGTTAAAGAATTAATACTGACAATACAAATACGTGTGTTGTTTTTACAAACCATGCTCATCAGGTGTGTGTGCATTCGGGTACAAACACTCCCCAACCTGGTTTGTTCCTTCCAATGTCTGACTGAAGATTTTACCCTTGCCTTAGAAATTAGATAATAATAATAATAAGGAAACAGAGCTGCCATTAGTGATGGTCAAATGTCACTCTGTACTTTGTGCTGCATCGCGATGTTCATGAGTAACAGCGATGACTCATGTAAAGGATGTGCTCTTTGAGTTCTCAACAGGAAAATTTATATCAAACATATGTAGGTGATTCTGAAGAGAATGTTTAAGTATTGGCCACAGCAGCACAACACCCACGGCTTCATTGTAAATCTGTCAAACAACAGAACACCAACAGCTGCAAATGTTGGAAAGGTCAAATCCTCCTAGCGTGAAAAGGACTTCTGCAAATACAGCTCAGAGATAAACTGGTTCCTCACTTCCAAAAGTCAAACCAGCTTTTCACCAGAAGTCCAAGACGAGTCAGTGTCCACAGTGTTAAAAGTGTGTCTCACCTCCTCAGGACGGCTCAGCACGTGTCCCTCTGGCCCAGTGATGCCCTGCTCCAGGATCCTGCGCTGCTCCTAAACACACACAAACAAAGCACCATGAAAATGCGAGATGCACTGATGTTTGCCCTGAAACACTCCAAGTTTAAGACTTTATTTTTGTATTTGATGCCAGTTTTAAGGCAAACGTCCCAGAAAATCACGTGTCTGTTTAAATGTCGTACCTCAGCTACAATGTCTCCATTCTCGGCGTGCACCTGAGCGATGGCTCCCAGGTCGCGGATCACGCTAAACACCTCGTACACCTGCAGCAAAGAGGACGACACAGTGAAGATCCCTGATGCACAAAAGCAACTTTTTTTCACAAATTTCACTAATAAGCAAATAATAACAAGCTAACAGAAAAAAACTAAGATGATGCACATCAGCATGTTCATATTGTCATTGTGAGGAAGTTAGAATGGTGACATTAGCACATAGCTCAAAGCTCGATGTACAGCATCAGATTATTAATTAATCTCGCTAATATTTTTTAGATTCAGTGTCCAAGGCCAAGGTAATGTCTTGTTTTGTGAAGGCAACAGTCTGAAACAAAAAGTTACTCAATACAATCTTATAGAACAAAGCAAAGCTGCGAATTCTTCAGATGTGAGAAACTGGAGTGAGGGAGGGTTTGGCACTTTTCCTTGAAATAAATCACCTAATTAATCACTTAGCAAACTTGTCAATAAATAAAAACATGCTTCTTCTATTATCAGTACAGAATAAGGGAAGCTGCTCTAATTACACCGATGCTCCAGAAAATAATGAGAAATCAACCAGAGAACAATCAAACCTTATTGACTGAATACTTTTGTAGTGAAATAAAACATGGACCCTGATTTTCACACACTATAGGAGTCTCCCATGCTCTGATTGTTTATTAAGAAACGACGTAACTCCACAGACTGAAGGAAAGCTGACTGAGTGTTGAATGAGTCATCACATCCCAGCTGCCAAATGTGCAACAATAAAGAGCCATCAAAGTTTGACATGTGAGAGAGAATGATAAACTCTGGCTGCACCGGGCTGTGAGCATTCCTCACACAGGTGCAAAGGCCGACACAGATCTGTTTCAAAACAGCTTTCAAGTGGGATTAATTCATTTTTACCATGAGTCAGAAGGAGACTTGGACGGAGACGTGGCTTTCATTGTCCTTTCAGTCTCCCAAGAGAAACACACAGATAATCAGTGCGAAATGACGTCTCGCCAAAACAAACAGACTCAAGCTGTAACTCTCACTGTAGGATGAGAGCAGGAGTAACATCAAGACTGTGATATGATTTCTGATATTATAATCAGACTATGAGACCTATTGCAGGCAAGTTACCACTTAATGCCCCTGAACAGTGTGTTGCCAGAAAAAAGAGATTCAAACCACAGACTGTATAAAACATTCAAACACATCGCTGTCAACATGTTGGCAGATATAAAATATATAAACTACATTTTTTGGGTTTACCACAGTTGCTCTTCTGGTTGAGCTGAGCCTTGATGAAGGCAACAGTTAATATGTTATGATTTAGTTGTTATTTTGGCTAATCCAACTATTGCTTTTACAGTAAACAGCATCATCTTGGTCTGTGGATTCCTTTGTGTGCTGTCACGTCTCATATGTCCGTGACCATCAGGCTAACAATTTGTGTAGATTCAATTTGGGTCTATGTGCAGCAGCAAGCTTTGGGTTAAGTAGGAGCAGGAGAGGCCAGGTTTCATCCAAATTGAATAAGGAGTATGTAAGATATTATATTTGATCTTGATTTGACCTTTAACATGGCATTTGCCATCTTGAAAAAAGGCTTTCTGTTTCTCAGCAATACACAGAATAGACAAACAATGAAGAAGAGAAGAAGCCCCACCTGAGCATCAGTGAGCTGGAAAATGTCCTTATAAGCCAGATAGACAAGGAAAGAGTTGACACCTGAAAATACAAGATGTCAGAGCGTAAAAACCACAAGGGAAGAAAAAACATATTCAAAATATCATAAAACACTTTGATTGTAAAAGTGTGATAAAAAAGTCACTTTAACTTGTCTGATGAAAAATATAACAATGAGAGAGGCAAACTGAAATGCATCCAGATTCAGAGGTCGAATAAGGTGTGGTCAAATCATGATCTCAACATGTTCTGTAAATACAGTTTTAAAGCTGGACAAAAGTTCTTAGAGACAAGATCCCAGAGTGGGACAGTGAAACTTTCAGTCCCCAATAACTGAGATTTCCAAAAAGTTCATTGGTATTGTGGGGTGTAGTGCAACTTCAAGAGGCAACTAGCAGAGCTCATCGCGTTGTTTCTGTCTCATCATAATGGGACTCTTTTGAACAAATGTGACTTTGCGTGGGGCGTGGTCGTACCGTGATCCTTCACAAGCGCCTCCATCTCCTCCTGGATGCCCTTGTGCCACTCGGTGATGTCGACGTGCAGAGAGTAGTCGCAGCAGGACTTGCTGTCGGCCCATTCACGCCACTGCTCGAAGGCCGACATGAGGCTGACGCCGGGCTCGGGGACCACATGGTCAACTGGATACACACACACAAACACACACGAGGACCATCAAACACACACACACAGACTCTGGTGTGATCTTATCTGCTTTCTGTGATTATGATGCTGTGTCTAGATCAAACTGAGACCTTGTGCAGTTTCTCCCCTGACAGCCAAATATTTTCCAAGTGTGTCTCAAGTGACCACTTGTGAAGCACATTGATCTTTGATAATTACCAGATACATGAGACCTTTATACAAAACATCATCTGCTCATGGTTTCTACCACCCAGAGACGAACCTAACAACATATGGTCTCAAGATGTTATTTTTTTCAGACAAGTAGGACGGAATATAATGGTGACATAAACTGAAGCAGAGGACACTGCAGAACAAGGGGTCTTTCAGGAGAGATTCATATTAGGGCTGCAAATAATTATTTTCATTCAGTTCATCTTTCAAATAAACGATTTATCATTTAGTCGGCAGAACATCAGAAATTAGTTGGAAATGACCATCAAAATTCACCAGAGCCCAACATGTCATCTTCAAATTGCATATTTTGTTCAATGAACAGTTCAAAACCTTCTACTAAGATACTCTAGATAATCGAAATAATAGATCATGTTCATACTATTGTCTGTATTTGAGAAGCTGAAACAAGAAAACCACACTTAAGTGATAAATAATCAAAGCTTTTGTTCTTTGATTTTCTATTGATGAACTGATCAGTAAATCATTTCAGAACTAAATCATGTTATACTACATGTTTTCAGAACTGTTTTTGCCTTCCCCTGTGTGGAACTTGAGTGATCAGAACCCAGGCTATGTTCAGACTGGCAGCCCACATCTGATCGCTGGTATCTAGACTGGATTCAGCTGCATTTTGTTTCACAGTGAGCATGAGGTTCAATGCAAACCAGATTTTAAAACATATTCATCTATGGTTTGAAATCTGATTCAAATTGTAAAGGTTTGTCTCTGTCTGGCCTCTCAAATCACATTTCAAACGGGCTCTTTGTCACTTTCCATTTTTGGTGCAATCTCATCTGTCCACTTGCGACGTGCACTCCCACTGACATTCCAGTCACCGGGCTGCCACACATTGTGTCCCACTTCCAGACCTGTCTGACCCTGCAGCAGTCAGCGATTCGGCCGAGGTGACAACGACACACGAGTCGTCTGGGAGTGTTTGTTCTGCAGTGAGGGGGAGGAGGGTTCAGCTGCTGAGTCAGTGAGGGAAAGGAGCTTCATTTAGCTCCGTTATCCTTTAACATTAAATTACTTTGTTTTATCTTTACAGCCTTAGAAAGAGACAGAAATAAAGCCACTGTTCTGGATGAGGATTGACAGTATACAGATAAAAACTAGAAACAAATCTGCTTATTGAATAAAAATCTCTTTCAGTTTTACCAGATCTATTTAGGTTCAGTCCATAAGTCATAAATGACTAATGTATTTAACAAGTAACACTCAAAGATGTGCAGTGAGACAAAAGTCAAGAATCTGGGTTGAAACAGGATCCAATATGAATCTGACAATGAGAACCCAGCCCTAACAGCTCTAACATGAAATAGCTCCACAGCAGGATACTGCAAAAACATGATATATAATATGACTCAAATGTAGCAGAGGAGCTAAGTTGTGCACTAAACCTGATATTCCTGTATTTGGAAATAATTTAGAGCTTGCAGTTGACCTGACCAGCTTGACTTTGGAATGTAAGAGGAAACCTAAACAAACTCTGGAGAACGAGTTGATCACACACAGCAAAAACCAGACCTGGGATTTACTGTATCTGAAACCTTCTGTAAATGAAAACAGGACTGCAAGAATAAGAAGCCAAAAATATGAGAGAAAGAAAAGCATCCGTACAGAGTGCAAAATAACAATATCAAGTCTGCAGTATCTGTGTGTCCAGAGGGAAAGTGAATTGACTTCCTGGCTCAGAGTTCTCGCAGCAGATGGACGGCTTTAAATTTTGGCTGGGTCATGAACAGGCCTGGCACCCTTCCTCTTCTCATCAAGATATTTTCAATTAAAGCCAATCAAAGAATGAGGAATCACTGCAGGGAAAGACGCCCTGGAAACACCACAGTCAGCTTTGATTCCCTCTCAGAAAGGAAACTGATGTATTAACTCACAGATGAGTCACAAAAAGTAGGATCCTTCTGCTAAGTGAACTTACTGATCATGGTGGTGCCTCCACTCAGCGCGGCCTTGGTGCCCTGGTAGAAGTCATCGGCGGACATCATACCTCGATCAGGCATCTGGAAACGCGTGTGCACGTCGATGCCGCCCGGCATCAACATGCGGCCGTGGGCGTCGATGGTTTTTACCCCGCCGGGCACGATGAGGTTTTCCCCAATTTGTCTGAAGAGAAGAAAGTAAGAAATTACAAAACAGACAAAAGAAAAACTAAGTTAAAAAAAAGTTACACAAATTACAGCTTGATATTTGCTTTGAATACTTAGATATGCATATCTTATTTAATGAAACATTATCACCCAGACATGACAATACTATAGCAATAATAACAATACTGTAAAATAATGTCAATCAAATCAAAGTCTGTATTTATGCCCCATTAACACACTTAGAAATGTATTTTTATGTCTTTGATTATATTTGGTTATTATTTAACTCATACACATACACACATGTCCAAAACAAAATTTAAGTTGAAAGTAACCAAAAGCAGTGAACAAATGCATGTTGGTATTATTATAGTATGGATATTGTCATGTTTTTTGTCTGATGTTGCTATTGATACCAAATGGCTTGTGTACTGTACAAATAACCTGTAGCTTCAGTCTACATCTCTTCACTCTGTAGATCTCCTCTGTTGTGTCACTGGGTTGGTTTCTACTGGGGTGTTTTGTTGGAGGTAATTGTCCTGAAGGTCCAAGTTATTAAACCAACAAAGATGAGGAGTCCTTAAAGTGCTCAGAAAAATGGACCATTTATATAACACCTGAGCGAACTCCATTTACTGAGGAAGCTCATGTGATACGATCAGGAGCTTGAGAATAGCTACTAAATAGACCTTAAAGTGAGACTGTCTCTTTTGCCTTTTGTGTAATTACTTACACGACTAAAATATGTCATAATTTGTTTGTCTTCATTTTTGTATTGTAATAAAAAAGAAAGAAAAGTCAGACCAGTGGATCGAAAACAACTTTGTGAACAGGAGGAAGTGTGTTTATTCAAGCGTCAGCAGTTTGCAGTAAAAGCAGAGCACTCACTTGATGACTCCATCCTCCATATAGATGTCGGCACAGAAGGACTGGTCATCGTTCACGATCTTCCCTCCTTTGATCAGGAGACGGTCACTCTGGAAAACGAGAAAGATGATCAGTCGCTGCACGTTTCACTGCATTTGAACAGGTGAAATATTTCATCGGGAGGAGGTCGAGTTGAACTGTGGGAACCAGACGCTGCAGGTCTGAACTGGTGACGACTAAATGGAGGTTTTATGGACGCCTATAAAAATACGCTCATGAGGGTGAGTATCCGATTTGGCTCGACTGGATGCAGGATTAAGTGCATTTGATAACAGCCATTTTGGGAAATGTCACATAAAAGAGTGGATTGGCGCTCGCGAGAAAAATTAAATAGTCCAAACCTGCCGAATGCACACAGCAGCCTCCGCTTGGCCTTTTTAGGATGCATTCTGATAAGGAACACATGGCTGTGCAATGTCTTTCCACTGATACTGGCTTTCTTCATCTCCACACACACACACACAAAGATATGTATAAACCCAGTGTACACACTCTTAAAACACCCTCTTAATACATGGATGGAGGTGGAAACAGGCGATGACAGAGAGAACAGAGAGCTGTGATGTTTGGAGCAGCACCAGGTTTCTGTGTGGATGTTTTAACAATGACACTGTTTATAATGTGATGGGGGAATAAGAGAGAGAGATAAAGAGATTGGGAAAAAAAAAGATGCAGAGAGACGATGGAGAGAGAAAGGGAGGAGAGGAGCCGCTTTAACACTGAACTGGAGAGTGTATCATCTCGATCACACACAGAGTCTGAGCTGCAATCCACCTCTGACTTTCTTCAAAAGCATCTCTCCCCCATGTTTGACTGTATTATCTCCCTCTGTTGCCGTGATAAAGTCTCTGTGTACTACAAAAATATCATGGGAAATGAAAATACAGCCCTAACCCTAACCCTGAGGAACACAAAGAGACATGTAAGAGACTTTGACTTAACTGCCCGAAGTTTTTTTTTCCTTTCCATCTTATCATAATTCAATTCTACATAAATAAATAAAGCACATTTACAATTATAATTGTATTCATTTGTGAACTTTACTGCACTAGTGTGAAAATATTTGTAATTCAGTTAGTGATTTGTGGAAACGGTCAATACTATGACTTCAGTTTACCATTTTATTTTGTTAGGAAAAGAAACCTATTAAAACAAAATGATTCAATGATTTTTTATTTGTTTTAGGTGTTATTTTCTCCAAATTTACTTTTTTTTCAACTTGCACCTTAGGGTGTAAACCTTTTGTATCTTTATGGTTGTTCTTTTCATTCTTAAATTTTTATTCACTAACCTGGATGAAATAAACTATTATTTATCATATATACAATATACTACTACTGGTGGTAAGGAGTCTTGAACAGATATCTATTGGAAAATTTGAAATGGCTCAGTCTCATTGAATCTGACATTTCTGTTTTAGTACAAAAAGAAGAACAAACTTCAAAAAGCTCTAGTTTAGAGATGTGAAGGCTCAACATGTTTCACAGCAGCAACAGAAACAGTAAATGTTCATCACTGCTCCTCTTTCTGAGGCTTAATTCAGCTCGACTGGAACAACAAAATGAGGGGAAGTATTCACTGCTGCAACAATGCCGACGGGAGCCCGCCTCCAGACACACCCCTCTGTCCTCCTCATGTGGTGCAGTTGTCACAGTAATGACACGGGAGAGGACCAATCAGAGCACGGACTGTGTAATCAATCATCCGTGCCTGTTGTGCCACTTGTCTGTGAGCAGGAGGAGGAGGAGGAGGAGGGGGGTGGGATTCTGCCACCTCCACATCCTCCCACCCGGAGCCCCTCACCCCCTGTCCCTCCCTCGAGTCACCCTGGGTCGTCCGTCCAAAAAGGGAGTGGCAGCTCTGGTCAGAAGGACTCCAGCATCCCTGACTAACAAAGGCCGCTCTGTTCGAGCCGCTGCCTCGAGCTGCTGCCCGGCCAGCAGCTCTGGGCCCGAGCACAACTGCTGCTCTGCAAAGGCTCCCAGTCAGAGCCCCGCCCTGCAGCCGAAGCAGCACATACACAGCCCTGCACTGCACAGCCCAGCTCTGAAATACTGTTTTTATAACTTTCTTTATCTTTCCAGACTTCTCCTTATCAGGCTGCTGTCTGGCCACAGATTGAGAACAAAATAAATGCATGTACAACCAGGAGCAGGTGGAATCTGTTTTAGAGAACATGATGCAAACTCAGCTTCATACATACACAGTATTTACTGTAGAGCAACCAGGCCAACATACAACATCTGACATGTTTTTTAAAAAAATCTGTTTTAAGTTTGTATTCTTTACAAAGTCCATTGATCAATAATCAAGCAGAAATTCAACTTCTCAAATGTGAGGGTTTGCAGCTTTTCTCTGTTTCATATCACTGTGCATTGAATATCTTTCTGTTTTTGACTGTAGGTTGGACAAAAGAAGGAATGTGAATCCATCAGCTTGGGCTCTGTGGAATTGTTATGGCTAATTAGTCAGAACAGTAATCGACATATTAATCAATAATGAAAATAATTTTGAGTTACAACAGTAACCTTCAAGGAGTATTGCACACCTCCAACAATGCTGAACTCACGCTGGAGGCAGCAGAACCAGAGATATCTTTTTATTCCTTGGGCAAACCTGGTGCCTACAGTACCCACAATGCAACATGATGGCCAACAGTTCAGTCAGAGACTTGGGTGTGTTATGCAAGTGACATCACGCTATCTATTCAATGTCACTCAATGCAACTTTTTTTCTCACATACAGTAGCGCTCCCCAAGACCTGTGAACAGACTGTCAGGTGTTTTCCTTTCAAACACTGAACTATGTGAATAAGGCCTTAAGTACATTTTGACAGTTACTTTACAAGTTATCTGTTTGGAATATAAAATGAGTGCAGCTCTATCTAAGCACAAGGATGCAATAAAGTGGATCTAATCTTTTTTTGTTCTTACTACAGATGCACAGTCACTAAACAAACACATGGAGGACATACATGCGCCATAAAGTCATATCCTGTTTACACTACTCTAGGAAACTTAAACGTCTTATGTTGGCAGAAACACACTCATGACTTTTCAATAAAGGGAGGAGGGCACACACAAATACGAGCATACACAATCTTACAACACACACACACTCTTGAGGACTTCAGCTGACTGCAGCAGCTCTGGAAAATGTTTTGCAGTTGTCATCTGAAAGGTGTGGCCACGCTCTGACAGCGCTGATGGAACTAATGCAAATAGATCATGTGGTAATCTTCGATCTATGCGCAGCAGACTGCTCTGGTGGAGCGACTGGCCCCGCTCCAGCCCACTCTGTTGGCCCGCTCTCATCCCAACAACTGCTTTGAAATATGCCGTTACATCATGCGCCTCATCATGGCTGTCATTATCACATTACTTGCTGGAGTTTGCCAAGAGACGCTCATATTTTGACACAGGCCTGAAGCTGCACGAGCCAAGACTGAGAGGCAAAATGATCTTTTCAGAAACAACTAATCATTTCTGATCCGTAAAGTGGAATTTGTTGGGGGGGGTACAACATGATTCTGAGAAAGCACCACTAAAAGGTGTTTTTTGTCCTAAAGGGTTCAGCTTTTAGCTTCAGCTGCAGAACACTAAAGTCATGCAACATTACAGAACAATTACTTGCCCCAAATCCAGACTTGTACTGTATAATCGTCTAATTGTTGTGGAGCTCGCAGGGGTTGGAGAGAGCGTCTGGTTGTACTGGATCAGAGCCAAACATGACAGTGACCTTTCCTTCATTGGAACCTCTGAGGGTTTCACAAACAGGATGTGAGGAGGGCTCAATGGGTTCGCTGTTACTAAACTGCTGTGTTTTCATTCCAGGCTACCATACTTAACCCCGCTAATGTAAATATCATACTGGCAAAATGCAGTTTGTCTATTACAGCTATTTGTACAATGTTTAATCAGTGATCGTTGCTGAAGGCAATAACTTTGTCCTTTCATTGAAGAAAACATCCTGGTTGTTCTAAAACTGGGGGTCAGGCCTCACTTGGGGGGATGTAAAAGCATTGTGACCTGCGTGACCACGAGGAAAAATACAGAGTGGAACTAAAGCTGAATGAATGATGATGTTTATGGCGGAACAATAAAAAAGAAGTGCGCTCCGATGATAGAAAGGGTAGCAAAATTCAGGTTCTCACGGTTTACTCAGACAGAAAACGCAGCAAAATGACACATAAGCTACGAAACAGATGGAAACAAAAAAATATAAAAGCTCCGTCTTCACTGTCACTGCATTGTGTCGACAAACTCTGGCGGCTTAACTTACATCTTGAAAATGGTATTTTTCTAAACATTCAGTTTAGTTCTGCTATTTTGTCACACATTTTATGATTGATAAATAATAATGGTTTAAAGGGGCAAAAGTTGCTGTAATCCTTGAACTGGTGCTTATAAACTGACAGATTTTTTTGGCCACTTGGGGGCAGCGCAACAAGCTGCAAACACAATACTGACTGATATCGCCTTATAAAGTTTATATGGTGAATGTCATGGCAAACACTTGTCTATGTACACATCCAGAAGACATGGAGTAACATAAGCCTTCATTAAGAGCTGTGATTCTGGTGACCTGGTGAACGTAGGTCCAACATCAACTCTCTTTTTTTAGCTCTGTTTTACTCTCCTCCCTCTCCGGGTGTTTTTTTTAATCAGAGCTTATTTTAACTGCAAACCGCTTCCTGCTGAGTCTGAAAACACGACTGCAGAGTGAACCAAAACAGTTCAGTTGTGAGTTGTAAAACCAGATCAATGATCTCAAAGATGCTAAAAAAAAAAAAAAAAAAAGCTACATAGAACTGAGGAGAATATGTCTCTGTTGGCTCATCATGACATGTGACTCCTTTCACATATAGTCATGTGACCCACATGAAACACATTGATTATAGCAGCTTTAAGCAACCATACTTTATTCATACAGGTAATTCTAATGCTAAAAGCTTCTGTGTTTGAAAGACAATACTGCTACTGCAAATGGAGTCTGGTCATATTGATTATTTCTGGATTACAGCCGGTCAGATCAATCTGTTGTATCGTATGACTCCTGTAGTTTATTTCACATTATTAAAACACGCTGTGTATAAACAGAGCTGCAGCACCACACAGGTGAAAAGTGAAAGGATTAACAGAAGAAAGGAGACGCCTGCTCACTGAGGAGACAGAGTTTCATGAAATCAGGACAAAATCCGCTGTGGCGCTATGAAAACGTCTGCCAGTGTTAGACGTAACCCAGCAACATCGTGTGTTGTTGTCCAAATGGAAAATATCCTGGGAACATTTGTGAAGTCAGGTGGAGAACGCTGCCAGGTCAGACGTTGAGCACCATGATTTATGTGCTTTTTGGATTATTCAAAAACCAGCCTGCTACCAAAATCACCTCTGTGCATGTTCAGACCAATGCTGTGAAAACACATGTTCACTTTTTTTTTTTTTTTTAATGTAAAACAGGACACTTTGCAGACTGACTTGCAAAACGGGAATGAAACAAATTCGCAGAGGGATAAATGTGTTCTCAACACCACGGTTTGGAAAATAGAGCACAATACAAAACTATATCTGAACAGTCATTGTTGTGTGTGTAAGTGTTCAACAGATTTGGGGAGAATTGGATAAATACAGTATGATCTGCACGTATTGGTTCACACCAGAGAAATCCACAGTTCACAGCTTCAGAGGATGAAGACATGACTTTTCACACAAACTGTACCTCTTCATTTACTGGACCTCTTTGTCTCTAAAAAAAGCACTTAAAACTACCTTTTCAAACTTAAACTTAACAAATTTAAATGATCTTGACTGTGAAACACTCACTTAAAGTCTGCCTTTGCCAAGAAAAAGTTCACTATAATTCTCTCTCAATTAAAAATCCACCTCAAAAGATCTGACTTGACTCTTTGACTGAAAATTTCACTTAAATTAAGTCTCTATGAAAAATTCACTTAAATTCCCTCTTTAACTGTGAACGTTCATTTAAATTTAACTAAAAGAGTCATAAAAACTCATCAATTCTGCCTCTGAATATAAAAAATTCTCTCTTGAACTGAAGAATGTCCTTAAATTCTCTGACAATGTAAAAATTCACATAAATTCTCTCTTCAACTGAAAAGAAATCACTTCAGCTCCATGAAGACTTCACTCATTGACCTCTTTCTGCAGCCGGAGGCATCACGATCCTGTTACAGATTCTTACTCAACAGTATTCTCCTTTGTTCAGGTGCTGATTAATAAAAAAAAAAGTTCATATTCTGCACACACACACAGACAACCACACACACTTTAGTTCCTCTGACTTCTGGCTTCATGAATGAGGGGGGATTGGGGAAACGAGTGTGAGCCGGTGGGTGGGTGATTTGGAGAGCAGCATGTTGTGTGCACAGACAGCGGCCCGGGCTGCTGTGCACTGTCAGATAACAGCGTGAACGAGCTGAGGCGACCTCAACACTAACAGCACACACACTGAGCTGCCACTGGGGACAACTACTGCACCACAGGTAAACTAGCAGACGGCCTAATGATCCCTCATCCGCTGAGGCCTGAAGTCACAGAGACTCTAATCCAGGACGGTCTTATTATAGCCCCAGTCTATTTTTATTTTCCCTCAACATGGACATTGATGGTGCATTTACTTTACTAAAGCATTATCTTTGTTCTTGGTTTTTACTTTGCCTTCATCTGTATTTATATCCTCCAGTGTGCTGCAAATCAAGACACACTGCTCATGTTTGGGATCAAAAATAACTTGACTCCAGCACTGAAATGATCGGCCAATGAATCGATTAGTCCATTATGTATTTGACAACAATTCTGAAAATCAATTAATGGGTTATTCATCAAGTAAAAATGAATTTCCCCACTGAGGGACGAATAAAGGAATATCTTATCTTATTCTCTGATTCCAGCTTTGCTTCTCTGGTCAATATCTTTTAGAGCTGTAAAATGCGATTATATTTTTAATATGATGATTGTTTTTCTGATGAATTGATTAGTTGTTTAGTCTTTGAAATGTCAGAGTCCAATGTGGCATCTTCAGATTACTTGTTTTATCCAACCAACAGTCTAAAACCCACAAATATTCAACTTACCATGATGCAAAACTGAGCAAATGTGACTCATCAATGAACAAATCTGTTGAACTGAATATCTTTGGACTGTTTGTCAGACTAAAGTAATGTGAAGAAGTCACCTTGGACTCTGAGAAGCAGTGATGGACATTTTTCACTTTTTCACTTTCACTTTTTTCCACATTTTAAACACTAAAAGATGAATCATTTAATTGCAAAAACAGTCATTAGTTGCAGCCCTGCCTGACTCAATGTTCACTTCTCTCGCACGCCTTTTAACCCGGCTCTGGTTTAGCTGTAAGCATCACAAATGTGGAGAATGTGAAGGAACATGAGTCACAGAAGCTCCAAACCCAGGTGGTGAACTTGTGGAGGCTCATTCATATTTGATGAGATCGGCCTTAAGTACGTTCCTGCCTGTGCAGCTGACCCGACTCCATCTGGCCCAGACAAACCAGTCGGCTCTACTGTTATATGGACACCAGCGCTCCACCCATAATGACTCGGGGTGGGTGGATGGATGAAACAGTCAAATTCAGCATTATGTATGACCTAAACTCTTAATTTGATTGGCTTACGTAGAAAGGCCTGAACACAAAGAGCTCCTTTGTCACCGCTGCAGCCTTTCCTGTTTAGTTTTTATTCAATTTAACTTCATTTCCTCTGCAGCTTCTGTTTGGTTTAATAAGCTCATCCACTCTTCACGCTGTTCAGAGAAGAAGCCCATGGTTACAGGAGTGGGTTTGTTACCTGAAGCTCACAGGGTTGAGACCAGCTGGAAAAAATGAAATCCATTCAGTAACTAAGACACTCTCCTGTCAGCACCTACAGTCTAATGCAACACAAGACCAAACTATATTTCAAATAAATCCATTCTTCCTCCAACCCCCTTTTTTTCTTTCATGTACTGTTCAAGAATAGGAAGTCTATCCATTTAGGTCTGACTTAATCACTGTTTGGACTACAACCCCCTGCTAATCCTCTGATCTCTCCACCAACCGGCTGCTGCATCTCAAGCACTCTCCAGAGAGCTGAGAGGAAAATGATTCACCTGAAAGGCTGCCTGCTTTCACCAGAGACACCATGATATCAACACAGAGGAGCGTATGTTTCGAATTATCATCAGTTATATCATATCGGGCTTGTTTTAACATCTTTTGTCTTATGCAATAGTTTCTGAGGGATTATGAAGTTTAACTGGACTTTTCTCCTGCTGATTAGTTTCCTTCAATTGCAATAAGCCATTTTTGGTATTTTTCCACAGAAACACATCATTTGGACAAATCTCAGTTTGTGTTTCAGCATCTCCTCTCGTGGCAGAAAGCATCATAGTAGGGCTGCAACTAACGAATATTTTCAGAATAACTTAAGTATTTTATCGATTTGTCAATGTACTGTTTAGTTTGTAAATTGTCAGAAAATAGAGAAAAATGTTCATCAATTTGCTCAATTTGTATAACCAAAGATATTCAATTTACAATGATACAAAACAGAGAATAGTCTCGCATTTGAAAGGCACAAAGCTCAATGTCTGGATTCTTTGCTGGACCAAACAATTAACCAATTAGCACAATCAAGTCAATTAATTTTCAATCGATTGATCCTTTCAGCACAGTGAAGGCTGGTGCATGAATCTCCAGGATCCACTTATAAACTCACATGTGCAGGGGTGCTGCTCTGAGACCTTTGGATATAAAGTGTGTGTTTTGTTTCTTTTAAATTTCACTTCCTGGTAGAAAACTGGCTCAACCAAGCAGCCTGTTTGATGTGCAAGGCTGCAGGAGGCACTGTTGTGATATGGGAGGTGTTCACATCAACTCCTCTGCGAGTTTCTGCAACCTACAGTTACCCATAACACCCTTCTCTGCGTGGATCCACAGAGGCGTTCATATAAATCTTTGCAGAACTACAACCTGCATGAACATGGACACTCTGGTTCCAAAATGTGTCCTGTTTGATTTGAGTTGCTGTCTGCATGTCCACCAGGTGCAGGATGGATGGAGGTTTAGGCCTCTTCTAATAAGAGGACAAATAAAAATTGAGACAATGGGCCCCTGGACACAGATGCCTAAAAGGCCCCTGTTAGCTGTCACCCCACCCATATTATGTCATTGTTCTGATTAGAGTTTCTTTGTCATGAATTTGATTTTCTCAGAAGGACTTTTGACTCACTTAACACAGACATTCTAGCTCAGGGGCCACCAAAACACAAGGGCCCCTAGGCCTGCCTCTCATAATGAGTATAAGCCAAATGATCATATAGTAATGCATCATTTCATCTGCACATAAGTCTTTTGTTCTGCAAATTCTGAACCATTTTTTTGACATTTTAACCCAATTATTCCCCTCCACTAAGACAGCGACCTCCTTCCTGATCAGCCCTGCCTGCATGCATCTTCCCTTCATTACACAGCTGAGAGAGAAACATGGAAGGAAATAGGACCCACTGTCCCCTCCCTTCCCCTGGCTCCCCTCCCTTCCCCTCCCTATTCTCTACTTTCCATTCAAGCACCACCACCATCCCTGCAGATCCGCTATGGATTCAGGGAAATAATCTGCCCCACACTGACACCGGCAATGTGCACATTAAAGCAATCAAAGGCAGATTTTCCAAAGAGAGGTTGGAATAAATGAAAAAAAACCAGGATGCAGGGAAGCATTTGGCCCAGCAGTGGGTGTGCAGTGATAACCGGCCACCAGACACAGACGCCTAACAAAGACCACCGGCGTGAAATCTCCACTGTCATGCATGGACAAAGAATCTGAGAGAGAATCTGCAACACACACGAACAGTGAAGGTTAAAGTGGCAGCTCTCAGATCAGCACTTGACGCAAAGATGCTGCAAAAAAAAGCACATTTATTAAAGCCTTTCCACACTCGTGGCCTCATTGATTTAACGACCACTGATGTGCTTTTTTTCCCCCCTCTCCGTGATGCAGATCTCACAATAAATCATGCATGTGCAAAATGAACTAAAGAAAGCAGCTCATCCGGTCGGATCCTTCAGCTCCGGGCTCAGGTTTTGTCACCGGGGGCGCACGGACCACGCGCCCCGGTGACACCCCGCACCCGCACCCGCAGGCCCGGACACCGGACATCCCGCCGGTACATCAACTCCTCCAACACTGAAAACACTCACTGTGATGCGGGGGATGTTCTTCTTGCCCTGATAGCCAGACATGTTCGCCTTGGAGAGCGATCAACGCGACGGGATGGACGGATTACTGCCGGGTTGGAACCAGGAGGAGGAGGAGGATGATGAAGGAGAAGTTGATCCTTGGGAGGCCACGAAATGTCAAAGAAACTATCTCTCAACTCCGGATCGCGTCCTGGCAGCCTCCCGGTCTCCGCCGATGCACCAAAGCTTTCCTTTCCCAGACGGAGTCAGACAAGAGGGGAGGGGAAGGAGGGGAGGGAGCTACTCGGCCAGCCGCTTCCCCATAAAAGAACCGCACGGAGCATGCGCAGAGCCTCGCCCTGCTCCATTGACAGGAGAGAGCCACTAATGCCATCAATTGCTCTCCTTGGATTAGTGGAGGCAGAGAGTGCAGCAAGTGAACACATGAGAAGAGAAACAGCCAGCAGCCATCTTAACTCCACTTACTTCATCTGTTGTCTTTCAGAATATGATTTTTTTTTCCTTTTATTATTAGAACAAGTCAAATCTCTGCCAGTGCACAGCATGAGATCATTCCCAGCTTTAATGCTTCAATCATTTCAGAAAGTATGTCCCAATATTTGTTAGGATCAGGAAAGATGGTATGATGCATAGGAGATGATGGGATTTATCTTTTCCACTGAAGAAAAACTAGATTATAATAAATACAGTATCATGTAAAACTGGCATGCATTGATGGAAATGATTTTACACACACTGCAGAAGCCAGAAATGAAGCCTATGAGATATGATAACATGGGACAGAGAAGAGTAACCTCAGAGGGAATGAGATGCAATATCCTAACGTTTCATGCTTATCTCGCATGTTTAATAGACCTGATCTCTGCTCCAATCACAAATTATGGACAACAAATTAATTTCCATTTGAATTTCATTTGAATGAGTTTTGCATACTCCTTCTTCACAGGTTCACAGTACACAAGTAGAGAAGAGTTGTAACATCAGTAAACTGGCTCAGTAATGTTAGTTATAGAGCAGAGAGTTTGCTAATATTAGTTAACCACCAGACTTGGTGACTTGGCCGTACCAGACCAAATAAGGTTGAGAAAATATCTTGTGTATTCAACTTTGCATTTCTAAGAAGACAAATGTGGTGTTGCTTCTTTTAAAATACTTGACTTTTTTATTTTAAATGTTGCATTGTCTCACTTTAAGGGCCTACTTTTGAAAATGCTGTCTGGGTCTGTGTGTGTATATAAACCATAGAACTTTGCAGTCTGCCGGTGCTGGAAGAAGATGTTTTACTTGGATAAAAGCAACAATACCACAGAGTGGAAATACTCTATTACAAGTAAAGGTCCTGCATTCAATATTTTACTTTACTACAGAGTACCAGCATCAAGATATACATAAAGTACCAAAAGCAAAAGTACTCATTATGTAGAGTGGCCAATTTCAGAATAATATATATTGTTGGATTATGATCATTGATGCATTTATGTGTGTGGGTCACTTAAATGTTACAGCTGGTAAAGGTGGAGCTGATGTTAATGATTTTGTAAACTGTAGGGTAGCTTGTGAATTTCCTCCAGTGAGCAATAAAGTCTTATCTTAATCTATAATATTGCATCCTAATTTATTTGTTGATTAGTAACTAGTAACTAAAGTTATCAAATAAATAGTGCTGTAAAAAGTATAATATTTGCCTTGGAAATGTAGTGGAATTGATGTATAAAGTAGCACATAATGGAAATACTCCACTAAAGTACAGTACTTGAATAAATGTACACAGCTACTTTTCACCACTGCAGTCCTCTGATGTCATATTTATTTTTATCAAGCACAGTCCAAACATAGTAGACGAGCTTTAAAACATCCCATCACTTAATTTTACTTCTTTTATTATTAATAAGCAGGATAAAATGAAACATGTCAAATGTATTTTCTTTTATCAGAGATGAGGAAGGCAAACTATCACAGACTTAAGACTTGAATAGATAGAAGAGAGATGTAAGAGAGAGGAGGTAAAGAGCAGATTGTGTGGCTAATGCTCAGATCAATATGTAACATGATACCATGATACACCACACCACTACCCGAAGCTTTTAACAGCATCCTGAGTGCTTAACTATTAAGTAAAGGAAGCATTTATGCTGTTAGTGCCACAGTTTACCACCCAGCTGTAAAACCTGGACGGCGAGTTTGAACCAGCAGCAGAAAAGTTGACAGATTTTCCTGCAAGTCATGCAAAGTCTTAGCTGCCACCATCAGCTCCACACCCTCACGTCTGCTGTTCTGCAACATAATGCTGTGCGTGCATTTAGGTTCTCTAACAGCAGAACATACAGACATGTGCATCATCGTGCTGCAGCCATACATGACACCACCAGCATCCACAGCTGTGCGTTCACATGTGTGTCCTACTGACATTTTTCTCATTCAGACGTTGGTGTTTAACAGATTTGCTCAAGGACACTTTCATGGGCAGTTCATGGACACACACTCTTCACGGTTGCATTATCAGCCAGCCAACTGCACTGTGCAATGCAAAGCTGGAACCAACAGGAGCCACTCCCTCTGGCAGCCCTGCATGGTGGGCCCTAGATCTACTCTGTTACATCACAGTGCTTTCTGGGAAATGTAGTCAGGGCAAGTTGTGTGGCATGCATTGGCTATAAGATTAAATGAACTGAAACGAGTGGCAGAGATTGGACTTTGAAGATGAGAGATTGCGCAAAGATGTGAATGGATGGACATTAAAGGTGGAAGAGAAATGAGCAAAAAAAAAGAGAGAAAGATTGAGAAAACAGACACATAAGCATGCAACATTACCCTTTTCTCATCCAGATTCTGCAGAGCCTCCTTCCCCGTGCTCTCCCTGATCTCCACCTTCCTGGGCTGGGAGATGTCGGTCTGCCGGTCAATGACTCTGCCGTCACTCCTGCCTCTGCACGCCGACAGCGCGTCAAAGTCCAGCGTCTTGCTGTCCGAGGATCCTTCCACCGGGCAGAACATGCCACAGAATTTCTGCCTCGGCCTGGCGGGGCTGTCAGAGCCCATGCTCTTGAAGAAGGCTGGCACTTCCCCGGCGGTCGACATGCCTCGTAGGCGTGGGGAGCTGGTGAGTTTTTTCTGTGTCGGGGAGAGGCTGCTCGGATGCTTCGGTCTCAGCCACCGCCTTTTGCCGGTTCTCGAGCGCAGGTGGTCGCACTGTGACACACACACACACACACAAATCTGTAAGGCTAATGCTGCGTGAAAACACTCCCACTGAACCCACGTAATATAATCTGATATCAGGGGAAGATGTGAGAAAAGCTTCCCCTGTCTCCCCCGCTCTGTGATCCTCCTACAGATCAGTTTTGATCTGCTTACTCATGAGTCTAAATCAGGCTGCAGAGTTATAAGTCAGCATATGAGGGGAGAGATCTAGAGTCGAGCTTTGTCCAAGCAGAGATCCGATAGGCTGCAGGAGGAGGATGTTACCCGAGGAGGGATTACCTGTAGCCTGGGTGAGTCCAGAGATCAGATGGGGCTCTCCGGAAATGATCAGCCCTTTTCTTGTCCAAACATCTATAGATGCCTAATCCACGGGGACACAGTGGATGTCACGCACTTGTGTGTGACACTCGTGCAGTTGTGTGTCTGAGGGGCGTTTCTGGCTCCAAGTTTGAGGTGAAGGAAGCGATCAGCACCGCGGACAGTTCCCAGAAGTCACACCCAGTCCAAGAATGAAGGGCGCTGTCCCTTCAGCACCACACCCTGCTCTCCCACACACACTCACCTCTGCACGGGGCCACTTTGACTTATAGACAGTGTACCTATGTCTCACTGGCAGCTTTCACTTGACTAATACCAACCCAGACCAGGACATGAAATCATCAGGTTTATTGTGTTGCAGAATGACAGTGATGTTTCTGTTCTATGGTAACTTTTTACCACTTCTAAAAGGTTGAGTCTGAGTCCAGTTTATCTGCTTTATTAGAGCTGTGTGGGCGTGGTTTGATCAGGTATGATTGACAGTGATCAGGTTTTGATTCAGATGCTCCTAAAAATCTGATCTTTCTGCAATAACTCTGGTGGGAAATTGTGCATTCATCACATCACTAAAAGTAAAAATGTCAATGTGGAAATAAGTCTCGGGGCCTTAAATCAAGGAGCATGATGGGTTTCTCGCTTTCTAATTAGCTAGTAGTTAGTGTTAGTAGCAGTTAGTGGTTCTGCAGTTACAAATGTGAATAAACTGTCGATGAAGTGATTATGGTCCAGGTGCTCTGAAGCTATCCTGGAGGAGAAAACTAACCAGCCAGAGAATTTTCCCAATTTGACTAAAGTTGTTCTTATAAATTTCTTATAACTAGTCCAGTAAGCAACTAGAAACTAGAAACCTTTGGGTACAATTTCCATCCATCCACCCATTCATTCCCGGGAGATCCCAAGATGTCCCCTGGCCAGATGAGATATATAATCCCTCCCGAGTGTTCTGGGTCTACCACAGTTTCTCCTTCCAGTTGGCCGTGGCTGAAAAATGCACACTGCACCAATCTACCTGTCAATCTCAAGTGTCAATCATTCACTTTGCACTTTGTGCAACAAGTCATTCCAAACCCCAAAAGGAGCAAACAACTGTTTTCTGGCAGAGAACCATGGTCTCAGACTTGGAGCTGTGGATTCTCATCCAGGCCGCTTCACACTCGGCTGCAAACCACCCCAGTGTGTGCTGAGGGTCACGGTTTGATGATGCCAACAGGAGCGCTTCATCCGCAAAGGGCAGAGATTTCATCCCGAGGCTCCCAAACAGGATACTCTCCTCACCTGGACTGCAACTTGAGCTCCTGTCCATGAATATCACAAACTGCAGCACTCCCCTGTTCTTGAGATGCAGCAGTCACTTGTGCTGCAGTAGTCCTCAGATCCTCAGCAGCAGAAGTCTCCTGTGGCGTTTCCCCGTCTCCACCGACTCACATAGTCTCCCAGCCACCAGCCTCCAGTCCTGCAGCCTTGTTGTTGGCCTCTGGTCCTGTGACCCTGTTGCCAGACTCCAAAACAGTCGACACACCTGATCATTCTCCTGTCCCTACTCCAGAGTGGCTCCACCAATCTGGTCATCGTCCAGCGACTCCACCCTTCATCCCTGCTTCCTGGTCGTCCTCCTCTGCCCACCGCTGCTGCCTTCCAGTCCACCTGTCTACCTCTCTACTGGTCTGTCTGCCAGCAGTCCATGGTTCTCCAACATTCCTCCTCATCTCCTCAGGATTCAGGATTTCACTGCCAGATCTCCAGCCCAAGATCTTCAATTCTTCTGCTTAGGAAGACCCTTGGGCCAACCAAGCTTGAAAGGCCTCCTTCTTCAGCTTAATGGCTTCCTTCACCGCTGGCGGTACCTGGTAAAATATTGTGCCTGGAAACCTCTGTCCCAAAACCTTCCCTCTGTAGAGGATACAATGCTACTACTGGGGCCACTTCAGCTATATTTCATTTAATTTCTTAGTCCAAGTTCCATCCAGAGTGCAGAGTTTTACCACTAAAAAGAACTATTATCTCTCGCTATTTTGTCAAACTGTAAACCTCACTACACTCCTAGTATTGATGGTCACCCCTGCAAAGTTCTGCTATGCAAACCTGTGCTTAGATCAGTGTTTTCATACTTGGCAAACATTTTTCAGCATGTAAAATTCTCCACTGTGGGACGAATAAAGGTATATCTTATCATTTCAGATTGTCTTCCTCTGCCAAGTCATAATTTCTATGATGCATTTCATTCTCTGCTGTAATATAGCAGAGTATTGCAAAGTCTGTGTCATTCACTACAGCTGTACTGTACATACATCTGTGACAGTGTACCACATGCAGTTAGAGAACGGTAAACGCTGGACATGTTCAGAATGCAGAGTGACATCAATGTGTCAGCAACAAGAGTGACAGGCTACTGAACACTTAATGTATTGAGGTTGGTGTAACTTTATTAATTTTTTTAATCAGTTCTTGCTTTTTATCTTAGAATGTAAAAGACAATATTGCTGACACACTGATGTGGTTTGATGGAGAGACACAAAGCTCGCTACAGAAAATCAGTATTGTTAGAAATAATGATGTGTTTCATGTTCGAGTGGGTGTGGCGTTTATTAACAAAGAAAAAGTCTGCTCAAGACAGCAACATGAAAATATGACTGTAAACACAAAAAACAGGACATGAATAACAGGACATGAATATGATCACACACCACACACAAGAGCCTGAATCAGGTGTGATGAGGTTATCAAGATGTTAGAAGTCTTCTTCATCATGACATTATCATATTAGGAATTTTATTTATTATCAGTTGTGTTGCAAGTGCTACAATTTAAGTAATAAATGAACTCACCATGTGAAGTCACAGGAAAAGACAACAACTAGTGATATGTGTATACAAATGTAGATTTACCTTCCTGAACTTCAAAGTAAAGTTAGATTGTCATTTTAAGTGATATGTATCTTCATTAATTATGGTTTATAATGGATATTTTCCGTTTTTAGTTAGGCCTCGCAGAGAATAGATGGCTGGAGGTATAAATAAATCAGTGCTGCATAGTGATCAATAAGGGAAGGCAGGAACTCGCATTGTTAATTCTTGACTCACATTATAACAGACAAAACCTCTCCTGCACGAGTGGCCATGGAAAACATTTTAGTCCATGCCGGCGCAGTTTCCATAACAACGTGGTGGGCAGCAAATGGCTTTGCTGCTAGTATTTCCTCTCCCAGAGGGTTGCGAGGGCCGCTGTCTGTGTGTGTGGTGTGTGTGTGTGTGTGTGTGTGTGTGTGTGTGTGGGTGGGTGGTCATCTCTGCAGGAGAGTCTGATGTCTGAATGTCAGGAGTGGATTCTGAAAAGTGAAAATGTCGAAGGTTCAGCCACGCCCAAAAGCTGAGACAGTGCACTAACACACCCCTTTCCCTTTCTGCTCAACTGTCATTCCACAAACAAAACAAACGTCCCCTGCTGAGAACAGAGAGAGGGGGGGGTGTTAGATAATTAGAAGGGAAAGTTGGCAGCATGCCCGATAAACAGTTGGAGGAGGCGGAGGGAGAGTCTGGTCTCTGGACAGGAAGGGCACGGTCCTGGCATCCAGGAACAGATGTAGGACAAGTAGTGAGATCAGCAGCATGAGCGGACTCTCTAATCTGCTGCTGCTCATGAAAACATACTGCAACTGTTTATGAGATTAGATTATTAGTCCTGTTCAGTTCACACTGCGGTTTGTCAATCTGAGGGAAATCAATTCAATGTTGGCTGGATTTTGCAGGAAATACAGATGCAAACATTAAAGAAATTGAAATTAAGCAGAACGCATCATGAAGCTGGAGCTGATGTTTTAAAAGAGGCCAAAATAAAATAGAACTCAGTCTTCTTCCCTCCCTTGTTCAACCTTTTCCTCCCTGAATGCTGCCCCTGTTAACCTGCTGAGGGACCCTGGGGCAAAAATGAGCCGTGACTCCCCAATGAATTGTCAGCAACTTTAAATGCTGTTATCTCGGTCAGGTCTCTCTTGCAAAAGAGTTTTCCAACCTCAATGGGACGACACATGTTTAAATAAAAGTTAAATTAAAAAAGAGAATAACAAAGAAAATGGCCACAAACCCAAAGACACATGGAGAAGCTGGAACTTTAGGGGCCCCTGGTTGTCTGGACCTCGCTTTGCACAATGGGTCGTCCAGATTTGTCCCTTAAAGTCCAACATACAAATACATATATTAATGTCATTTAATTGATCTACTACTTTCATCCAGAATGAAATATCTCAGCAACTATTTCATGGATTGACATCATATTTTGTACAGATATTCATGGTTGCAAGAATATGAATCCTACTGACTTTGGTGACCCTTTAACTTTTCCTCTAGCACCATCATCAGGTTATTTTGTCCAATACTTTGTTTAATGACCAAATACCTGCAAAACTGATGATATTCCAATCAGCCTCAGCTCCACTTTGTGTTTAGTGCTAGTTTTAATTTGTTGGCTAACATGATAAACTAAGACTGTGTTTATGCTTAACTTTACCAGCTCAACATCTAAATATCAGCATGTTGGCATTGTTACTGCAGTAAGGCTCAATATGCCAGCACACTGTGTCCTGGACTCGTAAACTACAGTCACCAGTGCACATTTGTTTACATGGTGTCTTGGTGTCCTGGCTCTGCTGCCAATCCCACTCAGAGTCTCAGAGGTTAGAGGAGAATTTCTAATATATACAAACACCTTTTTCCCTTTCTTTCAATGAAACAAAATAATCAATTTGAGCTCACCACTTTGACACAGATCTTAAACTGCAAATAGGCTGAAAGAAGTTGAACTTTTTTCTTCCTCGTAGAAGACAAGTGGAAGTGATTGAAGACAGGAAACAAGCAGGGGGAAGGAGAAACAGCGCAAACAGGAGTAGACGTTTATGCCAAATGCTGTCTGCCTCTGACTTTGTTTTGTAAATCACAATGAATTACTAGAAACTGCTTCTGCTGTATTTTATTGTCTTGTGTGTCTGCAGCTTGTGTAGCTGTTTGATCAGCTGTTTATACTTCATGAAAAAAGAATGAGCGCAGCTGATGTTTCACATTTACGACACACAACAGCTGTCTTGATTTGCAGACACAGCATCCACAGCAGCCAATCTGGCACTTGCCCTCTCTGAGTACTCTGAATTATTACTAATTATTGATGGACTGTCAAGATTCAGATTTCTCTCTCTCACTTGATCACAGTGTCTTTATCTGGCAGCGAAAGCTGCTGCAGTGTAGAGCTGCTGAATCCTGAGGAGATGAGGAGGAAAGTCTCCTCACCGGAGGGATGGAGACGGAGACGGCCACCACCCTGTAACCCATGGTAACGCCATCAGCTGCAGTGGGAGGAGCTACGTGTCTCACTGCGTGCGGATTGGCTGCGAACAGGTGTTCTGAGGTTCCATATAGGGAAGATGGAGGAGGACCGAAGGAGGCATTGTTGGGGAGGAAGCAGGGTTCACTTTCACAAGAGTTATTGTTTACCTGTTTTGACACAGTAACAAAATTCATCACTGGCATTATTCATAGGTCTTCTTTGCTCTTTGTTAATTTAAAAAAAAAAAATGATTATGCAAAGTTGATATCTATTGATATTAATTAGCTTTCACTGAAGCATCCATTTGGCACATACGGTCACATCAACCTGAATCTCAACTGAATATGAAATGGAGTTTTGACATTTTCTAGAAGATTTGAAGCTTTGCCAAGAAATAACCAATGTGTTGTCACAGAAGAGCGAGAGGATCACAGAGACACACTGCTGCTGTATTCCTATAATAGTCCTCTGTATCAAAATATTTTAAGGGATTCATGACTACAGATATAGTTTTTAATATATTTTTGGCGTAACCTGAGAGTGGAGCTGGTTGGTCTTTCAAATGTAGAACTGAATTCCTAGCACTCAGCTGCTGCTGTTACATAATTCAAGGTAAAGCTTATAGCATCAAAAATACAGTGTTTTGAAAAATAAAACTTATTCAAAAGGTTAACGTCCATATCCAGGAAGAGAACAGGCCTACACAAAATATGTATTTAGCCTAATAGCAGCTCTATTAAATCAAAATTATAATCGCAATTACATCAAGAATTAGATCATCCTCGAGTCCTAATATAAAGTAGCCTTACTGTACTTTAATACATAGTTATAAAAGGCAATTGTGGTAGGAAGAAAAGGAAGATAACTTGATAAAATTGTAGATGTCACAGTTGCAGAGGTCCTGCAATAATGTCTTTTGGGAATGTCTGTCTGTCTGTCTGTCTGTCTGTGTGTGTGTGTGTGTGTGGGGGGTGCTCCCATTGGGCCATCCCCCCCAATTAAACATTAACAAATCACTGACTGGCTGCAGATTAAATTAATCAGGCTAGTTTAACAAGCAATTTATGAGCTCATTTTATGTTTTGCATGCATGTTGTTGTTTTTTTATCTGTGAGGTAACTATCAACATGCACAATTCATCTCTGTATTGTCAAGGACCAGAAGTATATTTCAACCAGGACTGATAACACAAGTGAACAAATGCACACACTTAATTTTTCATAAATCTACCTTGGACTTTTGCGAGTAAAATCCAATTAATATTGTTCCTACAGTGAGAAAGAGTTATAGATGGGGACTTAACCCTGGTGAAAGTAGGGTGGTGGGGCAAAGCTGCCTCGACTGCAAAGACAACGGAGCGATGTTATATGTAGGGTAGCATGAATAATTACTAAGAGGTAAAGCCCCAGTGTGAATGTGAAAGTAGAATTATACTTAAAGTTTCATAAAGCAGCAGAAAAAGGAAAAGTGCATTACCCAAGCAGATGTTCTTATGTGTAGATTGTACTGTGATGTGCTGTGTGAGGAAAAATTTAAATAAAAAAAAATTAAATATCTTAAAAGCATGGGATAGAGTACTATATATTTTACTAGTACTATATAATACATCCACAAAAGTGTGTGACAAGGGTCTCCTCCTCCATGTTTCCTCTTTATGCTATTTGTACACTAATAAAAATTCTGAAATAAGGGTGTGAAGAAGATGATGTTCATGTTCCAATGCTAATGAACAACTCAGACTTTTTGGCAACATCAAGAGAAAAAAAAAACATTGAAAAACCTGAATGCTGTGAAGCCTGTTGTACTGTGTTGTAGTTGTGGGGATCATTTCTAGGGAAGAGGCACCAGTGACTGTCAGCATTGCAGTGTGTCTACCACTGGAGTGCAGTGCTTCCCCAGTCAGCTCTGTACAACAAGTTTACTGTTGTCTTCTGAGACAGAGAGAGAGAGAGAGAGAGAGAGAGAGGAGAGAGAGAGAGCGAGAGAGCACACAGGGGGAGAGACATAGACGCTGTGTTCATCAGGGGCCTCACCGAGCAATCTCAAATAGTTCAATGAGCGCTGACGGTCTCTTCCTGAAAGTCTCCCTGCTCCGGTTTCAAGCAGCTAAAACATCCAGGTCAGACAGGGTGAAAAACTTGACGGACGAGGGTTCTGTGAAGAACAACTTGACACTTCCTGAAATGTTATATTTGACAGGAAGGACTATAAAAACAAACAGGTTTCTTACAGCAGCTGAGGACACACAAAACAAGAGACAACAATCTGAAACCCAACAAGTGCCGGCCTTTGGACAACTTGGCCCTTAAAATGCATCATTTGCCAACATTTCAAGCTATGTAATGTAAATGTAATTTGTTAATTAACAGCTAATAAATACATTTCATGAAAGACAAGCCAACGTCCTCTCACCTCAGCTGCTTTTCTTTCCTAACTGATCCGAGCGGCTCCATACTGTAGCTGTCAAGCAGAGAGCTCAGAGGAATTCCCAGCGACTAAGGAAACGTCTTGTGATTTCCTGAAAGGCCCGATGCCTCAGGTCTGAGCTGTGTGTGTGTGTGAACTCAAAGCTTCTGCTGCTGTGGATTTGAATCAAGTCCAAGACGATGTGACCTGTGACAGCTGCTGAGGATGACAGGGTGTGGAAGCAAGTCGGCGGAAAAAAACAGAACACTTAAGACATATTTTTTCATTTAACAATGAAATGATAAAGTCACAGGCAAATGTTGTTACCAGTTGCTCCACTTTCCATGTCCAATTTCAGGACTTCTGTGACCATATTGATTAGATAAGGTTGAGATTTGGTTGCCTTTATCAGTTTCACGTTATAGTAAAATGCATATTGTAGATATTTTTTTGCGGATCACTTTGAGCTCTGGCAACTTCATCATTTATAAGTATTTTATAGACAAATTAGTTGATTATAAAATATGACTGAGTAATAAATGAAAATAATTGAAAAAATTAAAAAGGCTTTAAGGATTATACATTTAAGCATCAACAACTGGGGAATTAATTCCATTTAACAAGGTCATTATATTAAGGAATTTAGAGCAGCATTTAACAAAATGATATCTTTTATTTTCCTGACAAATTTCAGTTCCCCAAAATTAGCTGCATGGTTAAATTCCTCCATTTTTTACCAATCATATTAAATATTCAGTAATATTAATAAATCTTTAAAAGGCTGAATGTGTCATTAATTCAGAGCCATCAACATTTAAAAGGCACACTCAGTGAATAACTTCATTCAGGTAATCTTTAATGACAAAATGTTTATCATTTTTTCCAATGTAGTGGGAAAAAGAAAATCAAAGCAAATGCATCATTACAATAACTACTGTTAGACCATCGCAGTCTGAGGGAAATCTCTTTCCACGCCTTCCACTTCCTATTCACATTAGGCCCTGCCATCGACAATGGGGGGTATATTTTCACACTTTTTAAACAAGATCCTTGTCAAACCCGACTCCCGCTCTGTGCGTTCACAATCTTTCTGCAACATCAGGAAAACAGAAAACAAAAACGGACAAAGAGGAAAGAACGATCCAAAATGTCGCTGTCAAACGCTGCATGTACAAACGCAGGCAGACACACGTACGTCGCACTAAACAGCAGTGCAGTAGCTCTGTGGCTGAACTGGGAGACAACACAACGGTCACTGTTCATGAGTCTGTCATAAGAGGTAAAACAAAAGGTAGCACGGCCTGAGTCGACCTGCTGGGTCAAATGGTATTTGCAGCCGAATTGTTTCATGGCTTATTTTGAAAGGGCAACACCCATTTTTTTCAACAGTCTTATTGCCCTTCTCTGTTTTTCTGTCAAAAATATCACCCAAGTTCCATTTAATGGCAGCATAATGTTCACCTTTAAAACTGGAACACAATGTGTAATCCTTTATGTCAAAACCTGAAAATCTGGCATCAGAGTAGTCGACAACAAGCCAGTTAACGGCCAAAAATCTGCAAATGCTCTGAAAAGACATTATTTATTCCAGAGTAACTGAAAAACCAGATCACCAGATCTCTAAGGAACTATTTACTTCTGGTTGGGATGAGTTCACTCCAAAAAAACGCCCTTGTATGTCCTGCAGAAATAAAGACTAGCTTCTTGTAGCATGAAATGTGTTCTGACCTTCTAAATCAAATATTATTTGACCCTGCTCTGGCTATGTAAAGTCCACATGGGACAAAACTGACAGGAGTTCAGCCTCAGAGATACTGCATTCAAGCGATCATGGTGCAGACCTGACTGAGCATGTTAGCCTGTGTTTATGCATAAAGCAGAGTTTTGTTAGGTAAAAACAAACCTCCCTTTAGTTGATTGGAAGCTGCTGCACGTCTGCAGTGTCACTCCAGCACATGTCAAAGTGAGGATCACCTGGTACTTTCTGCCTGTCCACACTCAGACTTCATAGGCAGCTTGATGAAGCATTTCTGCTTGTTTTGTGGACATTTTGTCAAACTGTTGGAGTGTTAGAATGCAGGGCTGGTTACCACTGAGCATTTTCTCACAGATAGCGGCTTTAAAAACAGTTCACCTAATCCAATTAATCCCTTCAAAGTAAAATTATTTCAAGTTGAATCATCAACTTTTATCTTTGAGGAAATACTTTTTAAAATAAAATGACTCAACATCCTCAAAACAAATGTCAATAAAGCAAGTTCTCTTCTTCCAAATCTCATGTTTTTTGGTACCAAATTATAGTAAAATGAAGTGGGAACTGATCAGTCAGGAACAAAGCAACTCTACGATATGTTGCAGACAAACCAAGAAGCTGACTAGAAGGATAATGTGGACTGTTTGGACAGACGATTGAACATTTCTGGACCTTATAGCGCTGTTACCCAAGACCCAACCACAAAATACTGTTTGTGTACACACTGAGAGGGACACACTGCCTGCCTGCACAACACACATCACCACCCTGTTTTCCAGTTATTGTCACTTTGCAAAATATTCTTTCAAATGCAGAAGTTAATTCCTAGTTTCCATCACAGAAAATGTCACATGAATCTCCATCATCTGGCACACAGAACCAGAGACTCCCCCGAGTGTAATTCATGAGCGCTTGTGGTTTGGGATGGCCACTATGGTAACTCCTTTCATCATTGCAACTTCTCAAAAAACCACCACTGATGTAAAATAAATTAAAAAACAAAACAATATTAGCTAAAGAAAATGAAAAAAAATGGCTACTTTCAAAAAGGCATGATCACTTTTTCAGTTCATGTAGCCAACTCAGAATTTGGTCGAACCCTTTCGAGATCGAGTGTTGGGCTACTCATGTAGGTGGCACAATCTGTGGTCAGTTCTAAAACTGGGCAGTCCTCCCGTGTTGTCACATGATCAAAGGGCAAGAGTTTGGTTTGATGCTGTGACCCTCCCTGAAAACCCCACCCGCTATAAACATTAAAACCCAACCGCTGAAGGAAAGGGAAATATGACCTTATTCATTCTTTGAAAAGCTTATACAAATGAGTGAAGGATATGAGAAGGGGAGAGAGGGGATATCTACAGACAATCGGAGAACAGCGTTCAAGAAAAAAGGGGGTGGGGAAGGAGAGAGAGAGAGGGGAAAAGGCAGATGCATTTCTCCTGAGAACATGTCATATCTCAGGGACGAGGGAGGAGGAGGAGGAGCGGGGGCAGGCGGGACAGAGGGAGGAGAGACGGGCGTTCTTCTCACAACAGCAAAACTTTCTCCAACTCATGGCCACTTCTCAGGCACTTTTCTTCAGTTTCAGGTTCAGAAAGAGCTGGCGGGTGGCGTGGTCAACCTCTTTCCGATGTAGACTCTGTTGAGAAGCACGCGCATGGACAAAGGGCAGGTTACATATCATCATCCACACTGTACGCCTTCCATACTTAACAAGTTTCTCAGATCTAAGTTCAAGTTCTTTTTGGAATTTAACAGTGATATTAGGGGACTTACCAATAAAAAAAGATCCCCAAAATGCTAATTTTGCAATTAGATAAATCCAGTATCAATTATTATAAGTAACACTGACACTGGAATATTATTACAATAAGGTAACTTTAAAATAATGAAGAAACTAAACGTTGTATATGAAGAGGATTATGAAAGATTAGAACAAACAGAGATAGCAATAATAAAACTATTAGTCCTTTCTCTCATAAGCAACAGTCACAGTTCAGCGAGTGCACCACAGTGACTTCTTATGTAACTGTATAAAGTGCAGAACGGCCAGCAGGGATGTGGTGAGTATGACAGCTCTGTTAATGACACTCATTGCATACCACATCACGTACAAGAAAAGACTGCTGTCTGAGGGAATCATCGCTGTGACATTATCTGACTGAGGAGCCAGGATTAATGTAACATGTGCCGTCACAAACGGAAAGCGCTCCTGGGAGTGTCGGAGCGCTCTGAGACAGCAGGTGTGCAGCCTTTCAGTCAGCAGCTGGTGAGTCGGTTCGTCAGACAGATATGAAGGGAGGGACACAGCTAATTCTGTCTGCGGCTGTACAGCTCCCCCTACTGGGCTTTATGTACAACTGGGAAATGCTACAAAATGAAACACTTGGAAAACAAATAAAAGAAATTAGCTTTTGACTACAAAAGCATTCATATCAATGTGAGTCATCAAAAAATCCATGCTGATTCTTCTAATGAAACAAAATGGAAATCAGCTCTCAGGCTTCATGTCCACTCAGTGACACTGTGATTGGACAGGTGATCTGTGGTGGTCTTTTTCTTACCCCAGCCCCAGAGCCAAGATGTGTGATAGCAGCAGTGAGGGGATGAAGACTTTGAGGAACTCAGCAGAGAAGATGCCTCCTTTCTTCATGGCCCCAGTCTTCCTCATGCTGAGTGTTACGGAGCGTCGAGGGTGACGGAAATGAAACTCCCTGCACAAATCACAGTTACTTTAGACACAGACAATCTGTCAATCATGGTAAATATGCCCCCAAACACTAATTGCTTTAGTCATGAAACAAATATTCTTTGGTTAAAGCTTCTCAAATGAGACAATTTGCCTTTTTCTGTTTCAGTCATTGTACATTTAATACCTTTGTGTTTTGGGCAATAATTTGTCTGACAAAAAAAAAGCAATTTGAAGACATCACTTGGGAAATTGTGATGGCCAAATTGTCACTTGAATGATCAATAATGAAAATAATCATTAGTTGTAACCCTGCAGTAGTTTTCAAGGCTGCCACAGAGACACCAAACAAAAGAGCTGAAATCAACACAAAAGGGAAAATGGAAAAAAATATCGGCTTTGGTTTCTGGATACATTCATTTCACACTTCCTTCTTTCTCACTTCTCACTTCCTTGCAGTCTGTCTTTAATTTGAGCTCATAATTTAGGAATCATTACAAGAATTACATCTTTACACGACTTTCACAGTAAGTTATTATGGCTGCTGCTTGAACAGATGGAAGAGGAGGAACCTGTTTTTATTCCAGGCCTTAATCTATATAGCATGTTTGAAACCTTGATGTTGGCAGTAATGTTGCAAACTGACACACATACACACATCTGGGCCATGTTACTGCTGCTGCCCTCGGTAGACTGACGCTGAAAAGGCTGGTTTTATATGTTGGGAGAGACTGGCTGAATCATTCCAACCTCTATGACACAATTTTATTGGGTAATATTTGGGTATTTAAATGTTGTTTGTAGTAAGAAGAGTCATTGATTTTCCCCATTTTGATATAAAGTTATTTTATGACATGGATAATGGATAAATAATGATGCAGTTTTTCATTTCATGGGATCATTAAAATGATCTGCAAAAGTAGATCAGCAGGTTATATGACTGTGCACCAGCTAAAATTGTAACTGAGGAGCAGTAAAGAAACATCTGATCTTGTCAAGAAAACAACAAAAATTAAAAAGGGCAAAAAATACAAGGGCTGAAAATCTGAGATGTCCACACAAGGCAAAATATGAATGGCTTTCTTTGTAGATCAACTGAACTCAAGTCAGCATCAGAGTTTGATCCACACTTTCTGGCAGCTGGTTTTAGAGCAGCTTCGTTGCCAGAATGACTAACCACTTTCTCAGGACAAACAAGCTGCTGTGTGTGTGCAGCTGCCATGGAAACATTGCGTTGATGTTTACTGAGTTGACTTACTTGGGGGGAATGTTTTCCGGTCGACTAGACCAGTCAGCAACCCAATCTGCGTCCTTCATCAGGATGTCCATGTCCCTCTCCTTGTCCAAGACGTCCTCTTCTGACTAAAGGCACAAATACACATTTCTTTTAACAACCTCAGTCTTCAGGCTTTAGGTCCAAACAAGACATGTTCTGTATATTTATGCACGTGTCATGGACACAAAGATTCTTTCTCAAATCAGGTTGACTACAGAAAAAAAGACAGACTTTTGTTTGCAGAGTGACCTGACAGAGGTCAAAAAAGAAAAAAAGTGAAGAAGACAAGTGAAAGTAACGGTGACATGTTGGGCAACACAGACAGAAACCCACACTGGGTGTGGCGGCCATTGCCATGAAATAGCAGCTGTACACACATCACTTCAGGGCCGGTGGTTGATGTCGCCATGGCAACAGACTGATGGAGAACCTGACAGAAACACAAGCTCTTACTTGGCTGTCTCTTCTGCCGGTCACATCCACGTCAAAGATGATCTGTCCGTCATCCTGGGGACTGTGGGGCCGTGGAGGGCTGTGGACAGAGTCAGAAACAACACATGGGAAAATGACATAAGTGGCTCTGGCTCCATTTTATTTTGTTGAAAATGGGAAAAAAGGGAAAATAAAATATAACATGTCATGAGCAGCAGGCCTGCTTTGTTATACTTATACATTAACCTGTACATAGAGGGCACAACTTTAAATTTGTAATGTATATTTATTCTTTCAGTTAGACTCCTGCTATAGGACTTCATGCACATCAAGTCTTCATTGAAGATTAGGAGCAAGAAAGCTAAGCTGATGTTACAACACCTCGACCAGGACAGTATACCACTATAATAGTATGTTTACCAGTCCTTTACAAAGCAGTATGATCCTGTTGCTCCAGTATTGTGGCTGTAACGCTCACAAACATCCTCAGATGACTCACTGACAGCTGACTGCCCGGCTCTGATAAGCTCGGCTTTATCACGTACTCGAGGAGTACACACAAGCACATGATGTGGCTGGGAGTTGAAGGGTCAGGATTTTCTAACATGCTCAAAAAAAAATAGAGGCACAAAGACGTCATTTTATTTTCAGAAGCCAACTCAGCTCCTGAGCAGCTGTAAAGACAGAGTCATTGCTGACTTAACACATTGAAAGTGCAATAATGAAGGAGAAGCCACTCCTGATTTATGGGCTGATTTCTGTTTTCCACTGGGGTATTAAGGAAAGTTGGGGGAGTTTAGTAGCTAAGTGACCAATATTAAACACCTCTAATAAAAAAGGTTTTAAGTTACACTTTTCCCACTGAGCTTTTATTGGCCAATTAGCAGTTGAACAGCCATCTGAGCATCTGGGCAGAAACCATTTGGCCAAAAAATTATATTTTAATCAAGCTACTCAGGAGTGCACTTCAACATCTGAACACCCAGACTGTTTTAAATGACCACAATAGGATGAAGATGATTTTCCACTGCAAGAAGACACTGTTCATTTTAGTTTAAAAGTAAGGTAGAGCAATCAACTGGAACGTAAATAAGCTGCTGACTGCACACCAAGTTAAAAAAAAAAAAAAAAGCATACAGCAAAGAAGTGACTTTGTTTTATATTTCAAATCAAATGTACCTTCTGAAGCAGTCTGCCCTAAACTGAGTGACAGTCAAGAGAAGCATTAGACAGGACCTAACTTCACCATGTGGCCTTAATCTTCCACAACCATGTCTTCTTGTATCACTTGTATGAACCCAAGAACTCATGACTTTCTTTGAACTTTTCAGTCGTGGTGGAAATTCCTGTGCCCTCATCTGTATGTAACGTTAAGCAGATTAGGACATAAACAGACTTTTGACCTAAACCTGTTGTATTTTGTGAGTTTCAGAGATAAAGGACTATTAGTTTGCTATTTACATTTGGTTTGTTGAAATTTTTTAAATATATACTCCTGACTTTTTCTAGCATGTTATGTATGCAATCTTATTATATGAGTTGCATTTATTCATTTTTTTCTAATAAAAGTTACAACTACACAGAGGATTGCATTCCTTTAAATTGTCGGACTCATGACAAACTGATAAACTAAGGCATCCTCTGGAGCCACACAAGGACTTCTTTCACGTATGAGGTAACAACACCTGAAAACAGACTCTGGTGGAGTTCTCCTACACTACCTGTCACAGGAGGAGTTGCTGCGGCTCGACTCGTGCTGGGCGTCCAGCAGGATCTTCTCCATATCTCCGTTGTGGATCGAGGACGAGGACGGGACGTGTTCCAACCCCCCTCCCATGGCCTCCTCTTCCTCCACCTGAGGGAGGGGCAGCAGGCCGGGGGCAGGGCCGTCTGTGGAGGGTGATTGGGCTGATCCGGCTGCGCCTCTGTTCATCTCCAACTCCACCCAGGACCCTGTGGGAAGAAAGACAATTTTCATTCATTTTTCACTTGGATTTTATGCCCCGAACCACACTCTCAAAGGTTTTATTTCCTGCTACAAGTAGACACCAACCTGCAGTTTATTACACAAGGTCCCTTTAAGGTTTTATTTAAATTCTACTTGAACCTCAATTTTTGTCTTTAATTGTTTTAGTAATAATCCACTTAATCTTTTTAAAATAAAAAACTAAAAATAATGAGCTGTAATTAAAATAATAAGCTGTAAATACTGCATGTGCATGTCACACAAGAGTAGAAAACCAATATTAGATATTATGGTAAAACTGTGACCCATGGGAGCCAACTATACTACAAAGTAGTGCATTGCTTTTCAATGAGTTTCTCCGTTTATACATGTCCCAATACAAGTGTCAGGATCTCCTGATAAGACAGAGCCAGTATGAAGTCATGTCAATAAACTAATAAGCCAATATCCTGCTCAGTGCAAGATAAGCCCCAAGGAGCTGGCTTTTTGCTTCTACTGGCCTCTAATCTAATCATTAGTGTGCAAATAGAAAGCATCATTTAACAGTGTCCTTTTCTATTTTGGTGCATATTACCACCATTTTGGTAACATTTACAGGGGACAATGTACTGCCTATTTATTCTTGTGCTTTGGTAGAGCTACTGATGTTCAAATGTGTGTTTCTGATTATAAGTGACACATCAAATTAATAATTACACATGTCCTTTTGCTGCTAGGTACATGTTAAGATTACAATGCCTGCACATTAGTCTTCTTTTCTTGATTTCTGCTGAGTGATACATTTCTGACATTTCGTCTGAACTATCAGAGAGGAGAGAAAGTTACAGTTAGCCTTGAAAGACCTTTTTAATAGCAAACATTTAACTTGTCAAAGCAGGACAAGCTACGGTGTAAGTAACAAGACTAATAGGGGTGGGAGAAGAAAAAATCAAGTCCCAGATGCATTGCAATTCTCTCTTGAAAGATTATGGCTTGATGCAGAAAAGTCAATAATTGGAAATTTAAAACCCAGTTCTCAATTTTATGATCACCTGTAACAATTTTGTGAAACCGGGATGCAAACGCAGATGGATCCAACCGGCACACCCTGGCTTAAAAGCTAGTGCATTGAAGAATTTTTGGCTTCTCTTTGGCTTTCTTTTTGGAGGAGAACAAACATGTAAAACCATGTTTCATGTTTACACCAGGAGCTGGAGGAAAAACAGCCGGTTGAAACTGCGGCCAACCAGAGAAAAATCATGTAAAAGAGAAGAGGAATAAAAATTTTCCAGGCATTAAGATGCATCGTTAATCATTTTATAGATCATATTTTGGACTTCTGAATCTGAATCGAATCATATCAGAAGGTACCTAGGGATTCCCACCTCTAAAGATTAATGGTGGCCCTTAAGATAAATCTTTATTCGTCCCTCAGTGGGGAAATTTGCAAAATTTCTCTCTTATGTAATAAGAGTAATGGTAGCCAGCATGCACAATACAGGGGCCTGAAAACTGGTACACCTAAATAGATTTGCAAACATCATTAATGTTTTTAATGCACCTCTGCTTTTCTTGCTATGACATGTCAAAATATATCTTTGACTAGAACGAGTGATCAAGGAGCCACAGTACTACCACAAAACGCACCAAAAAGGACTTTACAGAAAAGCCAAAGATAAATAGGGGGTGAAAAAGAAATGATTTCCTGATCCTAAGCTGGGATGGGACAACAAGACGTGCAGCCGGAGCCTGTCAGTCAAACAAGTTCAAGAGTAAAGCTCTTTTTACTGCTGTGTGATGAAAGGGCAGTAAATGCCTGCCCGAGTATGCGCTGTGGTTTCTTGTAGACCTTGACTGTGATATATGACGCTCTCCCAATTTGTACGTGAGCTCTGGCATGGACAGGCAGCTGAGGGGGCACAGCATGTCAGAGCTGGGTAGCAAATATAGAGGAGGGGCAGGTTACCCTGGGCAGAATTTGGAGAAGGGGGGAATTATCTAATATTCCTTGTTGTGCAGCTTTAAAAACACTCTCTCCATCTGTGCTTACCAAAATGAAAGAGGAAGGCATACCGAGCAGGTCACATGACCCCATGACAGTAAGCAAACACCATGTTCACATGAGCTTTCAGAGGACTGATTTTCACAGTTCAGGCATCAGGCCAGTTATGCCCCCTACCCAAACGACCCCCCTCAACAGGCCTGGACTCAGCACTCACACTCATCCTGCAGATTACCCAGCGGACTGCGAGCCAAGCTGCTGTCGACAACCCATTGTCTCTGCTCCGTAGACTAAAACCACACTGCCATGGCGCTGACGCTCCCGAACATTCGGGCCACAGAGCAGTTATCAGCTGTTGGGTGGGTTTAGAGGAAGCAGACATGATATGACTTCTTTGATCTCCTAATGCTCAGGTTCAGACAGGAGGCAAGAGAGCTGGGGCTGCCTGAAGATCCCAGGTATTAGATAAAAATGTTTATGACACTGGTGTGAGAGCTCCAGGAAAGGCCAAAAATAACATAGTCTCAGATAACAGAGTACACTGCTGGCCTCTCCATCTGATAAGTGCAAGGTCTTATTGTGCCTAAAGCTGTGTCACAGCATGGACTGGTACAGTCCAACATGTCCTGCTGCACAGACGCCACCCATAAAATCTGCTGTGAGTTTTATACTTAATAAATTAAGTTACTTTGGCTCTGTCAGGTGTTATCATGGCCACTAAGTTTATCAGTCAAATGCAAAAGTAAGTGGTGGGTTAATATTGTGGCAGCAAGGGATTAAGGGGCCCCAAACAAAATAGAACATCTGATCCTTCCTTCTTCCATCTTTTTCCCATTACTGGTACACACACATAATTTTTCAAAAATATAGTTTTTATACAAAAAGTGGAACTAGTGATGCAATGGGTAACTCGTTTCACCATAAAACAGTCAAATTTGAGATGGTTAGTATTATTATAGTATTATTCTCAGAATTTAATTATCATTAAAACCATGTTTGATGACCGCACTTTGAAAAAATCATTGTAAACACTGTCCAGCATGGACCAAAGTTAGCAACAGACTTCCAGACGCAGGCACAGCATGCAACATGAGTTTGTTCTGTGTCAGTGAAAACATGGCAGAAGGCACTGACAGAGGACCAAGTGTGAAGTGTGGTTGTACTTTGGTTCTCTAAGACTGCTTAGAGAACCTTGGTTGAAGATGGTCCCCCTGTCTGCAGAACATACAGACAGAAAATCACTGCGAATGGGGGCAACACTTCAAATCTTATGAGTCATCTTCATTACCACCACCCAATACTTTATAGTGAATGCAGGTGTGCTCAACACATGATGTGGAGACTTCGCAACGTGGGGAAAATGTCGTGGTTTGTCTGTCTCTCTTGCTAATAGCTTGCCAGTAAAGTAAACTGAGCTTTCAGTGTTACCTATGCTTGGAAAAACAATACAAGTTTTTCTACCGCTGTATGAGTGGCATGTCTGCAGGCTCTAGTCACTCATTACATGTTAACGTGTTACTTAGTTTTGTCCCAGTCAGCATATTTTGTTCATATTAAAATCCAATGAATTGGTGGGAAAAGCCTCCAGCAATGTGTTATCAATTCATTAAATGTTATTATTTTAATGTGTATGCAAACAAAAAATACATAGCATTGCTAATTGTATTTGTGGTTTTCAATTTAAAACTCACTGAAATGATTTATGTGAGTGCATCAGTACTTTTTGAACATTTTCAGCACATTTACACAATCCAGTGATAATACTGAATAACTGTTATAATTTGGTTAATATAATCATCATATGAAAATTTCTCCATCCCTAAGTTGGACTGTTCTAAGATACACAAAATTACTTGACTTCAACATAATGACAATACACTTGTTGCTTTCCATCTCATTTAACTGGGGGAAGATAAAGCCTTGCATGCTTTTGCGTGTACAAGTAACAGCCATAAACCAGGGTAGAACATTATTACCATCCACCAGCCAAGAACTGGCAACTTGCTTACTCCACTGGCCATTTTCAAAAAGGTAACTATCCATCACTGGCAATCCAATCCTGCTAATAAAATGTATGTGTCTCTTAAAATAAGAAAAGTGGTTGGAAAGTTTGACTCCTGCCCAGATTGCAGACAGGAATGAAACCAGACTAACCAGCCTCTGTGTTCCTACACTGCTGTGTGCTGTAACTCTTTCCTCGCTTTCCTCACGTCCAAAACGTCTGTCCCCTTGTCACTGTGGCCATAAATAGTATGCCAAGTCATGGCCCCCCATAGTGTGGTAAATCTTAAACCACAGCAGCTCTTTGAACAGGCCACTGAGTCAGTGCAGCAGTGCAATAAACAAACCTTTGTTTACACCTCTGATAGATTATGCAAGCAGAGGTCTTAAAGTCTTTCCCATTTCACAACTGAATGTTCAGATGATACATTTCCACTCACTTGAAATGATGGAGTGGGAGAAACTATGATTTGTCAAATGCTAATTGAGTTAGTTACTTATTTAGAATTAGGCCCCAATTACTTTCAAATCGATTTTTTAAATTCACTCTGGTATGTTTGTATAAACTGAAATTTGAAAATACATAAAAGGGATGAAGGAAAATATAAACGTTAGATATCTACGCTTCTGTTGTTTATAAGTCAGATATAATAAACTGCAGAGTGGAGCCACTACGTGTAAACTGTCCAAATTTTTCTGGCCCCATTTTTGCCACTTCTGACTTCTTCCATCTCGCCTTGTTGACAATGCTTACACCCACCTCTACCCCGTCCGCCTGAATCGCTGATTGGCTCACATGCCAGTCAGTCAGGCGTGACGAAACGCCATTGGTGCGGGCATTGTCAATAAACGCGGAACATAGCGTTCTTCCCTTCAATGTAGCTTAACGGCGAAAAAAAGGATAAATGACCAGATCAAACTGTCTTTAATGATTAAAAACCCTCAATAAACCTAAACAAACACACAACCGCGTTCCACAGAGAGCACAAAGCACAATGCCAGGCTGTTGCAGTCCAGCGGTGCTGTAACATTTAGCTCACCGTTTAGCCCGGGGTCTCCGTTGTTGTCTGTAGAAGTAGCGTTAGCAGCGTCGGACATCGTTGCGCCTGGTGAGCAGGGCGGGTTGCATAAAAGGCTCAAGTTAGTGCAAAACGCGGCACCACCTTATCTGCGCACATTCAGACGTGCGACAGTGAGCCACAGTCTCGTTTTTTCACACAGCGGCCGGCTAAAGCTAAAGCGCCGCTGCCGTTTGTTTTCCGTCTGCTAGCTAGTCTAGAAGCACCAGCCGCGAGCTGCTCAGACCCCCTCCGGAGCTGGGTGATGACGTCAGAGCGCCCCGTTGATAAACAAAAGAGGGACAGGAAGTCGAATTACGTAACGAGAAGAAGAAAAAACAGAACCCAACTATTAGCATCAATTATGGATCGAAAGCAGAAATTCAAACAGTATGATTGGTGCTAGCTCAGTTTTCCGTGCGTGCACACACGTACACAGGTCACGCCACTCAAGACACGAGGCAGATGTGTGCTCAAGTCTGGCTTCCAGCAACCTGACACCACATCAGCTGATCCCAACAAACCCTCAGAGGTTCAGGCACCAGAGAGCGGCTGGTTCTCATTGTGTCCGTCAGTCTGATCAGGGGCAGATTCAAAGCAATTTTAATAATTGAAAAGCAGCACAAATGGAGAATTACTGCAGGACATGGTTAAAACACACGTCTCTTCTCCAGCTGGAGGAGTTGTGATCAGTGAAATCAGCTGGTCCTGTTTCTTGCATAGCTTATTATTATATAATAGTATATCAATATTAATAATATTAATTTTAATTGATTAATATTATTATTGATTTAGCAACTGATGCAGAACCTCAAGGATCACGGATTGTCACCTGGGAGGCATCAACATGGATAACACATAAAAAGAGAGCATAGCACTTATGAGGTCCCATCAACCATGAGGCAATCACAAGGATGCAAAAAGTAGTTCCTTTATTATCTTCACTGTCATAGATTAAAATTGTAGTTATACACATTACTAGAGGCATCAATATAGTCTGAACTGACCACATTTTAAATACGGTGTGGAAACATCAACGGCTGCGAATCCTTGTGCAGCTTATTGTACCATCACATACAGTAGCAGTAGTAATGTCTGCAGTAGTTTAAACAAACACCTTTAATGCCTCAAATAATGTTTTCTTTTAAACTGCAGTCTTATAACACATCCAAGTACTTCAGTTGGTGCAGTAAGAGAGTCCAGTGTCAAATCAAAAGTTTTCCCTGTTGTGAAAGTAGGGCATCAGAGCTGTGGTACACCATGGGAAGACAATACTTAAGATCACTCAAAAAGATATGTGTAAGGTCCAGCTTCATTTCACAAAATAGGACGGAACAAATCTGGTGACATTTTAACTTTTTTAATATAAATATGACAATCATAATAATTATCTTTGAATAGGCTATCTCTTATACCTGACTATTGTTGAACACAAATAAAAGGAAAAAGAGGAACCAAGACACAGAGTCAACCAAAATATATATATATATTTATGTGTTTTATATATATATATTCTCTTCTGGAGTCTGGACTTATTTGACCGCCTAGAGCCAGGCACAGCGAGAGTGAGTGGGACAACTCCTCACTGGGTCAGCTTTTCAATCTCAGAAAACACACTGTACTTCTCAAACTCCTGGAGGCAACCGCTGAGGTGTTGCTGTCCAGTATGAGAAGTAAGTGTGTAAAGAAAACTGTGAGCATACATTTGTGACCGTTGAGTATGCATGGTTTAATGAAAAGATGGGGGAGACAAGTGAAGAGACTCAAAGAATTCTATGACAGTATAACAGATGAATTAATAAAAGGTGTATACACACAAAAAAATCTTTTTTTCTTAGAAAAATAAACACTAGAATGGCACAGGACAATAAGGGGACATACTAAATCAGTGTTTTTCATTTTCTACCACAGAGCCATTGGGGAAAAGTTATAAAAATAAGTGTGTCTGTATTCAGAATTTTAAGGAAACTAAACTGGTTTACCCATGTTAACCCAGGGCAGAAAGAAAAGGGCAAGTGGGCTGGCAAAAAAAAAACATACCAAAAGGAGGGGGGGGGGAAAGAAATTGGCACAACATCACTTAAACAACAAGGCGGGTGTTACTCTGCCACAGACAGGCTGATGATGGGCAAGAGCGAGGCTTCCTCTGTCCACATCTAGAACAAAGTGGCAAAGACTGGTCACCCAGTAGCGACGGACAGGGATGCTGGTTGTCGGCGTTACCACAGATCACCCTGGATGAGGCTGTGAGGCTGCAGGTGGCACACATGTAATCACCCGCACCAGATCTCGCGTAAGCTCACCCCTTAGTTAGTTCACTTTATCCTGGAATATGTAGAGGTTGTTGGTCGTCGCCACTGCAATGATGTTGTCCTGGGGATGCCACGCAGTGTGAAGGATCTTCTTGTTGAAGTCCAAACTGTCCACGCTGATTTCATCCTTCTTGCGTTTGCCGCCTGCGCACACTTTGCGGGGCTTTAGGACCTGCATGGGCTTGCTGTTTTCTCGGGACGCTTCCAAAGTTACGTCCCGCCTATGGCCACGGTCGAACATCCGGAAGAAGTTGTTGTATGAACCAGTCATCACCACACTGTTGGGTGGAAAATATGAGAAAGGTGTATGAATCTTTAACACCAGTAATCTTGAAATAATGTCCATGGTTAAAAGATTTTCATGTTTTACGTGATCAGAGCAGTAGGCTTAAAGAAAATGCACCCGCAATCATTACGAGACTAACAAAGCTTTGGAGATGCAGGTGCATCAGTTAAAAAAGTCAAAACTGGAAAATGTAATATAAAGGGCATAAGTCTTACAAAATCACATCATATCATAATCCAAACACAGACAAGCAGCATCAACAAAGACAGTGTAAAACTGTAAAAAGGTGACATTTTGTCTGCTCCCTGCATGTCCTCACCTGTCATTGCCATTCCAGCAGCATTCAAACTTGTCAAAGATGCAGTCATTCTCATAGAGCGAGCACAGCTTGCTCCTCAGGTACTCATGGACCTGTAATGATCAGAAGCATGTATGAAGGGACGACCAAATGACTCACACATCCACTCACGTGTGAAAGATCTTTATAGTGCTGAAGATTTGCATTACTCATAAAATCAGGCTTAAACCTACGCCTAAGCCATCTACGTGCTTGTCTTATTATTTAGAAGCTCATCACAATGGGACAAATTTGTTTTTGTACAAAAGCCAGCGCACAGCAAAACCACATATTTATGGTGCCTTCTAGTGGTCATTGTGTGAAATTACAAGGAATGATTCAAAAAAGGTGTGGCCACTGGAATTTGGAGACACATTTACAAGGCGTAGACACATTACCACATGGACAACAATAACAGACTTGAAATAAATACTACCTTAGTGCACATTTTTTTTTGAGACTGTAAGAAAAAAATCATCTGACTCTTGAACAATGTTTACTATATTCTGGGTTGAAAATAATGAAATTGTTTAGCCTGCAAAGCCCAGGTGAATTTAGACAAGTAAAATTTTTTGTTTAGGTTGAATTCAAGTGCATGAAGCTCACGTTCAAACTCATATCCTTATTTGTATGATAAAAACATTTGCTGTGCAGCACTAAAAATAAATGACCGGTCTCAAATGTTGTTGATATTACAATATGACTAACAGACATTTACAGCCCAGACAAAGTTACAGAATAAACAGGGTCTGTCATCCAAAGTGCTGGACTATGCCTGCTGCTCTACACTTTGTGGGGTCTGTAGCAACATGCCCTTCGTTAATCCAGTGCTAATGATAAATCATTCATAATCTGTTTGCACTTGTGTAACAAACCCAACACCACATACTGTTGCTGTGCATCTGTTTGCCAGTCTCACCTGATAGGTCTCCACTGGCCTGTTCTCCATGTTCAGATCCCAAATCTTCACGGACAAGTAGTCTCTGGTCATCATGTAGCGTCCATTGTGGCTAAACTTAACATCTGAGATGGAGGATATGATCTCAGAGAAGAAGGAGCGATTACTGGGATCTTCTGGCTCCTCAAACACTGGACAAGAGAGAGGAAGATGATTCAAATATAAGTAAAATGAATAAAATCTGACTGCAGCATAGACATGTTTCTAAGCGTCATTAGTGAGTAGTAAGCACACAAAGTCAGTACACAACAAGCCAGAATGACTCAGAGCTAACAAGGAGATCAACCTGAGAGGTTGTTTTTATGCCATGAAATCACAAAAGTAATGTGCAAAAAAACGGTTACAAAAATCAAACAACAAAATCCCCAACAGATGTGCAGAATCTTGTTTCATGATATTATGTGGATAAATAACACTTAAATCCTTTATTGACCCAGCGTGTTATGAGTGAAGCTTTGCCTGTTTACATTGAGAGTTAGCTAATAGGAGTTTTGCAAAACACATCTGATATCCATCCAGTATATTTTGAGCAAACTGCAGGGTTTTCATACATGCCGACCTTAAAGATACAATATCCACAATGAATGAGGTTCTGTGCTATTGTGCAGCAGGCAAACAAGCGGGCATTTCATCTATTGTTACTTATGTTCTTCTAAATTAAAATTGGCTTATACTTAAAAGGTGTAGAAGGACAAATAAAGCAAAAACAGGTTGCAGATAATTTAATGGGATATGAGATGCTGCTGTTGCGCACACACTGTTGTGGGGAGAGAGCACAGCCTGCAAGTCTGACGCTACTGACAGGCGGCTTCTCGTCTTGTTTTCATGTATAACATGGATGAGAGAGCCAGATCACACATGCTGATCATAATAGCGGAAAAAACATTTACCTCGAAATAGTAATTTTACTGGTTTCACGCAAGCTGTTTTACCTCAAAATAGTTTTCTACCTTCCCACAGCGTGTGCATCCTTGTTTGCTCGTAAATGGGAACCCTGTCTATTTTCCAAAGTGTTTAGTGACAATAGGGGAGCGCTTAGCTTAATGAATCCATTACTTGAGCCATTTATCTAGGTAGTGGAATGGTGATTAAAAGTGACCAAAGCAGGTACTCACATTTGGAGTGTTTGTCACACAGCGCTGAAATCCTCATGTCACACAGACGAATGGTTCCTTTGCTGCTGCTGTAGACGAAGGTGTTACACTGATGAGGGTGGAACTCTGCGGCTGTGATCACCTCTGTTAGCTCCTCCATGTTGGCCGGTTTAATGTCAACAACATCTGAAGAGCACGGGGTTAAGAGGAACTAACTTTTTCGAGTGATTAGGATGACGACTGGTCTGGTTTAAGTATGCGTGATGATGTGCTCACTGCAGTTCTGTAGCACAAAACATTTCCAAAATCATGCTTTGAAAATCAGAGCAATATCCTTTGGCAAGTGTCAAACTGGGTGATACTGTCTGCTGAGTAGAGCATTGGCAAACAAACAAAAACATCAGACTGATAATAGACCAGTGTCCAGAGACAAACTAGGCCTATTTATTATAGTCAGACATGAAAGACAACCAACAGGATGCCTCGACATAGACGAACCATTCAGTATTGTTTCCACTTGTGTGAGAACAATATTTTGACCCCAACATTGTTATTTTCCCCCATATTCTTTTCCATGTGCCTTTCCTTTCTCCCTATCAAAGAGTTTTGACCGTCAAACCTGCAGTTTTCATGTCAGGTGATGAAAACATGTCAGGCCTTATTAAAAAAAGAAATACTGATCCTGGAGTTACCCAACATTTTGATCACACCTGACACTGATGTTGATCAGTCTAGCTTTAGATAATTGCATATCAGAGGATGGTTTCAAGGATTAGGCAGGTGCACAGACACAAATGTATTTAAGGATACTGAAGCTGCGGTCAGTGATCTCGAGGTGCCAGAGGTTGATGCGAAGGTCATCTGCAGACAGGTAGGTCTCGTTGTCACTGTTGACTGAGATAGAGTTGATATGGTAGGTGTGAGCGTTGGCGAACACCCTCCGTGGACTGGCTTCCACCATGAGGTCCATGGGTATTAAAACTGGTACCTGTGATAAGAATAAATAGGACATGATTTGAAACTTACATTCAAGACTGAAATGAATTTTGAAGCTCTGAAAGCTCCTCGTGGCACATTTCTTATCTGTCACAAAGCTCTTCATCGACTAATTACCAGAGCATGTAGCCAGTATGTCAATAATAATATTCTATGTATTCAACTACCTAGAAGAATAAGAAGCTCTAACACCCTCTCTATACAGCATGAATTTCAACCGCTTCGTTCAGTCATCCATCTAATGAGAGTCTGACAAACAGATTTGCTTCTTATTAATCAATAGAGCACTCCACACAGGCCATAAGACACTAACAGATGTGAAATCAGTCTGTGCTGCACCTGTTGGGTGCAGAGTCAGTGTAAACAGCTGTTAAATCCATGATGAAAAAGACCCAGGTAGGAAAACCTTTTAAAAATTTAAATGCCTTTATTAAAACCCAAATTACCTTTATTTTTCTTTTGTGTCAATAAACAAGTGTAAAACATGAGCCTTTTGGCTCAATGCCTTGAAAACTATGCACCCAGAAGGTGCACGATTCTGACAGCAGTCCAAACATTGGCTAAAAGACAAAGTCTAAAAAAACAAATTGCAAGCTGCAGTTATCTTTACAAGCAACAGACAAGGAAGCCATGTATTATACTTTTGCATCCAAGTGTGTAAAATTAGAGTGGTATTCAGATTTAAGATCTTCTCTTCCGAGTTAGAGGTCCAACTATTTATATCTGGGCATTATATACGTTTACATTTGTACCCACAGTCAAAGTCCCCACACACCTATGTTAGACCCACCAAAGGTGTTTTCAGTTATTTTGGCTGATTAGACATCTCAGGACAGTGTTAGCACGTGAAGACAGCGCTTGACTCACATGTAGCTCGTCCTGTTAGATGACTGTTAGTTTTGTCACTCCTGTTAGGGCAGGTAAACTTACACCTACATGACCTACATGATGAAAATCTAATTTGGTGATCTCAGCAAACTGCCAGCATAGTTTCACCGAAGTTCATCCTAAAAAAAAAAATCAGCCAGAATAACTGAATATTCAGGGCGATTAAGATATTTTAAGACATTTCATCAGCCATAAGTATAGTCACTAGGGCAGGTAATCTGAGCAGTCTGCATTACCTCAGAAAGTACACCTACTAAACTGGGCAGCTCTGCTCACTATATCAAGTATCAACTACATATGTAGAGATCATTTTCAGTTCTGTGTAGAAACTCTGGTATGGCTGTGTAATCCCACATCCTGAAATACCCCTCAGGTTGTGTTTGATTCAAGGACTGACCCGCAGTGACGTGATAGTGTTGGGGTCCTTGTAGCGTCCATCCTCCTCTTTGAGATTATAGCCCTCTGGTCTCTTGTCTCGCTCACTGATTTTCCACAACTTGATTGTTTTATCTGTTAAAAAGAAATTTTGAAAATAACAACAGCACAAACTCTTTTCAAAAGGACAAATGTGCACTCCGTGCATACAGTGAAGGGGTTAGAAAACTTAAAAACTTAAGTAAATAAAACTTAACTTTATGTTGCTCAGAGTCTGGCTACATTTCAAGGCATCAAATAACAGGTAGCAGTCCAACAGGGAAATGCTGAAAGGAGGATTTTTTAGGATTTTTGACTCTGCTGTTGTCGAGTGGGTTTTTTTTATGCTAGGTTGCAAATTTTATAATGTGTTTAAATCTCAAGTTATAATTAAGAGTTTTTTAGAGAATGCGTTCATACAGGATAGGATGGTTCAAGAAACGTGAGGAGAGCCTGGATATTGCGTTTGAGGTAACAACAAAAAACATTAGAAATTATTCAAATCACCAGGAAGATTCCAGAGAGTTTTGCAGAGGAAATAGCTACGTCACATTTTCTAAAATATTAATTCCAGTTCTTACTCATATTTGTCTGTGCAGCGTAACAGGGGCTATAATTAGTTTGTCTAATAAAAACTGTCACCACAGACTGCAAATACCTGGGTATGTGCTTGGTTAAAATGTAATTACCATTAGTTGATAACAGGAACTGAGCAGCATTCTTCTGAGGAAGCCAGCGAATCTTGTTGATCTTCTCTTCTATTTCCAAACTCTTCAAGTAGTCAAACTCGGGCTCGTGGCTCTGGAAAGTGCTGTAAACATTGTATTCGCTCCGGAACTGAGGCTGATTCTTATTCTGCCAGTAGCCAGGTGAAATATCAGACAAAGGTAGAAAGTGTTAAAAAAAATGTTAGACAAGAACAAGCCCATAATGATCATTTTTGTTCTATATTTCACGTTTCCTTCCAAAAAGGCATATCCATGTCTTAAATAAGAAGTGAGTAAAACATATTGCTAGGTAACATTTTAAAGTCCTTCACTTTTTGCTCATAGAATAATGTCCAGAATAAATCATCATTTTTTAAACTCTGAGTAACTGAGTTCAAAGGGTGACCTTTTCTAAAATTGATAGTTTGTGGGAATAAAACTCAAAAGAAGACAGACATGCAGCTGTACCTCTATTTCCTGCTGGAAAATGACTACGCGCCCACCCTTGTCTCCTGTGGCCAGCAGCTCCCCTGTGTGGTTAAACTCAACTGTGGATATGATGTCCGCTGCAAAAAAAACACAAACACGACAGACATTTAAACTTACATCTGCAATAATGCTATTTTTAAATGGGCGTACATAGATAAAAAAGACTTCTCTCCAATACTCAAGACAATGAGCAACTACTCAGTTCATCTCAACTAACCCAGGATTTATCTGTCCTAGAAATAGAGCACTCGACGGAAGAGCGTGTAGGCCGGAGATGCAGAAGGATGTCAGAGCATGTAGAGCAGACGGAAAATGATCAGTAACCTAGTTTCTCCCTTTTCTCTCCCCCCTGACTCAGACAGAATTACATGTTCCCCCAGTAGCAGTATGTTGCATTATAAACTGAAACTCTCTCACACACATACACACCTATTTAACCCTTTGTCGCCCACTGGAGCAGAAAGACAAAGCTGCAAAAGATTGTAGTAGGAGGTCTTTGTACGTGTCGTGCACCCTGAGGCCCAAAGCCGGGGTAATACATGTGAACTCGAGGAAAAGCTACTTGAGGGGATATCCTTAAAAGAGCTCTTCTATTAGGGCAACAACAAATAATTTCTCATTATCCATTAGCAATCATTTAATTTATTCTATTTATTCAACAATTTAGCCTATAAAACGTGAAATATTGAGCAATGCCCATCACAGGTGTAAAAATAAAGACAGTCTTCTTCATATATTGATTTACTTGTGGCAGCCCAACACAATATTAACACTGACCGTCACGTATGGACTTTCTATTATTTTTTGTACTATTTAAAATGGGTAAAATCTTATTTTATTTCAAAACTGCGTGCAGTGCACACAAACACACTAACAAGAAACCGTGGGTTAATGGCCCCTCCTCTCTGAGCACACTCTGAATCAAAACATGATCACGCCCGGGAGGAGGAATTTCAAGCTTGGTTCACACATGGTTAGTATCAGGAACACCTCTGCAAAACCGATGCATTCAGGTTAACTCTGATAAGTTAGTCTATGTTCCTAACACAATGCTGTCAATCTCGGAGACCAAACTCTTCAAATTAGCAAGCAAGTAAGGAGCCTAGCTAATAAGGATAACTGCGGTAATGTGAGCCGTCATTTTTGAAAACCCAATCAAGTCCGTGTTAATGACAGTCACTACATGTAGATGCTGCATAAATCAAGAATGGTAAATGTGGGCTGAGGATAATGTACCATTTTTCCATCACTTTGTTGTAGGGATGTGTTCATGAGCTTCAACATACCAGACTGCAGCAGAACATCATGAACTGATAAATATTGTATATTTGTAGTAACATACCTCACATAAAGAGTGTTGTTACCCAACAGGAATTTCTTTCATTTATTTGTGGATAAAAAAAAATTAAGACACAAACCAATAAGCTACAACACCTGATGATATGTATCACTGGCTCACTGAAACATGTGATAAAACACAACTAAGAGAGGCTACATATTCTTAAGAACATACTCTCTCAAATAGGTGCATCAAGTCTGAGAAAATATTACCACTAGCCATAATTTTGCATAAAGGGCTGTATCCTAAGAGAAAAACAAAAAATAAATAAATAAAATAACAGCAAGGGTACCTAAACGCTCCAGCAAAAACACACGGCTGTCCAGTGAAAACGGCTGAAGCAGGCAGGTACACCTAGCTAAAACTAATGCAGTCTAATACAACAGCCCTGCTATAAATCCCACTTTAATGAAGGTTATAACTTTCAGTTTTTGTTGAAAGTGTTTTGGAGAGGTGTTGATTCATCTATGTGGTCATTTTGTAGGATGTAGTTTATGGTACTGTTGAATTGTATTGCTCCTGGCAGGTTATGAATGTTGCACATTATCCTGCAAAATATGGCGTGTTTTACATCTTTGTCGCAGCAGTTAACAGCTGTTAACAGTATGCTAGTTTTTCATCAAGCCACAGTTGACTATGAAGACATGACATTTTTGTATAAATCATGTCAATACAGAATTTAAATGTGTACATTATTAATATCATTAATTTGACCGACTAGTAATTCTGGAGCCGACTAGTGAGAGTAGCAAAGTTTAATTGACTAGTCAACTAATCATGCACATCTCTAGTCCATGCCACAAGTTTTTTTTTAATCTAGGTGTACCAAATAAACTGGCAACTGAGTGTAATGCAATGCAATTATCCAGCAACCTACTGCACTGGGCAGTCAAATACACACGTAAGCACACATTCAGAGTATAATAGCTTATACCACGAGCAGTGTAGAATTGTGCTACTGTCTACCTTGCATTGAGAGAGATGACAATGACTATTGCTGTGATAACTCTTTAGAAAACCTGTCTAATGGGAGACCAGACATTTGGCCTGGTGAATACTGTGTTGCTGAATTTCCCTAAAGTTGGGACGCCCACCCTGCACCGTGAGCAACCGAGATCAGAGTCCATGACCCAGGCACAGCACAAGTGGCGCCTGCAGTCTGCAGCTCTTCATCTACCAAACTCACTGTGGCCGTTTTAGTTGTGGTCCATATTTTACTGTGTGCTTCAAAATTGATCTATACCTCTGTGACAAACAAGGCTGCACTTCCCTGTAGCAGTAAAAGCCTTACAGTGGCTTGAGACTGGAAAGCAGTTAATGTGAAGCAGCAACAACAGGAAGTGTTTGGTTGGCATTAGCACTACCTTTACACATAGCTCCAATACAGCCAAGGATTCAGAAAACAGGCTGCTGTATGATAAAGGGAGAAATGTAGCGTAGGCGTGGAACTTCAGCTGCTAAATTTCTGTAAGTTAAACATAGGGATGCTTTTAAAAATAGCACTTTCTCTCTGGTCAAGTGCATGATGACCACACATGGTAAATTCAGACCCATTACATTACTGTCCTGCTGCAAGGAGTGCATAACTGCAATGCATAGCATCGTGGTAAGTTTGCTATCTCTAGCCAGTGGAAATGGAACAGATGAGTAAGACTTTGAGGTGTTATATGCTCACTCACTGCAAGTTGTGTTTATTACCCAATAAATAACATTTTTTTTCACACTCTTCCATTTGTGCTTTACGCTCATAAATTCTCAGCTTTTGGCAGAGCTCATACCTTCAGCTACGTCGTCGTCGATGGCTCCTTTCACCTGAGAGAAGCACCACTGCATGTCACCTCCAGGTCCTGCATAGATGAAACACATTCAAGTAAAATTCTGGCCTCACAATGTTTCCCAGACGTTAACTGTTTTGTGGTGGATATTGACGATGATGCAGAAGTGGCTGAGAGTAACTAAGAAGGCCAAGTTTAAAATTTTTGGCTCAGCAGTCATTAACGGCATGATGAGGTATGTCAAAACAGTGTACTGATTGTGTGTTTAGACTTTCCGTTAAGACAAATGTAAGTAGTTCAAAATTAGCACCTCTATTGGGAAAGCTTTTGTTTCAGCAGATCGTCACCTTTAGGCAGCGAGGGATAAGTGAAATGACGTCAGAGCTACAGAGATGGGAGAGCTGTTGCGAAAATGTCTGTGGCCACACATGTGCACATATCCTCTCACAACGTCTGCAAGTCTAGCCTCAAAAGAAAAATGAGATTGATACCATAAGACCTTTTAATCTCTCCTCAAACTAAAATCAAGTTACAGATATTCCTGAACTGTTTCCCACATGATACCTGCAAGACCAGTTATGTTACTGTAACATTAACACCAACAGATCAACTGTTACCAAATTCATGCCACTTGGATGTCAAAGGTCTTTAACATTCAATAATGAATAAATGCATCCACCGAATCAAACATCTGAACCGAGCCCTACTGTGGTTTTCTCACTTTGAGATAAATACTAACTTAACTCCAGCTCATAGTGACAGGAGGTGGATTCAGTCTTGAAACATCTTCTATTTTAAGCTGGGGCACCTGTTATATCAGCAAGAGATGCTCTCACACCAGGCTTCTATGTTAAAAATACAGTACATCAACAAGAATAAACATGCTGCCCTGCTTGTTAATGACCATCGTTCGCCTCAACAGGTTCCTCCATCAACATAGCTCATTGCACAACACAGCTAGTTAAATTCCGCATATCCGCAGACGTGATCATTTCTGTTACTCCACGATGAAAACTGGTCTGATTTGTCCATTACAATGTCCAAGACGTAGTGGAAGAGCTCTGCAGAATAATCAAGGACATTTATGAGTCACTGTGCCTTAATCACATACCGGTATCCTGAAATGAATCATGATTTAAAACAGAAAGCCTGCACTGGGTTGGTCCTGGACAAAATGAAACACTCTCATAACACTGTCTGCATTTATTGCAAAATAAAATGCACAAAGCAAAGAGGTGTTTAAATGATCAAATCATCTCATCAGTTCAACAGGAGGAGGATGTGCAACACCTCTGCCCAAACACCAGAGCCATTTCCCCGCCCAAATGGACCAAATACATGTACTAAAAATGTTGGTGACCTATTTTGTGCAAAATCTAAATCGGCTACAAGGGACTAAGATCTAAATATAATATTACTAACGAACATTCATTGCAGGAGTAACTGTTATCAGCTGATGAATGAAATGTAAAATGCTACGTTAGGCTAAACAAATCCTTGACTATCTGGGTCTTATTTGAAGTGGAAGATTTTTTCCACTTCACTATATTTATGTCACTAACACTGGCTCTCTTTGCTTGACAGTCCTTTTAGTCAGAAACTGCACAGAATATGTGACAGCTTGTTCAGTCTGCAGCAGGCCTGAAGTACTAGCCTGCATGTGGGCAATGTCAAAGTTTGAGCTAACCTTAGCTAGCCTGGCTTGTCAAGCCAGTCATGGCATGTTTGAGAAATGTGTGCACCGGGGTGGAAACCGCCAGCTTTGCCCCTAACGTTAGCTATTTATATATATTTCGACATTAACCGCAGACCAGACAAGTTCAATGTAATCTGTAACATGAAGCTCGGTGCACAAGTCTGAGAAGCAGCTACGACAAGTTAGCGCTAGGTTAGTGTCGCGGTTAGCTGTGTTTGGCTAGCGTTAGCTTGCAAGACTGGTCCCGGGCCGGTGATAATGGTAAACAGCTACCGTTTGCTAGCAAGCAGCTGGCTAGCTAGCTAGTTAGCTTTAGCCGGCGAAGACAGGCCAGATGGGCGATGGCACTCGAACATGCTAGCGAGCTAACGTTAGCACTAGCTAAGTTGCGTTAGCTAGCTGCGGTTAGCTAAACTGACACTCGGCTTGGGTTTGCGAAATCTTGCAAAGCTCGTAGGGAGCTTGTAGGAAGAGAGTCGATTTGTGAAAACCTAGTCATGTTGGTCGTGTTCATATGTGTAATGTTTAATCTGAATTACCTGCCATGACGAGACAGACAGTGGAGCTCGCCTCAGTCAGTCACGATCCTGCTTCCCACTCCCACGCGTCGGTTCGTGGGATCGAACTTTTTCTTCCGCCGAATCTCCGCCTGTCTGCGCAAACCTGGATGTCAGGCGAGAGATGAAGGCAAACAGTGGTGATTTGACGACTCTCCTCCCTTTCTTTCCCGCTCCTCTGGCTGTTGTTTCACTCCGGCTGTCACTCACTCTCCCCCTCTGTCTCACTTGCCGCATCCCACAAGTCACTTCTTCTCCTCCCTCCACGGTCTGTTTCCGCACGTGAGCCCAAGGCTTTTTATCATGTCTTTATAATGATGGCATGAGGTTTATGTCGGATCTCAATAGTCCTGCATGGAAGCGAATATTCAGAATGTGAATGGGCTCATATTCTAATCTTGCTGTTAGTTTTTCACATGCAATCTGTGCACATAAGTGTCCACACAGAACACAGTGACTGATGCATTAGATAACTCTTAAATAAATGTTAGTTCGCTAATCACGTGTGTAGCAGCCTTCTTGAAATATTCGAGCCTACTTGTGTCTCTTCTCTTGCAATATGCATTTTCTCCTCTGACTCAAACCCAGAGAATCCAAAACTGTCCATAATTGCTGTGATTGTCTTGAACATGGTCTTGCAACACTCGCAGTTGTTCTGGCCAAGTTGCAAACTGTGCACCAAGCTGGATCTCACTTTTGGAGGCAAGCATGAAGGTAATGCAAAGAGGAACTTTCACTGAACTAGATCTCTTATTGCTCTGTGTCAGAAACACTTAAGATAGTGTTACTGAGACTGATGATGATTATTAAGTTAAGTATAAGTTTGCTGAATATCTTGTTTCTGGGCTTATAGTGTTTCAGTATTTTCTAAAATCAGTGAAAGCACTTTTCAAAATATTTGTTTGTACAGTGTATCCACACTGTTCTTTAACTAGTCAGGAAAAATGCCAATTTAAATTTGAAATTCAAGCATTTTCCAGTCTGGGACAAATAAAGTACATCTATCTATCTGTCTCTCTGTCTCAGAATCAGAATTAACTTTATTGGCCAAGTGTGTTGACACACTCAAGGAATCTGTCTCTGGTTTTCAGTTGCTCAGAACACATTTTTAAGTGCATGCAAATACAGGCATAAAGCTTAGATGATAAGATTTGCTATAGCAAATATATAAGGCATGAAACAGTATCTATATACGGGTCAGATTATTGCTGCCGTTATTGTGCCTGTGGCAGATACACAGGCATATGCATGCACATAACATGAAGAGACAACCAGCTCATAGGAATGCACTATCAGAGAGTCCTAGTCAAGCAGTAATACTGTTACTTGATACAAACTTTACTGAAGTATTAATATTTCTTGTCTTGACAAGCACTCAAGAAAAAATTTAAGTCATTTTGTTGCTGTAACATTTGATCACAGTGAAAGTGACATCTTGAAGGAGCAATTTTGATGTAACCACAGCTTATCAGCCAACCTTTTTTAATTCAGTTAAAGTTGAATTAAGTTGTGGCCATGTTATATTTATATGAAAACTCTCAAATTGTATGTAAAGTCTAAGCAGATAATACTACACATTTATGATCTCCACCAATATACAGTATGGACACAAATCACCTCTGTGTGCACAGTTACTGATTATCCATACATATTCAGGATATTGAGCGCTGAATACCAGAGACAAATTCCTTGTATGTGTCAACACGCTCAGCCAATAAATTTAATGCTGATTCTGATTTATTTCCTCACGAGGGGGAAAGAGTAAATTATTAATTACAAATTTAAATAGGCAATCTTCCTGACTTATTGAAAAATACACTGTAATTCCAAGGTTTCCAGAAGCAGTAGTAGTTGAAAAGTACTGATTTTTGCATGTACTGAAAAAAAGCCAGAAAAAGATACTCAGCAAAAGTTAGTGTTTGCAGTCAGTTACTTTCCACCCTTGCCACACAAACAGAGGCCCAATCAGGATAATCATCATTATCATTTTCATTCTTGCTGCATTAACCAGTTCTTCTCCACACCTACTAAAATGACACCCAAAAATACAACATCCATCACTGCTGAGCTACACTGACATTTATATAAGTAAAGGCCTTCAGTAACACTGAAAAACAGATTTAGTTCAGTCAAAGTGCACATTTTAGCCTGCTCTCTGTGGTTGTTTGTGGAATGCTCACCTGTTCCTCTTTGCATTAACTTCATGCTCGTCTCCAAAAGTGAGATCCAGCTTGGTGCATATTTACGACTTGGCCAGAACAACTGTGAGTGTTGCAAGACCATGTTCAAGACAATCACAGCAATTATGGAGAGTTTTGGATTCTCTGGGTTTGACTCATTTAGGTGAGAGAGAAAGCAAGAAAAATAGATTTCAAGTGAAAAACAAAGTGCTGCTAAACTGTCTGTCATACAAAAGCAGCATTAATATATAAGACACATTCTGAGTATTCCCTTTCATGCATGACTATGACAATCCAAAATGCACCTCTGCTATGTCTTTTATTGTCTGAACAAGATATCTCTCCTCCTCACATTATTTTCAGTAAGTCATGTATACTGTAAGGCATCCACAGTCGGTTGGCAGACTCTGGAGGGGATTCAAGAGCTTGTAAGATGTCTCAGCACTACAAACACAGAGGTCTTCAGATGTGTAAGTGATAGTTTCACCACCCACACGGACACTTCAGATCCTTTATCTATTTCAGAGGAGGTAGTGTATGCCAACTGAAGAAGAGAGAGATGCTGCAGTCCTAAGCTGCAGCTTGCTAAGAAATGCAGGGATGCGAGGAATATCATCAAATCAAATGGCAGGCCCACGAGAAAAGAAACCGAGATGAATATCTTAGCCGGAAGCCTGTTCAGTTGGAGTAGAGCTATCAAAACTGCCAACTTCAATATCTTATTAGACTCAGTCAAGCTGTCAATTCACTCCCAGGCACTGCTCCCTGACCCACTTCACCTGTCAATGCTTTCAAACCCTTTAACTGACGTTTCCAAAGACAAGATCCCCCTCAATGTTCTTCAAACAGCCAGCAGCAGTGCACCCTTCTGCTGCCCAGCACCTGCCTCTTATCACAGAGACAGACAGCACAAACAACTTTCAGCAAAGAAAATAAAAGGGAAGCACAGCAGGGCACCCCTGTTGAAAGCTTTAGATCATGCAGTGACCAGCTGGCAGCTCAGTTTCATGTATCCATCTTTAAGGATAAGCCAAATGTATGTCTTTACTAGTTTTAATGACAATTCTTTACAGCAAAGTCTGGGGATTTACAGACTAACCATATTTCCAGAAAGAGGCATTGCTGTTTAGTTGTTAAATGTAACTTTTAATGCTTTTTGGTTACAAATCAAATTCGCATCCTCACAAAAGCAGATATAATGTTTCCAATGTTACCGTCCAATCAGTAGCGATTACTGCGTTATTGTGCTGACATTTTGTTCACAGAATGAAAACTCATCTGTTCAGACTGCATCCTGGCAAAAAAAAAAAAATCTTTATTTCTTATTGTTTCTAAATATAGCACTTGAAGCAGTTCAGCATACTTGATGAAGTTCATGTGCTTGCATGATTTTTGCAACTCTTGGCTTGTATTTACATGGTTGAGTGAACTTACTGTACAATGCTTTGGATGAATAATATAAATGTAATGTGGTTTGGTGGAGTATTTAGGCACTAGATGAAAAGTTAAGAAACCACTAATACAAGTCATCCTGAAGGAAACGTGTGTGTGTGTGTGTGTGTGTGTGTGTGTAGCAAATTTAATGTCAAACTTTCCAATAATGAGTCAGATATATTGCTCAAAACCACACATGTCAAACTCATGGTGGCACTAGAGGAAAAGTCAGGCAATCACTAAATTCAGTTTCTCTTTGAGGACCATGAATGTTTTGTACAGAATTTCATGGTAATCCACCAGATTGTTGTTATATTTCAGTCTGGAATATGATGGACCAACTGACCGCTGCGGGCATCATCATGTAAAATGACATAAGAAAGCATCAGTTATTAGAAAAAAAGTAAGAGATTGTTGCACTTCCTAAAAAGTAATTAAAGTACTGACACTTTAGGCAAAATTGTTTGGCAAATAAAACCAAAACTATCTGCATGACTACCAGTGGAGGTTTGTGGAAAAATATGTTTTCTGTGATTTTGGAGGAGCTGACCCTTCAGGAATTCAATCAAGTCTCAAGTGTACAGCTCTGTCTGTTGAGAATTGCTGGACTTCCTGTCAGCAGTGGCGCCACCAAGGGGTGACTAGGCTGCTCCAAGGCCACCCTGATAAAATCATGGCCCCCCTTCACAAGTTGATATAATATTTTTGCAAACAAAAAGACAAAGCAACAGCTGAAGGGAGCCGTATTGGGAATAATTGGAGGCCTTTGTGATGTGTTTTTCAATGTGAACAGGCTCATGCCCAGTAAATGTTTTATTCCTTACAGTCAATATACTGCTTCAAATCAAAGCTATATATTTGTCTTTTTAAGAAAAAGGACAAGCAGCCTATTTAAAGAACAATAAATCACCTAACACAGTTATATACCGACACATACACATTAAAACAGGATTGTTGTGGAACTCAAATAGGAACTGTACCGGTCTTAATCTATGCACATCACATAACTAGTAACATTAACTGTGAAATAAGAAACCAAAGTATATCAGTATGTGATTCCTTAACTCTCACAGTGATATAGCTTTCAATTAATCTATATACAACAACAGAATAATAGAATTCCTGAAATTTGGCCCCATCCTTTCACCCCTGACAGATTTCCAGGGCGGCACTTCCTGCCAGGCTGAAGGCAGCTTGTGTTGCTGTCTCACACAGAAAAGCTCAAAAGACAAGACAACAAGGCTTTCTTGTTGGGATGTTGTCATCTATGACTGGAGCCATTCAATGTGTGCATATATTACAGCACCTAATATTAGACACTGGTTGATATAGACAACGTACATCAGTGAGAGAAATTTAATGCACAGTATCTGTTTACAGCGACATCTGATTTGCATAGATCTGTTTTCAACATTTTGTCCCCAATGAGAGTAAAAGTATTTTCTTAGTGCCCTAATGCAACAGGTCATTACCATGCACTCTTCAATTTTACAAAAAATAACAAAGGGGAAGTAAAAGAAGAAAGCTCAGACAAATAGAATTGACAGTTGATTGTTATTTTTTCACTCAACTCAAATGTCCTGTTAAGTTGGGACAGCAACCAACTTATAATGTTACCTTGTTATGACCTTTCTTGTTCAGTCAACAGTCTCATATTTGTCTGGCAAACATGCCAGCAGTGAGGGAGAATACAAATCACCCTCTGTTAGTCTGATTTTGTCCACTAGAGGGAGACCAAGATGTGTGGGTTTACAGCAAGGTAAAGGGCCACCAGGTTAATGTTTTCTCCACATCATATTTGACATGTTAGCACATTCTTTATAATACCAGTATTGATGGTATGGATGTGTGTCTTTTAATATAACAATGATGAATTAAATACTGTGGATTTACAAATCCACAGTAAAATAAACAGTTATGCTGTCAGGAAGATTCTAAATGCACTTAAAAACATTTTAATATGACCTTGCTCATCTAAAAAAGGGTCGAATTAACTAAATGAACTAAAATTATCTATGTTACTTACTGTGATACTACAATACAGTCTTATTACTGGTTAAAAAAAAAAGACATTAAATGAAGTGACTTGTATAGTCATAATGATCATCATAATCTATAATCATATCATTGTGGTACTCAAATGTAGGTATGGTGAAAGAAACAGACGATATTGTTAGAATTATTTACAATTATTTACATGTCGTATTTTTTTCCTTTTATGGCCAAAAGCAGTGTCTTCCCTATTCTCATTGTTTCCATTTTGTTGGACGTGGACTAAAAGAAGAACCAGAAGAACACCAAAAAAAAAAAAGCAAAGAAATCAGTAATGCAAAAATAACAGATATTGTTATATCTGTTTTTGTGTGCACTTTACTTTTATCTGTTTATTACTGCTCTGCCATGCAGCTGGTTGCTCTGTTTCTCTTCTTATCCTTCATGTGCATTCATAGCATTGTACAATATAAACGATTAGAGCAAATGATTTCTGTCAGTGGTTGTCTTTACGACATGATAGTACAACCTGTTATGGCAACTCACAATAACAAAAATGTTGATGCAATGCTAATAAATCTGGATGGGACATTAATAAGGTGAAACAATAACTGGTTCCAGTTTCTGTGACAATGGAGGGCAGTGTCTTTGACCGGGACAAAGACATTCTCACAATCAGTATTTCCTCTCTTCTGTCAACCACATACCTGCAGCAGTCACCACCTGTGACTAGTACATGCACTGGATCCATTACAGCTAAAGGATTTCATGTTTCCAGACTTGTCTCTACATCACCCAAACAGATCAACAGGGACTGTTCACTGACTTCCAAAAAGCATTTTGCTGCTTTGCGTTGCTACAGATGGCTGGTTGTTCATATTATCCGGCCTTAGGCGATAATTTTGTAAAACATTAACATGTTATCCATGACACACCACCTGTTTTATACAGTCTATGGGCACCACCCAGTATTGGGGTTCCCTAATTGGCAGGTGGCCAAAAAAGACAAATGTTTGTTTTCAGAAGACAGAAGACAGTATAATGATAATTTAACATGTTCTTACAAAGTCACTACATTGTGACCTGTGTTTCCTTTTCCCCCTATAGCTTTAGTAATGATTGCATAGTGTTTCAGTCACTGTTTTGCAATATGCTTTCAGACTCTTGCTGTCGATAATGAAATCATATCTTGCACACATTTGTCAGTTGAAGAATACCTAAATCAAAATTTTATAATTTTATAAGACCTGTTGGCTGGTATCACGTATTCAGTGCGTGAGCAAAATAAATGCATTTTTCGTGCACAGAGACATGAAACCAAAATGCCACCTGCTAACGTTTTGTTTTGTCTTCTTTTAGATTCATTATGGTTAAGTAGTGTTAAGTTTAGCAGATGGACACACCAAATGTCTCAGGTGCTTATGTAATATCCTGGCGCATTAGTATGACATAATTATTATGATGTAATTAATATGTTTCAAAAACAGTGTGCGGTAATCTCCTTTTCTCAAAAACAAGTTTGAATCTCACGGAGCTTCACTTTGCCTCATGACACAGGACTGCAAACCTTTGACCCTCTGTGAGCACATGAAAAAACCCTGAGCAAATACATTCACTCTGCAAACAGCATCCATGAATGCATCATATTAAAGATAAGGCCTACTTGATGTGTAGCCTACCCTGAATCAGCATTGACTTAGGGTGGACTCACATAACATGTATGCACAGCCTGCATTACATGAGTGGGCAGCTTTGCCTTGTTGGCATCCAGTGGCACACAAGGACCAGGAGGGGGCAGTGTTGTTCACGATGCACATTCTGCTGGAAGTCGGAAGTGTACGTTCAGTTCTGGCTTAAAGTTACATCACCAACAAGATTATTGACATCATTGACATGAATTTTATTTCTAATGCAATCCTACGAAATAAACAAATAAATGTAAAAACTGAACAACATCATCATCAAACATCATCACTCCGGCTTCACAACTGCAGGCTCAGCACTCATTGCACAGATTGATGTAGACTTGAGTGTGCATGTGCGCGTCCACGTGTCAGCCGGCCCCTCTGCAGGCGGTGCAGCGGGCGGTGCAGCAGCCGGGACAGGGGAGTGTCATAACGGGGAGTGTCCCGGGCCCGGAGCTTAAACAGCGGCTGATCTCTCCGCCGCTCCGCCGACTCGACGCCTCTCTGCTCCCGCTGCAGCTCGAAGCGCTCACCGCGGCTCAGTCCACATCAGTCCGTCCCCGATCACAGCCCAGGAGTCCAGGTAGGTCACGGCCCTGTTTGTTCTGTAGCACAGATGTACTAATGTGATGAGGGTTAACCCGTTATATCCCCTGCAGACTGGAACAAAGGTTGCATCTGATCTGAAGAAAGAGAGAGTTCAATATCTGGCTTCTGTCTGCATGTGAATGTGCTTTACTTGCTCTTAAGTTTTTTTTTTCTAGCTCATTCAAAGAAGTAAAAAAAACTGCTTTTATTATGAAAAGTGCACTGCAGCTGCTTCCATATATGGAAAAGCAGTGGATGATGAAAAATGCAGTGTGGTTCCACTTCAACTGCCCACAAGCCTGGCCACATTCTTTTTTAACTCTTTGAGGCGATATGAGCCCAAAGCAACATTTAACATGTTGTTCTTTGTTGCATTAAATACCTTAAATTGTCCATCAGGGATAAATAAAGTTTTTTGAATTGAATTGATTTATAGGAGAAAAAATGTGTTTGAGCATCTCACTTCAAAACTGTGAGACTTTCCTCAGCAGCTGCATATGTCAAACTCTATTTAAAGACATCTATGGTTGCCATCGAAACACACAACCAAGCAGTGGAAACTATCGCTGAGGAAGTCAGTCACAACATCCTTTGTGCTTGTTACAGCAACTGTGAGGTGAGTGTGTGTCAGACAGTGTGGTGTGTGTGTTGTCTCTGTCTGCGTGTGTGCAGGAGGAAGAGATAGAGACAGACCTTTGTTGGCCAATCAGAAAGCGCTGTGTCAGATCCACGCTCAGCTGTCAGATTAAGGGATGCCTAAACCCACCCAGCTTCAGATTCAGATATAAGCCTCAAATGACTGTGTGTGACAGGGCAGGGCAGCTGTGGATGTTCGCATCACAATATTTAGAAGAAGAAGAACACATTTCTGGTGTCATTTCGACATTGTCTGTGATGTCACCAGAAGTTTTCTGAGGGGAACCAGAACCAGAACATCTAAATTTGGAGAGACCGCCCTCACATGACATAGGTCATAGGTCTTTAAACCATTGAATCGTGAACATAGGTTGTGCTTGCGTCTCCTGACAAGCGGCCTCTTGCGGTCACACAGTCATGTAATGACTGTCCTCCATGTCCTCTCTCAGCAGCAGAAGCAGAGGTGGCGTGACATTGTTATACTGCCACCAACAGTGTTAGGGAGGAGGCCCGGGTGGATGATTTGGCATAAAGTGCACGTAATACACACGATTTTGTGACTTGTAGGTCAGAAGATGTGTGGACTAAAACTGAGGCTATCGAGGTTATCTACAACCACCGTTTCAGCTCTGAAATATTTCAGCGTAAAGCAGAATACAGAATATGAAACAGTGGCTGAAACTTAAGACATCTGAGGACCTTCGACCTTTCAACAAAATGCAGCCCAATTTAACCCAAAATGAAAAGATGTCTTTCAGATGTGTGACTTTGACAATCTGAGTTTCTTCTAATGACCAAGTGGTTAGTTGCCATAATTTAACCAGACCTTAACCATGATGGTGGCAGATCACAAAACCCTCACGAGTCATATTTTTTTCGGACACTTTTATGGGTCGTGGTTGGGTGGGGCGCTCATGAGGGGTTTCCCATTTACTTCAATACTTCATTCATTACTTCAATAAAAGTCAATGTTTTTCTAGTTGAGGGGGGGAAAATGCCACACCTCTCACTCAAAACACACATTGTGTCTTTTAGCTGCTTTGTTCTTATTATCTGCAGGCATTAAAGTGAAATCACATGATAAATACATACATTTCTGTATATATAAGTTTGTATGTCACTGTCAGTGTCAATCAAGCAAGATGCCACTTTGTTAGAAATATTAGTTTCTATGCTCGATGTGATTAATTCAGTGAATAGATACAGTATTTTTATGTTGGTTGTTCTTGAAACAACCCTCTCATATCTTTTAATAACCATCCGTATGTCAGGCCAGTTATTCACAGAGTCATAAACAACCATATTGATTGTCTTTGTCTTCCCCTGTGTAAACCAATAAAAGCGAAGCAGAGCATCTACGACAGAGTCTCTGCAGAGTGTTATCAGAGCAGCTGCTCGGCCCTCGAGAGGCAGAGAGCTGTGTGCATGGAGAAAATGAGTCATCAAGAATCTACCTTCCTGAAGGAGGACTCTCTTTTTTCAGGAGGAACTCCAGGACAGGAGAAATCCAGATTTTACAAATAAACCATCATGAGCTTGTTTTTGAAGTGAGACACAAGCAGACGAATCACAAGCAAGCATTTCCTGTCATATGAATTGAGTGTCTTTTTGAGAGTTCTCACACAGGCCTGAAGCGAAGACAGACACAAGTGAGAGGCTGCTCAAACATGGGGGAGGGGATCAGATGACTGAGCCTGGAATGACAGTCTCACTCTGTGTTTACTCTGAGGCAAAGGGGGCACAAAGCGGCTGCAGCCGGGGGGGTAGACACTCGACGAATACCCCCGACTCTGCAGAGGTGTGGGGCGGCCTCCAGACGCCATCTGCTTTTCCCAGCGTGCTTGTTAAGAAGCTCTAACCAACACTCACGTGACGTGTTCTATTTAAGCTCATAGCTGTGTGTGTGTGTGTGTGTGTGTGTGTGTGTGTGTGTGTTGAGTCAAACATACAAACCCTCCATGAGTCATGTTGTCCAACCCAGAGCTGCCAGAAACAGTTAACGGTTAAAACTTTGCACAAAGAAACTAAAACTCACTGTGTCTTAGACTTCACTCTCTAACCTGCTCACTCTTTCCTCTTAGATTTGTTCTTTTGTCGGAGTTGTTATCACATTTTTTAATACCGGCTTTGATTTTTCAAGGCGTGAGGTGATTCAGATGCTGCGTATCCTCTCTGATGTTTGCTTTATTAATTCACAGACAGTGCAAGTATCTAACTGTGGGATGAAGCAGCTTTCATGTGCAGAGACAGACGGAATGTTTTTTCCTCCATCAGAGGGGAGGATCACAGTCAAAGGCAGTCGTATTTAGTGTCGCAGAAACAAAGATCTTCAGAATGAGAAGTCGCACAAAATAATTGATATTTTCAATGGCTGTAATGTTTCGGAGTAAAAGTATTCATGGGCTGTTGGATGAACACTTCTTGAACAAGTCAACTTTTCAGGATTCTTAAAAAAAAAAAGCAGCTCTATTTTCAGGCAATCAGAAAGCTACACATGCAGTTTGTGTTTGAACATTTATCCTGGGGGTTGAACGTGTTGTTTTAAATGTACTCGTGTCATGAAACTTAAACTACCTCGAAGCACTGATGCAAAAACTTTGTTTCATTTGCAAAGTGAAACCTGAGCTGTTCCTGTTGCTCTCTGCATGACCACAGTTTGTCATTAATACGTCCTGTTTTATCTTCATGGACTTTCAAATTAAAGTTCATTTCAGCGCAGATCTTTGCTTACATATCGCTGGGTGTGGCAGTTTAAGTTACTGAACAGCTTTTTATCAACTCAAGCAGAAGTTACTGATTTATTACCAGTTGCTTGGGAACATGAAGCTATTGTTTTCGCTCACCGCAGTTATTTTAGATGGTTCCCCAGATATTTAGGAAGCTGCAGTCAGGAGGATGTGGTAGCTAACTTATTTAGATGCGTTTAAGCGTTTCCAAAAAAAAATTGTAAAACATAAATAAAAACTGAATGCAATCATTTGCGAAAAAACTGTGTTTACTGAAAACACTTTTACACAGTGTTCCTGAGTCCATGTAGTAATCTCATGTGTCTGACAAAGTGGTGAACCTCTCTCCATCCTTGCTTGTGAACGACTGAGTCTTTCCAGGATGAACCTTTCATACCCAATCATGATACTATCACCTGTTACCAATGAACCTGTTTACCTGTAGAATGTATTTTCAGAATAATGCATACAATATACATTGAACATCTTATGATGAAGGGTTTTGATGTAGCATTGTGTAGCAGATTTTGGTAACCTAAAGTGCTGAATTATCTAATCTTGATTATCCTGTCCACTTTGTCCAATCACCAGCCTGAACAGGGACAACAGGAACAGGAAGTCTTGCTGATTGTTCTTTGATGAATACAGCTCTTAGGAAAACAGATGAGGTTTACCCAAACAGCGATTCACCGGTCTGATATACTGGATCACATGTAAGATCCACATCAAAAACTGTTTCTTGATCACTGTTATTACTAAATAAAAATCTCTGACATATGACACCTTCTATCCTTAGACACATGATAACTATATGTGCCAATATTCAGAGCTTCCACATTTGATCATTTCCATGTCCCAAAATATGAGAGGTCGCTGTTTCCTTCTGAAAAATCATTTGAATCTATTTCTCAGTCTGACACTAAATGGAAACATTTAAACTGCTATTTAACTGTTTTCAAGGTTGACAAATTACAGATTAAACATTGGTAATATTCGCCTCAGGCTCAGTTAAGTCTATTCTGTGCGACCACAGACATTGTAGATTCGCTGTCTGACTTTTATGGCATTCAAACTTCTCCAGACTGGAAACTTCACCAGGCAGCTTTATAGCCATTGAAGGAAAAATTCAACTTTCCACATCCTCAAGCTGTAATGACCCCAGTGGAATTGTCCCAGTTTCTTGTTGTCCGTCCAAACTGGACGCTGGCGCTGCAGCGTCATGGAAGGTCAGACGGTGCATGACCTTGTATAACTTGAGGGTGCCCAGTTCTTTTGGTGGCATTTTTGCTGTTTTGACTGCATCCATGTGAAGTCTAAAATAACTAATGGGTTAGGGCTCTATACCCAAATAAGTCTTCTTAGAGAAATCCACCAGTGAGCCACATGTGCTGACACATGAGCCATTCAAAACTCAGGAAAGGTGGCTGTGAAAAGGGTTGGACGCCAAACTTATCCACCTCCTTTTCCATGCTGAAACATTCCATAGCTACAAAACACAGCACAGGGAGCCTGGCTGTTGCATAAGAGGCAGAAATGGGGGGGGACCCGGACCCCACATTTGTTGGCCTAGCTACATGATTACTGAGCCACTTCGCTCTTCCAGGGAGGGTTGGGAGCAGATTCCTGCCATGTTTGTGGGCAGACGGCCGCCTAGAAGAATGGACCATTCTTGCTCCAATGTGGACGGTTAGTCATGCAAATTGAGAGGCAGCTGGTCCAAGAAGCATTCCTGTGGAAAACTGGACTCTGTGTTCATTCTGAACTACGTGACCTCCGTTTTTTTAATTTTTGGTACCTGAGCCTGAGCTTTATCAACAGCTCTTTACAGTGAAGAACTTTTCAGAAGTGTTCTAATTTGAGAACGCCGCTTCATTTAAGAGAATTTGTTTTCGCTCTCTCTGCAGTTTCTGTGTTTTTTGTGGGAGCAATTAATAGCCTACGTGATGTGAAGTCAGTGTGGGTCAGAGTCTGTTGCAAAATCTCAGACGACACATCTATTCCTTTTTGCATTTTTTTTAACTATTGCTTCATCATGTGGTCTGTGTATTCTGACATTGCAAACATTTCTGTCTAACACCAAAACAGGAGGAAGCTGTATTCTGTATTTACTTGAAGAGATGCAACTCAACCACAATGTAGAAATAACATATTACGAGTCAAACTCTGCATTCATTAGCAACAAAGTATATTAAAGATTCTGTTTATTTAAAATTCTGTTTATTTTCATGGTTTTCATCTTAGTGAAAGGCATCTTGTACAGTTAGTTACATTTACATTTGCTTTTTTCTTCAAAACACATTATGTGTATCCTTGAGGCCTTATTAATGTATGGACAGAAGACCCACTTGGAGTAAGGGAATTTGAACCTCCAATAACAACTTGTAAGCATGACATTGACATATCATCACATTTTCAATTAATATGTTGAACTTGTTATGCTGGTGTAAAAATATTGATTAGAATTGCTTCAAGTATTAAAAGTAAGCATCAAACATAAAAGCACTTATCACAAACAATGACAAAGATTATCATTCCAACTTCAGTTATTCCAGAGTGTTAGTACAGTAAAGTACAGTATTAGAAGTAGTGGAGTTGAAGTATAATGTAGCCAATAGATTTCCATCAACATTGTACTTAGTTCCTTTTTTTATTTTGAACCCCACATTCCCATGTTTATGCAGGCCAGACTCCAACTAATCAGTTCTTTAAAATTCCACAGGATAGTCATCTGAAACATGTCCAAGCCAAAAGAAGTTTCTTGTTAATTCATAAACTGTTGCACAAACAGTTTCCAGACAACCATAACAAAGATCTTAACAGGATGCTCAACTCCCATCTTGAACATCTCAAACATCCACACATGCTATTGAGGGGCCCGCGAGCTGTAATGTGATGCAGCACAGACACCTACTTGAATCTCTTGAGTGGGCGCCACATGTCTAATATGTTGTCAGATATGACACAAGTGTATGGTATGTGTGTGCATGAATGTTTGGGCGTGAGTTTTTGTGCATTTGCTTTTGATGAGACCAATGTCGGGCTGTGCAATAAGCTGCCACGTGTACTGTGAGACCGTAGACATTTGTAAAGTTTCAAGTCCTTCAGGCATCATAGGCAAAATGCAAGATGCTTCTTTCTTGATGAATATGAATACTGCTCTCAACGACATTCACATCTGGTTATTTTATCTATGATTATTCTCTCATGTGAAAAGTTACTATATTATGGGCGATAAACTTATTTTTATATACATGCAGGTTTTATTCCTTATCTCCCACCCCTTGTGTCCAGATATTTGTGGTTATGTGCATATAATTATAGTCATATAGTTGGATTGAGGAAGAAAAATGTCTCGTTATACACCAGTCTTTTCCTATATATAATTATAGGCCGTGTTTCTTTTGCCACCATCCCTGGCAGTTATGACAACGCCTGAGTCATGACAGCCAGGACTTCCTCTTCCTGCTCACTGGAGGAAACACCCTGGGCACAGAGCAGCAGTGACTCATCCTGCGGGGCATTAATGTCCAACTATAATCCTAAACTTTATCTTTGTATCCATTGCAACAATTCAGCCTCGAGGGGAGAGGCTTTATGTTTTCCAGAGCAAACATCACACAAATAGGGAGTCCCAGTCTCACTTTTAGAAGGTTATTATAAAGCTTTACAGCTCTTATCTCTGCAGTATTTGACCACTGAACCAGAGCTTGCTGTCACAGAAACGCACCTGTATGTTTAGGCCTGTAAAGTAGAAAAGCACTAAATCTCAGGTGTGTGATTTCCCTGCAGGCAGGATGGCAGCGCAGCACCCAGAGTTCGAGCGGGCCGGGCAGAAGCCGGGCCTCCAGGTGTGGAGGGTGGAGAACTTTGACCTGGTGCCCGTTCCTGACAACATGCATGGGGGATTTTTCACCGGTGACGCCTACCTCATCCTCAACACCATCAAACAACGCTCCGGGAACCTGCAGTACGACCTTCACTTCTGGTTGGGTGAGTGCAGTGAGACCAATGTGCTGATCTGCTTTTATTACAGCAGATGTAAAGGGAACATCCACTTTATAATGTGTGCATGTTTTTTTTAAAAAGGACATTGATTGACATTAGATTGAAAACCACTTTGCAGCATTTTATAATAAAAGCTGTGCACACAAGATTTGTAAAAAAGGGATTGAACTTAGAACCCACAAAACAATGAAAAATATAGATCAGAGTTTCAGCTTTTTAGTAATAATCTAAGAATGGCCAAGTAACTCTAAATACTCGAATGATGAGACTTAGAGAAAAAGAAAATTCTACTTCAGCATATTCAAAAAAAAGTTTTAAAGCAACAAAAGACAAACATTTGCACATTCATTTAGCTTCTTTTGGTGTATTTTTCTTGTTTCCATGAACATGTGGCCAAATGTGAAAGAGCTGATCTCAGTTTTCCAGTGCAGATTAAATCCTGTTTGACTTGCAAAGCAGATGACGATCTATGTCTGTGCCCCTGGAAAGTAACTTTACTTGACAGTGTTGCAGTGTTTACTCCACCGCTGCTGTTGTGTTGTATGTTTCTGCTGCGTCTCATCCTGATACTCAGATCAGCCTGTGAAACTGTGACGTGCCTTATTTCCTTTTAGGAACATGGGACAGATGTGCTTTGTGATTTGTTATCAGCATATTCAGTGGAATTTTAATAGCTGACATTTTTTGAACAATCTTAAACCTCACGAGGGACACATGATGTTTTTTTCCAGAAGAAAGTATTTTGTCTAATCCATTTTCCAACATTCAGCAAACCCATATATTGTCACTGGTGGATCAAGTATTCACATTCGTTCCTCAAGTGAAAGCAGCAATACAATATTGTAAAAATATTCTATTACAATTGCAAAATGTTGTCAAAAGCAGGACTACCCATGCAGAAATGTCACTTTACAATCCACTAGCATTGTATGTATAATAGATTAGATGCATCAGCGTTGAAGCAGCATTTGAATGTTGTAGACTGTAGAGGTTAAAGCTACTTCACAATACAATGTAAAGCATGAAAATGATCGAAACAAAGGTAACATACAAACTATATGAACAGATCCTGTGTTTTGTTCTTAATCTTAATCTGTAAAGTAAACAGGATCTGCAGCTGCCAGATAAAACTCAAGTACAGAACTGGAGAAAATGTACTTTCAGTAATTATTCTTTACCACTGTTTATATGGTAAAACACACTGACTGGATCTATGTTTCAAAAACAACTGCACCTATAAGACATGGTTTTTTTTTATAGATTTTACACAGACACAGATATAGTGGTCTAAATACCACTGTCCAGCAAAAAACACATATCTCTTTTTATGGCTTTTTGCGGTATTTTGTTCCCATTATTGACGTAGGCTAATTTTCTCAACCAGTTATGGCAAATTAAATCTTTCAACCATGTAAACAGGTTTTCACTCAACAGTGACATCAACGTAACATGTCATTTTGACTTGATGTCCAAATTGATGTCAGTGTCAAATTGATATGTGGATCAGCCAAAACCTGAAAATTAGTCTTGATGAGTATTGACAGAAGAGAATCTGACTGTATCACTTTTTAGAATTTAGCTTAAAGCAAACAGGAAAACAAGAAACTGAGCTGTGTCTTTTTTTTTTCAAATTGATTTCATGTGCTTTTAGTCAGTTTAATTGATCATGGAAACAGCATTTACCAATAAACAGGAGCTGATGTAACCCTCCCACATGCTGCTCAACTACTCTGTGTGACCAGAAATAGAATAATGTTGCATGTATTAATGTGTGTGCTGGATCTGACTGACCCCCTGCTGCTCTTGCATATCGATCTCCTGACTCACTGAGTCCTCAGCGGCTCTTTGTGCAGATCTACAGTATGACTGCTGAGATGAAATAAGGACCAGGACTAACATGGACGTCTGTGGTTCCTCTGGTGCAGGTGATTTCTGCACCCAGGATGAGAGCGGCTCGGCGGCCATCTTTACAGTCCAAATGGACGACTTCCTGGGAGGGAAACCCATCCAGTACCGCGAGGTCCAGGGACACGAGTCCAAAACCTTTCTCGGCTACTTCAAGTCTGGCATCAAATACATGGTAAGATTTCATGGTTATAGCAGCAAAACATCAACCTACAAGGAATGAGAATAACGGTTTGTGAGTTTTCTGCTTTTGTTGTGGTGCATTGTAAACCTGGGATCGTGCACAGGTGATGATATGTGGGAAGTGTGATTTCTGCCTGTTTATTGACATTTTTAAGGTTATATTTCATCATATTTTAAAACAATAATTTTTTGATTCAGTATCTGTAAAATGGAAGATCCAGTCATTTTGTCAACTAATTGTCCCAGTAGCTAGTATTATCTATGAAAGTGTCTGTTAAAATGCTACTCTGTGTTTTATTTTTTTATGTACTGCAAAAGAAACAATAACCATGAAAGGTAATAAAACACACCATGAATTTTGCCATTCAATATGTGTAACTTGAAACCAATAGTAAGTAAGTAACTTAATAATTAATAATTTATAAAACAGATACTCAATAAAAGCAATATAACAAACAAAACAGACAAATAAAACCAATAGGGATTGTGAGCAACAAACTTAACAACTTCAGCTGATACAAGTGAGTTTTTAGAATTTTTTTAAAAATGTGGTTCAGCCTCAGCTGACCTGACAGTGAGACTGAGGCAGTTCCACCATGCTGGAGATGAAACGGTACAAAGTCCTCCTTTGTTTTGAGCCTGAACTTTGGGACATTTAGAAGATCTAATAAGATAAGATAAGATAAACCTTTATTCGTCCCACAGTGGGGAAATTTGCAAATAACTTTGGTGCAGAGCGTTGGGTTATAAGTTAGGGTGCCATGCAGGGCTTTGAATGTGATCAGGAGGATCTTGAACTGAATTCTGAAAAGCACAGGAAGCTCTACGATGTTCTGAGGCAATGCTGATTATAATATTTATATGTATAATATAAAGTTGCAAAAACGATTTTGATATTCAATGAGAAGAACTCCAACACGCCGTCACTCACTGCTGAAATACTGATTGATCACAAGGTTTCGGTCTGTCCAACCTTCACCAGGTATATGAGCAGCAACACAACACGTCCATATGTAAACACACATAGGAGGCGCCTCAATCATCCAATCAGAGCCTTATGGATTTTGGCTTGACCGATGATCACCTTCAATGCCATGTGTCATCTCATGAAATCAGGCCATTACTGGATCATCTCTCTTTTGTTTACTAATACTTGGTTTTAATTTTGTATTTTAAATGAACCTGTGATGTACACGTACTGACTGGCTGGAGTTTACTGCTTTCATCCTCTCTGCAGATGACCTGAAGCCACAGATCTCATTTGCTCTCTGAGGAAATGAAGAAAATCCAAAAAGTTTTTATTGTTTGGCGTGCAAATGTGACGCAGCAGCTTTCGGGATGGTGCCGCTACTGCACTGTGGTTCTGATGACAGGGAAGTGATGTATGCCTGCTCTCATGTATCTTCCAGAAAGGGGGCGTGGCATCTGGGTTCAAGCACGTCGTCCCTAACGAAGTGGTTATGCAGCGGGTGTTCCAGGTCAAAGGTCGCCGTGTTGTCCGGGCAACAGAGGTGGCAGTCAACTGGGACAGCTTCAACCAGGGAGACTGCTTCATCCTGGACCTGGGAAATGTGAGTCACACTGAGCAGATCAGTATTTGAGATACATTATAAATATAATGTGATTGTTACTTCCACAGTGATTTTTTCAAGTAGTGGCAAAGGATTGAGGATTATGGGAAAATCAGGAAAGTTTATATTCACCTCCTTTGCAATCTGCTCGTCTTCTTGCTCTGCAGGAGATTTACCAGTGGTGCGGCTCCCAGAGCAACCGCTTTGAGAAGCTGAAGGCTACTCAGGTGGCCAAGGGGATCCGCGACAATGAGCGCAGTGGGAGGGCCCGAGTTTATGTCTGTGATGAGGGGATGGAGAGAGAGAAGATGTTGGAGGTGAGATCGGTGAACTATGGGAACAAGGTAAGCCTTAAACTGACCTCTGTGCTAACATTGCCGTTTCCATCCTCAGGTGTTGGGTCCTAAACCGGATTTGCCTGCCGGAGCCTCCGATGACATCAAAGCTGATGCTGCAAACAGGATGAGGGCCAAACTCTACAAGGCGAGAGACACCTCAGACACACATGCTGTCTTTTTCTCTTTAATATCTCTTGTAATATGTCTCTTGCTATAAAGGGCTCATTATTTTCTGTTTCAGTTAGAAATAAAAATCTGTCATAGCAGGTAAAAATTCAGTTCAGTTTAACAATGAAACATAGTCTTTCAATTCAAAGATCTGTCAACTTGCTAGAAATGATTAGAAGAAACTGTACGATAAATAATGTTATGTGCAAAATTGCAGCATAATTATAAGGTACAGTGTTGTTTATACTGCAACTACAGGCACAGTAATCATGCAAAAATACAATAATCAACAATTCAACAGTCTTATCTCCACGTTTCACCATTTTTTTTGTCTTTTTTAAAATTTAAATTAGAGGGACCCTGGTACATAATCAGCAGCTTCTTTGTGCTTTCTCTCAGTGCTTCTCTTCACTCTGAACTGTGTTGACCCTTTTTACTGTTAATTATGGTGATCAGTGTCTTCAGGGAGCAGGAAACAGAACTTCTGAGTTGAAAAAATACTTGTGAAAATTGTTTTAAACCATCCTCCTTTTGAAAAATAGAGAGTTTCATTTTAGAGTCAAAACATTCTGACAAACAAATGACAGTGATTTCATGGCAGCTTATATTTACCAGGTTTAAAATCCCAGGAGGAGGCAGTGTAGCCTGAACAACCCGTTTCTTTCAGCAGCTCTTGGCTTGTTCATTCTCGTGAAAGTAACACCTCATGCTTCTAAACAGTCTCTTTCTTCCTTCGTCCCATCATGCAGGTGTCCAATGCCAGTGGAGGCATGACCATCGCACTGGTGGCGGCAGAGAACCCGTTTGCCCAGAGCGCCCTGGAGTCCGGCGACTGCTTCATTCTGGACCACGGCTCCGATGGAAAGATCTTCGTCTGGAAAGGTCAGTGCAGGCTGTTGCATTAGATTCATCATATGTTCATTATGACCATTGTTTACAGTTGAGAAGATGTGCAGAATTGGAAAACAGCTAGTTCATTATACAGCTCAGAAAATATTCTTGTTAACAGCTTCAAAATTAAAATGTTGTTTATTTCTCACTTGATTTAATAATCCTGACCTCAGCTATCTCTTTCTCTGGCCTACAGGCAAAGATGCAAACATGGATGAGCGAAAGGCAGCGATGACAGCGGCAGATGAGTTCATCAAGAAGATGGGTTACCCCAAACACACCCAGGTCCAGATCCTGCCGGAGATGGGCGAGACGCCGCTCTTCAAACAGTTCTTCAAGAACTGGCGGGACAAAGATCAGACGGAGGGCCTGGGCGTGGCCTACATCGCCAACAGCATCGCCAAGATCGAGAAGGTGCCCTTCGACGCCGCCAGCCTGCACGACTCTCCCGCCATGGCTGCCCAGCACGGCATGGTGGACGACGGCAGCGGAGAGAAACAGGTGAGAGGACGGAGACTGGATGCTTGGACCACCTTAGAGACCTGAGGCTTTTGGGGAAGATTTGGGAACCTGCCCACTTTGCAGGATTGATTGATTGATTATTTATGTCAGCAACCTTTCTGGAAGAGAGAGTCCAGAGATTAATGGAAGCAACAGCTACCTGGGAGAAAGGAAAAGCCCTCAAGCCCTCTCTACCTACTGCTGCTGCTGTTACTTTCCCATCCTGTAGAGGGTGCACATTTTCCATGTGTCTAATAATGACCAATGGCTTCCTGTTGTGGCGAATACACAGCCTCCTAAATATGAATGACTTTGTGAAATTTGTAAATGAATGATTTTCATGAGGAGCTTTGCATCTAGAACATGTTTACAATTAAAATGACATTATACTGTACATAATTATACTGATATTATGTAAATGGGATAAAACATTATGTACAATAATGTTCCCTTTTCTTTGTTTCTTGTCAGATCTGGCGTATTGAGGGATCCGACAAGGTGCCAGTGGATCCGTCCACATACGGCCAGTTCTACGGAGGAGACAGTTACATCATCCTTTACAACTACCATCATGGAGGACGTCAGGGACACATTATCTACATGTGGTGAGAATGCGAGAGATTGACATTTTAACGGCAGATAAAGCTGAATTTAGGCAAGATTTAGTTCCCATCGTAAGGTCACTGAACCCGGTGAAAGCTGTCGATCAGTGATTGTACCTGTTCGTTCTGCTTAAATTGTGATAGTGATGTAATTCATGTAGAATTTGAATGTCCAGTTTAGTGTTTATGTTTTGTAATAATTTATACTTTAACTAGAGTTTAAGCATCAATGATTTAAGGGACGAGTCTTTTGATATAGTCGATTCCCATTAAACAGCTACAGCTGATAACATTTTGACTTTGATGTTTTTTTAATTAGAAGACCGTTAAAAATCAAGAAATTAGCAAGCTTGGACATCAGAGCTCAGAGGAACACAGCGAGTTTCAAAGTCTTTAAAGCAATTACAATCAAATTTGGGAGGCTCGTGTGGCCATACCACATGTTCAAATTAAACGTGCTTTGAAGTTTGGTCCAAGAATGGAACACAGAAATCCATTTTTTCAGTTTCACTTCTAATTGGTGGGACATGGACTTGTTGTGTGAGCACATACCCAGCCCCAGTTTGCGCCTCTTATTTTGTTCAGTGTAATGATAATGTCTTCAATTGTTCCCCAGGCAGGGCATGGACTCCAGTCAGGATGAAATCGGGGCCTCTGCCATCCTGGGTGCCCAGCTGGATGAGGAGCTCGGTGGTGGTCCTGTGCAGGTGAAGCACATTGTTCCTTTAGTGGCTTTTTGTTTTCATGAGCTTATATTCATCTTATCATTCATGTTATTAAAGTCTGTGCTCTCTGTGGCTTACTCAGCGCTGTCACTTCCTCCCTGACCTTTACATCCTTTCACTCTTTCTCCTCTCCCTAATGGTTACGCTGCTGCTGCTTCTGTCTTCCTTGGTTTCCAACCTTTTCTGTGTCTTCAGGTTGTTGGTGCTCCCATAACCACTCAGGTATTTTCCCTTCCCCGCTCCTCAACCCAAAATGACTCATGTGATTTTGTCCAGAGCCAGCGACAAAACAAGAAAAAAACTGACAATCGCCTTCTCACATTCCAGATAAATGTGAATGTCTTGGTTTTGAAGGGGCTGTTATCTTCATTCTTCTGGCTCCTTTAAGATGTGATTAATTTGATAATGACTTAAATTGCATTTACAGTGAATCCGAGCACAAACACAAACAGGACATTCCGATGTGGATGTTCCTCCTCCTCCGTCGCCAACTCCTGTCTGCTCCTCATAAATTAACAGCCCTGTTTCCAAACTCTGCAACATTAGCAACTTAACTTGTCAATGAGTGCAAACGTTAGGGTTTTAAAAATGACTGTGGAGATCATAAAACAAGATCGGCCTTCAAACAGCAAACAAGGTTGTTTAGTGAGTCCTGGCTCTGTTCTCATGTGAGTCTTCATTCTTTCATTTCTGTGTTCTGCACTCTCACTTCACTTGTGTGTGTCCTCACTTTGCATGGACAACCTTCCTGTTTATGTTGTGTGTGCTGTGGCAAGACTGTGTGTGTGTTAAAGTATAGAGAGAACTTTACACTAAAGAGTAAGATGCTCACTTATTCGTCAGTGTCAGCAGGAATGTGTTTGCACACAGGAGGAGGGCTGTGGATTTTGTCCCTCGACACCTAAATTAGAAGCATGTCTCTTAATGGCCAGTATAAACAGGACGTAGAAACTGTTTCAGTGTTCACATGGGCTCCTGACTATTGTTTTGAGACAACCTTGAAGAATTGTGAACCTGTTCTCTACAGCAACCCTGCAACATCTGCAGAATCATGCAGATGTTTCCCTGCTCTCACTTTTAGAATAGAAAACAGCTGAAGAAGAAGACAAACATCTCAATAATGTTTTTCTCACAAAAGGCAAAAGAACTTTGCCTGGATATAAAACTGGCAAAATTCTGCTTAAAATAAAAAAAAGCATCATGTGTCAACTTTAGAATCTGACAGTTGATACTTTGTGTTAAGGCACATTTTGGTTTGGTTGCCGGAAATAGGAAGTTATTTCAAAAAGCCACAACTCACAACAAGTGAAATATTTAATGCTGAACAGACACAAACATTAACGTGTCTGTTTTGTGTATTTAGTTCTTTTTTCCTCTCTGATCTGGCTGACAGTCTCCAATTTTGGGTTAGAAGCTGAAGCGAGGCTTTGCTGAGGCCTGTGATTGGCTGCTGAGTGGAGAATACACAAACATTTTAGCAAACAAAAAAAACAAGGAGAGAGATTTGAAGTAAGATAACAAAACTGACATACAACCCTGATTCCAAAAAAGTTTGGACGCTGTGTAAAATGTAAATATAAACAGAATGCAGGCATTTGCAAATGAAGTGTGTTTACTGACAACAGTTTTCCTAAGTGTTCTGAGTCCATGAAGTAATCTCCTTTATACAATCCTGTGTTTGACAAAGTGTTGAACTTCCCTCAATCCTTGCTTGTGAACGACTGAGTCTTTCCAGGATGAACCTTTCATACCCACTCATGATACTATCACCTGTTACCAATGAACCTGTTTACAACTTTCACAGTCTTTTGTTGCTCCTGAGCCTCACTGACTGACATGAAACCCTTTTACCCCGTTACCCTGTGACTAGTGCTGGGAATGTTTGCAGTTTGGAATTGTACTGACCGTAGATTATAATATGTAAACTCATCAGTACCTCTTCATTCTCTCATGTAAACTCAGGATAAGCATAATTTGCTGCAATCACTGTTTTGACAGCCATGAATATTAATAACAAAAGCTGCAGACCAAAGAGACTCAATAGTGTTTTAGACATCACTCCTAACATCACAAACCTTGACACTCACCACCTTGTGGCACAGACAGTGAACACGTGGCTCAGTCTTATGCTGCCATCTTGTGTTTGTAGACGGAATTGCAGCAGTTTTTTTTAACTTATTGATGCATGTCACAACGAGGGAGGATCTGTCTGGTGTGATTTGGTTGCACCGCCTTGGTATAATTCACAACGTCACAAGGCATGAGGTAATTTGCAAAGGGAATGACTGTAACAACCGTCTCATCATTCACTCGTGTTAATGTTGGTGTTTGTGTACCAGGTGAGGGTGGTGCAGGGGAAAGAGCCAGCCCATCTGATGAGTCTGTTTGGAGGACAGCCCATGGTGGTGTACAAGGGAGGAACGTCCAGAGAAGGAGGTCAGTCCGCTCCTGCAGAGACTCGACTCTTCCAGGTGCGCTCCAACTCTGCAGGACACACCAGAGCTGTGGAGGTAAGAGGACATACGTCATTTACTTTCTAACTTTATCACTGCAACAGGTAGTTGGATCCGACTGGTGATACTCTATATTCTTACTTTCGACAAATGTCATGACTAGACTAAAACCCACAATGAACTGATCCAAATAACAAAGCCTGACATGTCTTATTCCTCCATTGTTTACCATAAACTATTAAACACATCAATGAACCATACATAGCCTATTCCTTCATTACCATGAACACACACAGTGTTTATTTTGTCTTGATCCCACATACACCAGAAATGCTGCCGGAAATATTCACTATCGCACCAAATGTAGATTAATCTGTTGTTGAAAATAGTCCCCAACAAATTCACCCTTTATTCCTGTTTTCAGTAACATTTGCTACAAACTAGTGACCAGCTGTTCACTGAGTAGAAACAGGACAACCCTGACAGTGTGAAACACAAACAGTTGTGCTTAAGTAACAGAGCTGCACATATTAATCTGTAATATCTCTGTGTCCGCGCAGCTCGACACAGTGTCATCCAACCTGAACTCCAACGATGCTTTTATTCTGGTGACCCCCGGAGGCACCTTCCAGTGGGTGGGAGTGGGCGCCAGTGACACAGAGAAGCAGGGAGCTCAGCAGCTGTGTGGCATCCTGGGTGTGTCGGCCACTGAGCTGTCCGAGGGAGGAGAGACTGGTGAGGAAACGTGACGAACGCGAAGTAACAGTTTCTCATTTGTTGTGCTGTAGAGTCAAACTGAAACCCAGCACCAGTTAACAAACTCAGAGTTGTATCTGTGTCGGCTACAAACTGTGGTCAAGCTGTTAAGATAGGGCTTTAATGTGAAGCTAAATAGTTGTCTTTTTTGTATTTCAGCTAAAGTAAGTGCTTGTGTTCATCTATGTTTAAAGAAAGGAGACTCGATTGCATCAGCCCTTTAGATGTTATCAGTAATCTTGTGATTTGCTTTCAAAGCTCAAGAAGAAACTGGATTCTCTGCCAGCAATTTCAAATATAAAACCTCAGGCTAAAACATAACAGATTCAATTTTTTATACACAGACGGCTTTTAAGGGCTGGCCTCAGCTGAGAGCTGCTTAAGACAACAGAACCAAAGTTCGTCGTTTTATTTCTTTGAGCTTAAGCTGGTAGTTCGTAACCTTTCCTATTGAAATTCACACAGCAAATTGTGTGTGAGAAATGTGTTGGATTTGTCACAACAGTATGTTAACTGTAGTTACCTTAAACACAAAATTCATATTAATTGAAAAACAATGTTTTTCCACATCCTTAAAGCTGCACTAATCAATATTGATCTATCAATAGTGCCTCAAATTACTGTAATGTGAAAAGAATTGCTCATACTAACACAAAGATTTACCCATCAACTCTGCAGCTCTGTGGAGCTTTTCAGCATCTTTCAGGTCATAATTTGTGTTTTACAGCAGACAGTATGGTTCACTCTCGTCAAGCTAATGGAAGCCGTCACAGGAGCCGATGGAGACCAAACCAGAGCTAAAAGCAGAGAGAGTATTGGATATCAGACACAAACATGACTCCAACCAAACGCAGCTTTAAAGCAGTTGTTTGACATTGTGGGAAAAAATATGCTCATTCACAAGATGAAAATTAGATGAGAAGATCTGTGTCCACTAAATATAAGCTGGTCATCAGCTTGGAAAAAGTCTTGCACACACCCCAGAAAAAACGTTTTTTCTCAAATTACACAGAGACAATTAGTTAAATACTGATCTTTAAAGTTCTGTTAGGCAATTTTTTACCATCTGTCAGAGCCAGACTCGCTGTTTCACCCTGTTTCTACTTATCAGATCCATGGTTTCAAGTCTTTGCATGAGCCTCAGATAATCTTGGCTGAAGCTGCACATAATACTTGTCTAAGCGATTTTGCAGATTTTCCAAAATGTCAAACCCTGTTAAGTCCTTTAGGTGTTCATATGCTTTCTTCCTGTTTAAATACATAAAAGTCTGTCCGGTTCACAGATCAGTTCTGGGAGGCTCTGGGTGGAAAGACAGAATATCGCACTTCTACCAGACTCAAGGACAAGATGGACGCTCATCCACCCAGACTCTTCGCCTGCTCCAATAAGACTGGAAACTTCATCGTAAGTGTTTGCTTTGAGCTTCCTCTAAAGCAGCTTCCTCTAAAGCAGCTCTCGTTTTAAGGGACCATTTTACAAGAGAAAGCCCTTCCAGTCGCAGATTGTTCGGGTTTGAGATAAAAACTGCTGAGACCTAGTACACATTAACAAGTTGTCTTTCCAGAAATAATGTCCCAGTTACTCTGGATAATCCACAGAACTCACAGATTTTGGGTCATTTAAGTGAACTGACCCTTTAAATCAGACTCAATAAAAAGCACATTGTCTCTCAAAAAAATTAACGTGTTAGTAATAAACACTCCAAATCCCTTTGTGCACACAGTCCATCAGTACAGCTCCAGTAACTCCTTGTCTTCCTCTCAGATCGAGGAGGTGCCCGGGGAGATAACCCAAGACGACCTCGCCACCGATGATGTCATGATCCTCGACACCTGGGAGCAGGTAAAGAAACCAGAGCTTTGAAACGCTTTAGCCGTACGATGTAGATTCAGAGCACAGACACAGCAATTTATAGAACAAATATGCTTAAAACTTTCCCATTTTTAGGTGTTTGTCTGGATTGGAAACGAAGCCCAGGAAGAAGAAAAGACTGAATCAATGACGTCTGGTAAGGACATCTGGGGGAATAAAAGCTCAACATTATATTAAGATATGACATCTACTGTATATACAGCATGTGGTACTGAAGTCGTAGGAATGAAAGAGGGAAACACGACTCGATCTAAACAGTCCTCCATCCTAAACTGACTTCTCTGATGTAGTTTAAAGAATATTCATATTTTTTTACCCATCAAACATCATTTTTTTATCTTCAAAAAAAAAAAAAAAAACCAAACCAAATCAAAACATCAAGAAAATCCTCACACTGCACTTCAAAGAAGAAAGAATTCATGAGTCATAAAATCTTATTATAGGATAATTAAAGCTCATTTTTTCTTAATAAGAAAAATATGTCTCATATTTAACAAAGACAGTCTTATCAAACACAATATGTGCATTAGATTACTAAACTTAACGGAACTTTCCTTAGTAAGATATGCAATCGGTTTTTAAAGAATAACCTAACACCTCCAGTCCCTCAGTGTCTCACCTTGCTGCACTCATGTCCAGGTGTACTCCAGTACACTGTGACATCACTGTTGGGTGTGGTTACAGGTGCAGCAAAGCGCTTTTCTGACAGCACTCAACCAGTCAGAAAGGAATCAGGCTTGAAACTTTCAACCAGAGAGGGGCAGTAAAACACTGCTTTTCAGCCTCTACTCTTAAGTTTGTAAGTCTGACGAATGCAGGATGATTATTGGACCAAAATCTCCAACATCTTCCAAGAGAAAACTAGATGCCTTCACTTATTTTAGGAATAAGATCAATCTTAAAATATGCAACACAAAAATAACACTCCAATTTATTTTTTCAGTTTCTTGAAAAGGTGCATTGTAAAAGTCAGCAGAATAATGTTATATTAACTATCTAGTTCAACTTGAGGGCGATACTATTAAGAAAAGTGAAAAGAGAGAATACAAGTTGGGCGAGTCTTATTTTAAGAAGACACAACTTGTGCGTAATTGGATGTTTTTGTGTTACTCTTAAAAGGATACTTTCTTATTCCGACATTTCGGGAAATCTGTGCAAAAACCAAAGTGTATAAAAGATGAGTTGTACTTTCACGGGGGGGTTATGTGCAGCACTATTTTTGGCTGTGAGCAGTGACTGTGAAGTTACTGCACCTGCCAAAGAAATAGTTCACGATCCCTATAAAACCACAACTTGTCCACTTTACACTTGTTTTTGTACAGATTAACCAAACGGGGTATCAAGTGTTCATTAGTGAGATTTACTGGTGCTGGTAGGCATTTTTTCACCTTTCATATATTCATATTTCACTTACAGACATGGGAGTGGTATCGGCTCATTTAAGTGTCTGCAACAAAGCAAATAAGTGTTTCCCAAAATGTCGAACTATTCCTTTAAGGGCGCCTGTTGCTCCGGGGTGAAGATGCTTCCTAGTTTTGAGAAACCAATCAATCAAGCTGGAATCAATTTTAGAGTAGATTTTTTTTTGTTTTATACTTGCAAACTTCTCATTTACACAATTTTCCAATATTTGTAGAAGCACAACTTAAACAGTTTGTCACAGTTTTGGCAGTTCATAGCCCCTTATTGAGGTCAACAGATCAAAATACACATTCTGCTGTACATTCATGATCCAGGTTTGTTCTATGACTGGCACTAATTCAAGCTTTGCCTGATCTTCCTCAGCGGTCCGTTACATCGAGACAGATCCGGCCAAGAGAGACCGCAGGACGCCCATCGTCAAGATCAAGCAGGGCTTCGAGCCGCCCACCTTCACCGGCTGGTTCTTGGGCTGGGACCACGACTACTGGACCACCGACCCCCTGGAACGCGCTATGGCTGAACTGGCCGTGTGAGATCTCACCTGACCCTCCCTTCCTCCCTATCAGTCCTGACCTTTGACCCCCCCGCTCTGCTGCAAGCACTGAGCTCCAATCATGAGACTTTTTTACCTGCCAAATCGCCCTGAAAACAAGCAGTTCATTTTTTTACTTTACTGTGATTTTAAGGGATACAGGTCAATGAAACAGTGCTTTAATTCACTTTGTCACGTGCGACAGCGATACCTTTATAGCCCTTATGAAACCAACCGATAGCGTTTTAATAGATACACAGGCTTCCTGTAGGGTTTTGCACTAAGTTCTGACTTTGACTGTAGCCAATTTTTCTCATTTATTTTATACGTTGACAATGAAACCTACTCACTAGTGAAATGTAATGAAAACAAACAGTCTTTGTGTGCTGCAACATTGGAAAACTCACTGCCAAGAAAACACCTTAAAAGCAATACAACTGAGGCCTTAATATTCTTTCCTTTAGTTTACAGTAAGCCTGCTTTTTTAAAAAGGTACTTTTATAGCTAAGTTGTTTGTACCTTCAGTTTAGATGCCTCTTACAGTATATTTATTTTTGAAAAAACGCCACAGATTCATGCCCAGGAAGCTTATGTGATGCTGCAGTGGCCAACTTTAAATGGGAAACCGACGCTTCGCTTGCTTTTCAAACCCGTTACGTCTTCTGTGACACTTTCTGAGGTTTCCCTAAGCCTTGTTATCATTTCAATAAAACCAAATGAAACATGTTAAGCATTCTGTGTCGCTGCTTTTACAGTTGAGTGCAACACTGATCTGAAAAGAATGAAATCTAAAGGGGAAAATACTTTTTGATAGAACCTTTATTTAAAGTCTCTGAATATATGAATTATGTCAGGATAAAACCATATCAAACATTAGCAAACCGTACAAAAAGATATTAATAGCTGCAAAAACTAACACAATAAATTCTGAATAAAACTTGAAGAACTAATATTGATGTGTGTAACATTTTTTTACAACAAAATAGAAAAATAAGTACTACTTAAAGTTAATGAACAGGGTTTTCCTTTGTTATGTCGACTGTGGATGAGATGCAATGACCACTGGTCGACTCACCTACTGGTGAACATTACCGACTAGCTGGTCTGTTTTACAGATTTTCTGTAAAAGCTCAAACTCTACATGGGTCAGCAATAACTCAAATATACAGTGGTTACTGTAGTAAATTAATGTAACAAGCTTTGTATTTCATAAAAAACAATAAAAGAAAAGAATTTGAGCCAATTCGAAGCTCGGTTCAACTGTGACAACAGTGAACCCTCGTCCAGCCACAGCAAAACTATAATAAACTTTGATAAGCTTCATATGACTGTGATTATATATATATATAAATGTATATAGACAGATAGATATGGTATATGCATATATGTATATATAGTAACACAAAGTCACATGCACTAGTATACTGTAACGTACATTTACCTACTCTACAGTCCTTTCTATGTCAAAAGAAGGAAAAATATAACAACTACAGTTGAGATACAAAGATGTTGAACTATTTGGCTTATTTGTCTTCACCAAGAGCATTGTGTGAAAAAATAGGTAAATAAAATCATTCTGTTATTTTCATATGGGAGTGCATAGAAATGTGGTTTTAGGCTGTAAAATGAATTGATGGCAGTAAGTTAAGGCTTTTGGCTGAGAGAGTTGCTATAAGTTTCTAACAGTCCCCGCTTCTCCTAAGCAGTGAAGCCAGACGGGGGTGGACAGAATAATAGGAACGACTGACAGCCCTACAATACACACAGCACCACCTGTGTAGTTGATTATGTTGATAATGACTTTTTGTGTCAGAGGGAGTCAAATCTATGGTGATCTAAGGTGTTCCTAATATTTTGTCCAGGCTTGTAAATGCAACATAAACACATGTATGTAAGTGTATGAATAGAAAGCATACTATAAACAAATACAAGTAACATCCAGCCTGTCAGCCAAGTTTTAGCTGAGACAGAAGCACTGACAACTGGAGCAGGTAGGTGTGTGTGTGTGTGTGTGTGTGTGTGTGTTAAACAGAGAGGAAAGTGAGTGTGTTTCTGTACAATTATTTGTAGGTCATTCAGGCCGATCCCTACTTTCTGAAGGCTATATTTAAGATGGCTGCCTACCTCTCGTGCTGGTTAATGTTGTGACACTGATTACGCCATTACAGCTTTTGCTGATCCATCCTGTTCTTCTAAATATTGAAACAGTTCAGTCTGTTTACCCACCATACAGAATTTCTTTCTTTCACTGTCTCCTGTCTCAATTAAAGTATGAATGACAGTTGAGACTAAGTACAGTAGAGCATACACTGTACATCCTGGCACGTGTTTGAACCTTCAAGGTTACAATGCTATTTTGGTGACAAAGCTGGAATGGGTTTTATATTAAAATACAGTGAAAGATAACATTTAAAGAAACATTGAGTTTGGATTTGGGAATTGGGAATGAATTCATTAGAATCCTTGTATGGCTATCATGATAATTCTTTTCTGTGTAAAAGAACACTATGATGCTGGCAGTGGTCATAGCGGTAGCACAATATCAAGAGATATTAGATATAGAAGTACAAGTGTGTGTGTGTGTGTGTGTGTGTAGGACCACATATCCAGCAGGCACTTTCCTTTGAAATGTCTGTAAAATGAATGAGAAGATGGTTTCGGCTTCCTGCTTCCACCTTGCTGATTTCTACATTTGATGCATAAAAAAAGACAAAAAATAAAACTGCAGGATAAAAGACTAAACCACCTGCTGCACTGTGGCTGGTTTTGGTTAAATCTCATACGTACTACAAAATAAATTCAGCCAGTGGTCAGTTCTTGGCAGACACGGCAGGCTGACTGCTGTAGATTTTGCAGTGTGTCTGGCACTGTTGGCTCTGCAGCCGCTCAGCTGACTGAGCTTTCTCACTGGCTGTTCGGCCTAAAACACAAGTTGCAATTCATATTTTCATTTTCTGCTTAACTGCTTAAGCTGTCTAATTAATCTAAAAGCAAAAAAGGCAATTTGGATTGAAGTGACTATGGATCTGCTTGCTAGAAAATGCTTGTTTAGGTTGTGTTACAGATTTTTTTTTAAAATGCAGTTTTTTCCTTTCAGACAGGCACAGAACAGTGCATAAGTTCTTTTTTTAAGCACAGCTGGAACATGAGTCACAAGCATAACTCCCCAAGTGTCATCTTAATACTGCTGCTTACTACGGTCTAAGTATGCGTGTGTGAGTGATGCCTGTTAGTATGTGCATGTGAGAGATGTGTTTCGAGACTCCCCCTCAGTGTTTGATGAACCCCTGCATCATCTCCAGCGGCAGCGGGAAAATGATGGTGGAGTTCTTCTCGGCGGCGATGGTGTTGAGGGTCTGAAGGTAACGCAGCTGCAGGGCTGATGGAGACTCGGCGATCACCAGAGAGGCCTCCTTCAGAGCTCGTGAAGCATTCATCTCTCCCTCTGCTGCAATCACCTTGAGAGGGAAAACAGGAGGAAAGAGAGGTGAATGAACAAGACAGAGGGTGAGGGATGTCAGCATTAAAGATCTCAATGTATTTAGGAGGAGAGAACACATTTTTTTAATCTAAATAACAGATGTATTTAGTATTACACCAATATCATGAGTTACAAATGACATAAATCCTGCTACGCATTGTGATTTGATTTGTGATGGGCAACAAAGCTGCTGTGCTCAGAGGAGGAATGTTGTGAGGTTTGAGAGGATCTCCCACTTTGTACAGAGTGATGGGGAGGCAGACCACCTTACCTTGGCTCTGGCCTCGCGGCTCGCTTCGGCCTCAGCAGCCATGGCTCTCTGGAGCTGAAGGGGCAGCTTGACGTCTTTGATCTCCACCCGCTCCACCTTGATCCCCCAGTCGTCTGTAGCATCGTCCAGAGAGGACTGAGAAGACGGAGACAAGTTTTCAACATTGTTCAACAAGTTTCCAATGTCACTCTTGAAATATCTCATTTTGTCACAATTTGACAGAAGCTGGCCACATGTTAAGCAAATTTCTATTTGTTAGCGCAGATGTTCTCAATAAGATTTCAATAAGTTTATGATTGAGTGAAAAGGTTACTCCAAGAAGTTTCTTTTCTCAAAGACCAAGATCAGCCCACAACTCCCTGCTCTTTTAAAACCAACTGTCTTGCATTTTCCAAAATTGTCCAGCAGATGGAGCTCCACCTGGGTGCATGTTTCTCTCTCATGAAAAGAAATTACATTTAGAGCCCAGTTGGTGTGAAGAGAAAATATAAACATTAATCAAATATGGATGATGCATGTAAAGCATACTCGCACCACAACACACAATCCTGAAATTACATGACACTGTGGCAAAACCGCAACCAGCATCAAAGCTGCAGTCATTTGACACCTACAATTATCATGTTGTGGAAACAAGAACTGAATGAGCAACAAGCAGATTACACAGCTTATTTTCACTTTTATGCATCGTGCATTTCATTAAAGATGTTTTCAGATCAGCGCCTTCATATTAGGAGCCTTAACAGCAGATTGATCTCTTTTCCAATGGTAGTGTTGGAGAAAGGAGCTTTGTTCTTGTTATATTCAATCAAATCGGACAAAGCCTCCTACTGTGGAAACAAAAATTACAGTCCAGGGCTGTACTCTGCCATTTGCAAACAAGCGGTACAATCCACAGGAGGAAAAAGAGTTTCTACTGTGTTTCAGTGGGGATAGTGAACATTGAGAAAATGAACTGGGGAAAACCCCATCTGACACACAAACAGTGCCTCCCACTTCAACAATCTACATCAGTGTGAAAACAACACTGTAATACTGAGCACATACAGTATATTTGACATTAATGAATTACAGACTGATCGCTGACAAACCTTCTGACTCAGAAGTTAATATTTAATCAATAACAGAAGCTCAGCATAAACTGGAAGTAAAAGTTTAATGAATAAATAAATCATTGAACTCAAAGGCAAACTAACAGCTGTGCTGTACATGGAACACAGGATACCTAAGGTTTTTCTTAGTTTACAGCTGATGCACATATTTAACTGCAGTTTGTTAGTTTAACTCAGAGTTCAGGCAAACCTGGCTCTGAGCAAGCTGGCACCGTAATCCTCCATTCTGTTTTCTCTACGAGTCAGTCTGTCTTATTGGAGCCTCATATTATTGCCTACATTTATTTTTACTGACTACATAATAGGTTTTCTGCATAATGCCCTGCATTGCCGTGCATTAGTTCAGGGGTCCAGCCTTTCAGTTTCAGCATACTTACAACATTTTCTTATCTAATATTCACAGGAACCTTGCATCATAGTGAAGGCATGTCCAAATATTGACATAATGATGCCAAACTGTAGAAGGTTTGGCATCACAGCATCATGTTTTAGCAAGACAGATCATTTTGTAGTAGATGGCACATTTTGCCTCGCACACAATATAATTCTATGTTGAATAAGACTGAAAATCTACGATCAAGCTGCATTAAAGCTGCAGAAGAGGAAGAGGCTGAAAACAACATCATGACACATGTTATCATTTGGAGAATTCAAACATGTCATTTATTTCAATTAATTTGAATGCAACCCAAACAGCATAATGCATGAGTCTGAGAAACAGTGAGCTGTATCAAATGCATGTGCGGCCAGTCTGTCCTTTGGTGGTTAGAGAAAGTGTCCTACCCAGTTGTGTCTTTGACAGTTAAAGTCTCTTTACTCATTTCTGGTGCCTCCACTGCCTCAATTGGATGGCAAGCTAGCAGGTGATCACTCAGATTTGTTGTTGTTTTAGAGCAGGGCAGCTTCTTTTTACAAAGTCTGCAAACAGTCTTATCTTTGTTGGGAATTTTGCCATCTGCGGAGAAGAGCCCAATATACCCAACTACTTCCACACACTGCTGATTATCCAATCAGCCCTGCTTTGCTTGCTGGTGTCCTCCGTTTTTATTTAAGCTTAGTTCACTGATCAATAGGGTCAATAGGGCATGCTAATCATAAATTTCACCCTACTTCAATTGCTCTTTTGCATTTATAGACTGTAAATTTTAAATTCAAACAAGTCAGGAGCAGTTTGAATTATTACTTTTTTCTCATGTTCTAACAAAAATGTGACTGTCGAATAAAAAGTGACACCACATCACAATGCCACCAAGCAGCAAGTGTAAGAGTTATTGTGCTCTACCTGCATACTGTGCGCGATTTCTTCACGGTCAGACAGGATCTCTGCCAGATTCTTGGTGCCCAGGACGTTCCTCAGGGTGGTCTGGGCCAACAGCCGGGTTGCAGCATCTGCATTAGTGATGTTAGCCACAGCCAGAGTAGCATTCTGGACTCGGTAGTACACCACGCCGTCAACACTCACTGTCACAGAGTCTTTGGTCAAAACCTGGGAGCAGGACAGTGATTGAAAACAGAAGTGAGAAAATAAAAGGCAGAAACTGTTATGTGATGATAGGGGGAAAATGTTTTATGGAAATGTTCAAAGGATTTGCATCGTTTTATTTGCCAAAGAGTGAATTACTGGTGGACTATATCAAGAATCTGCACAATTATTTTGATCTCCTTTGAATTGCTGTGAATGTGACAAAGCATTTGTTTAATGTAATTGGAAGTGTGCATGTCATACCTCTTGCGGCGGGATGTCGAAGGTGATGGTGCGCATGTCCACATTAATAAAGCTGTCAGTGCATGGCAAGATGAAGAACAGCCCTGCGGAATCACAAGAATGCAAATAGTTTTAACAAAGACTAAAGCCCGTGTAAACACAATAATGAGGAAGCTTCTACACAAATGTTTGAAAACACTGGGATGAATGAAATTCGGGCAGGAGGCCAAGTCAAGCTCTCTGTATAAGACTGCAGCTGTGCTGACAGCGAGGCAAATCTGTGAATATTTGCATCCTTCATAAGCCCGTTTCAAGTCGCAATGATTGAATTAGTGCATTAAACAATACTAGGCATGTGCCTGAGTGAAACAGACATGTGCTAGGTGTGCAATCATTTAGCAAACATTAATGCCACACCGATTAGAGACGCTGGATAGTGGGCCACATTTCCTGTCAGGATATTGTGTATTTAAATGGCTGAGATCACAGCCATCTGTTCAGGAGGGGAAATGAAGTTAACGTGCCGTTTCCATCGTGACATTTCCAGCATTCTCAACTATTATAGTTTCTGTCAGACAAGTAAAGAAGCCTCAGTTGCTCTCACACAGACTCTCTAAACCATCTTGTCAAGTAATGGAAAATTCCACTGTTAGGCATCCTGCAAAAAGCTTTGTTCATGAATAAACATCTCTGTTCATGGCAGAGGAGAAATGTATACAGATGCAAAATGTTCCACAAACACACACTTTTCATTTTATGATAAACTATCCCCACAAGCCTGTTTCAAAATAAATATACTGGGAAGTGTTCTAATCACTATTTTATAACAGCTGTTGTAGATGGAGAGGGAGACAGCTTATGAGCATGAGGGTAAGGGGCATTACGGGAAACCAAATGCTAAATTCAACTTTGGCATTGGCTCCTCCCGCTCCTCATGAATGTGAAGTTTGCTGGCAGAGAGCTATTATTACCCCACACTGTCATAAACAGGGTCCCCTGGCTCTCCGAGGAGTCACATTTCAGCATTTTGAGAGGACACTGCCTGGTTTTTAGATCCAATAAAACAAGAAATCAAAGTTAAAGAGACAGTGAGTTATGAGATGTATGCAAATTATTCCTCGTGGGAGTCTGTATTTTTTTTTTTACTTAAACAAATACACTGCCTTTCAAAACAGAAGTCACATCAGTGAGAATAGAATGATTATGGCATTTCAGACAGCGAACAGACACATACGCAGTAGCATTGCCATACTGTATGGCTCCGTGGGCTGGGAGCCCAAAAAAATGGGGCTGCAGTGAACTTATCTATGTGGTAAAATGCCATTTGGTTGAACTTTGAGGTGGAACATCTTGTTATTATTAAGCCTACATATTTTTCCACTTCTAATTTGGAACACTAATTTCCCTTTTGTCATCCTGCCCACCAGCAGGAAGAGGATGGGGTGGGAAAGTACAGTAAGCCCCCCCCGCTCTCATGAGATCCTTCCAACTGTTTCTTCCATTTTTCTCCCGTTAATATTTGTGAAGACTATGTCGGACTGTCTGAAAGTCAGTCTGTCTAACATTTCAGTCCTGACTCAGATATCTCAGCAACTACTGGTGGGTTGACCTAATGTTTTTGTTTTGTTTTCTTTTACACAACCCTTCATTGTTTCCAGAGGATGAATCCTAATGACTTTAGTGGTGCCAGATCGTTCCACAAGATAGTGCCAGCGGCAGGTCAAAGTTTCATCTCATCCTGTGAACTACTTCCAACATCTACTAAACGGATTGGTACAGAGACCAGGCGATGCATCCAAAGGACTCTGGTGATCTCCTGCCTTTTCGTCCAACACAACTGAAGTGTCTTAACTAATATTGGATGGATTGCCATGACATTTAGTAGACATTTATGTGACTCTCAGGATGAACTGCAATCCCCTTGGCGATCCCCTGACTGTTTCTCTAATGTCACCACCAAGGCAAACTATATTTTGTCCAGTACTATGCTTTATGACCACATACCTGCAAAACTAATGACATTTCCATCAGGCTCAGCATTGTTTATTGCAAAGTAGCAAATGTTAGTATGGTAACATGCTAAACTAAGAATGTGAATATGGTCACACACACGCTAGAATTTAGTTCAAAGCATTGCTGTGCCTAAGTACAGCTTCACAGACTGGCTAGCAAGGTTGTAGTCTTGTTTTCAAGTTTTCCAAAGAGTATTCAAGGCTCACTCTTTCATGGAGCAGGGATGATTTTTTAAGAATTACAACTGCAAATTTTAAATACTGATGGCAACATAATTTGTGAAATACAAACAATATTTAATGAGCATAGATATGTGAAACAACATTATGTATTGAACTTGTGTATACATGATGTAACATTTATGGACTGCTTGCAGACACCATCTAACATGATTTGGGTTTAGGAGTTGAACTATTTGATTTTGGTTTAAGCGCTAACTGTCAGGTTAAAGGGTGTTTAAGAGTGTGTATACACAGTACATACTGGGTGTAAAGTGTAGGACTGTTTAAACATAGCCCCCCAATTTTGAAACAATAACTCTAAACATTCTGGCAAGGAATCCACAGAGCCTTTTATGGCCACAGATTATAAAAGTATGCCACAAGAACTCAGTCCAAGTGATCATGTGTTTCACTGCTGAAGACTAAGGCAAGACTAAAAGCAAAAAGCTCACAAAAGAGCTAAAGATGATCGCAGTAAAGGCTTGGCAGACCATGTGCAGGGAAAGTGGGGTTGAGCCCATCACTGATTGGCTGTTTACGTTAACTTGTCGAAAGGCCCCTTGGGGGGAAGTCACATTTCTGCAAGTTTGTGTACTGCTTGTTTAACAGGTGTTTGATAAATTGATCACACTGACTCGCATTTGTTGCACTTATGCATAATGAGCACTGGGCATTGTCATCATTGACTCAAGTAAAAATATATCCTAAAGTCTCCTTCAATCCCTCTGCTGTGGGCTTTGCTCTGTCCTCTCTGTGTGTGGAGGAGCTCAGCCCTGCCTTTTTGTAAACAGGCAGTGGTTTCACTCATTATTTTCCTCTTTTCTAGACACCCACTTGCTTCACCAGTAGTTCAGACAATGCTTTGCTGTGGCAAATGGGTGTGCGCTTTGGGCGTGCAAGCTAAAAAATGCAGACTGACTGGCTGTTATCACCTTTATTTCTGTCATGTGATGGATAGATGGATAGATAGATCTATCCATCGAGTAAAAATGTCCACGGTTTATCATGGACATTTATATGTCAACATAAATTTTATCACAATCCAATATGGAGATGTTGGAGGTGTTATCACCCAGCCATAGTTCACACTGTCTTTTCTGGCAACTGCCAGACAATGAACATGTCTTAATCAAGTGATGAAGAAGAGTGTAAAATAATCCAGGGGGACAGACTCTAACAACACTGGAACAGCATTTGAAGTACTTTTTAATAAAAGAACTGAGGATCTGGATGGCGTAAAAAATATATGAAATGTTCTGACCTGGTCCTTTGGCTCCTCCTCGCAAAATGCGCCCCAGGCGAAAGATAATGGCTCGCTCGTACTCCTTCACAATCTGTGTACAAAGACAAAGGCACATCAGTGGCTTGTATAGGAGTCTTTTCTTTCTCCTATTTGACATTCTACACGTGTAAGTGGATACTGAGATATTCTTACAGATACCATTTTTGGAAAATGCACTCAACAATTACCCTGCTCACTGAGGATACCTTTCACTTAAGCAAATGCAAAACAATGGCTCATCAGTTTCTAAAGGTTGTTAAATAAATACACATAATATAGGGCATGAGTCAATGAAACCCCTAGAGTTTTCAAAAGAACGATTGAAGAGGGTAGGCCACCCCCTGTAATATACTCATCCATACCAGCCAGCTTTGCTTGTGAAGTGGAAAATAAATACTGGATTTGACTAGCAGCTGACCTTGATGCACATCCATATGGAGATGGGCAGAGTAGCCAACATGAGAAGGAGGGACAGCCCGACCAACAGCCAGCCACAAAAGCCAATGTCAGTGTCTGTGTTCTCCAAAGCTGGGGGAAAGAAGACAAACACATGCACCAATATAAGCTCAACTGATTCAAATCATCTGTGGGAATGAATTGATATATATACAAACTTTAGTACATTTGCAAACAGCCGTTCAAAAAGCGAATTCTTTCAGCTGCAACTCTCCATGTTCTCTTGCTTAAAACCTCCATTTCTACTCAAATCACCCTTCAGAGAAGCTGTCATCCATCTCTTGAACGCCTTCCTGTTGTAGATGTGTATGGTTAGTCATGTTTAATCTCACCTCCACCCACACACCTATTGCTCTTTGACATCTGTTAGGCTAAACATGGCTCACACCATCCGCCCTGCCAGCAGCATTTACTACAAAATGCAAGTACATGCAACCAGTCAACGAAGGAGATCCGTACCTTCCATATCATGTATATCATAACTGCATGAACCTACAGACAGAGTTAGAAGTCAAAACGCCATTGAACCACTTGAAATCATGTTACAGTAGTCAGGCATGGATGGATATAAACTATTGTAGTATAAAAGACTAATTTAAAGTTAAGGTAACAGGTTGCCATAATGCTAATAGCCGGGCTGGATTATTGCTGATAATTCTTTACTGGCATTATCAATACTGATTATCATTGGGCTTCACAAACTGACCCCACCCCTCCATGAAGACTGAATCCAGCTGCATCCAGCAAGGTTAGCGATCAGTTCCTCAAACAATCCAACCTGTTATTTCAGGATGCATGAAATTAAAGTTTTCCACATACACGTGATGTCAGTATCAGCCGGATGGTCTTGAATTAAAGTCAGATTAATCAATAAACACAAACTCAAAGACCAAAGGCTGAACAACCGTCAGATGAGTTTGTTTATTGACGTTAGCTTCCGTTACGTTATCGTAGTTTACTATTAGCTTGTGGGTGGAGCATGCTAATTAACGTTAGCTTTAGCTTCGCGTGTTAGCTAACAACCACGAGCTAACGTTCACCGCGAGCTAATGCAAAAGTGTGATGTTTTCTTGGGATTTTCACACCAGGTAGACAATTACAATTTTAAGCTATGTGCCGTTAGTGGAGAAGTAAAGTGACTCGGCATTAGCTAGTTCCTAAGGCGGACTTCTGTGGCCGAGCATATAACACACTCCTAACGTGAGACACTGTTACCTGCTTGTCGTTCTCGTCTTTTGGATTCTCTCATTGCAAGTTCTTCATTGTCGGTGTCCATAGTTAGGGCTGAATAAAATATCTAACAGCGCACAGTTGTCGTCTTGTACGGTTTAGCCTGGTAGGTGGTCGTGTGCCTCTGCCTTCTGGAGGTTTGCCCTAAATTTTGGCTTGTAGGTGCTGTGACGCAGACACTGAAGTGGGCGCGGTTGTGCCTTTGAACAGAAGCAGTGAAAACAACATTTCTTTATCAAATGCAAGTCTCTTTTTTTTCTAGATTACACATTTCCTAAACATCACATAAACAACACTTAAAGTAGTCAGATGTGCTCTGATCTTTCAGGTAACTGTGCATTTCTAGTGCTTGATTACTGGAACAACTAAACAATCTCCATCTGCAACTGAAGACTAGATGTTTGAAAGCTTTGGGAAAAAAATAGATAATTAGTATTTGCACTTCCATTCAACATTATTTTGTCAAATCTATAAGAAGGTGTCCAATACCTATGTCTCAATAATAACAGTCCCCAACCCACTAATAAAGAAGATGCATAGCTTTGCCAGAAACGTCTAACTTTGTGCTTGGAGCTTTAGTGATAATGAAAAAATAATAGATTTATTTTTCTGTGTTTGGTTTGTGCTGCAATCTAGATGTCCAGAAGTAAAGTATGCAGCTTGAAAAACGCGTGAGTCACTCTGGTGCTGGGGGTTGAGGTCAGGGCCTCAGAGGTCCATTTTTATAGGCGACCCCAGATACCAACGGCGCTTAGGGACTATAGCTCACTTCTCTGCGGCAGCTGGTATCTAAACCAGCCAGCGCTTTCAACTCACAGCTGGCTATTCATAGGCCGCAGTGCATGATTATTTAAGAGCTGCAAGCAGCTTCCATTAATATCCTCCCAATCTAATTTTCTGTTGCAGTTCTGTCTGGTCATGTTCATGGCTTCCTGACACCTGTGAGCTTGTGTATTAAGACAATGCCAATGTTATTTCCATCCTCCATGTAGCTGTTGCTATACAGCTGACCAGCAAGTTTGAGAAAATTTGGAAATGTCACTAAATATAGCAAATCAGGTGCTTTTTGGCTCATCAACTGACTTGTGGCAAGTGAATAAAGAGCTGTGAACATTTGACGTGACTACATAAGAAGACATGACAATGACATCTTTTTAAGACATGTACTGGACATCAGTGGACACCCTCGAAACGGTTAGGTTTAGGAAAAGATCTCTGAGGTGTGTTGTGTAGCCTGCAACACTGCAAATACACCCTTCTCGTTGTGTCTAGATCATAACCCTGGACTTACGAGAAGGGTCTTTCCATGCTTCACGACACACCACCTAAGATCTTTTCATATACTACCTAAACTCTGATTTAAACAAGACACATTCCACACGTGTGTAGACGTATTCTGTACCTTGTTACAGTGGACTGTCTATGTGGATAGGTCTGGACAAGCCTGCTCAGCTACAACAAATTGGAGGTAAGCAGATGTCTGCACAGAGCCTACGTGTCCACCCTCTGATAATGACATTTACGTCCCCCAGACCCCTTGCAGACCCTTGTGCACTCGCTAATGTAGAAAGTATAATTTCAGCTTTTGATGACAAAACATAGGTCACATAGGTCAACGTAGATCCTCAGGTGCCCTCACACATTCATGGTTGCAGAAAGTATTATTTTTGTCTTGAGGTTGTGGTGAATGAATTGGTCAAACACAGGACTTTTACCCAGGAGACAGGAGTTTGTGTCCAGTGGGAAACCAAATGTCAATTTGTTTTTTGTAAACTTAGTTGACTTATTATTTAAATTTTCCCCCATTATTTTCATCTGCAGTTTGTTTAGGTTTACTTTGAGTTGATTTAGGGACACAAATGGCGGCTTCATGCCAGAAAGGCTTTCTGGCACAAAGCCCTGAAGGCAAACTCCTCCCTCACGCAACAACACGTAAAAATGTAGGGTTAGCATTCAGACACAACTGGCTGCCTTGAAGGCTGGTCCTCATTAAAACCTCCTACAAGTCAGTATGCTGGGTCAATAATTGCCCAATAACATACTAGTCATGCCTTTTTTAATGTGCTGAGAGTAGGGTGTCATGCATGCTTGTTATTTTGTGTGTTTATTCAGTTAATCCTCAACTTATGTGGTTATTTGGTTCAGTTGGCATTGTTTTATTCTATGTAACTAAAAGATATAGAAACATATTTATTCATTGTGACATGTAGTATAATTTGTATAAATAGCAAAATTAAGGTAGAAGATGATAAAGGCACCCAAACACAGTTTTGCTCCTTGTCTATTTCACTAAATTGAATGAAACTGTTTTCAGACTGGTGTGAATTTTAAGAACTGCCTTTTAAAAATAAATGAACACACCATTGTACTTTCAGTTACTTTGGACATCCCCACAGCACATGCACAAATCTTGATAGAAATGATGTAGATAAATCCTAACTTTTATAATCACAATTGATGAAATACAACATTGAGGAAAAAAAGCAGATTTGGAGTGTATAGACCACATGTAGACACCAGCTGGGAAATGGCTCCAGTGTCTGTCCATATCCATAAGGACCTTTAGTCTAACACCACCATTTCAGTGACAGACCCGTTCTTTGAGTTCAGGCCTGCACAGAAAAACCAGGCAGTTCCAGTAAGTGTGATTATCATGGGAAAGCAAGGGGACAGTGGCTATGTATGTTGGAGTGGCCTAGAGCTCCATCCCATCTAATCCTCTTTTAATTAGGGTGAGAGAAAATGCGGGACCCCTCTTGGATTAGTCACAGCGCATTGACAAAGCATCAAGCTGGGACCAGTGTACAGGACTGGTGGCCAGTGTGGCCAGTTAGGTAGAGCAAAGACCCTCTCAAGCGTGAAAAAATGCTCTCTCATCTCCCTGCGGCTACCTGGAGTTTGTCCCTCCTGCTTCTATAAACCAAAGTGTCTCCGGTCTCTGGTGAACTGGGAGGATAAGTTACAGCATATGATTCGCTCATTTCCAATCCTTCCCCCATTTTTCACTCTCACTTGATGGGCTACGGTATCTGCGGTCACACTTGCTTCCTATTATCCACCCTTTTTGCTAATCCTACAGGGTACTTTGCCCTCCTCGTTATCTCTCCCCATCGCTAACTATCTCTCTTCATGCTCTATCTGTCTATTTCTCCATCCCTCCTTCTTCTTTTCTTGGCCAATAATGGAGGTTCAGCCTCATGCTGATGGAGACTGAGGTCATCAGAAGAATCAATTAGGAACGACATAGTCTGTGATGCCCACTCACATCTTTGAAAATGCACAGAATGATCCGAATAAAAAGCCAGTTTAATGTATCATGGTACAAAGTAATACAATCAATACTAGATTGCAAGTCATTACAGGTCTACATGCTGAATGATCTGGATGCAAGTGACACATGTTCAAATAAAATAGTCTATGCAAAATGTTTTACTGTAATAGTTAAATAGTCTGTTAGGTAGACAATCAAGTTAGAGTCTTGAAATATTAGATGTCGCTGTGGGCTTTCTTTTCTGTAAAAACCTTGGAAGTGATGACTATATAGTGTAGCTGTTTGATAGGTGATTGGAAAAGTGACCACTGGGGGTCACTGAGGTGGTTCCATTGAGTTCCTTGCATTGTAACCATCTGCTGACATCAGATTTAATGGTCTAAGTTCTAATGATTCAGAGCATTGCTTTTACTTTACTGAATGAGAAAAACAGTTCATGAATAGAATCAGATCAATAGTTTTTATATTAGAGTCTGTGGAGTCAAAAAGTACGTTTGTTCTATGGAGATAAACTGATGGAGGACACGGATGTTTGTTTTATATACAGATCAGGGTAATTGTTCTGGGTTTCATTCTGCTTTGGTTATCATTCCATCAATATGTGGACAATCACGCAGTTGTGTATCAAATAATATTGATAAAAATTGATGACAGATGCATCATTTCTGCAGTTGATGCTGTGAAAAGATTTATGATTTGATAACATGACTTGACAACAGTCAAAATGTCATTTCTCTATGAAAAATAACTTGACGATATATGATATACATACATCACCTTGTTTCCAGCTGTTCATTTCCCCACAGGAAACACAAAATGAATGAATGTTTGAATGCAGTAGTGAGATGCAGCATTTCCCCATATGTTGTCAATATCAGATCAGTCTTGCTGGAGATTTTATGAATATACAGTAAATAACCAAGCAATGACTTTGACCAATACGGGTAACTTTGAAAACAGGTATTGTGATGATCATTGAACCGAGTTTCAGCAAAATCCAACAAGTGTTGCAGTTATTGGCTGATTAGTGCACATATATCTTTCCAAAATTTGGTGAAAAGAGATATTGTGTGATATAATGAAAATATGATCTGTTGGATGAATCAGTGTAGGTATGAAAATGCCTGAATAAAGCAGTGACACACACATTTAAAGTGTGTCAAAATACACCCAGAGGACTCTTGACTACCAGATGGAAGGCTGCACCTGAGCCAGTCAGGCTTCACAGGAAACATGAGACATCTGTGACACATTCAGTGTGCACTGAAACCATCATGGTTTCATTGTGGTAGTCAGGTTGGATACATGGTGAGGGTGGCAGACATTTTACTGACTGATGACGAGGTCTGTGAGCAGGTGATATTTGCTGTGACTGATTCACGCACGTTCAAATGTGCTGGACTGACTGACAGACACTGCCCTGTTTCACCCATATCAGCTGACAGGGCATAATGTCTCATTGACGTGAATCCATTTCAGCAATCAGCTTAACACAAAATTAGGACCAATTAGTCCAAAACTGTCTTTTCTCAGATTTTCAAAAGAAACTCAGCTTAAGTATGATAGTGTCCCACATATAAAGAAGTCATATTCTTTCTGATATAGTAATAGTTAAGTAAATAACATTATTCTGAAATCTATTCATATATTATACATGAGTATGAGGAGCAAATTGACACAGTTCTCTTGAAACCTGGTATTTAAAAATAGTTACATAAGTACTGCAACAACTGGGTAAAAACTGGAGACATAGCTGAACAACTGTACCACATTCATGCATGACAATATCAACTGCATACATTGGAAAACCTGCTTCACGGCATGATTCTGGTAAATCATTTACACATGACTTCAAGAGAATTGGACCAACATCAGAACCTTGTGGAGCTCCTTAACTTAAGAAAATCCACTTTTCATGGTTAGAAAGATAAGAGCTGAGCCATTGTAGATGGGAGACCATTGAAGAGTTTTTATGAAGGGAAATATTATGATTTAAAGTGTTAAACACCCTTTTATGATTCGGGAAAACTGCCCCCATCACATCACTTTTATCAGTTTAGAATTTAAAAATATAGTTAGACACTTCTCTCTTCCCGAGAATTAGATAAGATCGACGATACTACTCTAATGTTCATACACAGTCACTGGCTTGGCCAACAAATAGTTTCCAGTCTTCATGCTAAAATAGACTAATCCCGTGCTGCCTGTAGCCGCATGTGTCAGCATGCAGACATATGAGCGGTATCAGTTTTACACAGGCGACTGGAAAGGAGGTGACATAGCGATTTGACTGTTCCACCTGATATTGTGTTCTCTGCATTAAACACCATTTTATGAGCTATTGTTAATTCCCTAAAATCTCACTGAAATACAAACCAGATGAATGCTTCCTTGTGCTTTGGAAAGGATGACACCACAACTGCAACTTTAAGCCTGTTAACAGCAGTGAAAATGTGTCGTGTGAGCAAAGCGATTAAAAAACACATGTATACATGCATAGAGATGCATGTCTTTCTTTCACTCTCTCTCTTTTGTGCCTCAAGTTTTTTATAGTTGAAAAGCTCAGTTGAGAGGAAACAAGATGGGAACATTTTCTTTTAAAATATTTCTTTAAAGCCACTGTTGGCAGAATTGAACATTTCTGACATCGCTGCCCCCCACTGGTAGTACGAAGAAAGACAAGTTGCCAGACAGTAATCCTTTGTGTAAGTGCATGACAGGCCAGTATTGATCTCCTCACCATTTCGGTCTGAAGGTCAAGACAGATTTGGATCTGCCTGATAGACTCATTATGTGACCTCTAGTCCCAGAGCTTATACACCTGTTGAGTAAAAAAAAAAAAATAATAAAGCTCTCTGAGCAGACTGATGCTCTATTCAGGAGCCTTTTATTTCAGCACACATTGGTGGATAATTCTCAACATCACTATATTAACATCAGACAGGATCATTAAAGCTGAGGAGGATGAGGTGAGGTGATATCAGAGATGCACAAACTTCAGTAAACTTCAGCTCTTCCTGCCTCACAGCCTGTAACACTGGGTGGCAGTGTGTCCCTCTGAACAAGAGGATTTCACCTTCTGTCCCCAGCAGAGCAGCGCAGGCTGTGAGAAGTCAGTCTCTGAGGTTACTGCAGAGGACACGTCCACTTGGTCGGACCAGGCCGAACATTAGCAGAAGTCAAGTATTCCAAAAAATGACCTTAATACAGTCTATATCACTGGGCATGATTTTTTATTCGCTTCGATCCATCCAGATAAAAATTATGCATCAAAATGAACTTGCTGATTTTTCTTGTCCCAGTCATGCACTGTACTCAGACAGGTGCAGAAAAGGAGAAATAAATAAAGTGGCTATGCATTTTTAAATAAATGCCTGAGGCCAGAATGAACAAACATTTAAAGTCAGTCACTGTAAAGTTTCAAAGCCAATTGTATAGAAATGAGTCTAAATTCTCTCATATGTAAGGGATGCACTCAATTTGTAGGCTATATAAATAAATTGAAAAATTAATTTGTTACACTACAATGTTAATTCATAAAAAAAATGTAATAACAAACTGAATGACATTCAGATTATTAGAGTTTATACGCAACACTTACAATAATTTTGTAATTTGAATAAACAGAAAAACCTGTTTGACATTTGAGCTAATTTGTTTAAACTACATCAACAAATACCAATAATATACCACATTTTAATGTTTAACCCTAAAATCTAACTAGATGTAGTGTCACTGGATTCTGTCAATATTTATCCCTGACTCTTGTTTGGCATTAGCAGAAAGCAAAGGTGTCAGCATTGAATTTTGTATAGATCGTCTGCAGTAATTCACGATGCAGCCTAATCCATCAAAGAGCTGTTGTTCTGTTCCCAGTCTCTTCCAAATAAGCAGTGTATTATAATCCAACAGTCACAAAAAGAAGAAGCCTGGGGGATTTATCAACTCTGCATGAAGGAGCAAGTAGGGTCAATTAAAAAATCACACTATATATTTTTTCTTTCCCCCTTTTGTTCTGCGCTCAGTTCCACAGAAAACAAATGCAACATGAAAAAAAAAAAATCAATTTCCATTATTATATATAATACCAGATTATCCTGGAAAAGTCTGCAACAACTGCGAATAAGCCTCCAACATATACTCCAAAAGTTGACAGTGAAGATTGAGGTCACAGAGGTCACGGCGCAGATAAGATGAGAACTTGTAAATCCTGTCAATCTGTTTTCAAATTACTGCAGTAACAGCATGCGAGGTGTTGTTTCCGTGTATTATGGTAATGTAATAGCTGAGGCAGGCCTTGGTCTGCAGCTCCTGTTTGTTCGCAGCTACTGCGCTCGCTGCGTTTGGCATTCTGCTCCACTTCTCCCACTGAAATGAGTTCTCTCTCTCCCTCTAAACTTACAGAGGATGCAGCGCCCACACAGCTGTTCTCCCCTGAGCTGGCGTACATAAAACATAAAAGGCGAGCCTATATGAAAAATGCACAGAGCGCTGGAATATAATGTGCTTGATACCCTGCTGCTGTCGGGCAGGCGAGAGATAAAGAGAGAGGCCTGCCCTGGATAGATTCCTTTTCTGCAGAATTCGTTTGACTGCAGGCTTGGATGGCTGCCTGAGCAAACATTTACTCACCGTGCTCAATCCGTGGATCACATTACAAAGATTGATTGTTCACTTGCCTCTCACCTGCACTGTTTCATTGGCCAATATGAAATCAAATGGGATTCTTGAAAGAGGAGAATCTGAGGGGTAGACTTGTTATGCACAGAACAAGTGACTGTGCCTCTCCTCTCCAAACGCGTGCGCGCGCTTCCAGCAAATTCCTCCCATTGTTCTTGTGTATTCGAGATGAATGGAAATGCTGAGTGCCAGGCGGTGAAAACAAATCAAAATGAGTGTTACAGTTGAAAGAATGGCACGTCGCACCCCGTGTTCCTCTGCCTCATATCGCCATGTAAATCAGCCGAGCTGCCGTGTGAACTTGCAAGGCAATTAATTGGCGACACACAGGTGCCTCGCTACCTACCGCTGCGTAATTGCAAAGTTCACAAAAAGCAAAATTAAACAAGGCAAACAGTGGATTGCGTGTGCTCTCTTTGGAGAATTTGTAGTCCAATTAAAGCTCAGTAGGTTTGAATTGCGGTGGCGCACACGCTGCATCCTGCGGCCGTGCCAAACCTTGGCTCATAATCATCATTTCAGCTCGAGCAATTGCCAAATATTTACTCAGTTGTTTTTAGGGCCTCTGGGTACTGTATCAAGAAGCCTAACTAAGAAAACAATTGTTCAGGGGGCTGGAGTGAGGAGAGGAAACTCATAAGGAAACTATCTGAAAATGCCTCCAGTGCCTCGGTGCGCCACAGAGACCGAGATCGAAACAGACATTACTCTCAGTTCAAGGTGACCCTCGGCTTTTACCCCAGTCTTTTCCGACCAACTACACCAGCCACAGAGAATCACATCCATAACGTGAAATTCTCTGCAGCAGGCAACACACTCCTCCTGTTTTTAATCAATAGAAAAAAGAAGGGGAAAGCAGGTAAAAGTGAGCGCAGACGAGGCCAGAGATGTTGGTGTCAAAACTGCTCGAGTGGAAGTAAAGCGCCGAGATCAGGTGCTTTGACCCCCGGGGACGGAGGGTCAGCACACAGGACGCCTGGCTTTCTCCTCAGCTAACCTGCTTTCAAAATAACCAAACTGCTCCCCGAGACCCCGAGCAGCAACAGATTAGCCCCCCTCTGCTGCGTCTTGTCCTCTCCTGCCAAACACTCTCTCTTTCCCATTTCCCCTCGGTGTCTTCCTCCCCATCATCATTTCCCTCTCCTCCCCCTCCTCTCTCTCTCTCTCTCTCTCTCTCTCTCTCCCCCTCACATCGTTAGCATTTAGATAGTTGAGAGCAGAGGAGCTTGGGTAATAGGCTTTTCCCCTTCCCTCCATCCCTCTCTCTTTCTCCCCCTCTTGCTCAAATCAGCTGAAGTAAGAGGGATTAAATCAAAAGAACAACAGTGATGATGAGAGCGAGTGCGAGGGAGAGAAAGGGGGAATCAGGGGGTGGTGGGGGAGGTGGTGCATGAACGCTTGATCGGCTGTGAGCTCATTAACCCGGGCCTTGGCAGAATTGATGTTAGAGGTGATTGGAGATTATCACATTTAGGAGATACTTCATCCCCTTATCTCTCTCAGCTCCCTCCTCCTCCTCCTCCTCCTCCTCCTCGCCTTCACTCTTTTTTTCCCTCCCTCCTCTTTCTCTTGATTTCATCCAGGTCAGCTGTCACCGGTTCGATTCCCCGGGTGTGGGGAGGGGGCCTCGCAGATGCCATCAACACCAGCCCCTGTGTCTGCTTGATCTCCTAATTCTGCTTCATTTAAACTTCATCAACTGTTCCACTGGACCGGAAGCGGAGAAGAATGAAAACAGCTTATGTGGAAACAGCTTTTTCTCCCTCGCTCCTCTTTTGTTGTTCGATCTGATATGATATTCCCCAAAGCCGCTGCTGCAACCCCAACCAACGCCCACACACACACACACACACACACACACACACACTCCACCTCCCCTCCTGAAGCACACACTCTTGCCCATGCATAGACACTTGAACTGCAAAAAATGTCCACCTTCTTCCACTCATTTTTGTCCTAAAAGTTGTATATTCTTAAACAAATCTGCACTAACTTTTTCACACACATTTGTGTGTCAGTTGTTCAAAACAAGACACTTGATTTTAGTGCTGAAATGATAAAATTGTATTTAACTATCTGTCTAACTACAAAATTTAAAAGGGAACATCATTCATTTTTTTACCTCAAGACCACCAGGCAGAGACTTTCTAATGAAAAGATACTATCAAGTTGCTTTACTGGAATTGCAGGATCCAAACTTTTTGTGAGTTTGACCCCTACAAGGCATTAAAAGTCAGGATATCTTGACTTCTGCTTTTTTGATTTTTGACCATTCCTTTTTTTAAAAGTGCATCTCTCATGAGATCTCCCACTTTATGGAAGTGTAATAGTGGATTGCTTGAGTGGCCTTTTATTTGACAACAAACAGTGTCTGGTTCAAGCTTCTCAGCTGTGAGGATTTGCTGCTTTTCTTTGGTTTCAGGGTGTTGGTTGGACAACACAAGATAGTTGGAGAAGTCACCTTGGGGCTGAGGAACTTGCGACAGGCATTTTTCTGTGTTTTATTTTAAAGGCGAAGCAGTTCATGGATTTACCAGGAAAAAAATGCCTTATTAATCGATAATGAAAATAGCCATTAGCTGCAGTTATGCATGTTAAAATCAGTGAACTGACTGTGCTGGCAACTTTATTTAAAAAGGTAATTCCAGTTTATTATCCTCATGCTCTGTAGGTTAGTCCATCTTTTCTATTATGTATGATAAAACTATAATCACCACACTGACTGCTGAGAACTGGCAATGCAGTGTTGTTCCAACCAAGTCTGAGGGCAAGAAACCTAAGAGGTCAGACAATTAGACAGGTTGTAAAAAAGCCTAAATTTTAGCCAGATTATTATTTAAACCGCTTCATTCAGGTGTAAAACTGAAAGTGAGCACAGCTGAAATGTCAGTAATAATCCCTCATTGCACAGGAAAACTGTGGACGCACATCTATGGCAAGTACAGCAGGTCAAATGTGAACCAGGATATTGATCATTTTGAGCAATAACTTAACTGTTGGCCTTTCTTTTGTCTTCCTTATAAATGTGGCTAACCTGGAAGTTTGTTTACAGTCCTTATGACTGTATTTCTCAACCTGTCCCACTTCTTTTGGCTTGTGTCACTGCATTCCTAGATCTTAGCAGTGAGTACATTGTTATTATAACCAAAAACATGATGGCTCTAACTAAGAAAATAGGACCTAATTGTAACAAACGAGGATTAGACTTTAAGGACAAAAAATACTTGGTAAAACAGATTTTTTTGCAGTGTACCACCGCCTAACTCAGACACACACACAGATTGGGAAAAGTCACTAATCCTGCATGCCCTGGACGCCATGCACACCCCTCCCTCCTCCCATCACACTGGGAAATTTAGCATGCCCCCTCGGCTGAGGCAGAAAATGAGATTACTGTATTTAAATGACTATGGTAATGGCGAGCATGCTGCCGGGCCCCTGTAGGATAAGGGATTTCTCCTGTGCTCATTGTTAGCAGTTTTGCAAAGTGCCATCGTCCTGCTCCGCCTCACAATGGGGATGTCATTTAAAAGACATTTCTCTTTCTTTCTCTCTCCCCCCTCGGTTCTTTTCATGCCCCTCTGTTCCCCCGTCAGCCCCGTGTACCAGTCCCCAGGAGGGCCGCTCTCTGAGCATGTGTGTGCGCGCCAACCTTCCCGACCCACCGGTCCAGACATAAGGTGAATATTCTTCATTCAAAGCCACACTAGAGTGATTGGACACGGTCAGTCTGTTTGGGAAGACATAATCCAATCTATGTTTGTAATGAAGTGTACTCTCTGAGGAGCAACACCATGTGTTCCTTGTAGAACGCAGAGGCCAGGTGGCCAGTAGGTCAAGTGTTTGGCCGTATACCTGCACGACACCGAGCGTTTTCCAAGGTCAGGATTTATTCTGCTGTCCTATGTGTCCACCTTTGGAGCGAGAGGTTTGGTGTAAGGATGCAGTCAAGTCATGATTCAGTATGATAAACACTCCAGGGTTATCGGTTCAATACGCTCATGAAATTTTGAACAAAGTTGGAATGTAGACAAACTGTGAAAGTATATAATGCATTATTTATTCTTACGTAGGTGCGAAATATGCAAAAACTGCATCTTCAAGCATTGAACAAATTAGTTGATGAATCAATTAGTTAATTGAGAGGAAAACACTGACACTATTTTGATTATTGATAAATGGATAGCGTGTTGTTTCCAGGTGGTTAATCAATCAGCTGATCTAATTTTTGTGTGCCTTTGATTGGATCATTTTTCATTATATCTAAATGAACATTATATCCAAATAAGGTAGTTTTTATTGGTTTAAGCGCAAAATTAAAATAGAATAAAATAAATTCCCCATAAGAACGAAACAATAACTTTCAAAGCAGATCTGTATCTATATATAACTAGACTGAAGAATAAAAAATGTTGGAGTAATTCACAGGCCCATGAAAACATCTTCATACAAACGGATTTAGATTCCTGGAGAAGGACAAGGGAATTTTTAAGCCTATAGGCATGATGAGGAGACCTTTGTCAGTTCATATTGTCGCGAGATGGCAATTAATGAATGGAAACAAGAACTGGTCATAAAATACAACTTTAAATGACCAAACAAAAACTGCATAAAAAAAAAACATGATGTACAAAATAATTCTGTCACCACATCAATAAAATGACATGTCCACAGAAGCCACACCAAGTGGATGAAAGGATTAGGACAGGATGAACATATGAACAGACTTGATAGGTGTCTTTCTCTGGCAGCTTGTGTCAGGATCAGTGGTCACACACCTCGACTCTGCAGTTGCGCAGCCGTAAATGCAAACATAAATTCATCCAGATCTCTTCAGTCACCAGGGTCGGAGCTGATGTTGAGGACACTGAGCTCGTGCCTGCGGTACTTATTATGGGAATTTGAGGTTTTAGCCACCTTGGGCAGTTCACGTCTACACATGGTGACTATTTTACAGGCTGATTCCAGTGTTTTTAGAGTTGATATGCTTAAAATTAACTATTTAACAAGCAGGCAAACAATAACTTATAAAGTTGTAAAGAACAAGGACTGAGTTTCATTTTGGAGAATGTAAAGAACAGTCAAATTTTCCTTCCAAATTTAGGACAAATTTCAACAGAATTTCCAGAAAATGAGCAAAAGAAAAGGTGAATTAATGCCCCTTTCCATCCACTAGTGTTATACAAATATTAGGAAACGGATACATTGAGCGGCTGAACAGCTGGTGGCAATAATTCTCCAGTCGGATGCCGCTAAACCATCACAGAAGAAGAGGGCGCCAGTCAAACCTCAAACGGTGGAAGATGATGTGCAAAACGTGATGGAACTATGGCATTTCTGTTTGTTTCATGTATTAATTTTAGGAGGATTAAAGTCTCTTCATCGGTCCACACAGATCTGATGTTTCGTCTGCCGCCATTACTCGTCTCTTCAGTGGAGCGGAAGTTTCAGTGGAAGTTTAAGTCACATTCTTCATGTACGTCGTGATTTGATCTGTTTCTCACATTTAGCATTTAATAATTTAATAAAACAACAACTTTTTCCATTTTCCCAGATTTTTTTATTGCCAAATTGAAAATGTGCATAAAAAGGTGGATGGAAACCAAAAGTGGGATTAAGTCACACATGTGCAAGTGTCAAGCAAGTCCCAAGTCACTGTGGTGAGAATCAAGTCAAGTTGAGTCCCTGCTATAAGTCAAGCAAGTCAAGAGGTCAAGTCGTACAAAATTTTGATGATCTCCCCCAGTGTCCACATTTACATCAGTTAAAAGACAGTGATCATAAAAAGTGAGAGTTTTATTTTTAACATTAACATTAATGTTGCAACCTGCTTACATCTTACAAATCTTTATTCACATCTGATATTTTTATTTTGTCAATCACTTGCCACTAACATTTGACGAACCAATAAGTTAGCTACAGACACATTCACATACCTTTCCCTGTGGATTTTGTAGGGAAGGATATTGTGGTGGTCGTGCCTACATCCTCCGTGATAGCAAACAATGCAAATAAAATTAAGAAAGTCAAGTCCTATTAAGTAAGTCCTCTGTCTCAAGTCTAAGTCAGGTCTCAAATCATAAACACCAAGTCAAAGTCAAGAGTCTTTTATCAGTGTTAGTCAAGCAAGTCTGAAGGATCAAATTGACAAGTCTGATTTGAGTCAAGTCATGTGACTCGAGTCCCCCACCTCTGATGGAGATGCACTTAATATTATGACCCTTTTTTCATCTAATGAAATAAATATTAAACTGGTCAATAATTGTTGAATTAATTAAATCTAAACACAATATACTCTAAAGTTTGTGTTGATATTCCCCCCAAAAATTTGAAAACTGTCTTCCAGAATGACACATAAGCATCTTCTGATCTGACGCCCCCGAGAACAGGACAACATCATTCGTCAGTGTCTCTCGGAAATCTCTGTCTGATCTGACCCCATTACGGTTTATGTTGGGTAAGAATTAGAAAACGATCAGCGCGGTCATGGTTAAAGAAAGTGATTTACTCTGTTGGTAGAAGTGAAGTTGACCCATCCAACCACCCTGACCTCCTGCCTCTGTGGACTTATTTCTTCTTTTCTCCTGACAGACATGAGTAATTTTGGGGAAGTTGTACTCATGACTTCAGTATTTGTAAAATCTTGGCTACTGTTCCATTTCAGCGATCACTGAGCACAGGCCGCTGATCCAAGCTAATTGTGGAAATTATCCCTGTGCTAATGTTGAAATTCGGTCCTTATGGAGTAAGGGGGACGAGCTTTAACGAGGGAGGAGGCTATTCATAAAGAAAACAGATGAGCCTAACAGACACAGAGGAGGACACTGGAGAGAGGGGCTGCACACAGATGGAGTAAAGGAAGAAAGAGGAATGCGCTCAGAGGGACGGCAGGACGCCGACTGCGAGCTGTAATGTTGCTGTTGCTTTTCCTCCGCGTCACAGAGCACTTCATCATACGTGGGTTTTTCTCCAGGTCCCCTCCCCTCCCATCCGGCCCCCCTACCACCATCCCCATCCCCTGTCCCTCTCCGCCTCCCGGGCCCCCCGCCGCAAGCCTGATCTATTGGTTTTCAGCAGCGCACAGGGCGATAAATCATTGGAATGGGGGCCGGCGATGATTAGGTTGCGGGGTGCAGAGAGAAAGGGAGAAGAGAAAAGAGGGGATGGATGGATTGGAGGAGGAAGTGGAGGAGGAGGGGTGAAGGTGGGCCTGGCAGCCTTGTGTACAGCAGACAGGTTACTGATGGTGTTTGTTTCTCCCAGGCCTGTACCTGTGCAGGGGGCAGATTCTCCTGGGTGTTACATAAAGGAGCTATGGGTCTGCCGGGGCCCGGCGCAGCCTCGAGGACACATAAACTGAGCTGGAATTACCCAGGAGCTGAGATATATACGGGCACGGCAGCATTGCTTATTCTGGCCAAGCCCATTATATCAGCCCGGCTCCTGAGACGAAGAGGAGGAGGAGGAGGAGGGAGAGGGAGCGGCAGAGCGAGATGAGCCCATGGGAGCAGGAAATGTAGATTAATACTGTTGCATATTTTACCACAATTAAAACTTCATTTGTCTAAATGTGTGGACTTTAGCCTCATTTAAGCCTTGGTGGCTCGGTAGTTTTTTTCAACAGGAAGAAAATTAAGAGATTGACCAGAAAACATTTACAGCTCTCCAGGAATAAACACTGCTGTTTTTGTTCTGTGACATTTTAAAAATGGATAGTTACACCTTATTTTGCCCAACACCTCGAAATTGAGCTCCCTGTCAATTATTGATAGCCCCACCATATCTGATTATATAAATACTGGGGAAAATGGTGATGAGATTTGTCTGGGACTTGAGCAAAACTTGACTTTATTGCCTCATTGACAGAGTTTTGCCAGCCAAGCACCCTTTAGCCTGTCACCTTTTCTCAGGTAACAAATCCCCCACAATGCACCCAGCCGCCATGTCTGGGGCTGAGGAGTCGGAAAACACAAACACGAGCAGGGATGATAATGAACAAGCTCATGTGTGTGACTGAGAGCGGGATGTGCCACAACAAGCCCCCCTCACATTGTACAACTCGGTTTTACCGCTCGCCCATTTAATGGCTGTTCTCTGTTACTGTATGTTTCATCAGCGGCGCAGGGTGGCAGGTGGGAGGGATCCTGCCTTTGGAGGAGCGGAGAGGGGCTTTGTTTGCTTTAGTTTACACGCTCGCTCGTTGTTTGTTGCATGTTGGCGCGCCAGCTCTCTGCCGTCAGCCTCGCTATCATCGAGTCTGACAGCTCCGCGGCCATGTTTTGAAGGGAGAGGAGGAATTAAAAGATAGAGATGGGTGGGAGAAAGGAAGAAAGGATCCAGGTGCCGTGGTTTAACCTCACCTGCCAAGATCTTACAAACTGATTCTCTTTTTAGGATCTCTGGTTTGAGGTTCAGGGTGAAGCTACAGAAGGCACCTTTAGAGCTAATGTGGGTGATTCTCTTCTTTTTCTTGGGTGCGGGAGGAGAGGAGGGGGGGTCTGGGATTACAGAGATGATCCTGCCATTCATCCTAGCTCTAAACAGAGCCCCGTCTTCCCTCCCCAAACCCTGCTAATTCCCTTTTGATGAGGCGTGCTAAATAAATCCTATTTCCACGCCTTTATTCCCCACCGACTCCTGGAGCGTAGATCAGGGACGCAGATTTTAGGGGCTTCTGCCGCCGTTTGGGACCCACAATGGAGCCCGTCTGCATGGCGGCCCACTCTGTCCAGTCAGCCTCATTATGCTTTCACCCCAACACATGCCCAGTGGCCCACAAACACACACACACCCACACGAACACGAGCAGACTGACACATTTACACATGTAGTTTCACACAAACACACCATGATGGCTTTGTGCAATTGCTAGGACAAATGCCGGACATCATGTCATGTACTTCAAATTTGTGGTTGGAGAGTAAGAGGATACTTCAAGTGACTGTGTGTGTGTGTGTGTGTGTGTGTGTATGTGTGTGTGCGTGTACTGTACATCTCCCTCCTGTCCTGTCGGCCCTTCCACTCTCACATGCTGAGCCCCTGCGCTCGGCTATGACGCTAACAAGCTCCTCCGTCTCTCCTGCTCTGTCTACACCGGGGCCCTGTTATTAATGGGGACCAGCTGGGAGTGGTGAAGGTACATGCACAGCCAGACAAAGCCCCATATATAATCATAAAGTCATAACAAACGACCTGATGTAAATGAGGATGGGGGTGTTTTGAGGGAGGCTGGGTTTGGAGAGAATAGGGCCACGGATGCTGGGGTGCACTAAATGGAGAATCAAAGTGTCATCTGACATCAAAATGGCCAGTGCCCTCTTGGCTGGCTGGCAAAGACCTGCCTACCTGACCTTTGACCTCCCCCCTGGACACAGCAGACTGGGGGTCAAGCCTTGAGAGGCAGCGCTGAGTGGCTCTCCGACGGCTCAGTCCTCTGCTGATGGGGCAGTTAGCCTGAGAAGAATGCCGCCTTCATACGTGTCCAGGCAAACAAAAGACAGCTTTCCAGACCCTCTGCGCTGAGAGCTTGGCCTATTTGACATATGGCACCACTGTAACAGCACCGCTTCGGGACCGGGCCGGTTTGCAGAGCCTTGGAGAAATTTTTATTCAGAGATGAAATGATGATCATGATGTTACGTTACAAGCGGTGAGAATCCTGGCCTGCTCATCTGCAGTGTGTCTGCATTGGCGAGGCTTACCCAGACACATGCTTCCAATTAGCTGGGCTTCTTCATGTAAATGCTTCATAAATTATCCCCCCTGCACTGGGATTAGGTGCTCATAAAGAGAGTTAGCATCTCAATAAACAGCAAAGGTTGTGTACGGAGAGCAAATTAGAGGGACAGTGGGAGGATAGAGGAAGAAGTGGAAAGAAGGAGGGAGGGTGATGGTGTGAGCTGGCAGGGTGGGGGTGAACAGTCCAAGCTGTATTTATAAAAAAAAATTGTGCTCTATCAGGGCAATTTGAAAAATGTCACGCAACAGAAAAGTATCTGCTGGCATCCAAACTCTTCATGTTGTTTAAAATTTCTGGCAGTTTTTTGGGGGCGGCGTTGTGACCTGCTGGTCAAACACAATGACATACTGACTTTAAAAAAAGGAAAGGCTCTAATATTTCAATAATATTGCTTTTTAATAATGTTAATAATATGTTTAATTTAATCATATTTAAGTCAACATGATTGAGAAGCCCTGAATGTGTTCAGTACAGGTACAAATTCTATCTGCTGACAAAGATTGTATGATGGGATTGAAAGCTCCACAGAGGCTACTAAATGGACGTTGTGGTAAGATTATTTTGTCAATATTCCAATAATATAATCATACTCATTAATATTCTAACACAACCTAGTAAACCTACTTGATGACTGAACTTAAAAATAATTAAACTATAATGAAGATGTACTAGCGTACATATAATAGACATATAATGTACATATAATATCCAGCTCCATTTGCTGAAGTAAACCATAAGATGGAGAAAAGTTAGTAAGTGAACCTCTGAACTTATTATTTTGTTATATATATTGTGTATTTTTATATGCGTATTTAAGTTGTTTATATTCATAAAAAAATTGTATACTTGTAAATAAATAAGTTAATTCTTTATAAGATTGTTCTATAAATGTATACGACAAATTGAATGTGCCTAGTTTAACAAATAAGTATCTGAAACACATGTTTTATGTTATTTTTCACCCAGAACAGTTTGAAAAGTTAAAAAAAAAACACAAAATATGTTCATACAGTTTCAGACATAGGGCCTCAATTAACTATTATTTTCATTCTTAATTAATGTCTTGATTATGCCCATGATAAGTTCATCATTTGTTGAGTCGATAAAATGTCAGAAAATGACATCACCTTTTCCCACAGCCTGAGGTGACATCCTCAAACTGACTGACAAATTGTCTAAAACCCAAACTGACAATTATATTAAATGGTAGAAATCCTCATATTTGGGGCATTTTTTCTGCATAAATGACTTAAAAATGACTAAAAAACTATAACTGTCTGGCTGACTACTCATTTTAATATCAGTCAGACATAAATTTGACATCTGTCATTTTCAAGCTGAGGCAGAAGTCAGTCAGTCAGTCTGAGGTGTTCAACAATAATGGCAACAAAGCGCCCGACTGCCCACTTCTGGGAACATACTGATGCAGACCGACTCTCTCCTCGCACAGGCGTGAGTCAATCCGTGACCGCTGTGTACAACCACAACTTCTCCTAAATGGCACCGGCTGTGTGTGAAATACGTGACGGGATAATTTGATAAAGCAGCTCGCCTCCGTTCAATCCGACAGATAATAGCAGGGGCATTACGCGAATTAGGCCGTTTGGTTTGTGCAAAGGTGTGGGGTGAGCGAGGGGTTTTTGAATTCTGCCGGGAACGTAAAGCGTCTGTAAACAAGAAGCACAAAGAGTCTTAACGCACTAAACCTCGGGCCACACTGGCCATACAATGGACTGTCATATTGAATTGGCCCGTGGGAGAAAGGCTGTTTAAGAAGACGCAGGGTGGGAGTTAAGCTAAGAAAGAGCCCAGCGTGACAGACACTTGTCCATGTAACAGCTCTGCAGAAACTCACACCGGGCTCTCAACAACACTCTGCTTTACTGTCGATCACCAAGACACTCAGCAACACCGGCTGTCACCCGAACATGTAATATAAATGCAATCTCACTTTTTCTCTGTGATATATATCGACCATCTCAGAGGGGCAGACAGAGACTGACACACATGCACACACACACTCACTTTTGAATACAGCACCATACAGACAGTCAATAACAGAATGGGGTGTGAGATTAAGCCTAAGCCCACCTTCTTTTCATGTGGCAGAGCAGCCGCTGCCCCGAGATCTGGCACCAGATGGCGCTGTGCCGGTCGGTGCCAGGAGATAATCGGGACAGATCGGGCCGCATTACTACCCATTATCTTCTAATTATTCTTGTGTGGAGCGCTGATCCTGCCGTTTGTGTAAGTGGATGGCACAGAGAGCCTGTCGCCCCCGGCAGCACGAAAATCCTCCCCACTTCCCTCACCCCTTCTAGGGATGGAGGGAGAGATCAGCCGGGGGAGGGAAGGAGGGAGGGGAGGAAAGGAGGAGCTGGTGGGTAAGGCAGCCAACCTGATAGAGGGGAGATACGTCTTTGTGAAATATAAGGCAGCGTCCAATTTTCATACAGCGACACCAATGATGTCAGACTGAGGAGATCCCCGCTGACCTTTGACCTCTGTGTCGGTGTCACATGAAGCAACATCTTGTTCCTTGACAAAACCAGAGTGAGAACATCATCCTTCTCCTCTGATGACTCTATAAAAGTGTGATAAGGATACAGTTCAAGTCTCCCAGGCTCCATTTGTACAGTGCCTGTGTGGAAACAGGCCCCAACCCCCCTACCCCAAAGGATAGCGCTAACTGCGCAGAGGCATATGGCTTACCATGTGCTGGGTCCCACGTGCACACTCTTAAGCGCGATTCTACCCAGAACATCTTCGCTTAATTATCAGCATTTTGTTCAGCATCCTCCTATTTTGCATATTAATATCTGTCAGCTCAGTATGTAATATGAGGAGATGAAGGCTTAGGCTACGCTAAAATGCCACCATAAACGCAGGCTTCACCGAGCAAGAATATACATGTTCAGCCGCATCAACTCCCGCGGGGTGCAGAGTCCACGATGATGTGTGTGTTTTCAATACCTTTTAACCAGGTCTCAAGTGTGCACGTATGCATATATGTTTGTAAAGTGTCAAAAATCTGGAGGCGACGAGGCACAAGCTCTGTGTGTGTTTTGTTTGCGAGCGTGTACCTGTCGTGCGCGCGTCACAAACAACACAACACCCACCGGTATACACGCTCGCGCGTGCTCACACACATGTGGGCCCATGGCATGTGGTAACCAGCCTTCCGACTGACATGTAATAAAACACGGCATTGTTGATCAATCTCACCAGCCCACAGGCCGCACAGCGAGGGCATGTACATGCAAATGAGAATAGCTAAATGCCACTGAGGGGGCGAGAGAGGGAGGCAATCACTTCAGCTGACAAACTGCGCAGGAAGGGGGGGGATGCAGTTGGAAGGAGGGAGGGAGGAGGGGGCAGACTTGATATCCGGGGGGAAATTTTTAATGCAAGGTGATCCAAGAGAAATAAAGACAGCGGGCTTAATTACAGTAGGCGCTGCGAGAGATGAGTTTATCTTCTCCGCAGTTTAAAAGTACAGGTTAAAGAGAAGCATCATGTCATCTACTGTGCTGATCGTTTTGCCTAGTGAGGAAAAAAAAGTTCAGTGTGTGTATCTGTGTGTGTGGCAGCGACAGAAAACCACAGAGCTGTGATTAAAATGTAAGAGAGGCTGCAGCTAAGACCCGAACCATTCTCTGCCGAGCCGGGGTCAGGTCAACTGATCTGGGGGCCACTTGGGCAAATCCCAAACACAAACACGGCAGAAGAAAAGCACAGAAAGCGCAAGGAGGCTGGTGGTAAAAAGACTGATAGAACGCGTCCATGGGAAGATGAACAGCCAGGGAGATCATGAAGGGAGAGCTGATTAACTCGCTTTTAGATCTCTGGGAAATATCCGAAGGATTGTGCCTCTAGCTCCACAAATCCTGACCCTTAATGCTGAATCTATCAACCCTGGGAGCCCCTGTGCAACAATGAGAAGTCTATAAGCTGCTCCAAGCTGCTCCATTGACGGTTCATTAAGCGACAATGAGGACAGATAACCACTGCATTGCTGTATTGGTGGCTTTCGCTTTACGCTCAGAGAGGGCTTTTAGCTTACGTCACCCCAGCTTTGAAGCAGAGGGCATTCCCCTTATGCTAAGCCGGGGTGGTGCATTCAAGAGGCAACAGGCAAAGAACGAAGCAGGTGTTTTTCTTCACACACATGTGTACGCTGCGTTGCATGTTCTAACTGTCAAACGTGCCATCATCAATCCGTTTTTTTATCTCCCCGTAACGATGAAATGGGTGGACGACATCAAGAGGAGGGAAGTCGGATATTAAAGCTGGAGCCCAGGGCTTCATCCCGCTTCAGAGGGCCTTTCCCTGATCAAAGCTGGAGCAGCAGGTCAAGGATCACAGAGCAGCTGGGTGGAATACTGGCTAGAGAGAGATTGTCCTGTAAATGAAGGCTGCAGGTTTGATCCCTGCATGCCAGCACCTGTTAACGACTGCTGTTGAAGTGTCGCTGATATGAAGAACCGAGAGCGGCCCTTTGAGTGTCGTTGAGCGTCTATGGGCCTTTGTCGGCATTTCTTTGACTGAATTGGAGTTGGAGGCAACTGGTGACCCTGTGTGCAGGCATTTGCACACCACAACCCTAAAGTGAAAGTGTTCAACTGTCAGTGAATTTCACTTAAATTTAAACAACAAGCTTTCTCTAAGGGTGGGCCATGATTTGCTTGTTGCATGGCTGCAACACAGAAGAAAAAGCTTGGATATAGTTCTGACTGTGAAGATTCTCAGTCATCCATTATCAGGTTGAATCTAGGGCAACTGGACTTGGTTTTAGATACCTGAAGATGTTTTGCTTCTCATCCAAGGGGCTTCAGAACTTAAGAAACCCCTTCTTCAACCAAGTCCAGTTGCCCTACATTCAACCCTCCTTCAATAGGATATTAGTCTATTTTACAAGCAGCAACACAAATCAAAGCACTGGAGTTGTTTTAAATTTCTCTTTCTTGCGGTCTGCCATTCTTTTCACTTGCAAATGTCTGTACACAAGGTGACAGAGCTCTCTGACTGCTTAGTTAATCAGGGACTTTTTGTCTCTGCCGTTTCCTTTATTCCACAAGCTGAGGACCGCAGGCTTGACATCGCAAGAGTAAAGTTAAGCTAAACTTTACAGTGCAAGTTGTTTTTAAAATGAGATATATCTCAATTTGTATTCCGAGCATATGTCAATGCTGTTCAACCAGATTTTCAGTGGAAATGGTTGTCAGGTTTGTTTTCTCTGTTATGTTCTCTCACGTGGGATCAGACGGTCAGGTGGCCAACAGCAGCTTCATGTGGAACTTTAAACAGAAGACATGAGGTGATGTGATGAGACGTGTCTGTTTGTGTTTGTAGGTGTTAGGTCTTAAAGGTTGACTTGTGTTTGTAAGGGCCTTAAGTGCCCCTGAGCAAGATGCTACATCCTCTACCTGCTGAGTTGGGCTGGGTATCAAACCTTAGTAGTTTTTGGTATTGACAAAATAATATCAGAAAACCTTAAAGTATAGAAAGCATTGAAGTCTCACTAAGATTCATTGTTTGCTTATTCTTTGATGAATTAATTCTAGACTGCAATCAGATTTTTGCCTGTTCTTGACTATTTTAAAGGCTAAAGTTCTTGTATGGCTGCTTAGACAACATTTAACATTACAGAAATTTAGCTTCTTTGGCTGTTTTCCTTTCATTTCTCAACTTAAGGTCTGATAAAACGCAGGCCTTTGGTATTTGTACCCTAAAATAAGCCATTCCTTGTGTATATGCACTCATTTGTGCCCTTGTCATACATTACACACTCCACGCTTTGATTTCAGGGCCTCAACCCCGACTCAACACTGCACAAAGACGTTCACCAGACACCTGCGTGTCGGCCCCCAGAAGCTGATGTTGACCTTCCTGTGTGGCTCCGTGTTCACTCTAAGATCAGGGTCCACCTCGCAACAAGAAGTCACAGCTTTTCTCTTTTTTTCCCCTGCCTGTGAGTGTCAGTCAGTGGCGAGTCACAACCCGTGTGACAGTAATCAAAGTGAATAGAAGAGTGAGCCAGGTGGTAATTGTGTATTATTCAACTTACGGGGAGCACGGCACGCTGCTTTAGCCTGTTGATCGCTTATGTATAATTTAACGCAATCTGTGCATGTATTATGAATGAACAGGGTTTGCGAAGTGGCAAATAGAGTGCAATTAATGTCTCCGCGCTCAGAACATGCAGATTGACTGTCTTTAGCCTATTTCTTCGTTTGCTCATTTCTCTCCTTTCGTCCTTTTTATCTCCCCCCTTCTCTTTCACTTCCCTCGTTCTCTCCCCTGCTCCCCAACCTCTGCCGTCTCCCTCTTTCTCTGGGAGTCAACTTTATAAAGGAGTATGAGTGAGAGTGAGTGAGTGAGCACTCTGGAGGCAGTCAATACCTTATCAACTCCTGCCGAACGCTGACACCTTGACGTCCTTGACAGCAAATTATTACTTTTTCATGACGCAACCAGGTGCAATTACAGCAACATCTTTGCGCTGTATCCTGCTGCTCCTGCAACTGTCAAAAGGCGTTCCTGGTGGGATCCTGGAGGAGCTGAGACATCAGTCTCTCAGTCCCTCCCAGATCTCTGCAAAGACAGACTGACAGACAGGAGCGAGGTGGGGGGACGGAGTGCAAAGAGAAAATAGAGGGAGCCATTCAAACATGCCGAAAGATTCAGTAAATAGTTGCATTCTACTCAAATTCCTTTTTCTGGGAACACTAAGACGTTTGTTTGGAGGCCTGTTGACTGACAGCGAGAATGTGGCAGAGTTTTGTTGTTGTTGTTCGCTGGATGCAGGTAGCGAAACTAGCTGCCGCCGTTGCTGCTAGCAGCCCGGTAAACAACCGTGTTTGTAATGTCATCACACGCTCCCCGCTTTCCTCGCTTCACACTGTAAACCCTGTAGGCTTGATTATAAAGTTTAACCACACTTTAACGCTCAACAACACTGAGGAAAAAACACCAGGTAAACCTCAATTAAGACTTCAGAGTGTCACTTTCTCCCCGTGGCGCAGCAGCAGAAGAAGAGAACACAAAGAGCCCACAAGCCTGTGATGCCACCCCTGCGAATATGGGGATGCTGGGTGGTGGGGGAGAAACTTTGCCATCCTGGAGGTGGATGTTGCCTCATGTCTCTTTGTGTGTTTGGTGTGTCCCCTGGTTGGGAGCAGAGGGGGGAGACACGAGGGTGGCGGTGGCAATAGTGTGTGTGTGTCATCAAGAAGAAGGACAGGTAGGCAAGAGGAGCAGAACAAAACCGTGAACGTTCTACAGAGACACCTGAGAGTCTCGTCTTTCATCTCAGACTCATCATCCACTGATCCTCACCCCTCTCCCTTCCTTCCTCCCCCACTCAGCCAATTTCCACACTTTCCCTTTAACATTTCATGTGCCTCGCAGATTTTTTTTTTTTTTTTTTTTTTTTTAAAACACACACATCTGACTTATGTAGGTAATGACACCTCAGTGAGCTATTGGTTTTTCTCGGCCCTCTGTGTGTTTTTTCTCTCCTCCTGTCGCCCTCCCTCCCTTCCTCTCCCCCCCGTCTCTCTTCAAGCACTGCCTCCTCTCTCCTTTACTCCCTCAGGCCTCCCTCCTCCTCCCATCTCTTTTTTCCTGTGGTGTCAGACACAGATTTATTCTGCCTGTGATGCGTGTAGAGCAGAGGAGTGTGAGTGAGCGGGGAGGGGGGGCAGGGTCAATGGGGGGGAGGTGTGTGTGTACAATAAGAGATAAGATCATGGCTCCCCAGGGGCTTGTTTGGCCCTGTACCCGATCCATCAAACGCCGGCTCCAAGTGCCAAGGTCAACTCTAATGAGCATTTTCTGGGGTCTTATTCTCCACGCTGAACACCCCCACCACCACCACCACCACCGGCACCAATACACACACTCTCTAAACACACCTTGGACATACCTGCTCAGCTGTAGGATGGATGGTTGTGACAGGAGATAGAACATGCTTGCATGCATCCCAACAGGTATTTTACTCAGAAATCAGACATCGCTGCAGGAGAGCAGGTGCTCAAGAAAGACAGCCAAGGTGAGTGATCCATGTCAGGTGTGGGCTGTGGAAGGTGTGGCGCCGAGGTGCAACCACATTTTTTTGAGCACCAACCAAAATGTATCCATAGAATTGAGTATCAATTCAACTGTCAAGTATCACACATTGGTATTAGCTGACTGGCCAAAAATCTAGTTTACTCATTTCATCAGATTTTCTGCTCTAAATCATAACTTTGCTTTTTTAGTCAGGTAAAGTTCTTGTATGGCTTCTCATTTTAAGACATTAAATAACACCTTAACATCCAATTTCACTTTTGAAAGTTGGAAAATCAATCCTATTCCAACTCTTCATCGAAGATATTTGACGTTTACGCTAAATATTCAAACCCAAGGTGCAACATTTTTTACACATTTCCCCAAAATTCACCCAAAAAAATGTGGTGTTTTTGGAAACTTTTCCATCTTCAGTGTCACTTAAAAGCACAGGTGGGTCAGTGAAGGGGTTTAACACTGATGCATCAGGAGGATTGGAATACAATACTTATTGTTTTGGCAATGGTATGGAAACACATGATACTCAGCCTGAGGCGGGTCATCTCATCTGCTGTGAGTTTTCAGGTGTGACACCCGGAAAAACCTTCACACCAGCTTTCCCAGCTGTTTCCCCTAGTTTCTGCATCACCAGGTTGGACGCACACTTGGACAAAAATGGGCCACAGTGCCAGGTAGGTGGGCTTTTAGTCGAAAGAGTCCCTCATCATCCCCTCATCACGCACTGATCTGCCAAAAGTTGTTAGGGTTTGAAGGCTCGTGGAGCGTGGGTGTGCGCCGGAGCATGTGGAGCATACTAATGAAGCAATAAAAGTCACGGCGGGAGGGGTGAGGGCGGGGGGTGAAGGCATGTTGGAGGGGAAGGTAGCGGCGAGTGGAGGATTGGGAGCTGCTGACAGGAGGTGTGATAATTGAGATGTTGCGACCCCACATATTACCTGCATATTGGCCAAATTAGGAAGCAGGTAGTTTAAGGCCAGAATGGAACGCTAGAGCCCCCCTGCCATGATCCATGTAGTGTGTGTGTGTGTGTGTGTGTGTGTGTGTGTGTGTGTGACAAAACTAAAACATCTTTTTAGTGACAACTGCCTGGTTAGGTGTAGGAGCAAAAAAATGGATAAAAATACAATTTACAGTAAAGTATTCACTATAAATTGCCTCATAATTTGCATAATTTTACCAACAGCAGAATAAAGTTTTACAATTTTGAATGTAAAATTCAGCACAGGAAGCAGGACTGGGAAAAATCAACCAATTTCACCACCTAAATAAGAACACACATATGACTAACGTATGCAAAAAAATCATTTATGAACTGATCAAACTTGTTTGTATCACTTTTTACACATGAAAAATAATTTAAGGAACACATTTTGTAATTTGTTTTTACCTAGAATAAATTTGGAGAACAGAATATTACGAAACAATCATCTCATAAGAACAGTTTTGTTGGTTTTTTCAGTTTTCTGTTATTTTGGTGAAACAAATATCAGATTTGTTAAAGAAAATAATCAGCGGATTGATTGATGATGACAATAATTGTTAGTCGAAACCCTAAAGTGGAGCCAGGGCCATCCGTCTCCTGGAGAAGGACATTATCACTATAATGGTTTTCCACAGCATATTGTCGACCATTGGTTTCATTAGTCTTGCAGATGTGCTTGTGTGTGCGTGTGTGTGTGTGTGTGTGTGTGTGTGTGGGCATGTGTGTCCTGAGTGACACTCACAATGTGATTCATGGATGTAAGCACGGCCTCTTCGACGCCCCCACTTCCCCACATGGAGGGAGAAGGCCAAGGGCCCAGCTCGCCTCGGTCTCCCCTGGCAGGGTAGAGGGGAGGGGGCGAACCTGGACCCTGTGCCCCCTCCTGGAGGTGCAGGAGCTGGAGGGGAAGCCTCCACACTGTCCACCACCTTGTGTGTGTCTCCCTGTGGCAGCTGTAAGGGACCCCCCGCCCAATGTGAGTCCACCAATACGCCATCACTCAGGGGGAGTCTACATGACAGGTTAACATTGAACTATGACACCTTGCAACTATGATGGTTATCCAGCACTGGTTTTGCCGCTGAAATGCACCATTCACTAGTTCCAGTTTCTCAAACATAAAATTTGACTTTATATTGTTGTGAAAATAATGCAAAAATTGTGAAAATTGAGCTGCTTGAACTTTTGATGGGCATCTTTTATGTTCTCACATTACACAGAATAAATGAGTAAAACATATTTGACAGATAAGCAATCATCATAATTGCTAGTTAAAACTATTATAGTCTGTATTTCTTTTTTTTTTAACTTATTTTGGATGAGATATTGCACAATTAATTCGTTTTCGATCCTTAGATATTTTTTTAGACAAAGTCTTGTATATATTGGAACATTTAAGACGATTGGATTATTTTGTTATATGAAAAAGAACTTTGTGATAAATTTTGTTTATATTCCTCAAAGCAAAGACTCAAAAACACTTTCACTTATGTATCGCATTTTGGAAGGAAATTCCAAAATGAGCAACATTTGCCAGAACCTTCCACATATGTCACAGATGACCAGTATTGGGCAAGTTACTTAAAAGATTGAACCAATTACTTATTGAAAAGGTTAATACGTTATATACAGCAAAAGTAACTAGTGCATTACTTGTTACGTTATTTTTGTTACTCTATCTATAACAATAACTGGCTCACTAGCTAGACACAATGTGTAACTTTAGAGTTACAGAAAGGCACATCCCCATTCTGAATGCACCGAGATTTGATATCAAGCCTCCATCAAAGTCTAAGGTAAGATAGCAAACACATCAACCCCAAGCACTGTAATGTAAATACTGAACTTCAAATCATCATTTCTTACACTATTCATTACTGGAAAAAGTAATCACATTACTATTAAAAGTTACTAAGAAATCCATTTCAAGATTCGCATTCATTTTCTCTGGCCATACACAGCTGTATAACTACGTCAGACTTCTCTCCTGACAGACAAGAGCCATAATTCACACGGCCACAAAAGAACTTGGATGACCATCTTGCATTGCAACGTTCTGACTAATTGGTGATTAAAATAATAATGAGTTGATGCCCAACTGCTAATTAAAATTCCTGATGGCTTTAATCATCCATTCAGTTTAGGCCCAAGGGGGTCAAAGGTCAGCAAAAGTAGAGTTGGCCCTAGTTTGAAGGAGCTGGCATTCCTCATGAGGGACAGTTATGATGGATGGTCGCAGGTCCTTGTCCTCCGCCTGCTCACACCCCTCTCCATTGGCTCCTCACTCACCTCTCCGCCTCTTGGCACCATCCCTCCATCCCCTCTTATCCTCTGACCAGATGTGTTCGTTGAACTCTGTCAAGAATAATAAAACGCCGGCTGCAAGGGGCGCGCACACCGGGCCGACAGTGCAGGACGGGAGGGTAGGTGCATATTCAGATGCAAGTGTGGGCCTGCAATTAGGAAATACACACACATTAGTCAAGAGAATCGACTGAGGCAGCCTAATTATTACAACTATTAATGAATGTGGTCTTTGAGACGGTGTTTAGAGGTGATGTTGAACACATTCAGAAATCATTTAAATTACAATATACTCAAAGTGTATTATTATCAATTAGTTTGATCTTGCATCTGAAGGTCAATCCAAACACATTGTGACACCATGAATGAAAGGTGTTAGTGGCCCCATGGGAATCCAAATGTGGGAAGTTAATGAGCTACACAAGATCTCCACCACTGAAAACTGTCTGGTAAAACTGGATCCCAGTCCCGTTAGCCAGTGCTATTTTTGATCCACTTCCAAAGTACTTGGACTTGAGTTAAACATTTTTTTCCCAATCTGTAATCTCCCCTCTCCATCTTTATGTCACTGGCAAAGAGGAACGTACAAAAAACATCCAGGGAATCATTTTGCTAAATAATAGCCAAAAGTATGTGGACACTCCAATGTTACACACTTTATGATTGTTGAACATTAATCTGCTGCTATAACAGCCTCCACTCTTCTGGGAACACTTTCCACCAGAATCTTGGAACCTGGTTTCAAAGACACAAGCGTATTATTCCAACACTGATGTTGGGTGATGAGGTCTGGCTCACAGTCGGTGTGTCAGCTCATCCTAAAGATGCTGGATGGGGCTGAGGGCCAGGACTCTGTGCAGGCCGGATCTTCAACACCAAACTGGGAGAACCATTTCCATTTCCTTGCTTTGAGCATGAAAGCATTGTCATCTTGAAAGTAGAAATGGTCTTTTGCCGCAAAATTGGAAACACACCAATGTTGAAAAAATCATTGTAAGCTGTAGCATTAAGATTTCCAGCACAATCATTCTTCCAAAGCTTATGGTTATAGTTAAAGCTCTGGTTTTCTAGTTATGATTTTACTCATGGAAACAGACTTTAATGGCGTAAATGTTTTCTTCCCTGTTCTAATAAAACAAATAAAAAAATAAAAATAGAGAGAGCCGACAAACTTAAAAATGGATTTGAAAGCTGGATTCAGAATCAATAAACTCTTGAACCCAAACCTGCTTTTTATCCTTATTTTTTTCCCACTTTACCATCAATTATTTTCATTTCCACCAACATTCAGCAGATCCATCTATAACAAGCACAAGCACATGGACACAAACCAGAATGTGGTCGCCTCACTGTGACATTTGCTCTCATGCAGAGACAAGTTCATGATTCACTATTTCCTCTGGTCGCTGGAGTCTCAGTCTACACAAGTGCGGGAGAAATGTCAAATATTGCTCATGCTGGGTTTTTTTTTTAAAGGCTGGCGAGCTCTGTTGATGGAGGATGAAGAAAAGGGGAAAGATGGAGAAGAGGGAGAAAGTGTTTCTGGCTGTGATGTTGCTGCTCAGGAAGGCCTCCTGGGACGGCATCAGAACCTGCCTCTCCTGAAACCCTCTCACCGCGGGCGACCGGTGACCGCTCGGCCCCCGAAGAGCCGCCAGATGAGAGCCAGGATGAGGAGTGATGGCAAAGATGGAGGCAGGGCGAGCACATTGATGGCTGGAGTGATGATTTCCTTCACACACACAGACACAAATGCCCCCACTCATCCTCACACCTCCTCCCACCTCCCCCTGGCCCTGGCCCTGCAGGCAACACACACACACACACACACACACACACTTTCTACCTCACACACACACCATGGTTAGGCCTCCAATTAAATCAAAAGTGGTTTGTTTTTATTGGTCTTTTGCGCTGACAAGTGGGCTATCATTCTGACGGCTCTACCTGTCAGTGAGCAGCTGAAAATCCTCCGTTGACAATGCCCAATGCTTCCAATTAGGGGAGAATCAGACTCCTGGCGCGCTAGCCATCTTTCCACCCTCCCCCCCAGGCCCACCTTCCCTCCCTCTTTTTCCTCCGCACTCGCTCCTCGATCCTCTACCATTCCCCTCTTTCCTCTCTCACTCTTGCTCTCCTCCGTAATATCTCCCTCCTCCTCCTCCTCCTCCTCCTTCTACCTCTCCTCTTTCTCTCCAGGAGAAGGGGGTCTGTCTCTGCTGCAAATTACCGACACAAAACGAAGGTGGTGGTGGCGCTGGCGCTGGGAGGTGCCGGTCCAGGGCCCTGTCAGCATTAATGAGACGATGAAGGTTTATTTCGCCCGCATGCATGTGCTAAATTCTTTCTTGTGTGACAGCTGACTGGGAAATGTGAGTGTTAACCTTATAAAAGATTCAGCGGGTTCTCATTATTTTCTGTCAACTCCAGTACCTGATGGCGTTAAGGTGCATCATTTGCATCCCTGACTGGTCCGGGGTGCAGCACCAGCTCCAGAGCAAGCGCCTTTTTCTTTTCCTTTTTTTTCCTGCCTTTTTTTTTTTTAATGCTGTTTGTTTGTTGAGAGGAGTCATCTTTTTACATATATCCCCCCCTCCCTCCCTCGAAAGACACGCTTTACTCCATGTTCCAAAACGACAGAGATGCCAAAGTTTATTCAAAGGCGACACACATTTTTACAAAACATATCTGGATATATATTTAATATATATTTAACACACCTGCTCAATTGAGCAAGTAAATAAAATGTTTTCTTTTTTTTTTTTCTCCCCCACTCAAAAACCCAGGAAGCTGAGGAGGCCCAGCAGGCATTATTAGCAGCTTATGGACTGGATTCCTATAAAGCAGAAAAAAAGAGAAAATAAAGCACATGCCCATAGATAGATTATTAATACTGACAGGGACTATTATGATGAAACTGCACCTGCTGCCAGTTCATCTTGTTCCAGACTTTATATTAATATTTTAGCAATTATTCAAACACTAATATCCTGATCAGAATAAAATATTTTGATCAATATTGCTCTTAAATAGGTGCTAAATTGAACTGTACAGCTGTCAGCCCAGCCAGAGGAAAAACAGGCAGCACTTCACTGAAATGGCCCAAGGGTGCCAACTTTGTTTTGGTAAAACTGCGAGTGGAAGGTTTGGGGCTGTTTAATATGGATCAATATATAAATTTAACCATCTGATCAAAACAGATGGAAAGAGGAGGGAAGAGACAGACTCACTGCTCACTGACCATTTCCTGGAAACATTCCTGTTTCCTCTCTTTAACAAGGATCAATAACAACCTCCCACAACATCAGTGTGTGTGTGTGGGAGAAAGTGTGTGTGTGTGTGTGTGTGTGTTTCATCATTGGGGTAGCAGTTGCACTGGCCCTCAAATTCAGACCACTTCCTGGAAAAAAAGAAAAAAATCGAGCCTCGCTTGACCAGAGGGACACTTGTCCAAAATCAGCAGCAGCATGAGCCAAATCATTACACTACACACACACACACACACACACACACACACACACACACACAAACACACAGTCAGACAGACAGACAGACAGACACAGCTACAGTCTAGCTGCACTTGTCTTTCTCAGATTTTTTTAAAGGATTCAGAAACTTTACCAAAAGCCTATATTGTTAAATTTAATTGCACAAAACGTTTTTTATTTCAATAAACCTGTAAATTTGATCTACATTTGTGCTAAAACAATATTCAATTACGAGCATTTCAAAGGAAAAAATATTTCACACTGCTAAACTCAAACAGTTTCTCCAGTGAGGATTTGATGCTTGTGATGTGTTTATATTTTTACACTCAACATTAACATGAATATGGAGTTTTAGTTGGAAAGAAGAGCTCACAAATGTTTTCATTTTTTTCTTCTCTTTTCTGACATCTAAAAAAGTATGTAATTATATTTAAAAATTCAACAAAATAAAATAAAATAATGAAATGAATCCTGAGTTGCAGCCATTGTCAATATAATGTAAAATAACCACTATTTCCCATGATGCAATGGTATTGTGTTTCTTTCAATTCTTTCAAAATTATTAATGATTCTGTTTCATTTTTTCCAGCTACCTACTAGTTAGTTTAGATAACCCATTTAATTTATTTTTGACATAAAAATGTGGATTAAAAAAAAAAGACAAACTCAAAGCAGCTCAATTTAAAGTCAAATAAATGAGGTTCTTTTAAGAAACAAATCAAAAATAATTAAAGCTTCCCTGTGAGTTTTAAAGGCCACGTGATGAGCACACAAAGAAGGAGAAGTCACTTCAGTCACCTCATGATTTATCTGCTATAACATGAGTGGAGCCAGTGGACACGCGGCCCAGTGAGGATAAAGAAAAAAACAGCAGCAGTGAGAGAAAGCATCAAACCACTGCTCCTTTTCATGCACCAGCAGAGGAGAAAGAAACAGCTAAGTCAGGGTGGGTGTGTGTTGCCTTATATCTGTGTTGTCCCCGCCTCGCATGTGACAGCTTGCAGCCGTGATGGGACCCCATGGGAGCGGGGAGCGGATTCACTAACCTGCCGGTGTCTGAGACCGACGCGCGCCTCCAATCTGGTGGTCACATGGGGTGGAGGAGGAGGGCGAGGAGGGGGGGTCGATGATGATGAGAGGGGGGTTAGTTAGATGATTAGGGGGCTGTCGGGGCCGCCGCGCGGGGCAAACTGTTGTGGAGCTAAAAGTGCGCACAATGGCATTTCACGCGTGTTAAAGTGGAAAGTGCGCACAATGGCGCTTGAAGTTTTGCGTCACGCTGCTCGGACTATTGGGACTATTAGATAGTTATTATGCTCTAAATGATGACTCCTCAGTGTTCGAGACATTGTTCGTGCTCCATGACAAAACCTTTATTATATTTGATTATATTTCTCATCCTCAGATTATCTTATTTTAAAAGCAACGTAAAATCACATCTTGTCAATGTGGCCATGGTGTGTTTGCAAACATTGATTTGGGATTTTAAGGTTGAGATTTTTGCGTGAAGGCAAAATAAAAGTTAAATTCCAGAGTGATCAACAATAATAGCAAAATAACAGAGGCCTAAAAAGCAAATAAAATGTATGATTATCAATAAAATCACAACCAACCAGCAGGATTTAAAATAATAATAAAAATAAAAATAAATAATAGTAAAAATAAAAATAATAATTCTAGTTTTGGCAGTTTCATCAATAAATAGAAATTTACAGAATATGATGCAAACAGCATAATAAAATAGAAAATAACATACTAAAAATAGACAATAACAACTTGAAATAAAGTGATGATAATAAAAAGTCAGATGTTAAAAATCTGGAGGTGGGAAACAGCTCCTGTGAAAGACGGGGAGTGGAGGAGAAAAGCAGCGAGCAGCTCCACATAATAACCCCATTATAAGCCTCATCAATGATGTAATGAAAGCAAACAGTGTGAAAATTGCCTGTAAACAGTTGGATCTGAGTCTCCTGATGAATTCAGTGTCTCTTTTATCAAAGTGAGGATGAGCCAGGGAGGAGAGGAGACGCGGGGAGGAGGGGGAGAGGAGGGTGAGAGTGGGCGTGTAGGGAGGTCCACTTCCAGCTCCCCTCAGCCAATGAAGGCTTGTCACAGGGGACTCACGTGGACGAGGCGTTCTTAAAACCTAGCTCCTGACTTTTCCTCAAGTTCAATTTTTTGGGATTCCCTCCCACCCCCGTCGCATCTCGTCCTTTTTACCAGCCAGTTGTGACTATTTAACCCACTTTACCTCTTCCTTTTTTTGCGCTTCTGCTGCGGCGCATCGTCCCGCATCCTCCTCTGCTTCCTTCTCCTGCTGCAGCTCTCGGACTCCTCTCTCTCTCTCCCTCCCTCTCTCTCTCTCTCTCTCTCTCTCGCTCTCTGTTTTTTTTAAAGGTTTTCTTCTAAAAGCATGCCAGCAGTTTTCATGTGTCGCCTGTGTGAGCGCCCTCACCGCTCGGTCCCGGCTCCGGTCCGACGCGCCTGAAGCTGTCCATGGTGCTGAAACGCGTTTTTACCTCGAAGACACCGGCTCGCTCCTCCTGCTCCACCTGCTCCTCCTGCTGCTCCTGCTGCTCCTCTCACATCGCCACAACACACTCTTTATTTCTGCATCTCCTGCAGGTGAGCTCATCCATAGCTGCTTCACACGGAGTTGATCCTGAAGGAAGAATTGTGACTCCATTGTGGCCGCGTCGATTTCAGGAGGACTCATCTTTTTTTTTTTAAGACTTGACTAGAAAACAAGAAAACCGGATGCATGGGCGCTTCCTGTAACGCAACTTAGCCTGGAGATATTTCCTCTTTAAAGCACCAGTTTGGGGGGAAACTGGAAACAGCGGATCTTCATTTGTAGTGTAACCAAAAACATTTTCCTCGGTGCGGGGAGGGGGGCTCTTTCTCTTCTACTGGATCAACTCAGACTTTAACATCCCCCCCTCCCTCCCTCCCTAAAATAAAACTTGTCCTGAATACCAAATGTTAGTTTGAGGAGGCCTCGATCGAGACAATGGAGGCGTCCGCCAACGGGTCCAGTTTTGGCATCGACTCGCTGCTGTCCCACAGGCCGGGAAGTCCGGTGTCCAAAGGGGACAGCCTGGTGGGGGAGTGCCGCTCGCCTCTGGAGTTCAGCCCGAGATCAGACGTGGAGAGCGGCTGCTCGTCGCCGCCGTCGCCGCGGAGGGAGTGCGCGGAGGAGGTGGCCCAGAGGCAAGGTCACGGCGTCGGGCTGCCGCCGCACCTGCAGCACGGGCAGATCTCGGCGGGGTCGCAGCAGAGGACCGTGACCTCGTCGTTCCTCATCAGAGACATCCTCGCGGACTGTAAGCCTCTGGCCGCCTGCGCGCCCTACTCCAGCAATGGGCAGCCGACCCAGGAGGCGGGCAGGCTGGCCTCCAAGATAGCGGACGACTTTATGGAGAAAATCCACAGCAACTCGTCGTCAGACAGTGAATATAAAGGTAAGGATGGAGACCTGTGTGTGTGTGTGTGTGTGTGTGTGTGTGTGTGTGTGTGTGTGTGTGTGTGTGGACACAGTGATGAAGGAGCTGCTCTGCTCTTGACATGAGATTGGAGCTGAATCTGATTTGGCCTTCTGGACTTTTGGCTCCTGTTAAAAATATCACCTCTTTTTAAAATGGGATCCTGGTTGTTGCTTTTCTGAAGGAGCTCGTGCTTCTTTTTGAGTTCACTTTTATTTCCTACATTTTTTTTTACAAGTTGTTCAGCTGCAGCTTATCTAGTCTTAGTGCTGCTTTTTCTGCCTTTAAAACTGATATTTTAAAATTTGGATAAACCTCGTTAAATAATAATTCAACAGTGATATAAAATAAAAAAGGAGAGTTGGGTGCAAAAGTTAAGATGCAAAATAGAGGAAAAATAGAGAAAGACAAATTGACAACACATTAAATGTCATGAAATCATTCACTGCCATTCAAAATATCATGTAAACATTTTACTGCACTAAATAATTTAGAAAGAAGAAACTTAAAGACATATAAACATAATTAAAATAGATCTTTTTTTAAAGTGTGTGTTGGGCCTTTTCAGATTATTTTCTATTAATAACAATAACAATATGTAGTTTTACTCTATGAAAACAATATTTGGTGACTCAGCAATTTTAATAATTTGAGGTAAAAATAGGTGAAAAACTACAATACCCACTGATCTTTATCAATGAACTGACACCACATTTCATTAGTAGCAGGCCACCGGAAGCCATCAATAAGGACAAATGGAGCCGATCCTGAGCTGCTGCATCACGGAAACATGAGCTCGGTCCGTGACGAGCTAACGAGTCCATTTTCATTAAGTTTAGCACATTTAAAATCGACGTCCGCCCGCGTGCGTGTGCGGCGCGTTTGGAGCCTCGCATCGGCGGAATATCCCAGAAAGCATCTGTTGATGTCAGGGCAGGCAAAGGATGGGAGAGAGATGACAGGGTCGCCTCCAGATAAATGCCATCAAGGGCCTCTCTGTTTCCAATCATGTCAGCCATAACAGACATGTCACCTCCATTGACAGTTTAATGAAGCAGTGCCTGGAAAGACGACCACCGCTGGAGGCTACAAACACAGAACCGAAACTTAACACACGTGACAAATTATTATTATTAATATTATTATTATTATTATCATCATCATCACTATTATTATTATAATTAGTGAAAAGTAGTAGTAGTATTTTTCTTCTTATTATTATTATTATTATTATTACTACTACTACTACTAGTATTCTTCTTTTTCCTCATCTTCTTCTTCTCATTATCATTATTATTATTATTTTTAATATTATCATTATTAGTAATGATAGTATTATTATTGTTGTTGTTTATTCACTTTAAGGCCCACAATGCTTTTCTTCCAAATCCACTTTTCCCCCAAATCTATTGATACACTGACTTGCTCGTGCGTGTGTGCGCGCGCGCGTGTCCCGGCGCGGACGGAGACGCTCATCTGTGCGCTGATTGATCGGAGGAGCCGCGGGGCCCCTCGCACACACAGCTCTTGTACGGTGGCTTTGATTTGCACCAATCCGCCTCCTATAATATCGCAGGGATTTGATGCAATTTGTCCCCGGCACTAATCAGATTTGTATCCGCGCGCGGCCGCTCGGCTCCTGATTCCCACTCATTTCCACGGTCCTGTGAAGTTCCTGCGGTCGCGCTTGAAAGGCTCGTCCTTCCCTTGTGGCTCAATTAGGCGGATTATTGTGCTTCTTGAGACGACTCAACTATTCAACTACCAAGATCTCTCGCCTCGCTCGCCTCTCTCTCTCCCTTTTTTCTTGTCTTTCCTTTCTTTTTTTTCTCAGAGAATTGACTATAAGGAGTGTGTGTGTATATCAATGCTCGCCCTGACATGACACCAGCCAAAGAACAAAGACTGACGACAGAAATATCAGATTGGAAGTGCGAATATTGGAAGAGCTTTTCATAACAATTTAAGACCAAATCAAATAGCTCCATATAGCCCATAGGCAACAGAGCCGTCACTTCACAGCCAGCTCCTCTCACAGACACATAAACACTTATAAACACAACATGCTGGAGAAAAAAAAGAGATTTTTTTTTTTAACTTTTTGACAATAAATGCTGGAAGCGAGTTTGTCACTTTCTTTAAAATTAGAATCGAGCAAATAGTCTGTCTTTGATTCATTTGGTTTTTTTAAACTGGTGATTTGAAATACTTCAAAATATAATTTCCGGTTTTATTTACCTCGTTTATTTTCTCTCACGCTGAGATAAAATTTAATAAAATAAAAAATTGAGTGTCACATGGTTCCAAAGTCACGTCTTTTCTGATTATTATTATTATTATTATTATTATTGCTATTATTATTATTATTCAATCTAGCTAATCAATCAGCCAATTGATCCTTTATTTAACCTAAATATTTCATACAATGATTCTCAAAGTTTTTTCCAATTTAAAAACGTACACATGGAATATTATTAGATTGCTGTTTCTGTTTTCATGTTATTTTACATTTTTCTCCTGAGTCAAGTTCTTGATTAAACGAAGCAGCTTAACACCAATGAAAAGCCTTAAAATACACCAGTTTGAATGTCTTTTCCATCTGTAGGTTTCCTGACGCCTCCGTGTTTGGAGCCTCTCCGTCCACACAAACATGGACGCAGTGCTTCATTATGAGGCCTTGACTCTGTTTTCACCTTCTCCTCTTCCTTATTTGCTTGTGCTCTGCAGTGAAAGAGGAGGGGGACAGGGAGATCTCCAGCAGCAGGGACAGTCCTCAGGTCCGGCTGAAGAAGCCCAGGAAGGCCCGGACGGCCTTCACCGACCACCAGCTGGCGCAGCTGGAGCGCAGCTTCGAGCGCCAGAAGTACCTGAGCGTCCAGGACCGCATGGAGCTGGCGGCCTCCCTCAACCTGACCGACACACAGGTCAAGACCTGGTACCAGAACCGGAGGTAAGGACGCTGCTGGCGCTACTTAAGAGGGAGGAGGGAGGGGGGATAATCTGGTTTCTCACGGCTGGCTCATGACTGGATGGACACAGGGACGCCATGTTTTTCCTTTCACCATCACACTGAAGGTGGCACGAGTTCACTTTACTGCACACGAGTCACTGCCACTGACCAATAACCGTGATTTTAATTATTGATTCATCTGCCCGTTCTTATAGAATCATTGATTAAAGGTTTGGTCCATAAATTAGTGGAGAAACCTCAAAACACCGAAGAACATTTCAACAGTCATAAAACTGTTATATAAAATAAAATACTCATATATAATGAAATGGATTCACATTTTTAGCATTTTTAACTTTTAACAATTGATCGATCATCGAGTGTCTGGTTAATTTTTGTTATATGAACTATTAGGCTACTTTACAAAAAACATTCAAAAGTAATTATTGATTGACAGCTGATTAATTGATCTGATATCTTTTATTATCAGAAACACGTCACCAAATCGTCATTGTCTGGGTGAAGCCCCTATGGTGTAATGTGCATTTTATTTTTTTGTGATTTTTATAACAACCTTGATTTTTATTTTAAAAGAAAATACTACAAGATTAAATCATGGAGACACATTTATTGGGACGCTCGAGTTTATTTCTTCTGTTTTCATTACATCATGTTATCAGATTACTTTGTTGATGATCGTAGCCTTTCAGATTAAAGTCACACACAATGACCCTGCAAACAGTTTGAAGAGCGAGGCGTCAACTTCCTGTGAATAAATAAAAGTCCGCGCAGCAGGAAGAGAAACCGTCTCCTTCAGTGTAAAAACACGTTTTCTGCAGTTTTCGGTTGAATTAACTTTAGCATTTATTTGTCTGCAGTTTTGACTGTGGGGCAGCTAAATGACACAAATAAATATAAAAACACAACACTTTGGAGTATGAATAATGCATCGTTGCATGTGTGCATATCAATAATTCAAACAAACCACTATATCTACTCAATTATCTTTATTATGAATTATTCACCTGCATGGAGTGCATGCTGGCAACACACACACACACACACACACGTCTGGGTGTGAATACAAGTGGCAGGTTGGAGATTTTAAAAAGAAAAATACCCCCCCCAAAAAAGATGTATTCCTGACTTCTAATTGGAGCCCAGGTAAACAGATGGGAGTTGTTTCGTTGTGTCAGATTCAAACACACTCCCTAACACTACATGTATGTATATGTATCCACATGCTAGAGGCTAAAGCAGCATCTTTCTCCTGCAGGACAAAGTGGAAGCGGCAGACGGCGGTGGGCCTGGAGCTGCTGGCCGAGGCTGGGAACTACTCGGCCCTGCAGAGGATGTTCCCGTCCCCGTACTTCTACCCGCAGAGCCTGGTGTCCAACCTGGACCCCGGAGCGGCCCTCTATCTCTACAGAGGCCCCTCGGCCCCCCCGCCGGCCCTGCAGAGACCCCTGGTCCCGCGGATCCTGCTGCACGGCCTGCAGGGGGGCAGCGAGCCACCGCCTCCGCCGCCTCCTCTGCCCCCCATGTCCGGCGTGCTGCCCCGGCCGGCTCAGCAGCGGTGAGCCGGCCTCCTGCACGGCTCCTTTCGGTTTCGTTTTCTTTTGTTTTGTACGCAGAGCCTGGCAACTTTGGACTCATGAGAAGAAGCGAAACAAAGACAGAAAAAGATTAAAACGTGACGAACACGAGAAAAAGAAAACAAACTGATCAAGGCCTTTATGTGGTGAGAAATCTGTGGACGGAGCCTCGTGGCTGAAAGTGTCTGTGTGGAAGGATTTTTCTTCTGTTTCTGTGGGACATGAGCTTTATTTATAATTTATTTATTTTTCAATATGAATCAAAGCATCTAAGTTATGTATTTATTTGATCCAACTTTCAGTATTTTCAGTGTTTTTTTCCCCAACAACTGACACAATTGTTGGAGGCACTTTGACCTACAGCTGATTACACCTCTATTATTATTATTATTATTATTATTATTATTATTATTATTATTATTATTATTATTATGTGGACGTTGGATTGTGGCAAAGGCGGAAACGAACCATGTAATTTCAATATAAATGTAGTTAGAGGATCCAAAGGAACATTTTTTTTTCTTTTTAAATCTGTATTTGATTTTTTTCTCACGTCAACAACAAGAAGATCAGCAGTCACAAACCTGTAAATAAGAATATTTTGCATTTTATTCGAAAGAGACTGATTTTAAAGAAACTTTTTTCCCCTTGTTGTTGTTTTTTGTTTGATCTACTGGTGAGTCTTTTGCAGACCACGTGATCCAGTTTTAACATAATAGGCTAGATTAGCCATCAGAAACTATACAGGCGAACGAGTCAGAATTAAAAAAAATAATAATGAAATGAAAAAAAAATTGTCTGAGAAATGATGGACTACATGCCTGGACCCACATGTAGGTACAAAGACTAAGGAAAGAAATAAATCTATATAAAGTCTTTTTTTTTCTTGTTCTTAGTTGAAGTTTTAGCGGAGTAAAAATGTCAAGTAATTTATATAAAAAAAGCAGTTTTATTCCTGCAGAGGAGGAAACGGGGACGCAATCACCTCAGTAATGTTTTTATTTTTTCAAACTGATCGGACTCGTCCAGGTGTCACTGCCTGTTGATTTGATGTATTTGAACAGACGTTGTGATTTTACTTATGTTATTTCATATGAAGCCGTGATGACCCTTAATTGTTATACTCTCCTTTGGTGAAAATGTATATTGCAGATATCAAACTTGTGGAGTGGTTCTCGTATATTTCCTGGATTTTTTTTTTTTATTTTAAATTTAATTTAACCTTTTTTTTGTTGTTCCTCTAGCTTCCCCCCCCCAAACTCTCTCTCTCTCTCTCTCCCCATTTCGTGAAGTTCATTTTTTGGTGAAATTCACAGCAAAAAGTTGGACAGAAAAAAAGGGGGGATTTGATGTAAAAGAGAATTACTTTTATAAATGTGGAAATAAAAGTCTTTCATTTAATCACGTGGCTGGTCGAGTGTGTGTGACGCACGATGATGGATTCAACACGTGGACTCTTCTTTCAAACGGGTTTCTCCGTTTAAAATCTCCAACAGCAGCAACACCTGATAGTCCGATAATATGATGTTTAAAACGTGTGATTTTTGTTGAGATGGCACAAGTGTGTATTGGTCCTGTGATTGTGTGTGAAGCTGCAGTTTTTGACTCTGTGGTGTTTCATTACATTATTACTGTTAATCTTAAAGCAGCTTGTTTCAGATTAGCCCTCCTATAAAGAATCACACAGGTAGGCCTAACTGTGGATAAGAGTGCCTTTTTTAAACAATCCATCTTTTGTTTGACATCATTTCGACACAAAAACCCCAAAATATTTGGTGTAAAAGTGTAGAAATTAATTAACACTCTAGTTTGAGGCCAAATAAACGCCTGTATTTGACCAAATTAAAAGGAAAAAACACAAACCCAGATTTATAAGTGACGGCCTTTGCTGCCCACTGTTCAAAAATATGGGTGTTTTTATTCTGGAGTGATGTGAACACATGTCGTTGTCAATGAGCAAAGGTCGAGGAGCTGGCTGGTGTAGCTTTAATTAAACATCTGCACTTTTTTTTTCTGCGAGCAGCTCGAAAATCAACACGGTTTTTAAAAGGCTTCTATTAGAGGAAAGCGTGTCTGAGTGAATTTGAACATGTCTGTCAAACGACTCTTCCCTCCTCTGTTTGGTTTGGTGTCGTTGGTTTAATTTGTTGAATGTTGAGATGAGGGCGTGGAGGGGAAGAAAAAAGTTAATAAGGGGAGCGAGAGCTTTAACGCTGGTTTTCTTAACCTTTTCAAAAAGAAGAGAGGAGATTTTACAGGAAGATTTTAGGTTTTAAGTTTGGACAAATGTTGGTGTTCATTTCAAAATTTTTGCACTTTAATTGTCCGACTTATTGAATTTATAACTGTTTTATTTTGAGACATAAATGCATGGACACAGTTTTGATTGCAAGGTTCATGTTGGAGGTTGGGAAAAAAAGTTTGATTGGATTTGCAAACAGCATGCGCACGTGGCACATGCACGCGCACTCCCCTCTTATACACACACACACACGTTCAAAAGTGCAATCAAAGATCAATTCCAGCTAATGTCTTTAGAGAAGGGCCAACAAAGCAGAAGGGTGTCCAAAATGGAGCCCCTGTCCTGCCCACCCCTCCTCCTCCCACTGTCCTCCAACACCATTCCCACTCTCCTAAATTAACAGCAAACTCCAATTCGTTTTCCATAAACAATGCAGCGGATGAAATATTAATGCCATGTGTATTATGTGCGCAATTGTTTAAGTGCCCTAAATGATCCCATTTGGAAATTGATTGTTTCCATCCTTCTCTTCCTTGAGGGTGCTGGATGTGCGCTCCGGTGCCAAACGGCTCCAACAGCTGGTGACCGGGCTGGAGCTGACTGCAGACCGGGGATCAGCGTGGGGACAGCTGGTCAGCGGCTCCACCACCAAACCACCAACCAACTAACCATCCACCCCCTCCCTCCTCCATTTCACCCTCTCTCTCTCTCTCTCTCTCTCTCTCTCTCTCCCCTCCTCCAGGCCTGAGAGGACCCCGGTTCTCCCTCCGTGGCGCACGGGGGGGTTAAAGGAGTTCAGGCTGACGGACAAGACTTGGCGTGTAGGATGTTAACGATTAGACAAAAGACTTTAATAGGTTTTAATTGAAAGTCGATAATGGGTTTGATAGCCAGCTCCCCCTGCTGTCACCCACGCATGGCACCTGTTATGTGGGGCCTCCACTTAGTGGCTGACCACGCCGTGAAACATCAGACTGACGGCCTGGTAACTGGCGCGTTTATGGTGCGTAAAATTGCATTAAAAATACAGTGGGCTGCAGGGAAGAGAGGGGGGGAACAAATCAAACACCTCCCCAACTTTGCCAAAAGATCATTATAGTCCCATCATGAGGCTCCGTGACCGATTCAGATAACGACCCCCTGTTTATGAGAAGGGGGTTATTCTTGCAAAGTGCACAGCTGATTATATAAGGAAAAGCCTCCGTGTGTCTTGTTGGATGACTCGGAGATTTTTTTCCCTTTTCTTTGCATGTGAAAGGCTGGTGGTAAATCCCCCCGGCTCTTACCGTGGATTGTCCCCGGCTCAGGGTTAATGAAGTGCGGATGGAGTCTCGTTGAGCTCCCGACAGACAAAAAAAAAAGGGCTTAAACCCAAAGGATCAGTGACTCTGCTTAATCCCACGGACTCCTAATAATAATAATAATAATTCAAAAGAAAGAAAAAAAACAAGCTTTTGATGAAATTAAGAGTGAATCAAAGCTTAATTTGCATTGTGCTCTTTTAAAAAAAAAAAAAAAAATTCTTTCAGTGGACCAATGAGGCAAATCTGCAATAAGATGGTTTCTACACACTGCCAGCGTTTTGTTGAAAAAAATCCACGGGGGGAGATGAAAAATAGATCAATTAAAATGTTGAAGAAACGCATGGCCTATTTTGCCATTTTTACCCAACAATAGCCATAAATGAAAAGAAGTCATTTTACAGCTCCCTGCACTTATATGAGCTATTATATCTGCTGTTAGTCATTACATCCATTTATTCCCACATGCCCTCAGCCTCCACAGCCTACAGACATGTAGGCCTATTTGGGGCATTTTGGAGTAACCTTTGAAGGCATCACAGCACACAGAAGAAGTGTTTCAAAACAGAGCAAAAGCCACTTTATTACACACATACCCTCATGTGTAATAGCCTACTCCAAACAAAGTGTTTGACTTTGCTTCTCAAAGAGGAGAAAGTTAAAGATTTTTTTTTTCCTTCCGCATCCATACACAAAGGCCTGTTGTTTTTTGTCTCTTCACAGGACAATCTAAGCTTGAATAATGAAAGATGGAAAATGATAAAAAATAAATAAAAAAAACATAAGGAGGAATGAGAGACACAAAATATGTGTGTGTGTCTTTTTAAAATAATAGTTTGTTTTCAATAGATGCTTCAGTCTTTATGATGGAAATGTAAATAAAGGCTGCGGTTGGATGCACTGATGTTGTGTTTGCTCAACAGGCAGAGGACAAATTGCAGTCTAAGTAGGCCTACACTGACCCTGGCAAAGTCATTGTGTTCCTAAATAGCCTATATTTTATCCATCCTCCATATTAAAATCTAAAATTAAAAGTCAACCAGCTTCATTCACATAACCAACATTTCTGTGGCTCAGTGGCTGAAAATGAGGCAGAGAAAAAGAGACGAGAGAGCTTGGTGTTGGAATGAATCTGACTCAGCAATGAACAGAGACATTTAGAGAGATGAAGTAGCCTACATGATGAAGCACCAGCAAGTGTAAAGGGGAGAGTGTGGAGGAGTGAAAGGAGAGCAGCAGCTTCCTGGTTAGAGATCCGCTCCTCGCCTGGAGGTACGGGGGGCCGTGAGGAGGAATGAAAGCCTGGCGGAGTGGAGGGGAGATAACCCCACTAATCATTTCCCCAATACGACGGGGGAGAACTACAAACTTGGGTCAGGGGCGCAGGGATTGACATCCCAATCTCAGCAAATAATGAAAGCTTTCCTCTCGGATCAGGAGGAGGGTTAGGGAGGAAAGACAGGAGAGGAGAGCGGGAGAAGGGGGATAGACGCTGGGAAGGAAGAGGTGGGGCTGCTGCTTCACAACCACACACACACAGTAGCACTCGAAACCTCTTGTTCCTTCATTTCTCCTGGCCTGCAGAATGAATATCTCCATTGACTGACTGATATCAGCATATATCACAGCTTCCAGATGACCCAGTCAGGCCCCAAAAAATTCACCTCAATGTGGTAAAATTATCAGGCAGCAGAAGAAAACCTTCAAGAAAAGTTTTCCAAAATCAACAATCAACAGTCTTAAGTCAAATCTGTCAAACCAAGCATTACACTCTGTTTCTTTACAGTCAGTCTTGTCTGGCTGAACTTGTTAAATTCATTAAGCAGGCACAGCCAAGCTATCAATGCTAACATAAGTGAGCTAATTACCAGCTAGACCAGAGGTTTTCAACGTGGGGCTCCGGACAGCTTCAAGGCAACATTCAGTGAATGGAAGTGAACAAATATTACATTGGTTATTGCATGAGTTATCAAAAGGAGATCACATAGAATAACCCAAATGTGTTGATTTGGTTAAAGAGATAATTCAGAGATACAGTAGTTTTGGGAAATGTTGCTGTTTTCCCCACTTTCCCAGAGTGAGAAACTAATAAATGTCTTAGGACAGAGGGTTTTCTTTATGTTGTTGCTGTCTTCTGAACTTCTGTCAAACAGCAATTTTAGCTATCTTGGCTCAATTGTTGAGTGTCTATGGGGTCAAATAACATCACCATGATCTCATAGGCATCCAGGAGTTGAGAGAAACTAAGTGAACTAAGATCTTTGTGTGAGAGGAGGCGCACAGTCTCACTTTGAACTAGCTAATGTTGCATTCAGGCAACGTTGGCAGACTGGGAATAAAGTGACCACACTCTAAGATGGTTCCCCCAATTGTAGCACTTGTAGCTAAAAAGTCACCAAATAGGCTAAATTAGCACTATTTTTTATAAATAATTTTTATAAATAAATATAAATATAAAAGTATTTCTGTATTTGTGGTGTTAGTTAACAAAAAACAGCTGCATTCAAATTAGCTGAATTAGATGCATTAGTGTTAATATTGGATATAATTTAGATGCAACTGCCAGTAATGATGGATTTCACCCATTTTCTTGACCCTTTGGTTTTTTCCAACTGAGAAACACTGCAGCTGTCAGAAATTCACTAAATCTCCAACTTGGAATTGCAAACAGTAAACATGGACAGGCTTCCCCAGCTGGAGGCTAACACACATCAGACCGAGCTATGACGTGAATGCAGCATTTTTAATACCAAATACAATACCTGATTTTCAGAACTGAAATCAATAATGTAGCTTATTCTACATTGTCCACTGGGGAATATAAAATACTTTTTCCTCTAAAACTATTTTTCTTCTTCACAATAGAAGCCATATCTCAAATGGCTCGCTGTTTAATTTAATCTCAACACAAAGGAACTGTTGAAGAACTTTTCCTAAATAAAATAAAGTATAAAATTAGCAAAATAAACGGGCAAACTAAATCAAAGAAGGAATGAATAAGACTACACACATTTGACCAAACACACTATGCTAACAGTTGGTACTTTGTGGGCCTATCTGATGCTAAAGACACATTCTAGTTGCAATCCAAAAAGTCTGTCTCATTCATTAACAAACACATTTTTGATTTCTGCTTCGTATGACTTGCGTCCGTTTATCTCAGGGAGTGATGAAAGCTGTGTAGCTTGCAGCAGGGGGTCCATGTAAACCACAATACTATCAGATGACACAGGGATTATTCAATCAATACGATGTTACGGCAGACTTCCCCGCCTGCCACGCCGCCTTCACAGCAGACACTTCAGCCAGACAACAGGGCAAAAAAAACAAAAAAACACCCCGAGGCCCTGACCCCCACCGGCCAACCAGCCCTGGAAATGCCTCTGGGAGCAGACGACAACCTCAAGCAATGAGTAAATCTCACACTGATCTGTACATGACTTCCAGACAAAGACATTCAAGGAAATGGCAAAGCCGGCTATAAAATCCCACCACAAACCAGCGTCGTTTTTTTTTTTTCAGCTTCTTCCAGAATGAAAATGCAAAGTTATTCATCTGCTGTAGACACAACGTGATAAATTCAGCAAGAGCAAAACAAGAGAAGGACTACACAGACTGAAAAATAACCCTTCTGTGTGAAGACACAGACTGTTTGATGTACAGATATGAGCTGGCTTGACTGCTATCTTGTGATTCATAGGGATGATAAATGCATCCAATAAACAACGGGAGACATTTCAGCGCTGCATCTTAATTGACATTTTTGTGATTTTCCTACTTCTGTAAACTGAAAGGTTACATGACCCTTTGTAGGTGGAAGGAAAAAGTGGCTAGACTATTTAAAAATACATTTGAATCTCATTATACATCCAAGGTCAGCAATATCATAATAAAGCCGATTCTCCCAACCTTGAAAAAGCAGATATTTCTTGAAACCACACAGTTTTCAACACAGCAGCAATTTACTATTTATAAGTGATCCCCGCATACAGCTTATACTGTACATATGGAAGAGTGTCCATGATTTGAAAGTGGGCTAAATTAAAGGGAACAGGCAGTTTCTTGGACACCCCGGTGGACCCTGGGGGTCGCTGACCAGGGCCACAGGGAGGCCTCTCACCTCATAAACATAAAGGGAGGAGAGGCCATCAATAAATGATGAGGAGTGGTATACATGTATTTTTAACGGTGCTTCCGTGTGATGTCTGGCAGCTCTCTCACACTCTGTCTCCTGGTGGAGGGCAGAGAGCAGAGCAGGACCACGCATTTTTGAATTAGACCTTCCTCCCTCCCTCGCTGTGTGTTGGCTGGGGTGAAGAAGGGGAGGGGGCTGAGTTAGGGGGCCAGGTGGTCTTTGTGGAAAAAAAAGAAAAAAAGGCTAACAGGTTCCTGCTTTTGCCAGCAGGGTCATTGCTGTTTGTCAGTGTGCATGTGAGCGTAACAAAGCGAAGGAGTGATTTGAGTGGAGAATGGAAACAGGATTAATAGAAGACAATGCGACAATCAAAAGCAGAACGTGCACTAATTTGCCAGCAGTCGTCTGGGTCAAGCGCTGCACCTGCAGGGCTTCAATCACAAAGCCATTAAAGATGCAAACACTTTGATTATGTAACCATGATGGAGATATCTGCATGTTAACAAGGCTGGGTGACATGATTGAAATCGATATCACCGTATTAATATTATTCTGACATCCATATATAGTCTACATCAGGATATGGCAAACATGTGACATGGATTAGACAAAACTCTTAACACGTAAAACAAAAATGTTTATGAATCATTTTAACTATGGATTAATCTGTCATGTGTTTTTATGGTTAATACATATGTAAATATTTTCAATTTACAATGATATAAACCAAAGAAAAGCAGCAAATCCGCACATTTGAGAACCTCAATCTAGAGAATGTTTGACATTTTTTCTTGATGTGTAACTTGTATGATTAGACTAATTACTAATCGATCAATCACACCATCGACGAGGTGTTTCAGCTCTTCATTCAAAAATATACTTAGATACAATATCTTGTAGTGAAACAGTTGGCCTGAAATTATTAATAGAACAAAAGATTCAGTAAAATAACAGCACAATGTGATCATATCATAACAATATTATTTCAATAAAGGTCATCATCACCCAGCCCTACATGTTAGAAAGATATGACGCTTTCATTCATGGAGGTGGAGTATTAAACAAATACTATATTTACATCTAAGTTCTGTATTATAGGACTGAACATGTCAACACATGTAGTTTTTACAAGCTGTCGAATTCAGCCCCCCAAAACCCCATAAAACATAAACTGTTGATTTTCTTTGTAAAATTTGGTTATATCGAGCGCTCAAGTCTCAGCACTGGATAAATTATGGGAAAGTTGCAGAAACGTCGAGGGAGCGACACTGTGGTTTCTGACAGGAAGGGAATGATTGATGCTGCTTGTAGCCTCCAGGGGAGCGAGCAAGCACACGACAATCGATTCAATCAGCGATGGCAGGCAGGAATAACAACAGAGCCTGGGTTTGATTTACATGTGCACGCTTTCACAGAGCTAATGTCATTATCAAAGTACGGGCAGGCATTAGACTGCTAATATATCTCTAGTGCTGGTGCCAAGCTCCATCCTATCGACACAGCCAACTCATCAGTGTTACTTTACCTCTGAGTGTAAGCTAATTATAACAATGCCTGTTTCTATATCAGCTCACAGGACAGGATGAGATCATTAGGCTTTAAATCAACATGGATGTGAGTATCTGTCACTGAGCAAATCAAGTCTGGTCACCAGCAAATATCTGTCACAAAAATCTAAACTTAACACGGAGTCACAAATTAGCTTTCACAGTATCAGGCTCCACATACTGTTACAGTTCAATGGAGTTCAATGGAGGATGATTATTGTGTTAATTTTATATGATTAATTAATTGTTTCATCTATAAAATGTCAGAGAAGCTTCAACTTGCCGAGCTCAAAAGTCTAAAACCCAAAGATGATTCAAGTACAATGACATGAAACAGAAAAGCAGAAAATCTTCACATTAAACAAGCTGAAACTAGTGAATGTGAATTAATTATTAGTGAATTAATAAAAATGACCAACCAATTATCAAAACTGTTAACAGATGCTTACCTCACTACCAACATGACTGCACACACACTGATCTGCACTATTTATGCTCTCTGAAACCAACATACTGTATACATCTGCCCTATAGCATATTCATATTCATACTGCTGTCTATACTGTACATGTCTGTCCTATAGCCATATATGTATGTCTTAATGTATTCATCTCACTTTGTACATACAGTTCATATTGTATTCATCTTAGCATATTCAAATACTCCCCTCGCTGTTATTCATATATCTCTAAACACGTGCATTACTTTGCACTGCACTACTTTTTTGCACTTCTGGTGCTAAACTGCATTTTGCTGTCAATAAAGTTCAATTTAATTAAATCTATTCTGATCTAAATCACATCATCAATTAATCAACTTGTGATTTCAGCACGAGGTAAAACCCAAATGCTTTTCCGCCGCCGCCGCCGACATATCCACATACATGCACAGACAAGAACACTACTCTTTTGTGTTTGTGTGTGAGCTTGTTTGCCCGCACACAATATTTATGTGTACCTGTGCTCTTGCAGGGTGTCAGGTGTGTTCGTCTTGGGCCCGGAGATGTTGGAGAATCAGTCAAGAGTGGATGGGTTGGGGACTTAAAGGGGGGCCAAAAAGCCCCTAATTGGACAAGTGAGACTGGTGGCGGTGAGGCTGACTGGGGGGAAGACAATCTACCTCAGTGACCACTCCTTGACATGCCATTTGCCTCTGAGGACCCCCAGGGCTGGCTGAGCAGCTGCCCGACAGAGCCATAACTCCAGGCCAAGGCGAGGACCTCGGGCTAACAAGCCGATAACGAAAGACTGGCGGTGTGTGAGAGGGAAAAGACAGCAGAGAGCGGTACAGCAAAAGTAGGAATAGACCGAGAAGTCAAGAGGAAACACAGATGTGCTAAGACACTTTTCTGCTCGCAGAAACTTTATTCTCTAACACACAGAAGCCGGAGATCTCACACTGCCGAGAGGATGGCTTTAATCGCAAAAGAAGCGGTGTGGTTTCCCTGCCTTGCTCCGGATCCTAATGCTCATTTCATCATCAGACAAACTGACACCGATATATTTACATGGAGCAGGAACGGCAGAGGAATTTGGAGGCATGTTGTTTGGGAGATCAGAGGCCTGGTTTATAGAATGGAGGCAGCACAAACAAACAACAGCAAAGGCCCCTGGCTCTGCACACACACACACACACACACACACACACACACACAGAGGCATCAACACAGACGCCCACATACACCCACACCTATATACACCTGAGTGGAGGAAAACACACTCTCCCAGGTTTGAAGTTTGTCTGGAGTGGCAAGCCGAATAAAGTGTGTGAAGCGTGATGCCAGGTAGGAGAGAAAACCAGCTTCAAACGGTTATCAATACAATTGGCTGTGCCAGGCGCAGCAGTTTAACCTCTTTAGCACGCCGGATGTCTGCTAACTGGATGTGACGCTTTCTCTGGAAGGCGCCTTCTGTGGTGTCGTCTTCACAAAGACTCACAGGGGCCTGATGGGTACTGAGAGTCCCAGTTTAACTGTGCGGCGCCACGTCCCTTTGACAGTCCCCAAACTCAACCGTAATAACACCCCAGGAAAACACAACAAATTCTCCCACTTGCCTGAGAATAATAATAATAAAAAAAAAAAAAGGAAAACACGGGTTGTGATGTGCAGTGGAAATTTGCAAAACAGTAAATAGTGATTCAAGTGCCTCTCACAACAGATGTCTCAAGTTAGCCTGTTTATGGGAATCAACTTTTCCTGACTGCTCTCATAACACTTTTTCCTAAGAATATCAACATCCTCTTACACACAGTAAAGGACAAACACCATGAGCCATACAAAATAATTCTAACATATTTGTAAACATTGACACAAGTACAAAGATAAACAGGCTCCCTATAAAAATCCAACACATCAAACATTTTTCTGCACAGCACTGCAGCGTGATTTACACTCTGCAACTCCATCTCACTTGTCGTTTTTTTTTTTTTTAAATATATGTATACATTATGCAATTACTTCCAGTGTAATTACCCATAAACAGGCTGTTTTAGCAGATTTAAAGTCTGAGTGGAAATCATGTCTTATCATGCGCCCACTGGTCAAACACCATCATCAAATGGCATTAATGTATGTCGCATGTCCTGAGGCGCCAAGAGGAGGAAGCAGGAATGAAATAAATTCATAAGAGGAAGCTGCCGGTTTTGCCAAGACGAAGAGCTGGGAGGAAAAGGGCAGGGGCGCAGCCTGCCAAGGATGTGGCGGAGGCATTAGGGATTGCAGCTGGTGTGCAGTCAGGCTGGCTGGGCGCAGCAGCAGCCCCTGCACCCCTTGATCCTACGCAGAGGCAGGTCTCAGCAGACCTGCGAGTGCCAAGACACCGCTATCCAAACCTGGAGCCATCAGCCTCCACATGGACACATGAAAACAGAAAAAAAGAGATGCACAGAGAGCACATGCGTCTACAGTATGTATATGCATGCAGGCACACAAACATGTCCTCCTTCGCTTTGAGCACACTCCCACACACACACACACACACACACACACACACCTGACAGGCCCTACACAGATGTTTTCCCGTGATAACTATGACAATGTCAACACATATTGCTGCCTAACTCACATCCTAAGTCATAATGAACTAGAGGCACTGAGCCTCCATTTCTTCTTCTGGGCTTCTCTCTGACAATTTGTAGACTGCTTCTGGCTCCAGGTTGCATCCTGACCCCCGGGAGGAGAAAGAGGAGAAGAGGGAGAAATGGAAAAGAGGCTCACACAATAACAGTGGTTGGGTGTATATATGTATGGCAAGCTGATCAGGATGGAGAGACGTGTCACTCGGTAACCGGGCTCTCCGTTTTAACGCCACGTCTGCGCGTGACCCTGCAGAGCTGCTGTCCCCTTCAATTAGGCCTCGGAGAGATAGAGTAACTGGCACAGCTAAAGGAGTATTAAAGAAAGGGGAGGTTGAGTCATAAGATGCAGTGGAGGGAAAGGTGAGGAGTCAGCGGGGGGTGGGGAAGATAGACTGGCTGATATGAGGACCCAGGCATAGCCGGTACTGCGTGGTGACGAGGCGCACACACACACACACACACACACACACACACACACACACACACACACACAAACAATACAGAGGTAACTATAGCTCCACTGCATCGTGTTCTGCTGAGGCTCCTATAGAAAACTGACACACACACTGACACACAATCATCACTGTGTGACTGTAGAAGGACAGACTGGATCTACAGCAGAGGGGGAGACTCTATACCTCTGATGCTTAGTTTCCAAAATTAGGGGGTTCACTATTTTAGAAAGAGGAGACTTTTGAAAAAATGAATAAAAATAGAAGGCTGTTGCACTTTTGAATAAAGGACACAAGTGGTGGAAGAGTAACAAGTAGGGAGGTCCCAAACAAGTGTCTGTAGGTAAGTGTCTTATTAAAGTACTGAATGAGGTATTTAATCCACACCTGCTCATGTATTGTGTTATATGTGTTGAATCATCATGTAAATTCCTATAATAATGATATGCTATTTTTCATATATAGTGGGACATTTTCAGAAATTATTTCATTTATTAAAACATGATATACAATCTATTTTAGAAGTCACCATGTATCTGTATATGTTTTGTTTTATTTGATCAAGCAGGAATAATTAAATACATAAATCCACTCAAAAAAAACTTCTTGATTGATTGATTGGTTGATTCTTTCGGGTTGGGTGTCAAAGCAGTTAAGTTTTAATTTCAGTCACATTTGGGAATTTTCTCTTTTATGACAAAGAAATTACTGATCTCTCCTGCCCCCAATAATTGAAAACAAAATACAATCACCAATCAAGAGATACAATTACTATTTGAAAGATTTTAAATTGTATTAGATAACAAAAAGCACTCATACAGGCTGCCTTGTAATTTAAGTACGAGACCTGAGAAAAGTGAAAAGGGGCTGACCTTTGCCCTTTTTTTTCAGATGTTGAGCTATGATCAAGAGAAGCTGTGGCAGCTCCACCCTGAAAACCCAACTCAATAACAAAACACCGTGTTGCTTTCCTGCTGCTCATCTCCATTACAGCAATCCTCGGCCGCGATTACCAACCAGGGAGCACTGCGAGGCCTTGGCGCTGAGAAAAAACCGCTCTGACAGCTCCACTAAAGCAGATGGAGAGGATGACGGAGAACCTATTGTACAGCCTCCAGCATCTACGCACACAGTTAAATCAACTGCTGGTTTTTATTTTGGATACTTTTATCACTTTGGATCGCTCACCTGAGCTCCCCTCGAAGCTATTAATTTTAAGCCACAAAGTTTACTGCCTACCTTACATTTCCGCCTCCGCTAAAAGAGGGGAGGGTTAGAGGGAGGCAAAGAGTAACTTATTGTTTTTATATGAGATCTATTCCCCTGGTGTTCTGGTCAATAATGACTTGATATATCAGTGACTGCCTTGCTATTTGCACTGTTTTCGGCGTGTTGTCTCTGCCTGTGATTGAGCGGAGCTATTTTCACGCATGGAGAGAGGTGGCTGAGGACCGGGGAGGCCAACGTCTGTTTGATCAAAGTTTATGTGAAATTTCCCGGGGCCGCCGGGGGAGTCGCTGTTTATGAACTGTAATAAAAAGAGTCATTTTGACGGCGTGACCCCGGTGCACAGGGAGGAGGGAGGGGAGGGAGTGGAGGGAGGGGAGGATTTGGTTATGTCTCTGTTTGCAAGGAGGAGGTGCTCTCACAGGCCTTGGAGAAGGAGAGGAAGAGGAAGGGAATAGGAAGAAGGAAAGGAAGGAAGAGGACGAGACCTCAGAAGTGAAGGGCTGAAAGGACGAGATGCACCAGTAGAGGAGGATGAAAGAGGGATAGGAAGAGAAAGAAAAAATTAAAAGTGAGGGAAGGAGGAGGTGAAAGAGGGGGGATTACACCCCCGTGTTGTCTTTGCTGCCAGCCAACAGCCCTTAATGAAACACTTTGGTTCAATTTCTGATTCATCTCGCCCAGCGTGATCAGCTTTGTCCCCAACAATCCCCCCTCTCATCTGAATTTAATGCATCGTAAATGAGAAATTAGAATGCACACACTTCTGCAGACGACTCTCAAACGAGGAGGACAAAGAAGAGAAAATGAATATACGCGCAGATCCCCCCGCACGCTTAAGTGCGTTATGAGAAGACGGCAGTCGATAAATACGTAGAAATAGTAACCTTTGAGAAAATCAAATAATGTTGACCTTTCTCCGAGTCGATGGTGTAATCCTCTGTGCTTCAGGCTTCCTGCAGAGACACTTGAACAGTATCACACTTTTAATGAAGAGATGATTGGTCTCCAGGTTGAAAAGCTTACAGCTGGACTTGGACAGATGCTCTCCAAAAGCATACTAAATGATAGGTTAACGTCACATTAGCTATTCCTCTGGCAGGATGAAATCAAACCTTAATTTATTCTTTTTTCTCCATTTGCCTGCTTATATATGGCAAACTGAAAACACACAGAGCTACTGCCAGGCTTTTTTCTCTTTTTCTTCACTCATGCATATGCACTTAAAATTAAAAACTCAATGCAAGAAATCAATGATAATTCTAATAGGATTGATCAGTGCCCCCCCCTCCCATCTTTCAGCTCATGCTCAGTGGAGGTTGAATTTAAAATATTTAGCAGCAGATGTAATTAAAAGCCTAACAGCCGACACCTTACAGTGCCACTCCGCACCTCTTCTCTAAATAAAGCTCCCCGGGTCAGTGAAACTGCAGGAGAAATCACTGCGTGATCCAGGGAAGCTTTGCTGTGACAACACTCCTGTCTAGTTCCTGTCTGAGATTTATCAGAGGTTTCACAAAATCAATGCAGCTCGCTGTAAGAAAGATCACAGCAAACACTAGAGACCCATCAGCGGTAATAGCCATCTCGACACGGACGGGGGAAAAAAAATGTTTGTCAGAAGTGGCGAATTACAGAGAAACACACGAGACAATGAGTTGAAATGTATAACAGTGTCAGTTTATGTCTCTCGATATATTAAGGTCTTAAATGTGAGGGGGGAAAAAATAAACTCCTGGATTTTCAGAGCCAGCATAAGATTGTGTTTGTGCCTCTATATGTTGCACACATGTGATTAAAATGTGTGTAATGTGTCCTGGACTTCCTGCCAGCCCAAACACAGGCACACACATCCATCACACAGCACACCTATGGGTCTGTGGCTGCATGCCACACACACACACACACACACACACACACAGAGGCAGGCAGGCAGAGGATTATTGAGGTAGTATCAAACAGGAATAATAAAGCAGGTTCTTAAGATTTTAATAAGAATAAAATGAAACAGTAACCACCGAGGGGCCAGCAGGGTTAATCCCTTCTATATTACTGAAAATAAAAAAAGGATAAAAACAGACAGGAGGGCAGAGCTGGAGCCGGAGGAGAGAGAGAGAGAGAGAGAGAGAGAGAGAGAGAGAGGGAGAGAAGAAGAGGAGGAAGAAGAAGGAGGAGAGGGGGCTGTGGAGATGAAATATGAGAACAGTGGTCGGCTGGTATCAAAAGTAGAGCCAGTTTAAAGGGATTGAAATTAACAAGCAGGTTTAAAATAGCACGAGTTGGCTTATAATTTCCTGCTCTTCCTTCTATTTTATTCTCAGACCCACACACCCACACACACACACACACACACAAAGATGACACTGTTTGACTGTGTTTAGACTTGATGAAAGCTCGGTTCATTCCCTATGCGTTGAAACACCCGTGTCAGTTCAGCAGCATATTTCCAATGTCAAAGCACGTGCGCCGGCAGCAGATGGCATGAAACAGTTGGCAAGAGTGAGCGAGCGTGAATATCTGTTTACTAATAACCCTTTAATTACTTCAGATGGGCAATGGGATCAAACATCCAGACCCACACAGGAATTAGCCTTAAATGAGACTGGACTGAAAATCTAGGCTAACCCCTTATGTTGCCATAAAGACCTTTGCTGTGAGAATTGGCGCTTAGAAAAACCCTTATAGATGGAAGGTAGTGACACTTTGAATATTCTCTTTCCCACTTAGAGGGCTTTAATTATAATCAAACAACATAGCAGATGCTTTTATAAAAATCTGAGAGGAGGGAAGAGGAGAAACATTCATATATGACTGAATTTAATGATTCATTTCTTTTTTCAAAATTCATCGATTAATCATTTAATCTTCAAAATGTCAGATAACATTGGAAAAATATCTATTGCAAGTTCCCAGAGCCAAAGGTGACATTTTAAAATCCCCTTTTCTTTCCAAAATACAAATAATATAAAACAGAGAAAAGCAGCAAAACCTCACATTTGAGAATTTGGATCCAGACATAGTTTGACTTTTTTTTTGTTTAAATAAATGACTTCAGTGCTGCATCTACCAATTATTTTAATTATTAATTCATCTGATGACTATTTTCTTGATTAATCAATAAATCATTTGAAAGTGTCATCATATAGTGAAAATGCTTATGACACTCTCCTAAAGCAAAGCGACATCTTAAAATTAAAAGTCCCTCAACTGCGAAGCTGGAACAAGTGAATATTTGGTATTTTTGCTTAAAAAAGACGTCAAATAGTCGATTACCAAAATTGCTGCTGATTTATTTTCTGTCAATCAGCTGGTTGACTAATCAGAATTGTTTCAGTACTGTTTGATTCTGTGATTCTGTTTGATTTTGACGCCTTTCTCTTTCAACTAAAATCCATCCGATATTGGATTTTTATGACAAACCCCGATTTGTATATTAGAGAGTTAAAAAAGAATCTGACACTGATTTATATCTTTACATTTGTAAACATAAACAATATAAAAACAGTAAAAAACATTCTTTTTGTTTGGTCATATTTGCTTATTGTGACTAACATATGTAGCCGACTGAGCGAGACGCTTAATAGTTGAAAAACTAGCTTGTCACTGCTCTCTGGTGGAAAAATTGTGTAATGGCGACACTGTTTCTAAATTGTTTCTGCAAATTGGTTTCATGTCTTATTGGCCAATAAATCAATACCAATAAATACACCTATGATATTAGATTATCAACCGATTTGTTCTACGATGACAAAAAAAACAAAAACACAAAAATTCCTTTTGTTAGCTATTTTCTTCCCACACATCTCTTTCCACTGCGATTGGTGCACATTTATCAGATTACATCATTAAAAAGTGTGTATGGCTTCCTCAGAGTATGCTTCCTGGAACAAGGAGGCACTTTTAATATTTTGTACACTTAATGCATATGCCACTGCTCATCTGCTGAGTAGTCGAGTGTTATGAGGGTGCTCCCTGGGAAAAAATCCCTGCTGTGTGTAAATGTCATGAAAAATTCCTTCATCTGCCAGAATAACGTTAACCTTCTCCATTTTGTTCCACTGAATCCACCTCTCGGGAAAATGTGTTACAAAGACGTGCACGTCAGCCGGCACCTCGGTCTTCCTTTATGGCTTTCATTACGTGAACGGGGAGTGAATGCGGTTCGCCGGCTGCCCTTTTCCAGTGCGGGTACATTGAGAAAGCATACATTTTAATGACGGGACCTTTAGTTGTGAATAACAGTGAGGAGGGAAGAAAATAAATTGCTGTTCAAAAGGAGATAATACTCTTGGCATTGTGGGATTGCCAGGGACTGGGCAGCTGTGTGGCTACGACCCCTACGCTGAGACCAACCTGAATAAATTAAGATATAAATAGCCTCATCTAGAGTAGTATTACCAGGGGTGTGCTTGAGTGCTCGAGCACATGCTTAATATATGCATGTAGGTGTGTGTTTGTGCGTGTGCACCCTCATGAGGGAGGTAGAGAGAAAAAGAGCATGCATATGTCCATAGTACAATCTGGTTGCATGACAATTGTGGGGTGTGTGTGTGTGGGCACGTGTGCTCACACATACTTGTGACAGAGTGCTGGGGAAACCTAAATCCCACTCAAGTGTAAGGCAAACAGTGGTGGCAGTGTGTGGTTATTGTATTTTCTTTGCTTGGATCCCAGTAAACACCCCCAGGCCTGCGCTGCCTGCCTGCCTGTCACCGCGGCCATCCTGCCATCAGCGGCCAGCTTCGTGCTGCAGCCAGAGCCCTGGCGCAGGCTCCACAAGGAAATTAAAAGGGGATTAAGGCTGGCTGACACTTTGTGGCCGATTACTCATTTATTTTTTTTTGTGTGCGAGAAGCGTAGGGCGGCAGGGTGGGGTGGCATCTTGTCTTGGCTGGGAAGAGCTGGGTGGGGCCTGGGGGCTGGATAGCCAAACGTGCTGAAGTGTGAACGTTTGTAAATGCATCCCACAGTGACGTCAGCATCCATACGAGGTTACTAGGTTATTGTCAGAAGTGTTTCAATACTATTCCCAATACAATACCCCAGTTTTTGTGTCACTTTTTCAATTTGAGAAATATATAAAAAGTTTGACAAAACCCCTTTTTCAGTTAACAGAACAAGGTCTGAAATGTTGAATCTTGTCTAAACACAAGCTGCTGTAGAAAAAAACTTTCCCTGAATAAAATTTGCTAAATGCTGTCTTAAATCGGGAACTGTCTGTCGGAAGAATAAGTAAACAAGATTAAATGAAAAGACAATACTTGACAGTTTTAGATACTTGATGCTACAAACACAGTTGGGTCAGTATGAAACGAGTTTTGAGGTTTGATACCCAACATTATTCTATGAATTCAAATCCTGTACATCTTTAAATTACAGGGAATGTAGCTATACCAAAATTATGTTGCAAGTAACAATACTAAATTGACCATGGCCATATGGTATTCTTTATGTGCTACAGGACAAATGATGAGTGAAATAAGCAGTCAACGCCATGGCTGAACATTGGAATTACAGTGTACCAATGACAGCCCCAGATTCAGAGAGCCAGGGTTTCATATGTAACATACCTAATGATCCAATCCCGTCCACTTGCAGGTGTGGTAATGGTGAAACAAGCTGGTATCAGAGGAGAAGCCAGGTGTAGCTACTCGTTGGTATTTTGCAAGCTAAGTTTCACTATTTTCAAAATGATGGCAGATGTGTTTTCTGTTTCCGGTTCCAAAGTTGCAGAAGGAGAAATAATGAGTCTTCATGTATTACCAAAGGATCTGGAAATATGAGAGCCAAACTTCCAAAGAAAAACTTGGGCTCTCGGGTTTGCAGCAGCCATTTTCCAGAGCCCACAGAACTTATATGGAAGCCCGATGCCGTTTCATCCATTTATCCTGAGGACACAGTATGAGCCAACATGTTGGTCACTTTTATTTTTCTTGTGTTTTATCTGTTGACAGTGTCCAAACAAATCTACAGTGTGCTACATAATGTTAACCTGCAATGTTACATGATGAGGACATTTTATATAGCCTGGGGGTGTTGGCGATGAAATTTACATAACTCAAAACGGTCTTGTCTTATTGTTAAGCTGCTGAAATAAATGAAGTTGGTGTGTTTGATGAGCAGAGTCTAAGCTGCAGGCGAGTGGCGGAGGGGTGGGTGGAGCGCATACTACATGAAGGCAAAAGTGTAGAGTTATATCGAAGACAATGTAAGACATCAAGCGATTTTCATGGAAAAAAATTCTAAATATGTCATGTCGATGAACTGAGATAAGTTTTTAGGAGCTGAATTAATGAGAGGAACTATAAAAATGTTACTGAAGTAAAAGTATTAATGATGAAGTACTCATTGATCCAAACGCTTTCTGTTTAGACCAGGTCAAAAATGCATTGTGATCAAACTATACCAAACCTGCTGTCCAGAAAAGTTTTTACTTAAAATATGTTTTGGATATACATTTTTTCCCCCCTGACAGCAGCATAGTTTTATGACGTTTCCTCAAATCAAGTGTAAAAATTAAGCAAATATTACTTTCCCCATCTGTCCTTTGCTGATCTTACAACAGGTAATTTACACTTTCATCCTTGAAATGAAATGAAATTTGGTTTTGCCCTTGATTTCACCTATGTGGTGCATGGTCCTGGCATTAAATATGCTTAGCAGCAAGTCCCCTTTGATTCTGATGCACATCAGGCAGCTCAGGTTTACTGCCTCTTTGTGTTAGAACTCAATAGCATCGCTGCAGGGAAAACAAACTGTACAGATGCCAGTGTTTGGTCTGCTAATTAGCAGTTTGTATTAGTAATTAATAGGCATTACCAGTCAACCGGGCTCCTGCTCGGCATCCTCCAACAGCCTGTGAAGGAGATCCAGGCAGCGCGGTCCCCCTGCAGCGTCGCAGCTCTGCGGCCCAAGGAGAAATTTCAGCATCGTAGTCATTCTTAAGTCAGAATGAGGGAGAGGTTGTGTGTCCTATCTGACTGCAGTCCATATTTTTTAAAAGGAGAAAGCAGCTTTAAGCCAAAAAAGCCTAGAAGTCGGGGCTGGGTATCAAACCTCAGTATTTTTTGAGTACTGTTATCTGTAGCACTGTATCAAAAACTACGGAGGAATAGTTCTTAATCTTGATCCCTTATTCTTTGATCAGCTACCTCCTGAATAAAATCATTATTTTGGTCATTTTTACGTAGGCAAAATTTTGCTCAGGTGGTAATGTTATTTTGTTAAAGGAAGGGTTTGTAGGAAAAGGTATTTATATTCTTCAAGCTAAGGTTTGGAAAATGTACAATATCAGTACTGAAGCTAAAGCACTGTGTTGGCACAAGTATTAAAAATGTCCAGTCCTGCCGGAAACACAGAACAAAGACAGAAATTTGACACACCATTAAGTCCACGCTTCCCCTTTTCTCACTTGGAGTGAAAAGGCATTTCTACAGCGCAAAGCAACCTGACAAGCTTTAAAATCTGTACAGTAATGTGTCCACCACTTATTTGGGTGGATGATGAGCTGAGGCGTGGTGGGCATGAGGTGAGGCAAGGTGTGGCGGAGTGGCAGAGTTATCAATTATCCAGAGCGCAGTGGCACTCTGGCTTCCTCCAGATCTGGTGTTAAATTAAGTTGTCAGCGCTGTCTCTCCGATTTCCCCCATCACACAAGCAGACAGTGATAGTGCGTGACGGCCGCTCGCCGGAGCTCCTCGCCGGCTGCCGCCCCGCATCTCGCCTGCAATTCATCAGCTTCTGAGCACACTGGCCCAGCCTCAGTCCACGCCAGCGCACGCCGCGTTGCACCAGAGCCAGCCAGCCCACCAAGCGCAGTGGCAGAGGAAAAAGGATCGGATCACCTTCCAAAAACCCGCCGTAGAGGACAGGGTGCAGTGGACTTTTGCCCCCGTGTCTGGGGCAGGAGTGGACTTGGTGTGTGTTTGAACTTGAGGGGTGTTTGCGTGGGTGTGTTTGTCATGTTTGTGCAAAAAGAGAAGAAAAAAAAGTGTGGAGGGGAAAAGTGTGGAAAACAGTGGAAGGGCATCGTCTTGGGAAGAACACAGCGCACAATAAAGCCTCTGGCCCTGCTGTCCTGTTGGGGCAAGGCCTCAGGTGAGGGCAGAGAATGTGGGACACAAAGCAGGGAGGCTTGGCACATGGGCACTAGCCACCAGCTCCCTCCCAGCACACTACTGAGTTGAAGGGCACCGGAACGTTCAGTCACAAAAGGGGAAGCGAGGCAGTGAGGGGAGGAGACGGAAAAAGGACAACCAGGTGACAGAAATAATGGATAACTGTAAAGCAGCGGGGTGCTAAGCTCTCAGTGCTTAAGTATTTATTTGTGATGAATAGTAATGACGGCACACTTACAAAGCACTTGTTTAATATGGAGAGGGCTCGAGAGGGGCGAGGATGGTTCCCGCGCTCCTCTAACAGGGCCGGCGCGCTCGGAAGCGACCGCGGGGAGATGCCAAACCCTGCCCAGCCCTCCACCTCCCATCTGCATTCAAAAAACACTTGCCGTCCCTTAACACTGTCCCTGCCTCGGTGCTGAATAAAACATTAAACACCATTCTGAGATATCAACCTACTTATTGAAAAAAAAGTCCGTGATTTATGTCGATTTGGTTGGCTTTCAATGCTGCCCAGCTGTCACCGCCGAGCCTGTAACCTAAATTATCCAGCGATGCTCTTTCACTCCAGTTAAGGGAATAAGCACACTTCAAAAGGCCTGACTGCGCTAACTCGGAGTTGTTGTTTTATTTTTTCCACGCTTCTTAAGTTCAGTAATTATTCAATCTGGGTGATAATGAGCGCATAGTTGACCTTGCGGATAAAGAATATTTCCTTTTATGTTTATGCTTCATGTTTTCCAGGCTAATTTAAGAAAACAGTGCTTAATCTTTCACCAAAAGCAGCAAAACACCGGGCCCTCGGATCCTCTGCGGCGCAGTGGGAGGACCCCTCCGGTTAATAAGCAGCATCCAGGCCCCGGTGTATAGCTGGCAACGGGTTCGGCAGCCATGGATCAAACAGTCATAACCTCCTGTTCCAAAGGTAAGCTGCAATCAGATCTGTGGGGGATCTTTAACCAGGGAGGAGAGTGTGTTTGTGCGAAAAAGAGGCAGAACAGACGGGGGAAGTAAGCATGAAATAGAATGAGAGGGTGGGAGGAATGTGTACATGTGCGAGTGTGTGTGTGGTTCACAGGGAAGATGGCAGCCCGCTCATCAGTGACGTGCCTGAACGGAACCCAGAGGGGGGCCCGGACTGAGCCCCTGCGCTTAATTGGGCACTCAAATGTTACCAGGTCCCTTCCCAAACGACTTGGAGGTGACACATGGCCAAGTGAGGGAGTGGAGAGGAGCTTGTGGAGAGAGGAAATGGAGCAGAGGGTTTAGCACCTCCTGCGGCCAAGTTTTTTCTCTCCCTCTGGGTTTTTCGGTCGGGACGGCGGACCGCGTGAGTGATAGTGCATTTGGCCTCTCGCTGCGCCAAGGATGACAGAGCAAAATTAACCCCTCGGTGGTGGGGACAGATGGAAATGAGGCTAGTTTTGCTTTCGGTTTTGCTTTTGTTCACACACATTCATCTGTTGCAGAGGTAAATGAAATTGCGAAAAAAAAATACATCATCTCATGAAAAATATCACCCCTAAAAAATAAATCTGTGCTTTGCGAGTGGATGTAAACTGAAAATTTACACCCACGCTTTATTTGACTGGACAGAAAAAGCAGGAAATAAACTGCAGTTTTCGTTTAAAAAGACAAGGACTTCAAACGTGCACTAGAGCAAGATGGGAGCAAATTCATAATTTTTTTCCAGTTCATCAAAGCCTCCACCGGCTAATCCCTTTCTTATATAAATAGCTCTTTTGGTGGAGAGGGTAGCTGCCGCATAGAGCTCTAACCCTTCTGTCCCTGAAGCTACAGCCAGGATAAGCTGTGTGTTGGATTGGCACATCGGGCTGCCTGGGGCCTGCTGCTGCGCTGGCCGCCAGTACAGATGGAGGGCAGGGCTGGGCAATGCCAGCTTGTCAGTCGGATTAAAACGACTCATTTATTCACTGAAGTATCGTGCAAAGCGACCGGGCCAAAGCGGGGTGAGGCGAAAGGGGGAGAGGAGGGTCGAACAGCGGCGAGATGGGGGCAGCTTGGATATGAGAGAGGGTCCTCTGCTCTCTGGCCCTCAGCCCTCCCTCCCTCCTCATCCCGTTCTCCTGCCTTTTTGCCTGTTACTTATCTTTCTAGGGCTGCCAGAAGCCATTACCGCAGTGTACGGAAGGCGGCCGGCAGGGTGGCATCTCCTAGTGCCCGGGTGACAGATTGCCGCTCGGCATTGGCGGCGGAGGAGGTGAGGGGTGGAAAGTGATTGGCTCCGATGGTCAGGAAGTGGGCACCGAGGGCTGGAGAAGGAGGTGGAGGAGGGCAGAGAGTCAGGGAGAGGATGACAAGACCCGGCTGCGTGACCTTTGGTTTCGCGCGAGTTACTTAAAGGGGCACAGGCCCTGCTTTTAAGAGCATGCTTGGCAGTGGTGGCCGCCGTGGTGGTTGCAGGCCGAACACGGATGCCAGGGCAAGAAGAGGTGGCCCCGATGCTGACTTCTCTGGTTGTGCCCTGGACCCCGCTGTCCCTGCAAAACCTCACTGAGGATAAGTAGAGGACGACTGGCAACGTCTGCAGATTCATCCAAGATAGTTCAGTGTGGATGGACTCACCTCTGCAACGAGAGCCGCTGCCAGAATCAGTCTCAGAGTCTGCAAAGTCATGAAGTGTTTTGATGTCAGACTTTGACCTAAAAGAGCGATGAAATACTTTAACCAGAGGAAAGTGCTCATGTTTTACAGAGCCCAAGTAATGGACGTATATAAGACCCTAATTTAATTTTAAAGGTAAAAACTGCGAAGACAAAGATCTACGATTTTAAAAAAATGAAGTTTGAAGAGAACAGCTCAGGGCCTGCAGCCTTCTTTCTCAAAATGGCACACACTCAGGTCACTGACAGGCCAGAGCTGTGTGTGTGCGTCTGCATGTGTGTCAAGGGGGGGTGAGGCTTGGAAGGGTTTTATCGGGTCTAATTACTCCCGATAGCTGTAATTTACAGGTTGACAGCAGGGAGAAATCGGCAAGATTCACACTTCTGTGGGTCAGCATCTGTCGCCATTACTGCGCGGCGCACGCTGCCGGCCAGTCGGAGAGCAGGAGGAAACAGTAAACAACAAACGGCGTGTGACAGATTAGCAGCGCGGGCTAAAGGACCTTCCACTGACACATCATTTCTCTCGCTCCGCGAGTTTGTTTCGCGGCAGCTGTCACCAATAAAATGGAAAAGCAGGAGATGGGGAGGGGAGGTGGTGGCAGCGGAGGTGGCTTTTGTTCCAGATCCAGAGAGGTGGGTGGTGGAAGGAGAAGAAGGAGGAGGAGGTGGAAGAAATGGAGACGAGAGGGAGGGTTAGCAAGAGTGACCTGTTTTAAAAGTCTGGCCTCACTTTTTAATGGAGTATTAGGAGGAAAACCAGGGCAGGGCGACGTCAAACTGTATTTTTCCGCTGACTGTAATTACCCTCGCTATTTCTCCCTTTTTAGGTCTGCAGTACAAATTGCCAGTGTCACCCTGAAGAGGTAATTTTAGTTCCGTTTGCATCAGCCTGTGTGGTACAGTCAGCAAGGAGCGCGGAGTTATTCTCGAGGATAAGCATTATCTCAGTACATACAGTATGTGAACACATTTGTTAACACTGCAGCACTGCGGACCGCTCCAACACACTTTCCTCTCTCCTCCCATCCCATGTGGCTTTCCTTCTCCTGGTCCCACGCAGCTCAGAGAGCAGCCAGGTCGGTCCGGTGCCAGAGAGGGCTGGTGGGCTACACTGCTCTCCCCCTGTCCACTTCATTGCCTACACACAGCCTATCTGGCCAGCTCCTGTACACAGGGCTAACACCGCGTACATCCTGGCAAACTGATTTTTCCTTGACCTCCAAATAGAGGACGTTCTCCAAGTTGTTGGCTCATTAACCTGGACTGTTTTTGTCGACCAGCTCCGCAGAAACAAAAGTGAGGTCTTCAGGGTTGTTACTGCAAGTGAAGCAGGAAGTCTGACTGAAAATGGTAGTTTTACTAAATGAAGATGAGCTCTGTGCATGTAGTCTGGATGTTTTTGCCCACTATCAACAACTGTTGTATACGCAGCATTTTTCTTAAATTCCTGGAGCTCGAGTATGAAAAATAACTTGAGACAAGAGAAAGCTGAGACTATTTACCTGCTAAATAATCACAGAGGACATGGTCGTCTTCATTTTTTGTGCAAAGGATTTTATTGTGGTGCCTCTTGATGCACAGCAGTCCTGACATATGTACATCTTGTGCATTTGATTAATTGAACTGATTTATACCTCATTGCATTTCAGTTGTTGCACCTTTGCAAAACTAGATCAATGTGTCATACATTATCCATCTGTGTCATGACCAGTTATTATACAGTACACCCCCAAATAACTGAGTTTACATCCTGTCAGTCACTTTGTGATAGAGGGCAACAATGGGAAGGTTTTGCCTTGTGTAGCTACTACAAGAAAGATTTCTGTTCAATCATTACCAGCCGAAGTTATCGTGTTCTCATTCCGTCTTTCTCCTTGACATAGAGAGTGAGGATTGTAGTGAGCAGATGGTTTGGACTGTATACTGTATGTTTGGTGTTAATAAAAAGAAGAAGATTACTGAGCCTCTCATTCATATGCTTGATGACAGTCTCTAATGGCAAACTACTGGAGAACTCTTTGTTGGTGCATTTTAACTCTAACTGTCATTTTTCTCCCAATTTTGGTTTTCCCACAATATATTTTTGAACACAGTAGTTTTTTGCATGTCGACATGCACCAACAAGGGAGAGTTAAGAGCAGTCTCGGCTCTCAGCTCCATTATTGTGCAACCACAATGTACAGTCCAAGTCTCTGTGAGTTGTTTTCCATGCTGTAGCAAAATCAAATCCAAATGCTTGGAATCTAGGGAAACAATAGAAAAACTTATGGTGATTTGTTACTGGTTGGCAATAACAAGAAATGTCTCAATATTGATAGTTCATGGAATAAAACATCCAAATACAATGGTTTGGTCCTTTAAAGGCAGATGGAAGCCTCTGGTGCAGGTGTGTCCCCATTAGCAAGCACATCCATAACGCTTGCTGGTCGTGGGGTGATCACGTAGGTCTGGCCCTGTCCTGTTTAATTTCTAACGGGAGACTGCTTGGTGACTCCTCGTGCCAACCTCCAGAGCCCCCAGTTCTTCTCACAAGTGCCATATGGGCGGCCCAGCCCCATTCCATTAGCGGGGCCCGAGCAGAGGCAGGAGCAGGCCTGGACCCCAGCCCTCCTGGCCTTCCCCTGGCACTGCCACAGGGCATGTCCTGCCCACTGCCAGCTGCCCACACTAGGTCAGAGGACGCAACAGCCGCTGCCTACCTGAGTCTGGCAGCAGCCAGCTGCTGGTTGCTGGTTACACTGAGACAAGATGCATCAATGTGCAGGAAAGAGCGTTCGAAAAAATCTATTATCTAGACAGAACCCACAAAATGGAGTGCGTTGCAGAACAATCTGATACTATCAGCTTTGAACAGCTGTTGTTAAACATGCTTGTTTTACTCACATCACACATAAGTGGTTCCTGTTTCATGAACCAAAATGTAACCACTAATTATAGTCACTATATTGTACATCCATACCTCCAAACATTCTCACGTCCCCTTTTAGCTCATAGATAGCATAATTTGTTAACATTATTTTTGCTTTTTTTGTTTAAAGTTATATCAAATGTAATTACAGATTCTCACCAATGAAATGAATTGTGCAGCTAAAATGATAAAATGTCCAGAGTAACGTAGTATAATGTTCATTACAAGGTCCTTCTGTAAGTGATGCTGGTGATACAAAAACATCCAATTGTCAGCATGTCGCTGCAAGTCTGCATCCACGGGCAAATAAGTTTTCCTTGCCTTGTCATTTTGTATAGCAGGATTAATATGCACTATACCGAGCACTGCAAGTCCAAATAACCAAATAATGTATTATAAAGGGTTTTTTAAAGCAGACTTGAAATGTCCAACTTGTACAAATGCTCCAGAAGAGCATCATGAAGCAGGAAAATGAAACCACTGATATTAAAAATCTCCAACTGTGCTGTAACAACAATCATTGGATTTACTTTTTAATTCCGCTGCGACCTGTGTGACATTTTAAACAGTAATAAATCAAACACATTTCAGCAGCCTATTTGGAATTTGAGAGATCAATCATTCTTATTCATCCACAAGGCCGTGATGGTCTGTTGACTGAAGATGCTTTCACTCATCACTGATTGATTTTAAGACAATTGGGCAAAATATGTTTAAGAATTGTTTCAAATCTAATCTATTAACAAATTTACAACACCTATTATACACTGCAGGTTCCTGTATGAGAACTGTACATACATCTATTGCATTTATATAAGTTAGAACCAGCTGAAATATTATAGACCCCAAAGAGGCTATAGCAAGCCCAGAAAACGATTTGAACTTGACCCCCCGTCTGCTTTTACATACGATTACCAGTCCCCAGTCTTTCACCTCATGTATTTGTGCATTAGGTTAAAATGTTGGGTGCACAGGCATGTAACGTGTGCGAGGGCACCGTCCCCACAGACACGCAGAGGAAAGCAGGAGGGGGGCGGGCGGAGGTAGAGACATGCAGCACATCACATGGGAATGTCAGTGTGTGCCTCGGCAGCCTGTACCTGCCACAGGACCCGGGGCCTTTTTTAATTAATCATCACACAGGATGAATAATTCAGCCATTATCGCTGGGAATAAATAGAAAGGTTGGTTTTCCTCCTGATTTCCACCCAATCAATTTCCATGTTTCCCTTAATAACCTACAGATTAGGGCCTGGCCTCAGGTAAATGTACTGTGCCTTATACCTAATAGGTGGTGGCAGGATTTTGTGAACTAAACAATGAGTCCCTTGATTCAGCAGTTCTATAATGTTATTTCTTATACATTAAAGTCCTGTGGATAAATATTATCAAGCAAAACTACTACAGGTGATTGACTGCTTGACGAGTAAAGACCAAAAAAAAGAACAGCTAATCCGTCTTATTGCAATGATTCATGGTTTAAAAAAAAAAATATAGGCAAATTCACAGGAGAGTTTACCATTCACATGTAGACTTTTTTTTAATGTTGGCCAAACATATTTTCTCACTTACTATGCAGATTGGTGAACATGTATTTGCCCAGGGTTCACATCTGTCTCCGAGACTTCTGCATCCACCACAATACAATGGAGTTGAATGGAACTGAAAATTTTGATGTTTTCATTGACCACAAAACACACTGTCTGTCGGTCCAAAGGAAACTGTTACTGATGACAACCAAGACATATTGACTATGTTCAATACACATGTGGGCTTTCACATGACTTCCTCTTCTAAAACAATTAATGTCATCTGTGCTGATTTTATTTGTTGATGCTGTGAGCTGAGCAACCACAGATAATGAAAAAACTATTAATGAAGTTAGCAAAGGACAGTTAGATTTTATTTTTGCTTAAAACTGTTTGTATCTGTGTTTGAACTTATCTTCCCTCAGTAGTATGCATGCTGCATCCAGACAAGAGGCTTCCTTAGCAATTCACTATTAAACAGAACTTTGCCAGGAGCTATGCGTTTCTATTCAGAAACAAAGACACTGTTGGATGTCTAGTGTTATTTTTAACCACTGATCTTTTGCTTCTGTTCTGGCCTACAGTCTGTTAAAACAGTTCCCAGCATGTACTGTTATTTCTGTGTTGAAGCCCTCCCTCTTATCCTGACATCCTATCACCTTGACCTTTAACAGGTGACTGAACATCCCTGGGGGGAGCTAAATAAAAGGCCAGTGCTGTGTTTCCTACTGATGTCACTGATGTTATATCAGTAGTCTCTCATTGAAAGGGGGATTTGCTGTTGCTTTTCTGGAGATGCACCGTTAGCCCAGTCTCAGAGTATCGCCTGCTAGAGGCTGTCAGGGTGTATAAAGGGGGATGGGAGGCTTCTTTGTCCCTTCCACTCCAAGGACAGCATGGGGGGGCAGAGGAGCACTGATTGAGAGCAACACCTGTCAGGTGAGGCTTTCGCAGTTGACGGCGCAGAAGAAGCGCCAAGTCGACTGCTATGACTGCTAATCTCTGACGTGGCAACCTGCCGGGCTCTGCCAGTCTCCAGAGGGGGAGCGCCAGGAGCCCGAGTGGCGAGGCTTTTCCAGGGCTGCAGTCCTGCTAATGTCTCCCCGAACAGAATGAACCACGCTGATATGCTCTAAATACATTTCATTATCATCATCATGATTATATCACTAATTGTGTGTACTCGGTAATGTGCTGCAGCAGCCCCCTCCTGGGAGGTGTCTGAGAGACTGAATGATTAAAACATGTATGATGAACCATGCATCAAAACGTCCCTGCGGGCTTCTGCACAAGATACATGTAAGCGGCTCCGGTGACACTTGGAGAGAGCAAACAGCGGAGGATGTGGTGTACTGAGGGGTGAAAGGCTGAGGAGGAACCTGCAGGCAATAACAATACAGCAGGTGGATATTAGGGATGCAGGGGAGTGACCTGAGGTGACCCCATCCATATCCATAAACCCACACAACATAACCTATATACCCTCAGACATGACTGCAGTGCAGCCTAAATTATTCCACTACCACACAGCAAGTAAACCAAAGGCTGAGGTTCAACTCAAGGCTGGGCTACTTTGGCCTGCGCCAGGGCCTGTTTCCGCCTTTATGTGTGGTTGACAGGAGAGGATAAAGTTTTTGTGACAGCATTTGATGAATGTTTAATCCAACATTCATACGTCCCGGGCTGGGATTGGGTCCCCAGTCAAAACCCACCAAAGACACACAGCAGGTGTGTGAAATATTCATTCACTACACGCTTCATTAAGAATGAAACATACCATGGTCCCCGTTCATTTATTCATTTCGATTATCGAAACAAAAGACAGAAAAATGAGAGATTAAAACATGGTGGGCGCGCTATTCTATATTTGTCTCACAGATTTGTAACAATTTGTTTTGTGACAAATAACTCTGCCTGTTGAAATCCCGCTGTCATCTTGCTGAGAGTCAGGCAGCTACTGCGAGAGGAGCTTTCATGTGAGGGCTATAACAAATCACTGTCTGCCTGGGAGTCTCCAGCTCTGCATCCCGCTGCAGCAGTTTGACCTTTGACCCGTCCAGGAGCGTCTGGTGACTCATCGCATAAAACATGCTGGTATATATATCCGAGCCATCAACTGAGAACAGGACAGTTTTCATATTTTCATTAATTAACGATGAAATGTGACAATTAATGATGACGGTGATGAGTGACTGCACTCGGACAGATGAAATGACTGATGTCGTCCCTGTCAAGGACTGGGCTCATTCTTTTTTTTTTTCCCTCTCGGAGTGGTGAATATGTCATTGTTGAGCGACGGCACTGCTTCAACAGAGACTTACCCTCTTTGAATGAATGTGTCACATAGATTACAAAATTTCCCCATGGAGATCATTAAAGTTTCATCTAATCTAATCTAATTAAAACAAGGATGTGCAAGTCCTGACACACTGTCCAAGGCTGCTGTTTTGTTCTGAAACATTAGGGCTTTGCCAAAGTCAAAACACAATCGCTCTTCCACATTAATCAGACAAAAATAAATAAAAATGCAATAAAATAAAATAAAACATTTTTTAAAGATAAATATACCAAGAAGACAAATGTTGCATGATGAGTACACACTGAAGGTTTGATGATACAAATATATAAATGTATTAAAAAAATTGCTGTGATATGAACAAACAAATACCTGTATAACTGGTTTCATTCAGTTTAATTCAATTACACTTACATTGTCATAGGACATCAGTGGAAATAATTCAGTGGCCTTGGTAACTACGGTTTGTGGCTCACAAAAATGTGATATTTAAATATCAAAAGAGACAAAGACAGTCACACATTTAAAACAGTGTATGAAAAGTAAATTATACACCTCACTAATATATGCGTGTTATTACAACACTCAGCATTACTATAACTGAGCAGGTTCATTAATTGTAATTACTTTAAAAGCATGCCAACAGCCTGTCAGGCAGTAATGACAGATTGATTGGCATTCAAGTGTGTGTGCGAGAGTTCAAAGGACAACATTTCAGAGACCAGAGATGGTATATTCCACATTTGATTCAGTGCTAGTTTATGTGATTGCTGCAGAGGGTTAAAGGTCAATCAATCAGCTTGTAACTGGAAATGACACACCTCTTTGATATTCTCATATAAACATACAGAAACTTGTCTTTACTTCATCCAATACACATTTATCTGCACTTCACATTAAAATGAGCTAAATTTCTCTCAGATAGCATGTTTCTTGTTTATTCAATATAAAGGCTGAGCCAATTAAATGTTTGTTTGTTGATTAGAGGTATAGAAAATCAACATATGGATGGTCACCCCTATTTTTTTTCAAATGATGGGAATTCATTTTGAATTTAGTTATCAGGTATGTACTACTAAAATGTAACTACAAAATGGAATAAATTGGTGGATGCCAACCTTTTTGGCTAATGACCCCTAAGAATTACGCAAGGTCCCTTCATCACAGGTTATAGTATATGTGGACTTGAATCAACCAAAAAAACAGCGTTTTTGTCTTCTCTGATTGTTTCATTTGAGAAGATTTAAAGGTCTTTTAGTCATTTTGTGAGCTAACAGATTTATCTTGGGATGGGTTGAAAAGCACAGAGAATTAAAATTTAATAATAATAATAAGGTCAGATCATGCACAGAGCACTATTTAACTCCGCGGAGGAAGTCCCGCCTACCTCTCCTCCCGCGCTCCTGACGTCACTTCCACCGCGCAGAAAACATGGCGGCCGCCAGTCCGTCAGATACGGTGCTTTCACTGCCGACAAATGTAGCGATCAAGAGCGAGCCGGAGGCCGAGGACGGGCACCTCTTCGGCCCGGAGGATGTGCCGGTTAAGCGGGAGCCCGCCGTCCCGCTCATATCGCCGGTGAGCGGGCTGCAGCCGCTCGCCTGGTCGCCGGATCACCGCCTGGCTGTGTGCACCACCAGCTCCCTGTCTCTGATGGAGCTGGTGTGCGACGTCCACAGCAGCAAACAGGAGCTGACGCTGCACAGGACCTCGATCCCCGTCCCGACCGAAGCCTACAAGCTGCGGGTAAATGTCCACACATGTTCACCTGTCAGATCCACGTCATACAGGAAACACAGGTAGCAGAGTAACGTTAGCTTAGCACGTGCAGCAGTTGATTGAACTGTAGCTAGTAAACACTGAGAGCTGAACCTGGAGCTGTTTGTGTCCTGAATGTCTTTCATACACATCTGATAAAGATGCTGCTAACCTACATGCCATATGTTGTATTAGTAAACAATAACACCCAATGACTGATAGTGTGGAGCTCCTTCCTTTGCAGATTGCAGGGAAGGAATCAGTTAAAGGGAAGTACCACCAATTTCCAAAATCCCATCTCTTCTGCTCATGTTTTCTGAACTGGGCTCATTGTAAAACTGGAGGCACAGCCACATTTATAACAAGTGAACACTGGCTGCAAGCTGAGTGACCTGAACAAGCCTCTCGTGAGTAGATCAAGTCCATGAGGGTCATCTCAACACATACTTCAACAACTCAAAGAAATCTGACCTTAACGAAGTCAAATACCTCAAATTTGCTTAAATTTGATGACTGACTTAGAAATGGTGTAGAATCTTAAATGTTCATTTTACATGTGGTAACTTCTCATTATTTCCAAGTTTATGTGAAAATATTAAAGATTTTTCAAAGTGGTCTCAGACTTTTTGACCTCATTTATTATAGTATTCTGTTCACTTTATTGGCATATGTTTGTCTTCAGCCATTATGGAAAAGTGTAGGTCATGATCTTAAGCATTGAGTCCTGAATGGGGCACAGAATATGACATTTTTTTTTTTTTGAAAATCTCTTAGAGAAACAAAGATCTACTTGCAGATTTGATTTTTTTTTTTTTAGTATTTGCACCACATTCCCAGTGTTTTAATTTTAAAAAAACTGAGCTGGTAAAAAAAGGCATTTCTGCCTCATTTGTCAGTTGTGTTCTGTTTGCAGTGTCCTTAAGTTTTCCAAGTGAACTACATGCAGATGTTACTCCTTGTCTTTAGCTGCCAGATGTATATAGTGTTTAGCCTGAGAGGGACAATGGATTGAAATGAGATAATTGAGTGTAGTCCAGTGTTTCCTATTTCATTTTTTGGACAACGTGAATGTATTTTACCACCAAAGTGCCAAAACATTTTAAGGTATTACCATTGCTACTTAGTAACAGAAGTGTGTCTAAAGACTATACTGTATAGGTGATTACAAAATGACATCTGTGAGTCTATTGGCGCAGTGTTACTGCTATTTGTCTACTTGTTAAGCAACTTGTGTAAACATGCCTTAGAAACACAGCCAAGCTAATATCCACTTGTGTGCTATTAGTTTGGCAGCGGTGGATGCTTCTGTATTTTCATTATTTACTGAACAGAAAGATAATTAAAGCAGTGGAATACAAATGTCGATGAAAAGAGAAACTGAAAAACAATTTTGCTGTCTCTGTGCAGCTGCTCTACTGTGTAAACATGATTGTTTATAGGTTCGTCTCCACTCCAAAAATCCACTTGGCAGATAAGATACTGGATGGAGCTGAATTTTATAATCCACTAGGCACAGTGGCAGACAGGCAGTGTTGGTTTCCTGCTGTCATTTATAGATATGATTAACTGCTTGTAAATTGGAGGGCTACTGAGGGAGCAGTAGACGTTGGCACTCAAAGCACTACTTGATTTTTAGAGGCTACTGTCTGTCTGATGATACTGCTGCATCACACATGCGTATACATTATATGGCCAAAAGTCAGTGGACACCTGACCGTCACTCCGCATGAGCATGTTGGACATCCCATTCTAAAACCATGGCCAATATTATGAATCTTCTGGGAAGGCTTTCCACAAGATTTTGGAGTGTGCATGTGGGAATTTCTGCCCATTCAGCTAAAAGAGCATTTGTGAGGTCAAGGCAGTGATGTTGGATGAGAATGCCTGGCTCGCAATCGGCATTCTAGTTCCTCTCAAAGCTCTGCAGTGAGGTTGAGGTCAGGGCTCTGTGCTGGCCAATTGAGTTCATCCACATCAAACTCTTCTAACCATGTCTTTATGGACCCTGTTTGTGCATTGGGACACAGTCGTGCTGGAACAACAAAGGGCCTTCCTCTAACTGTTGCCAAAAATTTGGATACACCCAATTAAGATAAGATAAACCTTTATTCGTCCCACAGTGGGGAAATTCTTATTGGCTAAAGTGTCTTTTGTATCCTGTTACATTAAGAAAACTCGTCACTGGAACTAAGGGGCCAAGGCCAGACCCTGAGAAACTGCCCCAGACCATTATCCATCCTCTACCAAACGTAACAGTAGGCACTGTGCATTCTGCTAGGTACGTTGTTCTGGTTTCTGCCAAACCCAGATGCATCCATCAGACTGCCAGATAGTGAAGCGTGATTCATCACTCCAAAGAACACGTTTCTACTCCTCCAGAGTCCAGTGTTTTTCACCACTCCAGCCTCAATTGGCATTGTGCATGGTGATGTGCTTGGCCATGGAAACCCATTTCATGACAGTGCTGATGTTGCTTCCAGAGGTAGTTTGGAGCTCTGTAGCGAGTGATGCAAAAGATGATGGGCAATTTTTTTATTTATTTATTTTACATGCTTCAGTGTTCATTGGCACTGCACTGTGAGTTTGCATGTTCTACTACTTTGTTGATCGGTTGATCGGGCCAGATCTAGAAGATGTGGAAACTAGTGTTACAGGAATTAAATTGTTTGGGGTTCTGCAGTTATTCATTGCAGAAAATGGTTTGTTAGATGTTTGTGACAGGCCTGACCATGGGTGTGGGAGTGGGAGGCTTAGGCCTAATCATAGTAACGGTTATAATGGTCTGAAAGGGCCATTAGACGTTTACAGCCATTTTCACATTTTCAGATTCCTTGCGATTTCCCAGTGGTTAAAAAAAATTGCATTTTAAGTATTTCAAAGTGTATCATTGATATCAAACATGGTCTTCAACAGTCTAGCTCCAAATATTGTCTCATGTAGTTTGGATGTATGCTGAAATGATTTGCAAATTATTCTTAAACCTGACCATTAACCTTAAGTATTGCTTTCATTTGTGTTTTAAACTTTTAAGGTGGGACCAGCAGCACAGCAAGCTGAAGCGATGGAGAAGTTCTCTACACATCCGGACCCCATAGTAAGGCAAGTTTTTCTAGGCGACACAGTGATGAACCCATCGATAGGAGTGCGCAAAGGAATAAAATATGCCAGTTGGTCTCCGTTAGGTTGTGACTCAAGTGGACGCTGTCTGCTCGCTTGCCTAACGCTTGACCACAGACTTACCATTCATAACAGCCACAAGCGTCTCGAATGGAACATGCTAGTCGATCTCACCAAAAAGTACAGTGAGAGACTAAAAGAGCAAGGCTACGCCAAAAAAGACATGAAGCCTTCACAGGCAAACCTGCTGGACTTTGACGAGCTGCAGCGGCGTTTCCGTATGCAGACTCCTCTGAGAATGGAGTGGTCGAGCGTTTACACGATCAAACAGGTTGAGCCGGACAATACATGCATAGACGTGGAGATGGTCCTCCTCGCAGTCTTAATGGAAAACGGTGACCTTGTTTTGTGGAAGTTTGTGTTGCCCTTCACAGACGGCGCAGATGTCGTGTTTTACGACATTGTCGAATCAGGTGTGACTAGCCCCAGTGACTTGGCATGGTGGGAGTATGAAAGCACGGATCGCCGGATGAGCGGACTGATTGTCGGCAGTGAGGTGGGACCTGTCAAAATCATGCCGGTCAGCCTGTCGGGAGTGAAGGGCTACTTCACCCTCCGGCACCCCGTCATCCTCTGGAAGGAGTGTGACGAGATCGCCGTTCAAAACATCAAATGTGTCCCGATGATCCACCCGATCCAAAAATCCAGATGCAGCCTCATCGTGGCCTCACGCGGCTGCTACGTCTTTTGGTGTTTGCTCATGATTTCGCCAGCCGGACTAAATGTGCACAACTCTCACGTGGCGGGGCTGCACTCGCTCCCTGTGGTCTCGCTAGCTGTCAGTCAACATGGCGTTGCGGTGTACACATGTTCCATAGATGGGTGGATAAAAAAGCTGACACCAACATTCACAGAGAATACTTTGATTTTTAAACAAGAGGACATGCTGCGACCTGAAAATGTAACAGGGAGGAGGATTCATGGGATTGCAGTGAGCCGCAACGGAGCATATATTGCGCTTGCCAGCACACAAAGTATGGTTGGTGGCTATCATCCAATTAACAGGACCTACCAGGTTCACTTTGTGACCCTGAAAACGCCAGAAATGGCCGCAGCGCTGCTTCTTAAGTCCCCCACTCAGAACTTGTACAAAATGGCCGACCTGCTTGATCTCGTCAGGTGGCAAATTTTGAAAAACAAATGCATCCCTGCATCGCTGCTGGAAGAGCTTGATCAAAAGATCCAGGAAGTGGACTCGCCCTACTTGTGGCGTTTCAAGCTCTTTTTGGTTCGTACACTTTACCAGTCACTACAGACGCCTCCTACAGATCATCGCTGGAAACCTACACATGAGGAGAGCAAGGTGTTTGTCAGGGATGAGGACGAGGAGGACGGAAAGGACAAAGAAGCTGCCACACAAGAGGACGCCGAGCCTGGCAGAGTGAAACAGGAGGCCAGTAAGGAGGAGCAGATGGAGGAGGTGCAGGCTTGGATCAATGCTGTAGAGACCCACCTGATGAGAGAAAACATGAAGAAGGTGCTGGGGGTGGTGTACCTCAACACCTGGATTGCTCAGAATACCAGCGTACCCACCTGTGGCCTGGTGGAGTACCTCTCCAGAGACTCTAACGACAGAGCTTCAGAGGTAAAACTCAGTGATTCACCTGATAATTATCCACTTCAGCTTCTTACCATGAATGTTGTGATCTTTTTTTGTCTTGATCAGAGTGACTTGATGTCAATTACATGATGATCTGAAGGTGGTGTTTATATAATCCAACATGTTGCAGGTGCTCAGTGTACACTTAAAGCACATTAAAGTGAGTGAAGGTGTGCTTCAAGAAAACAGCCTGGATGACAGTTTTACTATGTACTATGAGACTATGTCATTTCTCAAAGAAATAACAGCATTTCATTCTCTTAAAAGGGAAAATTGAATTCATAAGCAATAAAACTCACCCTTAAAATACACTGTAGTTTTGTTGGCACAGTTTTCCTTGGTCTGGAATGCCAAGTAACTCATGGTGGCTAATGTTAGCTGGCTTTAGATAGATATTGGTAACTGGCATTACTGATTTACTACTATTCGACTCTTCACTACACTACATGGTCAAAAGTGCAGGGCAGCCACACCAAACTGGGAAAACCATTTCTTTATGGATCCGACTTTGTGCTCAGGGGCATTGTCATGTTGAAACAAGGGCTTCCCCAAAATGGTGCCACAAAGTTGAAATGATTAATTTCTTTATGTGATGGACAACTCTGATTCCAAAAAGTGGGGACACTTTTTAAAACAGTGAAACAGAATGTGGTCATTTGCTAATCTTTTTGACAGATACTCAATTGAAAACAGTTAGACAATATGTTTAATGTTTGATCCTAATATCTGCTTATTCTGAATTTAATGGCAGCAACATGTTTCTAACAAGTTGGGATAGGAGCAACAAAAGACTGTGAAAGTTGTGGACTGATCCAAAAACACCTGTTTGGATCATTCCACAGGTAAACAGGTTCATTGGTAACAGGTGATAGTATCATGATTGGGTATGAAAGGTTCATCCTGGAAAGACTCAGTCGTTCACAAGCGAGGATGGAGAGAGGTTCAACACTTTGTCAAACACAGGATTGAATAAAGGAGATTACTACATGGACACAGGAAGACTTTGTAAAACTGTTGTCAGTGAACACAGTTCATTAGCAAATGATTACATTCTTTTTTTATTTACAATTTACACAATGTCCCAACTTTTTTGGAATTGGGGTGTTATTTCCTGTCGGAGCTGGTCAGTGGGATTAATGTGTAAACCAGCAGTCTATTGGTTATGGAGAGGAAAGTCATTTAATTTGATTTGATGGGCAGAAAGATGGGGTTGTTAAAAAAACAAAACAATTGTGATGACTTTGTTGGTTGAACTTTTTAATTACTTCCAGTATTGAGGCGTGACATGACCACTGAAGATGCACCAGTGCCCTGGAAATAACTCCAGTACCCATTCTTAAATTGGAACTAAGGGGTCTAGCCCAAACCACGGAAAACCACATCATTTTGGTCATGTAGTCATGTATGTTTGAGCTTTTACCATTATTCCGTAATTGCCACTATGGCAGCAGCAAAAGTCACATAGACTCACTTTAATGGTTTAATTGCTTTTTTGTTTTTAACAAAATGACAAAGTAAGGAACTACAGGAATATCAGAAATTGTTTCTGCATTAAATGGTTAGTTTTTTATTAATGTCTGTTTATGACATGTAAAAGTTATGTCAGCAGCTGGAGATGCCGTGCACTTGGGTAAAGCTAGCTACTACTGCTGAGTAGCTCTCATATTACTGTTTTCAGCTTTAAACTCAGATTCAGTTTTCCCCATTATACAAGCTGGGTGAAAATGAAGTCAGTGTTGTATTTGTCTTCACTTACACCCTCTGACTCTGTGTGTGTGTGTGTGTCTTCCTTCTCAGGTTCTGATTGGCCACATCAAGAAGAAGATGAACAAGCAGACGTTCTCGGAGCGCTGCAGCCTGTGTCAGGCGGTGCTGCCCTTCTCCGACCACAAACAAGCAACCTGTGAAAACGGTCACATGTGGCTCAGGTATGGAGATCATTCTCCTGCACGAGTTCAGATCTAATCCACTAAAGATGTTTTTTATTAGCTTTAGCCTCAATGTGATCTGTGGGTTCAGATGCCACAGTTGAGCCTGACAGGACATGAATTGAATCTTAATGCCAAATGCCTTCTTTGACGGTTTATTTATCTTCACAGAGCAGTAATCAAGCCTCCCACCTTTTGATATTTACCCATGCACCACTCTCATCGTCTCATAAATATCCTCTGTCAAACATTTCTCCTGCCTTCTCGCAAGCTAGAACGTGGTGCCTCTGGCGGGCACTGAGAGAGAAATCTGTGCCCGTCAGTTGGACCTCAGTGCTGTTTCTGCTCTACTTTTGTATGTGTGTGTATGTGCACATCTATGTGTGTGTGCATCTATGTGTGTGTGCATGTCTCTGTCCCTGGCAGCCAGCTCTCTAATGCCTTTCTCTCGGTCTCCTCCAGGTGTGTGTTGTCATACCAGGCCTGCCAGACGCTGACGTTCAGACGTTGCCTCCTGCTGGATACCATCGCCAAACTGCCAGAGCCTGAGGGTAAGCGCCACTTTCCATCTCTCTCCACCTCCATTTCACAGTCTCACTCTCCATCAGCCATCTCCTCCTGTCACCTTCAACGTCGGTCCTCATCCTGCTCTGCTGCTTGAAATCTTCATACTTTAAAAAAAACCATGAATGATTATAGAAATTAGCATTTTTTTGAAAAGTGTTTTGAAGGGATTATTTGGTCTGTTTTTGTGTCTGATTTACTATCTAGGGCTGCTTTCTTAAATTCATCAGTTGAGTCACTGGTGAGAAAGCTGGCAGGCTTAAAATCTTCACTGTGACCTGGGAATTATGAGAACTGGTGCAGGAGTAAATAATCTTTTTTTATGACTTCATTCACTTTGTTTCATTGAGGTTCAGTGTGCACTTTGCATGCACTGAGGCAACCGGGTTATAGGTGACTTTCTGCAGTAACTGGATTTATTAAACATCATGCATAAACATAAAAAGACAGAAAAGATCATTATAGCAACACAAAGTGATACATCCTTGTATTATTATTAATAATTCCATCCAAAGTCTGCACAACAGTAACCAGGTTACTGAAGTGCATGTAAACTCATTGATAGACCTCTGGAAAGTGATTCAGGCTCATCTCCAAACTCAGTGTAAAAATGGACTCAAATGTAAAATGCTTAAAATCTGTTTTGTCAGATATATTTTACATGTTTTGAGACATCTTTGCATCATCATGCCAATAGCGTACAGTATTTGAAAGTAATTGTTATGATTACATACTAAAAAGATGAATCATGACCCTCCCCCCAGCCGCTTGGTGCTTTAGAAAAATGCCGGTCAACAAACCGGTCTAGTGTCAGCAGTGTGGCTCCTGCAGTGGTTAGAGTTGGGAGAGAAAAACATTGTGCTCTTCCCAGCGTTTGAGGACTGGCTTCATGTGACTGCTACATGCGTCCCGGGTCTTTGTGGGTCTCGCCTGAGCGCCTGAGGCACGACTCTCCTGGTCATTCCAGCCTATCTGAGCTAAAGACTGACAGCTCTGTGCAGTTTGAGTCAACATCATCCCAGCTCCTGTCTCAAAGCATCTCACAGATTGTTGCCTTCTATATTTAGTTTTTAAACCATGTGGGGCAGTTATTGTATTGTTGCCTTTTACTGTAATATCATCTATCAGTAAAAGTAATGGCTTTTGGGCTTTCCAACATGAGTTGAGTTTTAAGGTAATGATCAGTATCAAGGAAGAAGAGCGTTCTCTCACAAGCTGCATCACTGATTCATTTTCAAACTCGTTTTGCAGTTGAAAGCTTGTTTAATGACCAACATTGTTGTTGTTGTCATGGGACTCTCACTTAACAGTTTCTTTTCTCTGCACGGCAAAGGGGAAAAAATCACTTTGTTTTAGTAATCTGACATGAGAAGAGTCTCCTTAACAACTTAAAAATGGCTCATTGACAGTGTTTTGGTGGTTTTATTAAACTGATTTATTGTCTTCGTGCATAAGAAATGAGTTAAGATCAAGATCTCTTTTACAAAAATGAAGTGAGGAATTTATTATGGTGGTCTTAAGAAGGTGTTAAAAAAACATGTATTTCATCTCTGTGTATTTAGCCTCATGCCATTGTAGCCTTTCCATCAGAGCAATGACATTTAATTCAGACTTGTGCCTTGTTGAAAGTGTTTTTGGAAATGTTCCTTGGTCCGATTTAGTAAGAAAGCTGTCTTTGATTTTTAGGGAAAGTGATGTGGGCTTTTATTCATATGAGACCAAGATGTAAAATTCCCATCGAATTTATGTAACAAAGTGTAAGTCTGAAAGGGGCTTTAAAAGTCTTTCATAATCATATTCATATTTAGAAACCTCCAGGACAAACAGGACTTGTTTTTTCCCCCACAGACCCAGAGTGGATAAAGAAGATACTGCAGGCGCCGTGTGCTCTCTGCGACTCGCCGATGATCTAGAGCCAAACCATCGGAGCAACCTCAGGGCTTCCCTGTGACCTTCAGAGCCTCCCGCTCTGACGCAGGGTCCAATTTTGTCAGACATCACTGCTACAATTTATTTCTTGTATTTTGTTCATATTTTTATTACTTTATATTGGTATCTTAAAAGTGCAAATAAAAGACTTTGATTATACGTTCTAACTCTTATTTCCTCAGAAGTGTAGCCTACAAAGAGCGCAGAGAAACCATTTCCCCCTGCCGTGGTTTTAAATTAATATTTTACTGAGGTAAAACATTTTGGACTCAAACTTTACAGATTTCTTTATTTTCTCCCCACTAAAATTTATTCCCAGTCAGACACAGTGTTTGCACAAGGGTGCACAGAAACAAAGTTTCAAATGTGGAGGTTTCTATTATTCAGTAGGACTTCAGGGCACCATAAATAAGCTCCCTCATTTTCCTTATGTTGACTATATTTCCAAACCTTTGGTGTAGTTTTTATTGCAAGTAAGTGGAACTTACTCTGCTAGTCCTATTTTAGTGAGTTTTTTTTTCCTTCTTCTTTTTTTGAGCGCAACAAATAATACACTCTGAATAATACATACTCTGGAAAAAACTCAACATACCTACTTTAATTGGCACTGTAAAACAATTTCCAAGCTATGGGAGGGGGAGGAGGAGAGGGGGGTGGGGGGTGGAGGAGGGTTGGTGGTGCTCAGTCATTCTCTCAGATGAGGACTTCCGCTAATGTAAACGCAGAAGAGAAGGAGCGGCGAGGCAGATGAGATGAGCAAGAGGCAGGAAGAAAGCGGAAAGTGTGCTTAAAAACCCGGCGCGGTCCCTCCCCCGGGAGCGGGATGTAATGAGATTCAGCAGTAATGAGGGACAGAACATGGAGCCAGATGTGATTCTAATTCTAATCAAGGAGGGGAGGGTGGTGGTGATGGAGGGGGGGGGTTAGAGAGCATATTGTTAAATACAATTAACCCTTTTTTCATATTTGGAGAGAACAAGGGCTGACAGGAGGGGATACAGGCTCAGCGGCATGTTCTCGGCCCCGGCTCCTTGTTTTGGAGACATGGAGGTCGGCGGCTGGTGATCAAAGAGGAAGCTGGACCTGAGAGACTGGGCCAGCAGCAGAGCCTCCTCTATCCACCTCCAGCCTCTCTCATCCCCTCCATCCCCCGGCCCGGCAGAGGTGGGGTGGGGTCTGCCCTCCCTCTGGTGTCACTGGAGATGATAGCCTGCCCCGGGGCGAGGAGAGAGGAGGCAGCTCAGCTCCAAACACTCAGGGCCTCATGAAAGGGGAACTTTTTTATTTTATCTCTTTTTAAACCTCACGTTTCTTCACCCAGTGGTGGCATTTATTGGCCCAAGAGTCGGTTTCAAGATTCAGGCCAGTTGGGGAAGAAAGGGATGTCTCCCATTTTACTATAAAGTGAATCATTTATCACATTATCCTGTGCAGGAGGAGACTCGCAGTAAGTTTTAAGAGTGTCTAAAAGTCTAAAAGTTATTCAAGGGTAAAAATGATACCAGTAAAATACCCTACTAAGTAGATTCAGTATTTCTTTAAACATAATGATAATTTACTAAGACTTCTCACTTTTGAAGAATAATGTTAGTTGATTAGAGTAATATGCAGACCATGTGGCTTTTTAAAAATTTTGTATTTACAATAGTTTACAGCGTAGCTTAAAAATCTTGACTCATGGTCCACCTAGTAGCTTTTTCAAGAGCTTTTTCCCTAATAAAGAGCTATTAGCTATTACCCAAACTGTTTTTAATATCAGATTATAAAATAACTCCTTGCACTCCTCTTGTGATAGCCTTTGTGATTACTTGGCTTTTTTTTTGGCACAAGGTGTGAAGTGGCATCACTTTCAGGTCAAACATTTCCAGATGCACTGAACCTTTTTGTCTAGTTGTGAAAATGACATGTCTCACAATAAAACTCAGTGCGACAGCTGCCTTTTCCAACCTAAACTAAAATAAGTTACCAAAAAAAAATGGAATAGGTGTGGCAGCAGTTTCATTGTTATTTCATGACGAGACATTTGCAGCTTTGTTTTGAAGAGTCAAGCTGTGTGTTCTTGGCGAGCACGATCTGACAAAATGTGGTTTCTAAAGGTGTACAAAGTGGAACTGATGGCTGTGAAAATGAGGTCTCGGTGATTTCAGTGCTTTTCAAGTTTTGGCCGTAGCGTCTTTTGGAAGAACGAATCCTCACAGATTTCCAAACAAAGGAAACAGCAGAACTTGTGTGATAATGAGCTGAGTTCAGCACTTCATTAAAACTGCTCTTCCAAGTTTTAGTAAGTAAACCAAAAAGTGAAAGTAGCTAAAGCCTTGTGATGAGCTGATCATCAGCCCGTGGTAGATTCCAGGTTTCTTTTTGTTTTCCAGTCTGTGGATGTGGCGCTCCGTGTCATCGTTTGTCAAGTGGAAGTGGCTCCTCAGGTTGTAATGTTCCTGTCACTGATAGGTGGAGACCAGCACTGTTAGAGGTTAGCTGTGTTTGGTTGATCCTCCTCCCACTTTAGTATAATAATCCGTCAAAGAGCAGCTCCACTAGTAATTACCTGCTTCCCCTCCCTTTTTCTCCCACTGTCTTTGCTCTCAAGACTTCAAACGGGGGATTTTTCTCTTTGCATACAATATTTATATCCTTTATGTCAGTGGCTGGATGACATAAAACATTCATGGCACCTTTTCACACCTTAATTTCATGTGATATTCCTTTTGTTTTGTTTAGACTGGATTTTGAACACGATGTGTCCCTGTATCCTCTCAAGAGCATCTATTCATTTTGTTGCTTCAGAATATTCTAATTTACAGTGTAAAACGTGGCAGCTGCTTCGCCGCCTCACACATGTGACTGCATCACCTGCTGGGATCACCACTCTTTATAGGCACACTGGTTTTTATGAGTCTCCTGTTGATTCTCTATACGTTCTGACACATTTCCGAGAAAAGTTCAGTGATTATTATGTCGTTTTGAGCAAATGAATGAGCAGGAACTTGAATATTTGAATATTTATCTGATTTTTGCAATGCACTTCCTTGATTTGTGAGGTTTTTAATATGCGACATTAGCCAAAATCAGTCTGGTTATTCTAACAGTTTTTAAATTAATTTAATTTAATGATTTAAAATAACAAAAACAAACTGTATCATGATATATTGTGATATTATTTTTTAACTATAGTATATTGTTTTTGTAGCAAGATTATAATCTACTCTTGAATTCTAACATCTTATTTTTAAAGAAACTGCGACATCACTTCACCTGTTTCTTAAGCCAGTCAATTTGTAAATCCTTTTCTAGCTTGAAGTGTAATTTTCTTAATAACCAGTGTGCAACATTCTGCCTCAATACGTCCTGTCTTAAGGTATTTAATGCATGTCGGGAAAACTCTTGAAAGCAGTGAAATTAATCTCTACTACCTCACCGGCGGGATTCTGTTGGAGCGGGCTGCAAAGATATTGAGGATTATGCAGAAAAAGTAAACTTGTGCCAGTAATTAACAGTGAAGCTGCAGGGCTGAGCAACATGACCTAAAATCTATATCATCATGGATTGTGGCAAAATATAAACGTAATGATCGGTATTTTTGTATGTATGCATTTTTGGTCCTTTTGGCCTCAGGACTTTTCCATCCATCAGTGCATGATATTCATTTCTCATGCTGTGTCCACTTGTTTTGTTTGTCCTGAGCATTTAGAGATGCTGGACTGAACTGTGAGGTGATTGGTTGGTTGAACATCCAGTTAGATGTCACTGATTGTCGGAGCTTCAGTGTTTAATTATATAGAATCATGCAATTTATATATTGAAAATTGTTGTTGTTTAGGTAAACCTTAATGGGTAAAGGATTCATAATATTAGTGATTAGATGCATTTGCCTGACCTGACAAAGCCTATGACCTCAGAAACCTGACTTTTCTCTACATCCACTGCATCTGTGTAGCATCCAGACAGCTCTGAAATAAACATGGCTGTCTGTAAAGTCAGGGCCCTGAAATACACCACAGTGAAGCCTTTGGCACAGCAACAATCCAGAGTTGCATCATTGCATTTCTGCAGCTGCTGACTCCCTCCACGCCCCCATGAGGCTTCTCTCCTCTGTTTCCACAGTCTTCTAAACTGAGCCGCATCCCCCCCGAACTTGTCAGTGCTAATGAAGTCAGTATGCAAGGTTGTCTTCTGCTCTCTCCGAGCTGATGGGGTGAACATGGTTGTCTAACTGGTTGACTCCCCCGCTCTGCCGTCCCCGGGGAGCGGAGGGAGGGGAGGGCGGTGACCCGAGACCGGGCGAGGGGTTGTGTGAGGAGGATCGGAGGGGGGGAGGTTGTATGTCCATCATTAGAGTCACTATTTGTTCCTGGCTTAGAGAGCACTGAAGTGGAACTAATACTGAACAGCAGAATGGACATGGAGAGGGAGGGCCACTTTTTACTGCTACATTAATTAAGCTCATTCTCAACATGCTCCCTGTCTCTTCTGGTTCTGCTGTAATTAAGTGGAGGGGCTGCTTTGTGTACGGTTGGTTTAACCTTTTCCGACGTTTCGCACAACGTCCCTCACTTGCAGAGGCACAGAGTTATGCGCTTTAGTACAGTTTTGAGGTACTGGTGCTTCCTACTTTTACTCCCTGCATCAGGAGCTATTGATGATTTTAATTATCTAGCAGTTATTTCTGTAAGATGAACTATTTGATTTTTTAAAAATTGCTTGTGTGTTTCTTACATACAGTCTGAAAGATATTTGAAATTATATAAAATATAAAATGATTTTCATGTTCATAATTTAAGCAAGACAATATCATTTATTTTGTATATGTATTGTATTGAGTGAAGCTACAACCAGTTCTGGGTTTCTAACTGGGCAAAGCAGGAAACTGCCCCCAGACCCTCAAGGTTTCAGTTTCATCATGAGGCAATTAGTTTGAGGTGATCTAATTAATTGCACATTTGTCAGTTAAAGGCCATGAAAACATATTTTCCTAACCAACTACTTCCAGTGATGAAATGGGTGTCGATCATGTGATGTACTTCTGTCCACCAAACACAGCTGAGCAACATTTGAATCAAAATGAGTTTAATAATCAAATCTGATCAAACCACGCTCACACAGTCCTGAAGGCGCTGATTATCAAACCATTAATAGATAATAACAAAATATGTTTTTACAGAACTTTAACTTTGATTGTGTCTTGTTTAGTCATTAATATTTAATAACACAGTATCCTCCAATAAAGCACAAGAAAAACTGAAATGACTTAAAATGTACTTGAGGCCCCTGTCTTGTAGTTTTAAGGCCTCTGTCTTTTCAATATATGGTGCAGGTTACAAAATAACTGCGGTACCACAAACTAATTACAAACTAATACATGTACAATGCATAGAAATTGGGGCTCAGAGGAGACCCATGGTCATTTTTTTGCAGTAGGGTCAACTAGGGTCATTTCAATCTGGCTACTTATCATGTGACCATCAATCAATCAATTAGTGACATTTGTCTCATGTTTATAATTCCAATATGAACCATTAATCTAAATCAAATATTAGTCTAAATCAGTTTATTTTACGGCCACAGTGGATCTCTAGTGTTGGGGATTTTCATTATTGATTTTTCAACATAATTTTAAGGTGAGACAGAGAATTCAAACTTTTGACACTTAAATGCATTTTACAGCTGACGCTCGTCCACTTTCACTTCTTCTCCATCAGGCTGCTTTTCTTCAGTAAAAGACTGAAGTACTCCTCAATTGAATGAGATCTGTGCGATGCAGTTTTGAGTGTGATTGATGGACAGTTATTTCTTTATTGCTTCAGAACTATATTTTCTCTTTTTGCTCAAAGATAACAGGGATAAGTGAACAAAAAGCAGCGGTGGCTCTGCCGGAGCGTGTTTTCTCGGCACATCTTAAGTGAAGCGTACTGTTCGGCAGGCCTGCAAGACATCACGCAGCGTGTTCGTAAATGCGGCGGATGATGGATGTCTGTCTCCATCAGCGCTGGCACCGTGAAGTGACAGCTCTCTGTAACGGTGACAAGTTAGGTTCCAGCGGAGACAGATTGCCTTCAGGTGGCTCCATTTTCAAAATCTCACCAAGAATGTGAAGCGCTTAACTCTCCTCTTGAAGGCTGAAGGGCTCTCTGTGCCTTTTATATTCCACATTTGAGCAGGAAGAGAAGGCAGGGAGGGAGGGGGGGAAATGGCTCATTTGAGACTTTGCTTTAATATCTGTCTTTCAGAGATCAGAGGGTGTCATATTCTCACACCTCATATTTCACAGCATCTATCACAGGCCATGTAAAATTCCCTTAAAAGTGCATTATGCAATATAATAGCAGGTTTGGGTGACATTTATCTGCCAAGGGGAGGAAGGCGGGTTACAGACCTATTGCCTTTTACAAAAAGGATTTCATCACACAGAGAATCTTTGTGGATTTCTCCGGTTTGTCTTGCGATTGCAGCCGATGACTGAAATTAAAAATGAACTTTATGCCTCTCCCACGGATAAATACGTCTTCGCGCATGCAAATAATTGCACCTTAAAGCTGACATGAAGCAAACACCCCGTGTTTTTGGAGGGTTTTCGTAATGGTCCTGGTGGCTTATTGTTGAAATACTGTGCGAGCGGTTGATCTAGATAATCTTGTGCAGTCTTCTGTGCGTCTGCATGAGAGCGAGAGAAATTATTTCAGGGCCTGGTTATGCAGAATCTGTAATGAGTATTTTTGTTTTTTTTAAAAAAGGAAATACCGGTAATAACTATGTGCAAAACCATTAGAATGAATATTTATGCTGCTCGTTATGAAATATTCATTAAGTCGGTATAAAAAAAGAACAACGAAGGAGACTGGGGAGAGAGATTGTGTGTTTACTTGTGTGTATTTGTGTGTAAAATGGGGGCGGTGGGGCCCTCATCACCTATTGCACAGGAGTACTGACAAAACCCCGGGATTGAATATCTGACATCTCTTAACAAAAGCAGCAGCAGTAGCATCTTCCTCCCCTTGTTTTGTTTTTTTTTTTTGTAATTTTTTTCCCCCCTCTTTCTCTTTCTCTCCGCCTGAGGTGATACGAGTCCCTCCGTTCATCCGATCTCCGCGTCTCTCCCTCTTTCTCCACCTTTCATTCCCTCACTTCCCCTTCGTTCCATCTACCCAAATTAAGAAATTAATGAGGGATAGGTTCTTTACCAACTGCCCCCGCAATGTTTACCACTGATGAAATTATAATGTAGGCCCTGCTGTATTATTTATAAGCCAATTAGGGGAAGTGTTACTTGATTTGATGGGGAGCCGACACACAGAGTACATTTAACTAATGGAGACCAAGAGAGTAAAGGGAAGGAGGGGAGGGAGGACAGCTGAGGCGGACTATTTCGTACGATGCTCTAGGATTACGTGGCTAATTGCCCTGCTTTATCTGTCTGTCATGGATAGCCATGCATATTTTAGCGTTCCCAAAGACTTTGATTGTTTGCACTCGTGTTGGGGCTGTAACAAGTAGAGCAGAGGCCAGAGTGGAGTGTAGTTAAAAATTGGCAGCAGGGGAGGCAGGGAGGGGGCGCCGGAGAGGAGGAAGAGGAGGGGAGAAGCATGGGGGTGGCTGGGGGGCGGCCGAGCACAAAACTCAGACACTGTGACAGGTGGAGGAAGAGTTTTGACAAGGAGCAAAGGGGTGTCGAGGTGGGAAAATGTAGCAGGGGGAAAAAAAAAAGTGTAAGCCGTTCATTGAGAGGCTGCAATTAGATGGCAGCACAAACAGTAATTAATTTCACTTATTGTAGCCCGTAGCCAAGCGCGGCTCGCTGACCTCGTCCGCATATCGTTAAGAGACGATTTCATAATTCTGTTTTCTCATTTGCATGGCTCGTTTGCACCACGGCATGGCAAAGTCGTGACATCCAAGGAGGCAACGTGGGACAGGAAGCCCCGTGAAATGCCGGTGCACACCAGCAGCTGGAGGACTGTGGCTAGGAACCGAACACTGAGCTACACACAGAGCAGCTGAACGAGACGATTAGTTTATTAATCCATTAGCTTACTCGAAATGAATCCAGATTTATTTTAAGGAAAGAAATGAGAAGAACTTTTATCCAGTAAAAATGGAAAACATGTTCACACGTTCCTGTCTCTCAAATGAGAATGTTTGCAACTTTTCTGTTTCACCTCAGTGGAAATTATAGCTGAAATGATTAATTGAAGATTTGTTATTTTTTTTCCTGTTGTGTATCATTATAAATTAAATATCTCTGGGATGTGGAACATTGGTCGAATACTGTGTGTGGTCTCAGAACTTGTGGAGGACATTTTCCACTAGTTTTATAGATTAAACAATTAATGAAAATAATGATCAGCTGAATTCCTTTGGGTTATTCGGACAAAGCAGGTGATCTGTAGATGTCGTGTGATGATCGTTTGTCGATATTTTCTGACATTTTAGATTTAATGACTCATGATAAAATAATTCATAGATAAATAAATCATGGAAATATTACTTAGCTGTAAAAAAAAAAGTTACTCATAAAATAAACTCCAGGCTTCAAATATGCTTGAAAACAATACCTATTATTGATCCTGGAACTGTCTGTTGGTTGTATCTGGCGGAATAATTGATTTTCTGCAAATTTATTTCGGTCCTCGAGGCCGAGCCGTGGGCCGAGACCCCCCGGAGCTCGTCTTGTGCAGACAGATCCTGGAGGAACCTGCTTAAACCCCTGGAGTGGAGCAACTCTGACTGATGAGCTTTTTGAAAGTTGATCAGACACTTATGCTAAGAAGGGGAAACTGGAGCAAAGGCATCCTTAATTATCTGATGAGGGAAGCTTATCTGAACGGTTTCTTTTTCTCTCCTCTTTTATCCTGCCGGATCACATGGCAGATCTTTACATAACAAAAGAGCTACCTGGCCGGTCCGCTTCATTTAAAACTCCATCCTGATCCAAAGACACTCTGCGTGTGTGAGTCCAAGTTCTGCTCTCAGGATGATCCACAACAGGTCCCTGCTTCACGTGACGTACAGCGACACATTCTGGAGCTGTAATTTCCCTGAAATATTGTGCGATAAAGATTTGAGGCCCGAACATATTGGAACATTTATGGGTTCTCTCCCTGCAATGAGTGCGTAATTAATTCACGATTAAAAGTATTAGTACAGGCTTTGTGTGGTGATTTATTTAAAGGCTGGTACTAACGCTGGCTCGGTTTCCTCCTTTAGGAAATGGGTAATAAGATCCGATGCCAGGCCTTCTTTAGCATCCCTCTACACACGCACACACATCCCATATTAGTGTGTCTCCTCCATTAGAAGCCCACACATAAGCACAGGAGCCCTGTCACCGCCGCCGTCACAGTCACCATGTTAACTTATTCATCCCTGTTAAAGCCCATGTAACTGGATAGCTGTTAATTAATATAGCTGTCGGGTAAATGGTTGCCGCCGGACCATCGCCACCATCCATCAGTAACATAATCTCGGGCTTGTTTTCATGCCAGGCCTCGGGCTCAATTAAGATAATGCTATGCAAACGAGGTCTCTCGCCATTAGCCTCATCACTGAGGGGCCGTTTATTGCCATAATTGGGGCACTCCAAAGAACAATTACCGTGGCACCTCCTCTCCACCTATGAGATCAGCAATCATCTGCGAGCATGACTGAGGAGTCACGAGTCGTGACCGCCGGGCGACGAGTCGTGGCTGCAGATTGACCCGCAAGGTCCAACAGGAGCAGCTGGAGAGTGCAGACAGACGGCTGCAGCCAAGACTGCGGACCTGCGACCTGTCTCATGGCCTGTAATTATCATCAAGTGATGCATTTACATTGAAACACATGATAATGTTTATGTTATTAACTTAGCACAAAATGGCCTAATACGACAGCCCAGTAAAGGTGGTATTGCTGCTTTGCAGGTCTAGGCAGAGCTGTTTTCATGTCTTTTGGGGCAAGTCCAAGTCAAGTCTCAAGTCCTTGGGAGTCAGTCTATACAAAGTAAGTCACCTATACAGTGTGTGATCCTACAGGTTCGTTGCATGTCAATCTGTGTCAGACTGTACAATGTCAGTTTTGAGGAATGTCACATTGTGGCTGCAGAAGTTCTTACAGTGCCATCTAGGAACACAATTTTGGATGGACCACAAAAGACCTTACTATTTTTCTCTCACAGACATCAACTTTCATCCAGGTCATCTCAAAATTGCACAATGTGTGAAGCACTTAAAGGTGCCCTGTGGAATTTTTGACCACTAACAGCAACATGAACCAATGCTTTTATGAGTGGGTCCTGGTTTTTTGTTTGACAGTTGGTGGCAATAACACGCCAAGATGGGATTTCTGTAGGTTAAAATTTGAGACTTGAACGTTTTCGCTTGCGAGTTTCAAGTCAAGTCTTCATGGAGTCAAATCTCAAGTTAGTCAAGAAAAATTTGCTTGAAAAGTGTTTTGTTTCAAGAGAGTGTGACTAATTCAAATACTATTAACTTATCAATCATAACCTATTTAGCTGATTTTTAACCAAGACAGCTAGTTGTTTTTGACCTGAAAATCAAAGTCCATGCTTACAGTTACAGGAAAGCTGCTGAGGAGCTGCATATGAAATCAGTAAAAGTGTTTTTAAAAAGGAGAGGAGGGGGTGGCAGTGGTCTGATGTTGGTCCTGGAGGACAGGAGGTTGGTGTTGGCAGAACATGGCTGTGGTGAAGGTCAGTGAGGTAGGAGGGGGAGTTATGGTTTGTGATGTGATGAGAAGAGTTTTGAATGGAATCTGCTGCAGCACAAGGAGCCAGTAAACTTTTTAGGACAGGGTGAGGACATGGTGTCTGGTAGGGGAGCGAGTGAGCGATGGAGCAGCAGGGTCCTGGATGTAGTGAAGTTTGCTTCTGACTGGAAACTTCTGGCTCTCCAAAACTACCACAATTAAGTTTCTAATTATATTTAAGGTGGGAACTATACAATGCAGTTGTACATTATATAATACATGAATTTCTTATCAACCACACAAGTTGTTCACAAGGTAGAAAATGGTATTAAGATTTGGCAATTAGGAGAGCAGGTAAGTTTACATCATCTATGAAACTGGGTTAATTTAGTTCTTGAATTGTCTTCAGACTAAAATCTCAGTGAATCATAATTTGTAGTTTGGCTGTGTGAGGCTTTAACTGAACTACAACCCCCATTCCTAAAAAATTGGGATGCTGCTTAAAACGTAAATAAAAACAGAATGCAATCATTTGCATTTCATGGTTTTACAAAATCCAGAGTCCATCTATTAATCTCCTTTACACAATCATCTGACAAAGTGTTGAACCTCTCTCCATCCTCGCTTGTGAACGACTGAGTCTTTCCAGGATGAACCTTTCATAGCCAATCATGATACTATCACCTGTTACCAATGAACCTGTTTACCTGTGGAATGATCCAAACAGGTGTTTTCAATCAGTCCACAACTTTCACAGTCTTTTGTTGCTCCTGTCCCAACTTGTTTGAAACACGTTGCTGCCGTCAAATTCAGAATAAGCAGATATTTACAAAAATCAATGAAGCTGATGAGGTCAATCATTAAATATATTGTCTTTGTACTGTTTCCATTTGAGTATATGTCAAAAAGGATCAGCAAATGATCACATTCTGCTTTATTTGTTTTATACAGCGTCACAACTTTTTTTGGAATCAGTGTTGTGCAACACATTCATATATTTCCTCTGTGTTAAAGGAAGTTTGGCCACAACATCTCTGAACAGATACACTGAAAACACGATCATTATTCTAAAGTACAATTTATGTGATTCTGAATATAGCAACAGGCAAACTTTCGTAGTCCTTGCACTGTGAACCTGCCATCTGAATTTGTAAACTTCCTGGAGACTTTCTGTGTGCTGACTCACATTCCCACACATTTTCCTTCACAGTGCGTGAGTTGTTGATTTGCAGGTTTTCTCCCTTCAGCAGGAGAGACGAAAGCCACATCTCTGCAATACTGAGGCCTTTCCCATCTGTTGTCTGCTCACACCTCCACTTTGCTACATGACTCACACACACACTTGTACTTGTGAGGACCCTCTTTAACATAATGCATTCCCTGGCCCCTTACCCTAATCTCAGCCATCACTAAATGCCTAACCCTAACCCAACCCAGTCCTAACCTTTAAACAGCCCTTTGAAATAGTCAGATAGTCCTCACTTTCCCAAAATGTCCTCACTCCGCTGGTTAAAAACTTGTTCCGGTCCTCACTATGTAGCAAGTCTAAGTACACACACATGCACACATACACCATAGGCGGGCTTCAGCGCCGACACCAGCTATAATGATTCCTCTGACACACATTGGGGCACATCATTCCACAGCACAGCACAGCTTTGCAGCTCAAGGCCCCTAAACCTCACTCACACTTCTCACTAGCAAGATGCTTCCCTGTGTGTGTGTGTGTGTGTGTGTGTGTGTGTTCACGGCCACGCGGCTGAGAAGTGAGCGCCTCCTTGGGAATTTTAAGAGTCAAGCCCCCCTAAATCTTCTTGTTTCTACTTTAGAAAATCAATAGGATAAATATCCTGTTTGCCCCTCTTGTCCTCAGCCCGCCCGCCTCCAGCTCGCTCAGGCTACCGGAGCGGAGAATCTCGCTCTCACCTCAGGCTATGTTTAAAACAATCCCTGTTTTTTATAAGCTCTGAATGGTCGAGGATCTCAGGTGCCGCTTTTTTTTTTTTTTTTTTTAACAGCGAGCAAGAGGGAGAATCATGTTAACATATGCCATTGGAGAGCGCCACTGGCTAAGTCCTCCAATCGACCTGCTCCGTGTGTGATTAGGCTAGTGAAGCTGAGCCCGGCCCAGACACAGATCGAAGAGGGTACACTCTCAATATGGATGCGCGCCGCGCCTGCCGCGGCCACATCCAGCTGCTCCTATTGATTTTTCTGTCCTCAATTATATAATAGAAGCTCTGTTCTGGATTTGAACTTAAATCACATAGTTTGGCGAGCGAGCATGTCCCATAAATCAAGAAAGCATTTTGACTCATATGAAATAGGATTTTTATCGACTGTATTTGGCAGCCCCTCTGGAGAGATTTGCGTGGCTACTGTGTGAATGTGCGATACGAGAAGTGTATGTCTGCAGGTTTTTTTTTTTCCTCATACGTGTTCCAGGTGATTGAACTAAAGACAAAGAGGCACTGACACAAAACTTTGACTGTACGGTTCAGCAAGCCACAACTCAAGCTCTCACAAATCTGTTTTGAAAAGCCCTTGGATTAGTTCTCCCAGTACACAGTTGACTCTTCTAATTGGAAGACACCCACTCTTTTAGCCATCTGATCCATTGGCAACTTTGTCGAAATACATCCCTGAAGTCTTTATCCTCCCAGGCATATCGATATCGACGGGAAGACGCAGGTTAGGTCATTGTGAGTGAAAACACAACTGAACACTGAACATGTGTTTCATGGCAAAAAGAATATTCAGCTCAACCTAACAGCCATTGAAACATCAGTCCAAGAACAATCTGACCCCTGAACGATCTACCAGTTAAAAAAAATATGGAGTTCATCAAACAATTTCTGCATGTTGAAATTACTGAAATATTCCATCTTTCTTTTCAACTCTTGTTTATAAAGATACTAATATTGAATACACAAGGTTCATAGCTTCAGGCTCTTTAAAAAATAAGTTTGTTTAAAACTACAGATCGGTTTAATTAATACCTGGATTTTATTTCCCCATACACATAAAAGTGGCTGAGTTTCCAAATATCAGGCTGTCCAATTTAGTCAGTAGATAATGGCCTAAACAATATTAGATACCTAGATTTACTCTCAGGTCACAAATTAACATGACATCTCTTGTTTATTTGTTTGTTTGTTTGTTTGTTTGTGTAAAAATGTGTAAAACAACACATTGTAACTTGCATGTAATGATCTCATCTAACACTAGGCAAGAAAAAAGTAAGCAAATTTTCCAAAATGCCAAACTTAAATAAATCACATTGTTTTGTTAAATAGCTGTGAAAAATATATTTTCCAAGTTAAATTCCTGTATCCTTGTCTTGATTCTCTTTCTTTTTTCCCCTGTAAAACATCAGAATAATTGGATATCTTGGATATATCTACCCAATCAAATGTGATTTGGGGTGACTTGCTAACCTTGCCCATTACGTGAAACCACACTTGACTGTTAGCTTGTGGAAAGAGAAAGAGGTGTGTGTTTGTGATTTCAGCTGGCCAGAACTTCACTTACATTTCCAAAGCACGTGGTTCAGGTCTAATTTATTAATTTCCCCTCCGTCCTCCTCCTGATCTAACAGGGGTGAGGGAGGTGTGTGTGGAGGCAAACAGTCCTCTGCAGCTCCTCATCTCACTGTCATTGATCAGCCACACCTACCTTTAACTTTCCAATCACATGTTAAGGACTTCTCACTTGTAACCAAACCTGTTCAATATTCAGTTTCCCTTGGAAATACGTCACATTACTGAAGTTAAAGGTGCTCTTACTTCCATTTCACTGTGACTTTAATGTTGTGTACTAACCTGTATAATGTCATTCAGTCCCCAGAGAATGACTCTTAATGACTTTAGTGACTTTACCTGTAGCTCCACCAGCAGGGTGACATTTTAGGTTGTTAGTGAAATATCTCTATTATATAAATATATCTATAACTATTGGATGGATTTCCATGAAATTGGGCATGAACATTCATGCCCCCCTCAGGATGAATTGTAATCACTTAGGACTGATTGATTGACTTTTCATCAGGTCAAAATTTCAGTCATTCATGACCAAATACCTGCAAAAATAATGGCATAATTAAAACTAATGCTAATTAATGCTAGCATGCTAATATGCTTAACTAAAATGTTTTGGTAAACAGTTATAGCTGCAAACCGTGACCATGTTAGCATGCTGACAGCATTTACCTTAAAGCACCATTGTCCCTACGTGATATACCATAGAGCCACAGGCATGACTGTAGACTGTTTTCTGATTTCACCTGTTATAAAATATTGCAGGAAACACTGCAGTTTACAGAACATGACATCTGCTTGTGATCAGCAAAGTTCAGAAAATGTACATATAACAGAAAGTGAAATGAAAAATTGGTGAAAAATTACATTACATCTCATTATGCACCAGAGTCTCTCTATGTAAGTACAAAACAAGAGGTGGTTGAATTTAAAAGTGCTTGCATTGCAAATTGCAAACACCTGGAGCTTTAAATTATTGATTCTTTTCAATCTGATTTTCAGCCACAGTATTTAAATGAAACACCCAGAAACACAAATTCAATATTCTTGCAGTGAACAGACATTAGACACAGTGTAACACCACTTCATCCGTTTCATAACGACACCTTTCATCACTGAGTGATATGACTGTCACTGTATACCCAAGTATTTCATGCCCTATAGACCTGGTAAAGTGACCCATCGCGCTCCGCTCATGGAGCACAAACATCGACCTAATTTCAAGCGGCCCGTCTTCCTGCAAACGAGAGCACCGTCATTATCACAGAGTGCCATCAGACACCTGGAGGAGGAGGACGGTGGTGAGGCGGTGGCCGAAGATGGCTGGGGGTTCGGTTCGGTGGGAGGGAGGGTAACCTAAGCCTCAGATGCTAATCTTGCAACGCTCTGGCATTTTGGGGGATAATTGTAGCCCTGGCTGAGCTCAGGTGATGATGCAGGCGATCTGCTGGAGTTAAGCCCCATCGTTTTCGCCAGTTTGCTCTTCTTCCCCTCACCTGTCCTTCTGCCTCTGCTTGGTCTTAATCTCTTTTTCCTTCCTATATCCCCCCCTCCTCCCTCCATATGAATATTCCCCAGAATGCCTGACAAACTCGCAGTTAGAGGCGGTGGGGAAGGGTCGTGGGCGTAACTTTAGCTGGAGTAATGAGGCCTAATCCCCTGCTGGCTGGGGCCTGTTTAAACAGCTCCTGGCTGAGCCACCCAGTAATAGAGTAATTAACCCCAGCGCCCTCTTCTGCCCAGCAGCTCCGGTCCTCCACGACGAACGCCCCCCATAGTCCCCTCTGCCTGCATTTCTGCTCTGTCATTGTCCTGGATGTGATGGGGAGGAAGATGGAAATTGATGGAAAACATCAAATCAACGCTGATGGGAAATAAGCTCAAGATGGAGTGCAAAGTAATGCAGCCCTTCGCAGCCTATTGCCACACTTCCTTGACATTGTCTTTGTAGTAGCTTGTCTTTATGTGAGGAAGCAATATCATATGTGCCGTGTGAAGAAACAGTAATGGGAACAGTTCAAGGGTCATTATGAGCGCCGTGAATCACTCGAGGCAGACAGAGCGTTCAGGTGTGAAACATATCTCTCTCTCCACTGATCTGATTTCCAGACAATCATACACGGCAGATTCTTTGTATTTGCTTTAGGTGGGCTCACGAAAACAATCAGCACAATCAAACAGCATACACTACACACAGGCATCCCATCAAGCCAATAGGAAAAGCCTTGTGTGTTCACGTCCCGGCTCTTGCCGTCTCCAGCCGGCTTAACGCGGCGAGGCGCTGAAGCGTTTGAAGTAAGCAGCCACCACACATTATGCCAGATGAAATGCTATCATGCGTGGTCGCTGAATGGTTTGTGTCATTAAGAGAATAAGGCAAACAGGGAGCCGAGCGCGCTCAGAACCTGCTTGCTCGCACGCCTTTCTGAGGGGAAGGCAAGATTAAGGGGATGCTCAGAGGCTCTCGTCTGTCAAGACTTCAAAGATGCCATCGACACTCCTTGTTTCTGCCGGCGCAGCGACCAAATCGCACACACTCTGCCGCCTCTGTGGCTGTCAAAGCTCCTCTGACATCCCCTTTATCAGGTATACAGGCTTTAATCCAGACACAGATAAATAAATCAACACACAGGGGTCCCGCTCTTCTCAGCGCCTCCTGGTGGCAGGGTATCTGCACAGCCAAGAAAAATATCAAGAAGTCATTAGTCGTGTGCTGGGGACAACAAAGAAGGGCCAATTACTTGGTACATAAAGGATAATTAATGCACAATTGTCAAATACAGACGAGCACAGAAGCGAATGAACCAATACTCAGTGCATTTTTTTTTTCTCTTGGCAGAAATGTCAGATGATTCAGTGCAGATAACAAGCAAGAAATGAAATCAGCAGTGGCATCAAGGCTTACACTTGCTGAATTGGGCTCATCTCCTCCTACATGCCTGAATTGAATTTCAAAGTGTATCTATCAGTTTCTACAAACAGAGAAATGTGTTGCTTTCCACCTTTTTTTTTTTCGGGAGCGGAGATCCATTTTGACACCCAGTGCAACATCTGGAGCAGACAGATGAGAGGAGAACAGAGGAGTTTGAATTAGAGTTGACACCTCGACATGCAGGCAGACACGCCGCACATCAGAGCCAGCCCCGCGCGCCGGGATGGACACATCAGTCTGTTTGGATATCGGCGAATCCTGAGCGCGAAGAAAAAAAAAAAAGCACAGCTGAGTGGGACCGCGGGAAGCAATCTGAGATATCGACAATGAAGTAAATACAGAGGAACAAACCAAAGAAACAGCAGTGTGTACCCAATATGACTGCTTTAACTCGCAGAGAACTTCCCGGGAAGGAGGTGGAAAAAAAAAACACACACACAAGCTGAAAAGGCATTGTGTTGTACCTGTCTGGGTGTATTTCCGTTGGTTCTTTTCATTTTATTTTAACAGCAAAAGCGAGGCAGACAGAGATCACCACAACAGAAATATGATGTCTGAACTGAGAAGAGAGATCTGTTGTTCCATTGTTCTGTTTGTTTGTTTTGAAGACCAGTCTGGCAGCAGAAAGCACATCCCTTTCAGAATACAAAAGATGCCTTAGAGGCAACATAAGTGAAGTTTTATGCTGATGACTGACTGTTTGACAAACATCGGGGGTGAAACTGCAACTCTGTTCAGCGAGGAAGAGGAAGAAGGCGCTGGGAAAAAAAAAATAACTGGGGTACCTGGGTAATGTGTAAAAGAAAAAGAGAAAAAAGGGGGTTTAAAAACTGAGGGAGTGAGAGGACAAAAAAAACCTAATTTATATCCTATAAGAGGAATGTGAGGCACCCAGGGGGGCCCTGTAAGTTGTGAAAAATTAAAGGAGACGGATTCAAACTGTCCAATTTCCACATCAAACAAACCCTGGGCTCCATGCTCCTGGAGCGGCTGCCTCCTTTCCAGCACATAGCCTCAGAAAAAGGTGCCCCCCCACTTCTTCCTCCTCATCCTCCCCCTGCCTCTTCATCTCCTCCACGAGTCCACCACTGCAGCCGCCACGTTTTTTTTTTTTTTTTATTATTATTTTATTTTTTTGTAGTGGTACTCTCCATTTCCTCAATAACCCCGCTCTCTAATTCCCCTAAGCACTGTACTGGTTACACTAGCCACCATCTCTCCCCTGCCTAATTATACCCTTGTGAGTCTATTAATCAACTTGTGAATTATTTAAGAAGGAGAGCTCCTCTGCCTGTAACTGGCTTTGACACTGTGAAGGAGAGACGAGAAGAGAAAGGCAGCGGGTAGGTGGGGGGAAGGCTAAAGCAAGGGGAGGGTGGGGTGGGGGGGGTGAATGTTAGGAGGGAAAGAAGGAAGGCGGTAGATGGGTGGATGGAAGGAAAGAGAGAAAAGAAAGGAAATGAAAAGAAAGAAGGGAGATGGAATCAGGGTCTTGTGGATACGTCCCCTGAGGACCGGGCTGCCTGAGCAGCGCTGCACCCGGACGAGACAAAACCCCCATCAACATTCACCCTGTTTGTTTTTTGGGGGTTTTTTTGTTTGTTTTTGTTTTTTTTTTTCCCTTCCCACCCTCTATTTTCATGCATAAGTTTTCATGATAAACAGGAAATTCATGAATATATGGAGTGATACAGTGAGAAATGGAGGAGGGGGGTAGACAGAGGGGTGAGGTGAAGGAAGAGAAAGAGGAGTGAACAGTCAAAGCCAAAGAGTGAGCTGAGACTGGGAGGGTATTATGTAGACAGCAGGATGCACACACACACACACTTACATACGCATGTACACACACATACACAAGCAGATGCAGTCACATACATTTACACACATACACACATGCGACTACGCATTGCAGGCGAACCGGGGTCCTTCTGCTGTTTGACAGGAGGCAGCGTCTCCCCGGAGCAGCAGGTACGTGTGGCGATGGTGATGATGATGATGATGATGATGGTTGTGGTTGTTAGCGTGCCGGAGTCTGTCCTCGTCCTGCTCCCCTGGTCCCACCTGCTGCAGCCGCTCCTCATCAGTCGAGAGGAGAGCCCGACCCTTCTAATGACTCCCATCGACACTGACGCCCGCCATAAGCAGCCGGGGCAGGAAGAAACAAGCGTGAAAGTGAGATCATTATTATTTTCATAATGTTTTGTGCTCTCAGTCGGACCCCTGGTGCATCGCCGCGCCGCCCGCAGAATCATAATGAACTCGAGTCTGAGGAGTGTTTTGGGGGCCGAAGAGAAGAAGTTTATTTCAAAGATGGCGTGCCCTTTAAAAGAGTCAGTTCACCCACGTTACAAAAACAATACATTTTCTCACTCACCTCCAGTGGCATCAAACCATACAGACAGATTTGATTTTAAGTTTTGAGACAACCGCCTCTAAGATTTCTGCCTACACTCAAACACAATAGAGGTGAATGGAATTTAATTCTCAAAGCTTTGGAAAATAGCATTTAGAAAATCAAAAGCAACATCTCTTTAGAGAAACAATGGATAATCTACAGAACAACAACAATTTTCAAAGGGACTATTTCTTTGGTAGAAAGTAGTTCCAAAGGTCCCGTGGATTATCCAGAGGGAACAAGGTCATCTGTCAGATTTCTGACTGGACCACAGTATAATTGAATTAAGGATGTGGTGCTCAAAGCATTGATTAGGTTGAAATTCAACAGCAACATCTATTGCCAAGGTTAATTGATTTTAAATGTAGTGCTAATGCTGTATATGTGTTTCGGTACAGAAACAAAATAATGCTCTTTTGATATGTGTTCTATTACATCTTTTAATGCCCCTTTTTTCATTTTATAAAATATGCCAACCTGCTCAAGGCATCGGTGTTAAATAAAGAATGTTTCAGATCAGGAAATGTCTGATGAAATAATATGTAAACAAGAATCTGTCCAAGCTTTTAATACTAACCTTTGATACTTGATAAAGAATCTATATATTTAATTTGATCTCCACATATGCTGTTTTGGACACATTTTGGTCAGTAGCAAAAAATACTGAGGTTCAATACTGAGCCTTACTCTATAGACTATGTCCCGGTTACTGTGGGTTGTCCACAGAGGTCATAGTGAACACTTTTTTTTTTTTTTGGAACAACTTTGATTCTAGGAAAGAGATGTTTTAATGCTGTGAGACCCACAAATGAAATTCACCCGCATTGTGCTGTGGTGGAGTTAGAAATCTCTGAAGGAAATATCTCAAAACTTGGGCAAATAAACTCAGAACTATCTTCGTACCTAAAGGTTACAACAGGTAAGTGAGAAAATCTATTATTTTGTAATTTAGGTGAACCGACTCTTTAACGCTCTGCCCTCCCCCATGTTTATTGAGCAGACGAGCCTGTGGGCTTGTGTGTTTTCAGAAAGAGCGTGAGCTCATTTTGTGTATGCGTGAATATGTGTGTGTGCGTCATTAGGCGCACATCTCATTAGGCCCGAGCGGTGCTGTTGTCTGCGATTGTACGAAAGTTCACGCTGCTCCGTCTCTGTGGGATGTTTATTAAATTAATAAAAAGTTGCTCAAGGCGAGCTGTAGCGTGGAATGCCCAGGGCTCGGCTGTGATTGGCACTCTCCGCCGCCCCGCGTTCTCTCCAGGGTCCGCCTGCGTTTGCTTTAACTAACTGGCCGTGACTTAGGAGAGCAGGCTGACATGAAGCCCCTCTCCTCTCCCCCTCTCTGCTCCCCCCCGCCTTCCTCCCATCCTCATCACCCCCTCCTCTGTCTGACTGGGCCCTGTTCGCTTTGAATAGTGGGACAGGAAATCAGGGGGAAAAAAAGACAGTGAAACCTCCAGCCATTTCTTGTTCTGACAACGACGTACTGGTTAGCTAATCATCAATAATCAAGTATCAATTAGCACACCTTCAAATTTGTCTCGCTGGGCCCTGGGCAGACATCATAACAGTGAGAAAGTAGAACATACTAAAGTTTGAGTGCAAAAGGTGACGATTTGAGCAAATGTGTGTGATCAGCTTATGAATACATTTGTGATCAAAAATGGGTCACGCTATTGCTGAATCATCTTTTATCTGTACAAACCCTAGTTTAAGTAGCTGTTCATTAGGTTTGGGAGTAAAATCATCATCTAAAACACTCTGTGAGTTTGGTCTGGCTTCCTCAATGGATGTTTTCAGACTAAATACAAAAGCTGAGCTCATGAGGTTTAGGCTGGCTGTGCAAGGGCTACTAATCATTATCTCCAACTTCCTGTTTTAGATTCACATAGTTTTATTTTCTAGAGTATGAGCCAAATTTTGTTCTGTTATGTTTCCATTTCCCCCAATTTATAACTAGTAGCTTGGAGCATTAGTGGCTGGTGATGTGCTGTTAACTCTCTGCTAAACCCACCAGGACGGCTGAGCAGGAGGCCGAGGCCTGGGGAACCAGACAGGTCAGAGGTCACGGAGAGGAAACAGTATTTATATAGAAAGAGAATAATCAGGCAGGCAGGGGCGGACGAGACTCCTGAGGGAAAGATGAGTCTTGTTTGTTGGAGAAAAAACAAAAAAAATGAGTCATTATACAACCATTTCTCACTTCACACAAACACTTTATTTAGACTACCGGCATTATGTTCCAATTAAACACAAAAGAAAAGTCTGGCATTTCAAACTCTTCAGAGAATCTGCATATCGCCTTTCAGGAAAAAAAAAAAAAAACAAAGGGAAAAATTAAAATATATTATCATCTTTTAAAAATCCTTTTAAAAATAAACAAGACAAACACAAACAAAACACAACAAAAAAGCCCCACTCTGTCTCTTTCACTTTATATCTCTCTGTCTATCTCGCTCTCTCTAGCTCGGCTGGCCGACTCTCTGAGGAGGAGGAAGCTGAGAGAACTCATTTGCATATAAACTGTGAGAGGCAGGGATTGTCATCGGCGGCACATTAGACGCAAGGAGCGCGAAGGGAGAGGATTTTCATGTGCAAATTTCAGCCTCACCAACTCTGTGCATTATTATTTCATCAGCGCCTAAGAAGGAAACCCCTCCGATCCCCAAATCCCGCCATCATCCCCACGGACACTTCAAGATTCAGACCAAATCCCCCCGCCGCGCCTCTTCCCCAGAAGGCCCCACTACTGAGTAGCTGTTTACAGCCACAATGCAGGAGGAGCCGGTCTGTCCCCGAGACGGGCGTGAGATCAGATGAGAGGGAACCGCAGGAAGAGGGAACAGATAAACACCAGTTGTGACCAGCAATATTGGTGTTCCCTGCATTAATTGCTTGTAAACTGCGAGGCTGGAGGCTTGCTGGCTTTCAAGTTTAAAAAGGAGATTACAGCCAATTAGCAGGGCCTCTGAAAACCCTTTACTGCCTGGGGAATAGCGGCTGATCCCTAATGTGGGACAGCTGTGAGCAACAAAGGAACAGTCGTAGTCCTGCTTTTGAAAACACACTTGCAAGCGGAGCACTTTCAAAAACACACACATATTGCATGCACTCACGTATATAATCTCACATGCAAACAACAAAAAAAAAAAAGCCTGATTGATAGCAATGGCTGCGAAGAAGCGCTATTACTTGCATGAAAAATGAATGAGTACATAAATGCAACCACGCAAACAGACACGAACATGCACAAAAGTACGCGCTACGTTCCCAAAGTGACAAAACGGGAGCAGACGGGGAGGTAAATATGTTTTAAAAGGTGAGGGGAAAACGTTTGTGGGTAGGGGAACGTATTTCATCCGTTTAAATCAATTTGTCAGGTTCTTCTTAGAGCCGCGTTTCCAAAAGAGCTGAGTGTTTCCCTGTAAACTGCCATCTTTAATTTCTTTGTCTGACATGCTCCACTGTACCACGACACACCAGAGACCGAGCGTGAGGTGAGCAAAAGGTTCAAAGCCCAGATGGGAGCAGAGCCTGTGTACCCCTGAGCACCGTGGATTACCTCATTCACTCTCATGTCAAACAGACGGCAGGGAGAGGAGGAACACAAGCCGAAAGATCTCCACAGGCTCCGTAATCTACCACGATTTATGCCGAGCCCCGCGACTCCCACTTACGACTCGCGCTCGCTGATTTCCTTCTCTCCTCTTTATCTTTTCTCCCCGTGTTTCATTCCACTTTCTGTCTGTTTTCCGTCTGTGTACCTTTCTGTCACGTTCGCTGTGCACCTGCACATCCTCAGCTACACCCCGGTGTCATTTCCCTCCTCCACCTCCTCTCTCGTACCCGCGCACGCATTAGCAAAACAGCCGTCTGCCGACTATTCCGACTTCAGGTAATGACATCCACATCCTCCACGTGTAAAAATGTAAGGGGTAAAAGTAGAGTCTAAGATGGCTTCATGCTACCAAAAAGGTTTTTCGGTCAACACTTGAAGCTGTTCTGGTGTTCCCAAGTTTTCGTCAAAGTATAACAAATTGTTCCATATGAGAAATAAAGTGTATATACACAGCCAATGTGTGCACATGCTTTCATTTTAAAAACTACTGTTCAGACGTATAAACTGACATCAACAAAGAACAAAGTTTCGAACAAAGTTTAGAGTAGGCTAACTGAGCTAGGAGAATTTTTTAAAATGAGACGGCACGTTTTCTCTTACATTTGAAAACTGGAATTCATAAGCCTCAAACACACCCTTGGTCAGTTCAGTACACTCAGGCCTTATAGTATGACCAGTAGCTTATTGTAGCTGATGTTAGCAAACATTAAACAGGTCTACATTAACCTGCTGTGGAACTGACATTATTATTACTGACACAGATCACTGACTTTACAACTCTTCACTTCTTGTGCTAAACAGATTACACTTTTAATGGTTTGATCACAAAAGTTATTAACTTTACAAACTGTGCTTATATATTGATTTGTGACTAAACAAAAATAATTGAACCAGCTGACTGATATTACTACTGAACTAGACAGTGAAATAAGGACACTGATGTGTTTGAAATGATTTGAATCAGTCATTCGTAATTGTCAGCAACTTCCTGACAATCTTCAGGTTTTAGGCGAATAATCCTTGTCACCTCTGAGCAGGTGAAGTACTGTGATGTTTTTGTAGCACTAAACCTGTTAGTGAGGAGATCAAGGTGGACGACCCAGGTGAACCAGGTGACTTTGACACTGGAGACCTCCAGTCTCACTTCCTGGTTCCTACAGTCAACTTTTCTTTTAACACTGACAATAATCTTACCCTGAAGTTAACTGAGTGAACTTTAACCATAAAAGAGGTAGGTTCCACAAATAGTAACATGTAAAGAAAAGGCAGAGCAGAGTCACCCCTGTCTCCTCAATATTACATTCACGTACGACTAAATACATAGATGATGGCAAATGTCCGTGAAGTGCTATGTTCTTGTTCACAGAAACCTGTTTGAGATGGTCAGATGGTGGTCACAGTATTAGTTCCTGCATAACAGAGAAGTGGTTTATTTTATGACTTTTAACTTCTACTTTATCCCTGATCTTACTGTTCATCCAATAGAGACTCGCTGTTCACTGATTCCCTCCCTTTGCTGTGCATTGTCACAGTTGCAATAAAGACAATTTATTAAGGTGGATAAATATTTTTAAAAAAAGCCAAAACATTGCCATTGAAATCTCTTCTCGTGCAAAGTGAAACACGTCGCTGTTAACTGAGAATCTAACCAAACCTTTTTCTTTCCTTGTCCTTTTCTCGGTGCTTTGATTCGTCTTAATATAACCATAAAAGCTTTGATTTTGAGAAGAAAAAACTGTGATAATTTTGCTTAAATACTCAGTATGAACACTAAAGATCAAAACTGTAATCTGTGCAGCATTACATTTCTTTAAACATTTTTTGGAGACAGGGTTGAACAGAAGGTTCCTCTAAATCATTTTGTGGGCCTACACATTTTGAGATACGCCCGATATTATGTCCACACTCTGATCAGCTATTTTTTTAATTTGCTGCTTTCAATCACTTTGTACCAGTATGAGTGTCCCATCCTCTCTCTGTGCTCAGGGGAGTATTTGTTTATTGCGTGACCCTCTCAGGAAAGTCAACAGCTGTTTCCAGTCGGGCTTAGCGGCGACACCGCCATCCTTCAACATGATGGGTTTCGCCTTTTAATGCATCGCAGTTAACCACATCCTAATTAGAACTAATGACTTGCTCGTTAAAGAGCTCTACGGCTAATTGGCATACTGAACTGCACGCAGGGAAACACCACAAGGAGGTCAGGAATTTAAAAAAAATAATAATATGAAAGTTGTAAAACGGGGCGAGGCTGACCGGAGAAAGCTGCTAACCTTCTTATCAAACTGCATTTTTAATTAGAGATAATCAATATTCAAGGCAATGGATTTACCACAGTTTATATATCCATCAAGGATCATAAATACTTAATGCTGTAAAAAAAAAAAAAATCAGAAACCCCAACACACCCAAATTTTTATTCCCCAAGTTTATGGCAATCTGGCAAATCAGATATGATTAATTATAAATTGAACCATTACAGTGCGCTTCAGAAGCTCACGTTCACAAATTGCATCCACAACTGGGGTTGAACATGAATTTGCTCTCCTGGTATTTCTGCGGCTCGTATGCAAAGTTGCCGGCTCTGATTCACATGCAGGGTCCGTTCTGCACCCTGTAGTTTCATTTAGATCAAAAAGACTCAAATAGACAGAGAATCACAGGATATCCAGAATATCTGATCCCCCACCACCACCACCACCACCTCACCTTGCCTCTGAGAATCTGAGCCGCTCCCGAGACGATCTCATTAAATCAGAGATGTAAGAACCAGAGAGAGAAATATACAACAGAAATGCTTCCTGCTATTGTCTTTGCTATACAGCACAGTGAATCCAGGTTAAGTGCTTCGACAGTCCTCCATGTTGGACCGTTCAGGGGAACGGCAGACACCAGTGGAAGCTTTGACAGTCACACCACATTAGTGCAGTAACTGTAAAAAGGCCTTTCTGGGATTTGTTCCCTAAAAATACTCTCACACCACAGGAAGCCGGAGCCTCTCAGGAGCCTGATTTGAAACCTCGCAGCCTGAGGACAAGGCAAGCAAAGGCAGAAAAATAAATAAAAATAAAAAAACATGCCCCCAAACTGCTGCTATTACACACATAACATGGCAAACAGTGGAAAACAATAGAGTTATTTCAGCACAGAGTAGAGCGGGACGGAGAGCGATGGCATCTTGGGGCAGAGGGCTGCAGGGCTGGGTGGGGGCCTCCCGGGCGGAGGTGGAAGGAGGGGTGCTCTAATGGGCTCGGGGAGGTTGGCGAGCCCTGCTGGAGGCCCACAGGAGGCCCTAGCCTGTGGTCTTGCCTTGGGCAGGCCTGCCACAGCAGCAGTCAGGTGGGCTGACAGACTGAGGGAGAGGAGGCCCTCCCCATGTGGCCTGCCATCAACCCCCCAACACACACACACACACACACACACACACACACACACACACACACACACGTCTCCTCCCTCTGCACAGATGTTCAGGGTTTGGGGAGCAACAAGCTGTGCAGAAACAAACAAAGACAGGGACTTAACATCTCCAAGTTGCATGTGATATCTTCTGCTGCATCGCTCTAACTGAGTCAATCTGTGGCGGTTTTTAATTCAGACCCGAGCATGTGTCGACATCTCTGTTGCCAGATTAAAAGTTAAACGTTCGCTCATGCAACATGGAAAAGACTGAAGTATGAGGATTATTAATTAATGGTCATTTATAGGGTTGAATTAAACATCAGCATGAGCCCTCTGCGTCCACATGTTAGTACAAAGTTTGTTTTTATGCTGTGTGTCTCAAAGAGAAGAAAGGGCAGACATCAATATGAATCTACGCATCAACACACACAAGGCTTTTTTTTTCTCTCTCAGGTGTGTTATGGAGTTGCTCTGTACTTACACAGTCGACCTTTAGCCCCACAGCTCCCCAAAGCCCCATCCATATAGCCCACTGTAGGAGGTAAAGATCAGGGCGGCCCAGCCTGGACTCTCCCCTCCTGACCGGCGAGGCGTGTGAAGCCTCTGGCATGACTCTCAGCATGGGAAAAGTGCAGCTTTATCACCGCTGCTCAAACATTCATCACACAACCTCTCCTGCAGCGCGCTCCAAAGGGAGACAATAGCGCCTCCATCAACTCCCATCTGAAGCTGCCGATTTAGGCAGAAGGTGGCAGAGAGGCAACTTCAAAGTTTTTTCGGCGGCCCGGGTCGACGCGCGCACACCACACCAAAGACGGAAGAAGAAGAAGGAGAGGAGAGGAGGGACAGTTGGAGGAGGAGCAGCTCTCTCCAGTCAGGAGGGAGGTCATTATCAGGCCATGTTTACGCTGGCACAGAGCACACTGATGTGTAGTGCTGTTTTAACATTTGGAATATAGTACTGCTGCCATCACTGCAGGCAAAATAGTTTATGTGCCTGTGTTTGTCTACGTATGCATGTGTGTGTGTGTGTGGTTGTTCCAGAAGTCTACCTAGAGGACTCTTTAAAAGGTGTTTGCATTATTTCCTGCATAGAGAGGTGAAGGTCAGTGATTCCCCGGTGAAAAGCAACATTTTTGCACAAACAGCAAAATAAATACTTGATACAATACGGCATCAGGAGAGTACGCTGCAAAAGTATGAGATTTAAGAAGTCATTTGGTTTGTTATGGGCTCCTGAAAGTCTCCTTTTCTTGTAACAGACAAAAAAAAAAAAAAATCGGCCATAAAAGCTGTTTTGTCTTGTTTCTAAATATTGTCATGCATTACTAGAATAATTTAGAAAGAAGAAAACCTGCTCCCAACAAAAAGGCAGCATGTTTATGACTTTAATACACATTCATCAGGCATTAAACTGTGAGCTGACGTAAGTTACTTGTCTCATTTTATGTGTACAATTATTGACGGGATAATTGTCTCAGGTGTTTGTGATTCATTTTTGATTGGTTGTTGAAGCGGCTTGAGTATAATGATGCTTCATATTGTGAGTTAATCGCCCGGTGAAGGTTTATGACTGAAACATTGTTCTGTCAATACATTTAGGGCTGACAGTGTGAGTTCACAACTTCCTACACACTCTGTCTAGCAGCTGTGCATTACACAATAATTATGCATGAGACCAAAGTATGTAAGTGCATTGTAATACTAAAAAAGTATTATACTCATAATAATAATATTATGGGATATGGACATTGTAATTACTAGAAAGAGTCTCCAGTTTTTGCTTCTTTAAAAAGCTTTAAAACCAAACTACTTTTTAAGATGAAGAAATTTTCCTGTGTGGAAACAATGCATTCATACACTTGGCTGAAACCTGATATTGTGAAAAGGTTTGTGCTCCTAACTTTAGGTTTCTCAAGAAGTATTATCAGGTGTGTGTGTGTGTGTGTATGCCTGCACACAACTTGAAAAGGCTCATCAGATGGTAGAAATGATCAATTTATCACATGTTCAAAACATGACGTTGGTGAGAAATGTTAAAGAAAAGCATTTCAGTGGTAAGACCATTATCGGGACAACTTACACACCATTGAATTTTATTTAAATTAAATAGGCTATCAAAAACATTTTGGATGTGTAATAAATTGATCTTTGTTGTCAATGTTTGGAAAATTTCATCTCAGTGACTTAAGCTGAACAGACACTGTACGGCTTGTGGTTGATTTCAAGCACAGATGCCGTGGCCCCTGACTAATTTTACAGTCGGTCGATTTCTGACGGGTCAGGTCAGCTGTCTTCCAGTTTTGATCAGCTCCGTGATCTGACTTCTCCCAAAAGATCCATTATAAACTGCAGGTGTTGAACTTGTTATTATATTATAGTCTTGACTGTACTATGATAAAACTGAACTTCCCTGCATAACAGACTGACCATATGTTCTACATCTTCCGAGCTGCATGTCCATTTTCTTCTTTATCTTTGACACATTTTTGAAGATGCATCCATCTTGTCTTAATAAAAGTTTCTTGGAATTACCAATGGACAAAACCGATCGGGGGTTCAGCATTTATGTCGTGACAGTGCACAGTGTGACATTAAAAGCGGTATGGCAGCGCAGAGAAGCCGATTAAAATGTGCAGTGTGAGTTAACACAACATAAGAGATCGTCCAGCGTCTGCCCGGCATTAAGATGAGTAAATTGCTCTGTTTATTCTATACGACCATAAAAAAAAACAGTTGGATTCCTTTTAAGAAACAAGAAGAATAAAGAACAATAAATGTGCAGTTATTTCTCTGGGTGGCAGAGATGTTTACAGACCTGCTGTGCCTCTCCTGTATCTACAGACCAGTTAACCCATATTTCATAAACATACAGAGTGACTGAAAATAGAAAAACAAAGTCAAACTATGCCATATCACTGGTGTCAAGCGAAGTATGATTGCATATTTGAATTGGAAATCCGGCAAAGTGACGATAACAACCTCGTGCACTCGCTCGGAAGGCGAGAAGAGGGTTAAATGAACAAAGCCTTGAAAAAGAGTCCAATTCTCCAGCTCCTGCCCCAATCCTCGCAGTTACCCCCACAAAGTACACAAGAAAAAAGAAAATAGTATCATGCATATCATTCATTAGCAGCAAATAAAAGAAATTCTCTCTAATAGTGCCCCCAAATCCCCGAGCTCCCAGCACCACGGAGCGGGGAACTAAAGAAATGGGGGAGAGAGATGCAAAAGGAAGCCGTCTCCCTCAAGTGCTTGTTAGGCCCAAATTATTATGGCGATGAATAATTTTAAAAATAAATAAGAAAATAAATAAATAAAAAAAGAAACATTTATAGATCTAAGTATTATCAGAGGAGCCGCGGGTCTGTTGCCAAGCTCTCTGGGCCCGTTTGAAATCCGCCTTTGTTTTTCACTTTGATCTTTAACTGCTAACCTATCCATCGCTTCACCTGGTCCCCTGTTAGCGCTTCTTCACCCACTTCCTCCCGTTAAACTTTTTCTCTACGTGGCACGGCACTGCCCGCACTAAGTGGTAATCATAATCGCATCATCATCATCCTCATCATCATCCTTGTCTCCGTCGTCATTAACTTTCTGTTCTTTCACAACAATAATTAACATACTGCACAGGGAGCAAGATCAGGCGGAGAGATGCAGGAGGAAATGAGGGAATATAGAGGAGCGCGGAGCAAAGAGACGAGGGAAGGCAGCCATGTTGGAGGAAGAAAGAGAGGAAGGAGACATGAGAGAAAGCTGCGACCAGCTCCTCTACACTTGCTTCCTCTCCTCTTATCACAGTGTCTCTGATTTACCTTCCTTTCCTTCCCCTTTTGCTTCGTCTCTTTTTCATCTCACTTCCTTTTCTCTTGCTTCCTCTCATCTACTTACTGTATATCTTTTCTCGTCGTTTGCTATTTTCTCTCCTCTAATGTAATTTCCTCTGCTCTGGTCTCCTTTACTTGCACCTTGTCTCCTCTCATATACCCCCCACCTTGTTTCTTTTCATCTATTTCCTCTACTCTCTTCTCATTTCCTTTTCTTTTATCTCATTTTTTCTCCTTGTTTCCTCTTTCCTTTCCTCTGATTTCATTTCCTCTTATGTTTTCTTTTTCTCTTCCTCTCTGATTTCTTCTCCTCCGATTCTGTCTCATGTCATCCTTTCCTACCTTTTTGTTTCCTTCTCCTTGCTTTCTCTCCTCTCCCTTCTTCTCATTCCACATCCCTTTCTCTCATCTATACTTCCTCCTCAATTCTGTTTTCTTTCCTTTGCCTTCCTCGTTTCCTCCCTCGAATCACGATTTCACTCATTATGTCATCCCCCTTTTTTTCTCCCCTTTCCCTTTCTTTTCTTTTCTTGCCTCCTCTCATTTATATTTTTTCTATTTTGTCTTTTTTCTCCTCTTATTTCCTTGTCTCTCATCTCATGTTGTCTCCTATCACCTATCCTTATGTTTTGTCTCCTCTTGTTTCCTTTTTTCATTCCCTTCATCTCACCCCATCTCCTTTCTATTTTCCTGTGCTTTCATCTCATTTCCTTTCCATTTTGCTTCCTCTCTTCTCATTTCCTTTTTCTCTCATTTTGTTTTGTCTCCACTCACCTACTGTTCTCTTTATATTTCCTTTCCTAATTTTATTTTCCTCTTTCCTATTATTGTTTAGCCTCTCTCCTTTTCTTCCCCCTTATGTCTTCTCTCATGTGTCCTTTATTCTCATTTCCTATGCCCTCATCTCATTTTGTCTCATTTAATCTATTTCCCTTCCCTCTCTCTCTCCTGCTTTCCTTTCCTCTTACCTGTCTCCTCTCATTGACTATTTTATCTTCCCCTTTTGTGTTCTCTCCTTTCATCTAATTGTCTTTCTCTTAGTTTCCTCTTTCCACTCTTTTCTTCTCCACTGCTTTCATTACATCTTTTCTTGCCTCCTCTGCTCTCATCTACTTTTCTCTCCTCAAATGTTTCCTCCCTTTTCCTCTTACTTTTTTTTTTTTTCACCTCCAATCTCATTTCCTCTCCTTGTTTCCTCAAATCTCATTTTCTCCCCTTCTCACTTGTTTTCTCTCACCTCATCTCTCATCTCATCTCCTTGTCTCCTCTCTCCTCCTTCCCATCATCCTCCTCCTGAGGTTTCTGACCTCCGGTGCAGGGACATCCCCAACCCTGTGCTTCATGCCCGGGCCTCTGATTGATATTGTAATGAGACGTATCCCAACATCCCTTCCTCCCTGTACTCCTCCCCACCTCCTCCTCCCCCACTCCTATCTTTCCTGGTACCCTTCCTCACTCCCTCTACCCCCTTTGCTCCCTGAGCCCCCGAGTGGCTCGCTCGATTCCGTTTCATCACACATCAAACAGGCCTGACGCTCTCCACGCAGGCAGGACCCAGGGACCGCAACATCTGCACGGGGAGACGTACGAGGGTGTGTGCGTGAGGGGGTGGACTCCGGCCTCCGAGGGGGGGGAGGGAGGACACGCCGTGCTACGAGCAGATGTCACCGGGACCTGAACAGCAGGCTGGGGGGACGCCGCAGGGAAAGAGAGACGTAGTGAGGGAGCCACCCCTGCAGCCCGGCCCGGGGAGCGAGGAGAGAGGAGATGAACCCAAGTCTCTCCAAACACTCCTCCTCTGCTCCCCTCTCCTCTTCTCACCTTGCAGCCCAGCTCCCCCTCTCACTCCCCCTTTTGACAGTACAATTAGGTAATTAGTCACCTCGGCGCTAATAACCTAATCATTACTTGTCTGTGTGTGTTTTCGCTCTATTTCAAAATCTGTATCCTCCACAGGCGCTCCCCTGGGGCCTGACGTGGAGGGCGGAGGGGCAGAGAGGAGGCGTACAATTACCTTTGTCTGGCTACTCCCCGTGGCACAGAGAGAGTCAAGGCTCTGATCCAGACCACAGCAAAGGCCCTTTTTAATGGAGACAGAGAGCCTGCTCTTTGCAGAGGGTCAAGATTGCTCTCACATCCATTAACACCAAAGCTATTTCATCACTGCCTCGTTCTGGCAGGTGGGAGCTGTGGAGGGACTGTGATCAGCCTCCGTTGAGTGCAGACGCTGACATTTCCCCAGTTAGTGAAAGTGGCAATCGGGAGCTTCCGCTGTCAATGAGTCATCAAAGGGCTTGTTTGAGAACAGCTGTTGACGTCAGTGCACTGCCACAAGCATTAACCCTAGTTGAGAAGTGAAGTTTTTTTTTTTCTGAATTGCTGATGATCCTTTCATCTGCATGGGTAACATGCAGATCTCAAAGTTCACAGAAATGTTATCTGTCATCAAAAAGGGATCATTTTTTGAGAGCATTTTTAGAAAAATTTGGAAAGCTTCAGCAGAACAATGAATGTTAATAATATGCCTCTTTCACCCATTTATCAATAAATATCTTATACTTTACATAGCTCTCCAGCATTAACCAAAGCATTGACACTTAAAAATGTATTTTCTTACTGTTTTTTCCCCCCCAAAAGTCTATCACACTACATCCATTTCAGTTCAGCAACTGAACATATATAACACATGACTGAGAACACATTTTACTTTTAAAAGTTATGTTATCATCCTAGACTAATGCATTATTTTCAAACCAGTTCATGTTCTCATGGCTGTACTAGCTGTCATTAGTTTGCAGGTTTGTAGTATTGTATTGTATTGGACAAAGTAAAATTTCAGAACAAAGTGGTGGACGGACCGACAGAAGGTTATTACTGTCCCTAGACTCTGAACACAAAATGTTCAACCACAATGAGTCAGCGTTCACACACCTGAAAGACTTTATCCTGAATTCTAATTTGCTTTTGAAGACGTCAGACTTGACCTGGACGTGTCAAAAAATAAAAGCAGCTCCGATTTTCATTGTGCAACCTTGCAAAGATGAAGTTAATGAAAATAAAAGAGGACATGATGTTCACTGGGATGGATTATGTATCTACCTCGAGCTCAAGTCTGCACAAAGATTTTATCCCAGACTGAACTGAAAGGAGACCAATAACTGCTTGGAAGCTCAGAATAACATTCAAAGATTAAAAAATAGGCAGCTTTTAAAACAGTCAGCACTAAGTTAATGTAAAGCAGCAAATGGGCTAAAACATGCAGAAACATCTGCACCGTCTTTCAGCTGACCTTTCCTAGATTTTGAAACTCGAGGCACCAACCACATCTACTTTTCCTTTTCGAATATTTTTCAAATCTCCACTGACTACAAGTTCCCCAGCAGCGCGGAGAAGCTGCTCATCTTCGCCACGAAACCACCATCATCCATTCCTCATAATCTAGTCTCATGTTTTTGGTTTGTGGAGTTTGGATCCCCCGCTGTGCTCGCAGCGACAGCCGCCGTGTCGTCCTCTTTATTATTCAGATTTCTTGGAGCCAAACAGCTGTTTTGCATGGCAGATTGAATCAGAGCTTGTCCTGACTCCTGAAACACAGGTGACAGGTGAAAGGACTGAAGTCTTGAATTGTGGCACAGCAAATAAAACACAAGGACAAGTTGCTGTTGAAAACTAGCTGATTGCAATCCCCAGCACTCCAATGAAGAATTGCAACAGACTGTGCTTTTTAAATGTACTGGGGGGGTTGTTAGTGTGAAATCTTCACATAGTGTACATCCATACTTGTATATAAATTAAGTTTTACAACGAATAAAACATCTTGACTTCATGTGCAGGGATTTTTAACTACGGAGACAAGCGTCAAAGCACAGAGAGAGAAAATTAATCGCTGCAGCCAGTAACAATATTTCTCCTCCATAACAAACTGCTGCAAATGGATTTCACAACCAAGTGCGTGGTCGGCAGCAGCCTTTATTAGACAGACCTGAATGCATTACTTTAGCTTGACGGCGAAGTCGGCGCACTTTATCACGGTCCGGGTAATGAGAGATAACTTCCCCGCGTCTGCGGGAAGCGAGTCCGGCACCACAACCCCCATGCATTTTTTATCAGCCGCAATTACTCAGAGCTTGTTGATATTTCCCATTCGTTTCATTTGGGAACATTTGCATCAGATAACCAGAGGCCTGCTGTAGGGCTAACTGAGCCATGCCGCAGTAAATTATAGGTCTCCGACTGTCCGACAAGTCACCGGAGGATTTGCTAATGGCCAGGCTGCAGCGTGAGAGGTCAGCCAGTTCCTTTTGACGTCTGGTGTGTCGTCAACTCTCCTGGCAACTCTCCAGCTCAACAGTTCCTGGGTCACAACTTGTCAATGTTGTCTTTGTAGGCTGCAAACTGCTCAGACGATGTGATCAGTATCAACACACAGGAGGTTCTGTTTGCAGTCCTGTATGTCTGCTTGTTTGTTAGTATCTCAAAGACTACTCAACGGATTTTCTTGAAATTTGGTGCAAAGTTTGGACCAGAGAACAACTGATTAGAGTTTGGTTCTTTGTTTGATGCAGGAGAAACATTTTGTGTCCTCAGTTCAAGTAGAATCTTCCTGTAAAGGTCACAAACATTTGGTCAGTGGACTCTATGGGGTTGCTCTAATAAAGCGTTCATTCACCCACACACGATCACAGCCTCACACCGATGGACGGTGGTGGAACCTGACCATCAGGAACTATTTGGGCTTTAGTGCAGGACACTTTGTGAACAGGAGAAGCCGTGGATCAAACCACCAGTCCTGCAATTATTAGACAACCCGCTTCAGCTCCTACCATCATCAAATTTAATCCAGTTTAAAACAAAATCATCCAATGTTTATCAAATCTGTCAATAAAATTACTAGATAAGCCCCATAGCTTTCTGATATGCCACAGTGTCAGTTTATTTGTATTACTCTTAAATACACTATGCAACTATATCGTTTACATGGCACATGCACACATCTAGTGACACAATACACACAGTGGCTATAAATCAAAAGTTAATTCCAGACATCATCAGTTTGTCTATTGCTGTTTTTTCATCCAGGTCCAGATCCAGACTCAGATTATAAAAACACATTTGAGGGATTGTGCAGCCTTAGCTCAGGTTCGCACTCCCTTACTATTTCACAGTTTATTCCTGATATTCAGCCTCACGAGATGACAAACAGTGGCTCCAACCCTAAACATATACTGTGTATATGTAACCAGTGACGAGTAGTTACAAGGCAAAAAAGGTTAGTAATCATTGCCACAGAGTAAAGAAAGAGCACTGCATTGTGTGGTGCTGTCTGTCTCTCTGTGTGCCCTACTCTCTCATCAATCATAATTAGCAGCAGTTCCGCTCAATTAATGCTGCGGGCTTGAGGCAGAGATGAAGGACTGAATATCAATATCTCCCTGACAGGACCGGGTAGATCAAGGCTGATTGACAGGCAGACTTCTAACCCAATCAAGGTGCAGAGACCAGGGTGGCTGCTTCCTGGTGTCTCATATTTGTTGTAACTGACAGGTGCAGAGAGATGTTCGGGGGTCCTCGGTGGAGCTCTGCGCCGTTTATGCAGATTAACACGTCAAAAGTACAAATGAATAAATAAACTGGTAAGCACAAATCAGGCATTTAGCCTGAGGGGATGCCATCATTACCAGATTAAACAAAGTGACTAATCACAAAAACAATCCGCTTCAGAAGTGGAGGAAGTCAAAAGACGCCAAAGCTTGGGGGTAAAAAGCTAAGTCATCTTAATTATTCAGCTATAGGCAAACAAAAGATATGAATTCATAATTAACAGAGCGATGACAGATAATATTTTTTATTTTTTAACAGACATTGTAGATTATGAAGCTGTGAGGCGGCTGCTTTGATGAAAGAGAAAGCGCTCGCCTTTCTGCAATATTTACATGACGACGTACAGTATAGGAGGATCGGATGTTTTTGACGATGGAAATGCAAAATTCAAACCCAAAATGAGCCTTGAGGACGGGATCACAGGGATGGCATAAATTCCCAAAGCAGCCAGCCGGCGTGGGTACCTGAGGTAGAGGCCTTGTGGGAATACTTTGGGTCAGTCTAAAGAAGAAGGTGGGATTACAGATAAGGAACAAACGAGACCCACGCAGGGTGTTTTGACACTAAAAAGAAAATCCTGCTTCCTTTGAAACCCAAATGAGCTGATGCGAGGTCCTCGTTCCAAACACACACCCATGCCACTGCCCGAGAATCAAATCTTCAGATGTTTGAGTCTGAACCAGAACTGATGTTTTTTTATGTTTTTTTTATATAGCCGAGCTGACCAGAGCAGCCGTAACCTCAGCTTGAACTTCCTTCATGCCTGGACACAACTCAGCTGTAAACACATCACTTCTCTTAAATTGGCCTAAAAGCGCCCCTGGTTTCCAGACTTCCCTCCATGCGCCGCGGACACCAGCCTCCTTTGACCTTCACACCAAGCCACGGCCCGAACCTCTGCTATTGATTTTTCTAACTATCTGTTTACTCCTCGTCTGCACACTTTCCCAGCTGCTTGGAGAGCATCGTTTGCCCCGAGGCGATCAGCGGGGCTCAGCTTGTTCCAGTCTTTGATCATCGTTCAGCCAGCGGATTAACATATGCACACTCTCTTCCTCTCTTTGTCGCTGAGCTTGATAATAAATCTATGGCCTTCCTCTCTCTCTCTCTCTCTCTCTCTCTCTCTCCTCCCTCTCTCTCGCTCCAATATGGGACGAGCCATGAATCAATCACCCCGCTTTACGCCTCGTGTCCGACATGGATGCAAATCACCGAAGGATCTGTGGGTAAAGCTCTGCTTATTAAAACCCGATGCCTGACTCATTACAACCCGCTCATGCACATGCATGTCGCCAAGATGAACAGCAGGTAGCACGCGTGAAATACAGCAACATTGGTGGAGATAAAACACAGACAGACGAGATTAACCGATTTCAGCATCTCTTATCTCAACGGAGGCCAAAACTAAGCCTCACCCACTTTGCCAAAACTAAAGAGAATCGAAAGCTAATGAAGTTAATTACCGCGCCATTGTGGGAGGTTACAGCCTCGTCTAAAAGAGGCTTAATCTGAGGGAAACTGCGGTGCGGAGGCTCGCCTTCGTACCTGCCCTCACTGTGCAGTAAGTGTACTAATTAAGGTTGGTTTGAGCCTACAACCACCCCAGTTAGCTCACTTAAAGGGCCAGGGCTTCTGGGGTTTAGAACAACACTCAGAAGGACTCTGCAAGTAGGACACTGAGTAAATGTGTGAGACCGAGCAGGGAAAAAAAGTGTGGGTATTTCCAGGTAGGCAGGTGACTTTTTTTTTTTCTTAAAAAGCAGCCTATGTGGTTTCTCTAATGGCCACTGTTGAGACACGCCCTCGCTCCCCGTTGCCTTTCTTATTTATTACGACCTAATTATATCAGTGTGTCAGCTAACGTAACCAGCTCCTTGCCCTAAATGCCGCAGTGCTCTCGTGGCTGAGCTCGCACTCGCAGACCTTATGTTTCCGAGCTGTGTACCATTTAACCACGGCTTCTCGAGGCGCGCGGGGTTGTTTAGCCTGCACTTTTTTTTTTCCTGCTCAGCCCATCAAGAATGCAACGGATGAGGCAGAGGAGTGCACGCGGTTAATAAAAATACAGTGAACAACACGAGCTCAGGACTGGCAGGAGGAGGAGGTGAATTTGGACGAGTTCCCCTCCTAATCATCAGCGTGTCGGCCTGAGCGGGCCTGCGAGGTGCCAGAGCTGGGGCCCTATTAAAAAACCGAAGCCCAGCTTGCCGGAAAAGATCCGTCCTCTCACCTCGGAAAACAACAGCCCCGCTCGCCCCGACAGCGAGACAATCAGCCGTGCGCAGCTCAGGGTGAGGCGGCGGTGACCCGCCGTGCCGAGATGAAGCCAGTTCTACACACTGATGAGCGCTTTCACAGACATCAAACGGGGGTGCTGCAGACCTCCCCACGACCTGCCTGTGCTGCCTTGTCTCCTGCGCTCTGCTTTTATTTGAGGTTGATACGGGCAGACAGATCGGCAAATATCGATCACGGCGCGCTCGGTAAAATTCTCCCTCCAGGTTTGAGAGGTGATTACAGGCCCTGGACGCAGCTGATGCAGACCGGGTGTGTGTATGTGTGTACATTTAGGTTTTTCCTACCCCACCTGTCAGACAGGCCGAGGAGAGCGGCCCTGTGTTCTTTGGTTCGAGTGTCTCCAATCATCTGCAGAAGAGAGACATCTTTAAAAAAACACCCAGACAGACAGGCAGGCAGGCAGGCACACTGTACAACACAGAAAATAGGTTATAAAGCGCGGAGAATAATGCATGTGAATCCCAATCATCGAAATTCAAATGATTTGGATGCATCCCCAACCAGCCCTCCTCTCCTTGTCTGCCTTCTGTCGAGGCCTCAGAACTCACCAATAGGATCGGAGGGAAACAGGCTGCAGATTCAGAGGGTTTGCATTAGGAATGGCCCGTTATTAATTAAGCTTGTGGGGAAGAGTTTTTTGACAGCGGCTCCCGAGGCGGCGAGCGGTGTGGATCTTGGCGCTGACCTGGCCCAGCAGGGGTAGGAGCTGTGTCTTTGAGGTGGTGGTGGTGGTGGTGGGGGTAGCGGGGTAGAATGGGTGGTGGGCGGGAGAGAAAGAGGAGGAGGAGGAGGAGGGGGATGGGGGGCGCTGGCTCCATGCCGACAGCCAGGCCTGCCACGTCTGCGTGCCCGCTTTGAAGTGTCACCTTGAGGGAAGAGCCGATAGCCGGGAAGCCGGGAGGGCGGGAGCCATGGAGAGGAGTGGCACGGTTGGCATTGCCAGACATGGCGCTTTAATATTGCATGGGCTCCCGTCCATCTCTGTACACACTCAGGACATTCCTTCTGCTTGATTTAGTTTGAAAGTAGATCTTTGTTTTTTTTTCTCCTCCCTCTCTCCTTTCCCCTCCTCTCTCGCCATGCTGTGGCTCAACACCTGTGCAGGTTTTGTGCTCATTCTTGCCTGAACAAATGTCAAGCTCTGCAGTCAGAGGAACTTTTAGCAACTCCCTGCATTATCAAAGTTGACAGTGTCGCATTTGGCCTGCTGAGTGATGCAGAGGCGATGCATATGGCTCCTTCATTAAATAATTACACTGCAGAAATAATCTCCAGCAACTCAAGGCCGCTCTGTCTAAAATCGATTTTTAAATAGCAATATTAAAATTGTCTTTAAGCGACTTAGATTGTCTTTTTAAAAAAAACTCTCCCAGTGCACAGAGAATATTTAAATATGTTTCCACTTACAAAGCAACCTAAGAGTTGACCATCTGTATGTTGAAACACACTCGAGAACACAAAAACGCGTGTTGAACATAGAAACTGAAAGAACGCTGCAGCATTAAAAGGCCATTCTGACTGACGTGAGCGCACAAATGTTTTGCACATACTACACTCACCTCGGCTCAATTTCCCCCTCCAACTTCATGCATATTAAAACAAGAAAGAATGAGACAGTTTGCTCCTTGAGAATCAAGAAAAATGAAGTCTAGTTCTAGAAAATGCATGAGATGAGTTAATCTGCATTGGGAACTGACTTTCTTCACTTGGTTTAAGGAAATAACACTTTCAGGACTAAGTTACTGGCAAAAATGATTTGATGATTCTGATTATCTTTTGCCTCAGAATGAAAATGCAGAGACTGAATAATGATCCGCCTCATTGGCCGACTTTCTGCAAAATCGAAGAAATATTCACTCTGGTGTTGCTAATTGCCAATGTGTCTTTCATCACTCCCTCAAATGGCATCTTCCTTTACGAAACCGCATCACCGGGGACTGAACTTAAACTTTTACTGTGTCTCACCAGTCGTGCCGTGTTTGCCTGACCTGCTGCCAGCACAGTTACAGAGCGCGGCGGAGAATCAAACATGGCGTTAGCTTGAGGAGATGCATGAGAGGGAGTTTATCAACAGAGGCTGCGGGAAGGAGGTGTTTTGAAGTGAGGAAAAACGTATTTAAAAAAACACTCACACTGCAACGCACTTTCTACCCACTTTAACAACCGTCCCAGTTCACAAATAGCAGTTTTAACTCCCCTGATTAGCACTGACATCTGCAGCCTTTCATCTCTCCCTCCATCTTGTTTTTTTAATCAGATTAACCCAAACGGGCATCCTTTAATGGCCTCTTTTTTAGGAAAGCTGAAAGAGGAGAGATAATTAAAATAATTAAACCGCTGGGACCGGTGCGTGCACGCTCATCTCCCGCTCGCTTCTTTTCTTCTCGCCTTTAAGTTTTGATTCCGCCTTGCTTACAGATTCAAGCAGCACAGAGAGAGAAAGACTCATCATCCTCACTTAATTGCGTTAAGTTGACTCTCGGAGGTCCAATTTTTCCCTCCAACACCAAGCAGCCAATGTAGGATCTGATCTTTAGGTGCATGTCAGCTATCTAAATGCGGAAGTAGAGGGGGGGAGGGCACGTTTCTAAACAGCCTTTATGGAGCATATTTATTTAGTCAGTGAGTGTATTTTGCATAAGGCCGAACATAAAAAAGGGGGGAAAAAAAGTATCCTCTTTAATGATTATTTATTCATGGACTTTTAAGCTTTTAATGAGGACAAATGAAGCCGTTTTCCAGAGTGTCAGTATGTAGTATGCTTACCAAAAATATTCTTGTTTAGCATTTTCTTTTGCACTGTGTGTCCATGAGGAATAAACACTAACATTTAAATATAACTAGGAGTTTGGAGCGAGACTTTTAAGCGATCAGTTTATCTTGATCTTGCATGAATTTAAAATCTCCCACAAGTTTTGATCAGACTCGGTGACGACGACGGCGATGATTTATTAATTTTCAGTAATCGTCGTAATTGAAGCTAAATTGATCAAGTGTAATTGATGATCGATGAATAGGAAAGCTTTTTAAAATTAAGGGATTTATTAGAGTCTGGAGGTTTTTCAAAATAAAATTCTTTCAAACTAAAAAACACGCAGCAACTTTATCAATGGGTGACCTCCTGAACTTGACGAATATACACCTCCATTATATCAATTATTCACTCCTGTGTATAATTCTCATACATATGAACACATGTGTCATACGTTTGTACCTTCTTATGTCTACACTGAGAACCCGAGAAAAAAAAAAGTAGGCTATACTGCACTGCCTGAGTTATATTTTGCATTATAGGTGTACATATCTTGAATATTATAATAACACATCTTCAGATGAATTCAAACTTTACTTCCTGTCAAAAAGAATCTAATGAATTCTTGCATGAGGTTTTTACCAAGAGCAAGAGCCCCGACATCCTCCTCGGAGTGCAGCCCCAACTTTACACAAGCTCGGATGTCTTCTTCCCCCCTCATACACTTTCACTTCATTCAGATCATTTTCACAGGGCCGCATTTCAAGTTGGCACAAAAAAAGGAAAGAATCCCTTTGCTGGAAATACTTAAGATTTATGTTTAAATTTTCATGGAATCTTTGAGAACATTGAGGAGCAATTTCACATTTGCACTGACATCTAATTTCTCAAGTAGAGTCTGAAAGCACAAATTGCCAAGGATTCCCTATGTGCCCAATTATCCTGCATCAATTTCCTTGACCCTGCGGAATGCTGGTAAATTAATCATACCACTTTTTTTTTTTTTTTTTTTTTTTGGGACTCTCTCTCGTGAAATACATATGCACGCTTTTGATAAACTAATCATACTTGGTCAGTTATACTCACAAAAAATGATTCAGTCCTGGAAGCAGGATGAGAGTTAACAGCGAGGCCGAGGGAATTGGGAGCTGATAAAACACACACAGTCACGTATGTACATACACAAAACACACACACGAAAAATACAAACACAGAATGACAGAATATTTTTAGAATACTACCATGTACATATTTGTAGAAAAAATTCAAATAACTTCATAAATTAATAAGAAAGATTTAATTGTACAAATCAATGTTGAGGAACTTTAAAGTTTCAATAATGTTTCTGGTTTTAGGTTATTGTCTGCTACAGCAGTGATGCCACTATTTCCTTGCCAAGTTATCTCAAGTGAACTGAAATATTAAAAAAAAATATATACATAGACTAAGAAAAAAAAAGCTGCGCTTCTCATCAATATCATCAATTCTGCTGCCACACATTGACCTTAACAGCACCATTAACAGCCCAAGGATGTGAATCATCCTCAATCATCAGCTGTGTAAGACCATATTTACCTGTTGATCTCAACATGGCTGCAGAGTCCAGTGTTAGTTTTTTGGAGCAACAGTGTCCTCTGGTGGAAACAGGACAACAAACAGCAGAATAAAAGTAAACACAAACAACATGGAAACAGGGACACCTACAGTACCTGTGAAAAAATGATCTCAGGAATATACTCACCTTTTTGGAAAGTCAGCACAAAAGACAGGATATTCTAAAAAAAAAAAGCCAAACAATAAACTTTAGGTTAAAAAAAAAATTACAGACTGGAAAAGAAAAAATTTCAACTCTTTGGTTTAAGACGTCATACAAGGTGCTTTAACATGAAAAACAATGAAGATAACTGATCAAGCTTGTAAATTACAAAATTTGACAAACACTATCAGGAGCTTTAAGGTCCATCCAGATTAAGATGAGATGATTAACTAAACTATCATACAGTCTTTAATGACACTGATAAAAACCAATATGATATGTTTTAATATTTTCTGGTTTACAGTTTGTTTTTTAAATCTGTCTAAAAAAATGTTCTTCTTTTTGTTTACTTAAGATTAAAACAAATTGTTGGATATGAGAACATTCACACTCACCTCTGTATTTACAGAACGAAGAGTTTGACAATTTGAGAAATAGGTTAAGTTTGGCTAATTGAAAATGACAGTACTTCACTAACAACCCTTATAACAGAGTTCTGGCTGCAGCTTCATACTTAATGGACAGACACAAGAGTATATAAATGAAAAAAGATGTAAATAATGGCAACAAAGCAAATAAGTGTAATGTTGTATCTCAAAATGTCGAACGATTCCTTTAAGAACTGATTCACTGCCGCAGTACCTCACAAAGTAAATGTACCTTTTTTATACAGGTGAATATGTTGGTGTAGCCAACTGTACATGCATCATATTTTTTTAACCCGTCTGTACTTTATTTTTCTTAAATTACTACTACCATACCTGCTAATGACTATTACTACTACTAAAAGCATTAAGGGTGTTTGGACTGTCAGGATTTTTGTGATTGTTAGTTTTGTGCTAGTAGGACAGGGTATTACTTCAAAATGTCTTATTTCAGTGTCTACATGATATCTGAGCTTCAATACAGATATCAAGACTTTTTTGATGCCTTTGTTTGTCATATTAGTCATATTTTAACTCGTCTTTTTTAATTCAGCAAAACTGATGATGCGTCCCCGCAGAGCGCATGAAGGAGGCCTCAAACCAGCGTTAACTGTATTCTAGATTGGAAAATGAAATCAAAGAATGAGCCCAACAATCTGGCCACACATTGAACGCCAACTTTTGACAGATACTCAATGCTACAGACACAGGACACAAGGCCCATAAGACTTGTAACTTAAGATTACTTCAGATTATTTTTTCGATTTATCGGCAGATTTTCTCAACTATTTTTTTTTGTCTAATTATTTTGTCTATAAAACAGTGAAAAATGCCCAGAGCATAAAATTGACATGCTCATATTGGTTGTGTTGTCCAAACCAAAGATATTCACATTACTGTGATATAAAATAAGAAGCAGCAAACCCTCACATTTAAGATGAGGGGATGTTTGGCATTTTTGCTTGAAAAACAATTAATTGTTTATTATTATGAAAATCATTTCCTGCGCTTTCGTACCCTGGTCGGCCAAATTCCATGCGGCTGACGACCAAAGAAAATCATTAATTCTCTGTTCATCTGTTTTCTATCGAGCTCTAAACCAACAACACAGTTTAGGAGGAGGCCTCGACTCTTTTCAATCTGCAAACATCTGACAGTGTCCGGTCCCAAAAACAAACTCAACCTTCACTGGACATAATGACAAAACACCTTGATGCTGCATCTCCACAGAGGCACAAACCAAATGGAGGGGCTCACGTTCAACAGCAAAAATAAGCAAAACTCAGAACTGTAGTGCAAAACATTGAAGACGATCTTTATTGTTCACAGTTAAACACAAGCCACTGCTTTAAGAACTTCCTTTTTTGCCATTTTGTCCCAGATTCTCCAGCTCCGGTCAGAGTCCTGGTTTCTTCAGTTTGTGCTGATTGTACCTTCTGTCTTGGTTTGCTGTAGTTACTACGGTTGGCATTTAAAGTGGATTGTTGAACATGCTTTAGATAGCGAGGCAAAAGGAAGTGACAGCAGGAGTTCCCAGTGGACAACAGGATTTAGATGACTTTCAAAACCGGAGTTTACTTCTAATACTTAGAATGAACGAGGTAACTCCGTGTTCATCAGACCTGCAGAGTAGGGACCTGATTGGACTGGACAGATGTTTCTGATTATATTTCCCACGCTGTACCAGCTGAATGTACATGCAACGTGAGAGGCAGCACTTCTGTTTCGAGATGTTTGAACTCAGCCAGAATACAAATGTTTGCATGGCACTTCAAAATGATCAGCTGGTCGTCTTATACAGAAAAAGATGATTTTTGTAGCTTGGGCTTCACATGCCAGGTCTGACTTTCATTTAAGATATGTACTTGTGAGCACCCTTCATGGCTGAATAAATACATTTTTTAAAAAAAAAAGGTATGACGGAATGTAGATTTATAAAAATGCATAAAATTTCATCAGCTTCTAAATTTCATACACTTTCCTCATTGCATCTTTGCCGAAACAAGAGAAGCAGTATGACTGCTTCGCCAACATGCTTGCACATTCGCAAACAAAACACAACCTCCGTCTGACTTATTTTGGACAAAAACTCAAAGGAGTTCTGTATGGAAATGTTAGCTTTCCATTTCAGTCCAGCAATGGTTGCACTCCTCAGTTTCCCCAGAACAAACCAAACATCTCTACATACTGATCACCTCCTCCACTCTGATGTAACACTCGCTCAACATGTTCTCTGACATCAAAAACATGTTTCGGTCCACGGCCAACAGCAAAGCAACAGATGATCGAGACAAATGCAGTATCTCCTGCTCTTCTGGTGTTTTTTTAAATCTGATTTGATGAAGTTGTACAGTTTAAAGGGTCAGTACACTCAAACGACAACTAAAAAAAATTCAGCAAGGTTTTATTTATAAGTTTTGAAGTATCCGACTCCTCCACAGCCAACACAATGGAGGTGAAAGGAACTTTGCTTGTGGTGCTCACAGCATTTAAAATGACATCTAAATATTTTAACAGCAACTTGTCTTTGCAGAAACAGTGTCCCCATTACTCTGGATAATCCACAGACCTCACCGTGAATGTTTTTTTCAAAGGGACAATTTCTTCAGTAGAAAGCAGTTGCAATAAAAAGTTCTGTTCTGTTCTCGAAAAGGTGGATTATCCAAAGTAACTGTGACACTGTTTCAGAGGACAAGTTGCTGCTGAGTTTTTAAAAAATCTCTCTTTCAGTGCTGTGAGCGCCACAAACAGAATTCCATTTATTCAATCTCGTCAATATTGGACAAATTGCTAAACTATATGCATGTCTCATACAACTAGAGCCAAGTGGGAAAATGAACATGTCTGTAGTTTGGGTGAACCGACCCTTTAAACGTCAGACTTACAATGTCACATGTAAGTTATCAATAACTTCGATCACATCCTGTCGGCATTTCTTAGAGCATCTATGTCTCATAACCAAATTCAAGTCTAGCATCTCTGCTGGTAACAACAAATTGACTTTGTATCCCTGCAACCATGTCAAAATTCTTCAGGGGAATGAATCAGTATAAAAAAGGAAAAAAAAGGTAGAAAATCCTGTTGTCCACTAAGAGGAATGGAACATATAACACTGAATTCCAAAGTTGCTGACATGTTACTCTTTCGCTGTTTTGTAGCTCTTCTTCATCGTTAAACTTCAGTCTCTCCACCTCCGCCCTGCGTCCCGGCTCAGTTCTGTGTCTCTAACTGTGCTCGTGATGTGTTTCATTGTAGTCCATGATCTTTAGCTGCTGCTGCCGGGGGCGCCCCGACCCTACATGACCCCGACCTCCACCTGGCCCTGCCCCTGCCTTCCGGCGAGGGCTTTCCTGGCTGGAGGCCCGCTGCCTGGGCTCAGAGGGGGGCTCCTTGGTGGGCACAGTGAGAGGAGGGGCAGCGGGGGTGTGGGCGGGGGCTGGGACGGGGGGCGGAGTCGGGATGGGACAAGGTGCGGGGCCGACAGGGGCGATATAACCTGGGCAGGGAGGCTCCACGCACAGCTCAGTCTTGAGGCCGTGGGCGAGGCCTGCCAGGCGCGGCGGCGGTTGCTCCTCGTCACACTGGCTCTCGCTTTTGTTGCGGAACAGCTCACGTGCCCTCATGCCCAGGAAGCTCTTGGCGCTTGGATAGGAGCCCACGGTGAGCGGCACGTCGGAGGGGGGCTGAGGTGCGAGCGGGTTGGCGTGGGGACAGGACAGGGAGGGCTCCACCAGCAGGGGCGGGGCCAGGTCCTGGCTGCCGTTGATGGAGTTGGCTGTTGTCTTGGAAGAGTTGCTCGCCTTTGTTTGCCCTGGCGATAAAGTGCTGCCATTGCCCCGAGGGGAGTCGTGTGGTGGTCTAATGTCTGCTTCTTCGTTGGTGTGAGCTTTACTTGGTCCATCTGGCACCATGACACTGGAGGACAAAATATTCCCATGTCAAGAAAAACACTCAAGTACAAAGACATATATTCATCAGATAATACAAGTACCATTATCAATAAAATACTGATAACATTTACAACCCTGATTGCAAAAAAGATGGGATGCTCCTGAGTCCATGTATTAATCTCCTTTATACGATCATGTGTTTGTGTGTTGAACCTCTCTCCATCCTTGCTTATGAACGACTGAGTCTTTCCAGGATGAACCTTTCATCCCCAATCATGATACTATCACCTGTTACCAATGAACCTGTTTACCTGTGGAACGATCCAAACAGGTGTTTTTGGATCAGTCCACAACTTTCACAGTCTTTTGTAGCTCCTGTCCCAACTTGTTAGAAACGTGTTGCTGCCATCAAATTCAGAAGAAGCAGATATTTACAAAAATCAATGAAGCTGATGAGGTCAAACATTAAATATATTGTCTGACTGTTTTCAATTGAGTATATGTCAAAAAAGATTAGCAGATTATCACATTTGGTTTCATATATATTTTACACAGCATCCCAACTTTTCCACTGGTCAACTGTCTCTAGTCAAAAAGGTTGTGAATCGCTGTAAAGTGCAAAAGTAAGTTAATCTGTGTAACACAATACTTTGCAAACTGGACTATCAAAGAAACAGATAATAAAACAAAAGAAATCTACTACACTCCTGCTCTGAGCCTGACCTGGAGTCAGCGCAAGTGTGTGGATCAGCTCTGCCCCCTGGTGGTGAACCGGTGGCAGTGCTGGCAGGAGCCTCCATCTCCACTCGGCTGTAGAGTTGCAGGAGTTCAGTCTGCAGCAGCTGAGTGATTCTCCTCTGAGCCTGATACCTGCTGTCTGAGGCCTGCAGCTCCGCCCTGCGAAGACAGAGACGAGGCAGGGACAAGGAAAGGGACAACGTGGGAAAAAGGAATATGAGAACGATTGAAATAGAGAAAAAAGAAAAAAAATGCAGAGAGAAGACATGAGATGTGACAGACAGAAAGAGAGGATAAAAGAGACAAAAAAGTTTTGACAAACAGCCACAGGAACAGGTGACTGACTTTGTAGCAAAACAAACTGAATTATGTGACGTCTGATCGACTTAGACAACTGACAAATGTTCTACTGACTTAAGTGTTTCAATTCAGGCTTAGTTCGAGGACTCTGAGGTTCGTACTCACTTGGCTTGGCATTTTACATCCTCGAGGAACTTCTTCTGCTCGACGATGAGGTGTTCCTTCTTGGAGAGGTGCGTCTCCAGCTCGGAGACTCTCTGCTGCGATGCCTCCAGTTTCTGTCCCTGAACCAGCAGGTTCTGCCTCAGCATCTCCACCTCTTTCCCATAAGACACCTGTAGCATCTGCGCCTCCTGTGTGGAGGGTCATTGTCCACAGAGGCACAAAAAGAAAATGACAGGTGTGAGATTAGAAAGAAAAATGATAAATAGATTATTGAAATAGTTGCTCAATTAATTTTCTAATGACTGACTAACTGAGTCAAGTAGATGCCGATGCCAGACGTGAAAAAAATTAGATTAAAAAAATATGTGGCTTCAACACTGAATGGTTAGTCAATTTGAACACACCTGAACCTGTCGTGCTTTGATGAGGGTAAAAACACACATGTGATATAGATTTGTTTTCCATGTCAAGTTTGCTGAGTTTATGAGCAGAATCTATTATAGACTTGATATGATTAAAACAACCTTCTGACTCTATCTTCATACTTTGGATAACTATGGCCATGACATAGAGATAAATGACGATGCTGCAACGAAGCTAAAAATGCTTCAGTGGGACAGTTTGACTCGACGCCCAACAAACCCAATTAGTGTCCCTTTTTTCACCTCAGTACGTCGTCTCTGCAGCTCTCTGCATCTGTCTCACATACACACACATACACACACTTCTTTCCACCGTACCTTTGTATTATCGGCGCCTGTGTGGTGCAACTCCTGCATGGACAGCTTATGTGCCTCCCCGAGGAGCAGCAGCTGCTTGTTCAGGAAGCTCATCTGCTGCTGGGTGCTCTCGCTGTTGCTCAGCTGAAGGACACACGAGACTAACAATGACGATGGAGGGCGAAACAGCAATTACGCTACAAATGAAACCTGTCCAGAAGTATCGGGGAATACATCAACAATAAGCAAGACAGACAGAATTAGCCATTAATGATCTCGCTCCATTGAAGATTGGACGAGCAGCAGAAAATGAATGTGGATATTTCAGTAAACACGTCACTCTGAGCCATTTTTTGTCTAAAATAAATGCTACTTTATGACGGAACTTCATTTTGTGAAGAGAAATACTATGCTTTACCATTCCATGGGAATTATCTTGAGAAATCAATCCCCAGGCCCTGACATCACAGGATATCAAACCATGCAGTCTGAATGTCATAAATAAGGATCCATAATAAACAGATGCAGCTGATAATGAAATGCTTTCCTGAATCAACGGCTCCTTGTTTGTCAGGATTTCGGCTCAGTCTGGGTCAGTTGAGGGAAACAGACCTCAGACAAACCCCAGGAGGCAGAAAAACACCCAGACCCCCCGTGTCGCTGACCCAAAAATGGAGAGGGAGAGACAACATCTCCAAGGCAACCGAGCCCTGGGACAGTCTGCGGTCTACAGAGAGGTGGCAGGACGAGGGCGGGGGCATTAGCTGTCGTAACTCCCCACATCTGACCCAACTGCCCGCCAGCCTGCTCGCTGTCCTGCCTCGTGCCTCCATTTAGAAACACAGAAGGCAGCACAATCTGAGCGAATGGAGTAAAATGTTATAATCAAATTTGACGCCAGATGAGCCTGAAGGGCAGCAACTAAACTGCTCATTTAACATAAAGCGGTTAGTCATTAGCAAAATGTTGTGTGAATAGTGTCCATATGGGTTCGTTAGCAGAGACGTGTTCATCTCCTTATCTGGAACTGAACACCTGCCCAGACATGAAAGATAAAACGGAGACTTTAATCCTTCTTTTTGGCTTTCAGAAAGTCGTCCTGCACAGGAAATACCAGCTGCAAGTTTGACTGATGGCTGTCCAGGGCAGAAACACCAAATCAATTCATCTTTCAGCTTACTGATGATATATGAGCAACTTCTTTACCCTGATTTAACCCTTTGTGGCTCCTTTGATGGAAGGCACTTTGGGAAGATGACAGCAACGACTTATCCAGGACCATCAAGGACAAGGTTCTGTGGGACCCTCCTCTTGTCTCTTGCTCGACACCTAACAATCAGGCGTCAAAGTGGTCCCTGGTCACAAGAGACAGGGACTAAGATGGGGCTGCTTCAACCCCCAACCCCAAGACGCTCCCGCAGTTATGACACAATCTGATCTGGACCCCTCTCCGAAACCGGTCCCTGCCGACACAGCAGCTTTCCCACCGCTGGTGGCTAGCAGTGTTCAGGTGGTTTGCAGCTCCACTGTGAAGCCAAATCATCAGCTCTTGTCCTGAAAAATGACCTCTTCCTGTCATAAGGTCCTGAAAGAGTCTTTGCTCAGATGCTCTCTCTCAGGACTGAGCTCAACACACAGTGTGGAATCGGATCATTTACTCTCATGAGGAGCCATGAGAATTGACAGCCATCCTCTCCTTGTTCTCTCTTCTACCCAACTACATTAATAGTGGGGGATTCAATCAGCAGCAACATCCATTTCTTCAACGAAGTCCCTTGACAGCTCCTGGGGCTGCTGCGGTCACTCCCCTGAGTGACCTTTTTAACTTTTTAAGTAGTTGTGAAGTCTGTTTTTATTTTATGTCATATTCCCACTCTGGCAAGAGGGTCTTTTCTTCCACTTCAAGACTGATGCCAAGTCCACTGCAACAAGCTGTATAGACGAATGCTAACAGCTAACTTGCAGCGTGCTGTGCCATCATCTCCACGCACACACACACCCCTGAAACCCCCCTTTCCCCTCTCCACTTTCATCTCAGGCCACTGTTTCCAGTGCTACCCCCCCAACCCCCAACGTCACCTGCGTAAGGGTATTTTTATACTTTATTTATATGTAACTTTGAGGATACATTCCGTTTTTCATTCTGTCTCTTATAAACACTGATGTTTTTAGTTTGTGAAGAAATGTCTCTGGAACGTCTTGGACTTTGGATTCAGAAGCACCGATGCAGTGTGAATGTAGCACTTGCAAGATGGCTGGGATAAAGCGGCCTGTCCAAAGTCGTTTTATCAACTTGTCAAAGTGGCTTAGGTAAAAATACTCAGGTAGCTCCAGCAGGCATTCGTGTTGTTTTTGGCTCGGGTGGTTGCTTTGGCAGCCGTAACAGATTTCTTCTCTATATTTGTGTCAAACCGCACTCAGCAAACTAACCACCACAGATTTCACAGTGTCCGTAAATACAGATGACAGCAGCCCATCTGGCTCATCACTCTGTTCTGGGTTCTGCTGTACCGGATCCGGATTCAAAGAGGTGGGCTGGGTTGAGAGGGAAGGCTGGGGAGACGCCGGGTCTGTCGGAATGACAGTGGGATGATGCAGAGATGTCAGGAGGGGGAGTCCAATGACCCCAGGAGGGTGGTGAGGTGCTAGGTGGAGTCAAACTCCCGGGTAAGAACGCTGGTGAATGAGGCTAATACAGGCCCCTCAACCTGCTGTGATGGTGACATTGTAGGAGGGAAAGACTTTATGATTTTGTTTTTCTTTGCATTTGAGTCCATCTGACCCCAACAAATCCCTGTTATAAATGATAAGGTGGTGGGCTGTATGGGGGTGTAGGGGTATGCCTAGCGAAAAGAGAGGGATCTTTTCTTCCGACTGCAGTGGATGAGACATGTAATCCTTAGAGCGCTTTCTTTGAGCATTTTCAGCCAGGTGTTGACAGGCACTAACAGTCATTTTATTTTTGTTATTTTAATACTCTAAATAACATTTTCACATTAAACTGTGTGAATTAAGGGTTCATTTCAGCCAAACCAGAGTTGGCGATTGTTGGAACATGTCTGAATAAGAACCCAGTCAGACACAGATGTTAATGTATGCTATGTTATGTGTTATGTCTGAAAGGGGCTTTTAATTATATTCTGTCACCAATGAGAAAATAATGTGTACAATCAGACCATGGCTCAGGTATTTATTTACCTTGATAGTCATCTGGTTGAGGAGGTGACCAGTGTGGCAGACTTTGTTGTTGGCCCTCTGAAGCTCCGCCTCCAGTTCATCCATCCTTTTCTGACACTCCTGCAGCTTGCTCTGGAGACACAGAACACAACCAGATTCACAAGAGTTTCATTATTTCTTAAATGGGCGACTGAAGTGGACAAATATATTTGCACTTCGTTACTAAAATTGTGTCGTATTTGTATAAACGTATAGATGTATACCTTTGTTTATAGATGTCTATAGATCATCTCTGAATCAGGGTCTGCTTGTGTGTGTGTGTGTGTGTGTGTGTCTGTGTTTGTGTGTACCTGGAGCTCCTGGTTCTTGGTATAGTAGTCGTCTCTTCCCTGCTGCAGCTGTCGGATCTGACTGTGCAGCCTGGTCACCACTGTCTCCCGGTCGTCCCACAGCTGCCTGTAGCGCTGCTGCTCCACCTGCAGACTCTCCCTCAAAGACAAGATGTCCACACTTTGCAGGTTCAGCTGGTCCTTCTGCACACAGATGGAAGTGCAAGTTGAGCACAAAGTGTATGAAAGAGTTTCTAAACGTCTAAACATATGTTTTAAGGCAGTTTGCAGCAGTTTGAGCCATGTTTTCTCTCAAGTGGTTCAGCTGGTCTTGTAATGAGGGCAGGCATGAACACACACTGACATTTTTCTCCTCAAACTTCAATCACTACACAATATTTTCTAAACAACACAGAAAATTATTCTTTCAGCTGATTGCTGCATGACTGTGTCAGTGTTCCACCTATTTGTTAGATTTCATTCCGGCCTTCGTGTACTTGTAATCATCACTTGTTGAAAACCGACCAGTCCGTCTCAGCTGCAAACAAAACTAATTCAGTTACATTTTTTCTGTCACATGCAGCAGATGATATTCGACTGATTTGACAGCTGCAGTTGTGAAACGCTTCAAACGCCTCAGTGATCAGTGGATATCCCTGAAGAATTTAGATGCGTTTTCTCAGGACATGCTGGTTGTTGAGGGATCAAACACTGTTTTTGTCTCTAGCACTTAAAAGTGTTTAAACAGGGCTAATCTGTGATAATGAGTACATGCAAACTTGCCATAGCATTGTTCTGCTCCTCCAGTGCGGTGGCGTTGATGATGCGTCGGAGGAGGCGTCGGTTGCGGACGGCGTGCTGCTCCCTCTTGTAGCGCTCGTACAGCAGCTGGTTGTGCAGCAGGAGCAGCTGGCTGCGCAGCGTGTGAAGCTCGTCCAGCGGAGCTGAGCCTGGGGAGGCCGTGGTAATAATAATGTAATTAACACGGTCACACACCTGACACACATACACACCAGAAATGAGCTTAATTATTATTTAAGTGTGGAACACCAGAATAGAATAATGAGAATATAATAGAAAAAATGACTGTATATAAATACAAAGATATGATTTTGCCAAAACATTAAATTAAAATTAAATGAAGTGAGAACCTGCTGGATTTTTAAGAATTCTCTGATCTGCATTTAAAATGAATCACCTATTACTTGGCTCTTGGCCCAACCTTGCACCAAATTTCATAGAAATCTGCTGTATTTTAAAAACATACTGGTGACTATAACTATGGCCGGTGACTAACAAACAAACAGGCAAACAAGATTAAAAACAGTCTCCTTGGTCGAGGCAGCAAACACAGCCGTCTGTTGGCTACTCTGCAGCTCCACAGCTTGATATCCTGATGGTGGTTATTTAAGATTGGCCACATTATTGATCCACATTCATCTGACATGATTTTATCAGCTAGTCTTTTGACTTGAACCTAATGGTAGCAACTTCACTTGGCTTTAAGGCTGCTATTTACCCACTTAATCACATGATAAAGAGATTTAAAATGTGAATAATGTAGTGCTCTTCGATGGGAGGTGCCTCCCTACAACTGGCTGAGACAACTCTGGATACAGAGCTTCACTTGTTAACACGTATGAAGGGGGAGAGAGCAGGAAAGAACACTTAGAAAAGAATTCTCTTGAAAATTTGATCCAAACCTTAACGGTGCTCCAGAATTTACGTCAGTCAGTCACAAGCACTGAGTGGAGTTTTGTTTTGGACTCAAAATCAAAATGACATGACTCCTATCAGTCAACCAGGGGAGATGATGAAATTCAGTTGTGATTACAAGTTGGCAGAGAGTTTTAACAGAAACACAGCCTGTTTCTATGTTGTGAGCTGCAGCTGGAGAAAATTAGATTCTTACTCTGGTTGACTGAGTTCAGTGGGAAATATAGGGTGAAGAAATGCCTAAATGACCAACTTCTGAGTCCAATTTCTGAGTTGATCAGGTTTTGCATGACTGTGGAAAGTTTGTATGTTTTGATAAGCCTCAGTTGAACAAATTCCCTGTCCGGCTGGGAAGCATTTTAACACGATGTTCACGTCTCGGAGCTTGTGACGAATGGCTCGTCATGCCTAAATAATGCTCCATCTGCAGTCTTTATAAAAGCTTCTTATGTGTGTTTGACAGTGCTGTGGTGTTTTACCTCCAAAGTGCGTCCAGTCAGCTGACTTACTTGGCAAAGGTAATCTGTAAAAGAAGAGAATGAAAAACATTTTATGAGAAGATCTCTCTGGGATGATTCTCTCCTTAGCTGCTCTTAAGTAATTCATGTTAGTCAGGATGTTAATCATAGGATCGTTTTTAGTAGAGAAAACAGGAGCAATACATGAGTGAAAGATGTGGAAAGCACAGGTTAACATAAGCAGTGGTATGATAGTACGGTCCTATATGTTACAATCTCATGTCTGAACAGTATACATAATAATATATATACACAGCCAGGAGACTGTTAGCCTGTAAAGTTCACCAATTATATTCCCTCCCATTACACTTTGTTTCTGTAAGGTTTAAAACCAGGTGCTGTGGTTCTTACGTGGGTTACGTGCTGGAGCTCTTTGGCTGGGGGAAGTGAGGCTTAGGCAAGTCAGGCTTAATCGCCACATTAACGTTCATATTACACATGTATTACTATATGTGGCCACACCGTAATAATTTGTCCGATTGGTTATTTGCCTCAGCCACTTCTCTCTCTGTTTCCACTGGTTTTATTCTGTCCACCAGGCCATGTTTGACTCTGATGAAGACAGTAAAATGTGGGGGTGACGAGCAACCGAAGTGAGCAAAGCCAGATTGTTCTTTGCCCGGCGCTGACTTTGCTGACACTGTCTCTGCTATTGTGTTATTGGCTCAGAGGACCGGCTCACTGTTTGTGTGCGCGCGTGTGTGTGTGGAGAAAGAAAGGGGACAGCGGATTCTGAACAATGTCATACTTGTTCTCAACTGGGTGTTTCCTTTCGGCTGCAGTAATAGACTGGAAACAACCCAGGCAGGCTCTGCAGTGGCATTGAAAAGCACATCAAAACACACTCCTGAGTTTCTTCAACATGAGCTCCAGACTGACAGAACGAGACAGCAGTCAGAAAGCAAATGCCTCCTCCACAGCTACACAATTCTCTATGTGCGTTGATTTATTAAAAGAAGATTGCTCATCTATATCTGCTTTAAAACACTTATTGGTTTTGAAAAATAACTACAACCTTTCAAGGGCCTACAAGTGAGTCAGCTTGTCTGAAATTAAAGGTCGACCAATTAATCAGTTTGGATTAATTAGCACAGATAGGACTTTTACAAACCATCGGTACCGGCGGAACTTGGCTGAGATAGTGGCCGATGGCTGCATAGCCTCCACCAATCAAGTACATCACAGATGATCAGCTATCAGATGTTTCATACTTTAAACCATCATTATTATATTGGTCTTTAAAAACCCACTATCAATCAATCTCTAGCTGAAATATAATCAATGTTTGCAGGATCACTCAGAGCTGATAAATATAAGAAAAGCAGGTTTTTTTGTCAAACAGATCACACATGTGTAGTGTACAGTGCATGAGAACAAACGGATACATTTTGGGGGAATCATCCAAATGTTATGTACATGTATGTGATTTGATGAAAATTGTATGATGAAGGAAGGTTGCCAAAGATCAAAATAGTGGAACACCTGTTAAGGTGGAAATGGCCATGAAAGCAATGTCTTAATAATTAATAATAAACAACAACAATAAAAGGCAGAAAACCCTGAATTAAAGTCAGACTGTGCAGGTACCTCTTGAGCACTTTATCATGGGCGTCGCTCCCCTGCTGAACAAGGCGATCCAGCACCTCCAGTGGTGAAGCAGACACTACCCCCTCCTCCTCCCCGTCCTCCAACCCCTCCTCCCACTGCGACAGTCTCTCCATCGTCGCCTTGTGCACCGCCTCCGACGTCTTCTGGCCCACGAAGAGCGAGGCCGCCCTGGGCAGGGCCAGGTCGAAGAACGACTCGTAGGGCACTGGGGCAGGGGTCTTGCTGCACGGGCTTGGGGAAAACATCCCAAACTTGCCCGCCTCGTCGTCCGGGGCAGAGGGGCTCCGGTGTAGGTGGTGATCGATGGGGGTGAAACCTGACTGGAAGGACCAGGACTGCTCGAGGCCTAGGGCTGAACTCCTGCTGTCTCCTCCTGCTCCTCCTCCCCCTCCTCTTTCACTCCCTACACCACTGGTACTTGCAGTGTTCTCCGCTTTGTCTGGCGTTGATACTACATGGTGGATGTCCCGGACAGGGCCTCCAGGCTGGGAGTTGGAAAGGGTCTTGTCTTGCGCCTGACAGCCAGTCAGAGTCTCAGTGGTGTGATAGAAAGGGGAGTCGAAGCCCCTCAGGCCCGACAGCTCCTGCTTATCCTCGGTGATCTTCAGCAGCTCCTCTGTGATGGCAGCTGCAGCAGAAACAACATATGGAGGATTGTGATGGAGTTAAACCTGCATTCATGTTCTGAATGTCAATGTCTGCGCTTAAATATTCCTGCAGTCAAAACCGCAGAGTACCTGCTATCCCACACAGAAAAACAGAGGTTTTGGGGCTTCTGTTTTTCCCAAAAGAGCACAGAAATCTTTAAGTCTAAGCAGCTAGCTTTAGCAGCAAAGCTTGTGCCATTTGGCAGATGCTTTTATGAAAAGTGGTTCACAGAACTGTAGGTGCATTTATTTTTTTGGCTCGAGTGGGATTTAAACCGATAACCGTGCAGAGCTAACGGAACACACAGGGATATAAACAGGGATGTGTTAGCATCCTGGATATTTTGTCCAAGTCCATGAGCTCAGTCTCATTTAGCTTAACAGGAGAATGAATTCACGAATTGAAAGGTTTGATCCAATTCAAAACTTTCCGGTTCAGTTAAAACAAAACACAGAACTGAATGACTCTACCATAAAGCATGGAAGATTTTGATGCGCTGTTAAAAAAAAAAAAAAAAAATGTATGGTATGTATTTTTACTGGAACAGGTCCATGCTTCAGATGAGCAGATCTGAGTCTGGTCATTTTGTGGTTTGGCTGTTGAAACACACATTAAAAAAAAAAAACACCCCACTCATACACACACATGCCTTCCTTTGCCACACATAAAAAGCATGGAGAAGTGTTGTACGCTTGTTATCCAACTTATTTCCTAACATGGCATGAAGCAGTTTCACATTTTTGTTGTTCCCCTCCTACTAAAAAAGAAGTTAAAATATAATTTCACTGGGTCAATTTGTCTTTCTGCCTGACCGCCTCATGTACGGCATCAATTGGTTTTGGTGGATTCTTTTTCTTGAAGAAAACACCCACAATGTGACCTGCGTTTTCCAAGCTGAGTCACATACCGACTGGATCTGGTTCTATGATCTATACCAAGAAGTTGATACTCACCCTCTTCCCTCTCCTTCTCTGTTCTCAGCTGAAGCTCCAGCTCCTGTTTCTTCATGAAGACCGACAGCTCTGTCAAAGTCATGGAGACGTTTTCAGCAGCTCCTGCATCTGATGAGGAAACGTGCGTCACAACGACGATATTAGAAAAATAACATCTCCGAAAAGACAACACATCAAAATTCAACATCAAAATGATTCAACATTTGGCAGCACAAATAGAGGTCAGGCCAGGTTGAAATTACATTCAGTCTAATTGAGCGCGTCTGTCAATATGTTAAACACCTCGATCAAAGCGAACTCTCCGGCAGCTCTGATCACAGGAGGAAACTCTGTTTTTTGAAGCACACAGAAGAAGATTACATGAATTAATGCCCTTTAAGCCACCGGTGGCTCATCATGCTGCTGTGTTGAAGATTAACCGCGGCTTTCCACAGGTTCATTTCGGATCGGATCCAAAATTAAGGACCTGTGAGGACCTTTACTTTGAAATTAACGATGATAAATCACTTATGACTAACCTCTGTTTGTAGCTACTTCTGCAATCTTCTCTGTATCTTTCACTGGTTCCTGTCTCACCAGCGTTGCTTTGCTGCCTTCTCCTTGTCGACGATCCTGGAAAGTCACACAGTTAATAGTTATATTATATTATGAATTCATATTGGAAAACAAATCAGTGGTTTGCTCTTCCTGTTTCTGAGTTCACAATCCTTTGATGACTGACTGATCCAGGTAAAGTCCATTGTGATATTTACATTTTTATACCAGAATAAAGCACCTTTTTGAGACAAGAAGCCAAACACATCAGACTCATGCTGAGAACAAATATGACTAGAATGACATCAGCTCTTTTTTCCTGTTGCTTTACTTCAGAGTGAAAAATCAGAGATAAATCAATTTGCCTCCTGCTGTCAGGGAAATTAGTTTTCATGATGAAAGAAAAAGTCAGATTTGAATTGGCTGGCTTATTTGTCATATTTTTTGGATGGTCCTAATGACGCCACATGCGAGAACCTGGATCCTGAACAATTAAGCCACCAGTAAATTCAGAAAAACAGCAATTTGGTGATGAATATTTACAATCCATTGATCTTTTGTAATTCTGTCACGCTGAAAAAAGTATGTTTGGGGATTTTTGTCTATTAATGAAGGTAAATGAAAACCACAAACAGACAAATGCCGATCATTAACTCACTACATGGAGAAATTTGTGATCGAGGAGTGTTAAGTACTAAGTACAAATTTTTAATATGGAGGGCAGAGAGCAAACCTTTCTTGGTGGACTGGACTGGACTGTGTTGGCTGGTAAGGAGATTATGGGGAAGTCATCTGATAGGGTGGGAGGTGGGGAAGAAGTGGCTGGAGTGCTGGAGGCGGGCGTTCCTTTTCCTCCTGCTCGGATCACAACAACAGTGGTAAGCGGAAAAAAGAAAATTCCGGAGCGTCACTTAGTTAATGAACACTTTAGTACACCAAAAGCCTAGTTGAAATCAACTGTAATCATGTTAAGTGTTGACCTGACGTGCAGTGGAAGCGGCTGGGAAGGTGTGAGGCACTGTGGGAGAGCTCCAAGTTGGGCGACATGCCCCTGGAGGAAGGGGGCGTGGCCATGCCACACAACGAGGAGGGGCTCCACAGAGGGTCCTTCCCCCCACAGGAAGAGTTGAGTTCACAGGTGGAGTTCTGCAAAGAAATAGAGACCGAACAGCAAAACGATTACAGACCTGACAAAGGAAACATCACGAAAGATCATGGGTGATGCATGTTATAGTGTCTATATGGGATACCTGCTTATGCATATGTGGTTCATGTCTTCTTGGTCAGTTCACCCAAATTACCAAAAGCATATCTTTAATCACTTCTAGTAGTGTCTGCACAGGCAAGTACTTTTGAATTTATATTTTGAGACAATTGCAGCTGAAACTTTTACCCCAATAAAATTGAGGTAAATGGAACATTGTTGGCGCTGCCCAGAAATGCTAGTACTACAACTACTTTCCAATCCACAGATTCATTTTGGTGAACTGCCTTGGGTGTGTTCAGGAAATGTGGCATACTGGAAATTTTGCAAGTTAAAGACACATCTGTTTGTTACAGTGACCATTTCAATGGCTTGAAGTTCTAAAAAAAATCTAAAATTTCAAGGAAATGAATCCACCTTGTAAGCTGAGGAACAGAGGTATGGTGTAATTAAAGGGTTTCTCATCTCGTTGTTTTATAGCAGAGGTGAACCAAGTTCAGTTGAGCCTGAAAGCAAAACCACCTATGCTGACATCATAAAAGTTTGTACACTTTTAATTAAATAATAAATTAACCAGAGGGAAAAAAGCAGAGCCACAGTTTCACACAGCAAATGCCATGTATTTACAATGAGTGTGGCATCGACAAACTAAACTGATCATGAGACAAGATGTGTCAAGATCTGGGTGCCTCACCAACAAACAATTTCTAACTCGAAGTTAGTAGGAATCTGTCATTCAATCAAAGATGCAGATATGAGCCCCTTCACCACATCATCCACCTCGCTGAATACCTGACCTGACCTCCGAAGTTACATCAGAGAAGGCAGAAAATTTCAAGTGTGGTTTTGGGATGAAATGACTGCATTATTATTACTGTTACTGCTGTAATTATCATAACTGAGGACTACTTCCTATTAATATACTAGACATCAAATGCATCTAAAACAGAAAAAGGTCCTGGATAAGTCAACCACACAAATTTGTTTTCCTAAAATGGAGGGTCTCACATGTTTTCCAGATTTTTCATCTGTCTGGGTTGGAGGGAGTGTAGAGACAAATGCTCAGACAGACCCCAGGGGGCAGACAAACACCCAGACCCCTCCCTTGTGTGGCTTGCCCAATAATAGAAAGGGAGAGACGGCATCTCCAGTGCAGCCAGCCCGAGGGAGTGTCTACAGAGAGGTGGCAGGACGAGGATGAGGATGGGGGTGTGTGTGTTACAGTTCCTGAAGGCTGATGACTCAAAAACTGTCTGTCCACTCGCTTCCTCTCCATGTCTTTAAAAACATGGAGGGTAGTCTCTGCTCTGATGGAGGGTGTTGTGTGGGTTTTGGAGGCAAAGCAATCAACTCAGCATGTCTGACAGGTGATATATGGAGTGTAAACATGGTCACGTGTACAAGAGCTAGCATGAAAAAGAGAAGCTTAATGATGTACTGCTCTGGTACCCTCTGATCACTTACTGACTGTCCTAAACCAAGGCTCTGACAGCTTTTGACCGTATTATGGATGATCCTACCTGCCGTCTGGAGGTCTGTGGGCTGCGGTAGGAGGACTGTGTCCCTGAGAAGGGGGGCAAGGACAGGGGCGGGGGTAGCGGCTGCCGTGGAGTTGAGAATGGGGTCGAAGAAGAGCTTCCTGTTGTCAAGAAGATAAACAGTCTGATCAATCTTCACATGGATGCACCTAACAACCAGCGGCCTTTCTCTGCTCTTTTGGACACCGTTGTTTGGTGTTTGTCCTTTAAACCAGTAAGAAAACATAATGTGTAAGATCAAAAATAAAAGGGTCTCACTGACAGAAGGCAGACTTGTCTAGCGCCAAATAATTATCTTCATTATTGATTCAATTGTAGATTACGTTCATTAATTGATTCATGGTTATCAAAAGATGAAGAAGAAAAAAATTTGTGAAAAATGGCCACAGTCAAAGTGATGTCTTTAAATGTCTTGTTTTGTTTACAATTCAAAAGCCAAAATATTCAATTTTCAATTATACAATACAGCAAAAAAAAAACATCCTATTTGAGAGATTAGAAATATTTGTCAATCTAATGAATTGATAAAGCAGCATTGTGGTGATCTAGTCTAGTCTAGTCTTTGTCTAACTCCATCAACATCTATCGATGTGACAGGTCAGTATAGGTGCTGATGTCAAACAGAATAGGTAAAAAAAACATCCTTTATTGATAATTACTGGGATTGAAATACAAAGTGAAATTGAAACTTCTTTCTGCCAAAAAAAAAAGTTTTACAGAATACTGTGGTTCAGCACAATAAAATGACATAACCGGTACTTAATGTTAATACTATAGGGAAGATTTATTTTATTCCTTGAGCTCTGTATGTAAAAATCACTAAATTCACATAAGGACAGAAAACTGCTCTTAAATTGTTTATTAATTTAATAGGGATAATCAGATAACAGCACAAGACATAATATCTCTGGGGGTATTAGGTCATTGTGCATAAATCAAAGAGCAGAATTATTTTATGCCGATAATGGATACTGGTCGAATTTTGCAGCGTGTATCTAATAATAATTTAATTTAATCACAAACCATAACATTTTAAACGATCACTAGATGTCAGATACTGGTTGGCTGGCTGTGTAAGGTCCAGCAGAAAAGATAAAAGCCTGCATTCAATCACATTAATCATAAAACCATTATTCCATCAAAACCTGTACTATGGTTTTTGATAATGATGTTGGATTTTATTAATGTCATGATAAACACGATGACATCGAAGGAGCCAAAACCCATCCTGTTTAATGATCATGACTGCAAACTGTTTTTGCTGCTAACTTCCTGTCCTAACACTGCATGTGCAATAACTGCTGATGTCTTCCTGTTGTGTCTTGAAGATCGCTGTTACATTGCACTTGCTGCACTGGGCTGATACATGGACATGTCCAATATTTAGCTTAACACAGATATATATTGTATTGGTGTATATATTGGCCGACAGCTAACAAGAAACTTTAGTACCTAAATGCCAAACATATATTCAAGGTTGTTTAGAAACAATTTATCCTCACAGAGCAATGTCAACTTTATCGGTCAAAAAAATAAATGGATGTTTATTGTTCTGTAAAAAAATGAATATCTGCAGATATATAATCAGATTTTCTGACCGTAGCTGCTGTGGAGGTCTGTGTAGGGGCTGGAAGTGCAGTCTTGTGGTCGCAGGTGGATTTGGGGGTAAAAGTTCTCAGGCATGGTGGCGTAGCCCTCCTCACAGGAGGCCTCCTTGGGGTCTAGAGACACTTTGGCACATTCGATAACGATATCGTGGATTTCATACTTTTTCCACCTACAGCAAAGCAAGGCAATATTAGTCAAAGGGATGCAGTAGACTTTGAAAAGAAGATTAAACACAGAATTGTTCCTTTGCCAGGCAGAGTGGTGTGAGACTTACCTGGTGGGGTCAAGCTCGTGGTCCTTGGTTCCTGTAACCAGTTCTGGGTGAATACGAACGTGTTCAAGCATCGGCTGAATGGAAGGTTGAACACAAATTTTATTTTAGTAAACATTTGGCTACACAAACTCCAATGAAGAGCAACAAAGTCCAGCAGCAGTGATAATACCCTCACCTTCACTACTTCCTCAAAAGTCTCCATGTTCTCCTTCATGCTGTAATGGGAGCGCAGGTAGGACACAAAGTTGCACGGGTACATGCCGTAGAGACGGTGGAAGAGTGAATAGACGCTGGCGTGCAGGTGGATTAGGTAAACCTCTGAGACATGCCCTAAACATATAAAACATAAAGACAAAAAAAACCCATAAAAAGGTACTTCAGACTAACAAATTCAACCAGATGCAACAACAGGGTAATTGGCAAACTGACATACAGTTTTCCGTTGTTTGTTTTGGCCTATTTGTTCACCCAGACTTCCTCCCCTTTGACCAAATTTGGATTTTTCGCGCTCCAGTTAACTGCCTACATGGCTGCCAGCAAAAACATCCTTCAGAAACCTATCATTGTTTGACTCTTTGATAGATGAGATTAAAATGATGCAGCATCGCAATATTACAATATTTAAGTTGCCAAAAATGGGAAATATCTCTCAAAATATTAATATGGATATTTTTCTGACAGCAATATATTGCACATCATTATATGGCAAACGTACGCAAAACTTTTTGTTTTGTGAGGAATGACAGGCAGCTCCTACCGGGATTCTTTAGGTTCCAAGATGCCAGGCGACCGAAGATGTCAAAATACTCCCACAGGTGTTGTTTCCCAGCTTGAGGGATCATGGGTAGCAGGGTGATCAGCACCAGCACTCCAGTTATCAGCACCACTACATCGGTGTCCGTCTGACAGGACAGAAAAGTATCAAGTTTATGATGAAGTTATAAAAGGTTGACACTAAATTGAAATTAGCATCCCTTTCTTGATGTTTCTAAATATGGCTTTATGATGAGGAACATTTTGCCAATGCAAAATGTAAAGTGGGGTAGGGGTACAAATGTTGATGGCAATACATCCAACAGTTTTCAAGACGTATCAGTGTGGACTACAGCAGTGGACCGACAGCCCATCACTGCCATCGCCAGTGCCCGTCAGCTTGTACTTAGTCTAATCAAGGGTTTAATCAACAAATATTTGAGCAGCAACTCTATAAACTCCACCTCTGTCTAGTTTGAGTACACAAACAGTCAGTGTTTCTCTAAGAAGCACTGACTGTCAAGGCCAATCACTAACATACCACGTCAACCAGAGCTGGCCAGTATGAAATCTTCTGTCTGTAAAAAACTACTTCTAGAAAAGTTACAAAGAGGCTTGAAAGCCATCCTCAAAGATCAGTGCAGGTTAAACAAATCCAAACAAATATTCACTTAAGCAACTGTTAATTGACCTGCCTACTGCTTGCAAGATATTAACACATTATAAAATCTGTCCTTATGAAAGAGTCATAACAAGAGAATATCACACATCCTATATGATATCAATTCAAAAAGCAGCTGAATAAGAACTCTTTGATTTTCATCCGCGCACCTCTCAGTGCCTTGATAATGAGACATTTTTGTTCATGAATGATAACTTTATCGTTACCTTCAGGCATTTGAGCAGCGAGAGGAGCAGAGGGTATCGAGCAATCTTGTGGATCCAGGACGGCTGCTTGCGGATTACATGGCCTAGCAGGGTGAGGGTGGGCAGCCGACAGGCCTGTTTGGTCATACACTCATTCATCTTGTCCAGAAGGTGCTGTGACAGAGGGAGAGAGAGGGTGGAGGGAGGGAGGAAGGGGGGAGGGACAGGAGGGTTAGCTCTGTATTTAACACAATTAGGTTGTTGGGAGTTTTTCTTCTTCATAATTGAAAGGAAACTTTATTTAGAACTGTGTTTTTTGCATATTTATATATAGATATACACCTGATGTGTCATTTGAAATAACACAAAATATCAAATAACAGCTAAAAATCTCAGATGTGATTCCATTATGACCTCTCTCACAAAAGTCCAGATGCCAGGATGGTATGGGTAGTCATAGAAGACCGCAGACCATAAGGGCCTCAAAATCCTAACCCACAACAAATCCATCTATCTTAGTTTGCTATGCCAATATGCAAATGTAAAAAATCCGACAATAACATTGAAATGATTGATATTTTTAAGAGCTGAAATCCAACAACACAATTAATGACTATTTCTAACAGATTCAAAATTGTGAGCTTCCTGTTCTGAGTTTCTGTCCACAGAGGTCAAAATAAGTCTGCGTGAATTTTCCATGTATAGTTCAGTTGTGGTGACCTTGACCAATGTGAGCTGAACTTATTGTCTTAAATTTGTTAGCTCTGACAGAAGACGTTAAATAAAACTTTATGGTGCAACACAGCTAATAAGCCACAATAGCTCAGGCTAATTTGAACTCTCTGGCTCTCTGTCCCCCCCAAAGGTCAGCGCTGTCAAGATGGCTTGTAAGTGGGGGGGTAAATTTAGATACCAAAGTTCACCAGTTGAGCATTCTCACTGATTACTTTCACCTCGTCTAGGTGATGCTCTGATTGCAGCGATTCCATTGGAATGATCACCACAAAACTTTGCCGTTTTAAATCCTGGTGTGACATTAAGCTCTTGCTTGGGGTGTTTCTCACCTTATCGTGTGGCTCTCTGACGGAGGAGAGGATATGCATGGCCTGGGCAGAGTTTGTTTCCAAAAAGTAGTCCACCAGCCCGTTCAGCAGCATGGACCCTCGCTCTTTAGGGACAGGAAGGATCATTTGAATTAGTTCAAAAGTTTTTGAAAGAAAGAAGAAATGTTGTTGGCAGATTAAATCAGGAAATTCCACCAAAAGTGGAGCTATGCCAAAAGAATAAAGTTTCATGTGACCATTCAAACAGATGGTAAAAACTACATTAATAAGTCAATTCTGTTGTGATCTTGACACACTGGCTAAAAGTCTCAAAGCTCCCTAGAAAGCTGAAAACAGCTAGAGGCAATATGTTGACAAGCGGCCGTACCAGTGCTGAGCTGCTCGTTGATGAGGCCTCTGATCTCTTCTAGCTGGTGGAGGTCGGAGGTCTCCAGGAGCGGGAGGAGGTCCCCCACGTTGGGCTGCTCCCTGGCCATGGTGGTGGCAGTGCTGGGGGTGGGGGCAGCGTCTCTCTCACAGAGTCCGTCCCTGCCTGGAGGACTCCTGGGGCCACCCACCAATACAGTCTCCAGGCACCTCTACATCGCACCGAGAGCAATTCAGAAACATATCCCAGAATTAAGAGCTCTGATCTAGGATTAGCGGTCATGTGACAATACCAACTCAGTAGTGGGGAAGCAGTGTTTGTGAAGGCATTTCTTCAAAAAAGGAAAAAAATTAAATTTCAACTAAATTTACTCAAAAACAATTAAATGCACAACTTCACATTTTGGTGATATGATGGCCTTGAGATTTCATCCTCAGAGGGATGTGGCTTCAGCTCCCATGAGGTCATCCCATTAGAAAACTTGTGCAATATCACACTATTCATCACCAGTTTATGGTTGTAACACACAAATGAACACAGTGGTATTGCTATAAACAGAAATTTCCGTGTTAGTGGATTCTGCACAACAATGCCAAATAGGCCTGAGTCCTGGTCCAACTGCCACCTTTGCCCTGCCTTGAGCAAAGCTCTTAACCCCCCAACCGCTCTAGTGGAGCTGGTCAGTGGCCAACAGATAAGACTGTGGATGTGCTGGGCAACTTCCAGGTGTGAATGTGTGAAACCATGTGAGTGTGAACGGGGTGTTAGAAAGAAAAAAAAGAGTACTGCTCTGAAACCTCCCTGGATAAATAAATAACAGATTTGTTTGGCCGGCTGGGGGCAACGGGAACAAGTAGTGAGCACAACACTGATATATCTTCATCTTTTAATTCACATGGTGAACCTATTAGTAAGTGGTTGCCTATTCACAAATCAGCATTTACAGTACAAAATATCCTTCTTTCTCCTGAGGGAAATATTTGAGTCTTCAGCTGCTAAATGCTCCACTATGTTCACCAGCGAGTTACTAACTGTGTCAGTGTGTCGCTCGGTGGTCAGGAGGTAGAGTACAGTACGTTGTTAGAGCTCTTCTGCAGAAAACAGTTGTGGCTGAAAATGAGTGGTTGTAAGAGAGGTTAAGAGTGTTACCGAGAGAGTAGATTCAGGCTGGACAGCTAAAGAATGATAACAATGATAAGTGATAATTCACTGTAGGTTCATCACTGTGAGTGACATCTTCCACTTTGTCACATAGTTTTCACTTTGTCATTTGATGCAAATATTGATATTCACTTTAAAGACATAACACATAACTTTAAAATGGCACTGAAGAAAGCTGTGCGTTGGTTATATTGGGGTTAACTGGCAAAAGCAGCAAAGATCACTAGCAACTGTCATCACAAGCTAGTTGAAATGACATAACTAAATGATTACTCCGAGAAAGTTCGTGACTAGCTGGTGAACATAATAAAGCTCTGTGTCTGCTGGATGTGTAAATCAGGAACCGTTTGCTAACACATTAGCCCTAATAACTTTATGAGGTGATAATATGCCAATGTTGTGTTTACAGCTTGTTGCACTAACCCTAAGTGGCCAAAACATTTCACTTAATGCAGGTTTAAGGATTTATTGGGAAAACATCTGGACAAATTAGAGGTTGCCTGCGGAGTTTTAACCTTTACTGGCACTACGGAAAAGTTTTATTAGGCGTGGGTCCCCCGTTTTCGTCTCGTGCATGCTCACAAAGCGCACGTGCACGTGGGTGACTCGATGCCAACGGTGGTAAAGTGCCAAGATATGCAGCAATGCACAGGCAAAGGCAGTGAAGAAGAAGAAAGCTTGCAAAGAAACAATGCAGGATTAAAATGACTTTGCAAATGTTATATGAGGAAGGAAATGCACTCAACACTTTTGACCTCAAGGATACACACAATGCATTTTAGGTTGGATGTAAAAAATAACTTTTGTTTGTTTAAAGACAGTTCTTGAGATGACTTCTGTGGTGATTTGCAGCTAAATATTTAAAATGAAATTGAATTGTACGGCGCACTTTTAATCCACTACACTGAAATAAACTCAGTGACTCGTGTCAAAATACTGTAAATACGTATTTCACTCAATTACTTGGAGAAATTTGGCAAAATTGTGACAGTAATTTTGAGCAAAACAGAGAAACACAACTTGAAAACAACTGAGCATCAACTAAACCGATTTCAAGACAACTGAGCAAAATTGTTTCTGGAAAAAAAAACCCTAGTGAGTAAGACACTGACTTAAGATTAATTTGTCAAGTGACATTATTATCATTTTAGGCCATGATTTATCATCAATGTCACATGAGTGCTAAGATGAACTTCATTCTTAACAAAGGTATTTCTTAATGTGAACAGGCCGTCTTCACAACAGATAACTAATAACTGTCACTAATAACATTAACAATGTTTCTGTTCTATCCAAGTGCCCCAGTAAGTCATGTCAGTGTGACAGTGAGCCAGCATGAACAACACCAGGACCCTGAAACTGAAGCAGCGACGTGGAATTCAACCATCATTAATTTCACTATCTACACCGGTGCTTTTCTTCTGTGACATGTCAAAATATTTTCAAGTTACACACTTTTTTACTGAAATGGGAAAATAAACTATTTTTCAAGAAAGCACAAACTCGGCAGACATTGAAACTTTTCCCACTGGAAACACAACAAACCATGAGTCTAATAAGAAATTACACATCAAGCTATGATGGTATTCGTCACCACAAAGCAAGTGAATCCCACCACACTTAACTAGCTGGGATCTGACAAACTGTTACGTCTAAACAAATTTCTAGCACTAATTTTCCATACCAATTCTTGTGTTCGGTTCACATGAGTTGAAAATATTATAAATGAACATACCACACTTACAACATAATGTAGCACAAGAACCGTCCAGAGAACAGCTTTAGAACAAGACACTACGATAAATCCAAATATATGACCTGCACCTTTTTTTACCCAGCTAAACAGAAAATAAAAACAGCCAAAAATAATGTCTCCCTGTTTACTATCAGTGCTCTGAATGAGGAGTTTAATTCAAGAGCTATATTTAACATTTATTATACCCCAGCAGAAATTTACTTAAAAAAAAAACGCAACCTGACCTAATGTGTTTACCAGTTGAGGTTATTAGTCTATTTATGTTGTCAATGATACATTTAGGCTAGACGCTGAGTCAGTCATTCAAAGGAAAGGAGGCCACGGGAGCCTTGCAAATCTCCATCTGAAAAACAGGCATAAATAATCCTGACAGGCAGGTAATTATCATCAGGGTGTCTGCACCCGGCAGCTTACTCCCCAACAGGAGTAATGAATCAGCAGCGGAGATCTCATCAGCTCTTTAGATCTCCTTTCAACACTTAGGCCACAACACTCAACATACTCGAAGATGATTAGAAACCTATTATGGCCAAAATTGGTTAGATTTTTCTTTAATATAAGTTTACACACTATTCCATTATTGCAGAATATATCATCTTTCAACAGAGTCCCATGCTACCAAAACCAAGATAACAGGAGAGAAACTAATCAATAACCTGCATATTATATCTTATTTCCGCTTAAGTCATATGTCAGGTCAGATAAAAACATGACAATATTAATCTCCTCAAGTCTCTCTCATTCATAATAAATCAAAACAAGATAAGAGCTCAAACCCCTGTATGCTGATTTGCAGAAGAAGTCACTGCATTATTGTCTCCCCGTTATCAATTAAGTGCTCAGTCATGGGGCTGGGAAAAGTGGACTCAAGCATGGCTGTTTTTCACCGTCCGAACGAGCGTCTTGCAGGAACAGGTCAGCGGCACAAACACGGAGCAGCCTCAGTGTGATCTCAGGCAGCTTGGGAACGCTCAGGAGGACACAAAGAACCTTTATGCAGCTCCAGCACTTCCATGTACACAGTGGAAATTATATTTGGCTGTGTGCACGCTGTTAACAACAGCCTCCCTTTCCCCTGCGTGAATATTTTAAAGCGGTTACAGAAGAGAGATAAACAGCCTGCTTGGTCCATTTGAAGGGATGATTTTCATCAACGATGATGATGAAGGCTGTAATGTTCAGTTTTTGTTTGGTTATTACGGAGGCTGTAGCCTGCGATGCTGCTGAATTGCAATGGGTTATAGTAATAGGAGGTGTTTCTGGTATTTATCTAATCTGTCTTCATGGATATATAAAAGCGCTGGACAAAATATTAGAAACACTTCTCAGTATAATGCAATACAACAGTGCATCAGACTGCAGTCTTCAAAATGACCACACATTTAGATGGCATTAGTTTTAGCTTGGTGTATGAAGTAAACTGGCAAATTTATAACATTTAATAATTGACTAAACAGATATACAATGTTTTAACTGACAAACATATGGAGATGTAGAATTTGTTTTATTTGGCTTGTGTTTGTTTGAATTTGTATGTTGTGTTGAGGCTGCTGTATTTCATTTGTTGGCTATTCATATTTGTCTGTGGTCAATACATTGTGCTGTTTGTTGGTGGTGCGTTTATTCAACAGAATGTTTGGGCTGTTGTTGATTCATGTGCGTGAATAATTTGATGAGGGATCGCTGATGTACACAGCCAGACGCAAAAATAAAACTATTCATTCATTCACATCTTATGGCTGCATGACTGATGATTCATATCACAGTACACAGAGGAAGTTCTCCTCGGATATTCTATATATAAAATCTGCTGCTATTCATCTCATTATGCTGACATGACAATGGAAAGTCAAAATGAAACATTTTTTTAGGTGGTAGATATGCATCTTATTTTAGACTACGTCATATTTTGGCAAAGCTCTTGTGAAGCTGCTTGTGTTTAGACCTTAAATGCAGACGAACTGAGACGTTTTACATATTTTGTGAAAAGAAATAAGGGTTTTGCTGAAAAACATGTTTACATTCATCAAATTGAGGTACTGAAAAAAAGTAGCATTCTTGATAACAGTACTCAAAATGTGGTACCACACAAACTATTGTATTAGTAGGGCTGTACCCTGAGGACAGTGAGGTCATGCCCCTGATAATTTTTTTTTCCTGGGGCTTATTCCAATATTTTTAGATCCAGTATTGTTACATTTGACTACTTTCAGGCCAACAGAACATACATTTCAGTATTACCCCAATTTTGACGATGCCAGCTGAGAAGAGCACATTGAAACAGACTTTATAAAATGAAGTGTACAGGAAACATAGCTGAAACCATCAGATATGACCATACAAAACAAAAAGAAACTTTATGTTTGTTTCTGACAGTCTGTCCTGGGGAACTCATGACCTCAGTAGCTCTAAAATCCATACTAAGACATCAGGTTGTTCATAAATTAGGTAAAGTTGTGACAGACAGACATGAGACGTTGTGACAGTGACTCCAGTATGATGTGACAGAGGAAGTGAGCAGGTCAAAGTGTGAAACTAGTGACCCATTTTATCTGCATGGTGGCGAGCCTTGGTGGTGACAATTGAATGAACACATGCTCACAACAGGATATTAATGATTGATATGATAATAGGAAAGAAACTGTTGGGCTCAAGTTTGATTGCAGCCAAAAGATAAAAGCAATGAAGTGTGATGCAGAAAGCTGCAAAGGATATTCTGCTGAGATGCATCATGAGGCATCAAATGAGCAAATAGAAACACAGAGGCCATGATGATGATCAATGACAGTGACCTGCATGATGAGAGCAGCAGGGAGCCGGACAGGCTGAGCTCTGAGCTGCTGCTGTATGTGGACTGACCACTGGCTGCTGCCCGTCGTAAACAACTCGCAGAGAACAATGGGCAGGGTTGGGTTTACTTTATCCGATTATAAAAATATGCAGACATCTTTTCTCATGCAAACCCAGAGCCTCTTCAGAGCCCACAGGACACGCAGATAAAACCGCGATGAGACGTTTAAAGCATCAACGGCCACTGAATCCATCACCGGGTCTTTCCAAAAACAAGTCAGTCCCACCGCCGAGAGCTAACGTTAGCTGGGAGCAGCGACCCACAGTCGGTCGGGGATTCATCCTGCCTGTCAGCCGTGTTCAATCGGCGGGGAAGCAAGCCCAACAGCTCGGGTTCACTAAAACAATTCATGTGCGTTGAGATTCCCTGTAAGAAAAACACATTAGATATAAATAATCGGACCTGTTTACCTGTTAGAGTAGCTGCACTCCACAGGGCGCCGCCATCTTGAACACCTCACAGCCCATCCCACCGCAGTCAGCCTCCGCTGTCGGGGCTGCATGCAAACTAATCCCACAAGTTAGAGCCCCGCGAGCCACATCCGCAACTTTCGCAGCCCGTTCACCCGAACAACATCCAAATGAAGTTAGTTTATTTACGTCTAATAGCGCAGATGTGCTGTTTTCATCTACAGCCTGACAAAGTCTTCGCTCTATTGCAAAGCTAAGATTGTTTTCCCCCCATTGGTGGAAGGATGAAGTGTATGTAATGCGGTTTCGCGTGACCCACATGTGAAGAGCGCACGCGCAAATAGGATATTTTTTTGACCAGGTAGCGAGAAGATCTATATGGAAGCCAATTTCCGCCATTGTAAAAAAAAAAAAAAAAAAAAAAAAAAAACGAATAAAAACTGGTGAAAAGTTGGCAAAGATTAAAATTATTTTAGGGAAAAACAATGAGCTTTTAAGACAAAATTATCACAAACGCTCACTTTTGAAGTCAAAACAAGTAAAAATTCAATTTACAGTTAAATCAGTCAATTATGATTATGAATTTATTTTACATTCTGATTACATGTAACATCATATACAATGTTGCATCATTATCATTGACAAAAAAAACCCTGCAGTCTTTTTCTCTCAGTTTCTCTCTCTCTATGAAAACTATTCTGATTATGGTGCTGGCTTGACAGTATGTAATTGAGTTCTAATAAATTGTTTTGGCTCACTTGTTTAAGTGTTTAAGTCTGTTAAAAATTGTACTTACAAAATCAACAGCATGTGAGCAAAATTGGATTTTGAGAGCCAAAAGTGAACCCATAAAACTGTTCCACTGACATTCACTTGGGTGTTGTTGTACAGTGTAAAATAAACAGCAGGGTTCTATAAGATCAGATTCAACTTAATTGTCATTCCACTAGTGCCAATAACATTAAATGTGGTTTAGAATCAAAACAAAAGAAGGTGCAAATTGTAGTTGTAGCAATAGACACATGTACATAAATTGTAATTAGTTCTGTTATGACATGTACAATTAAGCAGTAGACTGAATGTAACTGTTTCTCTCCAGACATGATGCCAACTTGTTAGACTGCCAAATAATTTACAGAGCATGGTGTATTCTTCACAGGGACTTTGGACTTTTCTCTTTTGGTACCATGTCTGTGTAAATCTGATAATTTATTCCTAATCTTTATTTGTAACTGCAGGGTACAGTTGGCTGAGCATGTATGCTCTTTTACAGCAACACTTACCACTGAAAAATAGATGTAACAAGAACAAATAGAGTCACAAACAGAGCAAAGCAGAACAATAAACAAACAAATACACAGGCAGGGTTATTGGTGAAGTTTCAGAGGCCCTCATGACTTTAAGTAGCCTCATATCAGACAATATCAACTCCATTTAAACACACTTTGTCCAGTGGTGTAGACTGCTGAGCTGTGTGTGTGTGTGTGTGTGTGTGTGTGTGTGTGTGTGTGTGTGTGTGTTTATACATGCCTTTCTTAGGCCTGCAGCTCTAGTCCTGCAGGAGTAGCATGATCTACCTATGGACAGTGAAAGTAACAGCAGACTGAGACCTTGGCAAACACAGACTTAATACGGAAGTAATAAGGAAGATATTAAACTAGGACCATATGCTAACAACCCAGAAACTTACTTCTTGATACAGCTGCTTTCAAAATATGCTATTATATTATCTAACTAACTATTAATTATTGTGTCAAGAACCAGTGGATAATGATAGTGAAAAAATCAGCTTGTTTCCAATGAAACTGAGAATAAAAGCTGACCAATTTTATCCGTCCAAGTAACTCAACTTGCTAACTGTTCTCAGTGCCTCATAAATGCTCAATGAGGTCAAGTGACTGTGGAGGAAAGTCTACGACAGTGAGGACTCCTTGGTCTTCTTTGATCTTCAAATAGTTCTTGAAAAGCTTTGAGGTGTGTTTGAGGTCATTATCCTGCTTCATTATGAATCCGTCTCCACAAACGTGCAAACCAGAGGACACAGCATGTCTCTGAAGAATGGAGTGGGACTTCTCCTTAGTCAGGGTGTCATCAGTTTGGTGCCGGTGTCCAACTCCAGAGCAGGCAAAACACCCCCAGACCTGAATATTCCCCACCACCATGTTTCGCTGTGAGTTTGATCATTCATTCATTCATCATTCTCTCTCCTGTTTGTCTCCCTACATACATCCTTCTGTTACTTGAACACACCTCTGATTAGTAGATCAAATCCAAAGTGTCATCAGAACACATACTTCAACGGATACAACTCAAAGAAATCTGACCTTTTGTACAAAGGAGTTCAGTTGGTCGGTGCCACTGATTTGCTTAATTTTGATTGTTGACCAAGAAATAGTGCAGAATCTGAAATATTTCTTCATTTTATTCATCTAATAACGTCTTGTGTTTATAAATGTTTCTTATTCCTCAAACTTTCTGATTGTTTCCAAGTTTATGTGAAAATATTAGAGATTTTCAATGTGGTCTCAGAGTTTCGGTCCCTGCTGTATAAACAGTAGATGAAAAGCCCTCAACACGAATTCAAGCGCCAAGACTTTAGATACACAAGGTGTCCACAAGATGTCGCACTTGCACTTTTTCACTTCTTCCCTCATACAAACGCTCTGCTGCTTAAAACGGTTCTCTCTCTTCAAACTGATATTTTTTTAACAGGATTTGACAAGCTGACATTATCTTGTGAACACTGTAATTCCAAAAACTATTCAACAGCCTAATTGTGTCGTTTCACCTGTTACCTTCCCATTCTGTTCTTGCATCCTGTGAAGAAATCTGTCCTGTCTGAATAAAGATATGCTTAATAAATAAATACAGAGTCAACAGTGCTGATCTCCAGACTGGTTTGGTGTGTGTTTTTTGTGTGTGTTTTGGTGTGTGTTTTGGATGTCTCTCACAGTCTCATAAGATGTTTTGGCCATTTAAATCTTGCACACAACACAGTCACACACACTTCATTGGAGTAAATCCTGTAAATCAAACACTGCGAGGTGGAAATATATGGTCGGATTTTCTGACTGAAATTCTTTATTTTCATTATAAATCAAAATTTAGTTTGTTTTTAAATGTCTTTCTGAGATCTGCACAAATAAACAGCTGAATGACAGGAGGCCTAAATGATGCTTCTTTTTAAAGGCTCTGAAATATTCTTTTATAAAGTCACTGTGTGTTTTGTGTAACTGCTCAGGTCCTGTGTTTTGCTCGGCTATAGGCAAATTTCCACCTGCAGCTTGGCCTTTTCATTGGTTGAAACCACAGTCAGATTCCCCTCTGCGAAATTATCTGATTGAAAATCAGGGAGGGGAGAAAAAGAGAGAGCAACAAGTGTGATGGTTTCTACGCTGCTTTGCTTTCCTGACTTTTAGGAAAGAGATTGGAAAAGAGAGCTGAGCTGATTCACATCCACGGAACCAGGACTTTTTTTTATTATTATTATTTACTGCAAGTTTTCATTTGGATCCTCAGTCACAGGTGAGTCTCTGACTTTAAAATAAAGCAGCTGGAGTGAAACTTTTCCCGACTTTTACACAAGTGACAGAATAATTTAACCCGTTTAAAAACATTTAAACTTTTTGTCTGTTGACCAATAGAAGGAAGAATTAGTTTATATAATCAATTAGCGCATAAGTTAAATATATGTACAAAATTATAAGACATTAAATTCGCCCACAATTAAAGACTGAAAGAATGTAAATTAATCTAAAAGTATCCAGGAAGACTTCAACGCTTGTGGTGACAGTTTTTGTTTTTTTGTTTTGTTTTTTTTTTACAAAATTTTACTTGATCATTATTTTTTTGACATCGATGCTTTGTACGTTTTGAACCTTAATTGTGTCGCTAACGATTTTTACAACAATTTATTTATTTATTTATTTCGGTGCAGGCTCAACATGCCCCGGTCATTTCTGGTGAAAAACAAAAGGTGCTCGTCATATAATGTTCACCGATCATATGAAGAAGAGCCCAAGTCCCCAATAAGTCAGGTAAGACTGAAAAAAAGAAAGACAAAAATCAACAAACATAAAAGTGGAATATGTAAGTGAAGCCGATGTTGAAACAATTAAACGTTTACTTTTGCTGCCTTATGTTTTTAATTTTAAAGCAGCTGCTGCCTTTGAAACATTTGCATGAATTTAGATTTTTAGGCAGATTTTTAAAAAGAAATGCGTTAATCATTCATGTAAATGCTATTATATAGAATCATATAATGAATAATAATATTATATGTATAATGAATCCTCTCCAGTTCAGCATTTTAAGGTCCAGCTTTGTGTTTCATGTTTAAGAAAAATGTCCTCTGAGATGAACTGCAGGGTTTTGTGTGTATAGAATATTTATGCCTACTTGCTTTTTTTTTGCTTTTTTGCTTGAATTGATGACACTTTTATTTGTGGTGGATTTGTAGAAGTCCTTCCAGAGGTTGAGAGCACAGACTCAGACAGGCCTGAGTCAGAGGGACGGTCTGCCCCTCTGGACCGCTGCTCGTTTGAAAAGGACGAAGGAGAGGTTGAATGTCCTTTACCTGCTCACCCGGAGCCAACCAGACCCCCTCTGGCTCCCACACAGCCATACTACCTAAGTGGTGAGCTGCCAGTGCCTCTATCTCCATCTCTCTCTGCTACATCTATAGTAAATCTTTCAATCAGAGAGGTGAAACATGATGTTTTTGTGCACCCTCAGAGTCTCACCTGGCAGGATTCCCTCCTTACTACAAGCCCACGTACGCCTGGGAGCCGGTGCCTTCTTCCTACGAGCGCCGTCAGATGAGTTTCAGCCCCACGGTGCTGCAGCACACCACCAATCTGTACGGCAGCCACATCAACAGCAGTGCACAGCCTCAGCAGCCTCTGGACTGCAGCACGCACTACTCCCCCACCTCCAACACCTACCACTGCATCACCTGCGACAAGGTGAGCACCACATGTTAACCTCACAGCCATTGTACATGCCAACGAACCATCAATATGTGGTTTTAGTGTTTGTTGTGAAGCTTCTTGTCAAGCCACTTCATCAAGGCACAGTGTAAACGTATAGTTTCACTGTATGTATTGTCAGCCAACTCCACTCATGGACTCACTCTGTTTTAGGTGTTCTCGACGCCCCACGGACTGGAGGTCCACGTCAGGAGGTCGCACAGCGGAACGAGACCCTTTGGCTGTAACATCTGCAGAAAAACCTTTGGCCACGCCGTCAGTCTGGAGCAGCACATGAATGTCCACTCTCAGGTACATCACTGACTGCAATGCTGCACAGAATCAAATTCAGTTAGGTCAATTTAATGGGGTACTTCATCAATTTAGTATTGTATTTTCATAAAGTTTGGGGAGGACAGATTTTTAAAAAGCTGAACATCAAAGCAGCAGAGGCAGAAATATTCAGGCTTTTTCATTCCTCTGTTGATCAAGTTCCTACACTTCCCATAATGCAGCTGTTTGCATTACTGCATAATATGGCCTGGTAAAGGTTTTCAACAGATGTGGGCATTTAACCGTAGACCGACAAAGTTAAAACTTTATCCACATCCATCACCATGGCATCTTCAGGGTTATCTACAGAGCTCATTATAGCATTTTCTCAGTTTGAGTAGTGCTCCTCACAGTGAGTAAACCAATCATGATGTGTAAAATGGATGGATCACCACTTCAAAAATACTCCACTGCCTTAAAATGTGCAGTTACCTGATGTAGTTCTGAGTTCAGTTCAAAGTGCGTTCAGTAGTTGTTGAGTTAACTTTGCTAAACAGGACAAAATAAATTTGATGCAATTTTGTCATTAAGTTCAGTGAACAATTATTCTTACCAATTTACAATAAGTTAATTAAAAGATCAGTTGGCTTCACTAAATCTCAGAATTTTATAGTGTATAAATGAATAAAAATAACTGACCAAATAATCTCACCACCAGCTCAGTTTAGTAGCTGTTTTGAAGCTTTTGATCATGTCACATGATCTTCCACAAGACATGGAATTTTTTTCTGAGCACTATTAGGAATTGTCGCCCACATTGACTTAAAAAAATGAGCTTCAAACTTAGAAAAAAATGGATGGCAACTGGCTGATAGAGATCATGTGATACAACCATGTGGTGAGATTATTTTGTCAAATGCTCTTTTCAAGGCCAAAAATGAACTTTTCTTGTATCCTGCTCATTTGTCGACGATTGTGAAAGACCATTTTATGCATTTGTCTTTGATCAGGAAAAAAGCTTCGAGTGCAAGATGTGCGGCAAATCATTCAAGCGCTCCTCCACTCTCTCCACGCACCTGCTCATCCACTCGGACACGAGGCCTTACCCCTGCCAGTACTGCGGCAAGAGGTTCCACCAGAAGTCTGACATGAAGAAACACACGTACATTCACACAGGTAAGTCACAGCATGTAGATTATTTTGTCATATTTTTTATTATACTAAAAGAAATAAAACTGTCCATGGTTCCTCTTGCTGTAATCATCTGCTTTCCAGGTGCAGCATGCAGGAATTGTTTCCAGGAGTTATATGACTACTGATAAATCAGAAAAAGAAACTTAAACAAATGTCCTGTGGATTTGCATATCTGGTTTTTCTGCTTCACGCAGGCCTCTGTAAAAGGAACTCTATGCTGTCGACATTTGTTGCCAATAAATGTTTGACAAATCTGAACAATGGCATGATTCTTTACCTTTAGATATTAATGCAAACTTTATCCTTCTGGTAAAAACGCTTGGAACCATTTATGGTGCGGATGACAAACCCGACACTCCAGAAGCAAGTGGAAAGGAAACTGCAACTTTACGCAAATGATTTGAAAATGATCCAAAATTTGATTGTGTAGATTCCTCACTGTTTTGTGTGTGCGTGTTTTATTTTTGCAGGTGAAAAACCCCATAAATGCCAAGTGTGTGGTAAAGCGTTTAGCCAGAGCTCCAACCTGATCACCCACAGCAGGAAACACACAGGCTTCAAACCGTTTGGATGTGACATTTGTTCCAAGGGCTTCCAACGTAAAGTGGATCTTCGACGGCACCACGAGAGCCAGCACGGCATGAAGTGAAGAGGAAATGAGCACGAAAGCCTTGTGTGTGTGAGATCAAGAGTTTGTGATACTGATGGTATATTTTGAATGGCCTTTACAGATAACATAGAGGCTATATGAACCTCCTGTCCTCATATATAACCTCCTGTTTAATGAAGAAAATGAGTAGTTGAATAAAATGTATTAGTTAATATATTGGAAGGAAACTTCTTTCAAAGATGTGTTTGCATGTGAATGAATGGGAGGAGTGCTGAGGTCATATAAATTAAAAACGCGCATTTGGTTTTTGATTTTAAAAAAAAGAACATTTTTTGTTTCATATAATTTATTTGAAATATGCTTGAGCAATGTACTGTATGTCGGCTGGAGTCTGAGTTGATAAATGCTTTCAGTTGAAATAAAAGGTGAACTAAGTAAGAAAATCTTTGGTCGTTCTGTTAGAATAAAGACATGCAAAGTGTGATACAATATACAATCCTTTGTACCTGGAAGCTAAAATACACACAGCCAGCACTGTAAACACACTTTTTCTCCCTGTTCGTCTCTTTCTGTGTGTTTTTCTGAGTCACTTTCCTGTTGGAGCAGGATGTAGAAACAGCCTCGGGTGAAAATCTCTTGCAGGACCAGAGATTGTGATGGAGTAATCTTGCATTCAAATAACACTCCTGGAACACCATGCAAATCCGAGAGCAGAGAGCTATTCGTTCCTGGGAGTCGACTCGAGAGCTGGTGATGGAAAGTTCAGTGAGATATTTTCATTCTGGTTGACGCTCTGCTGCTTCCTCGTTATTGCACGAGAGGCAAAACCAGCTCTATAATCTCAGTGAAAAAATCAGAATTGCACAAACCGTCAGCGAGACCATAATGAATTTTGGCCACACACCCTTGAATACATCCAGTGTCACTGCTTGACCTCTACAGAGCGTTGACTTTAATGGGATACAGGGATTAATAGGAGACCGTGGAAAAGGCATTGATTACTTAGTCAACTGTCACCACACCCAGCCAGCCTGCTAGATTTACTCCAGCAAACAAATGGTAGCTCCAACAAAGACTCACCACCTTCCTCAAACACCAAACCTGTTAGGATGTTAAGCCGCTTGGGGCAAATCAGATCATCACCTAGTACCTTTTAAATCTGAAAAGAACTGGAACTAAAATTAACAGATACATGAGACCAATTGCCATTGTAACATCAGCATGATGATTTTCAATTTAATGGATCCTAAATGGGATCAAAAATGATTTAGATCATCATATAGACATTAAAAGATGGGATCATAATTTCACCTTTCATGTTGTGTCAGGGGGACTCACTGCTGCAGAAATCAGTGTCTGTGTAGGGAAGTGAGGAGGCATGAAGGCTTACTGTCCAGCAAGCAAATCTGAGGTCTTTATGCAAAATATGTTGACATTACCAGGGCAACAGGGTCCGCTGTGATCCTCCACAACAGTTAGACCTGCTGCATCCTGGTGTGAGCACGCAGAGCAAATCAAAATCCTGCACAGGTAACCAACAGAAAGGAGAGACAGAGGATCATCTTGGCTGGGACTAAACAAACAGGACATGGCTCCTGAAAGGGGAGGGGCGGGGCTGTGGGTGTAGCCCAGGGGAAAACGGGAGAAAATGAATAAAGCCCGCATGTCTGCACGCACCTGAAACATTCCTTCACTGGTGTACAGGTGCGAAAAGTGCACTCATTTTGATTTTTTTTTTTTGAACACAGGTGTCAGATGGGGCTGTGCTGGAGCTGTTATGTGGTTATTAAGCCCTTGTTTATTTGCATAGGTGTGTTGCCCGAGGTGTTGTGGTATCTTCAAATCTGCAAATTTACTTGATTTTCTTTCTAACTGTTCAGCTCTCACCGAGCTTCACCTGGAAACAGTGTGGGAACAGTTTCTAAATCTGTCCAATCCAGCAAAGACCAACAAACATTTAAAAATCAAGACTCAAACATCAGTGCTGTGTCTCAAAACCAACACATACCAATCCAAATGCAGCTCTGTCTGTCTGTCACACATGCACACACAAACACACATCTACCTGGCAAAGACATGGAGTGCAGCGCTGAAAATTTGTCTTGCAAATTGGCTCTATGCAAATGATCCCTGGCCAGTACTGTGGAAGCGCTGCAGGATGGAAGGATGGCTGAACGTACCTGAGGCATCAAAGACACATTCATGGACGACAGAGAGGGAGATTCCCAAGAAGGGGAGAGATCAAAATCTGGGCTATTATTTACTGTGATATGATATCTGTCACCAAATAAGCCTTTTGTCGCAACTTGTATCACCAACTTGACTCTCGTTAACATACCCCTGAAAAAAATCACTTTAACAGTTGTAGGACCCAGATTTGGTGTCTGTTTCTCCTGTTTCTACAGTTTATCTGATTCCATGCTGGCTGTTTCAGCAATTTACTATTCAAATGGTTTGTCTTTCATGTTTCTCAGCGTTTATCACAGCTTTTCAAACATCCCTCCGTCCTCTCCTCTAGAAGATTGTATTTGACAGATTTGACAAGATTGTATTTTAACACGTAACATTACAAGATTTTTAGACTTTTTTAGAGCTTCACCACTATGCAAAGAAACAACACACATATTGTGAAGTTTTTGTTTGACATTTGAATTCATTCATGTGTATTACGAAATACAAAATACAGCATGGGAAAGAGGCCAGAAAACTACAAATCTGTAGCAGGTAAAGTAATGCTATAAGAAATATATAAAAGCAGACTAATAGATATAGAGCTTCCACAGAATATGTCCTTGGAAAATAAGATTATAGAGTGCAATTTTAAAAAGAATGTAACATGGATATTAGATATGATAAAAATAATATAATCGAGATACAAAATCTGGCATTTGAAAGTGATGAAAGATGTTGAAAGTTGAAAGAGTTACTGAAGAAATAAGACTTGGAGCATCTGTTAATGAACAGAAGCTTGAAAAGTTTTGCTGTTGACTTGATCCAGAACCAATTTTATGAATACATAAATTATTAGGCCCGAGAGTGCTAATAATGAAGGAAAACTACAGAGCTGTGTTGTCCTTGTAAAGCCAGTGCTGAATGACAAGTCAGTGATGCGTGACAGTTTCTTTTTAAAACAGACAGAATTATCCAAATTGGAAAATAAACTGTCAGCAGATTTCCTCTGTATGACTGGACGCAGGAAGATACTGTGTGATCACATCTGCTGCTGTCACACAGTGTGGGGGCATGATACCATTTGATTGCCAGTGGCACTGTGTTGTGGTCCAACACGTCCTGCCCTCCCATAGATAAGCGCGGTGATGACGCGTACGGGAGGACACGCCTACAAAGTGTCATACAAGAATGATGATGGGGGAGACCAAATTTCCTCTGGTTGCTTTTTCTGGGATTTAATCTATTATACAAGGAGGTAACACAACACTGGTGCCTTCAAGTTACAGCCTGTTATCATTATAAGAGGAGCCCCATCACTCCAATGCAGGAAACAGAAAAAAACAACTTGCCAACTTTGAAGATGCTCATGAACATCCCTTGATATGGTTACAAATAGGGACCTTGGAAATAATTTTAAGCTAGTCTCTAAATTGGCAGCCTGTTTACATTCATTTGCCTTTTGCTGCAAAAGATGATTCATCGACACGCCTGTTTGATGTGCCAATAAAATATGTCAGCAGTGCTGACAAAGTGCTGATATTGACTGGGACATCCTGGATGCCCAGTGGCCTTGGATGTAAGCCATGTGGTGAGAGGTATCCCAAGAACCACATGCCAACAGAAAATGCAATATAAACTGACAAAGGAAGCTTAGTCTTACTATTTTTTAATTTGTTAATTGTGTTTGCTTAGTAATGCTTTACATTTCCAGGAAAAATTGCAAGCAGACAGTGCTGTGGATCCTGATCTGGAGATAAGATCCCCTCGAATGACTCGCATGGTTCACGAGATTATAAATGGGAGAGATAAGCAGAAAAATAACATTTGTGCAACGTAGAATTACAATTATTTCTTAAAACATACCTCTTTGCTTTTTTATTCGTACAATTTTCAACCTGTTGGTTGGTCCACCACTTTGGTTCTGACTGAAATATCTCAATAACTTGACATTCATGGACTGCAGAGGATGAATCCATCACATTAAATCCATCCGTTTTGGATCATCAGGTCGAGACTATTGACACTCCCATCATTATTAACACTGTCACTGTGAGTTTGTTAGATTTAACTCAAGATAATGCTGCCACAGAGCTGCCAGCATGGCCGTAGACTCTTGTTAACTCACAAATTACTGAATAACTGTTCATTTCCTGGACTCTAAAAATTATTCAGATAAAACAGGGATACAAAAGTACTCTTTGATTATCTTGGTGCACAAACATACAATATGTTCAAAAAGTGACCTGGGTCACGAGTTGCTTAGTCTCAGGGGTCACAAGACAAAAAGGTTGGGAACAACTGGTCTACTTTACTCTAGATCTTTGCATTTTGCAAGCGAGACATAATTAAAAATGCAATGCTTGTGCAGTTGTGTGACAGTTGTGAGCAAGCCTTCACATTAAAGCCACTTGTTGAATAAATTAGTGCAGTGAAAGCAATCACTGACGATGATCAGCAGCTTTGCCTACAGAAAATGACTAAGCTTCGTGGGTGTGGCCTAATGTCAGCATCACACGTCCAAATATGGTTGTACATATAGAAAGCCTTTCTGAGTGACAAACAACCAGCTGCAGGTTCAGAGGTTGGAGGTGCAGACGCTGAGAGAAGGAGTGACTAGAGAGGGGCCGTGCTGAGTGAGAAGTCAGAGTGAGTGCGAGCAGGGGGGTGAAATCTGAGGGCAGCAGGCTCTTGGTGGTGGAGACCGTCTGATAGCCTTATCATTGCCTCACCACACTGTAACGGCCGAAACAGGCCAGCAGAGCTATAGGGAGGAGCGGACATGCCCTCGGCTGAGATAGCACCAAGAGCTGGACGAATATTTGATGGACGAGGGCCCCCTAGAGAAAGACAGAAAACTAGGAGAGTGCGCTCAGTAGAGTGCAGATCTCTGCCGGCAGTGATGCACATATCGCAGTTAATGAGGAAAATATTCATTACATTCCCCATTAAGAGTGATTCTGTGGGTCTTTAAGCAACAAAAGGTCACACAGGCTCATACAGTGAAATGAAAGCAGCTTCTTTCAAAAGCAAAAAGATTCTGTTTCCTCTGGAGAGTTTCTTCTGTCCTGTCAAGTTTGTAACTAAAGTTTCTAATTTTGCTGCTTTCATACAATTCATTCAATTTAAAAGGCAATATCGGTCTATAAATCAGAGAAAATAATTTGTTTGAGTGGGTAACGGGTGGTTGATTTATGTGTACATGCAGATTTGAATGGTGTCAGAGGCAATCCATGCATCACTACTATAAGGAGTCAGACTGGACAAAAGCTGGGAAAAAATTGCAAGGATTACTGTCAGGTGTGTCTGGGGACAAACAGAAGCAGGTGTTAAGAGAAGTGAGGAGTCAGCAGTCAGTGGGGATATACAGAAAAAAAACAGCAGTCAGTCAACAAGGTTTTTAAAAAATTGTGAATCACCACGACCACAAGAGGTCATTGAGCATATAGTCATAAATGTGCACAAATATATTAGGCTGATTGGTACAGTAGTATTCAAGAGCCAGAGCTGTGGACAGACAGATACACCCAGCATGCACACACGACCAAACGCACAATAATAATGGCAGAAAGAGAACAATTGTCAAAATCCTTACTTCACCACAGCACACAACAGATTGTCAGTCACGGGCTTGGGTACCTTCTGCCCCCTCCTCCTCAGATCCCTCCCACAAAGCACTGAGCCACTGAGCTTCACGGCACTAGGCTGAATGTCACCATTTATGTTTTTATAGATCATGTTCACAAAGTTGTTACAGTCGTATGCTTCAGTTTACCACAAAATGGAAGCCAGCATAACAGATCAGAGGACATAATAAACCCACAAGAACACAGTTTACATAGTGAAGAGCGTACGACTCGACTGAAACTGAGATTCAGAAGAAAAGCAAATAAATTGAAAATAAAAAATGACCCTACGCTACCAGTGACCCACTCTACACAGATCCACTTAGAACTGTGTGATAGAGAGCTATCATTATAATTGGTCTGGACTTTATTATCCTGAAGTCTGTTCTTCAGAGTAAACCTGATTCTTTCAAAGGTGAATGGTACCTGACAAATGTTTTAGCAACATTCAGATTTGTTTAGATGCTTTTAGGTGTTGTAGTGGTTTCCTCGCCAATAGGCCTTTTTCACAGCATACATTTTAACTTGTCATAGTAGAAAAAGGTAAAGTGTTACTATTAACATTAACAATGGCTCTGTTCACATTGAGCCATGTATGCCATTTAGAGATCCATCATTAACATTATTAATTACACCTTGGCTGCTATGACAAGTCATAATGTCTGCTTTGAGAAACAATTTACCCAGAGTCACATGACAGCACCATAACCAGTTTCATCTCTGTGTATCCGGTCGGCCCACAGAGGCTGATCCAGGAACTGTTTTTCCTATCTCAGTGCAAAGACTGGAAGTGGGGGAAACTGTTAGCAAAGCCGCAAACCAAACAAACAAAAAAAATACACTTCCTGAGAACTTCAAACTTTACTTTGCATGGTACAAACTATTCACCAATGCACATCCAAGGTAGATTTGAGCCTTTGCCCCACTCATCCATTGTTGGTTTAGAAATAGCTCCTACACCTCTTTTCAACAATAATATCTCGGCTACATTTTTTGTCTATGTGTATGTTTGCTACTGATTTTCATCTTTTTTTTATTTTGCATTTTCAGCTTCATATTTTCCATAAAGACATGACAGAACAAAATGATATATAAAACACATAAATTAACAAAATGTCAGACTGCTCCTTAAAAAATATTATAAAAATAGATTAAAATCCCAGTACTCCAACTCAAATGAAGGTGATTTTAAAAAGAGAATATGAGTTGTCTATAGGCCCACATAGTTACAAATGCAGTGTTAAGTCTTGTACTCCCTTAAAGGCATGAGGAAAGAAGACTAACTAGAATCAAAGTAAACACAGTGTCACATCAGGATATAATTGCCTGTACAACAGAATCTTAAATAACTCGGTAAACAGACAGACACAACTGTTTCTTCAGAGTCTTCTTTCTTCTCTGAGGGGATAACAGTCTGTTGACAGTCTCTGGGTGGGACAGCACACAAATCCTCTTTACTGAAGTCCCTCTGACAACAGTGACGTCTCTGGTGTCTTCTGACAAAACAAAAGTACTTTTAGTAGGTCAGGTGTTAAAACACTAAATCCTCAGTATAAAATAATCACACATAGATAGATCGTTCACACAGAGCATCCATGAAGGTTCATTTACTTGTGTTGTTTAACTTTGATGGAGGCAAATTCCATTATTCCCACAGCCAGGCAATTACCTTCTTGGGCTTTTAATTTCAATTAATTTCTTTGGGCTTATACCGCCACCACGTGGCCAAATGCACACATTGAGTTGTTTGTGACAGCTTCATTTGTTTTTCTTTTTTTAAATTGGAACTAAAAAAAACAAACAAACAATGAGGTGTTTAGAGAACATGGATAACGTACATGTATGATATTATTTGCATTTAACCTAATGAACATTGTAATATTGGAGTAAATATATAAAGAAAAGAAAAAACAGTCGAAGAAAAAAACAGATATTTTTAATATAATATAGAAGAGGATGTTGATATCACCGATTTTAAACTCTCTCGTGCATTTCATCACTTCTTTTATTTATTATTATTATTTCATTATAAGTAAGATAAACGTAGATCTGAGTAACATTGTCATTGATGGTCAAAATGTTTTACTTGAATGTTCAGCTTGTCAGAATGTGTTTTGTTTCATTTTTATTTCAGTGTTTATTTTTTCGTCGATACTGAAAAGAATAAAAAAGATATAATGTACGTTAGCGGAACTATATTTCTGAGCTCGCGTTTCCGCCCGGCGTTATTTTGCACTTGGACACGCGCTCACGCTGCTGTAAACTGCAGAGGGATTTTCTTACATGTAGTTTATGGTTTATCTCTACACAGTCACTGCAGTTATTATTATGCCCGCTTAATTAGCACAATTAAAGGAGCCAACATGGCGGATTCCGCGGAGCAGAAGCTGGATTTTACTCTGAAGGAACTGACTCTGTCCGGTCGGTCTGAAGACGCCGATGTCCCCGGCAGCTCGTCCACCGTGGAGCTGCGGGACAACCGGCTGGTGTGTGTGGAGTATCCGGCCGTGGTCACCAGTGTGGACAAAATGCTGGAGACCCTGGGGGGTGAACAAGCAGTGTCCAGAGTAAGATCACCGGAAGTGGGACACATCGATATGAGACCTCGGTGTTTATTATCGGCACTAAAACAGCCTGAAACATCTTTATAGTTCACAATGTCTCGTTTAGATTTAATAATGTTACACGTTATTCTCTAGTTTCATGCTTTTAAAAAATGACTATATGTTTTGATAATTTTATTACCGCCATTTATATTATTTTCTTACAGGTAAGCTATAACGACGACATGGCTTCATAGTTAGCCAAAATGCTAAATGTAAGGGTTTCGGATACATGTCTTCACCTAATTTAATGAAAGAAAGAAATTTGTTGTTTTTAGGGTTGTTTTAACTCTAAATAGCTACTTTTGGCCAAAAGTCAAAATGTTTAATTGTAACATTTTGAGGGGAATATGCACCATAAAGTTCAATATCTACTAACATGATGAGGCCCTTAAGGTGGCCCCTGTTTTAATGGCTGATCTTGAGGCTGTGAGGTATGAAGCATAGTTTGACACTAATCATACTGTGTATATAATAGTTATAGTGTGATCAATTTGATTCAAAGTGAATTAAATAAAGTCAAATGTCAACTGGCTTGTGACTCATTGACTGTCAACACCTTTGCTCTGGTCACATCTTAATCATCACAGCTGTTGCTAAAATGCTTTAATCTGACACTTTCCTGTTGATCCCACAGACCTTCGCTCACCCCAACAGGCGTCTTGAGCTGCGTTACCGACCTCAGGACCCGTTCTGTCACTCTCTCTGTGGAAACCGCTTCCCCTCAAGCAACCTCCTCCTCAGAGTGCGGCGGCGGGTGAGAAAAAAGGATCCCAAGGATGCTGAGATCCAGATGGATATACTGGGAGTCATAGGAACTACATATAAATTCCAAGGTTAGATTAAGAGTCCTTCTAGTGTGTGATGTTTTTGAACATTTCCAAACCACAGAATAGTTGGAGTTTCAAAAACTAAAATCTATCCAGCACTCATTATCCCATTGACACTGTTTAAACATCTCATAATTTAAAAAAAATAGATGAGGTTTGTAGCTCTGATTACCTGTTTGCTTTTGCAGGACTGGCAGACTTTCAGTGCCTCGCTGTGCATTCGGAAGGTGGAAAAGAAACATCTTTGTACGACAAAATCATCCTCCGAAAATCAGAGAGTCAAGAGTTCTTTGAGCAGCCCATGCCTTACTTCCTCCCCCCGGCCATCTTCTCACGCCTCGACACTCCTGTGGACTATTTCTACCGGCCTGACATCTTTCACAAGTCAGTCATTTATTAAACCTTACGACTTCTGCTAGTTCTCTTTGTCAAGTGTAGTTATCCCATGTAGCGTAGTTATTATTGTCCTGTGATGCAACTGATCAGGAATATTTTTCTAATAGTTCTTCTCCTCTCTGTTTATAGCCAGCTGCCCATCAACAAGAAGAGCTTTATTGGTTTGAATCGTGCCCGTCGGCCCCACAATGCCATTTTTGTGAGCTTCAGTGACCCCACTGTGCCCACTGAGTGCGTCGAGGCAGCCAGGATCAACTGGACCCGGGTCTGTCTGAAGGAGAATGACAAGCAGGCTGAAGAACAATTGAAGAAGGTATGTGTGCTGCTGCAGTCAGGGTTGCTGGTTACTGAACATACCGCGCACCCTCTGATTGCTCAAGTCACTAGTATGATGTCAAGAATAATGTAAAGAAAGTCAAGGCACTCTGATGTAAGTCCTTTTTTTTACAGCAGGAGGGACCATAACTTACACCAGTAATCCAGACTGGCTTCTCCAGGCAAAATGTAATCTTAGGGTTCATTTGATAAAAACAAACTCTGGCTCTTTAATTGAATAGAACATATTTGAGAAATGGAAAACAGAACAGAGGTAAAATACTGAAATGAATGTAAAAGTAAAATAATTCACATTGAACAACGCCTAGGCTGACAAATCTCTATTCTAGCACTGAAATCGATTAATAGATCAAAAATTAATTAAAAATGGCAAACATTTTTGGTTCCAGCTCAGCCATTGTGCCATTTGCTGCCTTTCTCTGCTTAATTTCATTGTAAATTGAATATCTTTTGGTTTTGGAGTGTTGGTCAGACAAAATAAGCAATTTGATGACATTACCTTGGTATCCTAGAAATAGCAAATATTTCATATTTTATAAACTAAATGATTATTAAAATAGTAGCACAAAATAGGCATAGTTTTTCCTTTCTTTTTTTCATTGGTGTGCATACTAATCAGTTTTTGTTTTGAAGAATTGAGCATTTTATGACAGGAAATAGGACATGTGAGAAGTTAAAACCAAGATAAATATTCATTGTCTGTTGAGTTTTCTTCTCATGAAGCTTCTGATTACTTTCAGTGTTATTCACTAAAGCCCATTATGTATTTTTTTATGTGGTGTAACAAATGTGTTGACTTAATTTCCGCCTTCATAAAACATTTTCAAAGCTGATTTTTGAAAAATTTTAAACATTCTTTTCACCCATGTTTGTTGGCTTGCAGTTTTCTCCTGACTTTTTATTGTCTCTTTATTTTATATTTCGGCTCATGTCATGCACTGACTGCTGGTAAAAGCCAGGTCTTTTTTGGACAGTCACTCTGTTCAATAGTGTAGCCAAACCATCATAAACCACAGTTTTCACTCTAGAAATGACACCTGGTTTGAAGTCAGAAAATAATTTTCTATACTGTGACACAGGTATGACTTACCGTAATTTTCTAGGCTTTTATCTTATCTCAAGCCAAACTTTTTGTGTCTAGATGTTTGAGAGTCGGCCCATCTGGTCACGGAACGCAGTCAAGGCCAACATCAACATCCACCCTGATAAACTGAAACTGCTGCTGCCTGTCTTCGCCTACTATATGGTAAGCTGAGGGGACACAGTGCACCTGTGTGATATATGTGATGTATATATTTTGAACCAGTGAAAAATGGAAAAAAAAAAAAAAAAGATTGAGCACTGAGCCTCAGCGAGATGTTGCATTGCAGTAGCTCAACAGAAATGTCTAAAATGAAGACTCTCTATAGAAATTGATTTCAAGCTAAAACATATTCATTTGTAAATATACAATACGTACATTTACAGTGCCAAGGTACTCTACTTGATTTTATTATCTTGGACAAGTATTCATGTTATTATGTTGTATAGTGATTTATACGGTCTGTTCTATGCTTTAATGAAATTATGAATTGCAATATAAATCACAAAAGAAATTTCATGAAATTAAAAGGGACAACCAACATTTCTTTTGTACCCACATGTAAGTTAAACGTCAGATTTACTTTTGTAGGTGACAGGGCCGTGGAGGAGTCTGTGGGTGAGGCTGGGCTATGACCCCCGAAAGAGCGCAGACTCCAAGAAATACCAGATGCTGGACTTCAGGATCCGCTGTAGCACCAAGCATGGTACAAACCTGAGGCCGGACAGAACAACAGTTACTCTTTATTTCTAAGGAGGTTTTATTCAAATTCATGTTTTACTGAGGCAAATTTAGCAAAAGTGAAATCCATCCGTCTATATTGAACATCAACATTTTTCTATAAAACTGTTAGCGGCCAATTCTGTCATATCATAAAAAATTTTTGAGTCTCAATGAAAAGTCAAGACCTGTCTGCCTGACACCCACTGTTGGTTCCTCTTTCTTCCCACTTTTAGGCTATTCATTATCGGACATGCCAGTAAAAGCCAAGAGGAGTGCCCTTAACTACAGTCTACCTATCACATTCAACAAAGCAGGTGAGTTGGTGAATTTATTTAGACATATGTATTTATTTACGAAAGCAGACGTCATTTATTTTATTATTTACACCTGTGCTTTTCCCACTGCAACGTGCCAAAATGTCTTCTGTGAAAAAAAAATCTTATTGAGGTTTAAAATATCTCAGTCAAGACAAACCTGGCCAAGAGATCAGCATCAAGATAGATATGGTAGACAGACAATTGAGAAAGGAGAAGCCATAGCTCCATCCAGTCCTGTCAGCTCAGCACACTGAATGAAATGAAGCCTTGTGGTAGTTCAGGCAGGTGTGGAAGACATTTTATAGTCATATGTTCCATACACCATCCAGTGCATGTCCACGAGCAATCTCAATCCCAGTAGGTGGTCCATAGTGCAAACAACACTGAGCTCATGGACAGTCTGTGTCAAGCTTGCTCAGATTTGCTCCATCATCACGTGAGAAGAGCCACAGTGCCAAACTAAACTGTACATCACTGCTACTATCCTGCTGCTCTTGCCAAGGTAAACTGACAACGTGATGGAAAAAAAAACTGGTGTTTTTTTTGCTCAGGTCCTCAGCCAGCTAGTGTGATGGACCTTCCAACTCAGGAGAGTCCAAGCTCCAGTCGAGATCCTCCCCCAGTCACGTACCAGCTGAGGGTCAGTCAACTAGTCATCTAGCTATGGAATGCTAGTTTCGAGCTCTGCTTGTTTTTTTTATTTTTAGATTTTATATTTCGTCTGTATTTGTTCAAATAATAATTTCAATCCTGTTGTTTGATTTATTCCATTTTGAATAATCTCCATAAGCCTAAAGGTTAAAATGTGGCATCATAATTAAGGTAGTTTTATCGTAGTCATGGAAAACTTTCATTAGACAACATCTGTGTGATACCAGCTGCAACTCACGTCTCTTTCATCTCCACAGGAGTCATCTTACGTTTTCAGAGACGGCATGCTGCCTCCCCACAGACAGATGTTCTACCAGCTCTGTGATTTGGATGTGGAAAGGTACACCACACTGCTGTACATTATTTCTTCTTGTGCCTTAATTTTCAAGTACTTCAGTGTAATCAAACTGTCCTGACTACAATCAGATGTAGTGATTTAGGTCTTTGATTCAGATTGTGAATTTACCCCCAGGGATCAAGTCTTATCATAACCTATAATAATGCATCATGACATATTTGTTGATGATATTTTGTGTTATTAATATGAATCTGCAAACAAAATTGGAAACTAAAGTTATCAAATAAATGTTGTCAGTAAAAAGTATAATATTTGCTTCTGGAAAAAAATGAGTAAAAGCAAGCAAAGAACAGGTATTTCAAAATTATACTTAAGGGCAGTACTTGAATAAATGTACTCAGATACTTTCGACTGCTATTTTGGGATGATGCAGTTTTTTGTGTGTCTCCAGCATCAAACAGGTGATTGAGCAGAACAGCGGTAATGAGGAGATGTGTGACGAGAGGGACGGCTGGTGTGTTCTCGGCACCACCGACAAGCTGAGGGACATGATCTCAGCCATGATCAAGAAGGTCACCCGAGCCCAGAAACCAAGTAAGGACAACATCCACCGCCAAGAACGGCTGGTTGTGCCCTCGTTCACTTCATGGACACCACGTCCTCTTTGTGATCACACATTAACTACTCAAACCATTACGCTGATCAAGCACTTTCCTCTTATCGTAGACACAACATGTTCGAAAGTGTGATCAAGGCTGTTTTTATAGTTAAAGTCCCCCACTTCTGGGTTAGCTCTTGTCCTGCTACCTGTTTTTGCTCATTCAGGGTTTCTTTCATTTAGCCAAGTGGGTCTCGCTGCTTATGACCCCTCATCACACTTTATGGCCGTAGTGTGGACATAAATTGATGGATGAATAGCTTGGCCGAAGATTGATTTAGCCATGCCAGCACAAGAGATTTGTCCAGTCAGCCTCAGGTACACCATGACTTTAAGATAAGATAAACCTTTATTCGTCCCTCAGTGGGGAAATTTGCATTGCATAGCAGCAAAGAGGATAGAGCAAGTTAAATAGTAAGAAATGAACAAGCTAAAAAAAGTATTTTACAAATTAAACTTAGTGCTTATTAGCAAATGTTGACACACTAAACTAAGATGGTGAACATCCTACCTGCTAAACATCAACCTTTTTGGCATTGTTGTACCAATATAAAAGTATATTTTGTTAGCTTTTAACCACTAAAAGTCAAATGAGGCTCTAGCAGTGCTTCTGTGTCTAATATGCCGATAACCATTGTGGCCATTGATGCAAATGTATTTTAGACTATGGACAGAACCCCTGAAGAATAGTGAAAGAAACCCTCTATGAGAGTACACACTGATGAGGTAATGGAACAGGACAGATGAGAAAAGAAGGGTAGGACTAAACAGTAAACACTGTTAAAAAGTGTGTTAACGCCTTTTGGTTTGGTTTGTTCACTGATGTTATTTCTCTTCCTCAGCATTGCCAGAAATCCCCAAGAAATGCAGACGCAGAGGGCTGAGTTTAAATTCCTCAGGGAGAGATGTGGATGCGGAGGAAGAGGTGCAGGATGACGAGAACAAGGACGACGAAGAGGAAGACGAGGAGGATGAGTTTCAGCCGTCGGAGGGAAGTGAAAATGAGATGGAGACAGAAATGCTGGATTACATTTAACAACAGACAACCAATTTGATGACCGATATTTTCCGTTAGTCGTTCCTGTAAGAGGTGATCTGTTTATTTTTTTGAATGAAATGTAAATAAAAATGGGTGTATTTCTACCGTTTTTTTGTAACAACTAGATCATCTTTGTGAGTTGAAATTTTTGCCTAATACAGTACAACTTAAATTTGCTGATGATACAGATTCAGTAATTCAGTAAGAGATTTTTCTCAAGACAGAAAAGAGAGATAAAATAGAACAATCATGGCAAATGTGAAAACAGCAATGAGCATGAGAAAAAACATAAAAACAGTTACTTACAAATGCTCCAAATTACAACTAATCTAACAGCTCAGCTCTATTGTGTCTTCCTGGGTGGTTTGTGACCCCTGGCTGGACACTGTAGAGATACACATATTAACATGGTGACAAAGTGTATGTGTGTGACTATGAAAAGGGAGCCATGTCTGTTTATGTATGTAGATATGTAACCTATTGGACAGATGCTATCACCCACTTTATTTTGCTAAAATTGTTCCCATTATAATCTATGGTGAAGGTATTTACCGTCTAGTTTTACAGTCTAAGGAAAAGCATTCTACATGAAAGAAGGATTGGGTTTGGGATTGGCAACAGCAGTGGGACTTTGAGTCCAGTTGGACAGCTGTGTCAACTGAGCTGAGGTTGTTTTTCAAAGTTGGAAACTAGAAATTACTTCCCAAAGTTTACTCACTCTTAAAGCTGTCATCAACCAGAAACTGTGTATGTGCAACTGTGCATAGAAAATCTAACCCCAAAACATGCCCTAATTCCTCTTCTGTTAAAATTAGGATCTTCTACCTAATTCTTATAACAGGTTATGGTAATTTCATGCAGTGAGGGCACTCTTCCTATAATAGTAGTGGCCTTCTCGACATCCTTCGTTAAACATGCTCTTTCTCTTTTTTTGCCGTCAGTTTTTATCCATTAACTGTTTGTGTTCAGCTTTAAAGGACAGGACAGGATCAGTCCTTTGCCATGGCCACCCTTACACTACATCAGTCAGCTGACATGTTGGCAGATCCATGTGGGATGGAGCCAGCACAGCTAGTTCTTCATTTGTGAAAAGGAAAGATAACCACATAAAGGCCAGCGAATCAACTGTCAGATTACATGTCGTAGAGAAAGAAGGGTTCGCTGAAACATGTTTAATTTCACATTATGTATTCCACCTGATGAGCGGCAGTGGTGGGAAGTAACTATATTTACTCAAGTACTGTACTTTAGTGCAATTTTGAGGTACTTGTACTTTACTTGAGAAATTCCATATTATGTTACTGTATACTTCTACTCCACTACATTTCAGTGTAAAATTATTGTATTGTACTTTTTACTCGACTACATTTACTACATAGCCTTTTTAGATACTTTAAGGATTCAGATTAGTATGAAATATAATCAACAATCAATCAATAAAATATGATATATCATAGATGAAGCTACCAAGCAGTATGTAAACTAGTTTAAGTTAGCCCCACCTTCACCGGTAATATACTGTATATTGTGAGTTGAGCCATTTTGCATCAGGTGTACTGTCATTTATGGTACTTTAAGTAAAATCTGATGCTAATACTTTTGTCATTTTACATAATTAAGATGTACAAGACTTTTATACACCGTGATATTGGTCTGTCAGTCTGAGTGCTTCTTTCACCTCTGATGAACAAAATAGGTGACGTAAACAAGGAGTGATAGACGCCTGGTTTGGTGGATTTCCAAAGGGCAGCTGCAATTTTTCAGGTGTTTTCAGGCTTCCCGTGACATTTTTGGCTGAATTTGGATAACGACTGATAAAACTCAAACATTTTAACTCAGTCTCAACTACCAATATCCAGTGAACACTACATCTGTTGTGGTGGTTTAGCCAAAGAGGTTCCAGAGGTGATCCACTTTAGGTACTGAAGAAAGCATTGTGGACACAAGGTGGTTAAATATTATGCAATGGTGAGAAAAGCAGGCCGACAGACTGCCCACTGGTCAGATGTTGTTTAGGGGAGGGGTCTCCTTTATAAAAGTCTGGCCGACAATCAACCTGGTTGTCACAGTTTGGACACAATGGTGATGCTGGGGATTCTGGTAGCTGTTGCTGTGTTTCTGGAGACGGTGTCTGCAGCCTCCGTAAGTGTCTCAAAAATTTTGCCATGTATTCAAGTTCTCTCATCAATATCTGTAAAGTAGTGTAACGTTTAGCTTGTGACTTCCAGAAATTCAGCTGATTATTTTGTCATTTCTGATATGCAATATGCAATTATGCTTCATTCCTGCAGCTCGGGGTGGTGTACACCGAGGGAGGGATGGTGCAGGGCGAGAACATCCGTCTTGGTTTCCGCCGTCACATGGACATCTTCAAGGGGATTCCCTTTGCCGACATGCCTGGAAGGTTCGAGAAGCCGAAGCGCCACTCTGGCTGGGACGGTGGGTCGACTGAACTTCTCTCCTACTGGAAATTACATCTAGACCAATAACTACAAAGTATAATTCACACCACATAGAAATGTCATCCCTTCCCTTTTACCTTTACTGAACTGATTTAATCGTATAGCTACAGAGGAAGTATCAGCTAAAGGCTTAAAGTGTGTGATGTAGTGCATCATGAAAACATACTTTATTCATGTGTCTCTTGTCAGGTGTTCTGAAGGCCACTGAGTACAGGAATAGATGCACTCAGGTGAACATGCTCATGAGTGACACCAGAGGCAGTGAGGACTGTCTTTACCTCAACATCTGGGTTCCTCATGGCAGCTCAGGTAAATACCAAGAGAAGCCCACAGAGCCTCATCCATATTAGATGTGAGCTTCATCTGGCTCTGATTCTGTTTTCTAGTGTCCACTGGCCTGCCGGTCATGGTGTGGATCTTCGGAGGAGGCTTCCTGGCTGGAGGCTCGATGGGCGCTAACTTCCTGGACAACTATCTGTACGATGGGCAGGAGATTGCAGACAGAGGGAATGTTATCGTGGTGACGCTGGCATACCGCGTGGGGACTCTGGGCTTCCTGAGCACCGGGGACGCTAGCATGCCCGGTAGGTGCAGCGACACAATTGTACCGAGCCTACAAGATGTTGGCCTCCCTGCCAATTCTATGAATTGTTCCATTAAATTAGTAACTCCTGCTGTGATTGAGTAAAAGATTTCATACTCGTGTGCACCTGGGTGCACAGGAACTCATTTGGAGGAAACCTTGGCATTGTGTTCCTTGCGTTCAGCGACTGGAATAAAGTGGGATAGTATTTAAAACCAGCCTGGATGCCTGTGTGTCAGCAGAGTTGTTGACTGTGTTAATGTGCTTTTGACTTGAGATTTGTCACCACGACAGGAAACTACGGCCTGTGGGACCAACAAGCTGCCATCGCCTGGGTGCACAGGAACATCCGCTCGTTTGGAGGAGACCCCAGCAACATCACCCTCTTTGGAGAGTCTGCAGGTGGAGCTAGTGTCAGCTTCCAGGTGAGGGGTGGAATCTTCTTTTTTTCTAGCTGTCTTGCTCATTGTGTGAGATAAACAATAGATATGAAATCAAATATAAATTCACAGTTTGAAATATGAACACATATTTTTTCTGTCTGTCTGCCCACAGACTCTCACACCCCACAACAAAGGTCTGATCAGGAGAGCCATCTCCCAGAGCGGGGTCGCCGTTTGCCCCTGGGGCATCAATGAGAATCCCCGCAAGCTCGCTGAGGAGGTACATAAAAATTTTCTGACATGTTTTATTTCTTCTATGGAACTATTTTTGAGTAGTTAACGGGAATTTAAATGTGTACATGTAAGCTCAGGGCTGGGTACAGGTTAAAGATGATTCGAATCCTCCCCCCAGATCGCTCTGAAGGTTGGCTGCCCCACCGATGATTCTATGGCTGCCTGTTTGAAGATGAGTGATCCTCATGCCCTCACGTTGGCTGGCAGTCTCAATCTGTCCGGCTCACCCGATAGTAAGGATTTCACTACACTCAGCCTAGATTATGTTTTCATTTTAGATAATGTGTCAGTGTCTTGTGCCTGAGCAAAGTACTGTGAAGTAAGCTTTTATACCATAATTAGTTACCAAAGGAGAAGTGGTGGTGCATTATATCCGTGAAACACCCGCCAGAAAAGAAGGTATTTTACTATATTGTACCTTAACTCCTTCGTCTCTCTGTATGGCATGTCCATTGGCGTGAGATGACGGGACAGTAAGCAACCGCCTGTTTTCATCCATCCTGTGTCATGCACGTTTTCAGTTTACACATAACAAGCCTGGCTGGAAATGCCAGAAATTACAATGAAACATTGCAAAAAAGTTTAGGGGTTTAGAAGAGTCAGTGTATCGATAAAAGCAAAATGTGGCGAAAAGAATGGAAACAGACTAAGGAAATTAGTCATGATGTACAAGAAGCAATGCACGTCAGTGGCCACAGTGCCAAATTTCAACCGTGTAGTGTAGTTGCTTTTTAATGCCACTGGTATGTTTTATTCAAACTAGCAATTTTGTGCCTCAATTCCTTATGAAGGATAAATTACAGGACATGGGTACATAAAGGAAAAAAATTCCATCAACCATCAGCAGATCGAGCAAATGGCAAATTAGAATGTCAGTTATGTATAAATCATACAGACAGTACTGTGTATAGCAAGAGTCTGACTGTATCTGCCTCTGTCAGGCCCCCTTGTGTTCAAGCTGCTCCTGTCTCCTGTGGTTGATGGGGACTTCCTGCCAGACGAGCCTTCCAAATTGTTCCACAATGCAGCTGAGATCGACTACATAGCTGGAGTCAACGACATGGATGGACACATCTTCATTGCTATAGATGTTCCTTCAATCAACTCCCATCTGGTGGACACCCCTCCGTGAGTTTAAGCCATCAGATCACAGTTCTGCAACAGATCGAGCCAGAGCAACATAACCATAGTTTTCTGTGGTGTTATTAAGAGTTTTTCTGGCATTAAGGTGTTTTATCAGATCTAGTTTTCAAATCTTCTCTTCCTGATTGCAGAGAAGATGTGAAGAGGCTCCTGGCTTTGTTCACTAAAGAAAAAGGCAAGGCTGGTGCGGACAAAGCCATTTCCATGTACACTTCAACCTGGGGATCAAATCCCAGTAAGGAGACCATCAAGAAAACCGTTGTGGAGATTGGAACAGACTACATCTTCCTGGTCCCAACTCAGAGTGCCCTCTACCTTCATGCTTCCAAGGCCACGTGAGAATAAGATCTTGCTATACAGATGTCACTGTCATTTTTTTATTTGTTCCTCACCTTGCTTCATAAGGCGGGTAATTGATAGAATAAGACAATTTTATGCAGCAGTTCAGCATTATTTCCTTAATTATTTAACAACACAATATGGTCAAATTGAATATATTTGTGTTATATTTTTACAAATGCTTGCATAATTTAAATGCAAACTAGAATAATGATTAATTATAAATTAATTAAAATAATGAATAACGACTTTTAAGTTACTGCTGAAAAGGTTAATAATTATTCTTATGGCACACTCCAGCTTCCATAAATATGTGGGTTCATCACAAAGAGAGGCATCAAGCAACTATAGGATTAAGTGCAAAGCATTGAATAACAAGTCTGTCATTCTTACCAGACTCTAAGAACCTTGAATGGGAAAAGGTTTAATTAGATTTCAGCTTTCAGAGTGTTGTTTTTTTCTTTATTTATTTAGACATCCCTATTCTTTCCTTGTCTCCCCAAAAGGACTGGCCGTACCTACTCCTACCTCTTCTCTGAGCCCAACCGATTTGCCGGGCTTCTCAAGCCCTACCCCAGCTGGGTGGGAGCCGACCACGCTGATGACCTGCAGTACGTGTTTGGAAAGCCCTTCACTACACCACTGGGCTACTGGCCTAGCCACCGTGACGTCTCTGGCTACATGATCGCCTACTGGACCAACTTCGCCAAAACTGGGTATCATTCTGCACACACAGGACAAAGGAGCACCACAGGAATCAAACAAACTTGAATCAGACATTGAAATAGAAAAAATCCTCAATTCAGTGGCCCTTTTCTCTTGTTATGTCCGCAGAGACCCCAACAAAGGAGACCTTAAAGTGCCTGTTACCTGGCCTCAATTCACCAGCACTGGACACCAGTTCCTGGAGATCCATTCTGACATGGACAAGGGCTATGTGAAGCAGATGTTGAGAACGCGTTACGTGCATTTCTGGTCCAGCGTCTTTCCCAACCTTCCATAGACATCTCAGAATAAAGAGCTTGTGCAATCACCTGTGCAGCCCTTAAGAGTATTGGTTAGTGAAAATAAATCAATGAGAAATAATATTACCTTGGTTTGACTTGATGTTTTGTACATCTTTACAATATAGTGCTCAACAAACTGTTTTGAGTTTGATCATTTTCAGCTCAGCAATGATAGCAGATGATACTGCTGAATAATATCTTGGCATTGAGCTTATTTAAAGCTTTTAGCAGCGGTGCAGAGGTTTATGCTAATGTCAAAATACAAATTAAAGAAAATCAAACCAGACAATAAAAAAATATGATATTGTTATATTTTATTAGCTTCATATTCAGACTGCTCACCATTTTTGCTACCAGTCCATCCACGTTAGTTTGTGCACAGTTTGTCAAACAAGTTTACATATGATGTTGTTTAAGGCAGTTTGCTCATTAAATAGACGTCAACACATGACAAGGTGCCATAATACAAGAAAGTATAGGAAGGAAGATATCCAGATAACACACACACAACAAATTTTAAAAGCCACCATAGCGAAGCTGCTATCTGTTCACTATTACTGATAAAACCCACCTCATCCAGAAGAGAAGTAGGAAATGAGTAAAGCTGCATGATGTTCTATATTTATGGGTGTAGCTGTAGTAATGTTTGTCTTAAATGAAAAATTAAGGGGGTTTTTGTTGTTGTATTTTTGTACTGTTGGAGTTACTTTTTAAAACTGCTGCTACATTCTGGTCGATTCAAAGCGAAATGCAAAATAAGATTTGTCTGCCAAACAGCACTGTGTTCATGTTCAACCCAGAAAACACAGAGAAAAAGTAAATAAAACACAAACTTTGTGATTAGAATGATGTGAATTTAACAGTCATCCTTGCATAAAGGAAATGTTCAGCAACCAATTAAAAACCTTATTACTACAACTGAAGATTGCGGAACAATAAATCAACACCCCAACACTAGCAGTGACAGATGAGATAAGATATAGCTTTATTCGTCCCACAGGTGGGAAATTCACAAAAGTTAACGCCCAGATTGAACCTCAGATTAAAAGTCTGATACTCTACCAACTGAGCTGGGCTCTGTGTGTGTGTGTGTATGTGTGTCTCCAAATTGGGGATATACACTAGACTCAAGACTAGTTGATTTGGGACAGCGGTGCAATTGGGGACAAAAAGTAGTGTCCTCAATTTGGAAAACTGTGATTTTTAGGTCAACAGTTAAGGTTATTGTTAGGTTAAAGTTAGGGTTAGGTTAAGGTCAGGGTTAGGTTAAGGTCAGGTCAGGTTAGTCTCCAGGAAATTAATGTAAGTCTATGTAAATTCTCCAAAAGTGACATAAGTAAGTGTGTGTGTGTGTGTGTGTGTGTGAGCAAGAGACATGCCCACATTCAATTTTAGTCATTAAAACAAACAGTAAAACTGATTGTAGCTCCATAAATACCAATCCAAGACAACTATTTTGTGTATTGTCTGCGTGGATCTTTTATGGCAAGAAGGTTTATGTAAAACTTGGCCTCTCTTAATTTTTAACATGAGCAAAATACAAAAATTCAAATACATTTGTCAAACAACAACAACAGCAGCAGCACTTCACATGTGTGGCCTGTGTTGGAGTTTGTTTTTTTCCTATCTCAGCCTCTGTGTGTTCTTTGCTAATATGAGAATCAGTCCACCTGTTTCCGTGACTCAACAGCAGCATTTGCTTCATTGCCCACTTTCCAAGAACTACTGGGCTTTTCTCTACATGTGTTTATGTGTCTTTGATGTGTAATGTGTACATCTGTCCATCTATACTTGCTCATTGTCAGCCAAACATTTCACTCTTAGTCACAAAGAAGAAAACAACATTCTTACAGTTTTGTAAAATGCTGCATGTGTTGACAGCTGATATTTAGGGGTGTATTATTTAAGTTTTATTTTTTACTGGCATCATCATAATTTAAATTTTTATGATGGAAAGATGGTGAAACAAAGTGGAGACTAGAGGATTAACTTCTACTGGAGAGTTGCTCCAAAACATTTCAGTATTTAGACTCAACATTCTGTCTCAATGAACACACACACACACATATATATAACTTGTATAAAAATATATAAAAACATACAACATGTATACAGTTGGCACATTTTACACTAGAATGTTATCCATTTACAAGTTCAGAGGCCAAATCATTAAATAATGTGTGTAAACAACTCTATTTGCCAATGATTTTCTGGCAGGGCGTCTTGTGTGTATGAGGACCTGGAGAGGATGACGCTGGTTTCTGGACAGCCACTGGGAAGCTGACGACGTTTGCTGTTGTCTTGTCTCTGGAAACGGCTTCAGCAGCTTCTGTAAGAATTTAAACTCATTAGAATTTACAGATAATCTCCAGCATGCATGTTTTCCATGGAGTGATTAATCAGCTCGTTGTGATTTGAAGATGTCTGACTAATTTTAGGGTAAAACAAATAATATATTTATCTATCTAAGTTTTATTTTACTGTTGGGATGTGTTAATTGGTGTCTGCCTTCACTAATCATGAATTTACTTCATCCCTGTAAACTGCAAATTATCAGCCACACATTTATGGTTTCGCTTTGGCACAACAAAGGAAAATCCAACAGTGAACCATAAATGCACCTAACCTTTTTTATGGTTGCATAGAAATTTTAATGTACTTTGTTGAAACTGCAGCAACTCACAACTGTCGGGTATGATTAATTCCTTGATCACCAAAATTAGAAGCATCCATATGTGACAGGTGTAAGGATCACAGACACATTACACTATTCTAGTTTCTGACACCCTGCAATTATCATTTGAGACAGAAGTCAAAAGTCAAAAAACAATTGTTGATTTAGTGACTCAAATAGCATCTAAGTTGTGCACCTTCGTGTATGTGTGAAGACATGTAAAAGATGTACATTTAGTAAGTGTCTGTTTGTATCTGCCTCCATCAGACCCCCTTGTAGACAACCTGCTGATTGAGCCTTTGAAATCGAAAACACAGCAGGAGTCAAAGACATGGATGGACACATCTTCACTGACCTGGATGATCCTTCAATCAGCTCCCCTCTGGTGGACTCTCCATGTGAGTTATGACAACATGGATACATCTACTTGCAGTGACATAAAGATTCATATAGTGTTTGTGGAAAGTATGCCCTCTAGTGGAGGTTGCTGTCGCTCTGCACAATCAAAACAAGAGAGTGAGGGGAGGGGGGCACACTGGCTCAGTAAACTTGTTAAGCCTGAAGTTTTGCTTTATATACATGCAGATAATTAACCACATAATCCACATGTCTAATATTAATGTGTCACAGTCCTGTTCTGGGACTGTTTCTCCTGGTTTCTCTTCACTTGTGTCTCTTGAGTTTTGGTCTGTGTTTGTCTCTGGGTGTGGTTTTCCACTGTGGGTCTCACCTGATCCACTCAACTCCTCCCTGCCTGCATCAGCCAGCACACCTGCCCTTCATCAAGCCATTACCTGCAGTATTCAAACACAGTTCTCCACTCACTCATCCCCAGATTGTTCAGTCTACCTGTGTGGTGCAGATGCTACAACCACTCTAGTGTTTCTTGTGATGTGCCTCCTTGTGTTTTGTTGATTTTTTTTTTTTTATTAACCTCGTGTCTCCTGTGCTTCAGGATCAAACCTACACCTTGCCTGCCTGCTCTCAACTCTGCAGCCCAGCTCTGTTTTGCCATCAGCTTCATCTGTTCAGTTGCACAACACCAGCCTGCCTCTGCTCATCTCATTCAATCATCCCCTTGCATATCTACAATAAATCTGGTTCAACTTATTCACCAGTCTGTCCTTTTTATGTCCACAGAGACCCCACCAAAGGACAGCTGAGCATGCCCGCTACCCAGCCTAGATTCACCAGCACTGGACCCCAGAAACAGAAGATGAGGCTGAGTTACGTGCTTGGGATGGTCGGGTAGGATGCTAAATGCAATCACAGTGCAGTAAGCAAACATTAGATTAGAATCTGAGATCTACACATTTATGACTTTCCAGAGCTTTACACATAAAAGATGACACGTGCAGCACCTGACTCAGGTGTAGTCATGTTACTGTCTAATCATACATGCTTGCCAATACAGTCGAACTCTTCCATTTAGACCACATTCAACTAAATAAGTATCGGCCTGCACAGAGGCCTGACCTCGAGCTCATCCTACACATTTGGGACCTCGTCAACCCTCTTGTGTTTGAATGGGAGCAAATCTCTACATCCAGGTTCCTTCCCAGAGTCTGTAATAGGACCAGAATAATGTGGATTGACATTAGATGTTCAGCTATCAGATGCGTGTAATGTTTGGGTGTCCACAAACTTGCTTAGGTGTTCACATACTTTTTGACACAGAAGCACTACTATAGTAAAACTGGTGACTAGAGTGAATGGAAATTGACAAAGTAAAGACAAGTGGCACCATCCTGTAACAACTGGTAAACACATCCTTATAAAAAATGAGTCCAGCCAGGTGCAGTGAAATAATATGAGTAGGATGGGGTCGTTTCCAGGAACTATAAAGAGGAAGCATGAGTTGAAGGCAATGCATATGCAAATAGGTTGAATGGAACATTATTCGAATTGTGCAATAAAGTTTAGGACTCTCATACAAATATACACCAAATCTACTGCTTCTTTATCTTATAATCTAAGTGATGGCTGCAGACTACTGGACAGTCTGGGAGGCTGCATGAAGTTTTATATTGCAAAAAAAAGTTGGATAAATATTTATCTACACGCAGAGACACAATCTTAACTTGTCATTAAATGAGCACTTTTATTCTTGACAGGAGGAATAGACCAGATTGTGTTCATATCAGCTGTATGTGTGCAGTCTGATTCCAGGGCAGGCTCTGGGTGTGGCTTTAACATAGTGGTGCATCTGGTCTCCAAGTCAGGGCCGGCAGAGACCGGGATGGACAGTCTCACCATGTCCACAGGGAGGTTAGCTGCCGTGATTGGCCTGGGAGCGGGTGCGATTCTTTTCTACCTCGGCGGAGACCGGTCGGACTCAGCCGGCGGCGGGTCCCCGCTCGGTGCCCGGGTTGTGCTCTGCATCGCAGCCGGGCTGTCCCTCCTCGCCGCCGGCTGGGTTTACCGGCTGCTCTGCTGCCCCCTGGAGCTGCTCAGGGCGCCCGACGACGTGGGATACATCGCCGAGGACGGTCGCTCCAGAGCCCGGGCTGCGAACGAGGTCCGCCGCCGGAGGAAGACCGGAGAGCTGCCCCCGGTCTACCCGAACGGCTGGTACCGGGTCCTGGACTCACACCTGCTGGAGAGGGGGGAGGTCAGAGGCGTCTCCGTGCTCGGTAGGATGAGACCTGGTGGTGGTGGCATTAACACTACTGCAAACAGGAAATCACTTAAGTCACCACCTGCCATGTTGTTACACACTAATATGGCCACCGTCATAAATAAGAGAGTCACATAAAATAATTGATATAAAACCTAAATGTTCAAATAAGTTATTTTAATAGATAATCTTAAAAACAAGCAATAGTCTTCTTATAATAATTATTATTATTGGTATTATGTATTTATTTATTTATTATCATTATTTCTTTCTTCTTCTTACTGTTGTTGTTTATTAAAGCCCCCCCCTGCATTAAAGTGTGTGAGCTGACACCAGGTATGTCAGCAGGTATAGGTCAGCAGGTGAGTCACCACCTCAGCAGATCCCACCTCAGATAGAGACAGACAGAGACACAGGTCTTGGTCTGGCGGTGGGACAGGTGGTGGTGAGGATGCTGACTCTGCAGATCTGTCCTCCTGAGCTGCAGCTGACATTAGTGATGGGATGTCATATTTTAAAAACCCCTAAACTCCATGTGAGATGCAGACAGGCGAGGTTATCGAACACAGATTGACCTTGTCCTTAAATGCCCCATGAATCTTTTTATTGTGATTTATCTCTCATAAAATGTTTAGGCTCTAACTAATCGCTGCTTCTCCCTGCTTACTTTGGACTTTGGCAGACAGCCATCAGATGTCCTGACATACTGAGAGGGTTCATGTGGTGAAACATTCACAGAATCGTCCTGTGATTGATCGATATTTGCTGCATTTATAATGTGTTATAGGCATTTATGGGTGATTTGAATCGACTGGGCTGAATTTCCAAAAAGCAGTTGTGCAAATATGAAATGTCAATCCAGTAAAGCTCAAGAACTGAGAGAGGTCTCAGGTGCACAGAAGATTAAATACTAAGGGATTTAGTACTAATGATAGAGAAAATATAGACTTAAACAAGCACTTAAACTTATTTTCAGTTGCAATTCTGTTCACATGACATCTGACTTAATGCATTATTTTGTAAATGGTCTTAAGTATGAATGAATTATGATTCATTCATGCAGGAGGTGTAAATGGTTAATACAGATGCTTATCTTCTGATTAGTCTTTGAGGATTTACTTTGATTAAACAAAATGGTGTCTGGTGTCCATTGTCCTGTCTCAGTTAGGCGTCTAGTGGCTGTCTGGTTCTACGTTGCCAGGATAGCAGAGACAAGCTCATATTACAAAGTTGTTTTTAGTATTTTTAGTATACATATGAAGCACAATGTCCCACTGTCTTTGTTCGAGTAGTTTTGGTATGTGGGTGCTTGGTAACGCTTTCTTTTTTGAACAAAGCCTCATTGTTTCAGGTCAGTCAAGCTTTCAACTGCTTGTTCGATTTGGAAGCGTCATGGAGGCCGACCTTGTGGTTACAAATGTTAATTGAATTATTACATAATGGCAGTAAAACTGCAAATTGTGATTCCTTTCATTATCAGTTAATCCAGTTTTGTCTAGGCCATAAAATAGTTAAATTGTAATTTGCCAGAGCCTAAGGCAATGTCTTAAATTTTTGTTTGTTTGTAGCCTTCTACCATTACAAGTTAATTGGTATATTATGTATTGAGAAATCCTCTGTCCAGTAAACATGTTTAACCTTTATCAGTCCACCGCTTGTTCATGTAGAACAAGAGCATCAAGTAGAGTTCCCAGGGCATGATGAAGGCTGTCAATTCACTTCTCTCATCATCAAGGCTTTAACCTGGTCTAACACTAAAAACCATGAGCTTCCACCCAGTGCATCCAACATGTCCTGGATCCTGGATTATGGTCAGGAACTGTCTTGTAGTTGAGTTCTCTGTAGCCTCATTAGTCACAGGCTGCTGTTCCTCTTACAGACACATACCACAGGCAATGAATATGATGACCACAGTGGGATTTTTAATTCCCCCATGAAGACTTTGGAATGGACATGTAGGTCTTTGTCACTGGACTGGTGTCTTGGAGGTTGATGTACCTCCTGAGAGATGGGATGCAGCCGCTTTACCATCAAATGCAAAGACCTGTTGCTTTTTGCTCAAAACTTTCTTTACTGCCTCTTGATCTTGACCTCTGGGAGATGTTTGAGATCCGCGTCGGGGGGTTGCATGTCACAGGTCTTTGATCTCTTTTGCTATCAGGTCGTGATCTGCGTCCTTGAACTCTGTACTACCTGTCTCGTTGGATGCTGGCTTGTTCTCCCTGAATGGCTTCTGAGTACACTGTCTTAATTTATTGTAGGTGTTGAACAACTTTTGTGTTTGGGACTGGTATGTATGGTACTTACTCTGGGATATGCACCAGCACTTCATTGAAGACCACGCCTTCTGGTGCGGGGTTGAGCATGTCAGACAAAGAGTCTTGGCCTGGCTTGTGTATCCACATGTGCCAGGTTGTAGACGGTGGTGACTTGAGGGGCTGGCAGGAGCTCCCCTTCTTTCTTCCACCTAGTCTTGCCCCCATTTCTGTTGATGACTCATTGACATTGTAACCTATTATGTTTGGTATCATCACACCAAAATGTGTTACAAGAGCAAGAATGATTTGAGTCTGGTGCAACACATTTAAGTTCTGTTGGAACTCATCCATAATGTACTGATAACTTGTTTTACCCTTTGCCCTAGTAAACTGCATAGGGTGCCATCTGCTGACAATGCTGTGCTTAGCAGGAATAAAATACAAGACCACTAATTGATCTCTTTGATTTCTTATTTATGGTGATCTGACAGCCGGTCTACTCTGCATCAGGATGATGAGAGGTCATGATATAATGATATGACAGCTCGTCATTGACAGCTTTAAAGCTGTTGATATGTGATATGTCATATTTATATGTATGTGCAGCTTGATAAATAGCTGCTCTGTTACAAATATATTTCTCACACTGATGTGTTTCAGCATATTTTTTTGAGGCATGCGAATTAAAACAGATACGCGTTTCACATTTTAGTTATTCGTGTGTTGATATCCAGTGGGACTGTTTGATCTGTTCAGACAGTTTCTTTGAGATGGAGTTCAAAAAGGTTTCAAAGGGTGTGTGGTGCTTTCATGTTTATGTCACATCACCTGCCATAAATAAAGAAAACAAACAAACGGTATATGAAAGGTTTCATATTTGAAAGGAGATCCACCAGTACAAAAGACACCTGCTCTTGCAGAGTGATTCAGGACACACATTTTTTTTTTTTTTATCGCCATTTAATCTATCAATTAAATGATTCGTCATTTAATCTATAAAATATTTTAACAATTATGAAAGATGTCCAACAGGTTAAAGTGATGTCTTCAACTTTTTTTTGTGAAGCACATATTCACATTTGAGAAATTTTATTTAGTTGATGAACAAAAATATTGAGATATTAGATTCAATCAAAAATTAAGTCAATTGATTTTCTGGTGATTGACCAACTGATTAATCGACTAATCGTTTCAGCACCAAATTAAAAACTACTGTGGTTATTTGGTAAAGCAATCCCACTCAAGGTCTTACTGCTTTTTCCAGTACTTGTGGCTATGACCTATGGTCTTTATCCACAGATGGCAGTCATGCTCTGTTGTCATAAAGATTAATCTGTTGACATGAGCTCAATGATAGTGTTGCCTAAAAGTGATATGGATGATATAACAGTGACTGAAATGGTGCTGTTTTACCTTAAGCTTTACAGTCTTGCCTCTCATTCACCTGCTTACACTCACATTTGCACACTGATTTCTGCCCCGACTAAACTCCATTAACTAATGACCGTCATGGAATACTAGTGAAATTCTTCACTTTTTTGTCAAACTATTTCCATGATCAAGACTGAACTTAATATTGATTATTGGTCTTGATCACATGTTGACTGATTGGCTATATTTGTCTTTTTTTTTTCAATGAGCACCAGTATAGCAGGTTATTAAAGCTTGATGCAGATCAGTGGTTGTCAAAGTGGGGATGAGGGATTGCCAGAAAACCACGAGGGTGTCCTGTACGTTTTGGAAAAAATAAATGTACAGACCCAGAGAATGCGAATGCCTTTCTCTCTGTGGTGCTTAATGTGCATTAGATATGACAGAATTCTATTTTTTTTCTGGCATATCGCTCTGATCTCCTTTCTCCCCCTCTCATCCAGGTCAGCACACCTTCTCCCTCCAGCCCTCTGACATTTTACTGTCCCAAATTCTGTTGATCCAGTCTAAACTTGGCTTCCTTCAAGATCTGCGTCCTGCTGTGAATGAGCGCAGCGCCTCACTCCTAACTTTTCTCCGCAGTCATCCATTTACATCATATATCAAATTCAGCCGAGCGTGTCTTTCCCCCCTGTGCTCTTCTTGCACATTGCGCTGTGGTTAAGTTCTGCCCCACAACAGTCTGGGGACAGGAGTGCAGTGCTGTGTCATCCCTCATTTGGTTGAGCCTCATTTTGGATTTCTCAGAATTTTACCGGGCTCTGTGGCCACGTTCAGCCACAGTCGCTAATCTGGGAGCAATCTGTAGGTCAGCCAAAAGTCAAGCCTAATAAGTGGATACAGTAGGTAGAGATCTCCACAGGTGGTGTCTGACTGGGCACAGATTCAGTCTGACCATGCACCACGCAAAGTGCAGCTACTGTACTGTGTTGTAATCTATTCCTGCAACCAAATCAGAACAAGCGTGACCATCTAAAGCAGAGACTTCAGAGAGTTGCTGCTTATCCTTTGCACAAGACAGTTAGACAGTGGCATGAAGGTGGCTAAAGGAAAAGATAAGCATTAAAAAAATCTAGATCTGTTTAAAGCCACTATGTGGAAATTTGAACATTTCTGATGCCCCCAAGTGGTTGCACTAAAATACTGTCTACACTATGGTGGACAGTCAATGCACACTGAACCTCCTCTGTGCATAGACTGCACAGGTTTCTGTAGTCGTCTCATTTTCTCCAAAAGCCTAAGAATAATTTCAGGATGCTAAAATTGCATATAACTCCACTTGTAGGGGTTTTAATGATTGATGGAATTTTTTTATTATTAATCTGGGGTAGCATTCAGTGAAGGATTTGGTTGGTTCTCCATTTATTTCAAAATAAATGTTTTAGGGGCCAGTTTGTCTGTGGCATCCACCTTTATCATTTAACCATAGCAGTTACTGCTTGTTTTAAAAGCCCATTTGCTTCAGCACCGTGGCAATGCTGGTTAGGAGCTGTACACTTTCCTTGTTTGTCGGTGCCTTCAGGATTCAGTCATTTGCTCCAAATAATCAGTCCAGGTGCACGCCCCAACATACAATTAGAGGAACCTTGTTCATAGGAATCTGTGGCTGCTGGATGCTTATCCTGTAATTTACAGCAAATAGTCTGAGATAGTCCTTAGAGAGACACAGTGAGTCAATAAATTTGCACATAATTGGATTCTGAGTATCTCAATGAAATTTATAAAGCATTTTTTAAATTTATATTTAAATCCTCAAACTCTCACATGTAACTACACATCCTACATTTTCTTACATCACCATTGTATTCTGAAGGTGCAGCTCATTCATGAAATGTTAAGCGTTTGTTCCTACTGTCGTCCCAGGTGAGCAGGTGGCAGTGTTTCGGGGCCTGAATGGGAAGGCCTACGTGGTGGATGCCTACTGCCCTCACCTGGGGGCCAACCTGGCTGTGGGGGGACGGGTGGTGGGAAGCTGCATAGAGTGCCCATTTCATGGATGGCAGTTTCGGGGGGAAGATGGCAAGTGCATGAGGATCCCCTATGCAGAAAAAGGTATGAGCTTGTGGTGTTGTCAAGTGATTTTTATTCTACAAAAAAATGTGGCATGGAGAGTTAAAAATGGTTGTTGGTTCATCTTGGTGTATAATTTAAAGATTAAGCAACAAACTAATTTACAATTAACAAAGCTCTTGCACATTCATTATCTAAAAAAATCATACAAAATCATTAGACCCTTTCACATGCATTATTTTTATGCTGCTACTGTTTCTAATAATAAAAGATGTTTAAAGCCTTGCTTGTGGCCCCTAGAAGCTGTGATGTGTATTAAATCCAATTGTATGAAACCCATGAATGGAATAAACAAGACAATGGTATTTATATTATTTATGTTATTCTAAGAGCCTCATTACTAGAATGCAAAGTTTGTCCTGAGGGTGGTGCTACAGGATATGTCAGACAGATGTCTAATGTTAACATTTTGGCCTGAGTGTCGGTGCAACAAATAAAAAAATTAGGCCAATGGTGGTGCTTGCACAAAGGTCAGCAAACTTAAGATTCATACCCTGGAGAGCATTTACAGCAAATCTGGACAGATTTTGAACAAATCTGGATGTTAGTCTGTGTACGAATTTGGCAATTTGGCCAGAGGGTGGCACCAGAGGAATGGAAATTGTTGATCCTCTGGGGAGCATGAATGCGTTCTATTAATAAACTGACTTAAATTATTATGATATTATGGAATTTTCTGTGATGTTTAAACATTGATTTAGCTAAAGTTGTCTTACCAAAGGTCAATAGATCAGTGATGTTTGTTGGCCACATGTCTGTGTATGACTGTGCTCTATGATTCACATTTGGGTTTTAATCTGTCATTCAGTGCCAGAGTTTGCCAAGGTGCACTGCTGGCCCAGCTGCGAGGTCAATGGCCAGATCCTGGTTTGGTTTCACTGTGATGGAGAAGATCCACACTGGACTATCCCAGAGTATAAGGAAATTGCAAATGGCGAGTGGGTCTATCGTGGGAGAACTGAACATTATATCAACGCTCACATACAGGTAGGTACGTGTGTGTGTGTTGATGTGTGTTCACCTACAAGAAATTTACCTTGTTTTTTTAGAGCATAAGTAAAGTAAGTAGAAAAAAATAAAGAAAGGTAGCAAGCAAGTCTAGCAGCGTAAATAAGAAAAGGATCGACAGTAAGATATAAAAATATGCACAATATATTATTTAAATGAAATAACAATACAGTTTTATGCAGGAATGTGCAAAGAATTCACCAGGGAATGTGCAAAAGTTCACGGTATACAGCATAAGGAAGATTTAACAAATACAAGATTATAATCAGTCAGTCAGTTGGGGGGGGGGGTCATTTCAGAATCATTTCATCATTTCAGATCATTTTCAGAAATGATCATTGCGGTTGTTAAGCAAAGAGAAACATTGTCCCCCACTGCGGCTACCCAGAGAGTAGGGAGGAAAAATGTATCTACTCTCAGATGTACGTCGCTTTGGATAAAAGCATCTGCTAAATGAAATTGAAAAGAATTGTAGAAAAATGACCTTTAACTCTCTCCAAATATTTACTTTCAATGCTCAGATAATTCACCTTCTGTATTTGTGCATAAATTCAGTTTCAGCCCCTGCAGGCAGAGATGGTGCTTTCATTACCAAACTTTTAAGACAGTCACAAGAACGTGTCATGGTGACCTTTTTGTCCTCCCCACAGGAGATTCCTGAAAACGCAGCAGACATCGCTCACCTCGCTCACCTGCACACGCCGAGCATCATCAGCGGAGTAGATCTGCGTTACATGAACAAAAGCTGGGAATTTTTGCGGCATGACTGGAAGGTAAGGATTTTTCTAAGCTTAAAAAGTGTGATGGTGCTGTCACAATCCTTTAAGCTTCAGGGTTCCAAATCAGTGCTGAATTGGACTGGGCTATATATTAAATGGTACAGAATATATTCATTTTGGAGGATAAAGTATTATTTATCTGTGTATTTCTGTGTCTGAATGCCACTGTACGTACTTTATCTGTGTGTATGCTTGTGTGTGTTTATTCAAGGTCGAATGGGAAGCGGAGTCAGAGCCTAACCAGCATTGTTCTCAGATGTTTGTGAAACACGCGTTCACTGTGTTTGGCTTCCACTGGCCTCTGCTGGATGTTCGGGTTGTGGCCAGACAGGTACAGTACAGTTCAAACTAGGCATTAAGTTTGTCCATAACTTCCTGTAATTGATTTTATAAATTACATTGGCAGCCTAATCAATAATCTAATCAATAATTCCATTCAAATTAAAATGGATTTCAAACCACATTTCTAAGGTTTTACATACGTTTTCTCATTTAACTGTCTACTTATACAGTCCAGAGCCTTTATACAAAAGCAGCAGGAAAAATGCTGGTCTGATGCAAAAACCACACTCTTTAGTTGTGCCTGGAACATTAGCAAACACTGTGCAGTCTGTGCCTTTTTATCTTCCCTCGTGAATTATATATGATGAATAAGTGTACCTTGAAAGCACTAATCTCACTATTTTAACCAGTTGCACAGGGCTGCAGGGAAAGCAGGATCCTATAAGACCCAACACAAATGTTGAAAGCAAGGATATGGTTCCTCTAATGCAGGCGGGGGTGGGCGCTCAGCAGCATTATCGTGGGATGAGCATGGGATGAAATTAAGTATATGAAAATATGAGAGGCAGTCATTATTGGGCTTAACCATGCATTTAAATGCATTGTTATCCAATAAATTGACATTCACGTCTGATCAACACAATGGAGGTGCAAATGTAAATCAATCCCTAGTGCATAAAAGCATATAATAGGTATATCACTGTTCTGATGATGCACATCACTGCACGTACTTTCAACATGAATGCACAGGTTGCAGTAATCATACATTTGTCTGTGTTCCAGATGGGTCCAGGAATGGTGTTTCTAATGTTTAACCACAGTTTCCTGGGCCGGGGTCTTCTCATACACTGCGTGACTCCAGTGGAGCCTCTGCTGCAGTGTGTGTCTCACATCATGTTTTATCAGTCTAACATCCCACCACTCGTGCCCAAATTCATCCTCAAAGCAGAGTGCATTCAGGTACATTACCTTCTACTATCGCTCCTCCATAGTGTGCATGTGTTATGAAATGGTTCGCTTGTAGTGATAAACCCTCCAAATTATCACCATTTTTGCATTTTTATGGAGCTTTTCAGCCTCTTTTAGCTCATAGTTTTGTTTTTACAGCACATTTACTGCTACTGTTATTTATTAGTCAGTTAATGATTCAGAGTTGCTCCAATGTGAAGAGATCATTGTGTGCATTTGGCTCCCACTCTGCCTTTGGCTTAATTCTGCCTCCCCATTGCCACCAGAAGTAACACCACCCAGTCACAGAAAAGGTGTAAATAGTCCTCATTAAACTTGATAATTAACTGTGTGGTGAGGTGAAAAAACACAGTCACTGATTTAACAAAAAGGAAAACCATTAAGTTTGGCTCAAAAGACAAGGAGGAAAGTATTTTTATGAATGGTAATTGGTAATCACTGAAACCCTTGTTGAAATTGCCTCAAGAATAAGGTCAAAATAAGTTCAAAATCAGTCAGATTTACAAGATAAACAGTTTGATGGGGATTGTGTGCATGTTGATGCAGACTTGCTGATCCTTCCTCCTCCAAAATGCTGCTTTGGTCTTTGACCTTTTTCGGCCTCCAGAATGAATCTCTTCAGTTCAGACAAAGAATGATTTAAGGTCATCGTATTCAATTACTTTGCCATTTTGTTTCTCCATGTGATATTAACACAAAGAGCCACGGGGGAAACTCAGTTTTAGATGACAGTTCAAGAGGTGGAGTTTAGACTGAAATGCCAAGTCTCAGCAGCTGATGGAGTAACTGTGAAGTGACATTTAATGAACAGCACTTACACAGAAATCCCTGCTGATAAAGTGTAATAAATCACTGAAAAGAGACAGTATAAAATACAGATCAGTATTTTAGCTGTTATTTAATTCTTAGTCCTACTTAAGTCAAAATCTGCTCCTTTGAAATCTTCTATAACTGTGTCACCTGTTTGATTATCAAGTGCTCTGGAGGAAGTAAATGAGGACAGAGGAAGTGAAAATGTGAGAAAACAAACAAGTTTCAAGTTGTAAAACAAACCTATAATATATTATGTTTATTAGAATAAGTTCATATTCATATTCACTCAAGTGTTTGTCTTTGTCACAGCTTTTTGAAATCAAAAGTCTGTCCAGTGACCTTCTCCTGTTTTCTTTTCGCATTTAGTTCGAGCGGGACGTGATGATCTGGAATAATAAGAAGTACATCGCCAAGCCTATAATCGTGAAGGAAGACTCAGCCATCCAGAAGCACAGGCGCTGGTTCAGTCAGTTCTACAGCGAGAACAGCCCCCGGCTGCAGTACCAGCGCAACACTTTGGACTTCTGACATCCCTGAACTACAGGAGGAGAGATCAGCGGAGAAGATGTCAGGTCAGGGTTGACATTAATCAGAGATCTCAGGGGACGGAGTCCAGGATTGATTTTTATCTGTCACATGCAATAAATGAGAGGAGGAAAGGAAGACGTGACTTGTTTGTGGGATGGGGCTGGGCGCTCTTTTTAAAGCCTGAGCCTTACGTTAAACTTGACTTTTCATATGCAAGTGCCTGACCGCTGTCGCGTCAGCCGGTTGGACTGAGTGGATTCAGCCCATAAATGCAAGAGTTTGATGAAGCACTGCTAACAGTCGAAGCAAGCAACACTACAAGCACCACAATTGCCTTCTTGTAACACTAAAAAAAAGTCATTTTAATCTGAAAAATGTGAAAAATTATATATATTGTGATACATAACCAGTAACAGACTTGTGCTTTAGTGACTGTTTCAGCTGATTTTTTTGTATGATTTTCTTTATGTTAAATTTAGGTTGCTATGAACCATCTGCTTCTAGTCTGAATTCAGTGAAAAGGCTTCTTCTTCTTCTGCTTTATGTCTCACTTTGGCTTTATCAGCATCAGAAAATAAGAATCTGAACTTCTAAACTGTTGAAATCTTTCATGTGTAATCAAACTGGGCAATGCCTCAGCTGCAGGTACAGTGGGTTTTTGTTTTCTGATTGATATCTCAGACTGATAGTGGGTTTCTAGTCACAGCACAACCTGACAACCTAAAGGACCATTTCACCAATTTTTTAGGCTTATACAACAAATGTTGTCATAGCATGACTGGACTAACAGGACCAGTACAGTTACTTTATCTCAGCAGCACAGATGAATAAACTGGTATATGTGAAGAAATAGTTACAGCATGTGACTATTTTTGGATTTGACTGTGTGCTGATTAAACCAACAAAATACATCATGATTACGAGAAAGCTTTACAAGTGATTGTTGACTGCCAGGTTAAACAGAGCCCAGCTGAGTCCCCCCTCTGCAGTCTTAAGGCAAGACAAGGCAAGGCAAATTTATTTGTATAGCACCATTCATACACAAGGCAACTCAAGGTGCTTTACAGAGGCATAGAAATACATTTATTAAAAACAAAAAGGAACATTGAAATTACATTAAAACCACAGAATAAATGTAAGATATTAAAACATTGCATTAAAATAGACTGTGAATTAAAACCAATAAAAGTGCACTTTAAAATCCAAGAATGAATAATTAAGATCTAAAATGAGTAATCTCAGAAAGCTGTAGTAAATAATACAGTTTTCAGGCCTGATTTAAATGAGTTGACCGTTTTAGGTATTCAAGAAGTTTGTTCCATAGATGAGGTGCATAATAACTGAATGCTGCTTCACCTTGTTTGGTTTTGGTTCTGGGAACACACAGTAAACCTGATCCTGATGATCTGAGGGTTCTGGACCTTTCATATGGAACTAACAGGAGGATGTATTTTGATCCAAGACCATTCAATGCCTTATAAACCAAGAGCAAGAGTTTGAAGTCCATCCTTTGACTCACAGGAAGCCAGTGCAATGACTTGAGGACTGGTGTAATATGGTCCAGTTTCCTGCTGTTAGTAAGGACTCTGGCAGCAGCATTCTGGACCAGCTGCAGTTGCCTGATTGATTTTTTTTGTTGTTCAGACCTGTGAAGACACCATTACAATAATCTAACTTACTGAAAATGAAAGTATGGACAAGCTTTTCTGAGTCTTGTTTGGACAGAAAGCCCTTGATTCTGGCAATGTTCTTTATGTTAAACCAGACTAACCCTGTCCTGTGCTTAAACCTGCAATAACAGATTTTTTTTTTTTTGGCCACTTGGGGGCAGTGAAAACAAGTTGTTCACACAATACTGACATTATTATCACAGATGGACTTGATATGGCATTCAGCAGATATGGAGCAACATTAGGTGCATGTTCAACACTTTTAGCTCTGTTTTGCTCACCACCAACTTCTGAGAAAAATATCAGGCTCTTTAGCTGCTAAATGCTGGGTGTTAGGAGGTAGAGTCGGTGTCCACCAATCAGAAGGTTAGTGGCTCAATCCCTGGCCCCTGCAGTCTATGTGTCAAAGTGTCCTTGGGCAAGATACTGAACCCCCAAACTGCTCCTGATGGCTGTGTATGTCTATGTATGTGAATGTGTGTCGCTTTGGATAAAAGCGTCTGCTAAATGAAATTGAAATGAAAGCTGTGTTCACCAGCTGGTCTGTAATTCTGTCTGTCTGCTGTTTGGTGCTGGCCAGGTAGTCATCTATTGATATTGTACAATCATTGATTATAGAAACAAAAACAGGAGAATGTTGAACTGTTGCTTTTAGCAAGTATAATTGTACATACAGTCAGATGTCAGTTAGATAATGTGGCACAAATGGTGACAAATGAAGTGGTCCTCTGATTAGATATGACAGGTGATGATCATGCAAGAAAAGCCAGAGTGAAACAAAGACAGGCCTTTGCAAGTATGTGAAAACAAGTACATCTGGTAGATCGATAGCAATATTTTTACTTGAAAGTTTTTCAGATGCTGAGCAAATCAGAGATTCATGTGTTTAGTTTTTTTGTTACACTGAATTTCACATTTGTCTGTCTGCTCCAGCTTTTTTTAGTTCATTTATTTTTGTTTTGTTTTATTCAGGACTAGGCATTGAAAACCTTTATTTAAAGTCAGTCTTTACTCAGTTTCAGGTCTGACCATTTATGTTAAAAAATGGGCGAAAAGTGTTGGTCTTGATTCACCATCATAAACGTGTGTTCCCATTACTGCTGTAACAGATCTCCTTTTAACAGAGCAATATGCAGTTTCAACTTTTCTTTTACTTTATTTACTCCTGGTTTCAGCTCATTACTGACTTAATCACTGATGACTACAATGCTGTGAGACTTTATTAAATGGCGCTGCGCCTGCTTGGAAATGTGACAAATGTATAAAAGCAATAATCTTCCGTTGCCTGCGGCGATGGGGCTGGGTGTGTGGGATTGCTTGGCGCTGCCTTTTAATTTCCTTTAGAAGTATCAGATGGCCGTAAAAGAGACAAGATACATTTCAAAGCAAATAACCAGCAATGTTACGCAGCGCGATATTTCTTATGAATATCAGATGAACTCCTCTCTTCTGTTCCTTCTCAATATGAAAATGTATTTTTGTAACTGGCTAATCTACACATGTAATGTTTATTTAAATGTGCAGAATAAATCTGTCTGCTCGGCTCTAATGTGTTTGCTCATGCATTTCTGAACTGGCAAAAGCTTTCCGTTGCACTGAATACATTAGCGTGTTAAATTGAGCGGAATAGTGAAATGTTCACTGTACTACTTGGCCAGTGGCACTTCTCTCATGCTCATATTATTGCTTTACACTCCTTATCTCTGAACATGCTTATCTTATCTGGGTTTGGTGGGAGAGGACTGTGTTGCCTTTGTTATACAGAAGCATTACATCAACAGTTGGTTCACCTGAGCTTTTTCCAGGAAGAAACTTGATTTGCTTTAATGAGGAAACATATTGAGCTTCTGTTAGGGCTGAGTTAAACGTATCAGACAGGGAAAAAAGTTCTTTTTGTCATGAAGGATGGCTGAGGCAGAATTCCTTGAATCAGAGGAAGAAGGCATTGTTAGACTCGAAGAAGAGCACCTGCCAGCTACAGAAGAGACTTGCATCAGAGAAGCAGACAAGCATGAAGACGAGAGCGACTCAGTTATACGGCCTCTGCTTCAGCACAAACATCAGGACGTCCGTGATGAGAATCACAGAGCAGACACGCAAACAGCGACAGATGGGACTGACCGAAAGACATCTGTTCCACAAGAGCTGGAATTGGCTGGCAGGGATGAGCCTGGCTGCACTGGAAGTGTCAGGAGTTTGTGCAGCGACAGCAGCCGGCACGAGTGCCCCATCTGCAGCGAGCTGTTCGACTCACATGGAGATCGCCGCGTCGTCTTACTCAACTGTGACCACACACTGTGCCACCACTGTACAGCTGGCATCATGAGGAGGGCAAAGGACCTGGGACGCCTGTGTTGCCCCTTCTGTCGACAGACCACCCCGTTCCCGCAGTGGGAGATCAGAAGGCTGCAGGAAGAGTCGTACAGCATTTATGAGCCCTTACCGGCCCTCGTTATCAGCCGTGATCCTGAACCTCAGGCCGTCCCAGCGCCACCGAGGCAGCCGCAGGCGCACACATACGTATATGGATGCTGCCCTGCCTGCCTTATCAGAGGACTGAGAACGCGACCATTCTGCATCTGCTTCTCCATCATTCTCTTCCTGTTGTTCTTAGTGCTGTCGCTGGGCTGCTTCCTGTACGTGGCTGCTCCTGGTTTATTCCTGCTCATGTTATGATTATATTATCATAGCTAAGACAATAGATGAGTATTTGAGTGATTTCAGCTGTCTGACTTTCTACAGGGAACCTACAGAACAGCACTGACGCCTTCATTTGAAGTTTTTCCTCAAACAGTGACTCTGCAAAGTCAAGGTCATTTATACTTCCATTGTTTGATTAACCTCATTTCTTATCTGTCAGATAACCTAATTCCAGACTCACCTTTGGACTTAATGTGGATATTATAATTGGAAGAGTCCAATTTGGAGTTGTCAAAAGTTAAATTGACTCCTGAGAGTTTTCATTATTGTAAATGTGCTTTAAAAAAAGTAATCCAGCATTGAGAAGTTCATCTTACAACATTAATAAAATATCCCTGAAACTGACAGGATCCGGCCTGTCGTTTGTCAACCACTGACTTTTGTTTTCTTTGAAGCGTGCCGCAGCTTTGGAGGATTTGCTGCCACGGATAAATGGAGGTTTGACTTTGGATCAAAACTCCTCATATCTTTCTGGGTCTCGTATTGACCCAATTCTCATCAGAACAGCTCAGCTGCTCTCTGCCGTTACTGCCGCATATTCTTAGCAACAAAAACCCAGCTTGATCTCCTTTCATAGTGCACATGAGGGAGACTTGGCCCTACAATTTAATCTTTTATATCCATGTTATGCATTCAAATAAAGGGAGAGAGAGAGAGAGAGTAATAATGAAAGCTGGAAGTGAAGCTTGTATTTGTTTCTTCCCTTTTTTGTTTTCTTGTTGATGCACTTGCACCTTTGAGTTTGTTACTATGTATATTTGCTATAAATAGATATATACATAAATTCTCTCATGCACAAGACTTCTGTATCAATAGAATATGTCAGCCTTTTATTGATTTGATTCACTTCTATAAAGGTTCTGCTTTGGGGCAGGTGGTATAAGACACATAATAACTACAACATGTCCAGTTTGAACCCAGCCAGGAATCTGTTATGTTAACACCCCCAAATTTCCTGTGTGCTTCTCTACTGTTTAATGTCAAATCAAAACTGTCAAAGGCAAAGGATGCCTAAAACAATTTTTTTTTTAAAGTTTAGATTTTGTTTTCAAAGAAGCATTCATCAGTATTTTCAGATTAACAATGGATTAAAGGACTATGTGTAATGTGTGTGCAATGTGTAAAACCTAAAGGAAAAGGACCACTGCCTGCTCCCAACTCTGCTGAGACTTTTAGTCTGTTTTGGATTTGTTTTGATTTTCCATAATCCCACTGAAAATTACCTGCTTAACCCACAAATGGCAGTTAGCAAGTAGCTGTTCAAGATAAGTAACTCAAGTATTTGTTGTCTAAAGAGCCAGATATTTTTCCAGGAGAGTGAATACTGTAAGGTGGATGGAAACACGATTTCAAATGAATAACAGTTGTTTTCAGCTTGTCCTGCTGAGTGGCCAATAAATGAATTCATCCAGCTGTCACAAATGTGTCCTAATATAAGGAAAATAACTGCTGACACGGGTGGTTCAGGTTTTAAAAAATCTCTATCATGGACTTCATGATTAACAATGTTTAAGTCATATGGAAAGGTTTGTGTGCTGGGAATTATTGTTCGTCTGCTTGACTTAGTAACTTCACAAATAAGACAGGATTTTTTAAAGAAGATTTGAAAACTTTAGGTTCCCAGAAGCTTTTGGTTGACTGGCTGTAGAGTCTAATGCCAATGATAAAGCAAAGGTAGCAGCAAAATCTCTTAAACATATAGAAAATACATTACTTATTACTTATGGAGTACTCCATATAAAATGCGGAGAAATCTGGCCTTGGGCATACTGATGTAGAGACATAATAAACCCTTTTCTGTTTCAAAATGGTGAGCTGCACAACAAGGACATCATGCAATAATGTGAAAAGACAAGTCTAAGGCTCTCGATAGATCACAGGCTACACACACACACTGACATGTGTGTATTCCCCATACTTTACATCTACATCAAATATTGTATCACTTTGAAGAAGACAACATGTCTTCCTGTTTTCCTGAGATCAAATCCTAATTCTCCCCTGACTCAGTGGTCTCAATTACTGAAACACGAATTTGGAGCTGCCAGGCATCTCTAATGTGAAACCAAAAATTGATCCACATTGATCAGGCCTGCAGTCCCCCACAAGGCTTTGCAGCAATTCAGGAGCAAAACTGGAATCTGAAATCCGGAAGGGTCTTTGTGTTCTCTGCAGCACAAATGCTTCAGCTCACCATCGGGACGAGCGAGCGAGCACCAAGGGAGCTCACACATCTATAATTTATGTGAGGACTTCACACTACATGAGAAACACATCAGATAGGCAGCCATCCATCTGCACATGACTCATTGAGGCAATCCATTTTCAAGACTTCACCAGCCCAGTTTATGTCAAAGCACTGGCAGAGCGTGACCTGTTATGCTCCCCGCTTCAATCAGATAATGTGGGCTCCACGGCACAGGCGTCCAACTGCTGTGGACATCAGCTCCATGCAAAATGCCGCTTGATGCATTTAGGCGAACCTCACATATCATTTATGGTACAATTCTTCCTACTGTTCAACTTGGATGCGTTCAGGTCAGTGCAAACATGTTCTGAAAAACACTCTCATCAAAGAGCAAAGAGCAGCTGAAAACACGCAGTTTGCAGACATACGCCCTGCTGTCATGCTAAGCGCTGAAACATGTAGCAGTCGTAATGTGACATGCTCTGTCTGTTTTTTCCTCTCCTTCACTCCCACTTTGCGTTTCATACATGGCTGATTCTTGTCTTATCTTTGTTAAAAGATTTAGTATGAGACCTGATTAAGATGCGCCCACAGGTTTGATCACCTTCGAGAAAATGCTGATGTTTGAATGTCTTTTTAGTGCTAGAAAAGCAAAATGTCATCATCATCACAAGATCCAATAAGGAAATGGTTCTCAGTGTGTTTAACAACCATGTTTTCAGTTCAGTCATACAGTAAAAGGCGACAGTGGTTCACAGCCAGTGCACAAAGATGGTGTGAGTGAGGAAGCTATCTGAAAAGGAAAGGATGGTGCTGGTGTGTTTAGGGAACAGTATTTCTAGTTAAGCCAGCAATCAAGACAGATCTCTTGATTACTCCACTGATGCCACACATATACTGTACACACACAAACACAAGCATTCATGTTTCCATCGCTTCAGAGGACATTACGTTGACTTCCATTCATTTCCTGGAGACTGACCCTAAACCAAGTCTTCACCCTAAAATTTAATGATTTATTTTATGGCCACTTGCGTTTTGTCCCCAATGTGTAAACAGATCTATGTCTCCACTACCTGAGCAATACATGAACCACACACACAAAACACACACACACACACTGGTCCAATCATTATTACACGGGAAAACTGGAATGTGGTGAAGAACAAGGGAAATGTCACTTGGGGAAAATAAGGAATAGATCAGTTTTTTTGTTTTTGCCAAAATCAAAAAAGAAATGAAAATGAATGAGTCAGCAATAAAATGAGCTCATTTAAAATATATACAAGAGTAAAATAAATTAAGATTCAATTTATCAACTGATTGGTGATCAAGGGGAAAAAAACGGCTGGCTTTTGTTTTTACCACCTTACTGGAGGTTGATGGACAAAAATAAAACTGTATATTTCTTTGTACAGTCTATTTTTGTTTAACTAAGAATATTACATGTTGTTGTATTCAGTTATGTTTTTGAATTGTCTGGTAAAAATTTTAGGTCCATTTTGAAATTAAAGCACTTCACCAAAATTATTTTATATTTATTTTCAGCATTGCCTCTGAATTTGTACATACGTAATTTGTACAAGTTCACATTTTCTTTTATTCATTCTTAAAGCTTGTCTATTTTCAATGAAGTGTATGTAAAGCACCTCAGTGTCAGCCTTGGTGTGTTTGTCTTCCCTTACTCAAAAAATATTATAGCCTCCAGCCTGATGGTAATAACTGTGTTAGGTAGAGAGAAAATGTTTTGATGATTTTCACCTAAACAACACCAGTTTTAACACACACACACACACACACACACACACACAAACCTCCCTCTTCTAGCCTTGCAGAGGACTGCGTGGGTGGTGAGTCTGTATTACTTCTGTGTGGGCGAATGACTCAAAGTGTGAAATCAAGAATGTGTGTGTGTGTGTGTCCCTGTGTAGGTTAGCGCGTATGTGTGCACACTTAAGTTTAAAAGCCTGCAATGATCTCTGTGTGATAGACTGCCTGCGCTTGTTTTCCTGCGTTAGTCTCTCTGAGCTGGAGGCTCTTAGTCAGAGGACACTGTTGTGTTGCTTCAGCAGCAAACAAGCTGCAAACGTATAATGGCTGTGGAGCAGATTGGTCCAGCTCTATTGATGTGTGAGGGGGCTGGAGGAGAGGAAGAGGAGGGCTTCATAACCTCATTTAATAAGAGTCAGGGCCATTCAGTAAGTGGTGAGTTTACAGAAGGTGTGTGGCAGCCTTGCAGAGGCTGGGAGAGAGATCATGAGGCGCTCCATTCAACACCTTTATTTTTTAGTTGCTTTCATTGATTTGATGGTGAAAAGGACTTGTCTTCTCCTTCCCTATGTGGCTGGAATTTTGGCGGCGGTGTGTTTCTACAAAATCAAATTTTCTGTTCTAGACACATTTAGTACTGTTATATAAGAGATACTTCCCCTATGAATCTATAATAATGTTGTGTTGTCTTTTGGGGTATTTTCTTCCTCTGCTTCCAGTCATTTTTTTTGTTTGTTGTTTCTGAGGGTTGATATAGTGATGATGGAAATTTCGTGTTATAACTGTCGTTTTTAATGTTTTGTCACAGTAAAAACCATGAACGTCTGTGTTTGCAGATTTTTAGGTTTCAGCTAAAGTGATGGATGAAATGCTCCTTCATGGTTTTGTATGGTTTCCCACATGTTTGGCTAGAGATATTCAATGATCCAATCTTTTGAGAAAGACATATTCATGGAGCTTAAAACTAAACAGCAATGTTGGTAAAACGTCTAATGTGAGCCAATATCTTCTGCTGAAGAAGACTGAGATGTGGTTGAAAGCTCTGGAACAAATGAGTGGACCTGTTTTTGATCAAACTACTATTTCCAATGTCAAGAATAAGATAGGATATTCCTTTATTAGTCCCACAATGGGGAAATTTGCAATTGACTTTCGGGCTCAATCTTTATCTTTGTAGTTTGGATGATGGAACTGGAAAAAAAAGTCATGTGAACAGGACTGAATTGAAAATGGAAATTAAAATCCAGATATGTTGAAATGAGTTGCTGCTTTGTGTGTAGACAATAATGTAGAAATCAAGCATTTGCCAAAGCCCTTCACTTATGGCACCCAGCGTTTCTATTATGCACAACTCATGAAGCGGTTTCTTGCAGGAAAATGTTATAATAATAATGTTAAAAGAAAGATGAGGAGTTACTTAGCCAGCTACCCATGAACCCATTCACTATCCAGTGCACATGAATTACATTTTCCTTATCTAAAGTTCTGAAAAGAAAACCTACCAACTCATGTTTGAGACCAGCTCATTTTGGGAGCACACAGCCAGCAGCTGATGACTTTTTGATTTCTTCAGCCTTGTGATTAATTTATCAGCTCACTGCAACACACAGAGACACCACAGTGTTGTGTGATTTATAATTCAGAACACTGCTGGGTGATTTTGTTCTGGCCTCATTTACTAAAACACCTTTTTCCAATAAGCAGCGATTGTTAATACTAGAAATAAGCACACAACAGGAATCATCCCCCTGGGGGCAAAATATTTAAATAACTGACTATTAATATTTAAAACAAGAATGATGAAGGGCTGCTGGGCTCTCTGACTAAATGTCATCTTTTCATTTTGGTGTGCATTTTGTTCAAGTGATTTGTTCCCTGCTGTGATGAATAAACTCACTGTCTGTTTGCCAGAGAATATTTCCTCCATGTAAAGATGCTCTTTGTGTGTGTTGTGGGAAAAAAAAAAATTCTTGTTTCCAAGGTAACCAGGGAGGTTGATTTTGCTCCTGTTTCTCGCTGCAGTTATTTAAACACTCCTCCGGATTACACAACATCAACAGACACCACAGTCAGATTTGATCTATGTCCGCACAATCACGCTTATTACAGACACAAGACGGATGACACTGACATCCCGCGTGATTAATGAGGAGACAGCTCCACAAATCAGACTCTCTTTGCAGTTTAGAGCAGCATCACTCACATCAAAGCTCAACTCTGACCTGAAACACCACCTCCCTCCGTCTGCTCCGGTGCAATCAGCCTGTTTGAGATGGAGTAAAAAAAAAAATCTTAAATCTTCAAAAATCAACAAAGCCCACACATGCATCTGCATTAACGCTGCAGACCATGCATGCCCTGCAGGTAGGCAACCCCCCACCTCCGCCCCCCTGCACGTGCGATCCCGCCTTTCATGTCCTGTTACGACTAACAAGATGATCGAGTGTGTTTTGAGCAAGTGAGCGCATTTATTTTTCATACGATCAGCTTCGGCAGCAGCAGCAACGCCAACGCGCAAAAAAAAAAGCAGAGAGGGGAGCCTGTGCGACGGGAGCGCGCAGAGCGAGCCGCGGCGGCGCGCATTGCACAGCTGTCAGCACCAAGGACAGCAGCCGCTCAGCCCGGAGCGACCAGCCAGCGCAGTCCGCACAGAGCGCACCGAGCAGCGGCTGCAGCCAGAGGAGGAGCCGCCTGGAAGCTCGGATTCTGCTTTAGGTCTCACTTTAATAGCACAAAGAGGTTTCTGCAGAGGAGAGAGGAAAATGCGGTTTGGATGCTCCTAATAATGATCATGCACATTCCTCCGCTTGGCGCATAGATCCACATTTTTCTTTCAATCTTGGTCCGCTTTTTTTTTTGGCCTCTCTCACGCCGCCCACCTGGATCGCGTCCGCAGTCCGAGCCGTGCCGCCGTCCGCAAGCAGGTCGAGCCGAGCCGCCACCGGGGAGACAAGCGACCCGCTGATCCGCTCGCTGCTCCGCACGATGCGGCTGTTCCTGCTGGCGGTGCTGCTCTCGTGCTCCTGCGCGCGGGCCGGCTGCGAGCCCAAGATCGTCAACATCGGCGCCGTCCTGAGCCAGAAGAGGTACGAGCAGGTCTTCAAAGATGCCGTGACCCAGGCCAACCAGGTGTACGGCCGGGACAAGTTCAAGCTGACCGCCATCTCCGTCACGCACAAGCCCAACGCCATCCAGATGGCTCTGTCCGTGTGCGAGGACCTGATCTCCAGTCAGGTAGAGTTTCACCGCCGCCCCTGCTTCTGCTGCAAAGCACAGCCCGCAACTCGGGCTTCACATGCACCAACCCACCTGACTGGCAATCTGGTTTCACATGCATCAGAAAAAAAAGCTGTGCCTTGCAAAAAAAAAAAAAAAAAAGTTGCTGCTTTCAAGAAACATTTCGTGCATCAAATGTGTTGTCATGACTAGATCGATCAGTCTGGATCCAGAAGCAGATTATAAGACTGGTATGTTGTTTTGACTTTAATAATCTGGATCACAGCAGGCAGCAGACTCTATCTACCAAATGTATGTTAAAGACATTTTTTTCTGCCATTTGTCCAAGTTGGCACCCACTCTACTCTTGCACACATTTGCCCCACAAATTAGTTCACTTTGCTATAATTCCAGTACAGTGAGCTCCCCATACACCCATCTGTTTTCCAGACAGACAAGAATAGGCTCTGGTTTGGGGCACATCTCGGATGAAAGGGCAACCGTGCATTTCAGGACACACAGCTGCAGATCTAGTCAAGTGCAAAGGAGCCAGTGATGGGTGAAAATGTGCGATATGTCTTTCACGATTAACAACTTGGCTTTGAGTCTGTGTGTGTGCGCGTGTGTGTGCTGCATGATAAGATTTTGGGCGCGAGGAGGTTGACATGGCCGCGGACAGTTTCTGCATGTTGTCCTTCAGGGATCGCTCACTCGGCTGCAGTCTGGGTGATGTGATGCACGTGAGTTTTGAGAAGTGAGAGATTCCTGTTCACAGATTTCCTCATGGAACAATCTTACAAGCCTAAAGGTTCCTAACATATGTGCTGCAGGTCTAACAAATGCAACATATTTAATAAGTCATGTGTGATGAGTGTGCGCGCGGCTTTGAGAGTTGAAGCACACTGAACCACACCAACCGTCCTCTCGTGTCTTTTCAAAAGCGCCAACATTATGTCACAGCATGCTGAGGTGTGAAGTCCCTCTCGCGCTCGCTCTTATTACTCCCCCACACATAATTAGGCTTCATGAGAACAACCCACACCCACAGCTCCAGCGCTGCTTTCATGTCCTCGGCCCTCTGCTTAGTGTGATGACTCTAATGGATACAGGCTTGCACAATAACACTGTCGCACCCAGTCTCCGGTCACATGCTCAACCAAAGAATGAGCGTGCAATCCGCCCATTAGGCCGTGATTACACCAACAGTGGATCACTTCTCCACGCACACACCTCTCTTGTAAATTAGGCAGAATCACGTCTAATTTAGACAGAAGGTCCACGGAGGGTTTAATCAGATAAGACTGGCTCGTAGGCGATAACAGTCACTGAGAAGGGAAGTGTGTGGCAGATGGAGGGGTAGATGCCTGGGAGCGGTCCTTGGAAGATAGACCTCATTTTTGACCCAACCATACGGACTGCTCACATCCAATAATCCATGCCTGCGCAGCCATGCCAACTTCATTCCCCTTCTTTCGCAACTCCGAGGCATTTCCCAGGGCTGAGCTCTCACGAAGTCTTTTTTTTTTTTGAGTAGTCAGCCAGCTTTGGTTTGCTCTATGGAGGGATAAGACTAAACCAAACAGCCACAAATGAATATTAGTCTGCCAGCCACACATAGCGAGGACAATCTGAACAAAGAGAAAGATTTCTTTGCTCTTCTGTTTCTTTGTTGCAGATGAGTTTGTCCCTGACTACAATTTATGTAGACGTTCACGGTTCTAAAATGTTATTTTTAACCTGTTATACAACATTTTAGAGCAGCGGTTGCGCCCACTAAAAGATGACTATACTGTTTTTAAAGTGCACGCAAACTGAATTCATCTCGAGGAAGAAAAGCAGACGTTTCATGATTACGGACCAGGCAAAGCCAGCAACTGCCACGGGGCCCCAGATGCTCAGGGGCCTCGATTGCCCTTCACTGTGGCAGTCAGTTTGTGATCATTGATTAACTGTAAATGATTAAGGTGACTCCTGCATTCGTACTTAATCTGGAGATGTGTTTTGTTGGTGTTAGTAGCCGAATGCCTGTCTCTTCACTAAAAAAAAGCAAAAGCGTTTTGCAATTTGCATTTATTCTCTTAATTATGAAAGAAAGAAAGAGACCCTGCAGCATGTCTAAATTAATGCCCTTACCTTAATATAATCCCTTTAAGACTTAAAGAAAGCAGCTAGAAACTAAGCTCATGACATCACAACATTATATTAGCAAAATATACATATAACACTAACACCCATCAAGCAGAAACAGAGCATCCTCCACATCCCCCTTCAGGCCTTTCGGCTCTTAGAGGTCTCGCCGCTGTTGGAAAGCCTCCCTGATGTTAACACTTATGTTGTTGCATGTCCTGTGCAGGAGCATGAACGCCGCCTGTTGCTGATTGACCTGAATAGTGCTTTGTTTGTTTCCCACCTACAAAGCCAGGGCTGTGTAAGATGTGGGACCACGAGGAGATATTCGCTGAGTTTAACAAAGTGTATTGGATCAGAATGACTCACTCCACCTTTAAGTCTTTATCAGAGTCCGACGAGTGGCGTTACCATTTTGTCTTAATGCCAGTGTCGGAATGACAGAGTGCTCTTCTTCTGTGTCTCTGCAGGTCTATGCTATCCTGGTGAGTCACCCTCCTCAGTCCAATGACCACCTCACTCCAACGCCTGTCTCCTACACTGCGGGCTTCTACCGCATCCCCGTGGTGGGGCTCACCACCCGCATGTCCATCTACTCAGACAAGGTGAGTGATGGATGAGAGAGATGTAACGAGAGATAGAGAGGGAGGAAAACAGGAAGGGAGCGAAGAGAGAGCGAAGGAGTAAGGAGCTCCCCTGGGGCGGCTTCAAAAGCTTCTTAGATTAAACGTCCCATCACTGTCCATTAGAGGAGCTGTGATTAAATGGGTTTCCAGCTGAAAACTGAAAGAACATCATTAATAATGCTGCTGACCTGAGTAATGTTTTTATGAAGCACAAGCCACTAAAATGAAACTTTAAAGCAATCACATAAATAAAATGTCAGGGACTTTTCATAACTCAATTTAAAGCCTATTTAAGTGACATCTCTCCTAATCCTGCAAGTTAAAGGAAATCAGAGGCATTAAATCCAGAGATTGAGGGGAAGCTGAGGGGTCAATGCATAGATTAAGGCATTTTTGTACTTTTTTAAAGAATGTGAAAACTGAAAACTCACTAATGCGGGATGTCCCTCTAGAACAAATTAAGCTGCATGCATTTCAACTTTCAATATATTATAAGTCTATGTGGCTATGTTTGGACTCCCAAACGTTACACCCATAGGTCACTGTTGAACGTGTCATTCCAAAATCATGAGCATTAATCTCCTGCTATAAAAGCATCCACTCTTCTGGGAAGACTCGCATTCAGCCAAGAGCATTAATGAGGTCGGCCACTGATGTTGAGAGATAAGGCCTTGATCACAGTTGCCGTTCCCATTCGTTCAAAAAAGTGTTGGACAGGGTTGAGGTCAGGGCTCTGAGCAGGCCAGTCAAGTTCTCATTAAACCATTTCTTTATGGTAATAAGTGCTCCAAATGAAACGACAAAATCTTCATAGAACGACAAATGGAATCTTTTTTTTTTATCTGACACCCCTATCAGCTCAGAAAATGGACGACATCATTTGTTAGTGCTTTCAAAGCCATAACCAATCACTGTTGGAAATATAAATGTTTTGTAATATTACACTGCTATGATTAAGGTTTGGTTAGGTTTGGAAACAATACCAACTTGGTTAGGGTCAGGGAAAGATCATGGTTTGAAGTTCTTTACTTACTAAGTGACTACTTCTCAGGTTAGAAGCCATCGTGGTTACAATAATAACCACTTTGACTGTTGGTAGTAAAGAGGTGTGACGTTTTGTGACCTCCTTGTTCTATGGACTTTGTGGCTCTGTAACAAGGCTGCCCAAAGTGGGCCGGGTTACATTTGGCCTTCCAGATGTTTCTAGTGGAGAAAAAAATGTGAGGTAAAATGCTCTTTAAATATGCAGGATCCTTAATTATTTTTCAATTTTTTAAAGTCAGTCAATTAAGGAAACTTCAAGTACGATTTGGCATCTTAACAGTACAATACAATAGGTGTTTGCTTCTAGCTTGTGTCCCACTACTAAGTTTCAGTGGAATTAAGATTTCCCTTCTTTGGAACTTAAACTCAAATCACAAAAAACAGCCCCGGTGGACAGGGGTGTCTACATACTTGTGGCCATATCATGTATATCTCAATTAGAAAAGTAAGCCTTGTTCTGCTTGGTATAAAGACTGCAATAAACTTCTTATAATAACCTAAAAACAACCTTCAAAAGGGCCGGAGTCTGTCCTTGTGGCAGCTTTCTGTCTACTTATTTCTACCTATTATGAAAGATGAGTCATCCATTAAAAATGAAGTTGTTATTTTTGCTTCAGAATGTTAATCTCCATTTCCTGCTTGGTGCTCCTCAGAGCATCCACCTGTCCTTCCTGCGGACAGTCCCTCCCTACTCCCACCAGGCGCACGTGTGGTTCGACCTGATGCGCGAGTTCAACTGGAACCACATCATCCTGATCGTGAGCGACGACCACGAGGGGCGGGCTGCTCAGAAGAGGCTCGAGACCCTCTTGGAGGAGAGAGAAACAAAGGTGAGACGCTCCGGCTCGCGGCCCACCCACCAGAGTGTGTGAGCATGAGCGCGCGAGTGTGTAAGGTTTTTTAAAACCTCAAAGGTCTTCTATGTATGTAACTGTTTTCCTTTCTGTTGTGTGGCCACATCTCTTTCTCACCATTGTGTAAACATTGGCTAACATTCCTAGAGACATCAACAGCGTCTAATGTGGTCTAATCTGACAAAAGTTTGTATGTTTATTTGCTCATCTTCACGTTGCTTTTCGCCATAGTCCAAATTATCCTGTGTCTATCCACAATGGGAGCCAAATAGTGGACTTTAACGTGGGGCTTTGTAAACCATCACAGACTGAAGTGTTTCATTGGGGCCGTGGCGGAAGTCAGGTGTTTCTTTCCTCTCGGTGCTTGATGAATGGTCGGCTTCATTATTGTACATGGAGGCCTTGTGTTTATTGCACCCTGCCAGGTCATCTTCACAGATATGGGAGACTTTTTTTTTCTGCCTTTTCAGATACCGCTGATGTATCCATTTTAAGTGTAGCTCTGAGCTGTGTATGTGGGTCAGTGAAATGCTGATCTTCTTTGAGCCAAAACAGACTTGAGACTGCGATGATGTGTGCCCTTTAGGAACAGAGAGAGAGAGCGAGAGAGAGAGGAGGGGGGTTAAAAAAAACAAAAAAAAAACAACGACCGCCATCTATTGCATCCATGTAATAAGATGAAATTACCTTGGGATATTTTTTTCTCCATTCTACTCTGTGATGCTTGTCCCTCTCTGGGGCCCTTTGCTGTAATTGTGTGGCGGAGTGAAATGAGTCCCGATTCAGAGATTTAATTAAATCAGAAGCTGATGAGAGGCTGAACATGACACAGACCCGAGGTAATTTGCAGATGGCTGCAGCTAAACTGAAGGCTGCTGAAATGAAGTGACCGGGATCAGTACTGATTGACAGCCACCAATAGGGAAACATTTCAAACATGTGCATTAATCACGTTGGATCGTGCCACCACATCCACACAGTTTAAAAGATGATGTTGTCAGATCATCTAGATGTGACTCACATCCTGCGCCAGAGAAGAGAAATTTGTGTATTAAAAGGCTTTGATGAGATTCGAGGAAGTTTGTTTTATGTTGGGATAATCTGAGACTCCAAATGAACCCATCTGTGCTTCCCATTCAATCCCTTAATACTGAGGGAAGTTGCTGCAACTCTCTCTAGTATGAGGCTTTAATTACTCATACAGTGTGTTTAGTCATGACTGCAGGGCCAGCTCCAGCATTTTCAGGCCCTGGGCTTGATTTATTTGAGAAGCCCTCCAAATGTGTGCAGCAGTAATTACACTGAGAACCTGGTGAAACTCAAAGGATATTAGACATTTTCTTACTGTCAGCTGAAAAGACTGAGGCCAACAATACATTGATCCAACTATTAAGTATTATGTGCGTATCCAAAGTCTGATTCCTTTGTGATATAGAGCTCCATTGTCATCCAAAAACTATTTAAAAATCAGTCAGGCACATTGTGATACCATGAAAACTGAAGTTGATTTTGAGTCAATCACACATATACTATCCTGCTGCAGTTTATACTCACTAGACTGGCAAATGTGTATTAACCCACAGCTAAAATTTGAACTGCACACTTCATCAAAATATTATCGTTAGTAGTGTTGTGCAGTATAGTAGTAATTGCAATATGGCCAAATGCAATCTCCATATTGCAAGAGTGGCAGTTTTTTTGATAAAGGTAAAATGTGTCACAACATAGTATTATAAACTTGTAAATGAAGCATTGTGGTGCTACAGAGATGACCCATATAGATGTAAGGTAACATGCTTGTTTTGTACAGACCCCAGCAAAAATGACATCATCAGTTTTTTTAAGTGAAAAATGAAATGCAGATATTCTCACTAAGATTGTGACTCATATCACCAGATCTTTCTTTGCATCTCATTCAGCCCTACAAAAAATAGTCCCCTATAAAAGCACCATTTCCCCCTGTTTGTGTTGCATTTGGTAAATCCTACAGCTGTTTGAGGAAATTACTGAGCTCAGTAAAAAAAAAAAAAAACTGAAGCTATGAGCGGTATTTGTGACTTGTTTCTAAAGATTTACAAGAACCAATGAGCTTAGAGCCACTGTGTCACAGACAGGGTCGGGAATTTAAAATGTCGGAATGAGACAGACCAACACATTGTTGGTTTTGGTCTTTTACATGTGATTTGTTCACATTAAGAAAACAGCTTTATCCTCGAAATATAACCGTTTGGTGCAGTGTAACTTTAATGGAAATTGAACATTGAAAGTACATTAAAACACTGAGAAAGACATAATAATCTCCTTAATTTTGTGAAAACCCCAAAGTTTGATCGGCTGTGAGAACATTTGCTGTTTGGCACTAGAAAAAAAATTCTGTAAGTGTACATTTAAATACTGAAATGATGAAAAAGAAGAAAAGAACAAGAACAAAACAAGGTCAGATTTTCGATTTGTTTGGCCGCCTCTTGGTCAACTCATGTTCAACATCAGCAGGACAGTGAAACCTGCTCTTTTACTGAAACATTGTTTGGTTGACAGCATCAGCTAAAAGCCTAAACTGTAAATGCATCGACAGCTTGGACTGTTTTAGGTGACGGAGGAGGATGTTAGTTGGGATGTGGCAGACTGCGGCGCTGACACATTATGCTCTAATTAAAAGAGAGAGGTGTTATTCTTGCTAATCACCCTGATGTGCTGCATAAACTCATACATTCACATGTTATTTTTAGCTTCGTAGCAAGTTGTTAGCGAGGTCACACAGTCACGGGGATCACTGTCACCACCAGCAAAGAGGCTCTGGACACGGTGGACTTAGTCAGAGTGCAAATGTGACCAACACAACATGAAATATTAATGCCTGACTGAGGATACAAAAATAGAGCGCTCGAAAATCTCTTGGGGAAAAAAGACAAAGACCGTTTTTTTTTCTGCTGCTGGATATTATAATGGAATATGGAAAGGATTTCTACAGGCTGAAGATACTTCAAATCTCTCATTTCATGCCGAGTGGAAATTACATCGTGGTTAAAGTGTTGTGATTGACTAAACTGGGCTGTGATTGAAATGTTCTTATCAAACAAGTCTTAATATTTTAGCTTTCTCAGCAAAGAGGGGAAAATCATCTCACTTAGTGGGATATTTCACTTGTTTTCAATGTAGTGCCACACAATATTCTCTAGTCGTAATCACGTTTTGAGAACATTTCCTTCACAAAATAAGAAAAAGAAATGAGTGGTATTATCTATAACCCCAATGACAATTTGTCATTATTGTTTTCATTACACAAGAAAACGATGTTGCTTGCAATCCCTCAGTTGGGAGTTAATCTTTTTAAAATGGTGATTATGATTCAGGATTTAACAATTACCTCTCAACATTTAGAATCATAATTATGCAAACATGACAAACACAAAGATCACGATAGGGTTGCGTAACAGGGCTTAAAAGCTCTCTGTTGTGAATGGAAGAGTTTGTGCTGACGCACGGTCAGCGTCGACTTTGTGCAGGGAGGGAAACGGAGCCAGAGTGCACTGAAGTGTGAGCTCTGAAGCCAGGCAGCTGTGAAGGAAATCCTGTGAAGCAGAAAGATGATGTGGTTTCTTGCAAAATGGCTCCCTGTCTCAGGCAGGACTCCCGAGCGTCTCCTCTCACAGAGCACAGACCCGGACTGGAATCCAAAATGGTGACTCCTCAGGTGTCTGAATTCAGTTTAACCCAGCAACCACTGAGAGTCAGTCTGTTGTGCTGAGACCAGATTCTATACTACACACTAACTGTATACAGGATGGATTTGTATACGTCTTATACAATATTGTTTTAGCAGTTAGTGAACAAAAAGTCAACATGCTTTACTGTTTCAATCCAACAGGAAATGATTAGTAATCAGATGCCAACTTTGGTGCCACACCAATTAAATTTGACTAAGATAAAGCAAAATGTTTTTTCTTAATATTTATTACTCATTTTTTAGTTGACCAAAATCTTTATGGCACTTTGTCCCACAAACATTCACTGTTTGATTAGAGTGTAAGTGATTTAGGCTTGATTAAGGCTCTTTCCTTTTTGTCAGTTCAAACTCAAAATCTGAACATTCTGAACCATTAAATGAAAATTACTCCATGCAACATTTGCAGTAGATGTCATGATGGCTTCTATCTTCCGAGTTGTTGTTCCAACTGTCTGGTCACACTAGTTAATAACACGAAGGCTAGAACTGGCTGCAGCCTCTGAAGTTGACACTTTGGAGCTGGTGAAAACGCTGCGTCACCTCAACAGATGGTTGATAAGATGAGACATTTCCTCGTGCAGTTTTGCAAGTTTACACAGCGGAAAACTTTTAATGAGTTCTTATTTTAGCTTCTCATATTTTTTGAGAACGCCAAAAGCATGATCCTACTTTGGACTTGATGGTGTGTTGGTGTAGTGTTGAAAATCTGATTGGCCTTGTTTGTTAAGTTTCAAGTTGTCTAATGTTGGTTTCCAAAATGTAAATTTCAAAACAGTTTGTGTAGATTTTTGCAGGAGCCAGAGCATTTTCATCCAATTCTTTCTTCAGCTTGTGCAGCTCAATCAGCATCACTGATAACTTATGCACTGAGCACAATGAATACATTCCCCTGATCCTGAATAGTAGTGTACATGATTTCAGCGTTGTTATCAAGCGATCATCTCTGATGTTCTTTGCAAGCCCCACCGTTAAAGATCCCAATTTGAAGCAGAAAAGTGGAGATTTGTTGGAATGCTTTACTGCCCTCCATTTTCAACTGTTTATAATATTTTTCTGTGTCTGCATATTTTCTCTGTGCACATTACTCATCAGAATAAAAAAAGGAACTATGAAAACCTCGACCAACTGTCCTATGACAACAAGCGAGGACCTAAGGTATATTTGCATGGTCAATGCACGCCGCCCACAAACTTTCCAAACGTAGCAACTAGAAACCAGCCCAAACCAGTCACCAGCCGACCCAGAAATGTCCCTCTCTTGGTAGCACGTGTTTTCTTTAATTTTTTACTTTGAGACATTTCCCTATGATTTAAATGAAGAATGATTTTGTTATGAAAAATCTATAATTTTCGGTCATCACAGAAAAAAAAAAAGAAATCAGTGAACAGCGCCCCGCTTTTATCATTTTTCATTTTCTCCTTCAATAAAGGAATGCATGTACTCAGAACACACACACTCACACACAAAAAGAGTTTGCAACTTCATTCCTTTGTGGAGAACCGGTAGTGTGGGACAAAACCGTTTCCCAGATGCTACTTCCTCCTGTTCTGTAGCACTTCCCTAGTTTTCAGCAGTTTTTTGTTGGGGGAAAACGTCCCCCTCACCCCCCTTCACCCGTTTTTAGTTACTGGTTGCATTGACCTTCTTCTTCCCCCTACCTAACACATGCACGTCCTTCTTTGGAGCCTTGATAACCCTCAGTTTGCATGCGAACAAATGCAAAAGTTTTTTTTCCCTTCAAGCTTTTTTTTTTTTTTTTTCGTTCAGCCGGTTCCCCTGGATCGCTTTCCTTTTTATCTCTGTCTCCCGTTTTCAAACAAAATCGGCCAAGCTCAAACCAAGCAGGTAAAGAGGCAGCATGGTGTCTAAGGTAGGGAAAAGTAGCTGGCTTGACCTTTCTTATGCCCCGATCACAGGCAGAGAAAGTCCTCCAGTTCAGCCAGGAGACTAACTTAACTGCCCTGCTGCTGGAGGCGAAAGAGCTGGAGGCCCGAGTCATCATCCTGTCGGCCAGGTGAGGTTTATACTCAAACTTATACATCCATGTTCATCCAGCGCCCCAGAAGGAGGGTGAAGTTATCATATTTACCTCACACCTACCCAGGATCCAAGAGAGAAACGAGTAGAGCTGCAACTATCAATCATTTTCATTAATGATTAATATGCTGATTATTTTCTTGATTAGTTATTTGATCTATAAAATATCAGAAAATAGTTAAAAATGCTGTAACAATTTTTTAAGTAAATGTCTTTAAAACCTTCCAAATTTTATTTAATTTTTATTTAATTTTTAACACAAGACAAACAGCAAATCCCCAAAATTAAGACTTTAGAAATGAAGATTTTTGGGGTATTTTTGACTTCAACAATTAATCAATTCATATCAAAATAGTTGCTGATTTGTTTTCTGTTGATCGACTAATTGATTAATCAACTAATTATTTCAGCTTTAGCTTAAACCTAATTCTTTGTAAACCATCCATGGGTCCCAGCTGTGGATCTTTATGTTCAGTTATAATCAACATCTACATTATGTCCATATGTTTCTCTGTGGATTTTCAAAAAAGAATTGCAAATATTGTCTTTAGGCAAATGTGTTTAAAGTTGGATGAGACGCTGCATCTAGATTTCCTCTTGATGTCATGGTGCAGCCATACAAAAAATTCAACCTTGTGCTGGGACCAAACAACACAGTATTTTTGTCTTTAGAGATACTTTGTCAGATTCTGTGATTATTCTTGCCATGACCTGTCCAAGAAACATTGCAGACTACATGCTGGATCCCAGACCTCCTTCACAACTTGCATGACATGCAGTATGTACGATAGGTGATCAGAAAGGAGGTCACTGTTGCAACACCACCAACACCACCTTTTCCATGTTTACACTTGCTCTTTGAAAAAGCACTGTTTGCTACTATGGGCCAGTGTCACAGAACAGAAATTTTCAAACCAGACGAGACAGGACTAAGAATAAAAGATCGATACACCAGAGGAAACAAGTGTTTGTCGAACTCATTTTCATTCCTGATGCCCCATGTCCATTTGGTCAGGCCATTATCTGGCTGATGTTGTCTGATCTCAGCATTGGGTTTGAATATTTCACTACAGTAATTCAATATAACATAAGCATCCTGCAGCTTTGTTTAACTGAATTTTATATTGTCATACAAAGTGGATTTTTTTGTAACTAAAAGCCAATTAGGGAAATGTTCCAATAATCCTATGTTTAAGGTTCAATTCCAGCTGTTCCTGTCAATCTCCCCTTGTTTCCTGTGCCCCATGAGTGCCAGCTTCCAATAAAGGCATAAATACAAGAAAATGACCTTCAGATTTTAATATAATGACATTTAGCATTAATGCTTGCTGTCATGAGTCAGGACACGCACCAATCCCAAACAAGTGTGAATTAATCAGTCACTAAAAATGAGCCCAAAATGTCTTCCCTCCACACAAAAACAATCCTTTGTCTCTTTCCAACATGGTGAATTCCAGTGAGGAGGACGCTGCCGCAGTGTACAAGGCTGCCCGCTTCCTCAACATGACGGGCTCGGGCTACGTGTGGCTGGTGGGCGAGCGGGAGATGTCGGGTAAAGCCCTGAGCGAGGCGCCAGACGGTACGTTCATCCAGCAGAGATCAGCGGGAATACACGAGTTAACCGGGGGCTTCGCTCCGAGGCCGATCATAACACACGCAGGATTAGAGGGATTAACCGTTTAACGATGGATGCATTACATGATTAACTGTATAACTGCTTGTTGTGTGTTGAGCATTTAAACGTTTAAGCATTATGTGTTTAAAGGTTTAAATGTGCTGTGTATCTACAGTACACTCCGTTTTTATTTTAAATGTCCTATATTATCCAAAGGTAAATTCATTGTGCTCTCCTGCCTTATTAATAGTCTGGTTTCTAATGAATTATAAAGGGAGACTTTTTGCAACTGGTAGAATGGTAAGCTACAACAGCCTTTCTTGTCTCTTTTCCTGGGTTTTTCGCACAAGTCTCTCACAGTATTTTATCACTTTGTGGTCACAAACGTCAAGCGTCTTCCCCCCCAGGCACTCTGAACACAACCAACCCCTGCAGAGCGTTTGTTGTCCTGTTCATGTCCAGTCTCTTCCACCTCCACTGCAGCTTCTCCCACGAGTCTGCAAGACTGACGGACCTGGTTGCAATCAGAAAACTTAGCTGAAGTTGGATTGTTGCTTGGTTTAAATGTAGCTCTGATGATTTTTCTTTGTTCCTGACACCAATAATGTTTTGCCTGTGCTCATTCCCAAACCTTAGCTGGTAGGGCCAAAAAAAAAAAAAAAAGATCCAACTTCAAGGGACTCTTTACACATGCTGTGAAAAGGTCACCAGTGGCAACATCAGAAAAATGATCCATTTTTTCTTTGCCTCGTCTCATAAATGACACAATGTGGATATTATCTGAGTTACCTTCGCTGAGACGAACAGGCAACGAAGATGGATCAGCTGATGTCTGACCTTTATTCAGGATGTCTAAGCCAGAGACCCTATAAGTTTTTTATTCACTTTGTGCATTGCAAAAGGATCCTGAGAGGCTGTAGGTGGCTCAGGTCGGTGATTGTCTTTTTGTTGTCGGCCCGGTCTCAGGTCTGATCGGCCTCCAGCTCATCAACGGGAAGAATGAGTCAGCCCATATCAATGATGCAGTGGCTGTGGTGGCTCAGTCCATCCAGGAGCTCTTTGAAAAGGAGAACATCACAGAACCCCCGAGAGGATGCGTGGGCAACACCAACATCTGGAAAACAGGGCCGCTCTTCAAACGGTGAGCGTGACACATTGCTGCTGTCGTGATTAGGAGCAATCATCCTAGAGCATTCATTGTTTTTTTGAGGGGTGATTCAATTATCATGACAAACAAAGGCAATAAAAAACATAAAAACATTTTTTAACAGGTTACTTTTTTGAGAGATCAGGAAAATATTCTAAATGTGGCTCAAGAAATCTATTACTTACACTTACACTATTGCAACTTACACAGCTGTCTTACAGAATTACAGGTTAGTCAGGTTTTCCAGAACGTGCTAGAAACCCTATATTTGTCACTTCCGAACGAGCGACTGGGTTTAGGCTGACCCACTTAGACTGGTTTCTCAGCAGCGAAACAAAAATGCACTGCTTCCAAACTGATGCGGTGACAAAAACAGCAGATATCATCACAGCTCAACAACCACAGCTCTGCCTTGTTCATCATATTTTCAACAACAAAAATGTGGTGAATCAGTCCCTTTACTGATTGCACTGAACTGAGAACAATGCAGAACGACACATCTCCTAATAGATGACACACAATATCCATGAACATGTGCTCTTTCTCACTAATTTTTCATTTTCATTTGCTGACCACAGGGTGCTGATGTCATCTAAATACCCAGAGGGCCTCACAGGACGCGTGGAGTTCAACGACGACGGAGACAGGAAGTACGCCCACTACAGTATCCTCAACTACCAGAAGAGTCGACTCATTCAAGTCGGCATTTACAATGGGACACAGGTAAACTGACTCTGGCCTATTTGACACAACTGCAACACAAAAAAAAAAGAAGTTGACTCCCAGTTTTATACTTGTAGCCATACATAGTCATCTATTTTTCTGTTATTCATACTGGACATGCAGCTCCAGTTTTCTATGTATAGTACAATGCAGTTAATGTAGGGCAACTCCACAATCCTCACTCTCTGCAAAATAACACTCTGCAGTTCAGCCATAACTGTTAGGATGCAGCAGCAGCCTGTCATGGTGAATTTGAGGGGTCTTTCAAATACTTACTTTTTATTGCTATAATGAATTGAAGCACACAAAACTGTTTCCAGAGACATTTAATTAAAGGAGGTCGGCAAAATCAAGATTTTCCGGGGGTGTTAAGCTATTCTTTAAGCATCCAAAGTGACTATAAACTACTAAAAATACCAGTTGATTTAGGATAGACTTACGCAACAACAGCATCACGTAACCTGTGGTTGAATCATGGTTTGCCATGAATCATGCCTTTGTTTTCTGCACTGCGAGGGGATTGTAGATTTGTTTGTTAACTGCACTCAACTCTAGATGGCAAGCAGGAGCTGCATGTGTCTGGACATGAAACCTAACCTTATCCCTCATGAGACCGAGGCATGAAATAGAGGAAGAGAAATTATAACATCGTTGATGATCATTTTACAAAGCACAATATAATTTTTCAGAAAGATTATCTACCTGTCAGGCAGACACTAGTTTCCATTTATTTCAACACTGTATCAAAACCAAGGTGCTTGACATTCAGGATTTTACTGCAATATTCCCATTATGGATTGTGCTTTGAGTCCAGCTTTACAAGAAAAACAGCTGTCCATCAGTGGAAGAACATGCAAATGAACCTTTTTCAGAACTGCATAACCAGACCATCAACATAACTTGGAAAAAACAGAAACAAGGACACTCTGTTGTTGTCTGGACTCCCCATCTCATCAACTGAACAAAGTGTAGCTGATGAGGACTCATGAGGCTCTGGGGAAAGCTAGTTACGTGACTTAGTGTTAAAATTATTATGCCAAACTATATTCTTTTGAAGTTATTTAAATGGGTCAGCGGTGCAAACACAACAAACAGTGAAGATCTGCAAGGATCAGCATTTCAGTTCCCTGGTGATAGGTGTGATAATAATAAGTCCCTGACAGCCTCAGGTACGATACGTAAGTCAGAGGTCGACGAAGTAAATACAAGAACCGCTGAGCTGTGGTTATATAAAGCTGACTCATTAGTGATGCTCACCCACAGTGTTGGAGCCTCATCAGCAGTAAGCCTTCTGTCAGCACTCACCTGTAATACTGTATATGTGTGTGGCATGGCTGCAGGTGGTAATGAACAATCAGCGGAAGATCATCTGGCCCGGAGGAGAGACCGAGAAACCACAGGGCTTCCAGATGTCCACCCGATTAAAGGTAGGGTGCCTTCGCTTTGCTGCTGCAATGTGACGTTCATGTCTAAACAGATAGAGGATGGACCTGAGCTGATATACTCGTGTTGGACAGTGCGCTGACATTTGTTCCTCAGAGGGGAGTGAAGTTAATCTATGTTCATAAAGGCAGCAGTGATGTATTTGCTGTGACTTTTATCTCTTCAGATTCATCATAGGCCTGCAAAGAACCTCTCATCTGTATCCTTGTCAGTTATTTTTACATTCATCTGTCTGTCTCTGTGTGTCTGTGGAGTTGTACGCGGGCATTTGTGCATCTGCTGGGTTTTTCCAAGTGTTTCTCTCTCTCTCTCGCTCTCGCTGTGCCACGCCAAAGTCCCTCGGGATCGAATCGGATCCAGCTCTGACTACGTGATAAACAGCTTTCTGTCCCGTCTGTTGTAGATAGTGACGATACACCAGGAGCCATTTGTGTATGTGAAACCAACTCAGCCGGACGGAACATGCAAGGAGGAAATGACATTAAATGGAGTCTTAATTAAAAAGGTTATCTGCACTGGGCCCAATGAGACCATCCCAGGTAACACATCAGGGACGTTTATATTATCACTGTGCTTTTACTGCACCCGCCAAACACCCACTGGAGATGCATACATATATATGCAGTAGGTATCTATATATGTATGCATGTAGCTGAGTGTGCCATTCAGAATGAGAGGTGGATGGGATGCTGGGACGTGCTTGGTCTGTATGCTGTGTTTCTGGCAAACGGCGTGATTGTGTGTGGTCGTCTGCAGTGCAATGTGTCACGCATTTTGTTCAGTCTACATGCGCCGCCTTTGGATTAAAGAACAAAAAATCTAACATGTTTCCTCAAGAGTGATTGTAACTTGTAATTATCGCTGGTTTTGTTACAGGACGCCCAATTGTACCCCAGTGTTGTTACGGCTTCTGTATTGATCTCCTGATCAAGCTGGCTATGACCATGAACTTTACCTATGAGGTGCACCTGGTGGCTGATGGGAAGTTCGGAACTCAGGAGCGGGTCAGTTTTACATCTACAGCCATATATGAAAGTGTGAATTAGTAGCAATATGAAACATAATATCACATATAAAAAAAATAGCAAGAAAAAGGAGAACATTTCCTTACTGCTGTGAAAGTATAAAGAACAGATGCAGTTATTCTTCATTACCAAGCTTCTGTCTTCTTCTAACCTCAGTCTCACCTCAAGCAAGTTTCTGATTGAGTAACCTGACAAAAGAGTAAATGAAACATTTGTTTTAATTAGCAATATAGTTACCACATAAGAACATGATTCATAGGTTGCCAAGCGGGCACCAGTGAGAATTGACTTTAATAAGATGGAAGATAAAATGACAATATATTTTAATAAGCAGCTACAACTTAAAAACCTTTCAGATAGCCAGTCTCTGTTTATCACAACTGAACAGATTATAATGTATTTGCGATAATGTGTATTTGAGAGTATTTTCTATCCTCTCTTCAAAATAATATCATAGCAGACAAAAAGCCAAGTGTGCCATAAAACCTTTTAATGATTTGATTTTATTATATAATAACAAGCCATCCTGTTCCCAGATTGTTTTTTACAATGTCACAGCCTTTTTTCTTCCGTGATATATAAAAATGGGAAAACACATACATATACATCATTCTTATACAAAAACATGTCTAGTCTTGGCAGGGCTTCATTCCTTGTAATAGGACAGGTGCCGCCACCTAAAGAGAAAGCAGGCGTACCTATATTTAACCTGACCTTGCGTTGCTCAAGTAGGACACCTTCATGAATTTATAGCATCTAGAATGTCCCTCTTATGTACCTTATGTACCTAAGTTTCACTTGCTGACCCATCTTATACAATTGGACACATAGTTATGGACAGTATGTGTAACATGACATATGAGAGTCATGGTTTAATACCATGATATTATTTAGGTGCAGTGTAGCCAACCTTTTATTTAAGAATATTTCTTATTTGGCATTAAGCCCAGATGATCATTTGAGACTGAAATCTGTTTGGTCCTGACCAAAATGGCACCATGATTGTGTAACAAAACCCAATACAGAGCATTTACAGAAGTAAGATCAGAAAGGAGAAGAAACAGGACATGATGAGCTGCTTTTCTCTCTGGGCACATTCATCCCTAACCCAGAAAAGGCAAAGCATGAGCACAATATGACACTTCTGGTGTTCTTCAGTACGTGATCTTATAAACTCCTGAAAATAGCAAGCTCTCGTTTGATATGTAACACAGAGCCAGTTCCAAAGATGTGGCGCATGCTTATATCCCCACCAGGCTTAACCCAAATCCTTAAAGTCAGGAAACATTCTGTGGTCTAGACGACAGCAGGTTGACAGCTGATTCACATGTTGACACCTTCCGTCTGGGATTTCAGGTGAACAACAGTAACAAGAAAGAGTGGAATGGCATGATGGGAGAGCTCCTGGGGGGCCTGGCTGACATGATTGTGGCCCCGCTGACTATAAACAACGAGCGAGCCCAGTACATCGAGTTCTCCAAACCCTTTAAATATCAAGGCCTCACCATCCTGGTTAAAAAGGTAAGTGTCCACCTTCGGCCCGTTTGGTGACCCATCGAGTGAAACAACTGCTGAGGAGATGCATTTATTCTTCAGTTGTGAAATCCTTAACCATCTGAAGCAATTTTATCCCTTGTGCATCTACTGTGTCATCAAATCCCCAATACAACCAGCTGTTATTTTTATATCTTGATTCTATGACACAAACTCGGGGAAACAGTTCTGAGGCTGAGAAACTTACATCGGGTAATTTCAGAAAAACACAAAACACATGCTCGCTATAGGCATCGCCAGGATACGATATCATTTTACCTTTATATAGACAGCAGATATTGTTGCATTTAATTTATTCATTTATTTGTTTATTTGGTTCATTCATCTGAAAATAGTTCAGCCAGTCAATCCGGTGGGAGCTCAATTTATACACAACTACCATTGGTTTGTGCTGTCTCACAAGCACACCATTGTTTTCAGCCCTCACGTTTTAGCCTCTTTGCCTCAAGTCATATATACTGTATATATATTATCTTCTTTTCATACCGGACCATTTTGCAAATAATGCTACTGTGCTTCAGAAAACTGACTTTTACTGATCTAGGTTTCCTTTAGTTTTCATTCATTTTCATATGTACACTCTTTCACATGCATCATTCATTTTTGTCATTTATTATGTTGAGATGAGGCAGAGCTGAGGTTTCAAATTGGACAGCACTTGCCACGACCGTCTTTTTTTGCTAAGGATTAATGCCACCTTGAAGTTGTGCGATAGACTACACAACTCAAGCAATTTCTAAGAGTCTGAGTTATTATTTTCACCCCTACAGACATGAACAGAGACAAAAGTGTGCAAATCTAAAACTAACCACAAATCACAAAAAAAGTGTGAATTGCACAGGGTTAAAAAAAGGAGATAAACTTCTAAACAAAATGATATTTTACTTTATGTTAATGTCTATAATATACAAAGGTAAGGTATTCCAAGTTGTTCATTATCAATCTACAACCAACTGCGGTGTGTGTTTTCAGGAAATCCCTCGCAGTACACTGGACTCGTTCATGCAGCCGTTCCAAAGCACGCTGTGGCTGCTGGTGGGTCTTTCGGTGCATGTGGTGGCGGTGATGCTTTACCTACTAGACCGGTTCAGGTACAAGGGGGACCTGTGTTTGTATGTGTGTGCCCATGTGTGTGTGTGTTTATGTGTATTCACGACTGAATGAGAGAGTGTGTGTGTGTGTGTGTGTGTACATGCACTCCTGCACGCTGCAGATCTTCCCTCGGTGTGGACACGAAGGCAGACAGAGGTGAAGATTGGCTCCAACCATCCCACCGCTCTGTCCACGTGCAGCCGTCTTTGTCTGTCTTTCTTTTAGGAGTTCGTCTCCCTCTTGCTTTGCTCGCTCATGTTCAGTTCCCTTCCCTGCCTGGGGTCGCCAGGGTTTTCCCTCTACAGGTTGTCAGCGATTTCTCATTTTATCTCCTGCAACCCTCCCAATTCTTTCCCTCTAGCCCGTTTGGAAGATTTAAAGTAAACAGTGAAGAAGAAGAAGAAGATGCCCTCACCTTGTCATCTGCTATGTGGTTCTCCTGGGGAGTGTTGCTGAACTCTGGAATAGGAGAAGGTGAGACAAACCAATGACAATATAAAGAAAATCATTACCAAATTGTCACTTATCTACCGGTAAATTCTCCTCTCCTCCCAGAACACTGTAACGCTGTCGAATACTTCAGTCTTCACAGTTGTAAAAAGAGCAAAATCAAGGCGTTTGTGTCTCCAGGCGTTGCCTTATTGTCATGTTTTTTCTTTGATTATGACAAATTATTTCTTTTCAAATCACATTTTGCAAAGTTGCTGCAGCTTGTCTTTTAACAGTTACCTTTGCTTTTTTCATTTGTCTTCCAGTGTTTCCTTTTCATGTCTGATAGTTTAGTGGGACATGTTTTTTGGTAATTTCTTTTGTTCTGGTTTGAGTTGTAAACTCACTGTGTAATTTTTAATATGTGAGTAGTGGGCTTATTATAGTTTATTATAATATATGTGTTAATAGTCATGATTTGCAGTGGTAGCAATAACAGAAGTAGCAGGATCTATTATTAGTTTTGAGTAGTAGAACTGTTACAGTTAGAAGAAGAAGTTTCTAGCCAACTACTTTCCATGACTAATCCAATTAGAAGTTGAAATGACCGAGCTGAAAGGTCAAAACTTGAACTCACCACACAGGTGCCCCGCGCAGCTTCTCAGCGAGAATCCTGGGTATGGTGTGGGCTGGCTTTGCTATGATCATTGTAGCTTCTTATACTGCCAACCTGGCTGCCTTCCTGGTGTTGGACCGGCCTGAGGAGCGCATCACCGGCATCAATGACCCACGGGTGCGTCCAGGATGATACTACACAACAACAGTTTTATCATTATAAAAAAATGATATACATATATAATTGAAAAAATTATACATTAATGATAGTTATTTGTAGCTATTAGTCAACTGTGTCTTGTCCCTGTCTCCCTATGCAGCTGAGAAACCCATCGGACAAGTTCATCTATGCCACGGTGAAGCAGAGCTCCGTGGACATCTACTTCCGGCGGCAGGTGGAGCTTAGCACCATGTACCGCCACATGGAGAAGCACAACTATGAGAGTGCCGCCGAGGCCATCCAGGCCGTGCGTGACAAGTGAGTCTCAGCCAGGCCGGGCCGACCAGAGCACGTGTCGGCCGGCTGCTCGACCTATCAGGCACACAGTCCAGGGCCAGTCCAGTCAGCTCAGGGGGGGGGACATGGACCTCTGGACCAGATAGAAGCGGCAGGGCTTACTGCGGCGTTCCCTCTGATCCAGGCCCATCGCCCGGCCGAGACAGATGTCCAGGGACAGGAGCAAGTGTGGACGTGTCAACAGCACTGGCACCAGTGTGAGGTTAAGCTAACATTGAGTGGAGGAGCACCCTTTTTCAGGTTGTACCCAGACGAACATCTTTGAGATGGGGGGAATCCAATGGGGGACGCGCCCTCACCCATCTGGCATTGGATTTCATTTGGGCCATAAGCAACGGTAGAGATTGCTGGTAAACGCTGAATGACACACACGATCTGGTGTGCGAGAGAGAGAGGGGTGGGAGCCGTAAATGTGTATGTAAATCATTGTACTGTCGCACCGTAACCCCCTCCTTCCCCTCCTCCTCCTCCCTCCTTCCTCCTCCTCCTCCCTCCCCCTCCCCCACAGCAAGCTGCATGCTTTCATCTGGGACTCTGCGGTGCTGGAGTTTGAAGCCTCGCAGAAGTGCGACCTGGTGACCACGGGAGAGCTGTTTTTCCGTTCGGGCTTTGGCATAGGCATGCGCAAGGACAGCCCCTGGAAACAGAATGTGTCCCTGGCCATTCTCAGGTCTGTCCCAGCCGAAGCTGCATTACTCGTATGACTTTTTTTTTAGTTTCTTAAAATATGATTTCCTGGTCACGTATTGACCATTTACAGCCATCCAATACATCGCCTTATGTCACATCTTCTCTCTCTGTATCTCCCCTCTCCTTCCCTCTCTGTCTGTTTGTCAAGTTTATGTCTGTCTGTCACCTGTCCTGCTGTCTCTGTTACATTTGTGTTGCTATCTGGGAGTGAGCGGCTCAAATATTCCGTCCTTTGCGGCGTGTATTAACTTTGTCACCTCTCTCCCCACCACCCCCAACCCCCTGCAGTTCTCATGAGAACGGCTTCATGGAAGACCTAGATAAAACCTGGGTGAGATACCAGGAGTGTGACTCAAGGAGCAATGCCCCAGCCACACTCACCTTTGAAAACATGGCAGGTATGGTCCTTATCGCGTAAAGAAAGCGTTAAAAGTGATTGGACAAAAACTGCAGTGGTAAGGTACTGTAGCGCTTTTTTGTCCAATACCTTTACAAAATCGTTGTTTTAGTGTCGGCGTGGGTGCTCTGTGGAAGTGTGCCGTACAGTATCTTGTGCTGTGGCTTTGTGCGGTTGTGGTCTTCTTTTAATAGTGTGTGGTTTACAGCCGCCGTCGTCAGTAGGAGCTGGTTGAAAAAAGGAGGGGCGACCACTGAGCAAGAAAGTGCTGACCAAGCATTCGTGCTCAGTGGAAGCGGCGGGGTTGCGGAGGGTTGCCGCTCACATGTCTCCACCTCTGCTCTCTTTCTGTCCATCTGTCCCTTCCCAACAGGGGTCTTCATGCTGGTGGCTGGAGGCATAGCAGCCGGGATCTTCCTCATCTTCATCGAAATCGCCTACAAGCGCCATAAAGACGCCCGCAGGAAGCAGATGCAGCTGGCCTTTGCGGCCGTCAATGTCTGGAGGAAGAACCTGCAGGTAGGACTGATCCCCTCTGCCCGCTCACACCCAGGGTGGAAGGGCCGAGGCTGTGTTGCAGGAGAGCCAACAGAGCCCCCTTCTTGTGGGGGGGTCGATTTTTGTCTCTCACGCTCTGTAGGAGCTTTTCATTTTGCACAGCAGTGGTGGTCAGACTGCCAGATCACTGTGTGAGAAATCGTGATCTCCGATGCCTTCATGCACTGTAAGGCATCCTCAGCGGCCACCCTGTAGTTCCTAACAGTTCCCAGAGGCCAACAGCGCCCGTGTGTCTTGTGTGTGCCTGCAGGAGAGTAAGGAGGCCTCTGGAAGTCAAGCTGTGGCCGGGACCCCCTCATTAGTATGTAACTAATTAGCAGAACCATTTCCACCCCCATGTCGCCTCTCGCTGTTAAAGCAACAATAAGATAATTAGCCTCGTGACCCTGTAACATGATGGACATCCAAATTAAAACTCCACCCTCCACGTCCATAGCATGAACTAGTATCTTCTAAGCTGCTGCTGTGGCGCTCACACGCTTCATAAGGTCAGATGATGTGGACATGGAAAGCCAACAAAAAGAAATGAATGTCCTGCCAGATACACCATAAAAACAATGATAACGGTGATTACTGTAAGGTTTATGCTCTTTGATAGCGTCATCATTGATTTCCGTCACTCTGGCGGCCATACTGACAGCAGCCAGGAGCTGACAATACAAATAGAGCATAAAGATTAAAATCAATGCCCTGGCTCAATCACACTGCAGTGACTCTCCCAGTATAGTCAGCATAAGTGTAGCGTGCCGTGCTTCAGTGTACAGTGTGTCTCCTTATCCACTGCAGTGTCCATACTGCAGACAACTTATCTTGCATGCCAGAGGCTTCATGCAATGCAATTAAAACAGAAACAGGTGTCAGCTTAAAGGATTGGTTCACCCGAATTTCAAAAAACACACACAGTATTTTTCAACTTGCCCTAGTAGTATCTAGCCATGCAAATAGTTTTGATATCATGCATGGAGCTTATAATATCTACCTCTGAAACTTGCCACCAGACCAATAAAGCGGAGGTGAATGGAATTTTATTTGTGATTCAAAGACATTTGCATGACAAGATGCCTCTGGGATTAAACAAGACTTTTTATTTTTTTGTAATTTGAGTGAGCCAACCCTTTCAGCTGCAATCAAGCATTAAGGTCCACCGCTCAGCCGACAAAGAACATGATTTGCCCCCACCCTCCAATGCAATCAAACGTGGCTGTGAAGCATTGGAGCAGTGGAGCACCCCTCCTCCGCCCACACTCCGCCCTCTGCTCCTCTCCTCTTGATGGTTTCACTCCCTGATTGGATAGTTCGGAGGTAAAGGGGTTTCACATTTAACGGCCAGTCACACTGTGAGTCTGTGGTGTGGTCCTGGCAGCCTGTCTGCTGACTCTGTAAGCCTTGAACCAAAGCTCAGTGTTTGGCCCTGCTCAATAGAGACAGCAGGGCTGGAGGAAGGTACAGTATAAAATCACAAGTGCCTGTCAGCAAATCAATGTCCTTCTGAGAGTGTCTGCCATCGACCTGACTACTGTATGTAACTGTCGTGAGTGTCCTCATATGGATGTGCGTTCACCAGGCGCATACATCAGGCGAATGCATGCAAGGTGGTGGTGGTGGTGGGGTGACTGAGAAAGGAGAGGGACGCACTAAACTGCCCGTAGACCAATGCGTTTTATATCCATGTCAGCAGTGATCGTGTTGATTTCTCTGCACTGCTGAACAAAGACGGCTCATGCATGCTCATCTTGCTCATCGACCGTCACTGTGGGCCCTCGAGCTAAAATAACGGACACACACAATCTTCACTGCCCTAAATATAACCATTGTAATGGGGTCTCATGCAAGTAGCGCGGAGGGAGCCCACGAAGTCAAGTCGAGCTAATGCAATCTGTTCTGTTCTGCGTGAATGTTATGCAGCATATTATTCATACTGTTTGGGTGCACTGATTCGATTACTCACCGTGATCTCATTTTCACAAATTGAAAATGACAACTTGGTTATGTAGGACACAAACGCAACACAATAGAAAATCTAAGATCACAGTTTATGTGTCCTCCTCCTTCCTTAGTATGATAAGCATTGAAACCTGGAGTCCCATTGTTGGCATCATTTTGACTGCTTGTCCGTGTGTTTGTATGGAATTATGTGCTTATACTGCCTCAGGCTGGTGCATTATGCAAAGCACTGTGCAGTGCTGTGCACCCACACACCTTTAAACACATAACCTGAGAGAACATGCACTTCTGACTAACCTAAATCTGTTCGTGTAATACCTCCCTCACCCTGTGCAGGCTGACACTATCTCTACATGCTGTTAATGCTCTAAACCCCTGAATATATGAGTTCATTAACCACAAACCTTTGCTTCCACAACACTTTACAAAGACATAAAGGTGCATGCATTGTTAGAACTGCATGTCTCAGATATTCCAGCTTTAAGTAGCCACAGAGATGTAGTGGGGGTAAACCTACTTAATCTCATTTAGTGCATATTTATGTTTTGGCAAGAGAATTTAGCAGCTTTTTTGAAGCTGATTTAAATCTTTATGATCTAAATTTATAATTTGCATTATACAAAGTAAGTATGTAACAGGTGTACTGTGTCAAATTTTACATAAGATTTTGTCTCTTTTGGGACAGATGTGCAATGATAGAGGAAATAAAAAGCACGTCATGGCAGCCACCTGCTTCCAGCAAAAACAGCAGACAGAAACAGTTTATGTTAAGGCAGATACTCTTTTCTCAGGAGATGGTGGAGCCCAAAACGGATACAGACACAGGTGGCCAGAAACTCCAAATGACTGATAATATTCCTACATACAAGGTGGCACACAACACAACTCCAGATGAAAGCTAATCTTTTACACGTAGGCTAAATATGCAATTGTTTGAAAACTGCTTTGCCATTTTGACCAAGAAAAGTGAGAATATATCAGCTTAACTTCACTCCTCTCTTAACTCTACATAAACCTATGATTGGAAGCAGCAATATTACAGATACCATGTCTGAAATGGGGCTTTAAAGAAAATAATTGATAGTGAATTTTGAATAATACACTTCACACACTTGAAATTCAAATAAATATTAGTATTTCAACAATTATACAATAAACATGCACCCTGTACTTTTTTACCTTTCAACACTGATACTGATGCCAATACATCTGTAATGAGCTACAGTAATGATATCGGTCTGGTATTAACTCTACAGTCTTTGTGTATTTTATATTTTCATGTATTTGTTTTGTAACTTGTTCTTAATGTCACTCTAATGTGTTCTATAAATTTACATCATACAGATTTTTATCTCTACATGTCCAACTTTATGTCACTGATTTCTCTGTGATCACTGGTGCTGATGGTTTACCCAACGTGTTGTTAACCACTACATCACTGTCAGGCTACATGTCTGGCTTTTGGCGTTTCCTTTTGAAACAGATGTTACTCAGAAGTGCACTGTCTGAACAAGACTGAAACTGGTGTCAGCTTGGGATTAAAAACAAAGTGTCAGAAACCCTGTTGCGTGATGATGATGATGATGGTGTATTATGACGATGATGCACCGTGGCAGCTCGCTTCTGTTTCGGACCAGAAACAGGCAGCTGCTGTAAACTGTGCGAGTCCCATGCCACGCTTCATCTGATGGTCCAGCATGCCATGCATGGCCGGGACTGTGCACACGCAGCACCTCATCAGGGCTCAGAGGCTGCACTCCTGCGGTCTCGCACGTGTAAGAAATGGGGGAGGGGGTAAAGATTAAAAGAAGACGACTGACGTCACTTGGGCATTGATTTTTCCTAAACCAAGACGCTTACAGTTAGACTCTCTTGTTACACAGGCTGACTTTCTCCATTGACTAACATGAGATGTCATCTTCCAACAGGAAAAATATTTCATTTATTATCACCTGCACTAAAATCGAGTGATGTTGTGCACCAATCACTTCTCTGCCAGCTCTCATCTGTCCTCCAGGCCGACTAATGCCTGCTCGCCACCTGATATCACATCATTAGGGGGTTGAGAGAAAAGTGCTGGTTGACGGGGTGATGGGTGGAACAATTGTGCCCTAAAAGTGCCTAGTCATGTGACCTGATGAAAAAGGATGTACTGCGGGGCCAGTGCTGGCCAGGATTGATTTGTCATGCTATTTGTTTTGTGTTTACTTATTCTATGTTTTCCCCCTTTATCCCTCTCTCCATCCATAAAGCGTTTTGGCATGTAGAAATTCACACCACACTGCCCCGCCCGCCCAAAGGGCCTCCCCCCCTGCAACTCCTCGCTCATCCTCCACTTCTACTTTGCCTAACATCCAACCATCCTAGAGTGCTTTCTTTTTTTAGAAGTAGCATCTTTTAGCCTCCATCTGCTCAGATCATGAAATCCAGCACACAGAATCGCAAATCTTTTCTTTTTTTTTGCACTTCAACTTAGAGAGTAAAAATATTTTTTTGCAGCTACAGCAGATGATCATTCCTTTTCAAACCTTTCTTTTTCTCATGCACTGCATCTCATACTCCATCCCAGTCCCTTGTGTGTGGGGTGAATTTCCATTATACCACTTTGAGGTATAATGACTTTAAATGGGCTTCAAATACTGACTTTTGTCGCTGTTGTTTTCCCTCTTTGATATGCATTTTAGTGGCCTCTGATACTGAAGCTTCTCGACTTTTTATACCTGCCTGGCTTTGGATGTGGTTGTTTGCTTTGCTAGTTTTTTTTTCTTTTTAAATATCTGCCCTTTTTGGTTCCCTTGGCTTTTGCTTAAGGATTAAAGTAATAACGATCAAGTGGATGGAAATTTATTTTATTTTTCTTTTCTCCCCCTATGCAGCCCTCTTCCTCTCTAGAGACTCAGGATGTAAGAATACCTTAATATGAGTTTTTGTTTCACACAAACACCCAGTTATTGTGCTGAGAGTAGCTGTGGGGCACTCTGATGGTATGAGGGAGGGAGGGACCCAAATTGACCCGCCATTACGTAAGGATATGGTTAAAACTGCTTCTTTACCTTTTTATTTATTTTTTGACAGGACTGCTTTTGTAAAGGTTTTCCATAACTCTGACCTGGGTCGAGCACAGAGTAGATTCTAGATATCTTGTTATCATATTTGTTGTACTGTTTAGTTGATCCATTAATTTAAGATGGCTTGTGTGTCGAGATGAGGAAGTCTCTTAAGTGTGTGTTCAGAAGAATATCTTAGATGGTTAAAGCAACGTAGGTATCACAACCACTGACATCTTTACTAGTCATCCCTCATTCCAATGCATTTCTAGGAGCCAAGTGAATGTGTCAGCACATTTCTAGAGGACTACTGTGCCATCGTGTGTAGTCCCACTGTGATACTGTTGCATAAAATGTAGACGAGTGCCCTCATATCAGGCTGAACAGACTATTTCCACTCTCACATCTAACAGGCTTTATCCCTTTCTTTCTCCCTCTTTGCGCATTTTACATTTCCAAATGCTGTAGTCTCTTTCTCACAAGGACCCTCCCTATATTTAGACAATATAAAGTGAGGTAATTTATTGGTTTGGCGGGTGGTGGTGGTGGTGTTGGGAAGAGAGAACGGGTGAGACTGAAACCAAGGTTATCACCCCAGCCAGAGAACACGAATAATGTTTCTACATATATTTATTTTAGGATAGGAAAAGTGGTAGAGCAGAGCCCGACCCCAAAAAGAAAGCCTCTTTTAGGTCCATCAGTACCACCCTGGCCTCCAGCATCAAGAGACGTAGGTCCTCCAAAGACACGGTAAGGAGACGAAGAAGCAACATCTTCCCTTGTTTATTCTTCCCCCTCTCTCTCCCCTCTTCTTCGCCTCCTCCCCCTCTTCCTCTGTCTCGACTTTCACCCCTCTCCTTTGCCTTTCTCTGTCCTCTCTACCCACATCTCCATTTCTGAGCGCCAGACAGTGCCATGTTCCACTCACCCATTTCCACACGGCTCCGCGGCCTCCGCCACGTGTCTGTCCATTCACCATCGATCAGCCATCACCATTTAGCATCTGTAGCTTCTCTACAGGCCGGAGGGCATCAGTGCAGGAACTCAGGTCAGGCCAGGCCAGGAGCTGGGCTCTGAATTTTGGGGAAGGGGCGTCCCAAGTGTCCAAGGTTTTTGGGGGGTGCTTTGATGGGATTAGTGGCGTGTGACAAAAGCAAAGCAGTCTGCCAGTGGTGTTTTGTCTTGGGCTGCTCTTCCTCCCTGCCTCTGGTTTGGACGTGGATTCTGGCGATGGTGTACTTTTTTGGTGCCGTTGTGATGTGTGTGTACTATCCGTAAGCGTGTGCGTATTTTTTAAATATATTTGTGTTCGTGTCCTGTCGTTTTTGACTGCTTGATCCTTTGTAAATCCATCGTTCCTTTGCACCGATCCCGCCCGCACTTCCTCTGTTTGGGTTTCAGCCGCTGTTGGTTTGCTTTTGGTTTGAAAAGCATGCGCTGGTGTTTTTGTCATTTTTCCAAAAATCCATTTCCAAGGTAGTCGTGATGGCCAGTCCTCCCGGGAAGAAAACTAATGTGTTGTCTTTATTTATCAACATGTCTATTTCAGGATTACACTCATGGATTTCTATTAATCAGTTTACTTTTTGCTTTGTCATATTTTCTTTGTCATAATTCTTGTTTATTTTTCAGTGTCCTTGTGAACTGTGCATGCCTCTTTCAGGCTGTATTTTCAGGTGGTGAAGACAGTCTTCTTTTATGTTTCAATTACGGGTTACAATTTCTGTGAAGCCTTAGACTCTCACTGTGTTACAAACACAAGTTTCTAAATCACTTTTTACACCATTTCTATATCTTTGCTTGGCTCGTTTGTTGCAGCACAATGAGAGTGTCAGGTTTTCTCCATTCCTTCACAGTTCAGTTGAAAAGTCCTGCTCGTTGCGGTTGGGAGAATGTGCTCCACAAGCTCGGAGTGCTCTGACAATCCAGTGACCCGCAGTCGTTTGCGCCCAGCTGCTTCGCCAGACATAGCTGGTCTCTGACTAAATCTGGCACGAGACTCTAAAAAAAAACAGCAATAATCTCTGGAGATAGCACCTTCACAGAAAGGCTGCTGTACTAACATTGTGTTTTGAATGTGTTTCTCAGGGGAGAAATAGCCAATGGAAGCTAAGCTAAAGAGTCACAAAGTAAAAAGGTTTTTTTGTGTGTTTTAATTTGATCTGTCTTTCTCTCTTTCTCTTGTTTTAACTGTCTTTTTTTAATGGATGTTTCTGCATTGAACCAAAACCACCTTTATTCTCCCCTGGAGGTTTCCCAATAGAATTGGTCTCGTTTGAAGAGAAGAAGAGTGGGATCGCCATTGTTAATATGTCTGGGCGAAGGGTTCGGATGCTGGCTTTGGAGCCCGAGCGGGGAATACAAATGGCTCAAAGTGGAAAAATAAAACAGGATTTAGTGTAATTTTTTAAAAAGATGCTCCAATTGAAATATCTGCCATCCTCAGTCTTTGACCATTATTTTGATTTTATATAAATGTTCTTATTTTATATTAATGGATATCAATGGACTTGAGTGTCAGTGTCCCTCACCCACATGCCACACTGCTCCTCTCTCCCTCTGCAAGCATGCCAATGACTGTAACTGTCATAGTAAAAGTAGAAGAAGTAGAAATAATCTCTGTAACTTTAAGAACAATCACCATAGCTGTTTTGAATAAGTAGCTCAATAACCATTAACTGTGGTTGTGATGTCAGTGAAGTGTCTCTCTTTTGCTGGTCCACTTGACCCCAGTAGGGCGCGCTGTTAGCAGGCCCTCAAGGTACAAGACATGAGGAGACCCAAATGGGGGCTGTAAGCCATATGATGATGCAACTCGAGGGTCAAGGGGATGAGGAGCATCCACTCTGACGCTGTTTGGAAGATTGAACATTTTTCTATTCAGTCTGGATGTTGCCCCATCTGTCAGCATGTTAGTTGCATCATGACAGCTTCTGAAGCTCACATGCTTGAATGTATTGGCTCTATCAGCTTGAAACGAGAGGCACTTAAATCCTAAAGATCTTGCTTAATTGAGAAAGACAAATTGGAGACGGGTACACCAAGGCAAGACTCTTCCCTGTTTTGGTTCTGCAATACTGTGTTCATTTGTGATGCATTCGCTGTACAAACAAAATATGTTTTCTTGCTCATTGGATGTTATGAAACAGGTTTTTCCAACACAGTGCTGTGAGTCAAGATTATGATTGGCGTGCTGGAAATCAGTTGGATTATAAAGAACATGATGCAAGACGAGTTTATTACTCCACCCAGTCTCACTGTGTTCCAAAACATGAAGCTACTCCACAAAAAAACAGCATGTCACAAGCTCTATTTATGATGGAATTGACATTGTTTAACGACTTTTACCAGGTTTCTATATTTTTGCTCAGTAGCAGAAAAATCAGCCTCAGCAATGTGAAAATATGGCTTACTGCCGTCAGTCCACTCACTCAAAAGACGGAGTCAAAAGCGAAACCATTGGTGCCATAGACGAGAAGCACCTGCATGGAATCGGGATCTTGTTTCCCCTCTCAGCACTAGACGCCTATAATTCAACGCACTCTGCTTTAAAAGAAGCACAGTGAAGCGGGGACCGGACGTAAGAGGGTCCGACACAACAGCGCTTTGAAATCGGCCTGAAATTCATCTTCTCCTCCAGAGCTGCTAAAATTAGACGCCTGTCTGCATGCGTGCAAATGACTGCGGGGAGATTAATGAGCTGTCCGTTTCACCCGTGGCGGGGAATTATCATCCGTGTTGTAAGGCCGGAAAAATAAATGATGATTCAAACCTGCTGTTGTCTAAACTCGGGACCTTACGTCTGCTCCCGACTAGCCCACCTCAGGCACGACCAAACTGCAAATCCAACTTAAAGATATTCAACAAACACTACAAAGCTAAGGTGTGCCTGAGAGGGGTTAGAGAACCCTCCTGCTTCTACATTTCTGCAGAAATGAAGCACAGGTGTTCTTAAAATTTAAAAAAAATGAATGTTTAGATAATTATACTAATGTGACAAAAGCTGCCAAACGCCGCTTTTGTCAAGCAATGACACCCTGTTATGTGTCTCCCTTCCTCCTTCCCCCCCATTTCTCTTCACCTCTGCAGCAGTACCCACCCACTGACATCACGGGCCAACTCAACTTGTCGGACCCGTCTGTCAGCACCGTGGTGTAAGAGAGAGGGAGACGCCGACGTTCGCTCCCCGAGGAGAGAGGAAACGAGACGAGGAGGGAGCGGAGGGGAGAGGAAGGCAGAACCCGTCTCCTCGTTCCCTTCGCCGTCGAAGCCGAAGCTTTCATTTCACCGCCTGCCAACGGAGCTTTTTGAGGAAACCGCTTGCTGAAGAAGTGGTTGACAAAATACTGAACTTGCACCTTTTTTGAAAGTCAGGATTACCTGGCGTTAGATGTTTATAGGGTCCCTGAGCATGCACAGAAGAACCCATCTGACTCACATATACAATCTTTTCCTTCTGTATGTTATTAGCTAACTTATTTAACCTTGTTTTTGTCCTTTTACTCACCGAAATTTACTTCATGTTTGATGTTGACTACTTTCAAATTTCCTGACCAGCTGTGTAACTTTTAGCGAGACAGGTTTAGTTTGGTGAAGTAAATGGATAAACTAGTTTTGGTGCAAGTACTGTACTCGACATATCACTTCCAATTAGGGCTTAGATACCATAGTAATAGTTTACTTATAGTTTCTTAACAACATATACTGCAATACAAGACGTACTGTAAGCTTCAATGGATATCAAGTATTTTTTACTAGGAACTACCTGTGTTTTTATCTACACTTTAAAGGTTTTTAGATGACGTTTCTTTCTCTGGAAGCACTAATCTTGGCACTAACAATGAAGATAGGACTAATCTTGATTACCAGGGAAGCATGTGTGTGCTTGTATATGAATAAGAGCTTTGTGTATCTGAATGATGATACTGATTACTGCTATTTTGAAGGCATATACTAGATTTGATCTTTTTTTTCCCTTTTAATTTTGTACTAATCTGCCAAATGCATGTGTTTTTCTAGTAAGAACTCAGCTTCTTAAAGAAACTCTGTTAAGCTTTACTACGACTACTTGCAGGTGAACGTGTGAACTCACAGAGTGATTTGCAGTCTGATGAAACACTTGTGTAACGCTGGTGTTTTGATGTCCAAGACACTCAGCCGTAAGCCATCCCGCGCTTGGGGACGCCCTCTCTCTCTTCCTCTCTCCTGCCACGGCAGTCTTTCTCATTTCCAGTCTCCGAGGGGTTGCATCAAAGGGCCAGGTTTTTCACCCAACCAGCACTCGGCCTTTCATGCAAAACTTCTGCACGGGCAGAACTTTTGCACGAGGGAGCCCGAGTGAATTGAAAGCGTGGCTCAGCTTCCGAGCTTTTGTGCAAGACTTGGTTAGATGCGAAAACAGGCCGTTTCCCATTTTCTGGAGCTGAGAAACCACTGCTGCTTGTTGAAAAGACTATCACACCCTCTCTGGTGTCTGGCACTGCGTAGCACTTTATGCTGAGGGGTCTCCCAAACTTAAAAAAAAAAATTGATTTACCAAGAAACTAGAACAGAATCACATCAGACAAAAATATTAACATCTCCACATTAAGATGTTTTAATTTCACAAATCTCTTTTTCATTTTACTTTACTATAAGAGAAGTAGTGACACTTTTAAACAACCACACGAACTGAATTTGCTTTCTAAACGTGAACTTAGCGTTTGCTTCTGATCATGTTCTCATTCCAGCCTATGCATGCTTACGTGTTTCTATCAGTGCTTTGGTTTTTGGATGCCTGCTGTTGCCGTGTACAGTTAGCTGAACCACACTCGAGTCGAATGAAGTGTAAATAGAGCCTGGTTCGGTGTAGAGGGGGTTGAGCAGATCGCACTGCTGCTTGTATTACGACTGCAGCTGAGAATGTTTTAAACTATAGTTACACACGTACACACACACACAACAGTTGTGATACATGGGCATGCATCAACACACACACACATGCACACAAACATGCACACACAAACACAAAACCCCTTAAAGGAGTAATCACTTGTTTTTCTTACCTTTTCCAATAAAGATCTTGCATTGACTCATCTTGTTTATACAACTGTAAATAAAATATACTTACATCGCCAAGTCTAACATATCCTGTGATTTTTAGGCCTTCAACTAACAATTACTCTTTTTTTTTATCAGTTAAGCTGAGTTTTCTAAGGCAATTATTCATTTTCTTCCAACTGACTGATGGATTATTTGACCCATTGTTTTGACACATATTGTTTTTATCACTGCAAATTAGGAGCGAGTAAAATCTATGTAGTATAGCACTTGTACAACTGCTATTTTAAGAGTTTCAAAGGGTTTCACAGTTACAAATGAAAGAATGTAGAAGAAAAGCTTGTATATCAAAGAAAGAAGAAAAAGACAGGAAGCTACAAAGAAACATGCAAAAAGAAATTATAAGTTTTTTTAATGTAAGAATCAAAAGCAAACAAGAGAGTTTCTTTTTTAAAGGCTAAGAACAAACCAAGGCAAGCGGGAGCATCAATTCAGAAAAAGTAGGTCTTATGTGCAGCGGTCCGGTGGTGAAGCAGCAGTGCATGATGGAGGACTTTAACAATTTTCCTGCTCTGGCAACAGTCATCTTGCATAAGGGAATGTATGGACTTTTAAAAGAACAAATTCTAAATAACAGTAATAATAGATCTGGTGTAGCAATGCAAAATGTAAAAAGTAAATTAGACTTAAAGTGATTTGAAACACCATTGACAGGATTTTTTTTTTAATTACAATTGATGGTATGAAAAACTGTGATGTGCAAGAGGTGCCAGTTTTCTAAACTGCAGCTCAAAGAAGCATTTAGTCAGTGTGACATCTTGTTACTTTGGTTCTTCAGACTGCCTGTAGAGTGTATGGTTGACTCCTGGCTCATCTTGCCAACACCCCATATAAAACCATAGGCAGCAATTTCCACCCAACAAGTTCAGACAAGCTGAGTGTTTGTGACCTGCCCAGCAGGAAGCAGCAGAGAGCCAGAGCCAAAGGCTGGGGAACATTAGTTAAGAGACAGATACTTCCCTCAGGAGCTGATGAATGAGAGTAAACAGTGGATTTACATTCATCAGGTGGACACAAACACAGCTCCAATCAATGGGATGATTATATTGCTCTGTTTCTGGTGAATGTTTGGTGATGAGGGAAAATGACTAATATGTTAGCCATAATACATTTTTTTCTTGCTTGTACAAAATTGCTTTAAAACCTAATGCATCATAAAATGAAAAAACATATGAAAAAGCAATTGAGGAACCAGGTTTTAATACAATCAATTGATGTTATGTCCTTTGCAGTGGCTTAAGCATCAGTGTTAACTCTGACATACTGTATCCTGCACTGTTTGTTTCACCATTTGGTCCAGACAATCATGGTCTCAAGAGGATGAATCCAATTCATCTTTTCATTTGATTTCATGAATATTCCCATCAGCCTCATCTGCTGCACAATCTGGATATTAACATTGTCACTGCTGGCATGTTAGTATCCTGACATGACCATTTAAACACCACTGTGCCTATGGACAGCTTCACAGTGTCACTAACATGGCTGGTTCTTACTCATGTTCATCAAGTCATCTGGTTATAATGGTTTATGTCTCTTTCATATATTGTACCATGCTATTTAAAACCAAAAGCATGATAAAAGTCAAGGTTGTCTTTTTTTGTTATCCTCTGAAAATGTCAATGACAAAAATAAAATAGACAAACATATACAGTATATCTTTAGGCTAATTTAAAACCTGTGTTTCTTTCATGGTAAAGTAAATGGTAAATGGTAAATATGACTCTTTCAATAGGTGAAATAATACTGGTGGTTACCTCAGTGTAACATAGCAGAAACACAGTCAGTCAGTATAATCTTTAATTACATTACGGGTGTCATCATTAATTACACCGTGGCTGTCACTGTTAATTAATGACATACCTTGTAGAAGCAGAGGTGGGTTGCAGCATATTGTCGGGTTTGTTCTGGTCCATTGACCTTCTGCCCTGATCACAGCCAGCACCCTGTCACACTCTGTCAGAGAGATTAATGTGACTCTGAGTGCTGATTGGTCCTCTGCTAGGAAGATGTGATTTATAGCTGAAGGTTGATTTACAAAGACTCATTTTCCTTATTGGGGCCCGAGCATTGACCAGCACAAGGGCCCTACTGAAACTGAAGGAATTATTATTATTATTATTATTTGTCCATGTGAATCACATTTTTGAGGGGCTACAAAACTTTTTGCACACGTGTCAGAAATGGTGAAAATTTAACGGCTCAATAGCGCCCCCTACAAAATTTCAACAAATTTGCCCTCGCAGTATGCTTGACCTACATGTACGAAATTCAGTAGGCACATGTAACATCCCAAGACATAAAAAAAGCCTCCAGGGGCCATACCACAAAACCAACAGGAAGTCAGCCATTTTGAATTCACTGTGCATTTTTTTTGCAGTTTTTTTTTCCCAATTTAGTAGTTTAACTTGTTATTTCTTATTATTTTACTAATTATCCATTTATGACAGGATCTCTCTTTTTTATTATTTCAGTTATCACAGCTTCTTCTTTAACGTCTTTAATTCTAAACATTGTGAGCTCGTTTTTTGCTCATCTCTTCCTCCTTATAGCCAGTTTCTTGTTCACGGTAATAATGTTATAATAATGGTCATGTCTGTTGATTGAACGTGTGTCATTATGACAGATATCCATCACCTCTGTTTAAGGGCAGTTATTAAGTGAAAGGCAGTAATTTGGTGTGTGATGATAATGTTTCTGTTTAAGCACTATTTTACATCTAGGTCTTCCAGAAGACATGATACTTATTAACAGTATGATATTTTTTTTTCTCACTATCTAGCATATTGTGAAGGATACAAAAATAAAAAATAGTGACCTGAGTGGCAACTTGAAGAATAGCTCAAGTGCAATATTCACAAGCTCCTTCAAAATAACTCATTATATATTCTGCTAAATTTAGACACCTTCAGAACAGGATTTCAGCGAAAATAGACCTTTTAAAAAAAAGTGCACGTACAAAGGAAGTATGGGCCTTTAAGTGAAAACTTCATTTCCATGCTTTACTCAGACATTCAAAAGTGGATGACATTTGCAAGTCAGGTTCCAAGCTGCACCCATTCACATGCAAATACAGCACAAAAACAACAAGCAGCTCTCCGGCTCTTCAGCCCAACAGCCTACAAATGTGGCCCTCTGCCAGCTTTAGGGCCACCCCTTGTTTTCCCATTGATGACAGAATAATTATGAATCATGTGATTTTTTTTCCTCTTTCTTACATAAGATAGAGATTACACTGAATCCCCAACCTGAATAACCACTGAATGTGAATGAGCAGCTCTGAGCATCATAAAAACATTTTTCCCTGCATGGCACCAGTAGCCTGGGAGCTGCTTTCAGGCTCTGAGGGAGGAAGAAGATTGCAGGCACATGGAGGAGGACCTGGATCATAAATTCAGGTCAGGCTTTGCTGGCTCAAGTGAAATGTAAAACAGGAGTTGCAGGCAGCAGGTGAAGCGTGAACCACAGGCTGCGCTGTGATAAGGGCCACTTCTTCTACTCGAGCCAGCCAGCGCTCAAATTTCCGCCGGTGCGCGAACGTCTCCCGGTGGCTTCATGGCTCAGCGCGCAGCTCGTCCCTTCGTCCCCGTCGCGCTGCTGCTGTTCGGACTTGTTGCCATCCTGCTCCTCACCATCCCGGCTGAAGACGTGCAGGAGGCCCCCGGGTTCATGGTAAGGTCGGGTATTTTGGGATCGGTGTTAGGTTGTCTGTCGGGGATGGTGTGAGCAAAGCCACTGGAGCAGAGAGGAATCTGTGGCTTTACCGTCATTTAGTCTCATATTTGTTTTTAAGTTGCATCTTTTATCTCCACAATCAGGAGTTTGTTTAATTTCCTCTGATCAGCTGTTGGAGCTTAAATATATGGAAGTCCAGGAGTGACAAGATTAAAGCAGCCCTGTCTCTTCAATCTGCCTGCAAATAAAAGGACTTTGCACATTCAAGCTGCTTGCATGTGATTTGGCAGGTGTTAATCGTTTCATTTTCTATGACAGCAGGTGAGAATACCTGCATAAAGAAATGTCTGGTAATTGTAGTATAACCAAACCAAAAGCCAAGGTTGAAGTGTTTAAAGGAGGAACAAGTAGTTTTATGAAACATTCTTACAACAGTAACCACATTTGTTATTGTTACCATGATGAAAGTCACCTGATCATGCAGGATGAAGAAGGTCACCTGACTCTCTAAAGAGGTTAATGGGAAGGATTGGCTGTCACCTGCAATGCAAAATTGGACTTTGGTGTTTGCAGAGGTGCAGCTTGAAAGTGTAAAGTCGTGTTATCTGTACACAGATAGGAGAGACTTAGTTGATTAAAATGAAATAAAAAGTCAGATGTGAATATTATCTGTTTCATGTCTGATTAGTCCTGAGTCCAGGAGGTGTCAAAAACTTACAATTTAATTATTTCTGCTCTAGATCTAAAAATTTGTCTTTTGATTTTGCAGAATTTATCAGCTTCATGCCATTGTGTCTTTTAAGTATACTCTCTCACTATGGATTAAAAGGATTTTATGCAGTTTTATTTAGATCTTTGACTAAGATATGTTGATATTTTGAGGTTTGGCTGTTAAACATAACATTGTGTTTTAGGTCCCTTAAACATATTTTACAGGACGAACAGCTTTGATGATACTTCAGATGTCATCCAGTTCATAAAATCTCTGGTTTGGGGCTCTGTTCCATTTCATAAATGTCTTTGTCACCCTCTTCAAATGTCCAGCTGACTGAATGTGTTACACCAAAGGCCTTCGCTGCCCTCTGTAAGAGGGGAGAAAGCAAAATAGATACTACGATAATAAATCATGAGAATGAATTAGTAATTGGCACAAATTATTAAACCCAGCACTCAAATGACTAAATCATGCACACAAATTCTTTTTTTTCTCCATGATACCTCCAGGGGTCTGTATGTTGCATGTGACAAAAAGTCATATCAGTGAGCATTTTAATATTGGGAAACACACCACAGTAGCTGCCATGTGAGCACTGATGTGATGATTCCCAGGTCAAAACATGTCTATATGTAAAAACTGGGCCATACATTTTATAGATGTTTTATAGAAAATCACAATAATATAAACCAATTTTGATCTCATTTTAACCTGGACACCTAGAAATCAACAAACCAGCACTGTGACGCAATCGAAATTGAAATTCAGACTCCAAATCAAACAGACAACGCCAGAGAAACCCTGTATTTTGAAGTGAAATATGAAATGGACTTTGCATTTTCATTTTCAAAACCATCAGTCAAATTTGTTACCTTCAAAAACCTGAAAATGAAAACGCTATCTGATCTGTTTCTGAAGATGATTATCTGTTTGAAGGTCAGCTGAGGGCAGAATGTTGTGGCTGTCATCTCCGACGTTGTGACATAGATGCACTCCGGTGACCTCCGGATTCAAATCCTGATAAATCATGTAGTTGCCTTATTGGAATGAAAGACTGGAATCTGTGGAGCGACCTTGTGATTTAAGAGACCGCCCTTCAGTCAGATTGAAAATCAAGGTTTAATGAACAGAAAACCAAAGGAATAAATAACAGGTCCTGCTGTCCTGAGGATGAAGACTGTTATGCATTACTGCTGGAGAAGATGTAATTATGAAAGGTTTTGTTGTATCGTACTTATTTAGCCTTATGTAATTAAAACAAGCTCAACTGAAAACCATGAAAGGCATGAAACTGTAGTGCAGAGCTGTTTTGGCATTCAGAGCAGGATTTGCTGTACAGATCAACTCCAGCTTCTGTTTCCTCTGCTCCCTCGTTTTTGTGTTAGCAGCTAAATATCCCATGGTTCCTTTTTTAGTATAATGTAGCCGCCTTTTCACTCGGGAACAATGCCGCCGACCAGTCACAAAGAAGGACACAAAAGGGGTTTTCTCACATTTTGCAGAGAGACGAGTGCAGCAGTTCTCATACTTCATCAAATGAAAGGACAAAGCAGGTCATTAGAGCTGTGTTTTTGGCAAGTGTTGGAGCGAGTGCTCACACCTGACCGCACAGCAGTAATGAGAAAATATTATGAGACATCACGAAGCACGCCTCCACATGGTGCTACTGCTCCGCTGCTGTACTGACTGGTTGTGTGTTCACAAATGCACGAATGAGGAAGGATGAGCATGTGTACGTGTATTTCTACACGTGGGTTTATATGTGTGTGTGTGTGTGTGTGTGTGTGTGTGTGTGTGTGTGGTCCCTTTCCTGTGGCTTGTCACTCACGTACCTTCTTGCATGGTTGGATTTCTACATTGCGTTTCCTTTCAGACATCAAAGTTGCTGTAATATATTATTCTACAATGTAGTGAAAGAAATAACTGTCAGTGCCAACAGGTTTTTCATCACAGCAAGTAGACCATGGCATTTCAGGAAGCATTTTCTATGCTCCAGATATTTTCTAATAATAATATTTTAGGTTGGTAATAAAGTGTGAAGATAGAGGCTGCGTCCACAAATAGGATGATTCGATGCACCTGAGAGTTGAATTCCCAGTCACCCACTCACTTTTATTGCAACAATGAAAGGTCCATAGCCGCGTTAGTGACCATGTTCCTTGTTCCTCTCATTTCTCCACTCGTCTTTGTCTATGCATACAAAAAGTCAAAGCATGAATTGTGTTTCCTGACTCAGTGACTTTACAGAGCAAACCATAGGTGAAGGGATTGCTCGTTGATATTTGCACATTTGTGCAGACAAAAGAACTGGAATTATTTCTAAGCCATATGAATAACACAATTAAAACGTGGACACAACTCTTATTTTCTTATCTTATTTTCTTCTCATTTGTCAAATTACAAAACACAGCGGTGAAATGTGCAATGTTAAAATCTCTAATAGCTCTGAGGGTTTATAGATGGTGTGAAAATGCAATGCAATCAGCATCTGTCTGCCACAAATGTGTACTTGTGTTATATAACATTCAGAAAGCTGTCTTTGACAATTAACATTACTAGTTAACCTACTCTGCAGTTAAATGTCTCCAAGAATCCAAAAATCAGGCCAGCAGCCCAGGCCTGGGGGCTGCGTGCCTATCTTTTGGAAATGCTTAGCTGTCTCTATTCTCACCCCGTCACTGTTTTTACCTCTTTTAATGTTTTTATTCTGCTTTTTACTCTCTGTAGTATGGGATCGTCTTGGATGCTGGATCTTCGCACACAGCTTTGTATATATACAAGTGGCCGGCAGACAAGCAAAATGGCACAGGCGTGGTCACCCAGCACAGCGAATGTCATGTTAAGGGTAAGTGTCAGCACTGTCTGCATCAAAAATCTGTGCTTTGAGACATGGCTCTGAAAGGTTCATAACTTCCTTCTTCTCAGGGGACATTGTCTCTAGTCAGTTCAGATTCACATCAGTTACAACACATTCCAACATCAACCAAGATTCACAATTACAAAAAAAGTACAAAACCCAAATGTTTCAAACCACAGCTGTTCATTCTATTTTTAGTATGATAGCTGCCTATTATAGTTACAAATGGAAGCTCTATATCTTGGCATATCTGTCAGCAAGAGTGGGAGTGCTTGGAGCTCACAGAGGATACATACTGTATGAAAAATGAAGATAAGTAAGTGATTTATGCTGCATAAGTGGTTCACAAAGTTTCTTGGCTCAGGTACCTGCACTAGTGTGAAATGGAAACTGCATATCAGCCAAGTTTGGGTAAATTATGGTGAAAATGCGAGTGGTTGAAACATACTGAGCGTGCAGACGGACAGAGGAGAAGTAGGATGAGTTATGGAAATGGTTTGACAAGTTTTTGTAGACGTTCTTGGTACTTTTGTGGGTTGCCATCATGTGGAAGTAATTATAATGTCCAACTTGTAATTACTGTTCATTTCCAAGCTCCAACGTCCAAGTTGTACTGTTCAAGGTAATTAAGGTAAATCAATATACTGCTGTGCATTCATACAACTGTTTTGAGTTGTTCAGTGAATGCTCGCAAGTTGTAGGAATCTTTTCCATCCCATATTATCTGCTTAACTGCTGTGGATCATCCTTTGTAAAAGAGCAAGAGCTTTTTATATTTTAAAACACAGGTTTTCATTGGAGTAAACCTTTAATCTTCCGATGATCATTTACACCAGTGATATGCACTCAGTATGACCAGTCCAGTCCTTACTTTAAAACTGACAAATTATACTGATATAAATGTATATTTATACTATGTACAGTTGTTTTTCTTGTTATATTCACCAGTGGGTTGGATCTGCAACAGTACAAGCTGTTTCCTGTGAATGGATTTTATTATCAGAGCACACGCGTGAAGCAAATGTTTGTCTCAGGCAATAGTGAATCAGGAATGAGTCGGAGCTGAGCTGCGTGCTTTGCCACTCCTGTCCCGCCAAAGGGTTTTTATGTTTCTTGGCTTAGATAAACAAATACTTTTTTTCCCCCAATTAGTCATTAACATGGTGTTTACCTTGTCATGTGTCATAATTGTAAATATGTCCCAGTCAGAAGTGACCTTTGACCTTTGGATGGATGTCTAAAGAAGACATTCAAGACTACAAACTCCTAACTTAAATCAGACAATTGAAAAGCCACAAGATCCCTTAAATATTTGTAACATTTGTTTTCCTCATAAGTCTGTTATTAGAGACTTCTGTTAACGGGAAGGAAGTTTTTTTCCAGATAACTTGTAGGCGTGATTGATTTACGTCATGATGCATGTGGTTCACAACAGCTAACGTTTTATCTCAACACAAGAACAAGACTCTGCTTGTTTATAATGTAATCAGATATTTGTTGGAATTATCCTGTTCATCTGTCACTCAGGAGGAGGAATCTCCAGCTATGCAGGCCAACAGGGAGCAGCAGGCCAGAGCTTAGAGGCATGTCTCGACCAGGCGGTGAAGGACGTCCCCAAAGAAAGACACCAGCTCACACCTGTGTACCTGGGAGCCACAGCTGGCATGAGGCTTCTGCAGTGAGTGTGTGTGTGTGTGTGTGTGTGTGTGTGTGTGTCTGTCTGTCTGTCTGTCTGTCTGTCTGTGTTTGTTTTGCTTTGTTTCTATGTGATCTTGTTGGTCTTTCACATACAGTACCTCACCTCTGTTACTGTTCAATGGTCCAATGGCCCCTGTGAGTTTGAATGACATACATTAATTATATTGTTCCCTTTTAGCACTTTCAGAGGAAAAAACACATTTCTCTCCAACCCTGATTTTAAAAAGTTGGGACGCTGTCTAAAACATACATACAGCAGAATCTGTTAATTTGCTAATCCTGTTTGAAATATACTCGATTGAAAACAGTACAAAGACAATATATTTAATGTTTGACCTCATCAGCTTGATTGATTGAACACGATGACCTCACAGGACACACATAAACTGACACTGACTCAGTGAATGAGTACATCTTATTTCATCACACATATTTTGCCTACAGAGCTGTCAGTGGCTTGTGTTTCTTAAGATATGAGCCCTGCAGGTTCTCATCATTTCTTTGTTTAGATAAGGGAATACAAACATGTATTACCAGTCCTCCAACACATGAAATCAACAAACTACTGTAAATTGGTGCCTCTCGATTTTCCTGCTTATAAAAGTTCTTTAGCAGTGCAACAGTATGTTTATTAATGTTATAATAAGTAGAAATAGGTAGTAAACAAAACTGAACTAACTAGTCATGTTTGGAGTTTGCTGTCATGGAGACATTTTTCTTCAGATTAGTATTGTTGTTGTTCTAACTACCAATCTGGTCGATTATCTAGTGACTCAGAGTGACTGTCCATGCAGCTTTAGGAGGGCAGAGTAGGTGAAGTTTGACTTCATGCAAACACGCAGCAGAAACAGCTTCCTGATCGTTTGGTCAATGATGAATATGTAAATCTTTTGCTTCGTGCAGATGTGTTCTACAATGTGAGGGAGAGGCCTATTTTTATCTGTCTGTGCATTCAAAACATCCCTTTGCACTCATAAAATGTTGTTTAACTAATTTAACTGTTGATAACACTCTCTCCATCATTTTCTTCAATGCTGGCTGCAGCTCAGGTTTTTTTTATCAAATTCCTGCTCAGAGAAATCTTTGTTGATTGCTCTGATAGACATGTTGATGGGATGTGGGTGGCTAAAAGTTTTTTAATATGAAAAAACAAACATGCAAAGGATTTTTTGGAGTAAAAAATTCAGCAGTTGGACGCAATTAGACGCAAGTGTGGAAAGGAAGGAACAAAAAAGTGTTTACTAAAATTTAATTAAGTGATGGACAGATTTTGTCTTCAGCTGTCTGACTGGGATGAGACCACTTGGGGACTTTTGTGGAGACTGATGGGCGAGTTGAAATTGTTATCAGGTGCTGAAATGTCCAGCCTGCTACAAACACATGACTGATTTCCTCCGATTTCACTCTGGCGTCTGAAGGTTTCAAAGACTACTGTAAATCCCAACCTTAAGTTCTGCACACAAGGTTTATGAAAACTGATAAACCTCTGAATGAATGGCACACACTTCAGCTGTAACCTGTAACAATTCAGTGAAATTGTTTCTCCCAACCAGTATCTCCAGCCCGGAGCAGTCGGTTCAGATTCTGCAGGAAGTGGGCAACAAAATCCAGTCGTACCCTTTCAGCTACCGGGGGGCGGCAATACTGAGTGGTCAAGAAGAGGGAGCGTACGGCTGGGTCACCGTCAACTATCTCTTAGAGAACTTCATAAAGGTACCTTAACAGGGATGAAGTGTGTTTTTTGAGTTGGCTGGTTTTCAACTATAGAGTCAAATGATTCATGTAGAAATCTAGACAGCAGACTAATGAGGACAGTTCTACTTTTGTGAAGCAGGATGGTGTTAATTTCCCATTAATGAATTCATTTAAAATATTTGTCCTGTTCTTGTGCTTACTTGCAGCAAAGATAGTCTGAGTGCAGGTGTTTGCTCTTTAAAGCTTATTTAGAGAGATGACTGATGACACCTAGTGGCCTCTTCAACAATAATGGTCACACTTTATCACTATTGCCACTGATGTCAGAGGCAGCTGCTTGTTATCAGCTTGTTAGTGGAGATGAATCTCTGGGTCATCTGGGGGAATTTGGACAGGCAGAGTGACATAATAAAATTCTTCCTCCCCTTGAAGTGGACAGCTGCCCTTAAGAAACTGAACAGGAAATAGCCCATAATCATCTGCTTCTCCCTTATTATTTCTTTGCAGTATGGTTTCGTGGGCCGCTGGTTCAGCCCCGGCAGGCCCACCGTGGGAGCGCTTGATTTCGGCGGGGCGTCCACCCAGATTACGTTTGCGACTCAGGAGGAAGTAGAGGACGAACACGACATGATAAAGCTGCGTCTGTATGGCCAGGAGTACTCTCTGTACACACACAGCTTCCTGTGCTACGGCCAGGACCAGGTCCTCAAGAGACTGCTGGCTCATTTAGTGACGGTACAGTAACATGCCACACTCACGAAAGACAAAATGAAACAACCTGTTATCATTTGTCATCATATACATATATACGTAGTGGTAGTAGACCTTTTTATAGTATTTGCAGTATGTAAAAATACAGGAGAGAGAGGGAATACCTTGAACCTGAAACATTTATACCTCAAGACAACAGCATCATGTCACAATATTGTGCTACAAGTTATTAAAAGGACATGACTGGGCTGCACGGTGGTGCAGTGGTTAGCACTGGCGCCTCACAGCTAGAAGATCCCTGGTTCGCGTCCTGGTTTGGATGCTTGGGATCTTTCTGTGCGGAGTTTGCATGTTTGCAAATTTCCCCACTGTGGGACGAATAAAGGTTTATCTTATTTATCTTATCTTATGACTCGTGCGGACTGTAGAATATTCTGGCAGTTACAACAAGAGCTGTGCTGTGTAGAGTAGATAGTGACAACTATGGTCAGGATCCAAAAGTTACATTAACTGTTACATTAACTGTCACAGTCTTTAGACCCAGGCTTCAATAATGAACTTTACAATTATGAATTGTAAAATGTGCAACTTTCTATGTACATGCAGATTTCAGACATTATAGTTTTGTTTTCTATATTGTACTTGTGTATTTTTTTTAAACATATGAAGGTATGTGTTATTAAACTAGAATACACATATAATAAAAATTTTTAACATTATGTATGAAATCTGCATGAAAACCGGTATAGAGCCCAACCAACAGGCCTGCTGTATTTTTGAGGCAGATGCTGATGGCGATATATCAACATTTGAGAGTTTGAAAAAATTGATAGTGATATATCTTACAATTTACAGTATACTAGTTCAAGGCAGATGCCTGCCCACCAAGAGCCCGATTCTGCTCGAGGTTTCTGTTTGTTAAAAGCAAGATTTTCCTCATCACTGCCACCAAGTGCTCATGATGGGAACTGTTGGGTCTCTGTATATAATATTTTAATGAGAATGGTCTGGAAGTGCCCTGAGATAACTTCTGTTGTGATTTGGTGCTTTATAAATGAAATTGAATTAATTTGAAAATTACACACATGACATGAAGACATCATAAGAACAAACATTTTTGATAAAGAAAAAATTTTGGTTATCAAAGAACTGTGATTAACATATGTACTGAGCAGGACATTTTACAGTGGAAATATTAACTTGTCAGTTCTCTCTGGAGGACAAAAATATGTTTACTGCAGTAACATGTGATTTACACGTATAATCTATTAGACCATACTGATATATCTGTGATAAACTAAAATCTTCCAGTAAAATCAGCCATGCCAATATTGGTCAATTTTAAAATAAAAATATAAGGAATAACTCTAATGGTATTTTGATGGGTTTGTTAACTGAATGTGTCATATCGCTCTCTGTGTGTCTCTCTCAGTCTCAGGGTTACTCTGGGTCGGTCACTCACCCCTGCTATCCTGCAGGCCACAGCAGAACTTTAAAGCTCAACAGTATATTCAACTCTCCATGTACTGAAAAGTACAAACCCAGCTCCTACAACTCCCAGGCCTCTCTGACGGTACAAGGCAGCGGACATTATGAACACTGTCTGGGCAACGTGTCTGAGATCTTCTCCTTCGACGGCTGCCCCTTCTCCCGGTGCTCCTTTGATAAAGTGTTCCAGCCAAATGTCACTGGTAGCTTTGTGGTAAGGTCAGCTGGAGGGAAGAGGGGTTATACACACCGGTGGCTTTATAGACAAAAGGTCAACCTGTGCACAGGCTGACAAAAGGTCAGTGGCAGTGTTCAATGCAGTGTTGGCGTTTCAAGTGAAACTACCTGCACTGTTAAAGAGTTTGTGTCTATAAATAAGCTCATCATATTCATAATATCACGGCCTCCACACAAACAACTGTCAGATAAATGTAGTGGAGTACAAATTACAATATTGATTCCTGAAATGTAGTGGAGGGAAAGCAGAGAGTCTCCAAAAATTGAAATACTCATGTAGAGGAACTACAGGTACTTATGAATTGTATTCAAGTATAGTACTTGAGTAAATAAATGAATGATAAATATATACTGAGATGGCACATTTGTTTATCAGTCCAACCTTGTAATGGTATAAGAATTACTGTAATTAAGAAGCAGAATGTCACATAATAACTGCACAGAAATTTGTGTTGTGTCTTTGTACTGATGTATTGAGAACTTGAAGATTTTCACAAACTGGAATATGGCCTCAAAGTTCCAAGACGAAAATAGAAACATAGGCTGGAGGCATTTTTTGTGTCATTGTTATGGATTTCATTTACTGTGCTACTAATTTCCACAGTTTGAGTTTGGTATTTTGTTCTGTGTTCTCAGGCGTTCTCTGCGTTCTTCTACATTCACTCCTTCCTGGAGCGTATCACTGGTATCACTGTGAGCACTCCTTCACAACTGGAGGAGGCAGCCAGAACTGTGTGCGGGATGACTTTCGATCAGGTAATGTTCTTTTTTATTTATGAAAATATCTCATTTGTGTCTGTGGATATGTCTTCATGCATAAATGAATGAAGTCTGTATGCCACCTGACCAATGTACATTTCCTTTGGTTAATTATCAGTTTATTAAGGAATTATTAAGGCTTATTAGGCTTTTTGACCATATGTCTTGTCACTGACATATTACCTTAAAATAGATATAATAATAATATTATAGCTTTTCAGTTTAATGTTCACTTTAAAGACACCTCTTTTTGATTTAAAAACATGTGGCCAGTATTACCTTAAAAAAGAAAGGTAGGCAATGAGTAGTTGCATTTAATTATGTGGCCCAACTGCCTATTTTGGTTTATGTTTGGTTTACACTTTTAGGGGAGAAAAATAAGAAGACGAAGAAGACATAAATATTCATGAGAACAAAAACAGACAGTGCTGCTTGGACCTCTAATTGTGCCAGTGGCACACTGAGTACCCCATATACATTTGGGTGGATGAGCATGATTTTTAATTGTATTTATTCATTGCATTCTAACATTTGAACACAGCCTCTTGGTTTTTGTTCCAGATGCTGCTTCTTGCTCCGGAGCAAAAGTCTCGTTTGCAGGACTACTGCGCTTCCTCTGTGTATGTTAAGATTCTCATGTTGAGAGGATACAGCTTCGATGAGACGTCGTTCCCACTCATTTCCTTCCAGAAGAAGGTGAGAACTTCATCACTTTACCAAACAAGTATTTCTGCAGTGTTCATTTACAAATGTAAAAACAATAAAGACCCGTTTTCCACTAACTTGCAGTGATGATTTGTTGATCCTCCAGGCAGGGGACGCCTCGGTGGGTTGGGCTCTGGGCTACATGCTCAGTTTGAGCAATTTGCTGCCAGCAGAGAGCGCTGGGCTGAGGAAGGCCCTGACGCCAGGAGCGTGGGGAACACTTATCTTTCTCTTTGTCCTCCTGCTGGCGGCAGTCCTGGTCTTCATCTTACTCCGAATTCGTGATGGGAAGAAGAAAGGAGGCGGTGAAAGCACCATCTAGATACTGCAGCACCACACAGTGCAGTGAGAAAACATAAGGACAGTAATATGTTTTTTTGTGTGTGTTGTACTCCGGCACATTGGATAACATGTCACTGACCAAATACTGTCTAACTGTGCTGTAGGTTTAAAAACAGTACTCCCTTGGTGGTATAGGCATTACAGCCGAGGTCTGAATGTAATTTTTATTCTTGAAAAGTTAAACCAATTTTTGGTTGTATGGAACGTAAGAAATTCCAGCTTTTTTGTTCTTTGTAGAAAGTGTGACTGTTCTCTGAAGCACTGTTACAGTAAAAATGAAGCACACTATGGAGATAACTACCAGTTTAATATCTAAGGCGTCACTATTTTTAATTTTTTGTATTCAAAGATATTTTTCAGATTTTTCAGTTTTTATTCACATTTTAGTCCAGATTACTTTAAATAGTCAGTAACATAAAGTATTGTATGGATTACATACAGTACTATTGGTGCATGCTGACAGTGTGTTGCTTTTCCTCGCCCACCTCGTCTGCATTACAGGCTGAGATGAAACATGAAAACAGTTTCACCCTCCAAAAAATATTTGCATGAAGACATTGTCAACAAATATAAATCATTTTACATAAAACAGTTAATCAGTGGTCTTAAACATTATCATTTACTGCATTTCAAGATGATTGTGCTGCAGCATAGTGTGAAGTCATTCCAATATGAACCAGGTGTCCTGGCCTGAAAATGCAAAGGCAACTCTTGACTTGTAGCTGTGCTCAACAAAGATTTTGGTAGCAGCTATTCAGTGTCTGGGGCCTTTTTTAAAGATGTGTCAGATCCAGTAAAGCCCCTGCATGTTGAATTTCTATGTATATTGTAGAATCTTTAGAATTATTCTTATGATATAATAAGGTTTTGTTGGTTTTTATAATGTAGACAGAATTAGACAATCCTAGTCAACTTTGGTGCAAGTTACTGTTTATCGCTTTAAATCCATTCAGTCAAAGTTTGATGAAACAAGTGTGAAAATAGATTATAGATTAAATAAATGTTATACTTTACCATCATGTCACTAGAATTAGCTACATTTAATTCTCAGTTGTTCATTTATAGTGGAATTTGAATTATCATGACATAACATTGTTCTCTGTTTGGTCACTTTGTATGTTTTACCCCTGATAACAAAATAAATGTTTTGCTTTTGTTCTTGCTTTGTTCAAGGAAAACTTCGTTATTTGGGTCCTTTTCACTCAGCGAACACTTCTACCCTTCTTTGGGCTGTTCTGGACTACAACTACCACAACTGTTCAGGACTACAACTACTTTCGGTATAGTCGCATCTTAGCCTTCAGAATAAAAGCGGGGAATATTTATTTATTTCAGATACCGTTTTACTGTAATGTGATTTACAATTTAATCGTCGCACCTACTCTGTGAATGCAAAGATCAGTAATTGGGATCAATTCAATAAATAAAATATAATATGGAACAAATTATGGGAAAATGCCATTCAAACTAGTTCCTTATTTGAATTTATTGGCTTGCACAAGGATTCAGTGTATGGGAGGAATAGGTACATGTAAATTTCTTCACATTCAAAAGCAATTCAAGCAATAAACATAAAATAAATCAATCTGAGATTCAATTAAGTACAACAAAAACATAAAAAAACCAACACAAATTACAAGGTAATGTCAGTGAGGAAAAAATTAAATAAAAAGGATAAAAGATATGTCGACAATGTTATTAGCATTCTGACAATCCTTTTTCTTAATTGAATCTTGTAGATGTACAGGAGAAGACTTTAAGTCATTCTATGTTAAAGAAATAAAAATAAAAACACTCCTGACTGTTGTTCTAAGGTAAGATAAGATAAACCTTTATTTCGTCGCACAGTGGGGAAAATCACAAATTACTATCATATAAACTGTTGTGGTTAGATTAGGGAACTGGCCCCAACTGAAATCTCAATGGCCCCTGAAGTCCCCCTGTTCGCTTCCAACTGCTTCATTGGCTGAATTTTGAAAGAATAAATGATATGAGAATAAATAACATTGCTGTCCAGTGCCTGAAGTTTGTGTTGCACTTTTCAAAAACAGGTTAATTTGTTGTTAGGTAGGTTTTGCAGTTATTTATCTGGTAACAGATAAAACACAGTACTCTTGTGACCACAACAAACAGAGGTAATTGAAGCAAAAGCACTTTAAAGTCTTGCGCTTTAGAGTACATTGAAAATCTAACTTCAGGATTCAGTACCTGGCTCGTGGCTTTTATTTTGAAGGCTCTCACCGGAAGTCTTCCTTGTTGCTGCTGCATGGCGGAACTGGAGGAACCGTTTCCAGTTGTAACGGCTTTATGTTGCTTCACATCAAAATGAAACTGGCCTACACAGTGGTATATCTCTCTGAGTAGATAGTCACGGAGTCTGTGGAGAAGATACGAGCTTTTTGTTTTTGCTAGCTTGTTAGCTCGTGTTAGCTCTGCTCAAGTCGGACATGTGCACTCAGACCAGGGCTGCGGCTCTGATGGCCAACATCCCGCAGGCGGACATCGACCAGTCCGGTGTCTTCAAGTACGTCCTGATCCGGGTCCACAGCAGGGAGCAGGGGGACGACTCCGAGGTGGACATAGTCCGAGGATACGGCTGGGCTGAGTACCACGGTGAGACAGGAGCACCGAGCTAACAGGGCTAACAGAGCTAACCTGTCCCAACAAAACCTGAGACCTGTACTTTCCTCTCTGTGTCCAGGGTGTTATGGGGTCCACATGGATCAGGTTAGATACATGGACTGTATGACTGTACAAGACTGATTCATTAAGGGAGCACATTAACTAACAATACAGTCAGTGTCCAGTTTATTAGGGACATCTAGCTGAAACTAATGCAGTCTAATACAGCAGACCCTCCATGAAGGTAATGTTTATGTTGAGACTGTTTCAGACATGTGTTGATTCATCTGCAGGCCTGTGGTCTTTCTGAAGGATGTAGTGTGAGGTGCTGTTGAATTGTATTGTGTCCAACTGAGAGGTCTCTCATTTAAATTTAAATTGCATTATTCCTTTAATAACACACAAGTTAAGTCAGAATGCACCGATACCACCATCAAGTACCAATACAAATGCTGATACAGATACCAGTATCAGGTATCAGTCCAATATTGTGGTCATGCACTCATAATCAAATAACTCACAATGGGAAAACTAATCTAATACAAGACAACTGCATCTGGTATCACTTTCCAGCAATGTGATGTTAAACTCTCATCAGTTGAGCAGGTAAATGGAGGAGGAGCAACGTCAGCAGTTTGGAGGTATTTTAGGAGAAGTGATGATGGCAAAAGTAGAGCAGACTGCAAACTTTTTCTGTTCTTGGCAAGAAGACAGTGAAAATCAACTCCTTAAACTCAAGCAATTTTATGAAACATTTAAAGAACCATCACAATGCAAAAACCAACTTTGCAGCAAACAGAGAAGCAAGAGAAAATATCTGGAGACAACCCTCGAGTGGTAGAAGAAGCCCCTACCCAGTACATTGATTTTGATGAGCAGTCATTGTCAGTTGTAGATAATACAGGATTTGGTCGTCTTCTCTTTGTACTGGAGCCGAGGTATGAGTTTCCCAGCTGTCATCACATCACAGAAACTGAATTACCAAAGATGCATGACTTGGTGAAGCAGCACAACAGCAGCCTGTTGCAGGAGATTTCGGCTTCTTCAGCTTCTTCAATGTTAGAAATGTTAGCCCATGAATTGATGAGATTTTAATCCCCAGAGAGTTGGCTGAGTCCTCACAGACAGGACTAACATGATAACATATCACTTCAGTTGTTCTGCTGCAGTCACAGTTCTGTGTGGTACTGAAATCCACTGAATGTGTTACAGGTTAAGTGAGACGTGTGGCAGTGGCATGTTTGTTCAGGAAAACACAGAGATGAATTCTAAAGTGTCAGCAACAGCATAATGTTACTTATTTAATTTGTTACAATCAGAAAGGGAAGAAGAGCAGATGAAAATTAAACAGGTTTTGAAAGTCATTGTAAGAACTTAATGGTATTATTCATTACTCATATCTGTACTCGGTGTCAGCAAGTAGCCAAATGTAAGTACTTGTACTCTGTCTGAAAAGAAGTGGTATTTGTGTCTGTTTCTTGAATGAAACATACTGGGAAGTGAAACCATCACATACTAAAAGGTGGGTCTATGCTGCCCTCTGCTGAACAACACTGAAATGCAATACATCTCTCCACGTTGTATTGTGATTTGATTTTAATGTGGCATGAAAAAATTAAAGTCACAATTAAAAACAATGATTCAGTTATTAAAGAGGCTAAATTGTGATTTAACAAAAGTTTTCATTCAGTTACGACACAGGAAATGCTTACATACAAATTACAATGTGTATTGTATTTCACTTTATTCAGTTTTTTGATTTCTGCTCCCAATAGAAAATGCGGTAATTAAAAACAGTTTATAACAATATTTATTTCCACACATAAGTTTATATGTGAAGCACAGACCGTGATCTAATAAGGCATCAACCTTGTCAAAAACACCAGATGGAGGCAGCCCATCTGCACAACAAGCAGCCATTTGTGATGATGCATAAACATATTTTATGGAGAGTTGATGACTCAAACACTCGAGGCTTCATTCACAAGTTTACAACAAACAAATGTTGTGTTTAAGCCAAAACTGAAGCACAGCTGTTATTTATAAAATGTAGGTTTAATGATGCCAAAATCTGTGGCTCAGATCACTCATCTATCATAACCCACATTATAAATGCTGAGCATACTGTATTTTTCATTGTTACAGATTATATTTAGAGATTTGTCATGCATGTCTTGCAGCCGATATCTATGACAAGGTTTCCGAGGAGCTGGAAAAGGACGGCCACCTGGACTGTGAGTGTATCGGAGGTGGGAGGATCAAACACGATTCCCAGGCCAAGAAGATCCACGTCTATGGATACTCCATGGTGAGAGATGGTTCCTCCATGGTTCCTGCTGAATAACATCTGAGATTATCTAGACTATAACAGTGTGTAGAATGGGCCATCAACCCAAAACTATGAACTAAAAAAGACTGATAATTAATAATGGGTTTGTCACGATGAGAGATCCCTTTTACATTATCGTTAAAGTCAGTGTTGTTCAGTTTGACCTAAAATAAATGGTTATTTTCTAACTCTAATACAACATTGATGTGGTATTTTTCACTACAGGGATTTGGAAGAGCAAACCACGCAGTAACTACTGAGAAACTGAAGGCTCGATATCCAGACTATGAGGTGACCTGGGACAATGAAGGCTACTGAACTGAACTAAGACCAGCCTCTGTGGGACGCCCTTTCACCTGGACTAACACTTATCTGTAACTTTTCATGAGAACTCAGAGCATCAGTAAAGACTAAGACTGACATACAGTGACAAGTCTAATTAGAAAACAAGCTTTTTGGGGTTATTTTTATTTTACAATTAAAGTAAATGAACAGGAAATTGTGTTTTCATATTTGTACTGTAGTTCCAATCCAAAATCCAATCCAAAACAAACACATGATTAATGTCAAGTGAAATGTCAGTATCTCATTTAATCTCATTTGGAATTTTAAAATAAATAACTGGTCATAACTGGTAATAGTTTTTCAGAGTGATATACAGACTTGTTTTAGAGTCGCATAGCCTCGTAAATTTGACCTGATCAAAAAGACATATTGGAAAGTGAACCTTGAATGCTTTGTCATGATGTACAGTAAGTTTCATAAATGTTTCCTGAAGTCAGCTGTTTAAGTTGTGTGCATACTGTGTTCCCTCTGTTGCAGAGCAGAAAAATGAAAGAGCCCTGAAATGTTGCTTATCTCACTTTTGGCCAACAACAGTGAGATAAGCAGTTGTAGTCTTGACAGCCACCGGACTGGAAAGTGCTGATGAATGTTATGGCCTTAAATTAATGTGGGTAGATAAGACCAGATGAACTTGATGACCTTCTACCAGTGTACTGAAGTGTTTTGAAATCATGATATACTGCCAGTATTCCCAGTGAGAGGATACTAGATATGCTATTGATTTAGGACATCTAAATAAATCTGCATTTTTTTCTGTTTGCAGGTAGCTCAACAAGCTGTAAACACAACACTGACATACTGTATATAATTTATTACTGTTACTGGAATCACTGGTATAGTTTCTGGCGTGTCGAGAGCAAGTTCATTCCCTAAGCTCATGTGTGGTCATTTAACGAGACGACAGTAGTTGCTCTAGTGTCAGGTCTGGCTCTCTCCCCGTTGTTTAAATTCTTCAGCACTAAAATAACTTCTAGATGTTATGACCCAGGAGCCTTATCACACCGGATCCCTGGTTAATTGATAAACCTGCTCTCTACTAGCCAGCCAAAAAAAAAAAGTCATATAAATATAATTTATATGACTATTAAAGAGCACACTGCTCACCCTAACAATTTGGTTAATGTTTTAGTCATGCACGTATTATAAGCATCACCTTCATAAAAACCTTTATAAGACATCCTTGGGTTTAGTGAGTCACCAGCAGACATCAGGTGATGTTGACATTCATTCATTAGGCGAGTGTAAGTCCAGTGTTTACTCCTTTCAGCCTTTTCAGTATCCACTAACTAACCCCTGGGAAAAATATTTGGTTCAGGTGTCAAAAGCTGGACTTTCCTCACCAGCCAGTCACTAACTTTGTCTGTCTGCTGTTGAACAGTGGGTTTATCAGTGTTTTTTTTTTTCTAAAAACAGTTGCTTTCTGCAACAGGAAACAATGCTGTTGAGATTGTTATAAAGCTGAATCAAAAAAGTAAAGTTGACAGTAAAACCAAAACAATTAGCTGAAAAACATTAAAAGGCCCTGTAGAGCTGAGAATTTTAGTACAAAGAGAGAAAAACTATGTAATTCCCTCAAAAGTGAAAAATTTGCCTGTCAACTCCAAAACAGCTGAGTTGCATTCGCAGTAAAGTTACACAGCTCAAATCTTCATCCCCGCTGAACAGGACTTTTGCACACTGCCAATTTGCCAGTGGTGGTTGTTTAAGAAAAAGCTTGAATACTTTGCTGTCCTAAAATCTAAATCTCAATTTTTTACATTCCGATTCCTCCATGTGTCAAATACACATGATTCAGTTGTAAATTGAGGCGGCTGTGCATGTGTGTATGCATTTTGTCAGTTTTTCACGTGTTTTTATTCTAAGACTAAGAGAGAGAGGCTAAACATATTCTTCCTCTTTACTGATTGTATGATGATGATCATATTGATCATCTGATCCACCTTTATTGAAATCAGGTGTGGTTCAGTCAATTTGATTTAGTTTTTCATGTATGGAGGCAACAGTGGCTTATGTACTAATACAGTCTAATTAAGCTAATTAAAAATGAGCTATAAATTATTGGTATCTTGTTTCACTTGTTAATAAATCACAAAATAATGTAACATGGTGCAAAGAGCTGATTTCTGGTTTGGAGACCATGTTGGAATAATGTGTGAGCACTCCCACAGTGAGCGTGTGCAAACCTTTGACTGGTACTGTGAGTCAGAACAATATTGGATAACATTGTCCAATTTTTCACTTTCTGACAGGATGAATGTAGCATGAGACCATCTAGACTAGAAAACTGAACTATACAACGTTTCCTTAAACATGGCATTGTACCTTCAACTGCTCTTGTGAAAAAGTCTCATTCAAAGTTCATGATTGGGGTAAATCTCTCTGCATGTCTGTTGCCACCTGTGTACTTCACTTATGGTGCAATGTGCGGATGTACTATAAACTGCAGAAAACTGTCATTTGGAGGAAATTGTTTTACGATGGTTTGTTGCAGTTGCATGCTGGGAGAATTTAAAGTCCAGGTGTTATCTCTTAGACGTGGGGAGGAGGTCAGAGTCAACTCAGAAAGACTCTCCAGGTTGTGCTCAGACCTTCAGATTGATCAGGTGGAGGAGGAAAAGAGAAGATGTTACAATTGAGGAGATCAGCCTTCGTTCTGCTGCTGATTCTGCAGTTTGGTAAGAGCACATTCAGCCACACTCCATTCAAAGTGTGTGAGTTTAGGAACAGTTTAATGTAGAAATAATGCTGCTGCTTCTGCTGCTGCCAGCCAGGCTAAACTTACAATACAATACACAGTGCAAAGGCCAAACTGCCAAACAGTAATAAAAAATGTGCTTGTCTTGTTTGGCTGCAGAGTCTTAAAATGACTGGTCACCTTTTATTATTTATTATTTTATTTTGTGATTATTACTTCAACTATAACTCTGTGATCACATTCACTTTTAATTCTCTCTTTAAGAATGAATAACTGAAAGAATTCTAACGTTTGAAATATATTTTTCTTATCTATTTCGTTGATGTCAACAGAACTCGGTGTTCCAAAGTTATCAGACACGTTATTCCACTGTTATGTCAGTGCTGTTGCAACATGCTCTGTGCATGATAGCTGAACATTTGCTCACTCTGATGCACACAGTGATGCATATTCCCACCCGATGCATATCTGATTTCCAGCTGACAGGTCACTGAAGCACAAAGTCTTGAGTGTTACTCAGAGACCTTTGGATGAATGGATGGCACTTTGCTGGCATTAACCTGATGGCTTCTCTCCAGCCTTGAGCCTGTTGGCATTTGTTGTGCCATAAATCTTTGACAGTCATGAGTGATAGGAGAGTTTGGGGTTGGGCCATATGTGAGATTTTATAGAGCCTTCAAACTGAAGCAAAGAAGTATTTAAATATAATTACTTGGACTGTTTTGATACTTTTTTGTATTTCCATTATGGGAGACTGTACTTTTCCTCCACTTTAGAGGAAAACATTGTACTCTTTCCTCCACCACTACATTTATCTGATGGCTGGAGTTACTCGTTACTTGTCACAATTAGAGTTTAAATTCAAAACAGCTGATAAGGTGACAGCTTACTTCCGACCTTGGAATCAGCATTCGACAAAACAGTCTCCACTCAAGGTCCACTTACTCACCTGTTCTGGAGTTTTCTAATGTATCACACACTTGATCAGCAGATAGAATTTGCTCAGTGGCCACGAAGCTGAAGATTTTTAGGACTACACCTCCATGTTGGCCTCAACGTTTAGCTTCACAGTTCAATCTTGGTCTCCACTTCCTCGCTTGTTCTGCAGCTTTTGACCTCATCCGCTCTTTATCAGCAGATTATGCTTTGATTTATTTGTTTTGTTTTTATTGTGATTTTAATATGGACTGTTGACAGGCCTTGATTTAAAGAGATGTAAATAAAAACTGTGTGATACGGCCAAAAGCTTCCGAACATGTGAGTAAGTGGACCTTGATTGTTTTACAATATAAGATAAGCTGATAATAAGTGCATGGAAAAGTCAGACATGGTGTCGTCAGACCATGTGCAGGATTTATTTACAGTGTACGGTTTAATGTCTTTATCTTTTTATTCACACCATTCTTTTACAGTTGATATTTGCATCTGTTATCTGGTGAAATGTTTATTAAAATCACTGGACTGGAATGTTTTATTGAATTTGTTTTTTTTTTTCCAAAAGGCTACTTCTGGTCTATGAAC